>JADMNL010000036.1:49690000-51161250 GCA_016271365.2 Neoceratodus forsteri
CAATGACAGTACAAGCTAAGAGGGAGATGCAAAGCACAAAAATAAAGTACAATATACAGTGACGGTGCAAGCTAACATTGAGGTGCAAAACACAAAAATAAAATACAGTTTATAACGACAGTGCAAGCTAATATTTAGGTGCAAAACAAAAAATAAAATACCGTTTACAACAACAGCACAAGCTAACACTGCAGTGCAAAACAAAAAAATAAAATACAGTTTACGACAGTGCAATCTAACATTAATGTGCAAAATAAAATACAAATTACAATGACAGTGCAAGCTAAAATAGAGATGCAGAAAAAAATACAATTTACAACGACAGTGCAAGCTAACATTAATGTGCAAAACAAAAAAACAAAATACAAATTATGATGACAGTGCAAGCTAACATTGAGGTGCAAAGCGCTACGTAAAAATAAAATATAGTTTACAATGACAGTGCAAGCCAGTATTGAGCAGTTTACAATGAAAGTGCAAGATAACATTGAAGTGCAAAGCAGAAAAATAAAACACAATTTACAACAACAATGCAAGCTAACAAAGCTAACACTGAGGTGCAAAGCACAAAAATAAAATATGTTTTACTATGACAGTGCAAGCCAACACTGAGGTGCAAAGCACAAAACTAAAATAACATTTATAATGACAGTGCAGGTTAACACTGTGGTGCAAAGCGCAAAAATAAAATACGATTTACAACCACAGTGCAAGTTAACAGTGAGGGGCAAAGCACAAAGATAAAATACAATTTACAGCGATTGTACAAGCTAACATTGAAGTACAAAACGCAAACATAAAATACAGTTGCCTGGCCTGGTGGCACCTGTTGGTGGAGCACTGCTGTGCTATGTGGGAGACCCAGGACTGATTCTCCCTCACCCAGGCCCGTGAGATCCGGAACGCGATGTGGAGTTATAATGTGCTGACCTCAGGGGGAGGAGCTGAGCGTCCCGCTCTCGCAGCACCACCTGCAGGTGGGAAAGAGGGACTGTCTTGATTCTGCGGGTGACCATGTAGTGTCGACAGCCCCCTGCCTACAGATTGGTGCCATGGCTGCTCTCTGTATACCTGCCGGGATGTTGGAGAGTCTAACCAGAAAATCTTCAGGGTGGGCAGCATGATAGTGGGCTTATCTGGGCCCCACTCTCCGCTACCAGCCTTTCCACCCCTGCCGAAGGTGTCTCCCACCATGTTGGCAGCAGTGGTGGAGGATGCTGTCTGGCTGTGGCCAGGTCGCCCCCCCCGAGTGGCTACAGAGTTAGGAGGTGCAGAAGTGCTAGAGAAGTGGCGGGATGGGGCTGGAATCTACCGCAGGGAAGGGAACACTACACCAAGAAAACGTACAATAAAAACTGCAACACACACACAAAAAACAAACAATGTACAATAATAATCCAAACTAACATTTAGGTGCAAAATACAGAATAATACTGTCTATAGGGAGGCATTCAGAAAGCAGCAGCACCCAGCTGGGCAAAGAGCATACTGTACAGTGACAGATAAAAATTGATTAAAACAGGGTTATTTACAATAAAGTTATAAATGTTAGAATTTGTTAGAGAAGGATCACACGTTTATTTGGCAAGAGGACAGTATAGATTTACGAGCTTTGAGACTTCCAAAGTCTCTTCATACCATTAGTTATAAATGCTCTAATGGTGTAAAGAGGGGAGGGTGTAAGGAGTTGGCAGAGGTTAATAATGCCTCCCCATTTGCTAGTCTTTATCTGGTCGGGAACTGCCACAGTGGCTCTACACAGCCTGTTTTAAGTGCTGCCTGAAATGTTTGCTAAAACTGAAAATGAATTCTTTCACAGATTCCCTTTCTGTAACTCATGTCCATCAAGTTGCATTCCCCCCACCCATGAAGACATTTCTGATTTGATTACTGGAAGCCAGTGTGGGCATTGGTGGTGGTGGGGGAGGTTAACAAAGCAATCTACAGGAAAAAGGACACTGAAGCTTTAAGGCAAAATCACTGGCCATAGTCTGGGGTTCGAATCTGGCTGAAAGAGGGACACTGCATCTAACTGAAAGGAACTGTCATGAATAACTCAGGAGAATCCTGATGTGACCACAGCTAACCTGGATAGTGGGTGTCAAACGCTCGGGTGGTGGGGGGACCCTCCCTTTAAACACTTGTGCAATGTATTTGCACCTGATGGGAAGTAACCTGCTACCCTCAGCCATCAGGGCAGGACACGGTTTATCAGGAAGACATGTTCAATGGTAGTCAGTACACCTTTGGGGGTAGACAGCAGCTGTCCTACCTCCGAGAAATGTGCCGTTCTCCATGCGGCATCTTTTGGAGTGGCTGAAAAAGAAGACAATGCAATTGGAAGCTGAGGAATGCCAGTTTTCCTCTCACTAGCGGTGTCAAAAAAGGAAGCTATGCTGAGAGATGGGGAGATATACTGGTACTCTAGCACTCTCAGACGGACACTGTCACCTCCACGATTGTCTGTCACTGTATGAAACTATACTGACAAGCTGCTTCCTAACAGCAAAACTAAAACACAAGTCTATGAAATGTCTGGATATGGTCCTGAATTTTGCAGCCCCCAACCCACACACCCACACGCACCAGGCTATAGCCTACAGAGCAGACTATTGCAATAAGACATCCTGAAGTTTGTTTTCCTTTTAAACAGGACACAGAAGAAAACAGCATTCAGAGCAGCACAGCCCCACCTCACAAGTTTAAAGAAGGCATTAACTGAGTCACTCACCAGCTGAGAAGTCGCGCATCAGACACGCCAATCTTGCAAAAGGCACGGAGTCATGGTTTGGGATGGACGAGGTCTGGAAGAGTGTAGTTGTCGCAGATATATCAAAAGATTTACTTTCCAGTCACAGCAGAGAGAGGAGAGAGAATGAGTCTGCCAGCAAAATGGTGGGGGGGAAGGGAGGGACCCTGTAAAAGGGCCAGAGGGGTCTGACAATAGAAGGAAGCTCTTTATCAAACCTAGAAACACAGAACAACCCTGCCCAGTGTGCACAGGAAGAAAACTTTGAGAAGAAAACAGACTGTTTGGAATGAGTCCACATCCCAGCAAACCCCCCACCCCCCCAACACATAAACATGCAAAACACCCACCCCCTGCCCCCAGGAACAGGAAACATTGGGCTTCGTTCAGACTTTTATTTCAACAACGTTATTTTCTAGAAAAGCTGTTGTGGGAGAGGGAGGGGGTTCAGAGTCCGAGGAGGAGGAGGAGGAGGGCTGTGCTCCCAATGAGTCAAACTTTAACAATGTGTTACAAAAATGTTACCAATCTGGTATGCATGTCTGGGAAGTGTTTAAGTCATCAAACCTGCATCTGCTGCTGCACTCCTAAGGGGAATGGCAGAGGCAGGCAGCTAGCCACCTTGTAAGAAATCTGGTTTTGTTTTTTTTCTGCCGGATGGGGCACCCTTTTAACTACACTCATTAGTGGTGCATCAGATGACTTTCAGCGTAAGTAATAGGACTAAAATCTATCAGTGGGACATGGTGTATAGCTGTGAGCTTCAGTTATTAGAATCACAGAGCAGCCTCTATATCACAGCTCTGGACTGTAGAAGTCTTCCTAACGGACCAATGACATGTGCCCAAGCCACAACTGATGGGAAGCACTTTGATGAGACAGCATACAATGTTAATACTAATGAACAAGCACTATGATGGGATAGCAGGTTGTGTCTTTACTAGTGAGGGGGCACCATGGCGGGACAGCAGGTTGTGTCTATACTGGTGAGGGGCACTATGACAGGACAGCAGATTGTGTCTATACTGGTGAGGGTGCACCATGACGGGACAGCAGATTGTGTCTATACTAGTAGGGGGCACCATGACGGGACAGCAGGCTGTGTCTATACAAGGGAGGGAGCTCCATGACAGGACAGCAGACTGTGTCTATACTGGTGAGGGGGCACCATGACGGAACAGCAGGTTGTGTCTCTACAGGGGAGGGAGCACCATGACAGAATAGCAGGCTGTGTCTATACTGGTGAGGGGGCACCATGACGGAACAGCAGGCTATGTCTATACAGGGGAGGTAGCACCATGACAGGACAGCAGGCTGTGTCTATACTGGTGAGAGGGCACCATGACAGGACAGCACGCTGTGTCTATACTGGTGAGGGGGCACCATGACAGGACAGCAGGCTGTGTCTATACTGATGAGGGGGCACTATGACAGGACAGCAGGCTGTGTCTATACTGGTGAGGGGGCACCACAATGGGACAACAGGCTGTGTCTTTTCTAATTCAAGTTTAACCAGTGGAGGCTTTAGCCCCTTGTATTAGAAAGATTGGCTTTTAAAATAGTTCAAGATGGCTGCCACAAATACTGCTCTCCAATTGGGATGAACCAGATCACCTATGGATGAACCAGGTCACCCATGGTGCCTTTATGTACTAATGAAAGCATGGTGCTGCATTTTCCAAGCCAAAATGTTTAATCTCAGGCTATTTTATAAGTGCGGTTGTGCACTCCAGGGTGTGTGTTTGTAACCCCTAGGTGGCGCTATCCCAAGGGCTACTACCCCTGCCTGCTTGGCTAGTAGCAGGTTAAGGGGCCTGGGTAATGAAACGGGTGCCTCCACCCGGGAGGTCAGGGTTGTTAGTGGTCAAGCTAACCTGGGCACAGCCCTCCAGGACACTGTAACCCTCCTCTTTCCCATCTAGTGGCCTGAACAATATACAATAATTACTTTCACAATGACCCTTATTCACCAGCCAATTACCCACACTGTTTGCACTTACCACCAGGGCTGCTTCCTCTAGCTTGACCCTGGGGACCCCCTGTAAAACAAGGTTAAGCACAGCAAATAGCAACAGTACAATACTTTTGGCACAAACTGGAACCACAGTCAGGTTAAATGCAAACAAAGTTAAATCTGATTTATTCAGGGGACTTGAACAAGGGAGGGGCGTAATCAGGTTGATTTGCTTAACAGCTATATTAATCAGACAGTTATGCATGCAGTTCAGAGTCCCTACACAGTCACACACTCTGGGTACCCAGGTAGGAAAACGGAGGGTTAGCCAGGAACGTTGCAGCTGGTTGGGGCCCTGTGATGGAAGAAAGCAACATGCACAATACACACTATTTGTAATCTGGAGCCGGAGGGCTCAATTCGTGAAAGAAAAGGCAACAAGACAATCAGATGGCAACACTTTTAGATTTAGCTGTTGTTGCAGGGAGCTACCCTGATGCTTACTCACGATGACCAATATTGGACACAGGCAGGATGAAATCGAGACAGCAGGTTGTTGAACTGGAGTGCCAGGAGAAGCAGGGCCCACACAAATCACCAAGGCATCGTTCCTGTTCAAGGCCTTGGGCAGGGGGCTGATCCCAAGGCCGGTCTCTCGTCGATGACTTTCTCTGCGTAGCAGGTGTTCTGACTGGGCCAGTGTAGCATGGCCCAGGCAAACGGAAATGGATACGGATTCAGTCCGTGGAGCTGGATACAGCCTCCAGCAAGCAAAACACAGTTCAGACACACAGTGGGGAACCAAATCACAACCCACTATAAGCACACAGCACATTCACATGTAAGGAAATTCCACTGTACCAGGCAAAAGGTTCTCCAGTCGCAATTACAGTCTCTACACAATTCAGGAGTTTAGAGGTAACTGGAAGTCCTGACAGGCCAATCGCATTCAGCAAATCTTCAGTCTTCTTCAGGTTAAAGCCTGGTCACAGTTCAGTGGCTTAATTCACTCTCCAAATTCGGATTCAGTCCAAAAAAAGCACAAGTTCCCTCTCAGGAACAGCAGGCAGGCAGGCATGCAGGCCAAACTCAGGCCTTTCCACAGTTCTCCCGCGCAAATCCACTATGGATTGCTGCTCGAACTATCTCGAGCTGTTACGTCTTCACTTCCCAACTCAGATCTAACTGAAACTGCAAGCAGTGTGGGACTTTCCCCAAGATTCAAAAGGTTTGGTTGACTGATCTGTCTGTCAGTCACAACAAGGGCTCCCCCTCCAGGTTATTTTAGGCTCCAAAAGCCCAAAACTACAATTCCTACAAGTTTTGACCCCACCAAGCCCCAGTAGGCAGGCTCCATTTTAGAGTCCCAAATGTACTGATTGGCCCATTCTGCAGTCCAGGACCAAGATGATGGAAACAAACAGAACTGTCCGTGCTGCAAAGAAGGCAGGTTAGAACAAACTGTAATATTATTACTACTCTAACAAATGATCAGCAAACAAGTACATCTTCTAACAGAGCTCCCTCTCAGATTAATTAAGACTGCAATCCAGGCAGCTCTTAAAGAGACAGTACGCAGAGGCTATACAGGCACTCTCTGGCAATACATTTAAACAGCTAAAACACAGAACACCAGCCTGGCAGTGAGCATTTAGGCAAGCTCAAGGAAAACTTTTCGGGAACCCCCATTTGTACGAGGGGTTACACATTTCTTGGGAGATATAGACACGCCTCTGATGTATGCTAAGGAGCACTATGGGACATGCCAAAGAATGCTTGTACCTCCTAACTAATGCACACTCATCCATGCATTATTGTTCATTTTGAAAATGCAGCACTGTATGTTTGTCAGTACATATAGGCATGGTGCGTGACCTGGTTCCTCCAATTAGACAGCAGTATTTGTGTCAGGAATCTTGAACTAGTTAATAAGGAAACGTATACACAGGTGACTCCCCCTGGATTCTACCAAGCTGTGCGGCACAGTGACATCCCCAATGTTGACAGGTGATATTTCTCCTGTCAGACACTGATTTTTTGCTCCCCGCAAAAAAAACATGTGACAGGTGAAATTTTGCCTGTCAGCATTAGGGATGTCCCTGTGCTGCATGTCGACAACAAATATCTAACTGTGAGTCGGAGTTGACTCGGAAGGGGGTATCTGCTAATCCTGAAATTTCGTGAAAGGTCTATTACAATACAATTTCCGAATGCTGCTGAAATTGTCACTGTAATGGATTTCGCTGTTTTAATTTCACAGTTTCGACTGTATATGCTCCCCTTGACATCCCTACCCTAAAGAGATACATAATGAACAGAATCAGCAGAATGAAATTTATGCGTTTCCAGCCCCACCCAGCAACTCACCCTAACCAGGTACGTAACAAACAGAATCAGTACAAGTAGATTTATACACAGCCGACTCTCAGCTATCCCGACCCTAACCAAGAACATAACGAACCAAGTCTGCACAAGTAGATTTACACACAGCCAATCCCATGTATCCCTACCTTAACTAGGTACATAACAAACTGAATCAGCATAAGTAGATTCCTACAGAGCTTGCTGTCTGTTCTTCTCTAAGATTCATGTCAGCCCCCAAAACGTCATGTCCATGTTCACACCCTGCCTGGTGACTGTACAGGGCCCATCTGGTTGAAGGGGTTGGGTTTGTTCTTTTTTCTGTTGGTGGGGAGGAGGGGGTTTGTCCCAGAACAAGTAATAAAAAGTATGGTGCCGCCACACAAAGAGAATAAGTGGGCCAAATGTGTGCAGTATCACTCCCTATGACGTAATACTTATCCACCTCCTTACACTGGACTGGACCGGACCACCACATGGAGTCCACTAAGACAGTTGCTGACCACCAATAGGTACTTCAATCAGGTTATAAAAACTTGGCATGCATGTAGAAGTAAAATTCAGCCAACTAACAGTGCTTTTATTTAAGTACCCAGGCCTGGCAACTAGGAGAAAAGAAGGGGTTAAGCAGTTGCAAGTCACCTTGAGTGCTCCCACCCCAAGCAATGCACCCTGGGAGCCACTGTACTGCGGGTCATTACAACCCTTTCAAATTCCATACAAATTTAAGGAAGACCTGCCCAATCAAGGGGCACAAAAAGATGAATTATACTACACAGGGTGCAGTAAACTCTTCAACTGGTGCCAGTAGTAAAACTACAGTTTCTCATATGTCACAAGAACCAGTGACTTCGGGTACCGAGGAATTACACGAGAGTCCCGGTGCAGACCTGATGGCTGTGTTGCCCCAGCTTCTTCCAGTGGTGCACTTGATGAAAATTAGCAAGCTTCTAGTTCAATCTCTCAACATGCCACAATGTGCGAGCACAATTTAAAGAAAAGCGAAGTCCAAATAGAACATGCCTGAAAACCGAACTTGTAATTGAAAGTTGGAAAAGTACAAAGACTCCAGCCAGCAATGCCAGCACTCACGTGACCCACGGATGCAGCAGTTCAGTTGAGGCAGGGTGCAGCACACAGTAACAGAGTGAGCAGCAGTCAGGAACAGGGCCCAACGGCCTAGGAATGGCACACTTCTGAGTCCCTCAGATGTTCAGCTGCAGCCGCAGCTGCAGCAGCAGTCTTTTCTGGCTCACAGCTCTCAGGATACGGGAGCACTATGCAGTAGCTTCCCAATTCCTAGGGAGCACAGATCACAGGCACGACCCCCATGGTCTGACTCCCTGCCGGATCAAGAATACCCATGTACTCAGGGCACGTGCCCGATGGATCTCTGTTCCCTGATCCAGCCCACAAGATAGAGGCTAGCAGGCTCCTTACCTGATTTCGGAGCAACCTGGGTAGGATGCAGGTCCCTGTCTCCACTCGGAATGGCTCGGCAGCCTCGGTATATACAGCAGTAACCCACAGGTTCACACTCTCAGCAGTTCCTTCATACGGGGCCTGTCTGGAACAGTCTCTAAACATAGTAAACCCAGGATAAACCTCACAGAGAATTTTCTGAATGAACCGCGGTGAGGGCTTGTAGGATTGTTGGCCTAACTAGGCCTCTGTCTTGGTCTCACCAGCACCAGGTCTGAACACCTCAGTGCCAGTTTCAGACTGCCACGAGCTACTTGAGAGCTCAAAAACTTCTTTCTCCAATTCAGTGTCCCATTGGGCAGGTAGGGCTGTCCATCAGTTCTTCTGCTCTGTGCTGGTCTCTGACTGGCCCTTTTAGCCCACCACTACAGTTAAGGAAGGTTCTCTAATGTCATTCCCCCCACAAGTTTTTGCTGTCCCTTGTTGGGCTTTCTAGCCTGCTGCTTGGCTGACTGGTGGGACAAGGGCCATGGCCACACTCTTGTAGGGGCCGTGTGCTCTAAATCTTTATTTTAATTCCCTTCAGTGTCCCCCGTGTGTAGGCCCCAAGGTGTTGGTTGCAGCCCTTGTGGCTGTTATCCAATCAGGATGGTCATGAGTGCGGCAGGAAACGAGTCGTGACTTGGGGTACGTGGGAGCGGGAAGCACTGAGGAGGAAACCCCTGACTGCATACACTCCTGCTCAGAAGATGGTGGCCAGAGTCTGGCCATTTGGTGCAGAAAGTGCCAAAGAGAAGCAGTGGTCCTGGTGTTCCCAGTCCCCTCTGCCAGAATCTTGGAGACTGCCTGGGACCTAAGAATGCGGCCACAAACGCTGTTTGAAAGGGTGCAGAAGGTGCCAAGGATGTCCTTGCTGTCATGCTGTCTCCCCCACCGTCACACATGCAGTCAAGTAGGAGAGAGTCTGTAGCGCTAGCAGAAGTTTCAGGGACCTCGGGAGGGCAGCAGCAGTGGTCCAGGTAAGCCCCTCCTGAGGAGGGGTGTTACACTCATGGTCTTCCATCAGGCTTTGTGAAATCAGCACAGTTAAATGGTTTTGTAATCACAGGAACTAATAGGAGAGGATAACTGCTTTATCTTTGTGTCAGTGATCCAGTCTGCACACAGCCTGCTGGGATCACTGCCTCATCTTTGTGCCAGTGATCCAGTCTGCACACAGCCTGCTGGGATCACTGCCTCATCTTTGTGCCAGTGATCCAGTCTGCCAAACAGCCTGTTGGTTAGATCACCACAGGGTGCTAAAGGAATGAAACAGCTGAAAATGGGATCCCTCAAGGCCCAAATGCACGCACCCTAGGCTGGGAGTGACCCAAACCCAGATCAATACTATATCATGCTCCTTGGAAACACTAAAGAAACAGTCTGGCTTCTTTCTGTAAAAGTTCTATGCATGAAGACCTGCCCCTCCCTCACTCCCCATGGGGACCACTTCCTGTCGAGTCCATTGCTACAGTGCTTCAAGGCACAGCTGATCTTAATTTTCTGAATATTAACCCCAGACCTCCCACGCCATTTTTTTGGCCTGACTGATGCTATAAATACCTGCAGTGAACAGCTCCAGGGGAGGGGAAGGGTAAGCAATGAGTAACTGTATACAGAACTTAACCTCCCCATGTCAAACTGAAATGTTATAGTGGTGGGAGGAAGAATGCACTATTGTGAAATGCAGTGCAGCTGGGGGGGTAGCAACCCTGCAGAAAGAATGGACTTTTAATTCAAAGAACATTCTCTGAGCTTTGACAATCAGGCGAGTTGGTGCTCCCTGCCAAAGTATGACCCAGGCTTGAATCGTCATTAGCCTGCAGGCCTCTATCTCATCACTTTCCAACAAGTTCTCTTGTCCTTCGAGCCAAACGAGAGCTCAGCCCCTCCCAGAAGAAACTTTCTCTGAACTAGTACTGAGTCAAAACTGTTCCACGCAACACTGCAGCACCGGTGCACATGGATATTGCAATCTCAAACTGCAATGCACCCCAGTACCTTGGTCATTCTGCAGGATAAGGTGCACTGCAACATTCATGCACCCACTCCACACCACCATATATGTGCAATGCTACACATGAAACCCTTATAACACACGTGCACCCTACAACACCAGATCTGTGCTATGCTATGCTACACTACACACCAAACCCTTAAAACATACATGTAACCTACAATACCAGATCTGTGCTGTGCTATAGACCAACCTCTTGCAACATATACCCAATCCACACCACCATATCTGTGCTTCGCTACATACCAAACACTCACAACATACACGCAACCTACAACACCAGATCTGTGCAATACTATCCACCAAAACCTTACATTATACACCCAACCTACAACACCAGATCTGTGCTTCACTACATACCAAACCCTTACAACATACACACAATCTAAAACACCAAATCTGTGCTTAGCTACATACCAAACCCTTACAACATACACCCAACCTACAACACCAGATCTGTGCTTCGCTACATAAAAAACCCTTACAACATACATGCAACCTACAACACCAGATCTGTGCAATACTATCCACCAAACCCTTACATCATACACCCAACCTACAACACCAGATCTGTGCTATGCTACATACCAAACCCTTACAACATACATGCAAAACATACACACAACCTACAACACCAGAATTGTGCAATGCTATCCACCAAGCCCTTACAACATACACCCAACCTACACCAGATCTGTGCTTCACTACATATGAAACCCTTACAACATACACACAATCTACAACACCAGATCTGTGCTTCGCTACATACCAAACCCTTACAACATACACGCAACCTACAACACCAGATTTGTGTAATGCTATCCACCAAACCCTTACAACATACACCCAACCTACAACACCAGATCTGTGCTTCACTACATACCAAACCCTTACAACATACACCCAACCTACAACACCTGATCTGTGCTTCGCTACATAAAAAACCCTTACAACATACATGCAACCTACAACACCAGATCTGTGCAATACTATCCACCAAACCCTTACATCATACACCCAACCTACAACACCAGATCTGTGCTATGCTACATACCAAACCCTTACAACATACATGCAAAACATACACACAACCTACAACACCAGAATTGTGCAATGCTATCCACCAAGCCCTTACAACATACACCCAACCTACACCAGATCTGTGCTTCACTACATATAAAACCCTTACAACATACACACAATCTACAACACCAGATCTGTGCTTCGCTACATACCAAACCCTTACAACATACACGCAACCTACAACACCAGATCTGTGCTATGCTACATACCAAACCCTTACAACATACATGCAACCTACAACACCAGATCTGTGCTATGCTACCTACCAAATTCTTACAACATACATGCAACCTATAACACCAGATCTGTGCAATGCTATCCACCAAACCCTTACAACATATACCCAACCTACACACTTACAACACATATGCAACCTACAAAACCAGATCTGTGCAATACTATCCACCAAATCCATACAACATACACCCAACCTACAACACCAGATCTGTGCTATGCTATACAACAAACCCTTAAAACATACCTACAACACCAGAGCTGTGCAGTGCTATGCACCAAACCCTTACAACGTACATGCAATCTACAACACCAGAGCTGTGCAATGATATGCACAAAACCCTTATAACATACATGCAACCTTCAAAACCAGATCGGTGCAATGCTTCACATCTCACCGTACAAGCAACCTACAAGACCAGATCTGTGCAATGTTACACACCGAATCCTTACGACATACATGTGAACTACAACACAAGATCTGTGCTATGTTACACACCGAACCCTTAAAACATACATGCAACCTACAACACTAGATCTGTGCTATGCTACACACTGAACCCTTACACCTTACATGCAACTTACAACACCAGATCTGTGCCATGCTACACATCAAACCCTTACAACATATACTCAACCCACACCACACCACCAGATCTGTGCAATGCTACACATCAAACCATTACAAGATACCCCCAACACCAGATCTGTGCTATGCTACATGATAAACGCTTAAAACATACATGCAATCTACAACACCAGAGCTGTGCAATGCTACGCATCAAACCTTTATAACGTACATGCAATCTACAACACCAGAGCTGTGCAATGCTACGCAGCAAACCCTTACAACATACATGCAACCTACAAAACCAGATCTGTGCAATGCTTCACACCAAACCTTACAAGCAACCTACAACACCAGATCTGTGCAATGTTACACACCAAACCATTACAAGATACCCCCAACCTACAACACAAGATCTGTGCTGTTACACGCTGAACCCTTACAACATACATGCAACCTACAACACCAGATCTGTGCCATGCTACACACCAAACCCTTACAACATATACCCAACCCACACCACACCACCATATCTGTGCAATGCTATACACCAAACCCTTACAACATACACACAACCTACAACACCAGATCTGGGCTATGCTGCACACCAAACCCTAACAACATACATGCAACCTACAACACCAGAGCTGTGCAGCGCTATGCACCAAACCCTTATAATGTACATGCAGTCTACAACACCAGAGCTGTGGAATGCTACACACCATACCCTTACAACATACATGCAACCTACAAAATAAAATATGTGCAATGCTACACACCAACCCCTACATGCAATCTCCAACACCTGATCTGTGCAATGCTACACACCGAACCCTTACAATATACATGCAACCTACAACACAAGATCTGGCCTATGCTACACACCAAACCCTTATGACATATGCCCAACCCACACCACCATCTCTGTGCAATGCTACACACCAAACCCCTTACAACATACACACAATCTACAACACCAGGGGCCAAATTCACAATAAAAATCGCAAAGCACAGTGCAAAAGTTTGTCCTGCATTTAGCGATTGTGCAGGTTTGAAATCTTGCAATTCACAGTCAGATAGCGCAGTGCACCATCTGACTGTGAGTAGGGCCAGGACGGGTCAGCGCTAACCCTGTAAATCCACCGCTAGCCCCACTGGCACTGGCCCAACATCCAGCCAGTAGAATGGCCCCACAATGAATAGCACTGGTGCGCTATTTCTTATTCGATAAAGCAGTCCTGTAAATGAGCCCATATGCCTTGCAAGGGGCTAAGTGGCCATTTACATGCCCGTTATGGGCCCATTTACATAGGCTGTGGAAGGGGTTTAGCGCGCTCCCCCAGCTCCTACCTGATGCAGCCGCAGGCCCTGGTGGGCTTGTGCCCTCCTAACCGTTGACTGCCACCTAATACAAAATACAGAAATGCCCTGGTGGTCTACTGGTCCCTCTCCAGTCCCTATCGCTCTTCCAGTCATAAAGAAGATTTTCCTGGTGGTGCAGTGGTCCCTTCCCTGCCCCGGTCGCCAATCGTCGCTCTCCCAGTCAAAGTAAAGAAGAGTTTCCTGGTGGTCTAGTGGTCCCTTCCCTGTTCCAACTGCCAATCGCATAGGTCATAAGTCCAGAAAATTTTTCTCGTGGTCCAGTGGTTCCTCCCCATCCCCGAGCGCCGTCCCTATAGTTTAAAAAAACAAGTATGCTCTGGTGGTAGTGGTCCCCCCTCCCTAATTGCCGATCGTTGTCCCTATAGTGTGAAAAAAAAAAGTATGCCCTGGTGGTAGTAGTTCCCCCCCTTCCCCCATTGCTGATCACTGTCCCCATAGTGAGAAAAACACAAGTATGCCCTGGTAGTAGTAGTCCCCCACTGCTGATCACTGTCCCTATAGTGAGAAAACACAAGTATGCCCTAGTGGTAGTGGTCTCCCCGGATCACTGGGCCGATATCACAGATAGCTATGCCCTGGTGGCTAGTGGTCCCTCCCCACCTGATCACCCACCCGACGGTTCCAAAATCCTGGCAGTCGACTCCATCAGATACCTTGGTGTATGGCTCGACCCCAAATTAGACTTTTCACTGCATCTCAACACCATCCACAATAAGCTACGTCTGAAACTTGGCATGCTGTACAGGCATAAGGATAGTCTCTCCCTCCCCATCAGGAAGGAATTAATCACCAAGCTTATCCTCCCCTCTATCGATTACGCAGATGTGGTGTATATAACTCTGTGACACAATCCTCCCATGCCAAACTTAACCCACTGTTTCATGCCTTCTGTTGATTCGCTGCAAACCTCCCATACCATGCTCATTACTGCCTCCTCTGTCGCTCCAATTCCCTTCTTCCTCTAGCAAGTTGCTGCCTTGCTCATTGTGCATCCTTCATCGCCAACTTCTGGTTCAACGCTATCTCCTCCCATCTCTCTCCCTCATAATGCCTGCCCCCGGTACTGGCTACGCCTTGTTATCCCAAGACCAACGTTACTTTGCCTTAGCCACTCTGCACTCACTGGCCGGGAAACAAGCCTTCGCTCACTGGCTCTCTGCCCTATGGAACACACTACCCCTCAAAGCACACAGTCTGCCAACCGCGACCTCCATCAAAAAGTACTTCAGTCGTCTCCCCCTTCCCCGCCTGTGTCACCTCCCTCCTTAGCTGCCTCCCTCCTGAGATGACCCCCCTGGCTCCCACCCCTTCCCCCATTCTAGCCCCAACAATCTGCTCTGCGCACGCCAACTCCTGCTCTTACTTATTTAGTATCACAATTGCTACTGACTCCATTCCTGCATCAGTGTAAAACTGTGACCTTATTCTGTACCATTTATAAATTATGCACTGGCTATACTGTAAACTGCATTGTCTTCACCCCCGAACCTTTGTAAATTACTGTGTTTCTTCCTGTATCTCATGCATCTCATGAATCACTTGTATCTTATGTATATTTCCCCTTCCCCATGCCCTGGGTCGCACCTGAAAATGAGCCTCGGCTCAGTGTGCCTTTCTCGAGTGCCAAATTTTAAATAAATATCCATCACCCCCCCCACACACACACCAAACTTGACCCTATGTAGTGTCAATAGATAGATTTCCGTGGTGGTCTAGTGCACCCCCCCCAGCAGGTAGTGTCCCACCACTCCGCTCCTCCCCATCCTGAACCGAAGCCGGCGACCAGCACACCCCTCAACTCACCACCACATCTGTGCACCGACTGAGCTGTGAAGGAGTGCATACTGTATACAGTACACGCTCATGGGGGGGGGCGGGGTGGTGGGACACTACCTGTCTGGGTGAGGGGGTGGGAAGGTGCGTTACATTCTCCTGAAGGCGTTGACTGCTATTTAACTGTAGTCTCACAAACACATGTGCTGCTTAATTGTCAGTAATATAGTTCCTTATAGGAAATATGTACTTTAATCAAGGCCCCTGGAATTCTGCGGTTCTACGGTTGCGGAATTTGCCGCAGAATTTGCATCATGCCGCAGAATATATATAGTGCCGCAGAATTCATTGTTTTTGGTGAATTTGCATATAAATATACTGTTTTTCCATAGTGTCAGGCTTTCTTTCCCACCTCGTTTATCCTGAAGCCCCTCCTCTATGCTCAGCATATGATGTCATTGATGACATCACATCATATTTAGCCAATGTCAGGACTGCATTCTGCCAGAGAAATGAATAAATCGTGCTGCAGAGATCAGAAAATGCTGCCGCAGAAGTCAAGGAGCCCTGCTGCAGAAATCAGAAAATTCTGCTGCAGAACACCAGGGGCCCTGACTTTAATTGTAGTCTTATTACAGGCCAGGTTACCAGCCGGGCGGCACATTATTTCAAATTATACAGGCCACCATAGTGGCCAAATGGCTAGAATCAGGTCAAGGCTACTGAGGCCATAAAAAAAAAAAAAAAGAAAGTTTCCTGGGAAAAGGCCCACAAGGCCAAAAGAAAAGAAATGGGAGTATGCAAAAAAAGACCCAGAAGAAGGAATGGGTCCCTGAGCAGTCATCCTAGGAACAAGAAAGAAGGACAGAAGGACAACAGAAAGGCAGATGAATATTTGTTAAATTTAACAAGGATCCCTACTCCCCTTAATTAGGCTTTTTTAGTGTTGAAGGCAGGGGTGAAGGCTTTGTCAGGGCTGTGCCGCTTCCCACTAACATCCACTTCTAAAAACAAACATTTTAGAAAAATAATATCCCTACTAAAGTACCTGTACTGGGACTGTGCATTTTGTTTCAGAGTGGCCCGGTCGCCACACTGGGAATATGCATGCTGATTTGCAGAGAGACCCCATCCCCATACTGGGAGTGTGCATTTTGGTTTACAAAAAGACCCAGTCCCTATACTGGAGTGCGCATGTTAGTTTACAGACAGACCCCCATACTGCAGTGTGCATGTTGGTGTACAGAGAAACCCCATACTTGGAGTGTGAGTGCTGGTTTACAGAGAGGCCCCATACCGGGAGTGTGAATGTTGGTTTACAGAGAGGCCCCATACTGGAGTGTGCATGTTGGTTTACAGAGAGGTCCCAAACTGGAGTGTACATGTTGGTGTACAGAGAGGCCCCATACTGGGAGTGTGCATGTTGGTGTACAGAGAGGCCCCATACTGAAGTGTGCTTGTTGGTTTACAGGGAGGCACATATTGGTAGTGTGCATGTTAGTTTAAAGAGAGACCCAGTCCCCATACTGGGAGTGTGCATGCTGATTTACACAGAGATCCCATACTGGAGTGTGCATGTTACTGTACAGAGAGGCCCCATACTGGGAGTGTGCATGTTGGTTTACAGAGAGGCCCAGTTCCAATTACTGGGGGTGTGCATGTTGGTGTACAGAGAGGCCCCATACTGGGAGTGTGCATGTTGGTTTACAGAGAGGCCCCATACTGGGAATGTGCATGCTGGTTTACAGAGAGGCCCCATATTGGGAGTGTGCTTGTTGGTTTACAGAGAGGCCCCATACTGGGAGTGTGCATGATTGTTTACAGAGAGCCCCAGTCCCCATACTGGGAGTGTGCATGATTGTTTATAGAAAGGCCCAGTCCCCATACTGCGAGTATGCATGTTGGTTTTGTAGAGTGCACCAGTTCCTATATTAGAAGTGTGCATGTTGGTTTATAGAGTACACCAGTCCCCATACTGGGAGTGTGCATGTTGGTTTATAGAGTGCACCAGTTCTCATACTGGGAGTGTGCATGTTGGTTTACAGAGAGGTCCAATCTCCATACTGGAAGTGTGCTTGTATAGACAGTCACAGTCCCCTACCCTGGGAACGTTTATATGTGTTGATAAATTAAACCATCCTTGTGTGATTGTATGCCCTGGATTTGATTTCTCCTCATTTCCCCTATTTTGGTGCATCCCTAGAGAAGCTTTGCAGCTTGTCAGTTTTTCCCAACTGTGACAAGGGGGGCAGTACCAGCTGGACATCTTAGCACATTACTCTTCTGTGCCGGCCACACTGACCTGTATGATTTTAGCAAAGTGCGACCTGTATAACCTTAGCACAGGGCTGATAGCTTGACTGAAACCACTAACCTTTCAAGCTTTTTGTGCAAGACAATCGTAGAGTTTAGTGCCCCATGACAAACATTTAAAGAGAAAGACACACTGACTCAGATCGAGAAAGAACAGCATTTTTCCCTTTGAAAGCTTGGTGCACATGTGAAAGTGTCTAATCTGATCATTTCAGAAACCACATTTCCTCTCTCTAGTCTCTATATGCAGGTGCAAGCTGGTGTGCCGATGCTGGAAGGGCCGGGTAACAGACACCTTACTGTACAAACCCCACACTGATGAGAAGCGCATGAAAACCTAAGCAAATTCAAACTACACTCATAAGCACCACTGAAAAAAAAATGCAGTCTCCCTTTTCTCATTCATTAACATAAAAAGTAAGTACACATCAAACTGGATCAGTTCCTTGAGAATGATGAAATCACAGGATGCAAGGACCAGAACGGCAGGATGACCGACTTGAGGGACCATGGGAATTGCATCATTGCATGAAACCCTTACTTAGATACAGTGCTGCTTAGGTCCTTTTAACCCAGAAATGTAAACACCAGTGAGTATGTAACTGCAATCTGGATTGCTCTAGTTAGAGCAAGTGCAGTTTAGTTTTTTTTTCAAGTTACCAGGGTGGACTCGAAGCACAGTCAATCATAGTGCTACCATTTGCTGTGCTAGAGGCCTGGGTTCAGGAACCAACTTGGGTCACTCAGGAGGTGGCTGGGGAGGGAGGATCTAGCATCCCCGGACAGCACTGCTCCTCGAGGGGGGCACTGCATCCTACTACTTGCCTGCCATCTGGTGGAAGCTGGGTGACAGTACAGGGATTGCCAAAAAGGGGGAGGGGAACTGTTGGAGGCTGCTGCTACACACATGCACTAGCATGTGGGTCATTACATGCTGGCCACTGTCAGGGTGGGAGCCAGGTGGACTCCCCCCCCCGAGCCAGCAGGAGGAACTGGCCCCCTCGAAGAACCCATGCCACAAACTGTGGGATCCTCCCACCAGATACTTGTCTAAGGCAAGTGGTGGAAGTGAACCTTGGAGAAGGCGTTGACGAGGCTGCAGTGGCAGAGCTAGATGGGGTTGGGGGGGCCGTCACCACTCCTGGCTGCCCCAGCGTGAGTAGTGGTGGACCACCATCATCTTTATTCACTGTTTAGTGCCCATTGTGGAGCCCGTGATTGACTTGAATAGCCCCTCCTGGCTCCCAAATGCTCCCAAACCTGGCTCTGCCACTGCAAGGCTGGGGGCCGGGGACCATAAGATGGGGGAAGGATGGGCAGACCAAGAGATAACTAGAATAAAAATATTAGCATAGTGGGTGCTACTGTAGCGTATCTGATTTTTTTAGAAACCTAAAAACTGCCGGCAGTCTCTTGTAATTTACCTTTTTTTTAGTAGATAGGTACATTGAAATAGTCTATATGAACATTCTTTGAAAATAAAAAAATTAAATAAAAGTAAGAAAAAACAAATGTCATAACAAGGAGAATGTCTCAATTAACCACATTTCAGTGCTAGTTAGGAACTGCTTCCCCCATGGCATTACAAGGGTCCTTAAAATGGTGGCAGTGTAGAATCAACATAGGGCAGACTTAGTTGTGGATATTTCCAGACTTCTGCCAGTTACAGATAAGCTCAATATCTAATTTAAAAGAGCTTTTCTTGGACTTTTAAAGTATGGTACGAGGGTCGCTATTCATAAATCCTCCACTTTAGGTACCAATCTGTTCTGGAAAAACATACAATTTTACAAAAGAAAAAAGATGAGTGTCAGCAGGTGGAGCACTTGGCAGCTGGCGAGGAGAAATGGGGGTAAATAGAAAGGAGGGCTGGCCTGTCAGTGCAGCTGTTGTGCTACTGCTCACAACGCTGGCGATCCAGGCTTGGCAACAAGCCTAAATCGTCAGGGGCCAGCGAGGGGGAGAAGGAGGCTTGAGCATCCAATGGATTGTTGGGGAAAGTCACTACAAGGTTATAACCTGTTCTGATACGATAGGACACATATGAAGGGAGGGGATACTGCGGCCTATATAACAAACGACATCTCTATCACAGATGTAACACATCGGATAAAAAAAACTTAATTCCCCCACTGAAACCACGTGGCTAAAATTGTCAGATGGTATGTCTGAGGCTACGATTCTGGGGCTATGCTACAGACCACCTGATTCAAATGAAACAAGAGAGAAATATTAACTGAAACTGGAAAATGCATGTGGCCGGGGGATGTGACCTTCACGGGGACCCTAAATTATGGTGACATTAGCTGGCCAGGAGACAACACTAACTCTGTGTAACCCCTACCCGGTATGCCGTTTGTATCTGACAGCTCTACCAGGTGGGCTGGGTTCGGGGAGGAATAGGCCACTAGGCAAAAAGGCTAGGTTTGGCTACTCTGCACAGGGGCACCCAAATAACTCCGAACACAGGAAGCAGTAACTGTAATGTCCAATACCAGAAGTGGGATTCTAAAGTGTGGCTTTTATTCACATCCAACAGAATAAACAAAGCACAGATGGACCCCCACGGGGCTACACTCCTGGTAATGCAGATTAAAAGAGACCAGAACACATTCTCATCACTTTAGCCCTCAGGCTCTACAACACACTGGGCACACAGCCCGGACTTGTACGCTGCTTTGGGTTACACAGCCCAAACTTGGACACTGCTCTGGGTTTTCCCTGGCTCGGCTCCCTTGCCAGCCACTTGGACACCTTCCATACTTCATGGAAACATTTTCTGGTGGCTCCCTAAACCACCTAAGAGCACCTTGGCTCCATCAGGGAATCCTCTCTTTAATCCCACATCTGGTACTTTCCTCAGGCACTGGCCAAGTACCTGAGGGAAAGCAAAAGGTGTCTCAGAGCAAATCCAGAGGTGAATTTGGTTACTACTGATGGGGGGGTCTCCCACCTCTCGCTCCCACAATTCATACCCGGCCATTTCTCTGGACTGTAAACACCTCATCCTTTAGCACTCTGCTGTGTAGATTCTTGCTAAATGTATTTCACATTCAATCTACTTGTCTTGCTTCCCATTTGTGCTGGACTTGAACATACTTAAAAATAAGTGGCACTGTCCATTACTCTAGACCCCCCACAGGTTAAGCAGTCCAATCCCCACATTCTTTCTTTCCATTTTGTGCTGGCCTTGAACATACTTATAAGTGGCTTTGTCCATTACTCTAGACCCCCCACTGAGTTAAGCAGTCCAATCCTCACATCTTCCAACTGTACTTGGCTGTCTTTTCCTGACCCCACAGTAACAGTCCCTTTAATTTCCTTCTGTTTCAGTTGAAAACACTTGGCCCTTTTTCAGTGCAAACTCACCCTTTGCTTGCAGGTGCCCCACAGGCGTTTCCTCCTCAAGGAATCTCTTACAGAGCTTCTTGTGCCTCAGCACAACTCAGACAGGCAGCTTCTTTCCCTTAGCCGGACCCAGGAGGGTTGCCCCTGGAAAACAGGCAGACCCCTTCCCCCCATCCCCTCAGGGATGGGCTCTGAACTACTGAAAGCGGTCTCCACCACTTCAACTACCAATCCTGTGTTCTCTTCAGGTGAAACACACACCTTAAACAAAATTAGCTCTGAAACAGAGCTTAAAGCTCTGAGCCTGCACACACTGCTGCACTACAGTCTCTCTAAGACTGCACACAGACTGCCTTCAATCCCAACGTTCTACTCTAACCTCCAACTGCAACATTCCAGTGTGGCTTATGCAGCTGCGACAGTTCTAAAATTATGTCATCCTTCAGTCTCAGCTGAAACTGAGGACAGAGTGAGACAGTGTGAAATCCATTTAACTGGAATTTCACAAGCTGCCTTCCCTGCCTACCACTAGGTCTTACTGGGATTCTAGTAACCCCGGGTAACCGGGGGGTTACATCTGGGTCTATTAACAACTTTATCACAACCTGTAACCAATTAAATTTGGTCCAGTATGCTAAAAGTCCCACTCGGGATATAAAATCCTGAATGTGGTATTAGGCTCAGAAAATGTATTAATAACAAACTGCACAGCTGGATTACTAGTAGGGAGAAGTGATCATCGCAGTGTAACTTTTCAAGTTATTTATTTATTTATTTGAAAACTGGTAACCGGGAGAGGCACACTGAGCAAAGGCTCATTTCCAGGTTTAACGGGGTGGGGGGAGGGGTAATTGTTTAACCAGGAAAGGCACACTGAGCCGAAGCCTGTTTCCAGGTGCAACCCGAGAGCATAAGGAAGTTAAGTGACTTGCTCAGGGTCACACAGTGTGCAAGTCGGGGCTGATGGGATTCAAACCCAGGTCTTCAGGTTTGCAGCACAATGCCCTTAACCACTAAGCTATACTGCCTCTCTCTCTCGGGGGGGGGGTAAGTGGAAGAAGAGCTGCACAATACGTAATAACAAGTCAATCGAACAGCATTGAAAAAAGTTGGTACAAAATTATATAAATACTAAATACTAGGTATAGAGAATAAAAACAGGTTACTCACCTGTAACAGTAGTTTTAGGAGTGGTATATGTTGTTCATCCACACTTATTGGCATGTCTCTTTCCCTTTAAATCTTGTCGGAAGGTCGTCAAGCTGTCTCCTCATCACCCACCCAGGTGGTATTACCCTCGGCTCCACCCCATGATGCCAGAGCTTGCCCAGGCAAGGACTTGTTCTCCACCACAGTTGCGATTTTAAATTCACTAGGAGCGATTCAGAGAATCTTGATCAGCGGTAAAACCGAGTTTTGGAGCGCCAGGGCCTACTCAACGTGGGAGCGATAAGGAGGGAACCTGAATCTTCCAGTGGAAAGGTAGATCTGGTGTCATGGGGCGGAGCCAAGGGTTATGCCACCCGGGTGGGTGGGAGGACCAGCTTGAAGACCTTCTGGCAAGATTTAAAGGGAAAGGGACATGCCAAAAAGTGTGGATAGAACAACATATCCACGATCCTAGAAAGTGCAGTTACAGCTCAGTAATGATCACCTACTGTATACAAGTGCAAAGTAAAAGTGGCAGCAAGACATACTGGCAGCAGGTGAGTGACCGATCTGTAGGGTGAGTTATTTCCTATCTTCATAATGGGTGGAGAAGCAAAGGTAGTGTGGCACTGAGATCAGAAAGCAGGCAGCAGGGACCTAGCCGGCTGTCATACCAAGGATGGTGGAGGCTCAGGCCAGGGAGGTGTCAGGGGAAGGGTAACAGAATAGCTGAGGTGGAGCTGGAGTTTCAACTGGTGCCTGAGGGAGCCAGAGGATGAGGAGAGGCGGAAGGAGGAAGAAAGTTAGTTCCAAAGTAAGGGAAGTTGATAGGAGAAGGCAGACTGCCCAGCAGAAGAGCAGGGGTGAAGAGTGGGGAAAGTGCAGTGATCTTTGGAACAGAGGACGCAGGATAGTTGGGAGAGGAGAGGAGAGGAGAGGCCAGAGGTAGGAGGAAAGGTAGCCAAACCCATGTTTGGATACAAAAGAGGTATAGTGAGCTTGGGGACGTGAAGGCAGAGGGAGGATGGATTGTGAGGAGCAGAAGGAGCAATGATGGGTACGAGAAGGGAGTCTGTAGCAAAATGGCAGAAGGAGTTACAGAGGATATCCAGTCTGGTAAGAGAAGTGGGGGGGGTGGTGCCACAGACCACAACCGTATAGTCGAACACTGGTTGCGCCATTTGGTTAGCAAGCTCCTTGCATGGATGGCGCCAAGGTAGGCTGAAAGTGAAGCTTACTGTCTAGCAACACACCAAGGTACTTGAAGAACTGAACTGCTTCAAGAGGCATGCCATCCAGAGTGGTGGAAACTGGGGGAGTAGTGAATCTGGCCAGTTTCTGACTAGTACCAAAGGTCATGGACACCGTCTTTTTAGGTTGTGTCTGAGTTGGTTGGATTAGAACCGGCGCAGAATGCTGATGAAGACCTGCTGGAGCAGGTCTTCCACAGCTGCGGTGGAGGGACTGGAGGTGGAGATGACTGTATCATTTGTATACATGTGGATATGCGAGTTGGCACAGACAGAGGGTAGATCATTCAGGAAAATGGAGAGGAGGATGGGACCCCAGCTGGATGGGTAGTGGAGGTGACAGGATGCCCCCTACCTGTACCAATTGTAGATGGCCTAAGAAGTATGAACGAAGCAATCAACAGTGAGAGCTGAGAGGCCTGCACGGCTCAGCTTGTCTAAGAGGAGTGGAAGGGACACCGAATTGATGACTTTGGCCAGATCGATTAAAATGGTGGCAGTTATTTGCCCCGATCCATCCCAGAGAAGATGGAATTAGTGACATGCAGCAGGGAGGAAATGATGGAATGGTGCTTTAGGAAACCAGACTGGAAGGGTGAGAGGAAGTTGAAGGATGAAAGGAAATCGAGGAGTACGAAATGGACAAGTTGGTCTTGCAGCTTAGAAAGGGAGATGGTACAGAAGTAGCCATGGAGGAGGTGTCACCCCCTTTGTGAAATGGAATAACTCTGGCCAACTTCCAGGACTGAAGAACAGCACTGAGGGACAAGGAAAAGTTGAGTAGGTGAGTAAGGGGAGCTGCAATGGCAGGAGCTGAGAGGCAGAGGAGTTTGGGGTCCAGACCATTAGGCTGCATTTTGCTGGGTTGAGGAAGGTGAGGGCAAGCAGGGGTTTCCTAGATGGAGATGGGGGGGAGTGGAAACCCAGTGAGGGGTGGGAGGGACAGGGGGTCAGGAGGGGAAGGAGAGAAGCAAGGAGGGGGAAGGGGAGAGGAAGGGAGGGCACAGGTCGTGAAGAAGTCGCTCAACTCAGCAGCGTCAGAGGTAGGTTTAGACACAGCTGAACCATTTACCATGAGAATTAGGGGAGCAGATTAGGTGAGGAGGAGGTCAAAAAGGGAGCGGGTAACCTTCCAGAATTTTGCTGAGGAGGTGAAGTTTTTCTGGAGTTTGGTCTTGAAACAGTGCAATTTTACAGCCCAGATAGCCTTAGTGTAGTCGTTCCTCAGAGCTCTGAATGTAATTAGGTCAGGAGAGGAGTGGAATCATTTATAGCTGTACTCAGATGAGATTACCGGACTTGCACAGGTCAATGATTTCAGAGGTAATTCAGGGGTGGTAGGAAATTTTGACTCTGGATTTCCTAAGTGGGGGCATGCTTGTCCCACACAGAGGAGAATGTGGAGTGGAATGGGGCGAGGGCCATGTCAATATCAGAGGCATAGTCAATGGCTGACCAGTCTGTTGCAGCGAGGTCACTCATTGGAGCATTGATGTTAGCAACCTGACAGATATGGACCAGATGTATTTTGGGAGAGGGAGGGGGGCACTGGATTTTCCTGCCGCAGAACATCATGCAGTGGCTGCTAAATTAATCCGGCAGTATACTTGCTGCAACAATGCGGTGCGGATGGGAGGTTAAAACCCAGTCCAAAAGTGTATGGCTGAAAGAATGGGGCCTGGGTTGGGTGGGTTCTGAAATAACCTGGGACAAATTAAGGGACTCAAACCTAAGAATGGTAGATTTAGAGCAGGGGGATCCAATCTGCATTAAATCCCCAAGGAGGAGGAGTTCACCTGTAGAGGAATGAGAGGTGATGGAGGAAATGGAGTCAACCAGGGATGAATGTGAGATCTTAGGAGAGGCATAGAAAACCCCAATTAATATAGGTACAGATGAGGGAAATTAAAGCCTGACTAGGCGAAATTCATAGGAGGAGGATATGGCCTCCCTTATGGTCATAGTTCATGAGAGGGTCTGGCAGATGTAGATGGCAACGCCTCCTTCATGTTCCCCCATTCCTGCCTGAAAAGACGGTAATCAGGAATGGTCAGGCTACAGTCTGGAGTCCTGGAGAAAAGCCAGTATTCAGTATTACAGAGGACATCAGGAGACATCATCATAGTTGAACCCAGATGGAGAGGAAGTTGAACTTAGGAAAAAGGCTCCTAGCATTCAGATGGTAAACGCTAAGACCCTTGGCAGTAGTGGAGGTGAGTAGGGCGGGAGAACCGGGGCCAGGGTTGGTCTCCATGTCACCAGACAAGAGGAGGAGCAGGAGAATGAGCAGAAGGATGACGTGGAGCTTACTACCTTTGTAGAGCAGGGAGAAGAAGGGCAGCGAGGTAGAGGAGGGCACAGTGGAGAAACTCCAGGTTGAGGGAAGGAGAGGGGAAGAGACCAGGGTGGATAGGGAGGAAGGAGGGGAGGAAGTAGAGCATGGGGGGATGAGTAAAGGGGGGAGGGAAGGAAGGGTAGGAGAGTTGGATGGGGAGGTAGGTGGAGAGTGTAGGAGGAGGGAGGAATGGAGCAGGCAGAGGAGTGCAAGGAACACTGCGATCAAGAGGAGGGAGGCAAAGGCAGATGGCAAGCAGTAACCACAGTAATTTAACAGTGCACAATAACAGACTTGGTATGATGGTACCACATAAGACTAGTAATGAGATTGATAATGCAGGGGAGACAAAAAGCTAGGCAGAGTAGTGATCGAGTGTACTGAACTAGTGAACGGCACAGCAGCAGTATCTATGCAGAAAACAGTACATAGGGATGACCTACAGGGGGGTAAACATAGATACACAAATACACAGACAGTGTCGGCAGATAAGGGCCTACCGCCCACCCAGTCTGCCCATTTGAGCTTGTAAGTTCACTTTATGTTTTCCTAGATGTCTGTTGCCTCTTACCCCTGACCTCCAGAATTCCTTTATGTCTATCCCATGCATTCTTAAATCCTGTGATTGTTTCAGCCCCCCCACTTCTTCTGGCAGGGTGTTCCACTTGTCCACCACCTGTTCTGTGAAGACATTCTTCCTCATGTTTCCTCTGACTCGTCCTCCCTCCAACTTCATCCCATTCCCTCTAGTCCTGAAACATCTTTTCGCTTAAAAATAGTGTATTCCTGCACCATATTCTTCCCTGTAAAATGCTTGTATGTCTCTATCATATCCCCTATCTCCCTCCTCTCCTCCAGGGAGTACATATTCAAGTCCTTCAACCTGTCCTCACAGGACTTGTGATGCAATCCATGTACCATCTTTGTTGCCCTCCTCTGAACCTTCTCTACCCTGTTTATATCCTTATGTAGGAAAGGTCTCCAGAACTGTACACTGTACTCCAGGTGGGGGCTCACTAGTGTCTTGTATAGCGGAATTATGACCTCCATTTTCCTGCTGGTGATGCCCCTGCCTATGCATCCCAGCATCCTATTTGCTTTACCTGCTGCTTTGTCACACTGTTTCCCTACCTTGAGGTCATCAGAGATGACAACCCCAAGATCCCTTTCCTGCTTGGTGCATGCTATATCCTCACCCCCAACTGATATATTGTGCCAGGGTTTTTGTACCCCATATGTACTATCTTGCACTTCTCTTCACTGCAAGCAGAGCAAAACAAATGCAAAGTAGGAGGTTAGGCTAAGTAATTTCAAATAAATAGTGCAAATACAAGACAGACAAAATCAAATGTAACAGTAAGGCTATGAATTAAACTAGCAGTGCAAATAAATCACAGATGAGCAAGTTCAGATGCAGGGGTTAGGCTATGTAATGTCAGCTAATCAGTACATAATACAATACAAATAAGCAAATTCAAAATGCAGGGGTCAGGCTAAGAATTAAACTAAGCAAAGCAAATACAGTACAGATGAGTAAGTTCAAATGCAGGGGTTAGGCTATGTGATTTCAACTAACCGAAGTAAGTACAACTGTACTAAGTAAGGTTAAAAATCTGCTGGGGTTAAGGCAAAAGCCATGGCTAGTGGTGGCTTAGTTGTGCAGCTTATACAAACAATAAACAGCTAGGCAGGCAGTGAGTTCATCAGCAGGTGGGTATAAGCAGCAGTTCCTTAGAGGTGACTCATGTAGGGAGTACCCACAAGTAAGAGTTAGGAGGGTCCCATGCAGCAGGCGTGAACACACAAGCAGCAGGAACTAATTGTGCTCACAGCAGCATGGCTGGCAGACGGCCAACCCCAGGCCGACTCCAGGAAGACTCCTCAATGTGATGTCCTTTTGTGCTTGGTCCATTATGCAGAGGCTGCAGTATGGAGGGCTGCTGGTGGATGTCGGATGAAAAAGGGGGGTAGTCCCACCCTTGAACCTTCTGATTGATCAAGTACTGCAGAGGTATCCAGGCAGCAAGGGGAGGCACGTGTGAGGCAAGCTTGAGTCCAGGGCAGGGGGAGGAGAGAGAGACCAAGACTTGAAGAGGGTCACTCACTCCTGTGGTGAAGAACTTATGCAGAGTGCGATAACAGCTGAAGAAATGGCCAATGGTGGAGGGCCGCTGTTTGAAAATTGTGCTAGACCCACCCCTGAACCTTCCAATTGGTCAAGTGCTGCAGAGGTATCCAGGCAGCAAAGGGGTCCATACGAAGCAAAATGGAGTCCTGGGCAGGGGGAGGGAGACAAAGCCGTGAAAAGGGTCCCTCACTCGACTCTGTGGTAAGAAACTTCTGCAGGAACGGCAGCAGTAGAATAAATGAGATGATGAAATGAAGTGCAGGAAAAAAAAGATGCACACCCAAGGGAAAGACCCAAATCTACTTATGCGAAATAGAAAACATCATAAAAATTAGAGAAGATTTTGACAAAATGCACTAAGACTCTGTTTTGAGAAATAGATCTGTTTAAGACATGGAATTTCATAAAAACAACATTAAATATATGTGACAAATGTATTAAAAAAGTAAACAAATACAACAACAGAGGGATGAAACCCAAAATGGTTAAACAAGGACAAACTAATATAAGAAGAACATTGCAACAAAATCAGCAAATTCTTGGAACCAGCACAGAGTTGCACTAAAGAAATGTGAAAAACAAAATCAAGCAAACAAAAAGAACAGTCTAGCTAAAAACTGCCACTACCTCCAACACGAATAATAGCAAACAATGTTAATTCATTAAGAAAAACAGAAAGCAAAACTGGACCACTCTTTAATGGATGGTAAATTAATAATGGACCAAAACGCAAATGTCTAATATATTTAACAAACATTGTTGTATGTTTTTCTCCCACGAAAATACAAATAAACACAAAACAGCTTATCAAAGATTACTGATATTACAGAAGACAAAGTTATTAAAAAAGAAAAAAACAATCTGAAAACACAAAGTTCTCTTGGTCCTGACAGAATTACAACAGAAATACTTGAAAACAGCACATCCTCTGAAATTATTATGCAGAAAAGCAGTACAACTGAGTGAAATTTCAGATAGGAACATAGGAATGTGACAGCAGAAAAGGACCGCCAGGCTCACCCAGTCTGCCCAGAGAGTCCAGAATTCTACTAGGCTTGTGCTGTAACTCCCCCCCCCACCCCAACAACCCCTTGTGTTTATCCCAGGCCCTTTTGACCCCTCCCCACCTCCTTTGGCAATCCATTCCAGCTGTCCACCATCCTCTCAGTGAAGAAAAACTTCCTGAGGTTACCCCTAAATTCCCTCCCACCGATCTGATATTCATGACCCCTCGCCCTAGGTCTCTCCTTCAACTGGAAAAGGCTCTCCACTGGCACCTTATTTACACCTTTGAAGTATTTAAAAGTCTCAATCATGTCTCCCCTCTCCCATCTCTGTTCCAGAGAGTACATGCCCAGGTCACTTAGTCTCCCCTCATATGGCAAGTGCTGTAACCCCCCATCACCATCCTCGTCGCCCTCCTCTGAACTCTTTCCACCCTCTCTACATCCTTTCTGAGGTAGGGCCTCCAGAACTGGACCCCATACTCCAGGTGTGGCCTGACCAGCTGTGTGCATAGAGGTATTGTGACCTCTCTCTTCCTGCTGCAGAACCCTCTCCCTATGCAACCCAACATTCTGCCTGCTCTTGCCACTGCCCCGCCCCCTCACTGCTTTCCCACCTTCAGGTCTTGTGAAATGATGATGCCGAAGTCCCTCTGTTCCTCAGAGACCTGGAGGGGTCTACCTCCCAGCGAATACTCCGCTCTCCCATTCTTTTTGCCCAAATGCACGATCTTACATTTTGCCGTATTCAGTCACGCCGATATTTAAAAAGGGGTAACCAAAATAAGGTAAACAACTATAGAGCCATTTGTCCGACTTCAGTCCCCGGGACGACCCTGGACGCTATAGTCAAATATGTAATACTAGAACACCTAATGAATACAGACTCTATAAATAACAAGTATTTGTCTTACAGCATTTGTCAATGCTGAATGTTTGCTTGCAATGTTATGACAACTCTGAAAAACATAATATCCAGACACAATTTAGTTACGTCACTCTTTTTTGTAACTATCATTATTTGTCTAATATTAAGGGCATTTGCTTGGAAACATGATCTCGGTCCTATTTGCTTGGTCTGCTTGTCTACTCCTGCAGCCACAATTCTGTTTATGACATCCCAATCTGTTGCTGGGGAGATAATTATGATGTCATAACCAGGACATTATGATGTCACATATAGATGAGCAGCCAAAGCTAATAAAGCCCAGGGGAAAGGAATCTTGTTTTTATGTCACTTCCCTCAGTAATAGATGTAACCCCTAGGTGGCGCTATCCCAAGGGCTGCTACCCCTGCTTGCTTGGCTAGTAGCAGGTTAAGGGGCCTGAGTTCTGAAACAGGTACCTCCACCCAGAGATCAGGGTTGGTAGTGGTCAAGCTAACCTGGGCACAGCCCTCTGGGACACTGTAACCCCCCTCTTTCCCCTCTAGTGGCCTGAACACTGTACAATAATCACTTTCACAATACCCCTGGTACACCACACAAGTACCCACACTGTTTGCACTTACCACCAGGGCTGGTTCCTCAGGCTCGACCCTAGGGACCCCCTGTAATACAAGGTTATGCACAGCAAATAGCAACAGTACAGTACTTTGAGCACAAACTGGAACCACAGCCAGACTACATGCAGAAAAAGTTAGATCTGATTTACTCAGGGGACTTGAACAAGGGAAGGGCAAAATCAGGTTAATTAGCTTAAAGGTTATATCAATCAAGCAGTTAGGCATGCGCTTTGAGTCCCCACAGTCCACCTCTGGGTACCCAGGTGGAGAAGAGATGGGCTAGCCAGGACCGTTGCCTGAGGTTGCAGCTGGTTGGGGCCCTGTGATGGAAAACACAACATGCACAGTACACAATATTTGTAATCTGGAGCCAGAGGGCTCAGTTCATAAAGGAAATGAAACAACAAGACAATCAGATGACACACTCAGATTAAGCTGTTGTTGCAGGGAGCTACCCTGATATTTACTCACGATACCCAAAACTGGACACAGGCTGGACGAAAATCGAGACTGCAGGTGGTTGATCTGGAATGTCAGGAGAAGCAGGGCCCACACGAGTCGCAGAGGCATAGTTCCTGTTCAAGCATGGAGCAGGGGGCTGATCCACAGGCAGGTCTCTCGTCGATGGCTTCTCTGTGCAGTGGGTAGTCTGGCTGGGCCAGTCTGGCAAGGCCCAGACCGCATGAAGACAAATTCGGATGCAGTCCGTTTTGGGCTGGATACAGCTTCCAGCAAGCAGAACACAGTTCACACAGTGGGGGACTAACTCACGACCCACTAGCAGCTCATAGCACATTTATATGTAAGAGAATTCCATTGTACCAGGCAAACGCTCCCTGGTCACAATCGCAAAGTCTCTGCACACACCGGGAGCTTAGGGGTAGCTGGAACTCCTGACAGGCCGATCGCATTCAGCAAAATCTTTGGTCTTCTTCAGGCTGAGCCTGGCCCACTTCAGTAGCTTACTTTAGTCACACAAACTTGGATTTAGTCCAAAATAATTCTCTTCTCTCCCTCTCAGGAACAGCACACCGACATGCAGGCCAAAAACTTAGCCTTTTCAGAGCTCTCCCATGGGAATCCACTCAGGATTGCGCTCAGAATCACTTCAGCTCCTTCTTATTCAGCTTCCAGCTTAGAGCTAACTGAAAACTGCAAGCAGCCCGGGACTTCCCCAAGACCCAAAACATTCAGTTGGCTGATTTGGCTGTCAGTCAGAGCAAGAGGTCCCCCTTCAGTTGCAAAAAAGGAGCAAAAAGCTCTAAACTACAGTTCCTACAGATTTTGACTCCAGACAGCTCCTGTAGTCCGGCTACATTTTTGGTCCCACCAGAAGTGATTGGTCCAATTTGCAGTCCAGGACCAAGATAGTGGAGACAAACAAAACAGTCCTTGTTACAAAGAAAGCAGGTTAGACAAACTCAGTATCATTATCACTCTAAATGATTTTCAGTAACTAGTTACATCTTTCAACAGAGCTCCCTCTCAGATTACTTAAGCTGCAATCAGGCAGCTCTTAAGGAGACAGTACACAGAGGCTATACAGGCTCTGGTAATCACATTTAAACTGCTAAAACGGAGGACACCAGCCTGGCAGTGAGCATTTAGGCAAGCTCAAGGAAGACTTTTTGGGAACCCCCATTTATAGGGGGGTTACATAAAGAAAAAGGGGAAAGGACTGCACAAAATATAGCTCTGACTGAACGGTACTGAGGGGTAAAGCACAGAACTGTAAAACAGCGAGTTGCAGGTTCAGCCCCCCACCCAAGGACACAAACAGCACTGTCTAAGGAAATCTGAGCTACAGTAAACTTGTAGACAGGACAGTGGCATGGAGGGCTACGGCACTGGATGCCTCTCCTCTTGCCACACCAGTGGCCTGAGTTTGAGAATGAACCAAGGTTATGTGGGGGGGGGGAAGGAGAATTTGACATCCATTGACAAGTCTCTTCCTTCGGGATGGGGGGAAGGGACACTGTGTATTGCTGCTTGGCTGCCACCTAGTGGAGGGTAGGTGGCACAGCAGTGTTAACCAGAATTGAAACTTGGAAGCAGGCACTGAAAGGAAGCACTGTCTTCATGATCTACACTTGTGTCATCGCACGACACTGACTCTGACTCAAGGGGAAAATGGGCAGTAAAGAACTGCTGTCTGCAGGATGATGCAGCGACCCTGAAGGCACTACACCACCACCATCATCCATGTCACCCACTCACACAACCAGGTTAGAAGTAGATGGGGTATGTCTTGGAGGTGGGGTGAAAAAGTGCTGGCGCTCGACAGAAGCACTGATGGGGAGGGAAAGGAGGATAAAGTCCAGATTAAAAAAAATGATTGCAAAAATAGATGAACTATAAACTGAATTGTCTCTAACTCTCGCGTTTTTCAAATGTATCTTTTTATTGTACTTTCTAACTTACAATACCTGACATAACAACAGAACAGTAATATGGACAACTGTAGTCACAAAAAGCTTCAGTGAGTAGCTGCAGTGAGTCAATTACCACTGCTGTCATACTAAACAAGTCATTCTCCCTACATCCAGTTCTTCTGTTGAATTTGTTAAGATCTGTTCCAGCATTTCCCTGGTGAGCTAAAGTGAAGGACAAGCATAATTTACTTTTGACATGCATTCAATCTGTATCTGGGTTAACGCTCACATTTTTCAAAGTTATCTAACTGGTATCAGGGGCTCTTTAAAGGGAACATAATACATAATTTAAATCGACTATTCTGATGTTTTCTGTTCATTATTGACATGCTGTTTAACATATTTGAAGCTATTATGTTTGAATTCTGCACGCTGTTCCCAAAACTAGAGGAAGGGTTGCAACAGGATTGATTAGCCGGAAGGCAGCTCTCCTCTCCTGATGGTGGTTGCTGCCCTCCCCCCCCCCGTAGTCCTGCCACCACTGGGTGGAGGTCTGGTGGTCAGTATAGGTGGTGGGGATGACACATCAGGAGGGTGCCTTGAGACGTGGCGTGCGCATGCCTCCACATGCGTACGCAAGTCCGAGACAGGGATAGGAATTGGGGAGAGAAAAAAAAAACACACCAAAATATGCATGGAAAAAAACCCAGCAAAAAAAATAAAATTGATGTTTTATTTTACCATTTAGAAGCCGAGGTTTCTATTGCATTTTTACTGTTTGGATTTCTTGATGGGGGCAACTATCGTTCATAAGCTGATGCCAGGAGCAGCTGTGCACATTTTAATAATGTCAATAAGTTCTAATTCTGCTTCCAACAGAGATTACACACCCAGAAAACTGGGAGGAAGAGCTCGAGAACAGGAGTGAGCCAAGAAGGATCTTCTACAAGATCCCAACAAACACCTGCCTGATTTTGCAATCCCTGACAATCACTAAACTGATAACCACGTTATCCCAACAAAGAGGTGGTTGCAGGGGGAAGAGACCCTGCACCCCCTGGACTAAATACAACAAACTCCAGGTCCCTGACATTCTGGGGAATTGTCGGGATTGTAATCCCGTCAGGCAACTGCATTTCGAGCAAACGATGTTGAGCATCCGTCTGTCAGGCCAATATTTTTCAGGCTGTTGTAGGACTCCCGTCAAGGGCAGAATACACTAAGAATTGGAGCATTGGAGGGGTTGTGGCATGTGGTCGAGATGTCGGGTGCTCATTACAGTACAGATGAGAGAAAGAGGAGGGAAAGACTGCTGCCAACTTTGGTGAGTAATCAGGAATCCAAAAGTAAAGCCTGCCGTGAAAGAGAGCACTCAGGGACTTACCATATTCTGAGTATTACTGGTATTAAAAAAAAAAAAAGAAAGGCAAGTTTGACTTGGAACTGCAAACCAGGAATCACGGTGTCAGGGAGGTGGAAGTAGCAGTGGGAAAGGCAGTAACTTGTGGCAAGATGCATCTCAATTTATTGTTAGCGTGTCAACATATTTTTGCAGTTCACCAAGTAGCATATATATTTCACCATTTAGAAACCACAGCTACACAATGGCGGGGGGCCTTTATTGCCAACCATTTTCCAGTCACAGCTTTTCTTCAGGGGGGCTTCCAAATGGGGGTAGCTTCTAAATGGTGAAATACCATAAATAATTAAATACATAAATTAATTAACAAAGGTTGGTAGAGATAAGCTGGGGAGAAGAGGCACTATAATATGCAAATGTGTGATTTACATACATGCCTACACTACAGAAGGTGCACTGTGAGGGCTGAGCGTTTATAAATATGGAGGAAAGTAAGGCACCAAGAATGGATCCTTGTGGTACTTCCTTTCAGTGAGTTTTGCAGATCTGAATTACAGCTGCATTTCTCAGTGCTAGAGTGAAACCATGTAAGTAAATCTTGAACCAGTCACCTGAGTCCATGCCAAATTCTGACGTCCTGAGCTTCTGGTGACGTGTGTGTGGTTGACAAGGTCAAAGATTTTGGAGAGGTCAATGAAAATAGCTCCTATACACTTGCCTTGATTAATGGCAACCAACGTCACATAAGGTCAGGGTACAGTATCTGCTGCGTGCTAGCTTGCTATCATCACAAGAAAAGTGATTTCTTTATTTTTTTCTGTTTCTTTCTCTCCCCCCCTGGCCCTGGTCAGCCTCTTGTCTGGCTGCCGTCCCTGGTCTTTGCTCCTTCAGGCCCTCACCCTTGTAACCCCCATGGCTTACCCCCCATGGCAGGGTGACGGGGAGCCCTCTACTCACCCGCCTATTAGGATCCAGTTCAGGGTGTTACTTCCACAGATGGAGTGCCAGGGGACAGCCATCAAGCCGCAATGACCAGCCACCAGGGTCTTTTCTCATTTTCTCCCTTTGTGAGAGTTCAGCATGCAATGACCCCGGCAGCAGGCACATGCACACACCTGTATGCATTCCTGCCAGACAACTGCCATGCTCCCACCCCCATGTTTTGGCGGCAGCTCTCCATTGAGCCCCAGCCTCCAACAGGGGTCAGACATGTGCCAACTGCAAGGTGCCCCGCTCCCCGGAGATGGAGAGCAGTCCATCAGACACTCAATCCATCTCCTCCCTGCTGACCCCCAGCGGCCCACGCTCGTTCCTGAACATGGGTCGCCGGCGTGGTGCGAGGTGTGGTGTCCAGCACCTCAGCCCTCAGCGCCACCGGGCCGGCTAAGAAAAGTGATTTAAAAAAAATTTTGTGTACTTTTCCCCCTCTTGCTAGTTGACCCCTGTTGGCCCTACCCACTCACCTTGCACCCTCAACCACCTTCCCTGGGACTTATCTCTCCTCCTACTGACACCCTGGCTTGGCTTATCCCTCAGGGCAGAGCCATCAGGAGGGACCTCTGCCCCCAAAGGAGACTCAGTCGGTACTTCAGAGGGGAGCACTTTGGTCAGTGATGGAGGGGGCCTGCAGTGTGGGGTGGATGTTCTCCTGCAACATCTGGCATTTCTTCCCTTTTTCTGTCCCAGCCCCTGTAGGACACCGAGAAGAGCCCGCGACATGCATGCACACACGTGTGTGCACTGCACACCAGAGCACAGTGGTGTCCTCCCTAACTCCATGGTTCTGCTTGCACTGTCACCTGTGGTCACCCAGGTGACAGTGGTATAGTGGAGTCCATCCAACCTCCCTCACCAAAGTGGAGAGTGTTCTCTGGGATGCTCAGCTGACCTCCCCTGCTGGCCCTCCGATGACTGAGGGCCTGCCTCAAACCTGGGTTATTGCACTGAAATGGAACGCACAGCAGCATTGGCAGCCCACCAAGAAAAGTGATCTTAAATTACAGGTGCTCAAAAACAGCGGAGAATAATGACGGAAGCCTGGGAAATAGAGATATGAAAAAGAGCATTTCTGTTAATTATTCCAAATCCAACAGAAAAAGTTAAAGCAAACACACAATGGAAATAAGAACACCCTACATGATGGGACAAAAAGGACAATTAAAAAAAGAACAAAAAGGTTCAACATACAGTGCACGCTGCTCTATACAAACAAAAAAACCCTAGGGCACTCACCAGCCAACTGAGAAAGGCACTGACACTGTCATTTTTTTTAAAAGGTGTGCAAACACTGTTCTGAGAAACGTGGCGTATCAAGTTAACAAAGGGCCCCAGTCCTAAACTGGGGGTATGCATGCTGGTTAATAAAGAGCCCCAATCCTAAACTGGGAGTGTGCATGCCGGTTAATGGAGGGCACTAGTCCTAAACTGGAGTGTGCATGCTGGTTAATGGAGGGCACTAGTCTTAAACTGGGAGTGTGCATGCCGGTTAATGGAGGGCACTAGTCCTAAACTAGAGTGTGCATGCTGGTTAATGGAGGGCACTAGTCCTAAACTGGAGTGTCTATGCTGGTTAATGGAGGGCACTAGTCCTAAACTGGAGTGTCTATGCTGGTTAATGGAGGGCACTAGTCCTAAACTAGAGTATGCATGCTGGTTAATGGAGGGCACTAGTCCTAAACAGGGGTGTGCATGCCAGTTAATGGAGGGCACTAGTCCTAAACTGGGGTGTGCATGCTGGTTAATGGAGGGCACTAGTCCTAAACTGGGAGTGTGCATACCAGTTAATGGAGGGCACTAGTCCTAAACTGGAGTGTGCATGCTGGTTAATGGGGGCACTAGTCCTAAACTGGGAGTGTGCATGCCGGTTAATGGAGGACACTAGTCCTAAACTAGAGTGTGCATGCCGGTTAATGGAGGGCACTAGTCCTAAACTGGAGTGTCTATGCTGGTTAATGGAGGGCACTAGTCCTAAACTGGAGAGCCAATGCTGGTTAATGGAAGGCACTAGTCCTAAACTAGAGTGTGCATGCTGGTTAATGGAGGGCACTAGTCCTAAACTAGGGTGTGCATGCTGGTTAATGGAGGGCACTAGTCCTAAACTGGGGTGTGCATGCTGGTTAATGGAGGGCACTAGTCCTAAACTGGAGTGTCTATGCTGGTTAATGGAGGGCACTAGTCCTAAACTAGAGTGTGCATGCTGGTTAATGGAGGGCACTAGTCCTAAACTAGAGTGTGCATGCTGGTTAATGGAGGGCACTAGTCCTAAACTGGGGTGTGCATGCTGGTTAATGGAGGGCACTAGTCCTAAACTGGAGTGTCTATGCTGGTTAATGGAGGGCACTAGTCCTAAACTGGGGTGTGCATGCTGGTTAATGGAGGGCACTAGTCCTAAACTGGAAGTGTGCATGCTGGTTAATGGAGGGCACTAGTCCTAAACTGGAGTGTGCATGCTGGTTAATGGAGGGCACTAGTCCTAAACTGGAGTGTCTATGCTGGTTAATGGAGGGCACTAGTCCTAAACTAGAGTGTGCATGCTGGTTAATGGAGGGCACTAGTCCTAAACTGGGGTGTGCATGCCAGTTAATGGAGGGCACTAGTCCTAAACTGGGGTGTGCATGCTGGTTAATGGAGGGCACTAGTCCTAAAAAGGGGTGTGCATGCTGGTTAATGGAGGGCACTAGTCCTAAACTGGAGTGTGCATGCCAGTTAATGGAGGACACTAGTCCTAAACTGGGGTGTGTATGCTGGTTAATGGAAGGCACTAGTCCTAAACTAGAGTGTGCATGCTGGTTAATGGAGGGCACTAGTCCTAAACTAGAGTGTGCATGCTGCTTAATGGAGGGCACTAGTCCTAAACTAGGGTGTGCATGCTGGTTAATGGAGGGCACTAGTCCTAAACTGGGGTGTGCAAGCTGGTTAATGGAGGCACTAGTCCTAAACTGGGAGTGTGCATGCCAGTTAATGGAGGGCACTAGTCCTAAACTGGGAGTGTGCATGCTGGTTAATGGAGGACACCAGTCCTAAACTAGAGTGTGCATGCTGGTTAATGGAGGGCACTAGTCCTAAACTGGAGTGTCTATGCTGGTTAATGGAGGGCACTAGTCCTAAACTGGAGTGTGTATGCTGGTTAATGGAGGGCACTGGTCCTAAACTAGAGTGTGCATGCTGGTTAATGGAGGACACTAGTCCTAAACTAGAGTGTGCATGCTGGTTAATGGAGGGCACTGGTCCTAAACTGGAGTGTGTATGCTGGTTAATGGAGGGCACTGGTCCTAAACTAGAGTGTGCATGCCGGTTAATAGAGGGCACTAGTCCTAAACTGGAGTGTGCATGCCAGTTAACAGAGGGCACTAGTCCTAAACTGGGGTGTGCATGCTGGTTAATGGAGGGCACTAGTCCTAAACTGGGAGTGTGCATGCCAGTTAATGGAGGGCACTAGTCCTAAACTGGAGTGTGCATGCTGGTTAACGGAGGGCACTAGTCCTAAACTGGAGTGTCTATGCTGGTTAATGGAGGGCACTAGTGCTAAACTAGAATGTGCATGCTGGTTAATGGAGGGCACTAGTCCTAAACTGGGGTGTGCATGCCGGTCAATGGAGGGCACTAGTCCTAAACTGGGGTGTGTATGCTGGTTAATGGAAGGCACTAGTCCTAAACTAGAGTGTGCATGCTGGTTAATGGAGGGCACTAGTCCTAAACTAGAGTGTGCATGCTGGTTAATGGAGGGCACTAGTCCTAAACTGGGGTGTGCATGCTGGTTAATGGAGGGCACTAGTCCTAAACTGGGGTGTGCATGCTGGTTAATGGAGGGCACTAGTCCTAAACTGGGAGTGTGCATGCCAGTTAATGGAGGGCACTAGTCCTAAACTGGAGTGTCTATGCTGGTTAATGGAGGGACTAGTCCTAAACTAGAGTGTGCATGCTGGTTAATGGAGGGAACTAGTCCTAAACTGGAGTGTCCATGCTGGTTAATGGAGGGCACTAGTCCTAAACTGGAGTGTGTATGCTGGTTAATGGAGGGCACTGGTCCTAAACTAGAGTGTGCATGCTGGTTAATGGAGGACACTAGTCCTAAACTAGAGTGTGCATGCTGGTTAATGGAGGGCACTAGTCCTAAACTGGAGTGTCTATGCTGGTTAATGGAGGGCACTAGTCCTAAACTGGAGTGTCTATGCTGGTTAATGGAGGGCACTGGTCCTAAACTGGAGTGTGTATGCTGGTTAATGGAGGGCACTGGTCCTAAACTAGAGTGTGCATGCCGGTTAATGGAGGGCACTAGTCCTAAACTGGGGTGTGCATGCCAGTTAATGGAGGGCACTAGTCCTAAACTGGGGTGTGCATGCTGGTTAATGGAGGGCACCAGTCCTAAACTGGGAGTGTGCATGCCAGTTAATGGAGGGCACTAGTCCTAAACTGGAGTGTGCATGCTGGTTAATGGAGGGCACTAGTCCTAAACTGGAGTGTCTATGCTGGTTAAAGGAGGCACTAGTCCTAAACTAGAGTGTGCATGCTGGTTAATGGAGGGCACTAGTCCTAAACTTGAGTGTGCATGCTGGTTAATGGAGGGCACTAGTCCTAAACTGTGGTGTGCATGCTGGTTAATGGAGGGCACTAGTCCTAAACTGGAGTGTGTATGCTGGTTAATGGAGGGCACTAGTCCTAAACTAGAGTGTGCATGCTGGTTAATGGAGCGCACTAGTCCTAAACTGGAGTGTGTATACTGGTTAATGGAGGGCACTAGTCCTAAACTGGAGTGTGTATGCTCGTTAATGGAGGGCACTAGTCCTAAACTGGGGTGTGCATGGCAGTTAATGGAGGGCACTAGTCCTAAACTGGGGTGTGCATGCTGGTTAATGGAGGGCACAAGTCCTAAACTGGGAGTGTGCATGCCAGTTAATGGAGGGCACTAGTCCTAAACTGGAGTGTGCATGCTGGTTAACGGAGGGCACTAGTCCTAAACTGGAGTGTCTATGCTGGTTAATGGAGGGCACTAGTCCTAAACTAGAGTGTGCATGCTGGTTAATGGAGGGCACTAGTCCTAAACCGGGGTGTGCATGCTGGTTAATGGAGGGCACTAGTCCTAAACTGGAGTGTCTATGCTGGTTAATGGAGGGCACTAGTCCTAAACTGGGGTGTGCATGCTGGTTAATGGAGGGCACTAGTCCTAAACTGGAAGTGTGCATGCCAGTTAATGGAGGGCACTAGTCCTAAACTGGAGTGTGCATGCTGGTTAATGGAGGGCACTAGTCCTAAACTGGAGTGTCTATGCTGGTTAATGGAGGGCACTAGTCCTAAACTAGAGTGTGCATGCTGGTTAATGGAGGGCACTAGTCCTAAACTGGGGTGTGCATGCCGGTTAATGGAGGGCACTAGTCCTAAACTGGGAGTATGCATGCCAGTTAATGGAGGGCACTAGTCCTAAACTGGGGTGTGTATGCTGGTTAATGGAAGGCACTAGTCCTAAACTGGGGTGTGCATGCCGGTCAATGGAGGGCACTAGTCCTAAACTGGGGTGTGTATGCTGGTTAATGGAAGGCACTAGTCCTAAACTAGAGTGTGCATGCTGGTTAATGGAGGGCACTAGTCCTAAACTAGAGTGTGCATGCTGGTTAATGGAGGGCACTAGTCCTAAACTGGGGTGTGCATGCTGGTTAATGGAGGGCACTAGTCCTAAACTGGGGTGTGCATGCTGGTTAATGGAGGGCACTAGTCCTAAACTGGGAGTGTGCATGCCAGTTAATGGAGGGCACTAGTCCTAAACTGGAGTGTCTATGCTGGTTAATGGAGGGACTAGTCCTAAACTAGAGTGTGCATGCTGGTTAATGGAGGGAACTAGTCCTAAACTGGAGTGTCCATGCTGGTTAATGGAGGGCACTAGTCCTAAACTGGAGTGTGTATGCTGGTTAATGGAGGGCACTGGTCCTAAACTAGAGTGTGCATGCTGGTTAATGGAGGACACTAGTCCTAAACTAGAGTGTGCATGCTGGTTAATGGAGGGCACTAGTCCTAAACTGGAGTGTCTATGCTGGTTAATGGAGGGCACTAGTCCTAAACTGGAGTGTCTATGCTGGTTAATGGAGGGCACTGGTCCTAAACTGGAGTGTGTATGCTGGTTAATGGAGGGCACTGGTCCTAAACTAGAGTGTGCATGCTGGTTAATGGAGGGCACTAGTCCTAAACTGGGGTGTGCATGCCAGTTAATGGAGGGCACTAGTCCTAAACTGGGGTGTGCATGCTGGTTAATGGAGGGCACCTAGTCCTAAACTGGGAGTGTGCATGCCAGTTAATGGAGGGCACTAGTCCTAAACTGGAGTGTGCATGCTGGTTAATGGAGGGCACTAGTCCTAAACTGGAGTGTCTATGCTGGTTAATGGAGGCACTAGTCCTAAACTAGAGTGTGCATGCTGGTTAATGGAGGGCACTGGTCCTAAACTGGAGTGTGCATGCTGGTTAATGGAGGCACTAGTCCTAAACTGTGGTGTGCATGCTGGTTAATGGAGGCACTAGTCCTAAACTGGAGTGTGTATGCTGGTTAATGGAGGGCACTAGTCCTAAACTGGAGTGTGCATGCTGGTTAATGGAGGGCACTAGTCCTAAACTGGAGTGTGTATACTGGTTAATGGAGGGCACTAGTCCTAAACTGGAGTGTGCATGCTGGTTAATGGAGGGCACTAGTCCTAAACTGGGGTGTGCATGCTGGTTAATGGAGGGCACCAGTCCTAAACTGGGAGTGTGCATGCCAGTTAATGGAGGGCACTAGTCCTAAACTGGAGTGTGCATGCTGGTTAATGGAGGGCACTAGTCCTAAACTGGAGTGTCTATGCTGGTTAATGGAGGCACTAGTCCTAAACTAGAGTGTGCATGCTGGTTAATGGAGGGCACTAGTCCTAAACTAGGTGTGCATGCTGGTTAATGGAGGGCACTAGTCCTAAACTGGAGTGTCTATGCTGGTTAATGGAGGGCACTAGTCCTAAACTGGGGTGTGCATGCTGGTTAATGGAGGCACTGGTCCTAAACTGGAGTGTGCATGCCAGTTAATGGAGGCACTAGTCCTAACTGGAGTGTGCATGCTGGTTAATGGAGGCACTAGTCTAAACTGGAGTGTCTATGCTGGTTAATGGAGGGCACTAGTCCTAAACTAGAGTGTGCATGCTGGTTAATGGAGGGCACTAGTCCTAAACTGGGGTGTGCATGCCGGTTAATGGAGGGCACTAGTCCTAAACTGGGAGTATGCATGCCAGTTAATGGAGGGCACTAGTCCTAAACTGGGGTGTGCATGCTGGTTAATGGAGGCACTAGTCCTAAACTGGAGTGTGCATGCTGGTTAATGGAGGCACTGGTCTAAACTAGAGTGTGCATGCTGGTTAATGGAGGCACTAGTCCTAAACTGGGGTGTGCATGCTGGTTAATGGAGGGCACTAGTCCTAAACTGGGGTGTGCATGCTGGTTAATGGAGGGCACTAGTCCTAAACTGGGAGTGTGCATGCCAGTTAATGGAGGGCACTAGTCCTAAACTGGAGTGTCTATGCTGGTTAATGGAGGGCACTAGTCCTAAACTAGAGTGTGCATGCTGGTTAATGGAGGGCACTAGTCCTAAACTGGAGTGTCCATGCTGGTTAATGGAGGGCACTAGTCCTAAACTGGAGTGTGTATGCTGGTTAATGGAGGGCACTGGTCCTAAACTAGAGTGTGCATGCTGGTTAATGGAGGACACTAGTCCTAAACTAGAGTGTGCATGCTGGTTAATGGAGGGCACTATTCCTAAACTGGAGTGTCTATGCTGGTTAATGGAGGGCACTAGTCCTAAACTGGAGTGTCTATGCTGGTTAATGGAGGGCACTGGTCCTAAACTGGAGTGTGTATGCTGGTTAATGGAGGGCACTGGTCCTAAACTAGAGTGTGCATGCCGGTTAATGGAGGGCACTAGTCCTAAACTGGGGTGTGCATGCCAGTTAATGGAGGGCACTAGTCCTAAACTGGGGTGTGCATGCTGGTTAATGGAGGGCACCAGTCCTAAACTGGGAGTGTGCATGCCAGTTAATGGAGGGCACTAGTCCTAAACTGGAGTGTGCATGCTGGTTAATGGAGGGCACTAGTCCTAAACTGGAGTGTCTATGCTGGTTAATGGAGGCACTAGTCCTAAACTAGAGTGTGCATGCTGGTTAATGGAGGGCACTAGTCCTAAACTGGAGTGTGCATGCTGGTTAATGGAGGGCACTAGTCCTAAACTGTGGTGTGCATGCTGGTTAATGGAGGGCACTAGTCCTAAACTGGAGTGTGTATGCTGGTTAATGGAGGGCACTAGTCCTAAACTAGAGTGTGCATGCTGGTTAATGGAGGGCACTAGTCCTAAACTGGAGTGTGTATGCTGGTTAATGGAGGCACTGGTCTAAACTGGAGTGTGCATGCTGTTAATGGAGGCACTAGTCCTAAACTAGAGTGTGCATGCTGGTTAATGGAGGCACTAGTCTAAACTAGGGTGTGCATGCTGGTTAATGGAGGCACTAGTCCTAAACTGGGGTGTGCATGCCAGTTAATGGAGGCACTAGTCTAAACTGGTAGTGTACATGCTGGTTAATGGAGGCACTAGTCCTAAACTGGGAGTGTGCATGCTGGTTAATGGAGGGCACTAGTCCTAAACTTGAGTGTGCATGCTGGTTAATGGAGGGCACTAGTCCTAAACTAGAGTGTGCATGCTGGTTAATGGAGGGCACTAGTCCTAAACTGGGGTGTGCATGCCAGTTAATGGAGGGCACTAGTCCTAAACTGGGTGTGCATGCTGGTTAATGGAGGGCACTAGTCCTAAACTGGGAGTGTGCATGCCAGTTAGTGGAGGGCACTAGTCCTAAACTGGAGTGTCCATGCTGGTTAATGGAAGGCACTAGTCCTAAACTAGATTGTGCATGCTGGTTAATGGAGGGCACTAGTCCTAAACTAGAGTGTGCATGCTGGTTAATGGAGGGCACTAGTCCTAAACTGGGGTGTGCATGCCAGTTAATGGAGGGCACTAGTCCTAAACTGGGAGTGTGCATGCCAGTTAATGGAGGGCACTAGTCCTAAACTGGGGTGTGCATGCTGGTTAATGGAGGGCACTAGTCCTAAACTGGATGTGCATGCCTACTTAATGGAGGGCACTAGTCCTAAACTGGGTGTGTATGCTGGTTAATGGAGGCACTAGTCCTAAACTAGAGTGTGCATGCTGGTTAATGGAGGACTAGTCCTAAACTAGAGTGTGCATGCTGGTTAATGGAGGGCACTAGTCCTAAACTAGAGTGTGCATGCTGGTTAATGGAGGGCACTAGTCCTAAACTGGGGTGTGCATGCTGGTTAATGGAGGGCACTAGTCCTAAACTGGAGTGTGCATGCTGGTTAATGGAGGGCACTAGTCCTAAACTGGGGTGTGCATGCTGGTTAATGGAGGGCACTAGTCCTAAACTGGGGTGTGCATGCTGGTTAATGGAGGCACTAGTCCTAAACTGGAGTGTGCATGCCAGTTAATGGAGGCACTAGTCCTAAACTGGAGTGTCTATGCTGGTTAATGGAGGCACTGGTCCTAAACTAGAGTGTGCATGCTGGTTAATGGAGGCACTAGTCCTAAACTGGAGTGTGCATGCTGGTTAATGGAGGCACTAGTCCTAAACTGGAGTGTGTATGCTGGTTAATGGAGGGCACTGGTCCTAAACTAGAGTGTGCATGCTGGTTAATGGAGGACACTAGTCCTAAACTAGAGTGTGCATGCTGGTTAATGGAGGGCACTAGTCCTAAACTGGAGTGTCTATGCTGGTTAATGGAGGGCACTAGTCCTAAACTGGAGTGTCTATGCTGGTTAATGGAGGGCACTGGTCCTAAACTGGAGTGTGTATGCTGGTTAATGGAGGGCACTGGTCCTAAACTAGAGTGTGCATGCCGGTTAATGGAGGGCACTAGTCCTAAACTGGGGTGTGCATGCCAGTTAATGGAGGGCACTAGTCCTAAACTGGGGTGTGCATGCTGGTTAATGGAGGGCACTAGTCCTAAACTGGGGTGTGCATGCCAGTTAATGGAGGACACTAGTCCTAAACTTGAGTGTGCATGCTGGTTAATGGAGGCACTAGTCCTAAACTGGAGTGTGTATGCTGGTTAATGGAGGCACTAGTCCTAAACTAAGTGTGCATGCTGGTTAATGGAGGCACTAGTCCTAAACTGAGGTGTGCATGCTGGTTAATGGAGGCACTAGTCCTAAACTGGTGTGCATGCTGGTTAATGGAGGGCACTAGTCCTAAAGTGGAGTGTATGCTGGTTAATGGAGGCACTAGTCCTAAACTAGAGTGTGCATGCTGGTTAATGGAGGCACTAGTCCTAAACTGGAGTGTGATGCTGGTTAATGGAGGCACTAGTCCTAAACTGGAGTGTGCATGCTGGTTAATGGAGGGCACTAGTCCTAAACTAGAGTGTGCATGCTGGTTAATGGAGGGCACTAGTCCTAAACTGGAGTGTGTATGCTGGTTAATGGAGGGCACTAGTCCTAAACTGGGGTGTGCATGCTAGTTAATGGAGGGCACTAGTCCTAAACTGGGGTGTGCATGCTGGTTAATGGAGGGCACTAGTCCTAAACTGGAGTGTGCATGCCAGTTAATGGAGGGCACTAGTCCTAAACTTGAGTGTGCATGCTGGTTAATGGAGGGCACTAGTCCTAAACTAGAGTGTGCATGCTGGTTAATGGAGGGCACTAGTCCTAAACTGGGGTGTGCATGCCAGTTAATGGAGGGCACTAGTCCTAAACTGGGGTGTGCATGCTGGTTAATGGAGGCACTAGTCTAAACTGGAGTGTGCATGCAGGTTAATGGAGGCACTGGTCCAAACTGGGTGTGCTATGCTGGTTAATGGAGGCACTAGTCCTAAACTAGAGTGTGCATGCTGGTTAATGGAGGCACTAGTCCTAAACTGAGGTGTGCATGCTGGTTAATGGAGGGCACTAGTCCTAAACTGGGGTGTGCATGCCAGTTAATGGAGGCACTAGTCCTAAACTGAGAGTGTGCATGCTGTTAATGGAGGCACTAGTCCTAAACTGGGTGTGCATGCTGGTTAATGGAGGCACTAGTCCTAACTGGGTGTGCATGCTGGTTAATGGAGGGCACTGGTCTAAACAGGAGTGTGCATGCTGGTTAATGGAGCACTAGTCCTAAACTGGGAGTGTGCATGCCAGTTAATGGAGGCACTAGTCCTAAACTGGAGTGTGCATGCTGGTTAATGGAGGCACTAGTCCTAAACTGGAGTGTGTATGCTGGTTAATGGAGGGCACTAGTCCTAAACTAGAGTGTGCATGCTGGTTAATGGAGGGCACTAGTCCTAAACTGGAGTGTGCATGCTGGTTAATGGAGGGCACTAGTCCTAAACTGGGAGTGTGCATGCCAGTTAATGGAGGGCACTAGTCCTAAACTGGGGGTGTGCATGCTGGTTAATGGAGGGCACTAGTCCTAAACTGGAGTGTGCATGCTGGTTAATGGAGGGCACTAGTCCTAAACTGGAGTGTCATGCTGGTTAATGGAGGGCACTAGTCCTAAACTGGAGTGTGCATGCTGGTTAATGGAGGGCACTAGTCCTAAACTGGAGTGTGCATGCTGGTTAATGGAGGCACTAGTCCTAAACTGGAGTGTGCATGCAGTTAATGGAGGCACTAGTCCTAAACTGGAGTGTATGCTGGTTAATGGAGGGCACTGGTCCTAAACTAGAGTGTGCATGCTGGTTAATGGAGGCACTAGTCCTAAACTGGAGTGTGCATGCTGGTTAATGGAGGGCACTAGTCCTAAACTGGAGTGTGCATGCTGGTTAATGGAGGCACTGGTCCTAAACTAGAGTGTGCATGCTGGTTAATGGAGGCACTAGTCCTAAACTGAGTGTGCATGCTGGTTAATGGAGGCACTAGTCCTAAACTGGAGTGTGCATGCTGGTTAATGGAGGCACTAGTCCTAAACTGAGGTGTGCATGCTGGTTAATGGAGGCACTAGTCCTAAACTGGAGTGTGCATGCTGGTTAATGGAGGCACTAGTCCTAAACTAGGAGTGTGCATGCTGGTTAATGGAGGCACTAGTCCTAAACTGGTGTGCATGCTGGTTAATGGAGGCACTAGTCCTAAACTGGGGTGTGCATGCTGGTTAATGGAGGACCTAGTCCTAAACTGGAGTGTGCATGCTGGTTAATGGAGGCACTAGTCCTAAACTGGAGTGCATGCTGGTTAATGGAGGCACTAGTCCTAAACTGGAGTGTGCATGCTGGTTAATGGAGGCACTAGTCCTAAACTGAGTGTGGCATGCTGGTTAATGGAGCACTAGTCCTAAACTGGAGTGTGCATGCTGGTTAATGGAGGCACTGGTCCTAAACTGGAGTGTGCATGCTGGTTAATGGAGGGCACTAGTCCTAAACTGGAGTGTGTATGCTGGTTAATGGAGGGCACTAGTCCTAAACTAGAGTGTGCATGCTGGTTAATGGAGGGCACTAGTCCTAAACTGGAGTGTGCATGCTGGTTAATGGAGGGCACTAGTCCTAAACTGGAGTGTGCATGCTGGTTAATGGAGGGCACTAGTCCTAAACTAGAGTGTGCATGCTGGTTAATGGAGGGCACTAGTCCTAAACTGGAGTGTGCATGCTGGTTAATGGAGGGCACTAGTCCTAAACTGGAGTGTGCATGCTGGTTAATGGAGGGCACTAGTCCTAAACTGGAGTGTGCATGCTGGTTAATGGAGGGCACTAGTCCTAAACTGGAGTGTGCATGCTGGTTAATGGAGGGCACTAGTCCTAAACTAGAGTGTGCATGCTGGTTAATGGAGGGCACTAGTCCTAAACTGGAGTGTGCATGCTGGTTAATGGAGGGCACTAGTCCTAAACTGGAGTGTGCATGCTGGTTAATGGAGGGCACTAGTCCTAAACTTGAGTGTGCATGCTGGTTAATGGAGGGCACTAGTCCTAAACTGGAGTGTGCATGCTGGTTAATGGAGGGCACTAGTCCTAAACTGGAGTGTGCATGCTGGTTAATGGAGGGCACTAGTCCTAAACTAGAGTGTGCATGCTGGTTAATGGAGGGCACTAGTCCTAAACTGGGGTGTGCATGCTGGTTAATGGAGGGCACTAGTCCTAAACTGGGAGTGTGCATGCTGGTTAATGGAGGCACTAGTCCTAAACTGGAGTGTGCATGCAGTTAATGGAGGCACTAGTCCTAAACTGGAGTGTGCATGCTGGTTAATGGAGGCACTAGTCCTAAACTGGGTGTGCATGCTGGTTAATGGAGGCACTAGTCCTAAACTGAGGTGTGCATGCTGGTTAATGGAGGCACTAGTCCTAAACTGGAGTGTGCATGCTGGTTAATGGAGGCACTAGTCCTAAACTGGAGTGTGCATGCTGGTTAATGGAGGCACTAGTCCTAAACTAGAGTGTGCATGCTGGTTAATGGAGGGCACTAGTCCTAAACTAGAGTGTGCATGCTGGTTAATGGAGGGCACTAGTCCTAAACTGGGGTGTGCATGCTGGTTAATGGAGGCACTAGTCCTAAACTGGGAGTGTGCATGCTGGTTAATGGAGGCACTAGTCCTAAACTGGAGTGTGCATGCCAGTTAATGGAGGCACTAGTCCTAAACTGGAGTGTGCATGCTGGTTAATGGAGGGCACTAGTCCTAAACTGGAGTGTGCATGCTGGTTAATGGAGGGCACTAGTCCTAAACTGGAGTGTGCATGCTGGTTAATGGAGGGCACTAGTCCTAAACTGGAGTGTGCATGCTGGTTAATGGAGGCACTAGTCCTAAACTGGTGTGCATGCTGGTTAATGGAGGCACTAGTCCTAAACTGGGTGTGCATGCTGGTTAATGGAGGCACTAGTCCTAAACTGGGTGTGCATGCTGGTTAATGGAGGCACTAGTCCTAAACTGGAGTGTGCATGCTGGTTAATGGAGGCACTAGTCCTAAACTGGAGTGTGTATGCTGGTTAATGGAGGGCACTAGTCTAAACTGAGTGTGTATGCTGGTTAATGGAGGCACTAGTCCTAAACTGGAGTGTGCATGCTGGTTAATGAGGCACTAGTCCTAAACTGGAGTGTGCATGCTGGTTAATGGAGGCACTAGTCCTAAACTGGAGTGTGCATGCTGGTTAATGGAGGCACTAGTCCTAAACTGGAGTGTGCATGCTGGTTAATGGAGGCACTAGTCCTAAACTGGAGTGTGCATGCTGGTTAATGGAGGCACTGGTCCTAAACTGGAGTGTGCATGCTGGTTAATGGAGGCACTAGTCCTAAACTGGAGTGTGCATGCTGGTTAATGGAGGGCACTAGTCCTAAACTGGGTGTGCATGCTGGTTAATGGAGGCACTAGTCCTAAACTGGAGTGTGTCATGCTGGTTAATGGAGGCACTAGTCCTAAACTAGAGTGTGCATGCTGGTTAATGGAGGCACTAGTCCTAAACTGGAGTGTGCATGCTGGTTAATGGAGGGCACTAGTCCTAAACTGGAGTGTGTATGCTCGTTAATGGAGGGCACTAGTCCTAAACTGGAGTGTGCATGCTGGTTAATGGAGGGCACTAGTCCTAAACTGGAGTGTGTATGCTGGTTAATGGAGGGCACTAGTCCTAAACTGGGGTGTTCATGCCAGTTAATGGAGGGCACTAGTCCTAAACTGGGGTATGAATGCTGGTTAATGGAGGGCACTAGTCCTAAACTGGGAGTGTGCATGCCTGGTTAATGGAGGGCACTAGTCCTAAACTTGAGTGTGCATGCTGGCTAATGGAGGGCACTAGTCCTAAACTAGAGTGTGCATGCTGGTTAATGGAGGGCAATAGTCCTAAACTGGGGTGTGCATGCCAGTTAATGGAGGGCACTAGTCCTAAACTGGGGTGTGCATGCTGGTTAATGGAGGGCACTAGTGCTAAACTGGGAGTGTGCATGCCAGTTAGTGGAGGGCACTAGTCCTAAACTGGAGTGTCTATGCTGGTTAATGGAAGGCACTAGTCCTAAACTAGATTGTGCATGCTGGTTAATGGAGGGCACTAGTCCTAAACTAGAGTGTGCATGCTGGTTAATGGAGGGCACTAGTCCTAAACTGGGGTGTGCATGCCAGTTAATGGAGGGCACTAGTCCTAAACTGGGAGTGTGCATGCCAGTTAATGGAGGGCACTAGTCCTAAACTGGGGTGTGCATGCTGGTTAATGGAGGGAACTAGTCCTAAAAAGGGGTGTGCATGCTGGTTAATGGAGGGCACTAGTCCTAAACTGGAGTGTGCATGCCACTTAATGGAGGGCACTAGTCCTAAACTGGGGTGTGTATGCTGGTTAATGGAAGGCACTAGTCCTAAACTAGAGTGTGCATGCTGGTTAATGGAGGGCACTAGTCCTAAACTAGAGTGTGCATGCTGGTTAATGGAGGGCACTAATCCTAAACTAGGGTGTGCATGCTGGTTAATGGAGGGCACTAGTCCTAAACTGGGGTGTGCATGCTGGTTAATGGAGGCACTAGTCCTAAACTGGAGTGTGCATGCCAGTTAATGGAGGCACTAGTCCTAAACTGGAGTGTGCATGCTGGTTAATGGAGACACTAGTCCTAAACTGGAAGTGTGCATGCTGGTTAATGGAGGCACTGGTCCTAAACTGGTGTGTATGCTGGTTAATGGAGGGCACTGGTCCTAAACTAGAGTGTGCATGCTGGTTAATGGAGGACACTAGTCTAAACTAGAGTGTGCATGCTGGTTAATGGAGGGCACTAGTCCTAAACTGGAGTGTCTGCTGGTTAATGGAGGCACTAGTCTAAACTGAGTGTGCATGCTGGTTAATGGAGGCACTAGTCCTAAACTGGGTGTGCATGCTGATTAATGGAGGCACTAGTCCTAAACTGGAGTGTATGCTGGTTAATGGAGGGCACTAGTCCTAAACTAGAGTGTGCATGCTGGTTAATGGAGGGCACTAGTCCTAAACTGGAGTGTGTATACTGGTTAATGGAGGGCACTAGTCCTAAACTGGAGTGTGTATGCTCGTTAATGGAGGGCACTAGTCCTAAACTGGGAGTGTGCATGCCAGTTAATGGAGGGCACTAGTCCTAAACTTGAGTGTGCATGCTGGTTAATGGAGGGCACTAGTCCTAAAGTAGAGTGTGCATGCTGGTTAATAGAGGGCACTAGTCCTAAACTGGGAGTGTGCATGCCAGTTAATGGAGGGCACTAGTCCTAAACTGGAGTGTGCATGCTGGTTAATGGAGGGCACTAGTCCTAAACTGGGGTGTGCATGCCAGTTAATGGAGGGCACTAGTCCTAAACTGGGTGTGCATGCTGGTTAATGGAGGGCACTAGTCCTAAACTGGGAGTGTGCATGCCGGTTAATGGAGGACACTAGTCCTAAACTAGAGTGTGCATGCTGGTTAATGGAGGGCACTAGTCCTAAACTGGGAGTGTGCATGCCGGTTAATGGAGGCACTAGTCCTAAACTAGAGTGTGCATGCTGGTTAATGGAGGGCACTAGTCCTAAACTGGAGTGTGCATGCCAGTTAATGGAGGACACTAGTCCTAAACTATAGTGTACATGCTGGTCAATGGAGGGCACTAGTCCTAAACTGGAGTGTCTATGCTGGTTAATGGAGGGCACTAGTCCTAAACTGGAGTGTGTATGCTGGTTAATGGAGGGCACTAGTCCTAGAGTGTGCATGCTGGTTAATGGCGGGCACTAGTCCTAAACTGGGGTGTGCTTGCCAGTTAATGGAGGGCACTAGTGCTAAACTGGGGTGTGCATGCTGGTTAATGGAGGCACTAGTCTAAACTGGGATTGTGCATGCCAGTTAATGGAGGCACTAGTCCTAAACTGGAGTGTGCATGCTGGTTAATGGAGGCACTAGTCCTAAACTAGAGTGTGCATGCTGGTTAATGGAGGCACTGGTCCTAAACTAGAGTGTGCATGCTGGTTAATGGAGGGCACTAGTCCTAAACTGGGGTGTGCATGCCAGTTAATGGAGGGCACTAGTCCTAAACTGGGGTGTGCATGCTGGTTAATGGAGGGCACTAGTCCTAAACTGGAGTGTGCATGCTGGTTAATGGAGGGCACTAGTCCTAAACTGGAGTGTGCATGCTGGTTAATGGAGGGCACTAGTCCTAAACTGGAGTGTCTATGCTGGTTAATGGAGGCACTAGTCTAAACTGGAGTGTGCATGCTGGTTAATGGAGGCACTAGTCCTAAACTGGAGTGTGCATGCCGGTTAATGGAGGCACTAGTCTAAACTGGAGTGTGCATGCTGGTTAATGGAGGCACTAGTCCTAAACTGGAGTGTGTATGCTGGTTAATGGAGGGCACTAGTCTAAACTAGAGTGTGCATGCTGGTTAATGGAGGCACTAGTCCTAAACTAGGTGTGCATGCCAGTTAATGGAGGCACTAGTCCTAAACTGGAGTGTGCATGCCAGTTAATGGAGCACTAGTCCTAAACTGGAGTGTGCATGCTGGTTAATGGAGGCACTAGTCCTAAATGGGTGTGCATGCTGGTTAATGGAGGCACTAGTCTAAACTGAGTGTGCATGCCAGTTAATGGAGGCACTAGTCCTAAACTGGGTGTGCATGCTGGTTAATGGAAGGCACTAGTCCTAAACTAGAGTGTGCATGATGGTTAATGGAGGCACTAGTCCTAAACTAGAGTGTGCATGCTGGTTAATGGAGGCACTAGTCCTAAACTAGGGTGTGCATGCTGGTTAATGGAGACTAGTCCTAAACTGAAGTGTGCATGCTGGTTAATGGAGGCACTAGTCCTAAACTGAAGTGTGCATGCCAGTTAATGGAGGCACTAGTCCTAAACTGGAGTGTCTATGCTGGTTAATGGAGGCACTAGTCCTAAACTGGAGTGTGTATGCTGGTTAATGGAGGCACTGGTCCTAAACTGAAGTGTGCATGCTGGTTAATGGAGCACTGAGTCCTAAACTGAGTGTGCATGCTGGTTAATGGAGGCACTAGTCCTAAACTGGAGTGTCTATGCTGGTTAATGGAAGGCACTAGTCCTAAACTAGATTGTGCATGCTGGTTAATGGAGGGCACTAGTCCTAAACTAGAGTATGCATGCTGGTTAATGGAGGGCACTAGTCCTAAACTGTGGTGTGCATGCCAGTTAATGGAGGACACTAGTCCTAAACTTGAGTGTGCATGCTGGTTAATGGAGGGCACTAGTCCTAAACTAGAGTGTGCATGCTGGTTAATGGAGGGCACTAGTCCTAAACTGGGTGTGCATGCCAGTTAATGGAGGACTAGTCCTAAACTGGAGGTGTGCATGCTGGTTAATGGAGGCACTAGTCCTAAACTGGGAGTGTGCATGCCAGTTAATGGAGGCACTAGTCTAAACTGGAGTGTGCATGCTGGTTAATGGAGGGCACTGGTCTAAACTGAAGTGTGCATGCTGGTTAATGGAGGCACTAGTCCTAAACTGAAGTGTGCATGCTGGTTAATGGAGGCACTAGTCCTAAACTGGAGTGTGCATGCCGGTTAATGGAGGCACTAGTCCTAAACTAGAGTGTGCATGCTGGTTAATGGGGCACTAGTCCTAAACTGGAGTGTGCATGCCAGTTAATGGAGGCACTAGTCCTAAACTAGAGTGTGCATGCTGGTTAATGGAGGCACTAGTCCTAAACTGGAGTGTGCATGCTGGTTAATGGGACTGGTCCTAAATGTGTGCATGCTGGTTAATGGAGGCACTAGTCCTAAACTGGAGTGTGCTATGCCAGTTAATGGAGGCACTAGTCCTAAACTGGGTGTGCATGCTGGTTAATGGAGCACTAGTCCTAAACTGGGAGTGCATGCCCAGTTAATGGAGGGCACTAGTCCTAAGCTGGAGTGTGCATGCTGGTTAATGGAGGCACTAGTCCTAAACTGGAGTGTCTATGCTGGTTAATGGAGGGCACTAGTCCTAAACTGGAGTGTGTATGCTGGTTAATGGAGGGCACTAGTCCTAGAGTGTGCATGCTGGTTAATGGAGGGCACTAGTCCTAAACTGGGGTGTGCTTGCCAGTTAATGGAGGGCACTAGTCCTAAACTGGGGTGTGCATGCTGGTTAATGGAGGGCACTAGTCCTAAACTGGGAGTGTGCATGCCAGTTAATGGAGGCACTAGTCCTAAGCTGGAGTGTGCATGCTGGTTAATGGAGGGCACTGATCCTAAACTGGAGTGTGCATGCTGGTTTAGAACTGGTCAGTGGTGCATGCTGGTTAATGGAGGCACTAGTCCTAAACTGGGTGTGCATGCTGGTTAATGGAGGCACTAGTCTAAACTGGAGTGTGCATGCTGGTTAATGGAGGCACTGGTCCTAAACTGGAGTGTGTATGCTGGTTAATGGAGGCACTAGTCCTAAACTAGAGTGTGCATGCTGGTTAATGGAGGGCACTAGTCCTAAACTGGGAGTGTGCATGCCAGTTAATGGAGGGCACTAGTCCTAAACTGGGGTGTGCATGCTGGTTAATGGAGGGCACTAGTCCTAAACTAGAGTGTGCATGCTGGTTAATGGAGGGCACTAGTCCTAAACTGGAGTGTGTATGCTGGTTAATGGAGGGCACTAGTCCTAAACTGGAGTGTGCATGCTGGTTAATGGAGGGCACTAGTCTAAACTGGAGTGTGCATGCTGGTTAATGGAGGGCACTAGTCCTAAACTGGAGTGTGCATGCTGGTTAATGGAGGGCACTAGTCCTAAACTGGGGTGTGCATGCCAGTTAATGGAGGGCACTAGTCCTAAACTGGGGTGTGCATGCTGGTTAATGGAGGGCACTAGTCCTAAACTGGGAGTGTGCATGCCTGTTAATGGAGGGCACTAGTCCTAAACTTGGGTGTGCATGCTGGTTAATGGAGGGCACTAGTCCTAAACTAGAGTGTGCATGCTGGTTAGTGGAGGGCACTAGTCCTAAACTCGAGTGTGTATGCTGGTTAATGGAGGGCACTAGTCCTAAACTAGAGTGTGCATGCTGGTTAATGGAGGGCACTAGTCCTAAACTGGGGTGTGCATGCCAGTTAATGGAGGGCACTAGTCCTAAACTGGGGTGTGCATGCTGGTTAATGGAGGGCACTAGTCCTAAACTGGAGTGTGCATGCTCGGTTAATGGAGGGCACTAGTCCTAAACTGGAGTGTGCATGCTGGTTAATGGAGGGCACTAGTCCTAAACTGGAGTGTGTATGCTGGTTAATGGAGGGCACTTGTCCTAAACTGGAGTGTGCATGCTGGTTAATGGAGGGCACTAGTCCTAAACTGGAGTGTGCATGCTGGTTAATGGAGGGCACTAGTCCTAAACTGGGAGTGTATGCTGGTTAATGGAGGGCACTTGTCCTAAACTGGAGTGTGTATGCTGGTTAATGGAGGGCACTAGTCCTAAACTAGAGTGTGCATGCTGGTTAATGGAGGGCACTAGTCCTAAACTGGGAGTGTGTATACTGGTTAATGGAGGCACTAGTCCTAAACTGAGTGTGCATGCTGGTTAATGGAGGGCACTAGTCCTAAACTGGAGTGTGCATGCTGGTTAATGGAGGGCACTAGTCCTAAACCAGAGTGTGCATGCTGGTTAATGGAGGGCACTAGTCCTAAACTGGAGTGTGTATGCTGGTTAATGGAGGGCACTAGTCCTAAACTGGAGTGTGTATGCTGGTTAATGGAGGGCACTAGTCCTAAACTAGAGTGTGCATGCTGGTTAATGGAGGGCACTAGTCCTAAACTGGGGTGTGCATGCCAGTTAATGGAGGGCACTAGTCCTAAACTGGGGTGTGCATGCTGGTTAATGGAGGGCACTAGTCCTAAACTGGAGTGTGCATGCTGGTTAATGGAGGCACTAGTCCTAAACTGGGAGTGTGCATGCTGGTTATTGAAGGCACTAGTCCTAAACTGGGTGTGCATGCTGGTTAATGAAGGCACTAGTCCTAAACTGGAGTGTGTATGCTGGTTAATGGAGGCACTAGTCCTAAACTGGAGTGTGCATGCCAGTTAATGGAGGACTAGTCCTAAACTGGAGTGTGTATGCTGGTTAATGGAGCACTGGTCCTAAACTGGGGTGTGCATGCTAGTTAATGGAGGCACTAGTCCTAAACTAGAGTGTGCATGCTGGTTAATGGAGGGCACTAGTCCTAAACTGGGGTGTGCATGCCAGTTAATGGAGGCACTAGTCCTAAACTGGGTGTGCATGCTGGTTAATGGAGGGCACTAGTCCTAAACTGGAGTGTGCATGCTGGTTAATGGAGGGCACTAGTCCTAAACTGGGTGTCTATGCTGATTAATGGGGCACTAGTCCTAAACTAGAGTGTGCATGCTGGTTAATGGAGGGCACTAGTCCTAAACTGGGTGTGCATGCCAGTTAATGGAGGGCACTAGTCCTAAACTGGAGTGTCTATGCTGGTTAATGGAGGGCACTGGTCCTAAACTAGAGTGTGCATGCTGGTTAATGGAGGGCACTAGTCCTAAACTGGGGTGTGCATGCCAGTTAATGGAGGGCACTAGTCCTAAACTGGGGTGTGCATGCTGGTTAATGGAGGGCACTAGTCCTAAACTGGAGTGTGCATGCTGGTTAATAGAGGGCGCTAGTCCTAAACTGGGAGTGTGCATGCTGGTTATTAAAGGGCCCCAATCCTAAACTGGGAGTGTGCATGCTGGTTAATGAAGGGCACTAGTCCTAAACTGGAGTGTCTATGCTGGTTAATGGAGGGCACTAGTCCTAAACTGGGAGTGTGCATGCCAGTTAATGGAGGGCACTAGTCCTAAACTGGGAGTGTGAATGCCAGTTAATGGAGGGCCCGTCCTACACTGGGGGTGTGCATGCTGGTTAATGGAGGGCACTTGTCCTAAACTGGAGTGTGCATGCTGGTTAATGGAGGGCACTAGTCCTAAACTGGAGTGTGCATGCTGGTTAATAGAGGGCGCTAGTCCTAAACTGGAGTGTGCATGCTGGTTAATGGAGGGCACTAGTCCTAAACTGGAGTGTGTATGCTGGTTAATGGAGGGCACTAGTCCTAAACTGGGGTGTGCATGCCAGTTAATGGAGGGCACTAGTCCTAAACTGGGGTGTGCATGCTGGTTAATGGAGGGCACTAGTCCTGAACTGGGAGTGTGCATGCTGGTTAATGGAGGGCACTAGTCCTAAACTGGAGTGTCTATGCTGATTAATGGAGGGCACTAGTCCTAAACTAGAGTGTGCATGCTGGTTAATGGAGGGCACTAGTCCTAAACTGGGGTGTGCATGCCAGTTAATGGAGGGCACTAGTCCTAAACTGGAGTGTCTATGCTGGTTAATGGAGGGCACTAGTCCTAAACTAGAGTGTGCATGCTGGTTAATGGAGGGCACTAGTCCTAAACTGGGGTGTGCATGCCAGTTAATGGAGGGCACTAGTCCTAAACTGGGGTGTGCATGCTGGTTAATGGAGGGCACTAGTCCTAAACTGGAGTGTGCATGCTGGTTAATAGAGGGCGCTAGTCCTAAACTGGGAGTGTGCATGCTGGTTATTAAAGGGCCCCAATCCTAAACTGGGAGTGTGCATGCTGGTTAATGAAGGGCACTAGTCCTAAACTGGAGTGTCTATGCTGGTTAATGGAGGGCACTAGTCCTAAACTGGGAGTGTGCATGCCAGTTAATGGAGGGCACTAGTCCTAAACTGGGAGTGTGCATGCCAGTTAATGGAGGGCCCGTCCTACACTGGGGGTGTGCATGCTGGTTAATGGAGGGCACTAGTCCTAAACTGGAGTGTGCATGCTGGTTAATGGAGGGCACTAGTCCTAAACTGGAGTGTGCATGCTGGTTAATGGAGGGCGCTAGTCCTAAACTGGGAGTGTGCATGCTGGTTATTAAAGGGCACCAATCCTAAACTGGGAGTGTGCATGCTGGTTAATGAAGGGCACTAGTCCTAAACTGGAGTGTCTATGCTGGTTAATGGAGGGCACTAGTCCTAAACTGGGAGTGTGCATGCCGGTTAATGGAGGGCACTAGTCCTAAACTGGGAGTGTGCATGCCAGTTAATGGAGGGCCCGTCCTACACTGGGGGTGTGCATGCTGGTTAATGGAGGGCACTAGTCCTAAACTGGAGTGTGCATGCTGGTTAATGGAGGGCACTAGTCCTAAACTGGAGTGTGTATGCTGGTTAATGGAGGGCACTAGTCCTAAACTGGGAGTGTGCATGCCAGTTAATGGAGGGCACTAGTCCTAAACAGAGTTGTGCATGCTGGTAATGGAGGCACTAGCCCTAAACTGGATGTGCATGCCAGTTAATGGTGGGCACTAGTCCTAAACTAGTGTGCATGCTGGTTAATGGAGGGCACTAGTCCTAAACTGGGAGTGTGCATGCTGGTTAATGGAGGGCACTAGTCCTAAACTGGAGTGTCTATGCTGGTTAATGGAGGGCACTAGTCCTAAACTAGAGTGTGCATGCTGGTTAATGGAGGGCACTAGTCCTAAACTGGGGTGTGCATGCCAGTTAATGGAGGGCACTAGTCCTAAACTGGAGTGTGCATGCTGGTTAATGGAGGGCACTAGTCCTAAACTAGAGTGTGCATGCTGGTTAATGGAGGGCACTAGTCCTAAACTGGAGTGTGTATGCTGGTTAATGGAGGCACTAGTCCTAAACTGGGGTGTGCATGCTGGTTAATGGGGCACTAGTCCTAAGACTGGGTGTGCATGCCGTTAATGGAGGCACTAGTCCTAAACTGGAGTGTCCATGCTGGTTAATGGAGGGCACTAGTCCTAAACTAGAGTGTGCATGCCGGTTAATGGAGGGCACTAGTCCTAAACTGGAGTGTGCATGCTGGTTAATGGAGGGCACTAGTCCTAAACTGGAGTGTGCATGCTGGTTAATGGAGGGCACTAGTCCTAAACTGGAGTGTGCATGCCAGTTAATGGAGGGCACTAGTCCTAAACTGGGAGTGTGCATGCTGGTTAATGAAGGGCACTAGTCCTAAACTGGGAGTGTGCATGCTGGTTAATGGAGGGCACTAGTCCTAAACTGGAGTGTGCATGCCGGTTAATGGAGGGCACTAGTCCTAAACTGGGAGTGTGCATGCCAGTTAATGGAGGGCACTAGTCCTAAACTGGAGTGTGCATGCTGGTTAATGGAGGGCACTAGTCCTAAACTGGCAGTGTGCATGCTGGTTAATGGAGGGCCCGTCCTAAACTGGGAGTGTGCATGCTGGTTAATGGAGGCACTAGTCCTAAACTGAGTGATGATGCGGTTAATGGAGGGCACTAGTCCTAAACTAGAGTGTGCATGCTGGTTAATGGAGGGCCTGTCCTAAACTGGAGTGTGCATGCCAGTTAATGGAGGGCACTAGTCCTAAACTGGAGTGTGCATGCCAGTTAATGGAGGGCACTAGTCCTAAACTGGGAGTGTGCATGCCAGTTAATGGAGGGCACTAGTCCTAAACTGGGAGTGTGCATGCCAGTTAATGGAGGCACTAGTCCTAAACTGGGAGTGTGCATGCCGGTTAATGGAGGGCCCGTCCTACACTGGGGGTGTGCATGCTAGTTAATGGAGGCCAGCAGTCCTACACTGGGGGTGTGCAGTGTGCGTGCTGGTTAGGGAAAGGGACGGGGAATTGTTTAACCAGGAAAGGCACACTAAACTGGAGCTTGTTTCTAGGTGCGACCTGAGAGCAGAAAGAAATTAAGTGACTTGCTGAGGTTCAAACAGTATGCAAGTAAGGGCTGATGGGTTTCAAACCCAGGTCTCTAAGTTTGCAGCTCAGTGCCCTTAACCACTATGCTATACTAACGCCATAACTTAATAGAGGTTAGTAAAGGGTCCTATTCTTAAACAGGGAGTGTGCATGTTGGTTAGTAGACAGCCCCAGTCTGAAACTGGGAGTGCGCATGTTGGTTAGTAGAGAGCCCCAGTTCCAAACTGGGAGTGTGCATGTTGGTTAATAGAAAGCCCCAGTCCTAAACTGGGAGTGTGCATGCTGGTTAACAGAAGGCCCCAGTCCAGGGGTGTGGCCAGCAGTTGAGCAGGAAGGATGCACACAACTCAAGTTCTGTTCAAAAATGCAAGGACTAGGAGCTAAAACTAACAAAAAGAGCTTTTTAGGGGTTGAAAGGCAGCATTATATTTCTTAACCCTTGGAGAGAACTTGTGACCTGGTGTTTGCAGTGGGTCAGCAGAAGGGAAGAGGAAAAATAGACCCTGCCAGCGGGACTAAAGGGCCTCTGAACATGCCGTTGGGGAGCCGTGTAGATTGATACAGTGCTAAGTCTCTACAAAAGGCAATTTATATGTTGACACAGACCATTCAAAAAATAGACAAAAAAATTAGACCTGCAAAATGACAAACTTGTGATCATAGAGCAATATCTAGAAGTAATGGCTGGGACAGTAGAGGAGCATGGACATATGGCAAGTAAAGCACTGGCTGTGACTGCAACAGCTATCAAGGAGCAGACCACGATCCGAAGCCGAAGCAAACATTTGGAGAATCGGGCATGAGTAGCTAATGTGACGCTCTTGGGCATCCTGGATGGGACAGAGAAGGGGGACCTCTTAACGTCTCCGGAGAGATGCCTACCAGAAGCCATTAGTCTTGGCTTTACAGTACCGATTATTAAGGCATACGGAATCTCTGCAGAGCCACAAATAGCATGGACAGATTGAGAACAGTTCTCTTTACTATGACCATTTTGGTATTACAAGATCAGATACTGCGGGCTGCCAAGGAGGCTTCACTGGTGAAGCCTGGAGCATCTAAGGTACTGTTTTTTGCCGATTATTCGTATGCCATAAGGCAATGATATAAAGCTTTCTAAAGGGCAGCTAAGGGACTGAAAGCAGCAGGGACTGTGTATCGCTTCTTCTTTCTGGCTCATTTACAATTCCGTTATCTGGACAAAATGCATGACGTACAGAGATGCAAAAAGCAGCTGCGGAGTTTGCAGCAAGCCACCCTCCAACAATTCAAGTGTGGCTTCTGATGAGACAATGGAGGACGAGACTGAGAGTTAAAAGTGAACATTTTGGGACTTTGATATCCTGGGTTTGTTTTTGTCCTTTGCACTTATAAACTCACTTTCCTTCTCAGGATGCACCATAGTTACAGTCTCAACAGATAATGCAATTCTCAGCCTGTGCAGTAGCCGTTGGATAATTCTGTCAGGAATTTTATTTTAACAGATGTGTGGGGTGCTAGTGGGAAGGGAATATTTTTATTCCAGATCTGGGATGCTGGGCAAACAGGAGTGATGACATTGCATTTTACTACACCCATATTGTGGGCTGTAAACATTTTCCCCGGGATTACTATGTCTGCACAACCGGGCTAGGTAGGAGGCATGGCAGATAAGTTGGTGCTGGACTACCATAGATTACTTTTGTGGTGACATAAAATGACAAAGCTGCCGTCACGTTGCAGCCTGGAGCAATCGGAGCAGCTGACATGAACGCAGTGTCTGTCATGAACTGGAGACTGCAGTAGGCTCCCGTGTGCTTGTTGATCCATATGCTCTATACCAAACTGGGACCTCAGACTCATCCAGTAATCTGTATACCATCTGTCCCACATGCTTGTTGACCCATATTCTGTATACCAAACTGGGACCTCAGACTCATCCAGTAATCTGTACACAATCTTCCTACAGGTATAGAGTTTAAATGTTTTCTAAGTGTTGAATAAAAAAAAAAAATCTTGATGTGCATGTAGTGTTTTGAAGTGGAGCACATCTTAGCTCCTACTGGAGATGTTGTAATTACGCAATAATGCACAACAGGGTGTGTGTTGTGCTGGGATAACTTCATGCCTTGGGTGGTTGAAGCACGCGGCCACAGGCCAAGTGCATTCAACACCTGAGAAGTGACGTTATTCCTGCATGACACACACCCTGGAGTGCATTATTGCTATTATACAATGGCTAATATTTGGAGAGAATAAAAAAAAATAAGACAAATTTTTTAAATATTTTTTTACTTGCTTTTTGTGTGTGGAGGAACATTTATATAAAAATAAGTTCCTTTTTCTTTTCTTTTTTTTTTGTGAGATGCCAACAGGGAGCTCTGGTCCCTCTCTCGGTGGGACTTGTCCTTCTGACTCGATAGTCAGGTCATCATAGACCCCGTCGACTCCTGATTTTTGCTGTTTTGTCCCACAGCCCACGGCCATGCAAGGGGCGAAGTGGCTGGCTCCGCCTCCGAGGAGGCAGCCTAACCTCCTGGAAGTGGGCCCTCCCTGTTCTTGGTGGTGCACCTGTGCTGACACCCAGCCACCACTGGGTGTCAGTCTGCAGCATGCTGTGCGATCCCCCCTTCCCCTCAAGGAAGGAGAGCTGTCGGAGGATGCTCAATCCTTCCTCACCCCGCTGACCCTCGAGTAACCCGAACCGCTCCTGCACTCGGTTGCCAGCATGGCGCTGAGGTGGCATCCAGCCACCAACCTCAGTGCCTGGGCCATCTACAAGTTCCTTTTCTATTTATCCACTGAGGGAGCTGTCTGTGTATTAGGAGCATTGTTGTTATGTTTTACTTGTTGGTCCTGGTTGTGGTTTTCGTTAGCTTTGCACCGCTTTGCTGCTCTATAGGCTCTCCCAGTACACACTGCTGTGATATTTAAAATGTACCCAGGGATTATCGTATCGAGATGCCATTTTACTGAATCGCCAGTGTTTGGGGAGGGGTCAGGTCAACGCCTGAGTTCCTGAGCAGGACTGCCAAGAATACAATGTAGGTAATGGAGGAGGGAGGGAGGAGGGAGAATGTGGGTTTAGGTCTGTTGTGCTGTTTTTATATGTATTTAGTGGCCAGCAAAGGTGTCTGAATGGAAACAAAAAAAAAACAAAATGAGGTGAAAAGTGAGCAAGCATTACCAGAAGAGTCGTGCGCTGACTGTTGAAAAGCGTGGTGCTCACCCTTGTCGCGCGTTCATTCAGCGAAGCTTTTAATTAAAAAAAATGTGTTTTGCTTTAGGCAAGGCAAGGAAAAGTTTATTTTTCGAAGCGCCCAATCCCAAAGGCTCTGGGTGCTGTACAATCACATAATGACTAATCTTAAAACCACAAACATATACATATTGTGAATACTGATAATTAAACCATATAATATAAAATAGTTAAAATACAGTATAAGAGGCAGTCCCATAAATAAATAAATACTACCAGACAGTGTCCAGGAAGGCTTGAATAAACATTGAGGTGGGCCTTAAATACCTCGACTGGGGGGGGCCTCCCTTATAGATGGTGGAAGTGAATTCCACAGGATGGGGCCGGTGACACTAAAAACTCTGTCGCCAGTGGTCTTAAGCCTCATCCTGGGAATTGCTAGGAGGCCCCTAGAGGAAGAACGGAGGGAGCGGGCGGAGACAGCAGGTGTTAGAAGGTCAGACAAGTACCCAGGGCCCAGCTCAGGTAGGGCCTTAAAGGTGAGCAAGCCCACCTCGAAGAGTAACGCTGGGACAATTACACAGACATTACTGTGTTGGAGGGGGCTGTGACTGGTGTGTGAGATTATGGCAAAAGCGTGTGCACTAAAGTGGGGAACTGGACACGGAAAGCGGTGAGAATCATAGCGGGTAGTCTAGATGGGGCATAGTGATTTTTTTATTTATTCTGCAGTCGTGTTGCCGTTGGACCTCATACAGTGATGTTATACTCAGATAATATCACTGGTGAAGGTAGGCAACAACCAGCCAGAAACTAAGAAATGTAATGTGACCCCGATAATTGGCATACTTAGGGATGTTTTCTTTTATATTTCATCTTCTTGCATGAATGTTCTTTATCACTAAATGTACTCACAATTGTAGTTGCTCAATGTTATTTAAGCAGGTTTTCTGTGTGTTGTTTGCCATGTAATGCATTTGTTGTATTTTAAAAACCTCAATAAAAATTTTGATGAAAAAAAAAAGAAACTAAGAAATGTTCTTGCCATTGTATAATTCTCATTTTCATATTAGAATAAAGCTTGAGTGAAGTGCTAATTATGGAGTTATTAAATGTAAAGCGTTTACTAGGAATGTTAGTTGATTACAGCTATAAGGCTAGGTAATAACAGTGGGGTTGGAATTACTGTGGAATTTATTCCTAACAGAACATTGGCAGCAGGAATGACTACAGTGTGTGCTGTCTATGTCTCATAACGCTAAGTGTTTTCCCTCACTGCAGAAGAAAACAGATACGGAAGTCATGCTATACTGTATTGATTTAATGTGTAATGTATTAACTGGTGAAATTCCATTTCCTGGATGCATACATGGTATGTATTTGCTGTTAAATACAATAAAAATAAAGTTAAAAAAACAGAAGGCTCAGTTCCAAACTGGGAGAGTGCATGCAGAATAATAGAGGGTCCCAGTCCTGAACTGGGAGCGTGCGTGCTGGTTAATAGAGGGCCCCAGTCCTAAAATGGGAGTGTGTGTGTGTGCTGGTTAACAGAGGGCCACAGTCTTAAACTGGGAGCGTGCATGCTGGTAAAGAAAGGACCCCAGTCCTAAACTGGGTGTGTGCATGCTGGTTTATAGAGGGCCCCAACCCTAAACTGGGAGGGTGCATACTGGTTAATACAGGGCCCCAGTCCTAAACTGGGAGTGTGCATGCTGGTTAATAGGGGGGCACCCATCCTAAACTGAGAGTGTGCAGGTTGGTTAATAAAAGGCCCCAGTTCTAAACTGGGAGTGTGCAGGTTGGTTAATAAAAGGCCCCAGTTCTAAACTGGGAGTGTGCATGTTGGTTAATAAATGACCCCAGTTCTAAACTGGGGTGCATATGCTGATTAGTAGAGGGTCCCAGTGCTAAACTGGGAGTGTGTGTTCAGACAAAAGGCCCCAGTTCTAAACTGGGAGTGTGCATGCTGGTTAATAGAGGGCCCCAGTCCTAAGCTGGGGGCATGTTTGCTACTGGAAATCCTGGTTCTATCCTATGTGTGTACATGCTGGTTTATGCAGTACTCCAGTCCCCATCCTTCCTGTGTGCATGCAGGTTTACAGAGAGGGACATACAATATGCTCTGGCATGATTTGGGGAGCAATGCTCGGGAGTATGAACGTAGCCACGTTCTAGTTCAGCTTCTCCTGTCCATCTGTAGCCCAGGCGGCAAGGATGACAGAGAGGAATGTTTTAGTTGTCAGCCAGCAATAAAGTTTTCAGTACTTTCACCCTCGGGATTGGACTCTGGAGACTGAGAGAGAAGTTTAGAGTCTGAGTACCTGCCAAGTTGCTATAACCACACGGCTTCTGTACAGGAAGGGAGATGTGGAAGGGTGGGACAAGGCCTCAGATGGGCTGTTGGTAGGGGTTTGGGACTGGGTTCTGAGGACAAGGGCGCTGCCAATTCACAGTGTCAGGTGATGAAGTACAGCACATTAGCTGTAAGCACACGCAAGCAGACAGACAGACAGCTGCATCTCCTTGTAGGTCTGTAGCTGCTTTGCCAAGTAGGCCTTATCCTGTTTTAAAGAATGAGTCATAAATTAAGTCTGTTTTGATTTTCTGTTTTTCCAAGGGCACAATGTACAGTCCAGCTCGTTACACAGTAAACTGGTTCCTTAAGAAAACAAATGTGCATGAATATGATTCACTACGCAACTCCAGTCTTCAGTCTGGGTGGGTCAGCATTGGTCCGTTTGTACTCGATGACTTAGCATGTTGGGGTACTCCCTTAGGAGAGATAGAGAACGTGTCTCCTAACTGTCAAAATCACAGAATACTACTGGAAGGGGTTGGGGCTCTGTATTTCCTATTATCAGGCCTCCCTTCACTTGCGAGACCTACTCGCTGTGCATAACTGGTGGACTAAGGATCCTCTTAGCCCTTAAGCATAACACTACACCATCATGCAGTACTGTCAGTCCGTTCTAGTTCTGAGGCTATGGAAACCAAGGCACTGCGCTATGCTACACTGTGCTACTGGAACTGACATTGGTGGAGCAACTGTGATCAAACAGGGTACTTTTTAAAAGTTAAAAAAAAAACTGGGAGTTTTAACTGTAACTAGGCTGTAACTCTTGTTATATTAATTTGCCCAATATGTTGCCTTTTACTTTGTTGGTTGTGTTTGTTCCCTGAATTTTGTTTAATAAGGAGATAATTAATAAAAAAAAACTGTGTGTGTGTGTGTGGGGGGGTGAGCCCCCATTCTGAACAGAACCAGCTGATATTTAGGTTTTTATTAATGAGTTAATATGGGGGTCTCTGTACTACAGTCCTTTTTTTTTTTTTTTTTTGCTACAAGCGTTATGCTAAGTGGTAATCATGTATGTACTATGTGAAAGTCCTTAGTGTTCAACCAGTGCTCTCACTGTAGCCAAGCATTTACCTGTTATCTTTCTGTATGTTTCTCTTTTTTGTTTTCTGTCATCCTAGCCTGTACAAACCAGCTCTGTGTGTAGCCCCTCCTACCACTGCTCCATTATACAGCAGATGATGCTCAAACCAGTGACATCATTGGTCACAGTCGGTGGCTCTTGATGTGGATACTGTGGCATGGGCTGCTGCACTGATGAAGATGAATCAGCTCCCCAGTGGGTTCAGTTATCACTCATGTAGCAGTCCGTGCAAGTAGTTAGAGCAGTATCAGGGGCAGCAGCTGGACTGGAACTGATAATGTCATCAGCCGGCACACCTGTAACTGCGTGACAGGGGGTGCTACCTACAGAGCTGGTTTTGAGATAGAAAACAAAAAAGAGAGATATGTACATAAAGAGAACAGGGGATAAGCAAACATACAAATTAAGAATGCTGTAATGTTTCCCTTCTTTTCTTCCCCAGTCGTTTTGGCCAGTGATATGCCCTGTTCTGGCAAATTAACCTCATCCTCTCAGAGTCCTGCTCCCACAGTGTCCCCCTTGGTTCTCCCCCTCCATGGTAGAGGCTCCATTGGAGAGCCATGTTCCCCCTTGAGGCAGCCCACTGTATGGACTAGGATCCCGTTGATGGGCATTAGGACCAGAGGAGGTCTGTGGAGTCCAGGCCATCATACAGACTGTCATGGGGTTTTCTCCCTGGTTTGGGCTTCCTTCTGTGGCATGGGTATAGTCCATCATGTGACTTTGGTTGCACTCAGTGATGTCCTGTGGAGGGAGTAAACTCCCTTGATTGGCCGCAGGGGTTGCTGCAACACCAGATCCTGACGTGAACCCTCCCGCCTGCAGCGCACTGCCGAGTAGCAGCTGCTGCGGTCTGGACTGCCTCCCTATGCGGTGTCCCAAGCTTGCTTCTGAATCCGGCTCACCTGCACAGCAGCATGGTGCCTGGCCACTGAGGCATCTGTCTCCCTTCCCCTTTAAAGGAGAACTAAAATTAACCTGAAAGCCATTACCTTTTCCCAGAAGCTTCTTTTCAAATACAGGTTCGCATTCTGTTGTTGTTCCATCTTTACTGCCCTTTTAGTAAACTCGGAGGGTGCTTCTGATTTACACACTAGTGTTAAGCACCATTTTAAACTTTATGATGTTGTTTATGTCATTGTTTAGCTCTTACATGGTTGTCATAACGCAACCAGGTTCTACTGCAGAATGTTATGGCTGTGTAGCCCCTCCACCACCACCGGGGGCACTGTGCCATCTTTTCCCTGATTCCCGTTTTGGTTACCTAGGGTCAACATTTATGCCAGAGCCAGCGCCTTGCTATGTGACCACAGGCACAACATAAGGAGGAGGTGGAGCCTGGCACAGTTTTAGGAGCAATGAGAGCAGTGGAGTTGTTGTCAAGAGAGGTAGTGGGTGGCACAGAGACCCACTCCTCTAAGGGATTCTCTGTAGGCCCTTTTGGGTCTTATGCCAGCTCACAGTGGGGAGAAGGAGAGGCGGAACCGGTTGCATCCCAGTGTGCTGAGGAAGCCTTGTCATTGTGAATGAGGCCCTGCTCTCATCAGTATCACAGAGCCCACAGAATATTTCGGTGGTGGGACCTCACACTGGATGGATGATTGTAAGTCTGGAGTGTGCATCCCTCACTGCTCCATCACTATTTAGGGTGCCCATTATGTAAGTGGGTACTGTTGAGAGGTCACATGATAGCCCCTAGCTCAGGCCCTTAAGTTTTTTTCCATTTGTCTTGCTCCCTATCCTGGAGCTCGAGTCCAGTAGATTCAAGGAAGGGGCTCCGTGAGGATGGCATGTCTCAGGTTGGACAATGCCACCTCCTCTTGGATCCAGAAGGCTGAAACTGAAATTGATGGGTACAACCATTATGTGAATTGTCTGCGATTGCTGTGTACATGTTTGTGCGTAGGTTCCACACTGCTTGGCCTTGGTTTAATTGTTGTGGACAGTGAATTTCTTTCCAGCTCTGAGATGAGCGGTGTGTAGGTCTGTGTGTTGTACACCACCCCACTGAGGTCCAGAAATCTCTGTGACCTGAACCTACATCTAGGCAGCCTCCCATCGTGTAAGGGGAGTCCCTAAGGAGGATCAGTTACAGCTGAAAGTGTTATAAACATCATAGAGTTCCATCCTAAAATACCAGCAGTGTTTCAACCAGAAACTCCCACAGAGTTTATTAAACAGCCAGTAAAGATGAAAGATTAGCAGAATGGGAGCCTGTATTTAGAAACACAGCTTCTACAAGAAAAATGACAGGTTCAACAAAGTTCTCCGGGGGTTTAGGCAACCAAGTATTTTCAACCTGCATCTCTGGAGGGGGGCTCAAATTTCTAGTGGGTTTCAGATATAGAATCAAAACAGTTACAAAGATGCTGTTGTTGAGCGTCTTTATTGTCGACATCTCACCCCCAACTGCTGAGACCCTCCAGTAACCCTGTGAGTATGCAGTACTGTACAACCTGAGGATGATCACTGACATGTAGGCTGCAAGCATCACTGCTGAGCATTGTCGACCCAGCTCCTGCTGCCACCTGTACAGCCGCCCTCTGCTCTGAAGTACTTTGGAATAATGCATCTTCAGCCTTTCTTTGTAAGAGTCCTATAGCTTAGAGGAGAGGCGACCTATCAGTATTTGAATGGGGGTTTAATTTGTGTTCCAAAACTGATATTTCATACACATATGCGGATAACGTGTCTTCCTACCCTTCAAGGTGTCCTGCAGGCAATGCTGAACCTTGCCCCACCCCCCCAAAAAAAATCTGAGACATATCTGTGACTTTCCTCGGTACAGGTATCTGTGAAAAAGCTTAAACAAATCCTAGTCTTCCTTCAAAAGTCAGCGCTAACAGCCCCCAACCAAGTGTGGGATTGGTCCCAATTCACTTTTTGTGTGCAAAAAGTTTTGTTTTGATTTTTTACTTACTGTTTCCTGCTTATAGTAAATTGTATCGGACTGATTCTGCTGACATCCAAGCTGACATGTTCTGTAACTACTACAAATCCCAGAATCCCCTGCAGTTGAATCAGAACAGGGCTACAGCAGTGGGAAATTCAATAGCCTGAAGTGCATCTTAGAGAATATATAAGCTCTGATCTTTTGATTTCTGGTCTTGCTGCCCCCCAAGGGCTCCATCCGGTCACAGAGGACTGCACTTCACCCTGGGAGAACAGCGGGTCCACAAAACATCTGGTTGGACTTATAAATTCTCTAACATCCAGTGTAGGCTGCTGTACCTCCCCTTGCTGCAACCCTGCGCTGATGTCAGCTGCAGGGGATTCTGGGATTTGTAGTTGCAGAAAATGTCAGCATAATCAAGCTTATACAATCTAGTAAACACCAAGAAAAAAAAAACATTTTTGTACACAAAGTGCAAATTGGGACCAGCACCGTACTTGAGTGTGGAGCTCTTAGTGCTGACATCACCCCTTAATTTGGGTGCTGATATAATTTCCTTTAAACTGCACAAACTAAGACCCTCAGTGAGTGAGACTCGTCAAAAATGCAAGGGAGCAGTGGGCACCAATATTCATATGGTACTGGAGTGCCCTAAGATATCAGTGTTCTGGAGTGGGGTGTTTAAGAGCATGGAGTGGGTTTTGGGGATCACACTGCCAAGTTCACCATTACAGCTGCTCCTGGGGGCAGAGGAAAAAAGAGGTAAAAGGTAGAATGGGCACCACGGAATGTAGCTCTGGTTAATGCCAGGAGAAGACTGGCCCAATACTGGAGTAAGGCAGACCCCCAACAATTGCACACTGGACTATGAACTTGCTTTAGTGCCTAAAACTGGAAAGAGCAGAGCTATATGCCAATGGGGAGGGGGTAAATTCAATAGCACGTGGCAGCCGCTGCTGAACGTTCTGAGGAAGGAGATGTTGTCTTGCTAACCAGGGTAAACATGAAGGGTCATGTGGGATTAGACAGAGAGTAAGCCTAAGGTGTACGCCAAGAGATAACTAAGCCATCAGAGAATCTGCAGTCTGGTGCTAGTCTTTCATGTATGTATGTGTTCTGCTATTGTTGAGATATTGTGGCACAATGGTAATAATGAATTATCATCAGAAACTTGTACTATCAAATGTATGCTTTACTGTATTATCAGTGCTCTGTTTGTCTGTCTCACCGCATAAAATCGGGAAATAAAAATGGGTGTTAATTTGTTCTCATTTTTTGGGGGTCCAAGATGCATAATTGCTTTCTCTGTACCATCCGGTAAGATGTGTGTAAAGATACTATAATTACCCAGCCGGTAGTTTTCATTATCAAAGTCCCCTAAAAGTTTTGCTGAAATTAGTTCCTGTTTCGATTTTTCCAAACCCTGTTGTCAAATACAGACTGGAAATGCACACAAAGCTCACGTTCTGACAGCTATGTCTTCTGTGATCTCATCTTAAGCTAAACTTTGTTTTCTTTTTAAAAAAATATATCAGACTTTAAATATGCATTTTTTTGTAAAGTTCAGAAACATGAACAATAAACGACATTTAAATGCACTGCTGATTTTCTATAACAAGACTGCCCAGTAAGTAGATTTATTTTAATTCCAACATTAAATAGAACCTTTCTTGTTTTTTTTTTTTTTTAAATAGTAAAAACAACAAAGAGGAAGCTCCCTTACCTCAATGAGCATTCCTCTGTGGCTTTTCTTTAATCTTTGAAACAGCCCCCCAGGGAAGGGAAGGGATCGTAATTTGCCCCTGAGGGGCTCACCGCACAGTCCCTTTCCACTTCCTACTAACATGCTCTGTCCCATTTTATGATGTCGGTATAGGCAGAGTGCAGGGGCGTGCTCCATTCACTTTCATGGAGTGTCATTTCTAAAAGCAGATTTATCAGTTTTAAACTGCGTTTTAGTAAAGATTGATGCCAGGGTTCAACTAATAAAGTTCTTGTTAGTTGAACCCTGGCATCCATCTTTACCAAAACCTGATTTATAATTAGTAAATCTGCTTTAGAAATGATGCCGCACAGAAATGAAGGGAGCCCCTCCCCCCACTCTCCCTATACTGACGTCATAAACTGTCGGAGCATAGTGGCGGAGCAGGCTAGTAGGAAGTGGGAAGGGATCATGTGGTGAGCCCCTCGGTGAGCAAATTACAATCTCCTCTCTTCCTTTGGGGGCTGAAATAAAAAATTATTTAATACCACCAGAGAAGTTCCCATTCGGGTAAGGAAGCTCCTCGTTTATCTGTTGAAAGCAACAAGAACAGTGCTCTTTGAAGTTGGCCCTTTATTATATTCACTTGCAAAGCATGCAAACATATTGGTATTGGTCTGAGCTGTGAAAGGCATTATAGGAACATATCGCTCCTCCACATACCGCAGCTGCAGAATAACAAATCTTCTCTCTAATTCTGCCCGCACTCCCTTTTGCTCCTCCTTTTGCCTTTGAAGTCCTTGCCCAATCACAAGGCTGGAAAATACAAGCTGCTAGGTTTTCTGTGTAACTCCTAATTCCTGCTTGAGAACACTCCAGACACCCCTTTAGAGGAGAATTATGGGGAACATTAATTACAGGATCAGAACACAGTTCGGGGCTTCAGTACCCCAATCCCCCATGCAGTCACAGTATAAATTTAGTAGTTTCAGTACTTGGCACACATGTGGCATTTAGGTTAATTTTGTAAAAATAGCACTGGGCATGGTAGCTTCAGAGATTATTCAATCTCTGTACATATGGGCACAATACAGGAAGGGGCAAAGCCGCATCTGCATATTGCTGTATTCACAGCATGATCTCCCGGCAGTGACTACCCCCTATTACAAAATGCCGGCTACACCAATAGAATTCCAAGAATGTATGAGTAGTAAAGTACTGAAACTATTACATGAATAATGTGACTGCAGGGGGATCGGGGTACTGAAGCCCTGAACTGTGTTCCAATCCTGTAATTAATGTCCCCAATGCTTCTCCTTTAAATTAAATGAAATCTGCTTTACTTTCAGTAACATACACAAAAGAAAGAGCTTGTATTCAGTTTTACAAAAAAAAAAAAAAAATGGTTCCTGCAGTTCAATCTCTGGTTGTCACCCCATAACAGAACACAAAGCCTCCTTTTTCCCCTGGTTCACCCACCCCCCTTTATTGGGCTCAGGTGTTACTTGTTAACCCTTCGCTGAAGGATATCCAACAAGTAGAGCATGCAGTGTAGTGAGGTCTTAAAGGGCCAGCATTAAACAGTACCTTTCTTGGTGCTTTCAACATAAAACAGGGACTTCCCTTCCCTGAATGGGAGCTCCTCTGTGGTGTTAAATAGTTTTTTTTAGTTCAGCCCTCAAAGGAAGGGAAGGGATCATAGTTTGCCCCGAGGGTTTCACTGCATGATCTCTTTCCACTTCTTACTAGCCCACTGTGCTCCAACATTTTATGATGTCTTTATAGGGATAGTGCAAGTGCATGCTCTATTCTCTTCTAAGAAGCGTCATTTCTAAAGCATATTTACCAATTATAAATCAGGTTTCAGTAAAGACTGATACCAGGGTTCAGCTAACAAGAACCTTATTAGTTGAATCTTGGCATCGATATTCACCTAAATCCGCCTTGAAACTGGTAAATCTGCTTTAGAAATGACACTCTACAGAAGTGAATAGAGTGCGCCCCCATGCTCTCCCTGTACCAATGTCATCATAACTCAGGGCAGAGTGGGCTAGCAGGAAGTGGAAAGGGACCATGCAGTGAGCACCTCGGAGGCAAATTACATTGCTTTCACTTCCTTGGGGAAGCTTAAGGAAGAGCCATGGAGAAACTCCCATTGAGGTAAGGAAGCTTCCTCTTTGTTGTTTGAGCATTTTAAAAAGAAAAAATAGGAAAGATTCTCTTTAACCCTTGTATGGCCACGGACTGATATATCAGTCCAAAATTCCTATACGTTCCAATTCGGTTGGCAGCCTAAGAGTTAAAGCAAGAGGAGTTTAGTACAAATCCTCCCCCCCCACAACCCCTGTCAAAACCTGTAATACAGGGTTGTGAAGGGATTTATGGGTGAAAGCAGCATGGTGGACATAAACTCCATGACAGGCACTGTCAGCTTTTAGTATTTATTTTTGGTCCTTGGTGCAGTCAATACATGCCTGCTGACTGAATCTAGGTCATCAATTTTGCCTTATTCCTTAGTTTGTTATTTTTCAATCAAAATTAAATTTTTTCTCTGCTTGAGCTTCTTGTCTTGTAGCTCGTCAGAAGTTCCATCCTCCCGGTTCCTCTGCACATTCCTGAGGACAAGGGAAGGCGCATCTGTACAAGATGGTCGCGAACTGACATGTACTCGTGCATGCACAAGTTTTGCATATTTAAGTACTCTGAGATAAATATACGGCCTAAAAGTAGGCTTTTCCCTGAACATGGCAATATGTTTTATGTTGAAAAATGAGAATGGGAACACTTAATACTATTGCTTTGTAAACTGGAACTGCGACTCGGGGCATGCACATCTGAGAAGCTATTAGGACTACTCCCGTGTGTGCTCTCTTTCGACCCAAACTCTGAAAGTAGGTGTCTGACATAGCATCCAATGTTCTGCTGTGCCATCTAGCAATTACTTTATTACACACCTTTATTTCTAAAGAAGACAAGCACTATACACACGGCGCCAGTCAAGATGCAGACAGTAATGCTGCAGTATATCATAAAATACTGCAGTATGCTGCAGAGAACAGTGTAATTCAATGGCAATTAAGCCCTTTTAGCCCTATTTACACTGCCGACTTTGCAGCGCATCAATTCATGCGCACCGGTTGATGCACTGCAAAGCTGGCAGTGTAAACACTGCAGAAGCGCCCTATATGCCCGTCGAATAATTTTTTTGATCCGACTCAGTTGAGGGAATCAGTAGCGGAGCAAGCACATTAAATCGTAGTGTGAACGCTTTGCTGCGCTCGCTCTGCTACAAAGGCAATTTTTTTCAACAGAAACGGTGAATGCACAGCCCTTCCTTGGCGCGACCTGCAGTGCTACGAGGGTGGGCTGTGTGAACAGGAACAGAGCCAGTGGATCAGGAAGGGGAGCAGCGCACAAGACACAGCACTGCTGCTGCGTAAACACAGCTTTTGACATGTAGTATTTTGTGACATGTCACTTACTACATGTAGTGCATTGCATTGGGGCTGGCTCCACTGCATGCAACTTCTAAGGAATTGTTATTACAACTGTTTAGTTCATAGTTTCTTGAAAAGTCTGCAACATGGGTGGAGTATCACATTTTTCCATTGACTATGTCACCTTCTCCATTTCACTCCGTGACACTGGCGCGGTGTCCTGTCAAGTACAATAGCATGTCACATTGGCACTCCCACTGACACGTGTGAAGAGTCCCTTCATAACAATGACTAGCAGGACCCATTGGTACTCCATCAGATACTGGTCAAGAACCAGTTCATACCAGCAGGACCCAATGGCCCTCTATCGAATACTGGTCACGTACCAGTTCATACTAGCAGGACAGTCTGGCATTCCACCGGATACTGGTCAAGTACCAGTTTATACCAGCAGGACACACTGGCAGGCCATTTGATACTAGTCAAGTACCAGTTCATACCAGCAGGTCCCACTGGTGCTCTATTGGATACTGTTCAAGGACCAGTTCATACCAGCAGGTCCCACTGCCACACCATCAGATAGGTCACGTCCCAGTCCATACTGGCTGGAGCCATGGGTACCCCATTGCAATTTACTCTTGTGCTGCTGGGGAGTTCACCACTATCGATGGAAAATATCTAGTAACGTGAATTATAAGTGTAACCCCTAGGTGGCGCTATCCCAAGGGCTACTACCCCTGCCTGCTTGGCTAGTAGCAGGTTAAGGGGCCTGAGTTCTGAAATGGGTGCCTCCACCTGGAGGTCAGGGTTGGTAGTGGTCAAGCTAACCTGGGCACAGCCCTCCGGGACACTGTAACCCCCCTCTTTCTCATCTAGTGGCCTGAACACTGTACAATAATCATTTTCACAATACCCCTGGTACACCACACAAGTACCCACACTGTTTGCACTTACCACCAGGGCTGGTTCCTCTGGCTTGACCCTGGGGACCCCCTGTAAAACAAGGTTATGCACAGCAAATAGCAACAGTACAGTACTTTGAGCACAAACTGAAACCACAGTCAGATTACATGCAGAAAAAGTTAGATCTGATTTATTCAGGGGACTTGAACAAGGGAGGGGCAAACTCAGGTTAATTAGCTTAAAGGTTATATCAATCAAGCAGTTATGCATGTGCTTTGAGTCCCCCCACACAGTCACACCTCTGGGTACCCAGGTGGAGAAGAGATGGGCTAGCCAGGACTGTTGTCTGGGCTGGCCGACATCGTGAGTTGGTTGGGGCCCTGTGATGGAAAACACAACATGCACAGTACACTGATATTTGTAATCTGGAGCCAGAGGGCTCAGTTCGAAAAGGAAATGAAACAACAAGACAATCAGATGACACACTCAGATTAAGCTGTTGTTGCAGGGAGCTACCCTGGTATTTACTCACTATACCCAAGACTGGACACAGGCTGGACGAAAATCGAGACTGCAGGTGGTTGCTCTGGAATGCCAGGAGAAGCAGGGCCCACACGAGTCACAGAGGCGTCATTCCTGTTCAAGCGTGGAGCAGGGGGCTGATCCCCAGGCAGATCTCTCATCAATGGTTTCTCTGTGCAGTGGGTAGTCTGGCTGGGCCAGTCTGGCAAGGCCCAGACCACATGGAGACAAATTCAGATGCAGTCCATTTTGGGCTGGATACAGCTTCCAGCAAGCAGAACACAGTTCACACAGTGGGGAACTAACTCACAACCCACTAGCAGCTCATAGTACATTTACATGTACGGGAATTCTACTGTACCAGGCAAAGCGCTCCCGTGTCACAATCGCAAAGTCTCTGCACACACCGGAAGCTTAGGAGTAGTTGGAACTCCTGACAGGCCAATCGTTTTCAGCAAAATCTTCGGACTTCTTCAGGTTGAGCCTGTCCCAATTCAGTAGTTTACTTTAGTCACACAAACTTGGATTTAGTCCAAAATAATTCTCTTCTCTCCCTCTCAGGAGCAGCAGGCAGACATGCAGGCCAAACTCTCAGCCATTTCATAGTTTTCCCATGCAAATCCACTCAGGATTGCTGCTCAGAATCACTTCAGCTCCTCTCATTTCACTTCCCAGCTCAGAACTAACTGAAAACTGCAAGCAGCCCGGGACTTCCCCAAGATCCAAAAGATTTGGTTGGCTGATTTGGCTGTCAGTCAAAGCGAGAGCTCCCCCTTCAGTTGCAAAAAAGGCGCAAAAAGCTCAAACCACAGTTCCTACAGATTTTGTATTCAGACAGCTCCTGTAGTCCGGCTACATTTTAGATCCCACCAGTACTGTTTGGTCCAATTTGCAGTCCATGACCAAGATAGTGGAGACAAACAAAACAGTCCTTGCTACAAAGAAAGCAGGTTAGACAAACTACATTATCATTATCACTCTAAATGATTTTCAGTAAATAGTTACATCTTTTAACAGAGCTCCCTCTCAGATTACTTAAGCTGCAAATAGGCAGCTCTTAAAGAGACAGTACACAGAGGCTATACAGGCTCTGGTAATCATATTTAAACTGCTAAAATGTAGGACACCAGCCTGGCAATAAGCATTTAGGCAAGCTCAAGGAAGACTTTTTGGGAACCCCCATTTGTATGGGGGTTACACCCTTCCCTGCCTGGAAAACTTGGTGTCTGCATCAAGTCTGTACCATCATAACATTGAAAATGCAACATATATAAGACATTTATACCATTAGCATGCTATACAAGTACTATCTGATTCATCAACTGGCATAACTTGTCACTTTACTATACATTTCCATGTACTCCACTATATCATTCATTTCCATTCTGACAATACATTATGCATATTTCACACAGGTAAATTGAACATTTCTATACAGAATCATGTAATAACTTCTTGTACTCTAAACAATGCAAGAGGGGGCCCTTCATTATCAGCTAACTTGGGGCTGGATGGGGCAGGGGCACCATGGTGAGAGGGCAGAACAAGTAACCTGGAATGGGCCAACAAGCTCAATTTGGGCAGTGAGCTCTGAGAGACATAAACACCTTTGTGGACTACATTGAGAGGTAAATCCACTGGCCTCCCGGGGGAATCATAACTGAAGCGCACCACTGGCTTGACAGCTCGGCCAGTCTTTCTGGGGTGAACAACCACAGTCTCTGTACTTTCAGCAATGGTCTTGGAGCTTTCATCACTTGTGAGGGGTGCCTCTGCATGAAGGGGAATGTCCAAGCTGGGAGCACTGTCAACCCCTTGCTATGTGTCTCTGTTTCTACAACACCTGGCTCATTTTGAAGACAGTCTGGCATTGAAGGGGGGGGGGGTGTCAGCACTCTCATAATGTTCCTCAAGTTCTGGCATGTCACCATTAAGACTCATACCATCAGCCTCTCCTTCAGGCAAATCATACAGTTCCACAATACCCAAAGACTCAGCATCCTCAGACGTGATACTTTGCACTTCACCTTCAGGGAGCATTGGTTCCAAGGATGATGCCGGGGCGTTAGGCAGTCCAGAAGGCCCAGCTTCATCCCCCTAATTCAACATAGGATTTCCACGAAACAAGTGACTCAGTTCACATGAGGGGTAATAGACATTATCACACTCACTGTCATCCGAGTTAGACTGGCAATCATTATCATTCTGGGCCTGCTGCGGGGGATGTCTTAAATCGGCAACCACGGGGGCAGGCTGACTCTGTTTCTTTCTTGCAGCAGCACGAGTCACTGGTCCAGGGGAATCAATCTCGGCAGGTTCAGCCTCAATTATAACTTGACCAATAGGTAGCAAGTGGCTACGGTGCATGGTCTTGACAGCTTTGGAGTTATTCTCTGGGCGCACTTTGTACGCTGGCAAATCATCCAACTTTCCAACCACAACATGGGGAAGATGGTGCCATCGATCAGCAATTTTGTGTGTACCATGCAATCATAAATTTCGCAACAACACACGGTCTCCAGGCCTAAGCTCTTGAGCCTTTACTTTTCTATCATGTCTCTCTTTGTTGGCTGGATTTCTTTTGGCGGCCATTGTCTGGGCCAGTTGATAGGCATGGTTCAACTGAGCTTTCAGTTTTTGTACATATTGCAAGTAATCTTTGGCTCAGACCCCATCGGGAGAAACCCCAAAACAGACATCAACAGGCAGCCGGGCCTCTCTCCCGAACATCAGGTGGTAGGGAGAGAACCCGGCAGCATCATTCTTTGTGCAATTGTATGCGTGTACCAAGGTGCTAATCTGCTGACTCCATTTATGCTTATCTTTTGGGTGGAGGGTGCCTAGCATGTCTAGTAGGGTGCAGTTAAAGCATTGTGGTTGAGGATTCCCCTGTGGGTGATAAGGGGTGGTTCTTGACTTTTGCACCCCCCATAGAGAGAGCATTTCTTTGATTAGCTGACTCTCAAAGTCCCAGCCCTGATCAGAGTGAATTCGTTGGGGGGCCCCATAGTGGACGAAGAAATTTTCCACTAGCACCTTGGCCACGGTAGATGCTTTTTGATCTTTGGTGGGAAAAGCTTGTGCATACCGTGGGAAATGGTCTGTAACCACTAACACATTGCCAGTGTTTCGCTGATCAGGCTCTAAACTCAAGAAGTCTATGCAGACTAGTTCCATTGGGGTGCTGGTAGTAATGTTGACAAGGGGGGGCAGCCCTCTGAGGCAGGGCTTTTCTCTGCAGGCAGCGACTACAAGTCCTTAAATGGTGCTCAACATCGGCCCCCATCTTGGGCCAGTAGAATCGAGATCATACTAGGTCAAGGGTCCGGTCGATACCGAGGTGGCCCATATGATTGTGGAGGGACCTCAGTACAAAATCTTTGAAGGCTGTGGGCAGGACCAATTGTTGCTTGTCTATTTGGCCACCCCAATCTACTGTCTCTTTATACAACAACTGATTAAGCAGCTTCAACCTGGGGCCTTCTTTAAACAATAAAGTGGTTCGCAGATCAGAGGAACGCAACTTGGACACATCTTTTCCTGCATGAAGGGCATCAAGTGCTGGCTGAATCATAGGATCTCAGGATTGAGCCCACTGAATGCTGTCATTGTCAAACTGAGGTAGTGCACTAATATCTAGAGCAGAAAAGTGGCAATTCGCAGCCGGTATGCAGGTGTCAGAGGGGCCCAAGCAATCTGCAAAGCAGTCCGCTGTGTCCGTAGACATCTGTTCATTTCTATCAAACTTTTGGCACAATGCTCGGATGTCAGGTTCAGACAGCCTGACCCAGTCACTCTTGGAAATGGGCTTCCGGGATAGGGCGTCAGCATTAATATGATTCAGGCCTGGTCTGTATTCGACAGCATAATCATATGTTGACAATGCAGAAAGACACCGGTGCCCCGTGGCGTCTAACTTAGCTGAAGTCTGTACATAGGTCAATGGGTTATTGTCAGTCCTCACCAATATTTCGCCCCATAGAGGTAATCATGAAACTGGTCGGCAATGGCCCATTTTAACGCAAGGAACTCCAACTTGTGCACAGGATAGTTTTGCTCTGACGGGGTCAAGCTCCTACTGGTGAATGCCACTGGTCTCAAACCATCCTCATGGTCTTGATACAGCACAGCTCCTAGACCCTGCAGACTGGCGTCAGTATGCAGCACATGGGGGTTGGTGGGATCAGCATAGGCAAGGATAGGGGCATGGGTGAGCTGGTATATGACTGCGTGGAAAGCTGCTTCACAGTCAGGCATCCAACGGGACCCAAAAAGTTCACCTGGGTGGAAATATGGTTTGTCTGGTTCTTTGATGGCCCCTTTTTTGTATTTTCGATTGGTAGGAGGGTAACCCTGGGTAAGATTCAAGAGTGGCCGAATCACTTTGGAATAGTCCTTTATGAACCAGCGGTAGTAGCCACAGAATCCCAGGAAACGTTGCAGTTCTTTCAAATTGTGGGGCTGTGGCCAAGTAGTCAAGGCTTCAACTTTACTAGGATCAGTCTCTATCCCCTCTGTAGACACTATGTGCCCCACATACTTCACAGAGGTTTGGAAAAACTGGCACTTGTCAATGGACAGCTTGAGGCCGAAATCTTCCAGTCGGTCTAGTACTTTGAACAGTCGACTTTCATGTTGCTCTAGGGAGCTCCCAAACACAATAACATCATCCAAGTACACCAGGCATTCCAGCAAATTCATGTCTCCCACCGCTCATTCCATCAGTCGCTGGAAGGTGGCGGGGGCGTCCGATATCCCCTTTGGCAGTCTCAAGAATTCGTAGAACCCCAAAAGACAGATGAAGGCTGTCTTCTCACGGTCCTCCAGAGCCATCGTAATCTGGTAATATCCACTGTGAAGATACAACACCGAGAACCATTTGCTCCCATCCAAACAATTCAGAGCATCTTGTATACGGGGCATGGTGTATTGATCAGGGATGGTCCGCCTGATGAGGGTCCGATAATCCGCACACATTCGTAGTGTTCCATTCTTCTTATGCACAACCACAATGGGAGAAGCATATGGGCTCCTGAATTCTTGTATCACACCAGCTGCGAGCATTTCCTGCAAGTGTCTTCTCACATCGCCTATGTCTGCAGGGGCTAGGCGTCGAGACCTCTCTTGAAATGGCTGGTCATCATGCAGGCGTATGTGATGCTCCACACCCTGGACACATCCCGTGTCCCATTCCTTCAATGAAAACACTTGATCTCTCTGGGCAAGTTTCTGGCTAATTCTAGTCTTCCATTCAGCTGGCAACGGGGAGTCACCAAAATCAAACAAGTCGGGAGTCACTCTATCTGTCTTGCTGGGGGATTTGTTGCTGGGCAACACTGCAGTGTCTGCGCAGTGTACCATAGCTAGGGTGCATCCTCTGTTCACCCGGATCTCCCGATCTGACACATTATGAATCTGGACCATCACTCGTCATGCATAGGCATGAGCACGAGCTGGCAAGATGCTGGGCTTAACCAATAATCCTTCCAGCAATTTTCCATCGCCTGGCGCATCCAACATCAATATTTTGTTCTTGACATGTTTGTGAAGGTGGACCTCCCCTTGAATGGTACACTGGGTGTTAGGGGCCAGTACCATTGAATCGGGATCCTTCTTCCACACAACCCCTATCGGTTCATCTTTGTCCACTCCCGTGGGGTTCTGTTGCAAATCATAGGCCCTCTTGATCAGAGCGGGAATTCTTAGGGCCCTCCCAGTCCGTTGCCCTTGTTTCTCGCAACAGAGTTGTGCCAGTCTCCCAAACATATGGGCATTGATCCCAGTTAACAGGGGAACCCCATCATACAGTCCAGTATGGGGACACACTAAGGCCAGTGTCTCGACTTGCTCCTCTACACCAGTTACAGCTGCAGGAAATGACAACCAGAGGCGGACATATCCTAGGTAGGGATAAAACTTGTCACTCAGCCCCCACACATGTAGACCTTCCAGGGATTGTAAGGGCACAGCAGATAAGTGTTTGTCATACCAGTCCTTAAATACAATGGTCACTTGCAACCGACTGTCCAGCACAGCCCGAGTAGGAGTACCATTCACAGCCATGGTAGTCTCCATTGAAGGGCCCACTATTTTGGACCAGTCTGGAGGGACAGAAGCAGGGGCCTGGACAGATTATTTAGCCACATAGGGATTTGAGTTACTACTTCTTGAACCCTCACTGCAGTCATTTTGGGCACTCCTTGACCGCTGATTCATTCTCTGAAGCTCGCCTTGAAGCCTATATACAACTTTATCTTGGTCTTTTGTGGACTGGCATTCTCTCTTCATGTGTCCATCCTTCCCACAATTATGGCAAAATATGTTTTCTGGGATTTGGTGTGGCTGAGGCATCACACTGGGAGCTGGGGCAGTGGTACTACCAACTGAAAACCTTGGTGCCATCTCTGTCTGCTGTGCGGTGAGCATTTGGAGACATCTCATCAATTCTCTTACTTCCATAGTCAAGACATCGAGTTTCGAGCTGCTGTCAACAGGAGATGCCTGAGTGGACACCCCCACCCCCATAGCAGATGCAGTTGGATAAGGGTCGGTGCCTGTACTTGCAGAAGCGGCCTTCATAAAGAGACTGTTTTTTTTTTTTTTGAAATTGCTATTTATTCCTCCTCCCCAGCCTGCCACCTCCGACCCTTCAGGGGGGGCAACTGGACATCCCACTGCCCGGAACCCTACCCAAGCAGACCCCTAGGCCCCATGGAGCTGTGGATTACCCCCCCGGGCGGGGACGAGGCGGGGGCTCAGACCCCGTTAATTACATTTTGTCGGTCTGAGGTCTGCTGGGCGGGCACAGGCAAATCGTGGGCACGGCCATGGTCCTCTCATCTTCCCAGCTGAGGCAGGCTTGTTTCTGCGTTTTCTCCCTTCCCGAGCAGCAAGTAACCTCCCCCGACGTCATGATGCACGCTCCGACGTCCATGCTGTTCAATGGCCGCCCATCCCCAAATGGAGCTTGCAGTTCCTCGAGCCTCCGCTCGGGGTCATACAAGTGTCGGGCATCGGCCGAATCCCTCCCTGGAGAAGGCGAGCTGTCGTTGGATGCTCCAGCCTATCTTCCCCTGGCCGACCCACCGACAACCCGAGTCCGCTCCCGAACCCGGATCGCCAGCGTGGTGCGAGGTGTGGCGTCCAGCGCCTCAACCCTCAGCGCCACCGGGCCGGCCAAAGAGACTGTTTTTTGTTTCCCAGAACTCCCTCAGAAGTTCATCCCATGGTGGCACACCCTCATTGGTCCCCATTTCGGAAGGGTCTTCCGATGCCGTGATCACTTGAGCTGCGCTCGGCCTAGAATAACAATCCCCCCTCTTCATCTTCAATCTCCCGGAGTTCTTTTATCAAGTTGCAATAGTCCGGTGGGTTATCCCTTCTATTTGGGAGCCTTAATTGAAGGAGCTGCAATTTAGAATGCTTTGCATGTTGCAGTATGTGCCCCAACCTCACATGGTTTAAGTCACTGGCGGCTACCCCACCTTTTTGGTAAGCCTTCTGCAGCGCTCTTTCCAGATGAGTAACATATGCTGACAAACTTTCCCCTGGCCATTGTTTTGTACCTTGAAATTTCCACATCAAGTTCTCCTCTGACTCAATGCTCCCAAAATTGCCTTTGAGTGCAGATAGGTACTCCTGGGCAGATGCATCAGGGATCAGGGTTTGTGGACCTCAAAAATTTAATGGCCTCTAGGGCAGGACCCCTCAAACTTTCTATGATCCTTTTCCGTTTCTCAGCCTCCGCACACTGCCATTCAGGTACCAAAGGGGCAACACAATCTATCCAGGTCTCCCAATCATCCTCCCCTTGTGGGGTGGGGAAGGTGCCGGAGAAGATTCTCAACCTTCGGTAAGAGTCGTGACTAATGGCAGATACAGACATAGGAGCCAGCATTGGCATGGGCACAGAAGGAGGGGCATAACGGGGTGCTGGAGCGGGAAGGGGTGTTGGGGGAGGAACACCCCCAGGTAGCAGGAATAGTTTCTTTAAGTCCTCCACAGTTTTCCCTTCTTCCAGTAACAACTTAGCAAATTTCTCCTCAAAAGTCTCAGATAGTGGGGGGGGGGCTCATTCTCCCAGGGGTCTTTACTGTCTTTCGTTATCACTCTCCAGGCAGTGAGGGCTCCTTCGGGGGTGATAGTCTGTGGCACTTTGGAACTGTCTACTGGGTTCTTACACTCTACTAACGCCATGAAACTTTGGGCAAGCAGATTAGCTTGTCGACCCACCACCGCAGGGTTTTGTAAACATTCAACCTTGGAAAGTACTCCCTCTACAGTGTCCTTATTGGTACCCTGGGGAATATCCAGGATAAGTATAGCATTTTGGGGTTGATCTCCTGCCCAGTACACCACCCCACCAACTGGTGTACAGCCACTTCTGTTGAGGTAGCCATTTATTTTTAACAGCAATTCACAAATTTGGCCACTAGGGGACGCTAATCCCAGCTGTGAGCCTCCAAGATGTAACCCCTAGGTGGTGCTATCCCAAGGGCTACTACTCCTGCCTGCTTGGCTAGTAGCAGGTTAAGGGGCCTGAGTTCTGAAACGGGTGCCTCCACCCGGAGGTCAGGGTTGGTAGTGGTCAAGCTAACCTGGGCACAGCCCTCTGGGACACTGTAACCCCCCTCTTTCCCCTCTAGTGGCCTGAACACTGTACAATAATCACTTTCACAATACCCCTGGTACACCACACAAGTACCCACACTGTTTGCACTTACCACCAGGGCTGGTTCCTCTGGCTCGACCCTGGGGACCCCCTGTAAAACAAGGTTATGCACAGAAAATAGCAACAGTACAGTACTCTGAGCACAAACTGGAACCAGTCAGATTACATGCAGAAAAAGTTAGATCTGATTTATTCAGGGGACTTGAACAAGGGAGGGGCAAAATCAGGTTAATTAGCTTAAAGGTTATATCAATCAAGCAGTTATGCATGCGCTTTGAGTCCCCCCACACAGTCACACCTCTGGGTACCCAGGTGGAGAAGAGATGGGCTAACCAGGACTGTTGCTGGGGGTTGGCCTGCATGGCAGCTGGTTGGGGCCCTGTGATGGAAAACACAACATGCACAGTACACAATATTTGTAATCCGGAGCCAGAGGGCTCAGTTCGTGAAGGAAACGAAACAACAAGACAATCAGATGACACACTCAGATTAAGCTGTTGTTGCAGGGAGCTACCCTGGTATTTACTCACTATACCCAAGACTGGACACAGGCTGGACGATCGAGACTGCAGGTGGTTGATCTGGAATGCCAGGAGAAGCAGGGCCCGCACGACTAGCAGAGGCGTCGTTCCTGTTCAAGCGTGGAGCAGGGGGCTGATCCCCAGGCAGGTCTCTTGTCGATGGCTTCTCTGTGCAGTGCGTAGTCTGGCTGGGTCAGTCTGGCAAGGCCCAGGCCACATGGAAACAAATTCGGATGCAGTCCATTTTGGGCTGGATACAGCTTCCAGCAAGCAGAACACAGTTCACACAGTGGGGAACTAACTCACAACCCACTAGCAGCTCATAGCACATTTACATATACGGGAATTCTACTGTACCAGGCAAAGCGCTCCCATGTCACAATCACAAAGTCTCTGCACACACAGGGAGCTTAGGGGTAGCTGGAACTCCTGACAGGCCGATCACATCCAGCAAATGCGTTGGTCTTCTTCAGGTTGAGCCTGGCCCAATTCAGTAGCTTACTTTAGTCACACAAACTTGAATTTAGTCCAAAATAATTCTCTTCTCTCCCTCTCAGGAGCAGCAGACAAACATGCAGGCCAAACTCTCAGCCCTTTCACAGTTTTCCCATGCAAATCCACTCAGGATTATTGCTCAGAATCACTTCAGCTCCTCTCATTTCACTTCCCAGCTCAGAAATAACTGAAAACTGCAAGCAGCCCGGGACTTCCCCAAGATCCAAAAGATTTGGTTGGCTGATTTGGCTGTCAGTCAAAGCGAGAGCTCCCCCTTCAGTTGCAAAAAAAGCGCCAAAAGTTCAAACTGCAGTTCCTATAGATTTTGAATTCAGACAGCTCCTGCAGTCCGGCTACATTTTAGGTCCCACCAGAACTGATTGGTCCAATTTGCAGTCCAGGACCAAGACAGTGGAGACAAACAAAACAGTCCTTGCTACAAAGAAAGCAGGTTAGACAAACTACATTATCATTATCACTCTAAATGATTTTCAGTAAATAGTTACATCTTTCAAAAGAGCTCCGTCTCAGATTACTTAAGCTGCAATTAGGCAGCTCTTAAAGAGACAGTACACAGAAGCTATACAGGATCTGATAATCACATTTAAACTGCTAAAACGCTGGACGCCAGCCTGGCAGTGAGCATTTAGGCAAGCTCAAGGAAGACTTTTTGGGAACCCCCATTTGTGGGGGGGGGGGGTTACACCAGTCTAATTAATTATTAATGAGTTGAACTAGCTCATTGATTGGCTGCTGTGCCAGTCTGAAATCTCTTAGAAATTACCGGCATGGCAGAGGCATTTGGCTCACACACTGTATGCTGACAGCAGTGGCGCATAAACAAAACTGTTTTTTGGTGTTCAAAATCCAAGAGAAAAAAATCATTATTACGATTAGACTTATAATCACAATAATGACCTCAGAGCCTATCATTTACTTTCGATTAACAAAAAGCTGGGTGGCGGTGGTCCTCGGCTGCGCCTCAGGCCACTCCCCCAAGCCGGTCGTTAATCTCTAGGAAATGTCCAGCTCTTTGGTTATTATTGCTTAATTAAAGCACGCCAGAGATGTCAGCTTTCCATCTGTGGTCACTGGGGATGAATACCGATAGCATGTTTTGCTCTGCCTCTGTTTCTCCCTCCAAAGTAATAAGAATTTCACTGAACATAGTTCAATAAATGCTGTGTAAGATCATAAAAAAAATACATCGATTTTCATATTTCATATAAACTTAATATTTTGAAGTTGCTCACTATGCATCAATACAAACGTTTGCCTCAATTTTGTCAGCTTTCCAATGGGCTGGGGGGGGTTGTGTGGAGGGAACCACTAGTACAGATGCACAGTGAAACAGCAGTGTACAGTAATGCCAAAAGCACTGGAGCAACTTTAGGGTTAACGTCAAATTCCATTATCTGATGGTTGATATACATCTTGTCAAGCAGGTGCAGCTCTTACAGACCTGCACCCTGCTGCTCATGTCACAGAGATGTCAGTGCGGGAAAGGTGCTGAAGGGTTTTACCCTGAATCGGGGCAGAGAAAGATGGGGCGCCAAACCACTGAGCAGTACACTGAGCTTGTGGTAGATTCCCCCCCCCCCCAAAACCATCAAACCAAACAACCAAATTCAAGAGCAGAGGGTGCACCTGGCACGGTCAGGTTCTGTCATAGCTTAAACAACACTGCTGACTCCATTTACAGGAAATACAGCATCTTGAGATTCAAAAAAATTAGTTTAAAGATACAGCATTGTATTTCAGGGACCTGGCGTAGAATCCAATACCGCGGAACAGATGTTTGGTTTCTTCAGCCTCCTGAAGTAATTCTTTTTTTTTTTTTTTTTTTTTCTTTATACTCCCGAGCTACCCGCCGCCTAGTATCAGCCCGGTCACGGACTGCGGCTTGCACCCCAAATTGGCACGGCCCTCCGACATGCTCATGGCTTACCCCCACGGCGGGGCCGCGGCACCCGTGCATGCCGCAGGAACTGGATAGGTCGGAGGGCTGACCTGGGGAGCATATCGAAGCCGTGGCAAGCTTCATTAGCGGCGGGCAGCTCCCTCATTTTCGTTTTCCTGGGGAGGCGGGGGTGGGTGCAATGACGCTAAGCATCCGCCCCGCCTCCAATGCGTTGCCGAGTGCCGGTAGCTGTGTGACTCTTGGCCTCCGCCAGGGGTCAGCAAGGCTCCAGACGCTTCCTCTCCCACCCCCTGGAGAAGGAGAGCAGTCCGTGGGATGCTCAATCCTTCTCCCCCCTGCCGACCCTCCAGCGACCCTGTTCTGTTCCCGAACCCGGGTCGCTGGCGTCGCATGCGGAATCCCTACCGCTGGCGCCTGACGGGTCGGGGCCTTGAAGTAATTCTTCATTTAGCCCCCCCCGGATTCTTACCCTACTGTCCCCTGAACCTTCCAGCTGGTATCTATTAGTGCCTCACATGTGCTTGCAATGACACCCAATGGTTGTGGCGGGGCAGTGAAACTACAGGGAGCTCCCTCACAGTAATGCCTATCCAATGTCAGCTGTCACCCCCTTCCCCCAGTGTGGCTGGGATCAGTGATGATAGGGGGCTATACCCCTTCTCCACAGCAGTGCCTGACAATGCCAGCTACATGCCCACAGTGTGAGGTGGGATCAGCGGTACGACAGCGGGGCTGTGCCCTTCCCACAACAGTGTCTGACAATGCTAGATATGCCCCCACAGTGTGAGGTAGTATCAGAGGTACGACAGTGGGGCTATGCCCTTTCCCACAGCAGTGTATGATAATGCCAGCTACAGCCACACAATATAAGGTGGGATCAGAGGTAGCATAGTGGGGCTACGCCCCACCACAGTAGTGCCCAACAATGTCAGCTACATCTCTGCAATGTGAGGAGGGGTTCAGAGATACAGCAGTGGGGCTATGCCCCTTTCCCCACAGCAGTACCCGACAAAGCCAGCTACATCCCCACGATGTGAGGTGGCATCAGAGGTAAAGCAGTGGGGCTATACCTCTTCTCCACAGCAGTGCTGACAATGTCAGCTAAATCCCCATAATGTACAGTGGGATCACAGATGCAAGAGTGGGCAGTGCCACTTTTGCACAGCAGAGCCTGACAATGCCAGCTATATTCCCATATTGTGAGATGAGATCAGAGATATGACTGTGGGGCTATGTCCCTTCTCCGAAATGGTGCCCAACAATGCCAGTTATATATCCCTACAACAGGCCCTATGCACATATGTGTGGACTGCCTATGTGAAGCATATAGACATGCATATGCACCCCTACATTAGTACATTTCACATCAGGGGTCCCACAGACCTCCTCAGCATGCACCAAAGGGTCGCACACCCCTACCACACTTGATCCTCCACCCGTTCACTCTGCTATGTGAGCGGACAGTTCGGGGGAAGAGTCTGAACCATTCACAAAGGTGCGAATTGCTGGGTGAGGGGGTGCAGGCTAGGCAAGCAGGTACCCTGCCTTAGCTGTTGTGCACCCCGCCCGAAAATCACCCACTGGCTGCGGCAGACCTGTACAGCCCCCTGACATACTGCCTCAGCCCTCTGTTCTGGGAGGGAGGGCTAGTCATTGGGGAATCATCCATTTACATTGTAATATTGGGACTTCTGTGTCCACTGATCTGCCCCGGTGCATCAACATGCCAGGGAGTGGGGCCACGGACAGACACCCTGCAATACCCGGTGACTGTTAGTGCCATTCCCCATGCACCTGTCTGTGTGTGCAGATGTGCGGGTACCCAGTCCCTGTTAGTGCATAAGCACCATTGTGAAGCGGGATCAGATGTAGAATAGTGGTGCTATGCCCCTTCTCCACAGCAGTGCTTGACAATGCCAGCGACAACCACACAATGCAAGGTGGGATCAGAGGTATGACAGTGGGGACTATACCCCTTCTCCACAGCAGTGCCTGACAATGCCAACTACATCTGTGCAGTCTGAGGTGGGATCAGAGCTATGACAAAAGGCTATGCCCATTCTCCACAGTGGTGCCCAACAATGCCAGTTACATCCCTACAATGTGAGGTGGGATCAGACGTAAGGCAGTGTGGCTATGCCCTTCCCACAGCAGAGCCTGACAGTGCCAGATACATCCACAGAATATAAGGTGGGATCAGAGGTATGAAAGTGGGGCTATATCCCTCCCTACAGTAGTCCCCTACAATGCCAGCTACATCTCCACAGTGTGACGTGGCAGCAGAGGTACGACAGTGGCACTAAGCTCTTCCCCACAGCAGTGCCCAAAAAAGGCCAGCAACATCCTCACAATGCGAGGTGGGATCAGAGGTACGACAATGGGACTATGCCTCTTCCCCACAGCAGTGTCCAAAAATGCCAGCAACATCCTCACAATGCGAAGTGGGATCGGAGGTACGACAGTGGGACTATGCCTCTTCTCCACAGCAGTGCCCAAAAATGCCAGCAACATCCTCACAATGCTAGGTGGGATCAGAGGTATGACAGTGGGACTACGCCTCTTCTCCACAGCAGTGCCCGATGATGCCAGCTACATCTCCACAGTGTGAAGTGGGATCAGAGGTACGACAGTGGGGCTATGCCTTTCTCTGCAGTAGTGCTCGACAATGCCAGCGACATCCCCAGAGCGTGAGGTGGGATCAGATTTACAACAATGGGGCTATGCCCCTTCTCCACAGCAGTGCCCAACAATGTCAGCTACAACCCCACAATGTGAGGTGGAAGCAGAGGTATGACAGTGGGGCTATGCCACTTCTCCACAGCAGTGCCTGAGAATGCCAGCTGCATCCCCACAGTGTGAGATGGAATCATAGAAACGACAGTGGGCTTTGCCCCTTCTCCAAACCAGTGCCTCACAATGTCGGTTACATTCCCACAGTGTGAGGTATGATCAGACGTACAACACAGGGGGCTATGCTTCTTCCCCACAGCAGTCCCCAACAATGTCAACTACATCTACACAGTGTGAGGTGGGATATAAGAGGTACAGCAGTGGGGCTATGCCCCTTCCTCACAGCGGTGCTTGACAATGCCAGCAACATCCCCGCAATGTGAGGCTGGATCACGTGCATAATAGTCGGGCTGTGCTCCTTCCACACAGCAGTGCCTGACAATACCCGCTATATCCTCATAGTGTGAGTTGGGCTCAGAGCTATGACAGCAGGCTCTGCCCCTTCCTCACACTATTGCTTGACATTGCATAAGGCCACATATCAATCGCATTGTTACACAAGTTATGATTTCTATGACAATGTATCTGAAATCTGTGAAATCCTAGGAAAGTTGTGAATTTGTGTATAAAAGCTCCCCCTTCCTGACCCAGCCATAAATCCAGCAGTACTCGGCATCCAGTGGCACCTCCTCCCTCCCCTAAGTCAAGCAGTCCTGTGCATCTAGTGGCACCGCACCCCTTCTCTCCCACTGACCTAAGGAAAGCAGTCATCCAACCTCTGAGGATGATCAGACAGAGCTTGCACTAAAAGTAAAACCACAAGGCAAGTAAAGCTGACTGACAGGATTTACTGACTCACTCAGTGCTCGATTCAGCATTATTTTGTAACAGGAGTCACCAGCAATTTTTCCTATCATACCTGTAAATAGAGATTCTAGCCGTATTGGTCCTTGGAAAACAGGAGGAGCTGGAAGATCTGATACCTTTTATTGGATCAACAGTGTCTTGTACAGATGAAGTATACTACAGTTTTCCCAGAGGTCCCTTCTTCAGGTTTCACCTGAAGAAGGGACCTCTGAGGCCCAGAAAGCTTGTGTATAATTCCATCTTTGTACAAGACACTTATTGATCCACTAAAAGGTATCAGACCTTCCAACATCTCCTGTCCTATCATACCTACGTGAAGTGTGCAAAAACACAAAATAAGGTTGCCACAGACAAGTGGCTACATGCCCCTGTGCTTCTCTTTACATCGAAAGCTTTATCAGAGGGCATTAAACCCATAAACAGTCCATTGACACACACTGCACCACGGTGCCATGAACGCACGTGTAACCCCTAGATGGCGCTATCCCAGGGGCTACTACCCCTGTCTGATTTGCCACTAACAGGTTGAGGGGCCTGGATCCGATGGCGGGTGCCTCCACCCAGAGGTCAGGGTTTGCAATAGTTAAACTAACTTGGTCACAGCCCTCTGGGACACTGCAACCCCCCTTTCTTCCCACTAGTGGCCCACAATATATCAGAATTACCTTCACAGTATACACTTACCCCAGGACTGGTTCAGGCACTGGGACCTCCTGTAAAATAAAATACAGTGCAACAATCACAATACAATACTTTAACATAGACAAATACTTCAGGCAGTATAACTTTGCTGAAACAAGCAGCTCTGATTTATTTAGGGGATATAACAAGGACAGGGGAATCAGGTTAATTAGCTTATCACTTTACTCATCTACCTATGGCTCTGTGCACATGGCTATCCCTACCAGTTACTGTCCCTGGGTACCCAAGCCCTAGTGGCTAGTCCAAACCGGGCAGCTGGTAGGCCTTTCACACAGAGAAAAGAAAAATTAGTTAAACAGTCAGCAGTACAGTGATTCCATTTGGATTCAATGTGGCAATTCAACAGGGAGCGACCCTGAATTAGTACTCACGACCTCCAAACAAGATAGGGTCCTTTAACGTCAGCAGGGCTACTCTTGAGCTCCACGAGACTCCTCACTCATTTATATGGCAAACTGCAACAGGCAAAAGTCCTTTAATGGCAGCAGGATTCACTTGAGCTACACAAGCCTCCTCACACATTTGTATGGTGAACAGTAACAGGCAAAAGTCCTTTAATGGCAGCAGGATTCACTCGAGCTACACAAGCCTCCTCACACATTTATATGGTAAACAGTCACAGGCAAAAGTCCTTTAATGGCAGCAGGATTCACTTGAGCTACACAAGCCTCCTCACACATTTATATGGTAAAAAGAAAGTACTATACCAGGCAGGCTGCTTCTCTATCCCGATGCATAGTGCTGCACAATACCCAGGAGAACACACAGCAGATTCAGTTCCTGACAGACCGAGTGCAATTCAGCAATTTCTCCAGTCTTCTACAGGGTGAGCCTGGTTTCTACTCTTCAGATATCCTTTGATTCTCTTCACAGGACAGATTCAGTCCTAACAAGCAGTTACACAAGCTGCAGACCGAACTCTGGGCCTTACACACGTTTCCGACTAAAACTGCACACCGAAAAAGCACAGGGCTCCTTCCCTCTTCACTGCCAGAGCTCAACTGAAACTCCAGCAGACAAAACCGGGCACTTCCTTTGAGTTCCTCCCAGTTCTTGGCTGGATTGGCTGTCACTCACAATAGACGGCCCCTGTTGGTCCAAAAAGGGGCAGAAGTCTAAACTACATCTCCCAGAGTCACTGCCCATACAATCCTCTTGTGGCTGGCTCAGATTATGAGTCCAAGTTCTGATTCGTCCAAGGCACCATTTTAGAGCTACCTTTAACCCACACTGATTGGTCCAGTTCAGCAGTTCAAAACTAGAATGGGGAAGTAGGCAAACACAGTTCTGACTGCAAAGAAAGCAGGTTAGACAAACTGTAATTTCATTATTACTCTAAATGATTTCTGGCAAACAGTTACATCTTTCAGATAGGTTCCCTTTGCACTCCTAGTGACTGCAAAAATGGAGGGAATTGGCAGCAGCTCAAGTGGTACTCAAGCAGAGAAGCACACAGTCCCCCCATACAAACTAATTATGTCTGCAAGCAGACAGCTCTTAAAGAGACAGTACCAGAGGCTCTAAAAACACTCACTGATAAATGGCTTAAACGCCAAACACCATTCAGGCTTGGAGCATTCAAGCAAGCTCCTGGAAGTCTTTTGGGAACCCCCATTTGCAGGGGGGTTACACACGCACTTCCTTACAATAATTTGTTCAGAATACCACTGTAATACCATTGGTTGCCCATTACAATACCACTGTGATTACCACTGTACTACCATTAGGGTTTTGTGTGCTATCACAAGAGATTTGTTCCAGTTCCACTGTGATACCATTGTACCCCTGTGTTACCACTGCACCAAGAAATCGATATGCAAACTACCATTGTAATACCAGGGTACCACTGGGCAGTACCACTGCACATTTTGTAGTCCATCTCTGTTTTGCCACTGCTGTGCCCTGGTGTTGCCATTGTGATGCTTTTGGTAGCAAGCCAATGCCCATGTCCCAGGGACTAATGCACAGTAAGTCACAGTGCTGGCACACATGTAAGGGTATTCTATTAAACTTTTGAGTGGGGAGGTTACAAATGAATTAATTGCCTTGTCTGACATGTATTGCTGTTCTTTTTTACAATATTAAAATAAAATGTAATTCTTATTCTTTTTCTATCATGAACAAATTAAAAAAATTAATAAAAAATAAATCGACAAACGCTATATCCTTACTAAGTCTTCAAAGTCATCAGTCAATGAGAGCGGAGTGCTGCTCCAGAGTCCAGGCCAGCTTCTAGAGTATCGGGAGTGCCTGAAAGGCATCAAAGCAGTCATCTTCGGTGAACCTGGATAAGAGACAATTGTAACTGTTGTACAGTTTTAAGATTTTTTAATGTAACTGACTGTCTCTGTAAAGCAGGCTGTGTGTCTGCAGGTAAGATATTGCAAGGCAGGCCGAGTATAGTTAGGTAGGTTGAGGAGGGTCCATGTCTGCAGGTAAGGTACGGCAGAGTAGGCCAAGCATGGTCGTGGATTCAACAACAGTGGGGGAATTCAAGAATGCATGGGACAGACATAAGGCAGTCCTATTGGGGGGGGGGTAGGAGGAAGAAAGCTGTTGGTTAACCAGGATCCGCAGCTTATCTGTTAGGTAGGAAAATGGGCAGACTAGGTGGGCCAAGCGGTCCTTATCTGCCGTCAAATTCTATGTTTCTATGTTAAGCAGGGAGCCATGTCTACAGGTAAGTATTGCAGTTTAGGCCAAGCAGGGGGCCATGTCTACAGGTAAGTATTGCAGTTTAGGCCAAGCAGGGGGCCATGTCTGCAGGTAAGGTATGGCATGGTAGCTCAAACAGGGGGCCGCATCTACAGGTAAGGTATGGCAGTGTAGGCCTACAAAGGGGACATGTCTGCAGGTAAGATATGACAAGTTAGGCTGAGCAGGGGACCATTTCTACAGGTAAGGTATTACAAGGTAGACCGAACAGGAGGCAAGCCTGATAGCTACTGTACCCAAGATAAATTAACTAGGGTTACAGAAGGTTAATGTAAACAAGCTGCTTGTATGAAAAAGTTCTAAGGATACTTGAAGTTTGGCAACCTTTTGTACAAAAGTGGGTGTTTCAGTGGACTGTCCAAAGTCTGCAACCACTTTTATGTTTGCAATCTGACCCTCATATCACATTCTGGCATTTCTTCCAGTTGGGGAAACAGGCCTTCAAGGGTTATAATTGGTTAGGTGCTGGGAAGAACCCCACAAATCACTGGTTATAACTGGTTCTGACTCCCTGCTCAATAGCACTAGGGATACCAGTCTTTAAGACTTTTTTTTTTTAATCTCTTTTTATTGGCCTATCCCCAGCCTGCCACCCTGACCCATCAGGGGAGACATGGCAAACATCCCACTGCCTAACACCCTACCCAGAACAAACCCCAAGACCCCATGGAGCTGCGGTTTTACCCCCTTGGCAGGGATGACGTGGGCGTGCTGACACCCCAAAACTTACGTTGCATCAATCTGGGTCCATCAGGTGGGTGCAGGCACATCGTCGGCATATCTCCTGGCTCTCCATCTCCCTGGCAGTGGCAAGCTCTTTTCTCCTTTTCTCCCTCCCCTACAATGTGCAACCCCCTGCTGTCATGGGGCAAAGCGCCGATGTCCACGCTGTACAACGGCCGCCCATCCCCTACATTGGGGCTTGCAGTACTCCGAGCCCCCACTGGGAGTCAGGCAAGTGCACAGGCATTGGTCTCTTCCCTTCCCGGAGAAAGCGAGCTGTCATGGGATGCTCAAGCCTATCTCCCCCCGGCCGACCCACCAGTGACTCGAGTCCACTCCCGAACCTGGATCGCTGGCATGGTGCGAGGTGTGGCATCCAGTGCCTCAACCCTCAGTGCCACCGGGCTAGCTGTCTTTAAGATTTTTTTGGGGACACTGGTCCCAGTAATGTAGAACTATGGGCCAGTTTTATGAAAGCGATCCATCATCTAGTACGTAGTAATTTTACTGAGTTCCTTTCATTGAAAATATAGGGCATTGCCAAATCGGATTTTTTCAAACAAAATTCTATATAACTGCAACTGAAAAACCATAATAGCAAACATATCTGAAAAATATATGGGATATACAACTATAACCCGAAATTCATTTCCCCGACACCCTGTAACCCGATGCCAGAATTCTGAGACGCAAAATCCTGACAGTGGGATTTTGCTTGTTTTTCATGTTTCAGGGGGCTTCACCCTCCTTAATTAATATAGCAAGCTCGGGGAGGGGGGGCCAAATTCCACTGTCGGGATTTTGTCTGTAGGGATTCCGATATTGGGCTACAGGGTGTCGGGGAAGTTTTGGGATAGAGTAGTGATGCCACTACATGCCGCGCATCATAGTAAGAGTTTGCTTTGGCAGTAAGAATGCACTCTATTAGTGTTCCAGGAGAACCCTTCTGTAAAAGAATTCTCACCAAACCCATGGTGGTTACCCTGGTTAAACGCTCTAAATTAATAAACAAGCATTCAGAAACACAGAATTTGATGACAGATAAGGCCCGCTTGACCCACCCAGTCTGCCCATGTTTCCCTACCTACATTATCACCACAGATCCTACTTGATCTACCGCTCTTTCTCCCTCCCCCCTTCCTTTCCACTATGATTCCCATGTACCTGTCCCATGCATTCTTGAACCCCATCACTGTTTTTGCCCCACCACCTCCTCCACTAGAAGACTGTCCCAGAAATCCACTACTCTTTTCTGTGAAGAATTCCTTCCTCACATCTCTCCTGAATGTCCCCCCCCCCCCCATCTTCATAGCATGTTCCCTGGTTCTCAGGTACCTTTTTTCCTGAAAAATACTTCCCTCCTGTAACTTATTTACCCCACGAGGCATTTAAAGGTCTCTATCATATCTGTTATGCTAGTGTTTGTGGGTACACTAATTGCCCTGTTGTAGTACTAGAGACAGGGCTCCAGATAAGTGGAGTACCGACCTATTTTACTCACCTCATTTTAGGAAATACTCTTCAGAATTTCTTTTTAATGAGTACCGATACTCACCCAACATTTGTAAATACTCCACACTCCAAAGAATAGTGCTTCATAACATATTTGGTGATTCAAAAGGAGCATTTGTTTCAGATTTACAGTACTTGTACCCATCCCAATTTTGTTTTACTCACTATATTTTAAACCTGGTGAGTAAATTACTCCTACCTGATAACATTATCTGGAGCATTGTTGGCACCTGATCAATTCTTATCTAGAAAAACATTCCATTGTTTTTAAAATGTATTCCTTGCTCCACTCCGTCCAGACATTTGTACGCATCTGAATTTGGTTTTACTCGCCTCACTTTCAAAATGAGGAGTAGAAGTACTCATTCCAAAAAATCTTATCTGGAGCCCTGACTAGAGATACCAACCTCTGGATGTACTTATCTTGCAGCCGTGGCTGTACGTCTGGGTCCTCGAAACTTCTATCACTGTAGGACCATGTCCCAACCTCAAAGCTTGTCCACTGTCCCAGGATTTCTGATTGCTGCGAGTCTGGGCAGCAGCTGGAGAAATTAATTTTGTGTCTGGTTCCAAAGCAGCAACTCGCACAGCAGGGGCTCCATGTCTTTACAGCGAGGCGATTTTGACGAATGTCTATTACAGCAAAGTAATTATAGTGACTACAAATGCGATGACTGTACATTACAGTGCTTGTATGTTTCAGCGACTGACTGTGTAGACATGTACTCACCGATCGATCAGTGATTCCTGACCCGACCGCAGCTCTCTCCTTTTCACATGCGAGCTAAATCGGGTCTGAGAGTGCCACATCAGGTTACACTACTTCTGTGCTGTGAACTGGAACTAACCACATCGCCACCTCGAAACTTATTACATGCCAAGTTTTATCGGGGAACAGAGGAAACAGAGTTGTGACTGGACTACGGGGAACATGTGAAGCAGACAGAGCTCTGAAACTGTGTCACCAATTAACTTAACTATCATAATGCAGGGGGGCTATGCCCCCCGCACCCTGCCTGAGGGCTGCATCCCCCAGACCCCCCTTATCTTTTTTATTCTAACACCGAGCCCCACGTGGACTTAGGGGTAGGTGGAACACTTGCTGTTGCACAAGTTGTCAGTCGCTGAAATGTCATGCTCACTGAACTTTACCAGTTGCTATAATTGCTTCCGCTGACACTGACGCGCTGAAACTGACTCACTGAAATGACATGCTACCCATAGTAGGCACAGGTAGCCCCCTTGCCCTTGAACATCCTGACACCAATCAGGACCTCCCTGAAACAAGTAACTGCTTTTAAATAGCTGTGGGTCACAGTTACCCCCCTCCTTGACCTTGTCAGATCACACTGGGCTTATAGTCAAATGTGGGAATCAGCAGCTGGGTGTCCGCTTCAGGCTAAAGAACTTTATGACCACTGATATGCAGTTGGCCATAGCCCAGGGGATGCTACTCCCCCTTCTGGGCTACTGCTCCCCTGCCTACACCCAAACTTCTAATCACAACCTGTCTAGACTCACCACAACCTACAATAGCCTTTTTAGGTTTGATTCATTGGTCCCTTACACCACAAATCATTGCTCCCTCTACCAGACTTTTGGCTAGCTCTCCTCGCAAGCCCACCGTGATTACCTTCTGGGCAGCCTTGTCAATAAGTCTCTTCAGAAAAAAGAGAACTCCCCGCTTTCGGTCCTCCTCAAGCCCAAGCCTGGCTCAAGTGGCCTCAGGCCCTCCTCACACCTTCTCCATGAACATCCCCAGGCTGCCATCTGTATGGGCCAGAATGCCTTTTCCATTGCTGCCCCTGCACTCTGGAAAGGATTGCCAACTTCCCTCTGCTCTCTAGACACTACCTCCCTTTTCAAATTGTGCTTCAAAAGTGCTCTTACAGCTACCTGCCTGCAGATGCACCCCCTAGCACGGGATTAAGGGAGCATCTTAGGTCTGTTCTTTAATGCCCAGCTGGACATGTCCTAGCAGGTTCTGTGTGATAATGGGAGCGCGATGTCAGGGCGGCAAAAACAATTTCGCCACCCTGACATCCTCGGCACACAGAGGAATGGCACCAGGGACTTGGTTCTTTTGCCTTCTGTGGGGGGCTGTGCCCCCCTGCCCCCCCCCGCACCTCCCTACTAAAGGATTCTCAACTCCAGGGGGGTGTATGTCGGGGGGGCGGGCAAAGGCAAAAAAAAAAAGTTTCGGGCTGAGCGCAACAAAAATGCAGTAGCGCCCGGACCCAGATCTGAAGCCGGTACCCTACACACCGCAAGCAGAGGCCAACCCCCGACGCCATAGCACAGCTCGGCAGCTGACCACAGCGCCACCCCGTACATCCCCTCCCAGGCCACGCTTGCCGTGCTTGCTCCCCCCACCCCGTGCATGTGTGTGTGTGTACATATAGCGACATCCTGTCGCTGCAGTTGCCCACCCCACCACATCTGGTCGCTCCCCCCCCATTGCCATTCGGGCTTTCGCCCACATTGCGTTACCATTTCAGATGGTGCCTTAATTCAAGTGCCGATGTCACAGACTACCATCCTAGCATTTTCTGCTCACCGTGTACATTGTTTGCATTTAATGTGTACATTTTTTTTAATTTATTGTCAGGAGTCACTCTCCTAACCAGCCATGTTCATAATGTCCTTGAACTGGTACTCCTGTCATTTCATTATTGTTTAGTATGCGCCCCTGACTGAGTGACGAACTGTATCTTCTCATGTTGTACTGCTGTATTGCTCCACAATGTTTAACTCTTCAGGTATGAGCTTTTACTGTCTAGTGTTATGTGCCATCTTGATGGCCCAGATCATGCCTGAAAACAGTCCCTGGGATCGGTGTACCCACCCGGTTAACAAATTAATAAAAAAATAATTGTCAATGTACATGATGGAGCTGCTGCAGAATGTTATTTTGGTATAATCACAGCCTGAGTGCTTTTTTTCTCCCTTGGCATGGACTTACATCTATACACACACACACACACACACACACACACACACACACACACACACACTTCCTTTTGCTTTCCTGTCTAAGCATCTCTAGTGGGAACTGGAGTTCCTGCACTTCAAATAGCCACCGCAGCCTCAGAAATGCCACTGCTCCATTTGGGACCTAGGAAAGCCCCTAAATCAGAGATCTTACTGCCCCCTTGCTGTCAACAAGAGTTTTCACTCCTCCTGCTCAAAAACTTGCGGGGGTGGGGGGGACAGCCATAAAAAATTGTAGGTACAGTAACTTTAGGTTCATTCTTCGGAACGTGGGGGGAGGTGCAGGTTTGTACAAATTAAATTTATGGTATTCTGATTAACAGGACAAGTTAAGAAACCAGGGAACTTCTTTGTGGCAAAATTGTGTGTCATCTTTCTCGCTGTCTCCCAGACACAATGCTGTAAAAGAATCTTAGCCGAACCTTTTCTTAGGTTCTGATAAGGGTCTAGTCATTTTTAAAACACTGATTTTAGAGCCCCACATTCTCCCCTGCTGTAGGTCTCTGTTTAGTGAGAATACTGGTGGTGGTGGTGGTGGTCGCAGAAAGACCCAAAGAAGGCTAGAGGTTGTGTAGTGCCACTCCAAGTAGTTTTCAGATTCGTTTCTCTTTCCCTGACAATAGTTTAGGAGTGGACAACGATTGCAGGCTCTTTCCGTTAGAGTTAGCTATGAAAGAATGGCATATATCAAAATGCCTAGGGTAGATAAATACTGTGATATATTGGAACCTTTTTCAAATTCTAAACTATTCTAATATACATACTGTTTAAGTACTCTCAGATAGTTTTCATCTTTTCTTCTGCATTTCGTAGTTTCCTGTTGTAAAGATGCGAGTTTATATATTTGAACTGTTCCTATTTGAAATTGCAGGTTTCGATACGTTGACTGTTGGTGTGTTTTATTTCCCTTTTTGCATTATTATTCATGTACAATATGTGTTTCATGTTGTTAAAAACTCTAATAAAACGTGGATTATTAAAAAAAAATAGTCGGACAATGATAGTTAAAACAGTTGTGCTTTAAACTAAAAGGTTCTGAAACGTCTAAGACTCAGATAATCATCAGAACCTTTTATGGCTTATTAGAACCATGAGCTACCACTCACAGTGCCGATGACCTGGGTTCAGGAACAAGCCTGGGCCATCGGAGGGTTGGCCAGTGGGGGAGGATCAAGCATCTCACAGGACACCCTCCTCCTCCTCTGGGGAGGGGGGGTATCATGTCCAGCTGCATTACTGGCATCCGGGTGACCGGAGGTGCTGGGGCAGGGACCTAGCGACTTACGAGGGGGGGCCCTTGGAATAAGCTTGTGGGTTGGTTGCGTCAGGCCTTGCTGGCAGTCAGTTGCAGCGTTTGCTCATAGAGGGTGGGTGGGATAGAAAATGGGAAACAGAGGTGCAGGACTGGGAGGACGAAGCCTCTGCTTGCTCACCACGTCTGCCACTGGATCTGAGGCACCTTCTGCCGGACGGCACTGCCAGTCTTCACCTGCCCATTGGGTGGCCAGATGTCCACAGGGAAGGATCGCTGAAAGTGTAACCAGCCCTGGAGGATAAGGCAGGGGGGCAGCACAGCGAGTGTCGCAGATGGACAGCTGGCATGATCTTAGTAGGATGGGAACAGGGCACTTGGCGGAAGAAGGAGGTCCCTACCTGGCCCAGAGCAGGAGGATAAAATATGCCCCCCCATCAAAAAAAAGATCCACACCCACAAAGAAGGGAAACCTCTTTCGCATGTTGTATGTTTTCTTAAAGAACTGCTGACACCTCAAAGAAAACTTGTAAAAACATAATAATTAGGGACAATTTAGCTTGCATTCCTGATATATTCTATAGGTTTCTCCTCCCCAACTTTTACTACAGAGGGAATTTTCACGAATACATGATCTTTATCTATTAGAGTTCATCTTCTTCTGTAGCTTATTCCCTACTTCAAGTCATGATCAATCCTCTGTTGTAACATCACAGTCTATTGCCATGGGAGTAACTGTGATGTCACAAGCAGTGCATTATGACCTCAGGTGGGGAGAAAGCAACAAGAATAGATGAACCCTCTAGGTGCAGAGATCCTGTTTTCATGCAACTGGCCTCGGTAATAAATAACAGGGAGGAAAAATACAGAACTTATGTAAAATACACACTGAACTGTGCCTAAATATTATGTTTTGTTTAAGTAATCCTGAATGCATCAGCTGCTCTTTAAAGAACCATCATTTGTTAGTCATGAGGTTGTTTGTTTAGTAATAATGTATTTCCATCAAAAACATCACTATACCAAATTTTCTTCTCATGTTCTTTTATTCCTGTACTGAGGTATAGGACTTTGAAGTTTCTGAAAGTTCCTGCTCCCCTGTAATGCCCACCATGAAAAAATTAAACATTTTGATATGGTGTGTTGCCATTTACCAACAGAAACTTGTGCTGTCACCATCGTAATACATCCAAAGGATCATTAACGTCAAATGGTACCCTAGTGGCAGCCATATGTAATGACTAAAGTCATTAATTACAAAGGTTGTTATAAAAGCTGTTTTTTGCTATCTGAGGAAATTTAAAAGATACTAATTGTGGGGTTGTCCAGTGACCCAGTGACCCAGTGAGTAGTACTCTGCGTTCCCACGCGGGTGACCCGAGTACGAGGACAAGCTCAATGAGCTGGCTGAGCAGTCTGTGGGCTGGAGAAGTGCCACATGTCAGCACTCATAGCCAGGGGAGGCATGTTGTCTGGTTTCACTGTTCTGGCGACCAGTCCGGTGGTCCAGGGAGCTTGCTTCTCCAGCAGGGGGCATCAGAAGCATGTGGCGATTTGACATGACAACACCCAACATCTGGGGAGGTGGATGGGGAGAAAACAAGGTGGAACACCCTGCCAGCAGGATGCTGCTACTCAGCCCACCACAGGCCTCGCACCACTGACTGGGCCTTGGCTCCAAGTTCAGGCATGTGCAGTCATGGGGGGTGGGACGACCCTCCCCCTTCTGCCCCCACCAAAGAAAAGAAATCCATGGGGGATTACTGGAGTCCAAATACGTCCTCAAAATGGAGGGTGAGGGGGCTGGGTAGGTTGAGGGTTTAAGGGGGCCAAGCAGTGAACAAGAGGCGTAAAGTGTTTATTGTAAAACATAGATACTGATTATGAATCAATCAGAGGATGTCAGAAACACATTTTTGCTAAAAACCCATATGATTAAAATCTTACTAACAAATACCACTGTTTAAAGTATCCATGTTAATGTAGCTTTGCCAGGAGTGAACAGGATGGTCAGATGAGATGCATCTGAGGGTGCTCAGGGAACTGACATTGAAACTGACTGAACCCCTAGCAGGGCTATTCAATAGCTCAATCCAGTCAGAGGGGTTCTCAGAGACTGGAGAGTAGCAGACATAGTTCTGCTCTATATGGTTGGGGACAAGGAACAACTGGGCAACTATAGGCCTGTCAGTCTCAGTTGTGGGTAAATTGATGGAAACACTAGCCAAAGAGGACCTAGTGAACTACCTGGAGAGCAATCAGCTCCAGGATAATAAACAGCATGGGTTCAAGGCAGGATGGGCTTGTCAGACCAGCCTGGTAGTGTTCTTTGACTGGGCAACTAGGGCAGTAAATATGGGACAAGCAGTGCATTTACTTTGATTTCAGCAAGGCATCTAACTTGGTGCCACACAGAAAGATACTAACGAAGGTAGAGAATCTAGGTGCAGCGAAAAGCATAGTTAGATGGGCGGGTAGTTGGTTAGTGGGGAAACAGCAGAGGGTAGAAGTAAACAGAGTTAAATCTGTGGAGAGAGAGGTCACAAGTGGGGTGCCACAGGGTTCAGTCCTGGGTCCAGTCCTTTTCAATACGACCCTCAGTGACACAGAAAAAGGAATTCAAGCAAAATGTGTCTCTCTGTAGGTGACATTAAGATCTGCGGAAGGGCAGATAGCAAGGAGGGGGTTAGGGAGTTTCAGAGGGACTTGCAAAAGTTGAAGAGGTGATCCACAGTTTGGCAGCTGAAGTTAATTAAAATCCCAAAAGTGCAAGGTGATGCACAGTTGGAACAGGAACCCCAGAACAGAATACTGGATGGGAGGGGTTAAGCTGGACACTACTACTGAGGAAAGGGACCTAGGAATCATCATAAATGACTCCCTTAAACAATATGGCCATTGTAACAAGGCCTGCAGGAAGACAACTAAGATGCTGGGTGTATTAGAAGGGGATTTGGTAGCAGGAGAAAGGAAGGTATTACTATCTTCTCTACAGCTGGTACGGCCACACCTGGAATACTGTGCCCAGTTCTGGAGCCCTAACATGAGAAATAAACACAGACAGGCTGGAGACAGTCCAGCACAGAGTAATAAAAATTATTCATGGCCTGCAGGACAGACCTTACAAGGAAATAGCAAGTCTAGAACACGGGGACATGGAAGCTGGTGGGAGGAAAAATTCCGGAGGGATGAGAGGAAGTTTCTTTTTTCACAAAGAGTAGCTGAGTCAAGCAAGAGCCTGCCAGCTAAGGTGGTGGGTGCCAAGATTATTAACAACTTCAGATATGGTTGGGACAGAGTTAAGGGCTTATTATGAAATGGATAGAAAGAATGCTGCCTCCTGGTTGACCAAGAGGTACTTTTAGCAGGGCCATTATCCCAACATAACAGCCTGGCTGAAAGTAGCTCAACAAAAATATGTTTAAAAAATATGTCCAATTCACTAAAAAATAACCCATTTCATAACTGCAATAAGGCACTCCAAAGGGTGCATTATGGTGGGCTAACAGCCCTTCTTAGGTGCTGGAAGCACTCAGCTTCATTTTGTGCTTCAACCCACTCAAGGTGGGCCATTATCCCACCATAACGCACCACCCCATCATGCCTTTTTGCTTAGTCATCCAGGGGAGTAGCAGCAAGGCAGGAAACATGGGGCAGGTAGGGTGGGCATAAACCCTATATAGACACTAGGTCTCCGTTGCAGGACAGGGTATTACAGGCAGACTGGATGGACCAATGGTCTTTTTCTGCTGTCAGTGTCTTTTGTTTCTATGAATTTTAGTTTGATGTATTGTTTTGCTATAGGGAACAGCTGGAGTGATTCACACAGTGCTCTCCACATTGTTATGGTAAGAGGTGCTGAAACCTGATTGGCTAGCTCATCACCTCATGTACATATGACCTATCTGTTCCTCTTGACGCAAAGGACCAGTGGCAGACACATATATACAATAATGGATGGGCAGCCATGCGCAATGTGGCTGTTTCCCAGAGGGGTTCTGCTGGCATCATAGACCTCAAAAGCAAAGCTTGAGCAGTCATGGATGTCATCAGAACAATGAGATGAAGACAAAACCTTGTCATGTAAATGGTTGTCCATCCACTGTTTATACAGTGCAGGTATTTTAAAAAATATTATTAAAAAAAAAAACAAAAAAAAAACAACAACAACATTGTGGCCAACGCAGTAGCATGGCGGTAGTGATACCACGTGCTGCACCAATAACCCAGGTCTGGGGCTGGGGGGTTCGAGCTTGGGTCACAAGTGAGCTGGTCAGGGAAGAGAGAATGGAGCAACCCACAGACTGCTCTCCTCTCTTAGGGAGGTGGGACAGCTTTCTCCACTGCTTACCTGTCACCTGGCTGATGTCAGGAGACGGCATAGTACGAGCATGTCAGTTTCGTGGGCAGGCTAGCCGGCAGACACTTGCGCATTTGGTATAACGTCTAAAGGGAAGGTTCCCAGAGGTTTTCAATATTTTACAAAATATAAGGCAAGGCAAATTCATTTGTAAAGCAACCCACTAGTTAGGCCAAGGCTTCACAGTTAGAGCACATACACAAAATGAAAAATAGTCAGATATAAAATATCCCATTCTTAAATAAATAACAATAAAAGAAGTAATTAGAAGTACAACTGTTGACATAAACTCAGTACTGAAAGCTTGCAAAAACAGAAAACATTTTGGCCCCTTCTGAAACACCTCCACCAAGGGGTAACTCCAAAGCGGGCTGGCAGCAAGTTTCACATAATCAGAGCGCCCGCCGAGAATGCCCGGATATCAGAATGAATTCTGCAGCTGCCTGGATGCCTAGAGGTGAATGTGGTAGACTCTTTTTCATCTAGCGTTTCCTGGGTTTCTAGGAATTCAGAGTTTAATTTGAAATATAAATTGATTAATGGACACACTGGGATGGAGCAGCTCTGGGAAACCATGTCCCGCTGGTTAGAAATATTTTCAGTAACAATTTTACAATATCCCCTTGGACTGAGTCAAAATGCTTTATTCACTGCCTCCCTTCCCTGATCTCTCAGGCTGGTGACATTCTCTAATGATGCTATTTTAATCACCTGCAGTGTGTAATTATTTCCACTCCCAGACCTTTATTAACAGATTATTTTTTCAAGTAGTGAAACATAAACTCATAGTACAAGCATGATCACACAGTGAGAGATGCACAGAAGCGTACTGGTGCACAATAGTACAAACATGGCCACACAGTGAGAGATGCACATGAGCATACTGGTGCAAAATAGTGCAAAGCATGGCCACACAGTGAGAGACGCACAGGAACTTACTGGTGCACAATAGTGCAAGCATGATCACACAGTGAGAGATGCACAGAAGCATACTGGTGCACAATAGTATAAAACATGCCCACACAGTGAGAGATGCACATGAGCATACTGGTGCAAAATAGTGCAAAGCATGGCCACACAGTGAGAGACGCACAGGAACTTACTGGTGCACAATAGTGCAAGCATGATCTCACAGAGAGAAATGCACAGTAGCGTACTGGTGCACAATAGTACAAGCATGACTTCACAGTGACAGATATATAGGAGCATACTGGTGCACAACAGTACAAGCATGACCACAATGAGAGATGCATAGTAGCATACTGGTGCACAATAGTACAAGCATGACCTCACAGTGAGAGATGCATAGTAGCATACTGATGCATAATAGTACAAGCATGACCTCACAGTGACAGATGCATAGTAGCATACTGGTGCACAACAGTACAAGCATCACCACACAGTGAGAGATGCACAGGAACATACTGGTGCACAATAGTACAAACATGCCCACACAGTGAGAGATACACATGAGCATACTGGTGCACCATAGTACAAACATGACCACACATTGAGAGATGCACAGAAGTTTACTGGTGCACAATACAGTAGTACAAGCATGCCCACACAATGAGAGATGCACAGGAGTATACTGATGCAAAACAGTGCATAGTATGACCACACAGTGAGAGACGCACAGGAACATACTAGTGCACAATAGTACAAGCATGATCTCACAGTGAGAGATGCACAGTAACGTACTGATGCACAATAGTACAAGCATGACTTCACAGTGACAGACATACAGGAACATACTAGTGCACAATAGTACAAGCATGACCTCACAGTGAGAGATGCATAGTAGCATATTGGTGCACAATAGTATAAGCATGACAACACAGTAAGAGCGGCACAGGAGCATAATGGTGCACAATAAAACAGGCATGGCTTCACAGTCAGAGATGCACAGGAGTATATTTGTGTAAATCTGTATTGTGTACCTGTTGTTATCCCCCCTTCCCCAGGCGTGGCTGAAAACGGGTCTTTGAACCAGTCCATTTTCACGGTAAATCAAATAAAGTAAAATAGAATGAGCATAACCACATGGTTAGAGACGTGCAGGAACCCAATAGTGCAGAGTAGTATAAGCATGACTACACAGTGAGACATGCACAGGAGCTCTGTGTACTGGTGCACAGTAGTACAAGCATGACCCCACAGTAAGAGATGCACACTTGCATATTGGTGCACAGTAGAACAAGCATGGCCACACAGTGAGAGAGACACATAGGCATACCAGTGCACAGTAGTACAAGCATGAGCTGTTTTTTATTCCAGTGGATTTGATTTGCCACCTTATTGTAGGAAAGAGGCTGCTTTGACTAAAATGACAATTGTGCTGCTACTCACAGAATGCTACAGCAATGAAAACAAAGGGGAGGGACAACAGTGACAAAAACACTATAGACAGGCATATACAGTCTGTAGACAGACAGATAGATAGATACTGTCTGTACAGAGACAAACAGATATTGTCGATAGACAGACACGATAGATAGATAGATAGATAGATAGATAGATAGATAGATAGATAGATAGATTCTTTCAGATGGATAGCGGGATAGACAGACAGACAGATAAGGCAATTGTATTTATATGGCGCCCAATCCCAGAGGCTTTAGGCATCTCACAAAAGCAAAACAGATTAATTAAAAGTACAATTAAAACAATAAATAATAAAAACAGATAAATAAACATGGTCATAATGTTAAGAAAATAACAGCACCCTGCTTCCATACAGATGGTAAACAGGTGGTAAACAGGTAGATCTTAAGCTTAGATTTAAAAATGGTCAGGGATCGATAGAAAGACTAGACAGATACTGTATTGTCTGTAGACAGAAAAATAATGTTGATAGACACTGACAACTGACAGACAGACAGATCGTTAGACAAGATAGATACTGTACTGTCTGTAGATAGACTGACAGGCAAACAAATATTGTCAATAGATAGACACTGTTGACAGACAGATAGACAGACAGATGGATAGATACTGTCTCTAGACACACACTGTCAATAGACACTGTCAGATACAATAGACAGATGCTGTTTTTACACAGAGACAGACAGATAGATACTCAATGTGGATAGATAGATAGATAGATAGATAGATAGATAGATAGATAGATTTAGATCTTAACAATATGCCCTCACTGACTTTCAAGTCAGCTACTAGATGAGATGGTACTGCAGACAAAATCTGATTTAGCTGATCTTGGACCAAGGTGCGACTGTGAGATTCAGAGTTTGTTTCCCCCAGTCAGCTGATTAACCAGACCAAATTCAGCTACAGTACAGCCCTTAACCCGAGAACTGCACCTGGGAATGATGGCCTCTCAGCAGAATTTTATAAAATATTTAGATCACTTTTGAGTCCTGTTCTGAAGTTGGTCCTACACTATGTTTTGGAATCTGGCAACATGCCTACCACGATGCACACAGCCTTGTTACTGTATACTGTATATATTCAAGTGCGTGGACAGGGAAAACCTTAGACACTGAAGCCCATTAGGCCTCCCTAATACTGATATGAAACCTTGGCCATGGTTTTGGTTAATAGGTAAGGTCAGGTTGCCACAGTACTCCTTGCTGAGCCCCAAACCTGTGCAATTAAACAAAGAAATATATCAGATAATTGAATCATTCTGAGGGAATTGGTGGAGAGAGGGAATAAAGGCATGGTAAGTTTTTTTTTTCACTCATGGTAGACCAAGAATAGGTCTTTGACAGAGTACCCCACAGCTACTTAATAAAGGTATTAAAAGTTGTATGGTCTGTCTGAATCATTTGTCAAAAATGGATTCTTATGTTATATGGGGGGGGGCTATGGTTTTTCCTATGGTTAATACAGCACAGAGGCCACCTGTAGCAGTACAAAGGGGAATTTGACAAGGCTGTCCCATAAGCCCCTTGCTGTATATGTTTTCCTTAGATCCCCTGATCAGGAGGATACAGCAGAATCCATACATTAGGGGTATAATGTTAACATCTGATGCCCGGGCCCCGGAAATAAAAACATTAGATCGTGCTGATGATTTGTACGTCACTGTGCAGAATAAGGAACTGGGTGGCTAATAAAGCATATTCTGGATGGATTCTCTGCGATCGCAGGAACCAGAAATAATTATGCTAAAATGTGCAGATCTACCACTTGGGGAGGTGATGGAGGATGGTGATAACAAATATTTGGCAGGGACACAAATAGAAAAAGGAAGCAAAGGGAAACAAAGGAGCCGGTGCAAATACTGAGGGCTCAGTTTGGTACTAGTAATCTGATCGCTGAGAAATGGACACAGTGTACTTGCACGGCAGAGCAGGAATTGTCCTTTTGGAAGAATAGGGCCTTATTGAAACAGAAGAGAATATTTCTGATACGTACACTGTTATTTCCAGATTTTTTTTTTTCTGTGGTTAATTCTTTGGTAACCGGGTAAAGCCCACTAGGCACAAATGCCCATTTTCAGGGGCAATCCGGGAGCAGTGGGGAGGTTAAGTGACTTGCTCAGAGTCACACAGTATGCTAGTGGAGGTTGTGGGAATCAAACCCAGGTCTGCTGGATGTACCAAGCTCATTCACAGCTGGTCTCATCCAAAAGATGGCACCTTAGGAGTGTAGCATCCCCCCTCCAATGCTGCACTATACTGCCAGCCCCAGTTTTATTATATGTTAGCACTGTATACGGACTTCCAGTAGGGTTAGTGTTTATAGTATTTAACCTCTTCTTTCAGGGTTTGTGGAGGTCAAGACTGAATCCCTTTAGAAGGAATGTTACTTATAAAAGCATTTAACAGAGGAGTAAATATGGTGAAACCCGTGGTATTTTTTATGTCTCCGTTTTTATGACGTAATGTTGCCGCAGTGTTTAAACAGGAAGAGAAAAGCTGGGTTCCATTGTTATGGGACTGGATAGTGTCACGGTACAAGGAGCGATGGCAGGAAGGGTCTGGGTCACTCAGTTTAAGGCCCAAGCACATACGATTCCAAATATATTTTTTCCCTAATAGTAAAATGAAAGGCATGGAAAATTAAGGCAAACTTAAGGGTGTGACTCCTGGCTGAGGCTGTTTGTATCTGCAACTGTTCCCCAGGCGGTGCCAGGGGCCGTATCCTGGCATGGCACCTATTCGTGCCCTCACCCTACCTCCAGTGCCCCTACCTCCTTGCACTGCTCTGCTCCTCTGTTCAATCTGGATAGGACTACCTGCTTTATTCTGAACCATTAGCAGGTTCTACAACTTAACTTAAGTTGCATTTCTGCCTATGACTTGTGCCTATACTACTCCTGGGGATAGACGGAACCGTCATTTTAACTGTATTTATTTCCTTGGCACCCCAGTGACTGTATGTACATTGCATGTAATACATATAGAATAACCAATAGGTTTGTGTCTATTACCAAGGAGTAATAGCATCGAGAGGTTCTGGACACATGAACCTCGAGAGCGAAGCTCGAGAGATTCCAATGTGTCCAGAACCTAGAGATGCCAGTACTCCCTGGTAATAGACACACAAACCTATTGGCTATTTTATTTAATATATGGATGTGACTTTTTTCCTAATGGGCGGTCGACCGTTTCAGTGAACTGACTTTGTACTGGTCGACTGCCACACTGTCCTACGCTGTGCATTGAGCTGTGTGCTCGCTCGTGACGGTTCCTGCCCCCTGCCCATTTTTTTTTTCATTATTCAGATCCTACCTGCTCTTCAGGACCAGAACGGCAGGATCAACCAGATATTTTCATTTGCTGAGGGGAAAACATCAAATAAAAACCGAGAAGCCCGATGACCGAGTTCGCTCTCGATAAGCCAGAGAAGCGCCGCCATGTTTTTTAAACTGTTCTGTCCCCCACACAGGGAAAAACGGCCAATGAGGAGGCATGCTTAGGACGTGAGGGCAGAAGGTATCTTTTCAGAAGCTTGCAACGATACTATTATCACCACAAAACTATACTATTAGACGTGATTGACAGTACTATTACCAGTGATTGACAATACTATTATCACTGAACCTTTGAGGGTATTACCGGATTTTTTTTGTATGCTTTACAGACCTATTAAATTGAAGATCCATATATTAATTTACCATAATCACCATGTTAAGCCTTTTATATTGCATAGCCACTTAATGTATGTCACTACACCAGTATGTACTGAGTTCTCTGAAATATTTGTACTATGCAATCTGACCTCATACCAAGTGTATTCGGCAGTCCTGTTTTGTTCTAATTGTATCTCTGCATCGCATTGCTGTTTGTTGAGTTTGCCACCCAGGTGGCCCGGGTCGCGACTGAAAACGGTCCTCTGGATCAGTTTGCTCACCTGATTATCAAAGTCATAAATAAATAAAATAAAATGAATAATGCCAGCTTTATTGATTACTGGATCCAGGAAGCAGATTTATCAGTACATAATTGACACCTGTTACTTGCAACCTCTGACTTTAAAAAATGTGTCCAGTAGAGAAAGAGATGGAAATTGTACGCCAGTTTCAATATAAACGGACTCCACATCAGAAGTGGGACATTACTTGGTTGGAGGTTTATGGCAGAACTGCCGTAAAAGACTCTCTAAAACATAAAAAGTTGGAAGAAAGGCACTGTCCAAGGCATAGCTATGGGAGCATCTTGGAGACTCCAGCACATTTTGTGACTGAATGCCCCTTTGCTCAGACCTTCTGGCTTACCCTGAGTCAGAAATGGATGGAATCCCTGATTCAAGGTGTAGACTATCGGCGTGTTGTTCTTGGAATATACGGAATGGACTGGAGTACATATAATAAGCCCACATTACAGGTGTGTTTTGCCTACCGCAGGTATTACCTGTGACAGGTGAGATGTGCTCTGCAAATTCAACACAAGTACACAGAACCAACAACAGTGACTGAATTAGTTGCAAAATCAGTACTCAGAATGTATAAAGAAGAGGCACCGAATACAAGCCCAGGAAAACTGAAGAAACTGTGAAAGGGGTTCTCCTGGCCTATGGTAAGGTAGTATAGGAAGCCTCATGTTTCAGATCAGGGAATTAATATTGTAAATTTGAGATGCAGCAGTCTGAGACAACAGAAATGAGGTTCGCACATTGGATGACTGTATGAAGACACGTTGTTTAGTTTTTTTTTCATTATGCTGTCAATGTGATACAGGATTTTGTATGGGGAATAGGTAGGAATACAGCTTCATATGTGTTAAATAATGGCTTCCCTGAGGAAGGAGATTAATTTCTCTGAAATGCTGGAGTAATACTTGGTGTTTGGTTTTATGTTATTATAATAAATAGAATACTGAAGATTCGTATGTGTGGTGAGCGGTCATTTATTCCAATCCTCTTAGCTTGTGTATTGGCCTTGATTGGAATTGGCCTCTCCTCCTTTTAATTAGCTTCTTTCTTTTATATATATATATATATATATATATATATATATATTCTATTTATCCTTCTCAGCTCTGCGGGCAAAGCATCTGCCTCTCCTCCAGGCTCCTGGCCATTGCCCCCAGTACCCCCAAGTCCTTATTCCCCCACGATTACCCCCAACCCCGTGGTGGGGTGGAAGGAGAGAGGGCTGTCCTCCCCTCCTTCCGAGACACATATCTGGAAGGGCAATTTCGGGCAGTCCCAGGGTGGTGGCACCGGCGTGCTGGAGGGGGTTTCATAGAGCCTGCAGCCGTCCTTCTTCCAAGTTTTTCCTTGACCTCTCATCTCCCTGACTCTGGCACTGCTCACAGCCATCCACCACAGGGCAGTCAAGGAGCGGGACAACGTGCCCACCAGTTCCCAGGAAAGGAGAGCTGTCGTCGGACACTCAATTCTCTCCCTCCCCTGCCAACCCCTGGCAACCCAAGCTTGCACCTGAACCCGGGTTGTAGGTGTGGCATGACATGTGGTGTCCAGCACCTCAACCTTTAGTGCCACTGGGCTGGCCTTAATTAGTTTTTTTCAATCTTTTTGAGGCTGGCTGTGCTGGAGGTCTGTTTCTTTTCTCTCCTTTAAATAAAATTCCCCTGCTCTTTTCGAGAAGTGCCACGGGATCTTTAATATCCACCTGAACAACCACCAGAACATGCAGACAAGACCTCAGTTGATGGTCTCATCTAAAAGATGGCACCTTAGGAGTGTAGCATCCCCCCCCCCAATGCTGCACTACAGTGTCAGTGTTGGGACTGACACCAGCTTGAATGTGAGAGGAGAAATCCCACAAACCCAGGGCCATACTCAACAGCTGAAACTAAACAGTTTTAAAACTATTTAAAAAAATAGCTCGAAAGCTGGCAGGGGGCAAGTTTAAGAGAGATACCAGCAAGTATGTTTTCATGAAAAGGATGGTGGAATGTGAAAGAGGTTGACTGTGGTGGAGCAAAACCAGTGGTGAAGATTCATCTCAAACAGGAGTACTTGGTAACTATAGTATCAAAAGGGGGGAGGGGAGAAGAGCGGTGAAGAGTCAGTAGGGTTCTTATGTTCCACATTAGATAGGTAAGAATGGGCAGCCATGCAGGTCCATGAGGACTTTTTCTGCTGGCAAATACTATGTCAATCAATCAATCAATCAAAATCTTTACTTAACCAGGCGATCACCGTTGAGCCATGCTCATTTTCGAGGTGGACCTGGGTTAGTCAATAAGAACAGTATAATGAAAAAATATACAATATACTGAACACCAAGGGTCAAGAAATCATACAATAAGTAAACAGTAGGAGGCACTGACATAAAGAAATGTATGTAAGGATATAGGTCAAAGGAAACAATACTTATAAATGAACAGAAATATACATGATTATATATATATATATACACACACACACACACACACACACACACACACACACACACACACACAGGTCAAAAGGTGCATCAGATATAATCAGCACACAATATACAGTGTATATAATGATCCAGGATAAGGGTCAGCATTACAAGGTTAGCCTAGGAGGTAATTTATGAAGAAAGGGATTCGGGATATTAGTGATATTAGCAGGAACAAGGGTGGGGGGGGGGAGAGAATGGTAAAGGGAGAAGGCAATAAAGAATTAAAGTGAGGGATGGCCAGAAGGGTTAAAAACACTCAGCCACTGCGAGAGTTCAAAACAGGGCATTCAAAACAGGGACAAGAAGGATGGAAGGTTGGAAATTCTATACGGTACCAAGGTCCAAGTGATGTGGAAGTGAAGGATGAGGAGAATGAGGTAAGGGGAGCCAGATGTTGACAGTTACCAATCCTGGCAAAGCCGATAACAGCATGGACTCGTAGTGCACTAGGATAATTAGAAGGTCATGAATCAGGAGAAACAAGTACAAGGTTCTTTAATATGGCATAGGTATAAGGATTTGAAAGCTGCTAAGCTGATGGGGTAAATTAATTTCAAGGTTTTTTGCAGCTTATTCCACATTTGAGGTAATACGCAAGCTTGTGGCTGCTCTGCCAAAACGTGATTTTGCCTTATATACATGCAAGGACATGTAGGAGGTACTTCTCAGAGCATACTTGCCAAGAGCACATATTGGTAGGCAGGCAAAGATATACTGGGGCACTTTTTTTATAATGGCTTTGCAAGTCCAGAACGCAGCATTTCTCCATCATCTATAGTTAAGGGATGTCCATCCCACTGCAGTATACGAGGAGCAGTGATGGATAGAGTAGGGAAAACCTGAGATAAACCTTAAGGCTCGGTGATAAAGTGTGTCGAGTCTGGCTAGTGCACCGGCAGGACCCTGGCTATATAGGAAGTCTGCATAGTCTAGTTGGGATAGAAAGGTAGTTTGGACCAGTTTTAACTTGGCGTCTTTTGTGAGAAGATTGTTGATCCTGTAGAAAAGACCAAGTCTCTGTCTAAGTTTCTTTGTCAGTTTTTCTATGTTGTCAACAAAAGAGAGTCTATTGTCTAACCAGACCCCCAGATATTTGAACTTTGTTATGTATTTCAGCTGCTCACCTAGGATAGTGGTGATCTCTGGGAGCGTCCTGGCAGTAGCACAATTTGATGCATAAGAAGAGGGCGAGAGGAACACTGCTTTGGTTTTCTAGGGGAATTAGGAGTAACTTCTGGTTTAGAAGCTGATGCTGCAGCAAACTGAATTCACTTTGAAGGGCGTTCCAGGCAGCGTCAGGGGTAGGGCTACTAGCGTAAAGCACCATGTCATCTGCAAATAGGTGTATTTGTGCTTCTTTAATGGTGGCATTGATATTGTTAATATAAATAGCGAAGAGCAACGGACCCAGAATGGAACCTTGTGGTACACCCCTCAACAGGGGTTTTAGGGGAGAAACTTCCCCTTCTGCCTTTACTTGCTGAAGTCGGCTAGAGCGGTAGTTGGCAAACTATCTTAGGGATAGAGATTCCAAGCCAATGTTCTGGAGGGATGAAAGAAGCAGGCTGCAGTGATAGTGTCAAACCCCTTAGTTAGATCCAAAAACACTCAACAGACAAAGTTCTTATTATCCAGCTCATGTTGCCAGTCATTGGTCACTTTGGCTAGAGCTGAGATTGTACTATGCTGTGCTCTAAAACCTGATTGTAACGGATTGAGCAGCTTCGACGATTCCAGATGGTTCCGTAACTGAGTGCTCACAATTTTCTCCAGCAGCTTAGACAGGATTGGAAGTGAGGAGATTGGCCTGTAATTATTGAGGTCACTGGGGTCACCTGACTTAAACAAAGGGACCCTGGACTTCCGGTGCAGCTCCCCAAGTAATGGTGGCATAACCCCTCGGCTCCACCAACCCTCAAGCCATAATTGCAATTCTAGCCTTTTTGAGTTTATTCAAATCCAGCAAAAATCGACTCAAATCTAATGGCTAGCAACAGAGCTAAAGGAGGAACTAATCGTTTCCAAATATTTACTCAGGAATTGTAACCTTCAGACTGCGAGCAGTCAGACACAGAGACCTCACAAACTGCGGCCCCGAGACAATGGGTACAAACCAAATCCTTGAGCCACAAGAACAGGAAGTCTCCCAGTATGGATCAAAAATTAGATAAGACCCTTACCGAAATTCTGGATTAAAAAAAATACTTTTCCTCATTCAAACAGCATCAAGAATCTATGCAAAAAGATATTGCGGATACGTGCACAAGAGTATTGGCCTTAGAGCAGACTGTACAGAAGCAGGGAGGGACGGTTACTCAGTCGCAACCCATGATGCATCAAATGACCCCCCTCTGCCAACTGACTATCCAGAGGCAGGAGAACGCCCAGAACTGGCACCGGCACCGCAAACCTCCACATCTACGGTGTCCCTGAGAACAGCGAGGGACAGGACTTAACAGATTTTTATGGAGACTGTATTGAGAACCTCCCTTTCTCTGGACTCAGACATACAACTAGAAATAGAACGTACGTATCGAGTATTGGGCACCAAGCCCACCCAACCCAGCGCAAGACCACGCTCAATCATCATCTGGTTCCTTCAATATTCAACAAAGGAGCTATAGTAATACTTAAAAAGGCTTGGTCAATGGGGAAAAGTGTACTAAAGCATGGAGAGGCTCTTAATAGACAATGATTATGCCCCCACCATGATGCAGTAGAGAATGGCCTACATACCCATTTTCAATCCTGAGGCAACAAAAATTTAAGTTCAGAACCCCTTATCCTAGCCGCTTAGTAGTACAATATCCCTTGGGGCAAAAAAACGTATGAATCAGTGGCAGAGGCAGTGCAGGATTTTTCATCTAGGGGATTACCCCTCCTGGCCAGTACCCCCAACCCTCAATGGAATCAGAGAACCAGACCATTAACTAAGGCAGGACAGCAAAGGCACAGAGCCAACAAGCGGCTCTATCAGCTATCAAGTAACTCTTGGCACAATTCGCCAGACAGGAAAGCTGAACTGGATCCAGAAAGAATGAGAAGAGGAGAGGTGAGTGGTTCCTGAGCCTGTGCCTGCCCACATCATCCCTCTGGGGTGTCCCACGGGGTGAGAGGGGATGTGCTTGCTTCCTTTAGTGGAGAGCAGCTGAGCTCCAGAGGGGTGAAAGCTGACTGGCCTCCTCTTCTCTCCTCAGAGTCCTCTTTCTATTTGGGGGAGCAGGATGGGGCCTTCGGTGCTCGCTGGGTCCCATGAGAGCAGACTGACAACCTATGCTGGTCGACCCCCGGGTGTTACCCCGAGTTCATTGCTGCATGGACACGCAGCCTGTGCAAACCCTCCATCTCAAATTCTCCTCATAACCCAGAGTGGCAGCTTGGGAGATCATTTGGGAGGGCGGAGAGCGGCTAAAAGTTTGAATTTTTATTCTGAAGCTGGCAACAAATAAACAACCTGACCTCTGTTGGAGACCGTGGGGATTCTCACCCCCTTGGTTCCCTCAAGAATCATTAATTTGGATGAAGTGCCAGCCCCATCTGGTCATACCAGTCCTCCCACTGGAGATGAGTCTCTCTCTCTCTCTCTGGCTCAGAGAGGAGGAATCTAACTGCTCATAGCTCTGTGAGATCATAGTGGGGAGACAGTGAATGTATGAGGCATGCATGAGGGACCCACAGGGCGTAGATCGCTCGGTCGTTACAGATGGCCAATAAGGTCATAAAAGCCATCCTACTCTCCCATTCTGGATACATTAAGGCGGGATCAGAAATCAGTGGGATCTGGGGGAGGGGCCGGGGCCTTGTCTGGCTCCCCTGAGGAGGGGAGAGTTCATAGGGAATACCTTAGATTCTTCGGTTGAGCTTGTAGGTTCCTCTCCTGGGAACGGCCCCCACTCTCTCGGTTCAGGTTTCCCGTGGGTGGGGGGTCAGGATTGCGGGACAGGACCACCACATTATACCAAGATCAGAGACTCACTCAAAGGGAGAAAGTTGCTGCGGCGAACCTCACACAAATGGTTGACTCACCAACCAGGAAAAATTACAGGACCGGCACCAGCACACTCTTGGACTGGATCCTTACCAGTCACCCATATCTAACACTAATGTCCTCCCTGACTCTCTCAGCGACCACTCCCCTGTTAGCTGCACCTGGTCAAATAAATTCATCAAACCACCACCAAAAACTATAACCAGCAGGGTTCTACCCCATGGTCACCTTCCTCAACTCAAATCCCACCTCCTCCACCAAGACTGGTCCCCTATCTTCAATGCAACCAACGTAAACACTGCCCTTGACCACTTCATAAACATCTTCACTGTGGCCTGTGACATGTATGCTCCTATTAAGAAATGCAAAGTCAAATCACTCAATAACCCTTGGCTCACAGGTGACCTCTTCAGGATGCTAAAAACAAGAGACCACCTATGGGAGCTGGCCAGAAGCTCCGGAAGGCAAAACGACATCCAAAACTACAAACGTGCCCGCAATGACTGCACCAAAACCATCCGGCAAACGAAGTCCACCTACTATAAGCATGCCCTCACAAACTCCTGAGGCAATGGTTGAGAATTCTGGAAGAACATAAAGGAACTCACCGGGAATCCACCCAAAACTCCCCCATCAATACTCAACATCAACGGAACCACAACCCTCAACCCAAAAACCATTGCGGATACCTTTAACAAAGCCTTTACCGACCTCAGCGCTCTCCTACCCCAGGACTACTTCAAAGATGGTGAAGCCCCTCTGTCCGCAATGAACAATACCCCCACCAGTTCTCTTTGCTTCTACTTCAAAGCAGTCAAGGCTCACCAAGTACGCAAATATGTTACCAAAGTCCTTGGTAAATCAAGATTCAGTAATGACTCCCTCGATCTCAAAATCCTGTCTCTCACACTTGATGAAGTGCTTAGTCCTCCGACCAGAATTTTCAACCTCTCCCTCAGCCTTAGCCAGTTCCCGGACAGATGGAATCTGCCACTGTCACCCCAATCCATAAAAGTGGTGACAAAACTGCCCACGATAACTACAGACCCTATCTCCCTACTACCCCTCTCCAAGGCACTAGAATGCATCGTCTCGGACCAGCTCACAGAATGCCTGGATACGTACAACATCCTGTGCAAGCAACAACATGGGTTCCACAAAGGTTCACAGCCTCCACAGCCCTACTTGAATTCACCGTGCAATCCACAATGCACTTGACTCCGCGAACTACTAGGCTCAATCTACATTGACTTAACTAAAGCCTTCGACACCGTCAATCACCGCCTCCTGCTTGTCCAGCTTCAGAACACTGGGCTGTCAACTGACTCCATTGGCTGGTTTAAGAGCTACCTTGAAGAACGGTCCCAAACAGTAAGAATTGCTGATACACTCGGACCCTAGACCGTCCGCTCGAGTCCCCAGAGCTCCATTCTGGGACCCTCCTCTTCAGCCTATTCTTAAACTCACTACCGGACAGCTGCCCAGAACAAATAATTCTCTCACGGACGATGCTGTGATCCTCACCTCGGACCCTGATCCAATCCATACAAAATAAACTTCAGCGGACCTTCTCTCCATCGAATCCTGGTTCCTAAATCATAAACTGCTTCTCAATCAGAAAAACAAACTGTGGTCTTCTGCAGCCCCACAACAAAACAAACAACTCCACCTCTCCATTGCAACTGAACAAGGAGCCAACATAGAGCAAACACAATCGTTCAAGTACCTCGGCATCACCCTTGATCCCCACCTCTCATACGCTGTCCATATCAGTAATATTAAGAAGTTCAAGCAATGCTGAGGTTAGGCATTATTCGCACAGGAAACACCTAACCCCAGAAGCAATATCAGTGGTCAGTCAAAGCTCCATCACAGCATCATAGACTATGGTCTTATCATATGGGTCTGCAACTACCACTGCTCTCAAATGTATCGGACCTCCTGAATAAGGCCTGTCATCTCATTACTGGCTCATATCACCATACCCACATATGTGATCTTTATTCCCAATCTGGATGGCTTCAACTGGACAAATGCATAAAATACCAAACCTGCATCACGGTCAAGAAAATTATAATGGGGCTTGCCCCACCCGGTGTCTGTGCCCTCCTTAAGCCTAGACATAGGAACGTCACTACAAGGAGATCCAGTTCCCATCTACTACATATCCCATGATGTCGCACAACCCAAGGACAAAGATCATTTGCCTATTGGGCATCCAACTGGCTCAACTCTCTTGACAGCGACATAGTGACCGCTCCAACACTCAGCCTCTTCAAGTCCAAGATGCGCCTCTCACTGCTTGTATTCTGCTATTGCCCATCTTAACATTTCCACCGTTCCAGCTGCACATGCCCCAGCACCAAGCACTTACAATCAGTCTTTGCACCCCTAGCACCTTACCTGTCATATTCCCTCGACAAGACCCCCCTGGCTGCACTGTCTTCTGCCCTCACCCACCTCCCCCCATATCTCCACTCCTGCCCCACCCCAACCACCCTTCACTCCCCTTACCCCTGCACCTCCTTCCCCCACTCAATCTCCTACCCTCACTCCTCCCCCACACACACACCCTTCCCTTGTCTTGCTCATAGCTCAAGTCATTGTACTGGTTATTACACGTCTGTAAGTCAATGATTATATGTTTGTAACTAAAAATGATGACTGTTGCACACACTGACGTGGAATCTTTGTAAAAGACCCTCGGCTCAAAGGCATTGTAATCTTAGATTGAAATAAATAAATAAATAAATACATAGCTAATACCTAGGAGTTCCCGAGCATCTTTTTCATTAGGAGATGATAGAGCGTGATCAGATGGCCATTTGATCTGGACTCTCCACATTATTAATGAAGACCGTCCTCTCTCTAGGATAATTTATGCCACATATGAGGCGAAGGATTTGATTTCAAATGTACTTAGTGCTCATTGAATATAGACATAAGTGGGACACTATAACTTACTTGGGGTCAGGGATTTAAATGTTGGGTCTGGCTAGTTAAAATACCCCTCCTATGCACAGTCTTGGGGCAGGGGAACATATTGCATGCAGAACCAAAGGGACATGCACCTTTTTTCTCCCAGATCCAATTTTACCTTCTACCCAGCTAATTTACTTTAGCCTTACAATTACGTTTCTTTCCCTCCCATCCTGCTACCCACTTCAAGTTAGGGGCAAGGGCATCCCCAGGAGAATATTTCCCTCGCGGAGCTATTGGAACCTACTTGGGCAGGAATATAGCCAGCCCACTCCTCCTCCTCAGTTTGAGGAGCAGGAATTGGAAGTCAACCCACTTACAATGATGTACATAGTTATGACTCTGTTAAATAAGGTTCAGCCCCGTTGGCTGACCAGATTCAGAGTTCATAGGTTAAAGATCCCGAATAAGATAAACACGGACACAGGACTGTATACTATTTTTATTCTTTCAACACAAAGACTATTTAAATGTGAATGTTACTCGACTGCAATAGAAAGCACTAACTGGAATGAAGCAGGGAGAGGGCTTTTTCTAGAACAACAGTCTTAACCACAATAACATGGGATCTCCCTTAGGATAATGCCACATAATGTTAATGGGCTAAATGGGCCAATTAAGAGATACAGAACTGTCGAGACTCTACAGAAATTGAAACCTGATCTTCTCCTCCTACAGGAGACCCACCCTTGACACTCATGAACACCAAAAATTATTAAAGTTTGGGTTCTCTCATGTGGTGGAGTCATCCTACAGGAGAGGTAGGATAAGGGGGGTGGTGATATTAGTTCCCAAAATGTCCCCGTTCTTACTAACAGATCAATATGCAGACCTGGAGGGGAGATTAGCACTAGCCATAGGCACGGTCCAGGGTCAGCTTCTCACTATATGTAGTACATATGTAACCTCCCTACAAATGGGGGTTCCCAAAGGTCTTCCTTGAGCTTGTCTAAATGCTCACTGCCAGGCTGGTGTCCTGCGTTTTTGCAGTTTAAATGTGATTGCCAGAGAGCACCTATATAGCCTCTATGTACTGTCTCTTTAAGAGCTGCCTGGATTGCAGTCATAATTAATCTAAAAGGGAGCTCTGTTAGAAGATGTGCTTGTTTGCTGATCAGTTGTTAGAGTAGTAATAATATTGCAGTTTGTTCTAACCTGCCTTCTTTGCAGCATGGACAGTTCTGTTTGTTTCCATCATCTTGGTCCTGGACTGCTGAAATGGGCCAATTAGTACAATTTGAGACTCTAAAATGGAGCCTGCCTACTGGGGCTTGGTGGGGTCAAAACTTGTAGGAATTGTAGTTTTTGCATTTTGGCGCCTAAAATAATCTGGAGGGGGAGCCCTTGTTGTGACTGACAGACAAATCAGCCAACCAAACCTTTTGGATCTTGGGGAAATTCCCAAGCTGCTTGCAGCCAGTTTCAGTTCTGAGTTGGGAAGTGAAGAGATAACAGCTTGAATGATTCAAGCAGCAGCCCCAGTGTGGATTCACGTGGGAGAACTGTGGAAAGGCCTGAGTTTGGCCTGCATGTCTGCCTGCTATCCCTGAGAGGGAAAACAGAGTTTATTTGGACTAAATCCGAGTTGTGAGAACGATTTAAGCCACTGGACTGTGACCAGGTTTTAACCTGAAGAAGACCGAAGATTTGCTGAATGCAATTGGCCTGTCAGGACTTCCAGCCACCTGTGAACTGCCGGATTGTGCAGTGACTCTGTACTTGCGACTGGAGAGCCCTTTGCCTGGTACAGTGGAATTTCCTTACATGTGAATGTGTTGTGTGCTTATGGTAGGTCATGATTTGGTTCCCCACTGTAGTTTGAATTGTGTTCTGCTTGCTGGAAGCTGCATTAGAATGTCCCTACATGTAAATGTGCTGTGTGCTGCAAGTGGGTCGCGATCTGGTTCCCCACTGTGGTTTGAACTGTATTCTGCTTGCGGAAAGCTGCATCCAGCCCCACGGACTGAATCCAAAATCATCTCCATTGGGCCTGGGCCTTGCCACACTGGCCCAGCCCAACTACCCGCTGCACAGAGAAAGCCATCAACGAGAGACCTGCCTGGGGATCAGCCCCCTGCTCAACACTTGAACAGGAACAACGCCTCGGTGATTCATGTGGGCCCCGCTTCTCCAGGCACTCCAGCTCAACAACCTGCAGTCTTGATTTCATCCTGCCTGTGTCCTGCATTGGATATCATGAGTAAACATCAGGGTAGCTCCCTAATCTAAAGTGTTGTTATCTGATTGTCTGGTTGCTTTTTCTTTCACGAACTGAGCCCTCAGGCTCCGGATTACAAATAGTGTGTGTTGTGCACGTTGCATTCTTCCATCACAGGGCCCCAACTAGCTGCAACGTTCCTGGCTAGCCCATTGTCTCAATACCTGGGTACCCAGAGGTGTGACTGTGTGGGGATTTAAAGCACATGCATAACTGTTTGATTAATATAGCTTTTAAGCCAATCAACCTGATTACGCCCCTTCCTCGTTCAAGTCCTCTGAATAAATCAGATCTGACTTTTTCTGCATTTAACCTGACTGTGGTTCCAGTTTGTGCCAAGAGTACTGTACTGTTGCTATTTGCTGTGCATAACATTATTTTACAGGGGGTTCCCCAGGGTCAAACCAGAGGAACCAGCCCTGGTGGTAAGTGCAAACAGTGTGGGTACTTGTATGGTGTACAAGGGGTACTGTGAAAGTGATTATCGTATATTGCTCAGGCCACTAGAAAGGGAAAGAAGGGGGTTACAGTGTCCCAGAGGGCTGTACCCAGGTTAGTTTGACCACTACCAACCCTGACCTCTAGGTGGAGGCACCTGTTGCAGCACCTAGGCCCCTTAACCTGCTACTAGCCAAGCAGGCAGGGGTAGTAGCCAGTGGGATAGCGCCACCTGGAGGTTACACATATATCCCACCTCAGAGTGACGCTTCAGCAATCCAAGGACTGATAGACCAAATTCTCATCAGACAGAAAGGAATCCTAATAGTGGGAGGTGACCTTAACTGCCTGCTGAGTCCCTCGTTGGACTCTTCGTGTCTAGGCCAGCCAAGCAATCCACAGGGCAAAGACATTTACCACATCTGTTGAGAGATGTGGGACTGGTAGATACTTGGCACCAACTAAACCATAGAGAAAGCAGAGAAAATTCACATTTTACTCAGCAGCCCATAAGCATTACTCACGTTTAGACTATGTATAAGCCAGGAACATAGGCATTTAATTCACAGGGTGGACATAAAAAACATTTACCTATCTGACCGTGCTCCAGTTGAGCCTGAGTTGGGAATCATCCAAGAGAAGAAAACTACACAGTGGAGATTCAATCACTCACTTTAAAGGGATCCAGAATTTAAGGACCTCATAAAAAACAAAATACCAGAAATTCATTGGGGATAATGCCTCCCCAGAAACCTCCCTTCAACTAATGTGGAACACAATTAAGGTGGTACTCAGAGGCCATATTATTGCGCATGTCTCCCACAAAAAAAAAAAAAGCAGACTAAATGAGCTCCAGCGGAGATTGAAAACTCTGCAGGAGTTGCATATGACTGGAGATGAAAGTGTCTTAGAGCAAGTAAACCATACACAAGCAGAAATTCAGAAATTGTCAACAGCCAAAACAGAACAAGCCCTCACATGGCTATGTCAAAAATACTACGAGGGAGGGGCTCGAGCCTCTAGACCGCTTGCATATAGGTTACAGAGGCATACACATCAGATAACGATTAACAAAATTAAAGATCCCAAGACAAATCAACACAGATATCATTCCCAACACATACTAAATGTCTTTAAGGATTATTACCAAGCTCTCTACTCCAACCCTACCCCCCATATCCGCAACAAGTGACACAGTTCTTGGCAAAACTTCAGCTCCCTACCCTGACACCTATACAGAAAGATTCCTTAACATCCCCGATAACAGACGCTGAGTTACATCATACAACTAAAAATTTGAAAAACAGGAAAAGCCCAGGCCCCAACAGCTTTGGAGCTGAATTTTATAAAGACTTATGGGAATCTATAAAAACCCCATTATTAGAAGCCATACAAGCCAGTCATAACACCATGACATTCCCAATCTCATGGAGACAGGCAACCATTTCTGCCACCCTGAAGCCCCACAAACCCTCTCATTTATGTGATTCTTATCACCCGATTTTGGTTCTGAAGCAGGACTATAAAATTTATACCAGTATTCTTGCCCATAGATTGGATACCATACTCCCAGGTATCATACATCATGATCAGTCCAGATTTATTAAAACCAGACAGACTACAGATAATATTAAACGTACATTATTTCTTATCGATCATTCTCAACGCACGAAATCCCCTCTCATTAAGTCTTGATGCTCAGAAAGCATTTGATAGAGTTTTGTGGGAGTTTCTACACTCCACCTTAAACAAATTGGATTTCCCACAAGGTTTTCTAGACATGATCAAAGGAATATACATTGTCCCGGAGGCAGTGGTAAAAATTAACGGTTCTCATTCGGCTGATTCCCTTTACAAAGGGGAACCAGACAGGGATGCCCCCTATCTCCCTATTTGTTCACTATATGTGTCGAACCTATCGCCCAGTTTCTTAGACAACAGAAAGACTTGTCAGGATACAACATAAAGGAAACACACCACAAATTGGCATATTATGCAGATGACCTGCTTCTATATATTACTCACCCTGATACTTCACCTAGCTCTCTATCAAGGTTACTACTTATAATTGAACACATCTCAGGTTATAAAGTAAACCAGGACAAGTCAGAAGCATTAGCCATAGATTTTGTTCCCTCGTTGGCTATTAGGCAGAAATTTCACCTAAAATGGAATAGACAGCACTTAACATACCTGGGGATTAAAATATCCCCCCACCCAACCTTACTAAAGTTAAACTATGACCCTCTGTTCCTGAACATACAGTCAGATCTGCACAGATGGTCTCAGCTACCAATGTCTTTAATGCCGAGAGTGCAGTCCATTCAAAAGAATGTGCTCCCTAGAATGCTTTAAATAATGCAAAACATCCCCTTGCCTCCCCGTCCCAGGGACATAAACATATGATCAAAGGTGATTTCCAAATTCATTTGGAGGAATACAAAACCTTACATAACTCTTAGTCGCCTCCAATTATCGAAGGAGAGAGGCAGACTGGCACTCCCTAATTTATTTAAATATTTAATGGTAACTGTATTAACATACATGACTAAATGGCTTCTTCCTGCCAATCAAACCCCAATATGGACAACATTAGAAAGAAATCTATTGGACATTCCCTTAAATGGTGACCGGGTTTTCTGCTCCACGCCCTTGCTGGTGGAAGATCAGGTCTCCACATTTGCAAACCCCCTTATTCAATACTGGCACAGAGTTCTTAATACTAAGGACCTCCTCCCTATAGCTAAGTGGATGTGAATCCCAGTCAAGGACTCCAGTTCTCCTGAACAGCCTAGAGCACATCTTCTTATTATGGTGGGAGAAAGGTCTCTCTCATTCTTTTCAATTCTATCAAAATGGTATTTTTAAAACCTTCCAATTATAGGAAGGGTACTCACTATCTCATAGGGACTTTTTCAGATATCATCAAATTAGGCATTACCTAACATCTGAAATAGGCTCAGATTTCTCAGAATATTACACACATCCCATAATAATTTTACTAACCCAACTGAATATTCCAGAATCTCAGCAACGTCTGATTTCTTGTTCCTATAAGACACTCAGTCAGACTTCTAATCAAGCAGGTGAAATAGTTCTAACAAACTGGGAATCAGAGATGCTGATAACACTAAATACAAGAGACTGAAAATCACCTGCTCATATACATGGCGGGAATTTTCTTGGAAAATAGTGGCTCGATATTTCTGCACCTCTCAGGTCACAGCTAAATTCAGGGCAGGGGGTGACTCCTCTTGCTGGAGGGGTTGCAGGGCAGAGTTACCCACTCAGACCCATGTATTGTGGTCTTGTAAAGTCCTTTCCCGATTTTGTAGGTTGGTGGAGCAGTAGATACACAAGATGTTTCCCCTTCCTGGGGGAACTAACCCCTCAGCTTGTTTTGTTGCTCCATTATTCCCCTCACTTCCAAGATAAACAATCAATTTACTTCTTAAATATATTATTCAGTGCAGCTAAAAAAGTATTAACCAGACTGTGGCTAAAACCAGACCCGCCTCTCATATCCAGTTGGGAAGACCTAATCTACGAGGTTTATAAAATGAAGAACATGACAACCAGACTCCAAAACACAACACCAGTTTTAACTAACAAATGGACAAAATGGTTTCTCCATATATCCTCTTCACGACCAGATTTCATACCATAGGTCGACACAGAGGAGAGATGGCTGAGCTAGGAACCCAGAGCAATAGGAATAGGATTCAGATCCAACACAATAGTTATACCTTAGACCCTCCCCCTTATGCCTATACTCTACCTGGAGAGGATTTCACTACCTTTCACAGCTAAATCTTGTGGAATTTAGGGTCCCAATCCCTGGACACCCCATAACCATTGCAGTTATCAAAGCCTTCTTCTTGCTTCACACTGTTTAACACTGGAACTTAAGTCGCAATATTATAGAATTCATAGCATTACCAACAGATGCCGGCGTTATTATCAGTATATAGTGTAACCCCTAGATGGCGCTATCCCAGGGGCTACTACCCCTGCCTGATTTGCCACTAACAGGTTGAGGGGCCTGGATCCAATGGCGGGTGCCTCCACCCAGAGGTCAGGGTTTGCAATAGTTAAACTAACTTGGTCACAGCCCTCTGGGACACTGCAACCCCCCTTTCTTCCCACTAGTGGCCCACACATATATCAGAATTACCTTCACAGTATACACTTACCCCAGGATTGGTTCCGGCACTGGGACCTCCTGTGAAATGAGATACAGTGCAACAATCACAGTACAGTACTTTAACATAGACAAATACCTCAGGCAGTATAACTTTGCTGAAACAAGCAGCTCTGATTTATTTAGGGGATATAACAAGGACAGGGGAAATCAGGTTAATTAGCTTATCACTCTAATAATTCATTTATGGCTCTGTGCCAGGCCTATCCCTATCAGTTACTGTCCCTGGGCACCCAAGCTCTAGTGGCTAGTCCAAACCGTGGCAGCTGGTAGGGGCCCTTTCACAGAGAAAAGGAAAATTAAACAGTCAGCAGTACAGTAATTCCATTTGGATTTAATGTGGCAATTCAACAGGGAGCGACCCTGAATTAGTACTCACGACCTCCAAATAAGATAGGGTCCTTCAATGTCAGCAGGCTCACTTGAGGTACACAAACCTCTTCACACATCCATATAAAAGAAAGCACTATACCAGGCAGGCTGCATCTGTATCCCGATCGCAATTACTGCACAATACCCGGGAGAACACACAGCAGATTCAGTTCCTGAAAGACCAAGTGCAATTTTCAGCAATTCTTCCAGTCTTCTACAGGGTGAGCCTGTTTTCTACTCTTCAGAGATCCTTTGATTCTTTTCACAGGACGGATTCAGTCCTAACAAGCTGCAGACCGGAACTCTGGGCCTTACACACGCTTTTTTGACTAAAACTGCACACTGAAAAAGCACAGGGCTCCTTCCTTCTTCACTGCCAAAGCTCAACTGAAACTCCAACCACACAAACCGGCACTTCCTTTGAGTTCCTCCCAGTTCTTGACTGGATTGGCTGTCACTCACAAAAGACTGCTGTTGGTCCAAAAGGCACTGAAGTCTAAACTACATCTCCCAGAGTCACTGCCCATACAATCCTCTTGTGGCTGGCTCAGATTATGAGTCCAAGTTCTGATTTCGTCTAAGGCACCATTTTAGAGCTAGCTTACCCCACACTGATTGGTCCAGTTCAGCAGTTCAAAACTAGAATGGGAACTAGCAGACACAGTTCTGACTGCAAAGAAAGCAGGTTAGACAAACTGTAATTTCATTATTACTCTAAATAATTTCTGGCAAACAGTTACATCTTTCAGATAGGTTCCTTTGCACTCCTAGTGACTGCAAAATGAAGTGAATTGGCAGCAGCTTGAGTGGTACTCAATCAAAGAAACACACAGTCCCCCATACAAACTAATTATGTCTGCAAGCAGACAGCTCTTAAAGAGACAGTACCAGAGGTTCTAAAAACACTCACTGATAAATGGCTTAAATGCCAAACACCATTCAGGCTTGGAGCATTCAAGCAAGCTCCTGGAAGTCTTTTGGGAACCCCCATTTGCAGGGGGGTTACAATAGTAATTATCAAACATTTGAAACGTCAGTGTATCTCATGTTGTTATATCACCTCTTGCAACTGCTAAATGCTCTGTAATTTATTCCTGTTGTCTCTATAAAACTTCAATAAAAAAAAAAAGAGTTTGAAATAAAAATAAAGAAACAAAGGGACCACAAGTGCAGTTTTCCAGATGGGAAGAAGGTCACCCTGAGACAGGGATAGGTTAAAGAGATGTGTCATTGGGACTGCAAGGACATGGTAGCCAACCTTTAAGAAGTATGGGTCCATGAGATTGGCTCCAGCGATTTTCCTAGTATCTAACTGTAGAAGAAGATCTTCAACTTCTTTCAAAGATGTTGGCTGTAGGGAGAATAATGGTCTGGAGATGGGATTATCTTGAGTATTCACTCCAAGTTGATGACGGAGAGTGCTGGAGGGAGAGGAATCGAAGGCTAGTCCAGCAGTAGCAAAGTGATTGTTGAGAGAGTCAAGGATAGATGGCCTATCCAAGATTACAGTGTCTCTAATTAATATTTTAGCAGGTAGGGGATTTCCAGGGTACAGCCTTCAATATCTTTGATTGTGCTCCAAAATTTAGATGAACACCTAGAAGATATCTCCAACTGTGAGCGGTAAAAATTTGCTTTAGCTTCTCTAATCATCTTGGTACAAAGGTTCCTCTCCCTCCTGAACAGCTTCCAGTCATCAGTGAGATTAGTTTTTCTTGCAGTTTTACAAAGCACATCCTTGCTTCACAGAGCATCCTTCAGGTCCTCCGTAAACCACCGGCAGGTTTTTTTCCTGATACGGACTTTCACCAGAGGAACATGCTTATTTAGAGCCCCTAACACAATTTTGGAGAAAATGTCATATGCCGTAGTCAGAGACTTGGCCAAATAAAAGTCCTACCAATGCAAGGAATCTCTTAGCTCAGCGATGTACCCACAGGGATCAAAATTATGTATACATCTTTTAATAGAAAATTTAGGTGCAGTTGTAACTCTATGGGTTCACCTTACACATGCAATCCAACAGTGGTCACTAATGTCAGAGAAAAAGACACCAATATGAGAAAATAAATGGGATTTGCTAACTAGGATAATATCCAACAGAGTACTGTTGTTTGGGTTATTCTTATTAGGACAAGTAGCTCCATTTATCAGCTGTGACAGCCCAAGGAAATCACAGAAGATTGTAAGAGGAGTGGACATGCTAGAGAGCCCGTCTAGGTTAAAATCCCCTAATATGATATACTCTGATGAGGCTGGACCTACAATATTACCAAGGTGTTTCAACAACTGCAATCCAGCCGATGGGGACCTATAACAACCTATTACAGAAAGTGAAACTCTGGCTGCAATTTCAACTTTTAAGGACAGACTTTCGAATTTGTTTGGGACAGAGGTAGAGTCAATAATCTAGACAGAGAATTTGACCTTGGTGTATATGGCTACACCACTGCCTCTGGTCTTCCTGTCGGCTCTAAACAGAGAGCAGGAGGGTAAGTTTACTTCCTTGTTATTGGCAGCCGGCCGGAGCCAAGATTCCGTGACTACTATGTTTCTATGTAAAACAAATAAGATGAAATTCTTCTTCTTTGCTCAGAGGGTTGTGGGTATATGGAATGCCTTTTAGGAAGCAACTTGACAACATAATTTTAAAGGGGGGGGTCTTTCAATTCTACCACTGAATAGTGGTGGGCTATGAATGATGTATGTGCTAATCATTTAAAGGGGAATGTCAACTTTTACCAGCTATTACTGGTCTTCTGTGACCAGTGTGCCTCTAACAATAAGTGAGAAAAATCACCCTTTTCTGTGCCCCAATCGGTATAATGACAGCCATTTATTTATATTTTAGAAAGATTTATATTTTAGCTCAGCCCAAGCATGTACCTTTGTGGTCGCTCAAGTTCCGCCACCTCATGTCTCTCCTTAATGTGAACCTGCCTCAGTGCCTGACGTTCCTGTAGATTCACGCACACACAAGTTTGGAATTTTCTAAGAGTTGGTTAGTAATTGCTGGGGCTGAAAGTAGATGCTCTTCAGAGAATGGTGATCTATGCTGGGACTCGAAAGAAGCACGGTGTTTGTTCTCGAAATTTGAAATAGCTGACCATGATCCCCAGTATGCATGCCAGGATCGGGTAACAGAGGCTGAAGGAGTGGTGCAGGGAAGATGGTTTGAAGTACGAGGGAGAGTGGAGGCACCGCTGGAGTAACAAAAGGCTATTTGGGGGAAATGGCCTATACCCTTCCAAGGAGGGCACCAGCATGTTAGGGCACATGTTTACAGAGCGCATAGAGGTACTTTTAAACTAGCAGAGTGGGAGGCAGATCAATTGGTGTACCTACAGCTCTAGCAGAAACAAGGCTACGCTGCCTCACTCACAAAAGAAGAAATCTCCAAACATGGGAATGTTGGACTGTCCAGTGACTCTACACTGCCACCTGGGGGTGACAGACTGTGTGTGTGTGTGTGTGTGTGTGTGTTTGTGTGTGTCTGTGTGCATGCATGTGTGCATGTTCATATGTGTATCTGTGTAGGTGTGCATGACCATGTGTATAAGTTGACCATGAGTGTGTCTGTCTAGTGTGGGCATTTGTCTAGAAGTGCACGTGGGTAAATGTGCATGAGTGTGGGTATGTCTGTGTGTGCCTGATCATGTGCGAGTCCTTTGTACCTGTGAGAATGTGGTTTTGTGTGTGTGCGTGTGTGTGTGTGTATGTCCCCCTAAATGTGTGTCACTGAACCTATAGAATGTGCTTGTGTTTGCTTTGCATATTCATGTGTGCATATTTGCGTGGTTATCTGTGTGCATATTCATATGTGTGCGTGTGTGTCTGTGTGTATGCTTCAACCTGTGTGTGCATGTGTCTGTCTGTCTGTCTGTCTGTCTAAGTGTATTTCTGAACCTATGAGAGAGACAGAGAGAGGGTGTCTCTAAGTGCGTGTCTTTGAACCTACTTACTGTGTGTGTCTAAGTTTATCTATTTGAACCTATGAGAGTGAGTGTATGTGTATACATGTCTCTGTGTGGTGCTTTGTGAGGTGTACGCCTGCTCACTAAAATCTGTGCTGAGACCCGCCCATTTCATTACACTAGTAATGCAAGTTCACTCTCCAGCTCTGACTACATACAAAGGCTCTTCCTCTTATGCTGTTGCCTCAAACTAATCTGGTGCAAATCCCCCCCTTTGGGGAAACGGGGAATGCAGGTTCACAGAATTCAGATGGTAAACCAGGCCAGAAAAAAGAGGTAGTAAGACTCCTGCCCTGACTCTGTATCCTCTTACAGAGCAGGCTGAAGTAAAGCATGGGCTTCCGACACAGTATCCTGTCTTCATTTAGAGCTCGCTAACCACAGCCTAAATTTAATGTTTTCAAGAAAAAACAACCACCTTGGTTTCTCTGCTTTTGGAAATCTTTTTTATAAACAAGTATGTTTCTTATTTAAAAGAACAGAGGTGCTTTTGCTGTTTCGAATCAACAATGCAGGCTGGCTATTTTTAGCCTGGCTGAGAATGAGCTGTTTTCTTCAAACAAAACCCTTGTTGGACTTAACCCAAAAGTAAGTCTCGGGGGCAGAACTAATCATTTCAGGCTGTGTTTCAAAATAAGCTTAAAGACTCCTAACTTTCCAATTTTTTTTTTAGAATTATTTTCCTGTTGTACAGCAAAAAAAAAAAAAAAAAAAAAAGACAGCCTTGAGGAAAATTCTCCATCAATTCAAACCATGTCAGAAAAGTTACCCTTCTGAGCACTACAACTGAGGGGCTGGAACCAGCAGCATGACAAAGCCTCCAACAGAGGATTGCGAACACACCAATCGATTTTTGGGAAGGGGGTTCTCATGCTACATCTCATCAATGACTCCTTCAGCTCTTCCTGTAATACCAAGCTTGGCTAGGAGCTTGTCTAACAGTGTGGCAAGGGTGGGGTGGACTCTCCCGGCTCCATTCTGAATTTAGTTCAGATGCCAACATTTCAGGCTAGAGTTTCTTCCATTGAAAACCCTCCCAAGTTTTATTTCATGGGACAAACTAATTAACAACAGCTATAAATGAGTGGGAGGGGGATTTGAAATTCCCTGACTAGTGTTTGTCAGCATAACGTGGACCCTGAGCAGTAAGTGCAGCCAGAAGTAGGCATGAGTCCATTTGGGACCTGGCTGAGACTCTGAGACTGTTCTGTATGGGGTCGTTGCGGGGTCTGGGCAGCTCCAAGTGAGAGAGTAACTGCTCCCCAGCAGAACTATCCCCATCCAGCCGATCTCCCCCTACAAACAGAGGGGGCAGTCATGCAGTGAGGCTGCTGTAAGTAAGGAGGCAAGTTTGTCAAGGGTACCAGTCATGGAAGTCGTGGATAGCATGACTATTAGTAATTTTTCAGAAATGCCACGAATTTCTCTATTTTCATAAAATTGCTTAATAAGAGCTCTTTTGACTGTGTCTAACCCATGACTTTTTAGAAAATTACCCGTAACGAAATTACAGCCATACTAATGTGTGTTGGACTTTTCATATCTCCGTGGTATTTGTTCAAATTACTTGCTCATTACATCTGACGTTTTATTTACTTTCGTTAAAAATGAGGTCCGGCTTTCATGTAATTTTTATGCAGGCTAAAAATAGTGAACTATGAAGTCTATACCTGATAAAATGAAGTGGAAATATACATTGATTTCTCTACATAATGTCTTGATACTCATGTCTGGTGTGAAAATTGAACACTAAAATGATTCTGCCTATATTGTGCATTAAAAAGTAGTACCTGAGACAATGCTCTTAATTTTAGTAATTCTTCCATTACCAGCCCGTGACCTTTAAAAACATTATGCGTGACAAAATGGTATCCTTAGTTCTAGGGGGAGTGGCCAGGATCCCTATTCAAGACTAGCAAACAAACACGTGATCTCACGTAACACCTTTCATACAAGCAACTCACAGCACTCAACAATCCAGACACATCTCCATGGTAAACAATCTCTAAGTGTAGCCACCTCGGGGGGGGGGGTGCCATTCTGTGCCAGAGCACTACACAACTGCTCTCCAACTCTTGCCCAAATGCAAACCGATTAATACTTAGCTATATTCGTTTCTTGGTGGCTTACGTGAGGTTAAGCCCAAAACAGGGGAATTCTCATACTCATTTATGGAAGTGTCAACTAAGCATTAATGTCCACCTAAACAACCACTGGAACAGCCAGATGAGACCTGGGTTCAACATCTCATCCGAAAGATGGCACTTCACCATCATAGTGTCCCCCAAAGCATTATGTTGAGTATTGGTATGGTTACTTATAGGAGAGACCCGTAGAACAACCAACAACACTTCCTGCAGTCCCTGGTGTTCAATGGAGATCTCCCATCTTACTACAGAACATGCCTGACCCTGCTTAGCTTCAGAAATCTGACCCCCCCCCGGGATTTACAATACTGTGTGTGTAGTCACACAGTGAGGCTATTGTGGGATACAGTTGAGCTCCCAACAAGACAGCAGCAGCACCCGCACTGTTCCCAGCAAACTATGTGCAGTCAAGTAGTGAGGCTGTTGTGGAGTGTAGTAGGGCTGTCTTTGAACAAGTAGCAGCCCCCACACCAGACTAATCCCACCCCACTATGCTTCCCGCACTATCAGTGTGTGCAGTCAGGAAGTGAGGCTGTTGTGTGGTGTGGTTGGGCTGGGTCCCTACAAGACAGTAGCAGCCCCCACTCCAGCACTATCCCCACTGCACTAGGCTCCCAGTACTATCAGCGTGTGCAGTCAGGAAGTGAGGCTGTTGTGGGGTGTGGTTGGGCTGGGTCTCAACGAGACATTACAGCCCCCACATCAGCACCATCCCCTCCCCACTAGGATCCCCATACTAACAGTGTGTGCAGTCAGGTAGTAAAAGTGTTGTGGGATGTGACAGGGCTCCTTAATAGACAGTAGCAGCCCCCACACCAGCATTATCCCAATCCTGCTAGGCCCCTCACACTAACAATGTGTGCAGTCAGACAGTGAGACTGTTACAGGGTGTGACAGGGCTCTCTGCAAGAGAGAAGCAGCTCCCACACCAGCACTGTCCCCTCCCCACTAGGATCGCCATACTACCAGTGTGTGCAGTCAGGTAGTAAAAGTGTTGTGGGGTGTGCCAGAGTTCCCTAAGAGGCAGCTACAGCCTCCAGACCAGCATTATCCTCTACCTCACTAGGCTCCCTATACTAACAGTGTGTGCAGTCAGGCAGTGAGACTGCTGTAGAGTGTGATAGGGCTCCCCATGAGACAGTAGCTGCCCCCACCCCAGCACTATCCCCATTCCACTAAGCTCCCAGTACAAACAGTTTGCACAGTCAGGCATTGAGGCTGTTGTGAGGTGTGATGGGGCTCCCTATGAAACAGTAGCAGCCCCCACAACAACACTCTCCCTACCCCACCAGGATCCCCTGCATCAACAATGTGTGCAGTCAGGTAGTGAGACTGTTGTGACGTGTGACAGGGCTCCCTATGAGACACTGGTAGCTCCCACACCAGCACCATCTCCTCTCCACTAGGCTGCCCTTACTAATGATATGTACAGTCAGGCAGTGAGGCTGTTGTGAGGTGTGGTCGTGCTTCCTACAACACAGTAGCAGCCCCCGCATCAGCATTATCCCCACCCTACTAGGCTGCCATACTAACTGTGTGCAGTGAGGCAGAAACACTGATGTGGGGTGTGACAGGGCTCCCTATGAGACGGTAGAGCCCTCACACAAGCCCTATCCACTCCCCATTAAGGTCTCCATACTAACAATGTGTGCAGTCAGCCAGTGAGACTGTTGTGGGGAGCGACTGGTCTACCTATGAGACGGTAGCAGCCCCCACTTCAGCACTATCCCCACCGCACTAGGCTCCCAGTAACAACAGTGTGTGCAGTCAGGCAGTGAGGCTGTTGTGGGCTGTGACAGAGCTCCATACAAGGCAGTAGCAGCCCTCACACCAGCACTAATCCCAACCCATTAGGCTCCCTGCACTATCACTGTGTAAAGTCAGGCAGTGAAACTGTTGTAGGGAGAGACTGGTCTACCTATGAGACAGTAGCAGCCCCCACCCCAGTACTAATCCCACCCCATTAGGTTGCAGTCAGGCAGTGAGACTGTTGTGGGGAGCGACTGGTCTACCTGTGAGATAGTAGCAGCCCCCCCCTTCAGCACTATCCCCACTGCACTAGGCTCCCAGTACTAACAGTGTGTGCAGTCAGGCAGTGAGGCAGTTGTGGGGAGCGACTGGTCTACCTATGAGACAGTAGCAGCCCCCACTTCAGCACTATCCCCACCGCACTAGGCTCCCAGTACCAACAGTGTGTGCAGTCAGGCAGTGAGGCTGCTGTGGGCTGTGACAGAGCTCCATACAAGGCAGTAGCAGCCCTCACACCAGCACTAATCCCACACCACTAGGATCCCCACACTAACATTGTATTGCAGTCAAGCAGTGGCTATTGAGGGGTGTGGTTGGGCTTCCTACAAGGCAGTAGCAGCCCCCACACCAGCACTAATCCCAACCCATTAGGCTCCCTGCACTATCACTGTGTAAAGTCAGGCACTGAGACTGTTGTAGGGAGCAACTGGTCTACCTACGAGACAGTAGCAGCCCCCACCCCAGTACTAATCCCACCCCATTAGGTTCCCCACACTATTAGTGTGTGCAGTCAGGCAGTGAGGCTGTTTTGGGCTGTGACAGGGCTCCATACAAGGCAGTAGCAGCCCTCACACCAGCACTAATCCCACACCACTAGGATCCCCACACTAACATTGTATTGCAGTCAAGCAGTGGCTATTGAGGGGTGTGGTTGGGCTTCCTACAAGGCAGTAGCAGCCCCCACACCAGCATTAATCCCACCCCATTAGGCTCCCTGCACTATCACCGTGTAAAGTCAAGCAGTGAAACTGCTGTAGGGAGCTAATGGTCTACCTATGACACAGTAGCAGCCCCCACGCCAGTACTAATCCCACCCCATTAGGTTCCCCACACTATCAGTGTGTGCAGTCAGGCAGTGAGACTGTTGTAGGGAGCGACTGGTGTACCTATGGGATAGTAGCAGCCCCCACCCCAGCACTAATCCCCACTTCATTAGGTTCCCAGTACTAAGAGTGTATGCAGTCTGGCAGTGAGACTGTTGTGGGGTGATGCTGGGCTTCCTACGAGACAGCAGCAGCCCCCACACCAGCACTATCCCCACCCCACTGAAGTCCGCATACTAACTCTACGTGCTGTCAGGCAGTAAGACAGTTTTGGGGTGAGGTCCTCCAAGCCTCTGCTGCTCAAACTGCACCATCATCTGTGGTCACCCAGGTGGCAGGTGCACAGTGCAGCTTGCAACTCTCCCTCCACAGAGGAAAGCGTTCTGTGGGATGCTAGATTTTCCCACCCTCGGCCAGTGCTTAATGCCCTGAGCGCATTCCCGTGCCTGGGTCACTGGCGTTGAGAGTAGCAGGCTGGTGCTGTGCTGACAGGTCAGCTAAAACAGCAGCCAGGCATAATGGAGTTTTAGTCTTTTTCTATTCTGTACCATCAACATATCTGTGTGCACAGTTCTTGTGTCTTGTACAAGCACTCTGAATGCATGAGGATGGTGAACATACATGACTCCTATTTGCGGCTACTTTTGTTTCACTAGTTTTACTGAGTTTTAGTTTCATCGTGTTATTTATTTATTCATTCATTCTTTGGTAACCGGGTTAGGCCCACTAGGCACAAGTGCCTATATTCAGGGGCAACCTGGGAGCACTAGGGAGGTTAAGGGAACTTGCTCAAAGTCACACAGTATGCAAGTGGAGGTTGTGGGACTCAAACCCAGGTCTGCTGGACATACCAAGCTCATTACTCTAACCTCTAGACTATACTGCTAGATCAGATTCACCACATTTTACTTTTCAGTTCTAAATAACTATTTTTCAGTAGTAATGCCTTTGCCTCTTTCCTTGTGCCTCCTACAGAATAGTCGAACTGAGTGTGCCCTCTTCCGTCCGCGGTAGCAGTATTGGGAAGCTGGGGAAAAGCCCGTGATACTACTGGCCAGCAGACTCAAAAAGCACCAGCTGCATAGTAATGTCACGAAAAACGTGTGATGGTGAAGTAGTCACATAAAACACAAAAATTAATAAGGTGTTTTGCTAATTCTAAAAAAATCTATATCAAAACAAATTCAGTTTGTGTATAGGTGCAATTAAACAGTTTCTTACTGGAAGCAATCGTCATCATATACCGGCTAACAAAGATAGGCCAATTTCAACTGAGGAAATTCAAGGGGGGTTGCAAGTTTTCCCACTGGCAAGACCCCAGGCCCAGATGGATTACCAAGCTAATACTACAAAACACTCTCCACTACGTAGCAAACATCTGCTAGACATGTTCAACAAAAATCAAGCAATAAAAGACAATTACTGCACACTTCGAAGCAATAAAAGTAATTCTTCCAAAAAGGGAAAGACCTCACAGAATGCTACAGCTACAGACCAGTCTCCCTGTTCAACACCGACAAAACATTAGGGCAAAGGTTTTAAGTAACACGACTCAAAAATTTACTGTCGACATAGTTGGGGTTGAGAGCAGGTGGAGTTTGTCTCCAGGAGGCACAGGGCTGACAGCATATGGAGACTGCTGTCAGTATTACGGTCAGAAAAGAACAGCGATGAGGTCGGGGCCCTGGTCTCTCTGGGTGCCAAGCAGCAAATGTTCAATTCTGTTGATTGGGGGTACCTGACTGCATGCCCCCCCAATGAAGGAGTTTGGAACTACTGAACAATTTTGCAGATGGATCAGTGTGCTATATTCATACCATAGGGCATCCAGGATAAAAAATATGCAGAAGCATTGAGAGGGTATTGAAATGGGGGGCCTTTCCTAGTACATAATACACATTTATGGGATCTATGGAGACCTGGGTTTGAATCCCATCAGCTCCCACTTGCATACTGTGTGACCCTGAGCAAGTCTTGTGCTCACAGGTTGCACCTGAAAAGAAGCTCTGGCTTAGTGTGTCTTTCCTGGTTAAACAACTTCCCCTTCCGTTCCTATGGGGGAAGCCCTCAATAAAGTGTGAAGGGAAAATGCTAAGAAGCTGGGGATGGGATGCTAGGTGTACCTCGACTACAGGAGATGTGATTCACTAAGATACAGGCATTTTAAAGACATTCAAACAAGCATTGCAACAAAAAAGAGCAGCCCACACAACAGGCTCAGAGTCTGATAATAAATTATTACCATATGCCAGCAGAACTCACTGAGCAAGCTACCCCTACAAATCGCCTCACAGAGGCTTCATCATGGAACCTCTGAGGTGATTTGTAGGGTTAACTAGCTTGGTAAATTCTGCTGGCATGTGGAAATACATTTTTTATCAGCCTCTAAGCCTGTTGTGTGCGTTGCTGTTTTATTTATTTTAATGCTGTGTTGTACAGGCAAGCTTCACCATTAAGGGCCTGGGGAGTGCACTCCCTCCTCTCCAGACTGCAACATTTTAATGATGTTCACAGACCTGAAACAAAATTACAGACTCAAGGGATGTGGTTTCCATAAATACCTTCAACTGAGAAATGCCCCAAACACCTGTGCTTCCCAGTTTGGCACCACTTATGAGGGAGTGGAATGCCCTTTTTAAGGTATCAAGTGTGAAAAGGAGGGTCTGGAAGAAATTATAGACTAGTCCTAGGCTCCCAGGAGGATCTAACAGAGGGATTCAACAGGAGATGGAACAAGGAATTGGGCTGCAGTGTCTCAGCAGAGACCTGGAACAGTCTTTGTACGGATGCATTCAGCTGTTCCAGAGACACACAAGGGGGGCTGGTCCAACACAAGAGTCTACATTATGTATACCACACACCTGAGGGGATGTCAAAAAATGAAAATTACGCACTCACCGTAATTGCTGATTTTTCTGAATATCTCTGTCGTTGATTCAGACATATGGTTCTAGGGCTGGAGGCACTAGGAGCCCGCAGGAGCTTTATTCTTCTAGCGAGGGGGCAGACGTCGTCTGCTGACGCTGTTCGCGAGCAGCACATACTCACGTGGTGCTGTGCATCAGCCAATAACTGTTGTCGGCTCCCTCACACACCTCAGTTCTGCTCGCCAGAAGAAACACAAAGTGGAGAGAAAATAAAAGAAAGGGCTAGATACTTTCTTGCCCAAAGGGATAGTAAAAGGATACAGGATACAAAATAAACAACCAATTCGAATCCAACTACCAACTTAGAGACTAAGGAGTGGGCCTACTAGGTGGCACAAGGGGAGCGGGTCTAAAAAGGAGTCAGAGACCCTTAAAACTAGCTAGACAGAGTACGATAGTGACAGGTAAAAAGACAGGACAGCAGCCCTGAACAAATGGCTCTGATAGAAGTAGCAAAAGTGGAGGTCCAATTTGGGACCTCCTTGCAAATGAGATGGCAAACATGCCAAAAATGGAAAAATAACATCTGGTCTCCCCAAATAATAGCTTCATGCAACTGGATAAGCTTGAGTACACTCAAGAGTAAACTCACAACCCTGTTTTCTCTACAAAGATTGGCAACAGAAGAAGTGAAGAGCATACGAGTTGCAGGACTAGCAATCCTAGGGAGTCAAGATGTGGCTATCTCCTCTGGCATGCTCCAGTCGGAGTGGGCAAAGCTCAATGCACAGAGAGAAGTGACAAGGGATACCAACCAAAAACACAGCATGAGAGGTAAAACAAGCCTCACTTTGCCCTGCAGCCACAGGGCCATACCAGACGCCCCCCGCTCACTTTATATTTGCATTTTTTATTTTGGTGAGGGTTGGCACCAAGATGCCAAACCTCTTTTTTTTTTTTTTTTTGTTTACAGGTAGCAACCCGAAAGGGCCATGGCAGAATCCATAGAGATAGGACTACTACCAGCACCCATAGGGTGAGCGGGCTGATAGCTGAGTGGGGGATGGAGGGTGGGCATCTGAATCAACGGTAAAGATATTCAGGAATATGAACAATTACATTGAGTACATAGTTTTCATATCTTCCCTGATTCCTACATATAGATCTGAGTACCAAGCTTCCCAATTAGGGAGGAGCTGGCTCACCCTGAGGGAAATAGTTATTCTCAGCCCTCTGTGTGGGTGAGAACTACCGAGGGCAGGGACTCCTCATGGGCCTATGCAGGCCCGAGAACATTTAAAGTTAAGGAGGCAATAGCACCCTCCCTGCTCCTTTATGACCTCCGGGAGCAAAAAGAGTGAGTGCGTTGGAATTGGGAGTTTAGCACCTTACACGGGGCCAGAGGTGCTAGTCGAGAAAGATGAAGCCATGCCATTCGCCAAATGCGGACTCTGGTTTCTACCAGCCTGGAGGCCACCTCACTGATGCCATAAGATGCTCTTGCCTGGTGACTCGCCAGCTCCAGGACCTTGGCAGAAAGGCAGATGGCTTGCTTGACTAACTCCAGTGTTGGCTTGTCAGCTAGGTGCTATCCTAGCTGTGCTCACAGATGTTCGGTATAAGCTGCAAGGTGTGCCTGAGGTGCGGAAATGCACATCATAGCGTGCCGAGATGAAAGCCTTCCTTCCCAGTGCATCCGCCTGTGCAGAGTGGACATCAGGGGGCCAGGGTTTGCAGGACCAAAATACCTACAGTGGGGTGAGGCACTGTGCCAGCAGAGCCCATGGGTGCACAATAACTCGCTCTAGTAGATGTCCCTGGGAGCTGAAGGCAAAGTGAAGGGATATCTCCAAACTGCCCTGGAGCATTCCTCGAAGGCCCTTGGCCAAGGAGGGATGGTGCTCTGGTCATCACAGAAAGCTTCTTGGAGAGCCAGTTGTGAGGACAGGGCACTGTGCATGGTAATATTACCAAGTCCAGTGTCTGCAGCATGTCCAACAGGAATCTCTGGTTAAGAGAGTATGCAGAGGCTGAGGACAGGTGTTGGAATGATTCAACACTCCCTGAGGAGTACGTAGGTAGAGAGGAGAAGCTGTACCTGGAAGAGGGTGGCAGCTGGTAGCCATGCAGAAACTGGACATGGTCAACATAGGTATGGTACTGGGACAGCATACCAGCGGCAGCCGTGCTTCCATACTGACCCCTGGTGAGGGGCTCGAGAGGACCTGGGAGTGCAGGCAGAGGTGCCATAGCCCCAGGAAGAGGATGGGTAGAGCTACAAGCTCTAGGGCTTATGCCTAGGTTGCAGGATCATTCAGTAGACTTGATCCTAGGGTAGGGCATAATGAAACTGTCTGTGGAGGGTCAGCCTACAGATCAGAAATAACCTTAATGGTGCCTGTAGGGGGAAAATCCCCAGGAAAGGAGGGTGGAGTCATTCAGTTCCCTTGGGGCAGCTCCATTCCTCACCAGAGACGGGATCAGCCATAGGACCAGGAACTGGGCCCCTCACCAACCCCAAGTTGGTAACTCCTCTGGCACTGAGCTCAAGGTCAGAAAAAAACCCAGTTGCAGGATACCTCCCGGTCCTACAGCTGGCATCCTCCTCCGTGCTAGGCCTGTTGCTTGGTCCACAGCCAGCCCGATATACACCCCCCCACCTCTGACACGGCAAGCTGTTTTGGAAGCCAGCCCAATCTTCTAGCGCCACTGAAACCAGCAACAAATCTGAAGGCAGCCTGTCACCTGCACGTCGCATGATGTTGGGCCCAGAGCAGACATTGGAGCTGGCACTACATCCATCACAGTACTCAGAACCATGAGGGCTACTCGAGTCAGAGAATGACACCAACATCTCTGCAACAAGGTGCCGCCTAGCCACGGTCCCCTCTCCCGGCCCTTCTATGTCCTCTACATTGTCTTTCAGTTATGGCTCTTAGCTGTAGCACTTGGCCTTTAAAGAATTATTCTTTCCAAGTAGAAATTTGAGCTAAGCCCAATCCTTGAGAGTTGGTTACAATGTATGGGTCAACTGGCAGCAAACGAAAGGCTGACTCATATAGCCCTAGATAAATTAACACAATATGAAAATGTCTGGACACCCTTTCTGAGATATCTTGGTTCCAATTTATTAAATATGCCATATCCTTTTAACGCACCAGCAATATCCCACTAGTGCTAGTGCCCTCACTGTTGGTTGTGGAGGGTGATAGCACTGGCAATATCAGATCAGCACTAGTGTCCTTAGTGTGGTAGGTGACACAACACCAGTGATATCCCACTAGTACCCTCACTGTTGGTTGTGGAGGGTGATAGCACTGGCAATATCAGATCAGCACTAGTGTCCTTAGTGTGGTAGGTGACACAGCACCAGCGACATCCCACTAGCACTAATGCCCTCACTCTTGGTCGTGGAGGGTGATAGCACTGGCACTATCAGATCAGCACTAGTGTCCTTAGTGTGGTAGGTGACACAGCACCAGCGATATCCCACTAGCATTAGTATCCTCCCTGTTGGTTGTGGAGGGTGACAGCACTGGCAATATCAGATCAGTACTAGTGTTCTTAATGTGGTACGTGACACAGCACCAGTGATATCCCACTAGTACTAGTGCCCTCAATGTTGGTTGTGGAGGGTGACAGAACTGGCAATATCAGATCAGCACTAGTGCCCTTATTGTGGTAGGTGACACAGCACCAGCGATATCCAGCTAGCACTAGTGCCCTCACTGTTGGTTGTGAAGTGTGATAGCACTGGCACTATCAGATCAGCACTAGTGCCCTTATTGTGGTAGGTGACACAGCACCAGTGATATCCCACTAGTACCCTCACTGTTGGTTGTGGAGGGTGATAGCACTGGCAATATCAGATCAGCACTAGTGCCCTTATTGTGGTAGGTGACACAGCACCAGCGATATCCAACTAGCACTAGTGCCCTCACTGTTGGTTGTGGAGTGTGATAGCACTGGCACTATCAGATCAGCACTAGTGTCCTTAGTGTGGTAGGTGACACAGCACCAGCGATATCCCACTAGTACTAGTGCCCTCACTGGTGGTTATGGAGGGTGATAGCACTGGCAATATCAGATCAGCACTAGTATCCTTAGTGTGGTAGGTGACACAGCACCAGCGATATCCCACCAGCATTAGTACCCTCACTGTTGGTTGTGGAGGGTGACAGCACTGGCAATATCAGATCAGTACTAGTGTCCTTAGTGTGGTAGGTGACACAACACCAGCGATATCCCACTAGTACTAGTGCCCTCACTGTTGGTTGCGGTTGGGGACAGCACTGGCAATATCAGATCAGCACTAGTGTCCTTAGTGTGGTAGGTGACACAGCACCAGTGATATCCCACTAGTACTAGTGCCCTCACTGTTGGTTGAGGTGGAGGACTCAACACAAGTATAATCTCCACTGACATTTGTGGCATTCACTTTCTCACCATAGTGCCCTGTTCACATTGGTAAACAAAGATATGTGGGGACATGAAAAGCATGTGAAAAGAAAGACGGCAGCTGAAAACACTGAATTAAACAGTTCCTTATGAATTATACCATAAATCTGTGTTCCGGACAACACTTTATTTTGAACCCCAGTGCCACCATCTATCCCCAGTACTTAGTCAGTTGTATAGAATACTAACTTGTTGCATGTACAAAAGGGCAGCCCTCTGTGCCTGTGATGATCTGTTCATCTTCTAACTGGTGTATGTGTGTATGTGTAATTATCCCCCGCTAGTGCCATCAACTTTCTCGTGCTGTAATGAACTTGTATTGTCTATCCTTTTCAATTGGGACTGGCTCACACATGCAGTATCCTTTTGGAACTGTGCATCCTTTTGTTCGGCACCATGCAATTCTGCTTAAAGTTGGACCAGCATAACATTCTGTGGTGATTTGCGTATGCAGCCCATGATGCTTTGCATTGTGGGGGCATGTGTGATGTTGTATCCTTTTGTTTGGCACTTAATCGAGGGGTGCTCGGAACTATGGATTCAGAATCGAATAATCTGATTTTCAGAACTGTAGTTTGAAAATTCTAATTCTAAAATTAAAGGTAAAATTATGTTTTTACATAGGAAATTGGAATTTAAGAATTCCAGTTCTGATGTCCTTATCTGAATCTGAATTAAATCAGAATTAGAAATTCCTGAACTCTTAAGAGATCCTACTGGATCAGAATCAGCCAATTCCTAGCACCTCTAATGTAAACTAATGTTTTTGTCCTCTACCTTTACCAAGGGACCCTCACAATATATCATGTGCAAACACCATCCCTCTGTTTTCTACATATTTCAAACAAATATTTTTTTCTATAAAGCCTTTTTCTTCTCAACCATGTCTCTCAGGGATATACCATGTTCCCAAAGATATACCCTGTTCTGGCTCGTTCAGCTCCATCCTCCTCCTCCCCAGATCCCCCCTATATCGACATCTCCCATGGGTCTTCCTCTGTTGCAGGGGCTCTGGGGAGGGGAGGCCATCCTCCACTGAGTTGATCCACGCCTGTCACGAGGTACAGTGTTAGTGGACACCAGAATCCAGGGACGCCTCCGGGGCTCAGGCCTTATGCAGTTGGACTTGTTATTTCCTCCCCTGGTCCCTTCCTTGCATGGTGTGGCCCATCAAACAACCTGGGGAGAGTTACCACCTTTTAAGAAGCCCAAAGTGGGACATTTCTTAGTGAAACATGTTTTTTTGCAGGACAATATGTAACCTCGACCAATGCAACAGACTTGCTTTCTCTAAATAATCATAATTAGGACTAAGTGTTGCAGTTTGTTAGTTGTTTCTGATGTTTCTTTTTTTTTTTTCCATCATGTAATATTTTCTCGCCTTCTGCCTGGGCTAGCCCCTATCAGAATGACTCCCCCAGCCCCGTCCCCCAAAATTACCAGGGCTTATCTTATGCCCGGCCCGGGAGTGGTGCCTGCGGAGAGTCGGTTGCTCATTCCCGAACCCGGGTTGCCGGAGTGACACGAGGTTGGACGTCCAGCGCCTCAGCCCTCAGCATCACCGGGCCGGCCGTTTCTAATGTTTCTTATCATTTTAAGGTATTTTACTTAAGGTATTATGTTTTTTTGTATCCCACAGCCCCCATTTGCATACTGTGTGACCCTGAGCAAGTCACTTAACTTCCTTGTGCTCCCAGGCTACGCATGCATGTGGAGGCACGTATTAGTCCCACGGCCCCAGTAACAGCCCCTTTCCTCCCACCCCATTGGCCTAGCGCCTGGCTCCTCTCTTGGCCCATGTTGTCCCCAGCCTCCAACAGGTGGCAGCCATCAGTCAAGAGGAGCCATCCCACCTCCCCAGAGAGGACAGAGTGCCTGTCAGCAGCTCCATCCAGCTCCGCCCTCCCCCTCATTGCCGACCTCTGACAGCCTGGGCTCGTTCCCGAAGCTGGGTCGCCAGAGTGACATGAGGTTAGGCATCCAGCGCTTTAGCGCTCAGCACCACCAGGCTGGCTGTTTCTAATATTTCTTATCATTTTAAGGTATTTTACTTAAGGTATTACAGTTTTTTGTAACATTTAGAGGAAATCTGAATTTATTTTCTACTATAATGTCAGGACGTAGTATTTTTCATGTTTTTTTGCAAGACACAGGACGCCAAATCAGGACTATCCTATGAAAATCAGGACAGGTGGTAACCCTAGGGGGAAGCAAAATTGTTTAACCAGGAGAGGCTTACTAAGCCAGAGCTTGTTTCCAGGTGCAATCTGGGAGCATAAGGAAGTTAAGTGACTTGCTCAGGGTCACAGTATGCAAATTTGGGCTGTGGGATTCAAACTCAGGTCTCTAGGTTTGCAGCTCAGTGCCCTTAACCACTGCACTATACTGCCTCTTGGGCTGCATGCAGCAACATCCTACAGGACAAAGAACCTCTGTGCGCAAACACTAAGGCAAGGGTTACCCCAAAGGGCATTTGGCTGGGAAGCCAACTTTCAAGAAAATACAAAATCACACATGCCCACACAATGCAAAGCGTCATGGGCTGCATATGCAAATCACCACAGAATGTTATGCTGGTTCAACTTCTAAGCAGAATCAAAACATCCTACAGAGAGAGAAAGCTCCTTTGGCCCACTGCAGGGGTTGCTGTGGCACCAGGGCCCAAGGCCATCCCTCCCTGACTGCAGTGCACTGCTGAGAAGCAGCTCCTCTGGTCTGGTGGCCTGCCGGCCTGCCTTCCTATGCAGTGTCCTATGCTCGCTTCTCAACTTGGGTCACCAGCATGGCAAGTGGTAAACTGTCTCTGGGCCATTGGGGCCACCTCCAAAAAAGTCTGTCCTACAAAATGCATCTGAAAACACTTTTACAGGACAAAATTAAAACAACAGTACTGCAAGTTTAAAGTTTTTCAGCTTTTATCGTTTTGATTTTCTTTTTCTTTTGCACTGTTCAAACAACGCTTTGATCCTTTGGCCAGTGTGTGGCAATTTTCTGTGTTTATACAAACCTGTTTGTAAAACCAGTTCATCTGAAGGCTGACATGTCTCAGGCTATTAAAGAAAGAGGTTAACCAGCAGCATGGAACTGTGCCCGCAAGTATGCCATCCTGCTGCCTGATTGGTCAGTCGGCATGTTACAGCCAGCAAGGTCCTTACTGAGGAGGTATGAGAGGAAACAGCATTTTAAATGTCAGGCTCCTGCTAAAGCAGTACAGCTCCATAAACAGACAGCAGATCGGCAAATTCACATGACTTAAATGTCTGACATAAGTTAATAAAAGACGAGTTCAGAAATAAGAATGAGCGACTGACCACTTAGGAAAGTGACCCATATTTTCAGTTTACTACTCCAGAAGGTACATTACCAGCTTAAAAAAAACACTTACAGACCACAACCCTGAGAACTGCAGAGATACAACACAAACACTTCACTCATTCCTCATACAGTGACTCCATCTGACGACTACTGCGACAGGCAAGGGGCTTTGAAGGCAGAGCTTGCATCTGACAGGAAGGAAGCCCCCTTCAGAACTACCTGGCAGTTGAGAAAAAGTTTCAAAAAACAAACTTTCTTACAAAACTTTTACCAGCTGAAAAAAATCTGCTCTAGATTTGCAGAAAGATAACTTTCTTAACGGTGTTTGCCATGAATCCTGCAACTAGGATACCCAAACAGATCGGCTAAAGCAAATAAAAGGAACAGCTCCAAAGAAGAAAGTGTGGGGGGGGGGGGCAGCCATGTGGTTCCCCTGCCACCCACAGAAAATGCCTTGCAACCAGTGAATGTGGCACTGCTGAAGGCCATTGACAAAAAAACTGCAAGAGTAGTACAGCAAAAGTGATCATTTTGGACACAGATATGATAATGATCCAGGATATAATGAAAGCGGTGGCTGCAGTGCCAGACCACGCCCTGACGACTGTGTTGGGACTAGAAAAAGAAAACACAGTTTCACATGAGATAAATCATGAAAATTCATCCGCAGCAGATGACATCAGAGTGAAAAAAAACAAAACAAGGTACTGCATCAGCGTGTGGGATAAAAACAAAAAAAAAAGCTACTACTAAATGTGCGCTAAAAGTAGAAAATAGAGTTAGAACCAATGTTTTGACCATAGGTCTTCAGGAATAAATTTTTTTTTCCATAGAGTTTTCTCCTCAGTCATGTCCATCATTCCAGGGAAAATCCATGGTCCTCAGGGGATGTACTCTGTTAAAGCCTCTGTCTCTGGTCTCCCCTGGCCCCGGCAGCCCACCAGTTACCCCATGATTCAGAAACAGGAGCAAGACACAATGCACTCAAGTGAACAAAAAACATAAAGTTGCCTTTTTGTGCTATATTCAATCAAAATGTTATTTGCTAAATAAGCCTTGCAGACAGTTTCGTTAGTGCATTCGCTAAAAATACCATCAACAGCTTAATCTGGTTCAAGGTCAGTTGGCATTCGACTGTATCCCCTCCCCCCCGGGTCGTGCCTAAAAATAGGCAGGATTTGTCTAGTGCACTTACCCGGTCAACAAAAACTAAATAAAATAAATAAATAAACAGTAACAAATACCTGGTCCCAACACCAAGGTTCCCTGGCACTTCGCCACATAAGGCTTCATCAGGTCCGTGGCAGGGGCTCTGGGAGGAGGGCCATCCTCCCCCCCAAGGCAGTTCACCATGTGGACTAGGATGGCTAAATAGGCCTTGCAGACAGTAACAAATACTTGGTCCTAACACCAAGGTTCCCCGGCGCTTCACCACGTAACGCTTTGTCAGGTCCGTGGCAGGGGCTCTGGGAGGGGGGGAGCCATCCTCCCATCTGAAGTAGTCCACCTTATGGACTAGGATGGCTAAATAAGCCTTGCAGACAGTAACAAATACCTTGTTCCAACACCAAGCTTCCCCGGCTCTTTGCCACGTAAGGCTTCGTCAGGTCCGTGGCAGGGGCTCCAGGGGAGGGCCATCCTCCACCCCTGAAGCAGTCCACCATGTGGACTAGGATCCAGCACTGACAGGCACTAGGACCCCAGGGAAGCCAGGAGCTTAGGCCGCCATTCAGACAGCTGTGTTTTTTTCTCCCATTTTGTTGGTCCCTCCCACCTCCCTGACATAAGCGCAGCCTCTGTCGGTCTCATGAGCATGCAGCACGTGCCCCTGTGGTAGAAGAAAGCTCCCTGGTCCAGCTGCAGGGGTCGCTTCATCACCAGATCTCACCGTCAGCCCTTCCCTGCTGAGGCACGCTGCCATGCAGCAGCTACCTCAGCCAGGCCTGCCGCCTGACACGACTATTCAGGGTTGCTCCTACACCCAGGTCGTCTGCACAGCAAAGCCCCATGCTGGGCCACTGGGGCAGCCCTCTTCAGAAATTATTTAAAAAAGAAAATATCAATAAAAGAAAACAGCAATTTTAACTTTATTTTCTTTCATAGATCATTTCTGAAGAAGACCTCTGGTCGAAACGTCGATTCTAGCTCTATTTTCAGCGTGCATTCAGCATCAGAGTGACTGGGTTGCCTGAACGGGCTGATACTGGTAATGAGAAAGATTTCATTTGTAGATTGCCAGTAGGCCTCAATGGTCACCAGCAGGGTTCCCTAGGGGGTGGGGGTAGGAAGAAGTAGGCTGCTGGTTAACTAGGATCTGCAGCTTATCTATCAGGTAGGGAAATGGGCAGACTGGGTGGGCCAAGCGGTCCTTATCTGCCATCAAATTCTGTTTCTATGGTGCTAGGACCACTGCTTTTTAACATATTCATAGCTGATATAATGGAGGGACTGAGGGGAAGGGTATGCCTCTTCACGGATGATGCGAAGGTCTGTAATAGGGTGGATCACCAAGAGGGGGTGGATAATATGCACAGGGAAATGAGGCTGTTAGAGGTTTGGTCTAGGGAATGGAAAACGGCCTTTAACATAAAAAGTGCAAAATCATGCACTTAGGGAGGAAAACCCAGAGCGAGACTTACTGTCTGGGTGGTCAGGCCCTGGAACTAACTGAGGAGGAGAGGGACCTGGGAATTATTGTTTCGGGGGACCTCAAGGTAGCTAAACAGTGTGAGAGGGTGGTAGCCAAGGCTAGCAGGATGCTGGAATGCATCGGGAGGGGATTCACTAGCAGGAGGAGAGAGGTCATCATCCCACTATACAAGCAGCTGGTTAGACCACATTTGGAGCATGGGGTGCAGTTCTGGAGGCCGATCCTAAGAAGGGACGTGGACAGGCTGGAGTGTGTCCAGAGGAGGGCAACCAAGATGGTTACAGGGCTTAGTCACTTGCCATATGAAGACAGATCGAGTGACCTGGGCATGTACTCCCTTGAGCAGAGGAGGGATAGGGGGGATATGATCAAGCCCTTTAAGTATGTTAAGGGCATCAACAGAGAGCCATTAGAGAAACTTTTTAACTTACGGGGGCGGAAGACAACCAGGGGGCATACATTACAGGTAGTGGGAGGCAGGTTCCGAGGGAACATCAGAAAGAACTTTTTCACAGAAAGGGTGGTGGAGAAATGAAATAGGCTCCCAGAGGTGGGAGGGAGAGCCACTGTAAGGTGCTTTAAGACAGCAGGGGATGGCCACATGGTTATGGTATCGGGGGGGAGAGAAGGATGCCAGATAAAGCCCTCGCCATCAGCTAGGCACCTTTGGGCAGACTGGGTGGGCCAGGCAGTCCTTTTCTTTCATCATGTTTCTATGTAGAAGACAGCATTCATTTCATCAAGGCTTACTGAGGAATGCCAAGAAAAGCCCAGTATTGAATCCACCTGTCCGAACCTTGCTTGCAGTACTGGTGATCTTGACCAGAGACCACGAGGTGCAAGATATAAAGGTCAGTTTTTTTTTCTCTTATTCTTTGGTGACTGGGTAAGACCCACTAGGTCCAAGGCCTGTTTTTGGTGGAAACCCAGGAGAACTGGGGAGGTTAAGTGACATGCTCAGAGTCACACAGTATACAAGTAGAGGTTGTCGGACTCAAACCCAGGTCTGCTGGATGTACCAAGCTCATTCCAAGCTTGTTATTCTAACCTCTAGGCTATACTACCAGCTTTAATGAAATAGTGCAAGCAAGGATTTTCCCTGTCTTGAATTACGCTATACACTCCTGCCAAAAGGGCTTGGACAGTGTGAGTAGTTAGCACCGAGAATGGGACATGCAGTCCAAAACACCTTGATGAAGCCAGCCAGGCTGAAGATTTCGTATTTGGGGTACTAAGGACTCCCTTTATACAAATCCCAAGGAAGTGGGTTGATTGCTGCTTAACATCAAGAAGGAATTCACTGCGAAAGTGGTGACCCTGATCTCCAGTTCTGACTGACGCCAACCAAAAACTGTTATGCTCAGTCTGATTCCCAGCATACATTCCAGTGGTTGTCACTGTTGTCTAGGCACAGGTCAGGAAGCATAGAGAAAACCCAGGAGCAGTTGTAAAATTCCACAGAATTGTTTATTTGTAGTTGCAGTAACATAAAATAAACCTGTTCAGAATAACTATATACAGAAGCAAAATATAATCTATTGTAAAAAATCTCCCTTGCAGTTCAGCTTAGCTGTTTTTATAACTCTTTTCAACCCCCATCCTTTGCAAGCATCCTGTCCTTTGTAAATTTCAGGAGCTGCTAGAACATTGAGAACTTCCTGAGGTACCCACAGCAACTGCAAAAGGCTCAGGCATTTGCACCCAAGTAACCTCTAACTTTTTACAGTTGTCTCAAATTATAAATACAGTATATACATTTCAACAGTAACACAATTTTCTAAAAAGTGATCTCAGTATCAGCTACATTTCCGTACATTGATTCTCATATATTTTTATATTAGCAGATATAGATATGCAAGGAAGAACGACAGCAAGAGAAAACTGAGAGACAGTGAGAGGCAAAGGATTGCGAGACTGGTCAGGTTGATCAAGTCCAAGGTCTCACAGGAAAATTTGGTTGCGTAACCAGACAGAAGAGACAGAAAAGGAAAGAATGCATGTCCTTGCATTTAAACACTTTCTCCAAAACAAATGGGACAGGGTCCTATTCTACCCTGTCACAGTCATTTTGGCAGGTACTTGGGGAAAGGGAATTGCGTAAAACTATGAGTAAAATGCTTTTTTTGTTCTACAGCAAATGTTAAAATACTTGAATTCTGCCTGATAGTATATTGCTATGTTGCACATGGTAATACACATACAGTAGTGCAGTTTCTTGCTTTTAGAGGGAATTCTGAGTGACCCAGTGCTAGCAATATCCCACTAGCACTAGTGCCCAGCCATACGCTGTAGTGGCATGTTTGCCCTCGGGTGCCCCTAGTGACAGCCATTGATCAGATCTACTCTTTTCACAGTGCCCAGGCACACTGATCCTCCTTTCATGCCAGCAGGCTTATGGGCTATATAGTTTCACTTATTTGTAGCCAGAAGAGGTCAGGGCCAGGACTTTTCCATTCAAACACAAGGCTTGAATGTGTCCCTCACGGACAGCAAGTTGGAAAAGCTCCAGCATGTTGGATTTACAACGGGACTTAAATCCTTTAGATAAAGTTACTATGCTTGCATTAACTTATTCACAGCCTAAATCTTTTAATATACAAAAATATGGTAAAGAAGTTATTTTTTGCTCTTACTAAGGTTTATCCAGTTACCTAGCTTATTGAGGTAAATCAAATAGTATTGCAGGGTTCTTTACAGATTTATCTGACATTATCCTACCAATTATAATAGAGGAGAACAAATTAATTAGTGCATATGTAGATATTAAATACAAGATTACAAATATACCTCAGACAAGTTCTTGTTCTTGGCAGCACCAAGTTATAGGAGTGTTACATGTGATCAAAATGTAAAACCCACCACATGTTGTAGCGCAAACAGGGAACTAAACAAGATCCCAACATGACACTCTGTATATATTGACTTACTGTATGAACCGAATCTATGTTACGTTAACTTGTGTTGCTTTTTTACACCAAAATAAAATATAAGTTAAAAATAGAAAGACCAAAGGCTTCCTGGGCTTGCACTTGGGGTACTCCCTGATTGCTTCTGTGGTACCCCAGCACTGCTGCTGGAACAAGAGTGATTGAGAGCCCAAAGGCAAACAGCATACATCCCCTGCTGTATTTCAACCTTCAACCCCCCCCCCCCAGCTCCGCTCTCACCCACTCAGTGTTCTCCAAGAGACTGAAGCTGCTTAATGTATTTTAGATTCCAAAGTACTTCAACACTAGCTGGACCAGCCTTATTCCAAAAGACCCGTCACACACTGGGGCCCGTCTACCTCGATCCATGACCTCACAGCACTACCGCATTTACTGAGTTCCCACCTCTCACACCCATCTTACTGCGGAAACTGGCATGACTGAGTGCCCCCTCCCGCAGTCAAGGACTATTGTGCCTTTCATCATGGGAGAGGCTGGCCAGGGTTCATTAGGAGGTAGACAATGCAACAATGGGCATGAGGTCTGAGGGGACACCAGTACCACATCAACTCAACAAAGTTAATGTCAACAAAGGAAGAGTCAAGCAGCACTGCATGTTTCTCAGGTGCCAGACCCTCCTGGAAATGGGGCAGTGAGGGTCACAGCTTCAGCAGAAACTAGGCTTTCTGGCAGTTTGGGAGTGATGGCATTCTGGCAAGTCAGAAGGGGTGGCATTCTAGCAGTTGGGGGGTGTTTCATTACTGAACATCAGAAGGGGGAGGCGTTCTGGTAGGTTGGGAGGCATTCTATCAGGTTGGAGGTTATTTGGGGACTTGCACATTCCAGTTCCGGCTGCATTCCTCTCTGCCCATGCTCCAGTTTTTACCCATATTTGGTCTGGGTCCCTAAGATTAAAGCCTGCTCACAGGATGCCAAAAGCCTACAGCTAAGTCTTACTGTACTCATTAACATGACCACTGATGGCCGGATCCATGGCTACAAGCAGAAGATGAAAGGTGGAACCAGGAATCATAGCACACAGCTCCTTCCTACCGTGTCCCCTAGTGCTGGCTTGGTAGAAGAATGTTCAGCAGTGTGGGTGACCACACTCTGCCGCCTGTGTGTGGCGACATGTGCGCACCCTCACCAGTGGTGGGAGAGAGGGACAGAAAAAGTAGAAAGGCCCTGATGCACAGTAGATGGACTGCCGGGACATTCAGGCTCCACTTTCCGCCATCAGCCACTCTATTCAGCCGAGGATTTCACCCACCAAGAGCTTGAGGTGGGTGATACAGGCCGACCTGGCCTTGCCATGAGGGAGGGGGGTGGTTTATGAGAAAGTGGTGGTAACCGCTGGAGGGGAGTAACAAATAAACTGTGAAACAATAAATGACTCAATGAGTCTTCTCCTTTGGGGATCAAGTTCCCACTTGTTTTCCTGTTTTCAGAATTGCATTTCCTTGTCCTGCTCCAGTCAATGTGAGCAGGCTGTTGTAAAAAACAGTTTTCCCTAAAGCAGAATTAGCTGCATTATGAAGGAACTTGAGCTGTCCTAGGATTACTTTGCCTATTATCCCTTTTCTCCCAGAACCTCCCGTCCCCACACATATTTTATATATATATATACCTCTTAGCTCCCCTTACCTCTCAGCTAACTTTGCTTTTTTTTCTCTTTTAGATAATTCCTGAAGAAGACCTAAGATCGAAATGCTGATTTTAACTCTTATTTTCAGCATTCATTTAAGCAATAATGCCACGACAGAGTGTGTGTTGTGCTGGGATAATGTCACGCCTGGGGTGATTAGGCACAAGGCCGCAGGCCGAGTGCTACTAATCACCCCAGAAGTGTCGATATCCCAGCACAACACACCCTGGAGTGCATTATTGCTATTATACAATGGCTCATTATAACTAACAATAGTTAGAAGAAGAAAAAAAGAAAATTCTGACAGTTTTACAGTAAATTTTGGAGTGTGGAAGCATACTTGTTTAAAAAAAAAGTTCTCATTTCTTTCTTTGTCAACTAGGTGCTGCTGCTGTTTACCATTAGCTTTCTCTTTTTTAGCCACTCTTTGTCTGTTGGTCGTCTTCTGCCCTGTTCCTCCCCAGCTATCTGCATTGTTGAGTTTTTGTGATAGAAATTGTTCCGGTTCTGCTACATACCCTGGGACAACTAAGCAAAGTTTTCTTTGCGATTTTAATTGCAAAAACTGCTTCTCCAACAGAGGAGGGCATGAGTGGAGATTTACTGTGTCACACAGGTAGGAGATGTTGGCGCTGCTACTGAATAGGGAATGTTAAGTTTTTTATTTTTATTTCTGTTCTCAGAGGAGGTACGTGGGATGATCCTTTCTGTTTAGTCATGCTTTCTTGCAGTCGTGGGATGAAGCGGGTCAATGAAATGCTGCAGCTGTTCGTCTCAGAGTAGACAGCTCGAGCACGTGGTCAGACCATTAGCGGGTGAAGCTGTTCTGAAAGCAAATTATAGAAAAACAAAGAAAAATAAAAAATGTTGGTTTATCTGTAATGCCACTGATGCGATTATGAGTTGGTAAGAGTAAACCTGGCTGCCGACGTTGGGGGGGGGGGCAGCTAAGCCGCTCGTGCTGAGAGCTTCTGTGCCTTTTTTTAATTTGTGTTTAAATCAGGTTAAGAAGGTCAAGACTGACTGGACAGGGATCGCATGTTGTTTTTAGTGTCTTTTTTTGAGGGGGGAAGGTTGTTGTTGCATGGAAAGTAGTGGCAGACCATGAATTGATGATCGTTGTGTCCAGCGAAGAAGGCAGTGGGGCAACTGATCGTGCTTGTGGAATGATTCGTTTTCACATTTGATGCGGTCTTGTGAGAGCTGGGACTAGACCCGTGATATTGTATTGGGATAACATCACAGGTCCAGTCCCAGACTGACCAATCAGAGGCCATCATTATCTCTTGCCATTGTATAATTAATATTACCATTCTGTGTTTTTTTCAGACTACTCACTGATGCAGCACCTTGTTTTGAGCTGTAATCACTATCAAAGCCTGACTACTGAAAGAGGCAAAATGCCTGTGTTCTCCAGGGTAAGCTTCTTCAACTTACTACCTACCCTGCCTACAGCTGCCAACCCAGCTCTTATAGTTGCCTAACATAGCACTCTGTGACTACCCTTTTTTGCTAGTGTAACCCCCCCTACAAATGGGGGTTCCTAAAAAGCCTCCTAGGAGCTTGCCTAAGTGCTCCCAGCCTGAATGGTGTTAGGCATTTAAGCCATTTATCTGTGAGTGCTTTTAGAGCCTTTGGTACGGTCTCTTTAAAAGCTGTCTGCTTGCAGACTTAATTCATTTGTATGGGGGGGGGACTGTGTATTTAATACTCAAATCCTGTCCGAGCTGCTGTCAAATCGTTCTGTTTTTGCAGTTGCTAAGAGTGCAAAGGGAGCCCATCCGAAAGCTGTAACTGTTTGCCTGTAATCATTTAAAGCATTAGCAAAATTGTAGTTTGTCTAACCTGCCTTTATTGCAGCTGGGACTCTCTTTGTGTGTTACCTCTCCATTTTGGACCTAAACTGCTGTACTGGGCCAGCTGGGCTAAGGGAGCCCTAAAATGGAGCCTGTGGACGAATCAGAACTTGGACTCTTAATCTGAGCCAGCCACAAGGGGATTGTATGGGAAGTGACTCTGGGAAATGTAGTTTTGACCTTGGCGCCTTTTTTCTACCAACAGAGGGAGTCTTATTGTGAGTGACAGCTAAATCAGCCAACAGAATAGTGTGGAGATAAAGGAAATGCCCTGCTCTGTGACTGGAAAGATCAGATCAGTTGTAGCAGTGAAGAAAGAAGGAGCTGTGTGCTTCTGCGGTGTGTAGTTTCGTGCGGCAAGCACGTGCGAGGGCCTGAGTTTCGGTCTGCAGCCTTTCTGAGTGCCAGTTTGGACTGAATCTGAGTTGTGAGGAGAAAGAAGCACTAGAAGTGTGGAAACCAGACTCACCCTGTAGAAGACTGGAGAAATTGCTGAATCGCGCTTGGTCTGTCAGGAACTGAAGCTGCTGTGTGTGCTCCCGGTTATTTTGCAGTAATTGCGATCGGGATCGAGGAGCAGCCTGCCTGGTATAGTACTTTCCTTTTACATATAAATGTGCGTAGTGCTTGTGGGGAGTCACTATTTCAAATCCCCTGTACAGTGAATTGTGTGCTGAAGCTGGAAGTAAACCCCCAGTTTAATTCGGACTACATCCGTTTGCTATCAACTGCAGTGGGGTCCAGTCACAAGGACCTTGTCCTCATGCCCTGCTCTTCTGGCAATCCAGAGGGACATTCTCCATCCGATCCTCAGTTTGGGTGTTGTGAGTACAAATCAGAGTATTCCCCTACAGCTTGTTTTCAATCACAAGTGTGTCACCTAATTCTTGTTGTTTCACCGTTTCATGGACTTCCGGATTACAATTGGGTATTCTGCATATCTTGTCTCTCTACAGGGCCCTATTCATCTGCACCTGCTGGCCAACCCCAGGCAATGGACCTGGCTAGCCCTCCCCCAACCTGGGTACCCAGAGTGTGACTTTTCAGACCCTGTATGTGTGCACAGTACTGTGATTTAATGCCATCAACTAACTTAATTCCTCCCTCCCGTGTTACTGTCCCCTAAATAAATCGGATTTGTTGTTGTTATACTATATACTGTCTGTGGTGTTGGTGCTTATGGAAACAGTATTGTATTTTGCTGTGCATGTTGTTTAATCTTATTTTACAGGGGGTCCTCAGAGACATGCTGCAGAATCCGTCTCGAGGGTAAGTGGTACCTTATGAGTGAACAGTGTGTATATGTGGGGTATTGGGACTGTAACTTCTGTGCAGTGTGTGAGCTACTAGAAGGAAAACAGGGGGTCTCAGTGTCCCACAGAGCTGTGACCAAGCTAGTCTAACTACTGCAAACCCTGACCTCTGGGTGGAGGCACCCGCCATAGAACCTAGGCCCCTCAACCTGTTAGTAGTCAATCAGGTAGGTGTAGTAGCCCTTGGGATAGCGCCACCTGGCGGTTACACTAGTCCAGTTGTTATTGCCTGTTACCTTTGACTGTGACTCTGATGTCTTGGTCTGTGAATTTTTGCTCAAAATGTAATTGTATACTGTCACCCTTCCCCCCCATTCTTTTTTTTTCCCCATTACTATTTTTTGCATTTCACCCCCCTTTTTTGCTCCCCAGACTTCAGGATCCTGGCAGACATGTGCGTGCATGTGCATGGAGGTACACATGCTCGCCAGGTACTGGCTTGGCCCTTTCTGCCCCCATCCCTGGCAATCACCGCCACTCTCTCCCACCAATGCTTCCTATCAGACCTCCACCCGATGGGAGCAGAACTATGGGGGGGGGGCAGACAACCACCCTTCTGGCCACCCAATCCCACTCTCTCCCCCCTGCCAGCTCCCCGACTACCCAAAGTCATTCCCGAATCTGGGTCACTGGCGCAGCGTGAGGTAAGGCGTCCAGTGTCTCAGTCCTCAGCAACTCCAGGCTGGCCAGTTTCCCCCAATTCTTTGTAATTAGTAGTGTATTATGTTAATTTCCTCCAACACTTTGTACACTGTGCTGTTTATACTGTCATACTGTTCTGTTTCATCCTGTATAATTTTATTTTCTGGCATGTATTTTATTGTGCCATACTGTTGGCCCGGGTCGTGCCTGAAAACAGTCCACTGGATCAGTGAACCTACCAGGTAATCAAAGACTTCAATAAATACATTTTTAAATGTTATCTATAAAACCTCTGTGTCTGATTCTTTTTGCAACAAGCCAGAACTGTTATGTGCTTTAAACAGTATCAACATATTGTTTTTCACAAGAGTGCTTTTTTTTTTTTTTTGCTAAAAGTTCCCCTCCTCCTTTTCATTTCAGACCTCACCCCCACTACAATGTTCTAACCTCAGTAACAAGACTAAGACACAGCAGGAGTTTTGATCTTTGTAATAGGAGCCAGCTGGCTTCAGGACCCTAAGGATTCCGGTACTGACTCTAGCAAGTCAGTCATGGTACTGAGCAGGATTAGCTAATCTGACACCAAAACAAGGCTGCAGCAGTAACCTCTGCAGAACTTTCTCACGCTCTGCTCCTACACAAATACTTTACAGAACAGCAGGCCATAAACAGTGTCCCAGACTAGCAGTTTCTGAGTTGGGTGAAAACCAGACTGCACTAAGAACTGGAATGGTTCTAAAACCAGAATGTTAGAACAACACAGGTTTTATGTGATAACGGCGACTCCTGAAGAGCGCCAATCACATACAGCAAGAAAAAAAACGCCCGACACAAGCAGGACGATGGACCGCAGGGCGACCATCACACATGGTGATGGTCACTTACCAAAGGCAACAAAAACACCATATATTTTATGCAGGCATAGCTCCTGCACCTCCTCTGTGGAGGGCAAGCCCCACACCCCCCAAAATAAATATAATCAACTCCACGTGGGGGGGGGGGCACAGATTTAGAAGATACAGCAGAGGAACACAAAAACATTTTTTTTGTCTTGCACTGGACCTGAACCTGGGTTGCTGGCTCCAGGGATGGTAGTGTTCACTGCTAGACTACATGGCCAGCTTGGTGGAGCTAGGCCAAGCATCATCCCATATCCTGCATTAGCGAGTGTGGCTCCCTGCTGCACTCACTACACAGGGTATAGTGACTTTTTTCACCAGTCGCTGTCCTTACAAGTGCTGTTATTGAGTCACTCATATTGTCGCTCAATAATAGTTGCTCCTATAGGGTGCTACCACAGTGCAGAAAGGATGACCAATACTGTTCCAAAACAGGAACGCTGGAATGATCCAGAAGGGGGAATCGGAATACCAGAACCTCCTGGAATGCAGTCGGAATACAAAACTGGACCCACCGATGATTTTGGTGTGAATTCTTGTTGCATTTCCTGTAGTTCCAGCATTTCAGGTTCTGGCTGGTCCTGGCTAAATTACAATCATCCAGAACCCAACCCAGAATTCTGCCACAGGGAATGCAATCAGCATATAGGACCAGAATCATAAAGGGTTTCGGTTTTGCATTCTGGATGCATTCCGGGTGGTTTTGTCATTCTGGGTCATTCTGTCCATTCTGGGTCATTCCAGTTTTCCAGTTTCAGAGCCATTTTGGTTTCAGGTGTTTCCTGGTTCTGATCTAGTCTCCTTGGTTTCCTGCATGCAGACACTACCAAAACAGACTCGGCCGTCCACCATGCAACTTGCCAACTGCACCTTGGTCTTGATAAATCATTCCGCATCAACACACACGGGGTGCAGGCTCAGTCATCTAGTGCAAACATGCTTTACTCTGGCCAACACCAAGAAGACTCACCCCGATGCAGGGCTCTGTCAAAGAAAATGGTGATGTTTCCTGCTCCCCACTAACCCTGATGGCCCCAAGTTTATTTTTTAATCAGATTTCTTCTCCTGCAGTACATATCTGACTGAGCTTTAGGTCACAGCTGCTGCTATGATGCACACTCACCTAGCGACCTCACAGGCCAATGAAACGCTACCGCCACTTTCCCTCCATGGGAGCCCACATGAAGCTGGGCCAGAAAATGGCAACAACTGTCACTTAGACGGCAAATGTTTTTTTTTACCCCATTTTCTTCCCAGACAGATGTCACCCCTTTCAATTTTTCCAATCCCTCCATGGCGTGATGCAGCATGAACATGCAGTGTCCCCTCAGTGGGGAAGCAAGCTCCCTAGTCCTCCACCAGGGGTTACGGTGACACCTCAACCCCAGCCACCCCCCCCCCACCGGCTGAGGAGTGCAGCTATTGGCAGCCCTTGCCCAGCCTGGCTGCCTGATCACTGGCTCCCTAGTCTGGTCCCGAACCTTGGTCACTGGCTTGACAGTGCAATGCAGGGCTTCTGGGTTACTTTACTGCCCAGTCCTTATGGTTGGCCATGTTGAATGCCTTGCAAAGGTCAATGTACACAACACCTACACATAGCTGTCCTCCAAGCCCTGAACAATGGTATTTTTAAAACCCAACGGGGCAGTTGTTATTAAGTGTAACGGTTCAAACCCGACTGCTTAGGGTCAAGAAGATAACTAAGGGCCCGATCCTCAAACATTTCCTGACCCCTCCACAAGTGCAGAAGGGCTACGAGAAGCAGTGTAGTGCCCCCTTGTGCAGGATGTGCACTTTCTGGGCACCCCGCAGCATCCACAAAGGGGGATGCATGCCCTCTCAACACACAATCCCACCTGTGCGCCTTGCTATTCGGGTGGGCAGGACTGGTGCAGACCGGGGGGGGGGCCTTAGCCTGATCCTCAAACTGAGTTTTGCAGTGAGGAGAGCAGGTGAAAGGGGCATCAGCTACGCTTGCCCAGAGGGCCAGTTGAGGTTACGTACCCCCCTTCCAACTGCACATAAAAACACAGCAACAAGCCCGACTCCCCCCAATCTCTAGTAGCCTCCTTGACAGGCTGGGGGCATCAATGTTGTTTCTAATATTATATATTTACCATCAGGATATTCGTGTCCCCCCGCATAGGCAGGGATCCACTTGTAGACCAATGCCAGCAGTCCAGACTCACTCTGTCCACCCCCACTACCCCGACCCAATGTGCAGCTCCACGCCATCAGTTCACAGGGGGCAGGGGCTGTGGATTCTGGCAGGCACACAGGCATCTGTAGCCATGGGGCAATGAACCCCAAGTACCGGCAAGTCGCCTGTTTCTCGGGTTCCTTTGAGGATCAGTCCCTAAGTTGTAAGATGGGAGTACAATTACACAGAAACATAGAAACTGATGACAGACAAAGACCCACAGGTCCACTCAGTCGGCCAGCCCTAACTGTTGTATGATGCCAGTCTCCTAGTGGTCACTCCCCCCTCCCCCATATCATCCTCCACTCCTGTTCTCACCAGCTTCATAAGTCTATCCCACTCTTGCTTGAATCCCTCCACTGATTTGGTGCAGACCACCCCCTCTGGCAGTCTGTTCCTCTTATCCACCACCCTCTCTGCAAAGAAATACTTTCTGATGTCCACCCTGAATCTCCCACCAGCTTCTTTAAGTTCCCTTCCATGCCCCTGCTTCTGCTCATTGTGAGCAGGTCCCCAGTGTCCACCTTGTTAATCCTGTAAAGAAACTTGTAAGTTTTAATCTTGCCCCCCTCCATGGTCTCCAGTGTACTCACGTTGAGGTCCTTGAACCTCTCCATGTAGGACTTCTCTTGCTGCACCTGAATCATTTTTATTGCTCTCTTCTGCACCGACTCAACCCTATCCCTGTCCTCTTTCGACAAAGTTCTTTACAGAAAAAAAGAATTTCCTGGCAGAAAAGGACTCATCCAGTCTGCCCTATTTTCCCTGCCTGTTACTATGCCCTGGACTCTATTTGGCCATAGGTGACTCTCCCTCCTCCATTTATGAGCCTGTCTCCCCAACAGCTTGGACACACTGGATACAACTGGGATGGATAGCAATCTTCCAGTCTGATGCAAACTGTCTCATCCTCATGTAACCCCTAGGTGGTGCTATCCCAAGGGCTACTACCCCTGTCTGCTTGGCTAGTAGCAGGTTCAGGGGCCTGAGTTCTGAAATGGGTGCCTCCACCCGGAGGTCAGGGTTGGTAGTGGCCAAGCTAACCTGGGCACAGCCCTCTGGGACACTGTAACCCCCCTTCTTTCCTTACTAGTGGCCGGAACAATACACAATAATCCCTTTCACAATACCCCGATACACCTCACAAGTACCCACACTGATTGCACTTACCACCAGGGCTTTCCTCTGGCTTGACCCTGGGGACCCCCTGTAAAACAAGGTTATACACAGCAAATAACAGCAGTACAGTACTCTTGCACAAACTGGAACCACAGTCAGGGTAAATGCAAAAAGAGTTGGCTCTGATTTAAGGGACTTGAACAAGGGGGGGCGTAATCAGGTTAATTTGCTTAAAGGCTGTATCAAACAGTTATGCATGTACTTCAGGGTCTACAAACAGTCACACACTCTGGGTACCCAGCTGGAGAATGGTGGGCTAGCCAGGAACGTTGTAGCTGGTTGGGGCCCTGTGATGGAAGAAAACAACATGCACCACAGACACTAATTGTAATTAAGAGCCGGAGGGCTCAGTTTGTGAAAAGAAAACAACAAGACAATCAGATTACACACTTTTAGATTAGGCTGTTGTTGCAGGGAGCTACCCTGATGATTACTCACGATACCCAAGACTGGACACAGGCTGGACAAAAATCGAGACTGCAGGTGGTTGATCTGGAGTGCCAGGATAAGCAGGGCCCACACGATTCGCCGAGGCATTGTTCCTGTTCAAGCGTGGAGCAGGGGGCTGATCCCCAGGTAGGTCTCTCGTCGATGGCTTTCTCTGTGAAGCGGGTAGTATGGCTGGGCCAGTGTGGCAAGGCCCAGGCCAAATAGAGACAAATTCGGATACAGTCCATTTTGGGTTGGATACAGCTTCCAGCAAGCAGAATACAGTTCACACAGTGGGGAACCAAATCACGACCCACTAACAACTCACAGCACATTTTCACTTACGGAAATTCTACTATACCAGGTAAACCATTCTCCGGTCACGATCGCAAAGTCTCTGCACAAACGCATTCAAAAGCTGCTGGAAATTCTGACAGGACGATCGCATTCAGCAAAATCATCAGTCTTCTTCAGGTATGAGCCTGGTAAAAAAAATCAGTGGCTTACTTTGTTCTCACAAACTCGGATTTAGTCCGAAATAATTCTCTTCTCTCACTCTCAGGGGCAGCAGGCAGACATGCAGGCCACAACTCAGGCCTTTTCACAGTTCTCCCGCACAAAACTACTCAGACGGCTGTTTGACTGTCTCAAGCTCTTGCCTCTTCAGCTCCCAACTTAGATCTGACTCAACATCCAGCAAGCCTGGGACTTTCCCCAGAATCCAAAAGGTTCGGTTGGCTGATCTGTCTGTCTGTCAGTCACAACAAAGGCTCCCCCTTCAGGTGCAAAAAGGCGCCAAAAACCCAAAACTACAATTCCTATAGATTTTGACTCCAGACAGCTCCTCTAGTCTGGCTCCATTTTAGGTCCCACCAGTACTGATTGGTCTAATTCAGCAGTCCAGGACCAAGATAGTGGAGATAAACAAAACAGTCCTTGCTGCAAAGAAGGCAGGTTAGACAAACTACATTATCATTATCACTCTAAATGATTTTCAGCAAATAGTTACATCTTTCAACAGAGCTTCCCCTCAGATTACTTATGACTGCAATCCAGGCAGCTCTTAAAGAGACAGTGCACAGAGGCTATACAGGCACTCTCTGGCAATCACATTTAAACTGCTAAAATGCAGGACACCAGCCTGGCAGTGAGCATTTAGGCAAGCTCAAGGAAGACTTTTCGGGAACCCCCATTTGTAGGGGGGTTACACCCATACTCTAATTAAATATTTCATCAAAGGAACTGGAATTCTGTTTGCAGCATCCTTCAACAGCTGGTCCTCCATACTATCTAGGACCCAAGATCTGGAAACCCCTAGACTGTTTAGACTCGCAAGTACTGTATGTCACCTGTTTTAAAGACCCTAAACTGAAACTCTGAAATACTCTAAGATGACTAACCCATCACTCTAACTTTCTCTTCTGTATGATCTCTACAGTATAGAACTTCTGAAACAGTAACTTTCTCATGCCCTTGCAATAAGGGATTTGAGGAAACACTGTTCCACACTATAGTCCAGTGCCCTCTATATCAGCAATGGAGAGAGCTATATTTAAAGAGCCACCGATGCCTCAAGAAGAACTTTGGAAAACAGTATTTTTGGGCACAAAACAGCTTATATTTCCTACTAGCTCTTTATTTCTGATCCCATTTTTATGTTTGCTTGCGCGCATGCCCAAGAAACATTATGTGGCAGCTTAGGAGAGGAGCGGGTTTGGAGGTGCGGCATTATGGCAGCCAATGCCACCACTGCATTCTTGGGCTTGGTCCTCATTATTCAATGTGGTGGCATGCTGCTGCTGACACTAGTGCAGCAAGGGTGCCACCAACTTGAAACAAGTTAGCCGCTGCAATGAGGGAGCAACCCATCATTGCATGGCGGTGCCTTGCCTGGAGTAACATTTCAGAAAACATGGCAGCGGCTGTCACCTTCCACTGTTCACAGTCCCAATAAAAGCCAATGGGGGTGCCCAATACCCTTGTCAGCATGCCCCCTCCCCAGTTAATTTGCTGACAGGAGAGCTCAATTCCCATTGGCATAATGTCTCCCTTGTAACAGTTAGGTATGCCAAAGGGGTGCCCAATCCCCCTTGGCATCATGTGCCCCCCAACACGTTTTCTGTGCCAACGGGGGGCCCAATCCCTGTTGGCTTCAGTCGCCCTCCCAAACAACACAGGTAGCACACTGGGAGCCCACCCCAGTGTGCCAAAAACCAAACCTGTAAAGCAAAACCTCACGTGATTTTTTTTTTTTTTTAACCTGTGAAAGAAAACGGTCCTTGTTGTCTCCAGTGCCCTCCCAAGCTGCACCCAACCTCTGCAAACCCAACCTCCCCACAACCCCCCACCCCATACTTACCTTTTGGAGCCCAGTGCGATGATCTTCAGTGGACTGGGAACACATCTGCACTCTTCAAAGCCAACCGTACTGAAGAAATGCCGAAGTTGTATAATGGCATAAATGGGGGTTTTCAACTTAGGTGGATATCTCGCCATTTTTGTGACTTTGGGCTCCAAATTTTCAACATGGGGTTTTCGGGACCCCACCTCATGAATTCAGTCACAGTCATTTCGTTATTCGGTCCTGAAAGGTGATTTTGCAGTCACTGAGCAGAATCACCTTTTGGGACCGATAAACAACATGACAGTGTCACTGTTCATTAGGTGGGCTCCCAAAAAGCCTACGCTGCAAATTTTGTGAAAAAAAATTCCAAAAAATGACTGTTACGAGCATGCTGTGCGCAGTTTCTGCACACACTTGTAGCTTCAAGAATTTTTAATATTTTCACTCCAGATTTTTAGCATTGTCATTTTTCACATCCTGCTGAAATGCATTTTCGCACACGTGGCGTACAATGGCACAGTCACTGTGGGAAATCAATGTTCAGGACAGATTAAGAAAATCACAGTGACACTGTTCATGAGCAGAGGTCCCAAAATGCCTATGTTGAAAATTTGGTGAAAAAAAAAAATGACTGTGTTATAAGCGTGCATTGCGCAGTTTCCACGCACGCTCGTAACTTTGAGAATTTTTAATATTTCACTCCAGCTTTTCATCATTGGCATTTTTCATACCTCCTTATGAACAGTGCAACTGTCATTTGTCACATCCTGGGCAAAATGTGTTTTTGCACATCCGGCGTGGTCGCAGTGGGAAATCAGTGTTCAGACAAATTAACAAAATCACAGTGACACTGTTCATGAGTGGAGGTCCCAAAATGCCTATGTTGAAAATTTGGTGACAAATGTCTACAAAATGACTATGTTAGTGTGTTGCACTGTTTACACGCACACTCGTAACTTCGAGAATTTGTAATATTTTCACTCCAGATCTGCAATACTGCCATTTTTGCACCCCTACTTATGAGCAGTACAGCTGTCATTTTTCACATACTGCCTGAACTGTATTTTCGCACATCTGGTGCAGAATGGTGCAGTCAACGTTCGGGACAGATTAACAAAATCACAGCAGCACTGTTCATGAGCAGAAGTCCCAAATGCTTTCATGAGGTGGGGGTCACAAAAAGGGCATGTTGAAAATCTGTAGTGCAAATAGCAACAAATGCCTGGGGCGTTAGGGGTTTCTAACCATAATGTCCACCCTGTACAGACCGACAGGCATCAGGGGAGTGCCTTTGGATTGCTGGCTGTAATGCTCATGTAATTCTACCCCCACCCTGCAGCTAGTGACTGGCATCGAGGTGTGCCTTGGACTCTTCAGCCCCAGAATTCACCCCATTCTCCTATATTGCACCCATTTCAGCGTATGCCCTTATGGAATGTGGTGACTGTAAAGCCAAACACCCAAAGGCACACATCAACACCTGTCGGTGTCTACAGGATAGGGTGAGGTGAAATGGTGTGAGCGTTATGGGCGACGACCCAAAGGCATACCCCAATGCCTGTCCATCTCTGCAGGGTGGAGGTGGGGTTGGCATGAAGTTCAATAGTTCACTGCCATTCCTATTCTGCATCTGTCTAATTCCTGCACTTCCAATGCTAATACCAGCAAGCAAACATTCGGCATTGACAAATGCCTGTTTTATTATTGAGGTCATATGCATGAAAACAGGATAGCTGTTCCTTGAGGGTTTATCAGCTCCTATTGCTTCTTCTCAGCCTGATATCATAATACTGTGCTTGTGACATCACAGTTATTCCCATGGCAACAAACTGTGATGTCACAACAGAGCATTATGCTTTCAAGTAAGGAGTAAGCTATAGAAGCAGATGAACTCTAAGGGATAAAGATCTTGTTTTTGTGGGAATTTCTCCAGTAATAAATAATGGGGAGGAGAAAGTTATAGAATAAATATGAAACAGAAACTGTATTGTGTCCAGCTATTATGTTTTCCAAAGTTTTCCCAAAGGCGTCAGCTGCTCTTTAATAAAAAAAAAAAAAAAATGAATATGTACATTTATATGAACTTTTCATTCTATTACACTCAATGTGTTTGAAGATGCATAGAGATGGTCAATTTCCTGAAAGCTTTTTTAAGAAAAGGGAAGCAATTTATGAATAAAATTGAAATTGAAACATGAAAGAGAATGCTGTAATTTTTGTTATAAAAGCCTTTGCTAGTACAGGGATTGCTGAGCAATTACATAAATGCTGCAACTTGTTAGGGACCTAAGTTCCAGCTGAGCATTGAGTTCATTTTGCACATCAACCTTTGGTTGACCATTTGCTAATGTGCCTGCTCTACCATGCTTCAAATGACCCGTTCCTTTCTCTACCTTGTGATTTACATTCGATGATTGTATGTAGAACAATGCCGCTATAGCCAAATCCATGCATTTTCACATTTTTAAAATGTCTATGTACCTGCTACATCACAACTGTTTTCAAGCAGGTGACCCTCCCCAGGTGTAGTAATGTTTGGGCCGGGAAGCACACCCACATCAGTAGAAGCTTGCCCACGCCCTACGCTGTCCCATCCTAGTAATAATGGGCTGGGGGGAGGCGCAGGGCTAGCAATCCATAACTTAACTATTCTCTGGGGAACACAGCAGGCATGTTTGTGAATGGCCATATCCCATGATCCTCTACTGTCATGGAGCACGGGATTCACTGTGTCACGACCAATTAGAAGCCCAGTGCCCAGCTTAGTTCTGCCCGCTGCAACCTTGCACAGCTCCGTATGTATACAAGGGAGTGGCTGGGGACTATGAATGGCACTGAGGTACAAGCCATGGTGCACACTGCACAGCCCCATGGGCCAGCATTGCACATCCCCCCCCCAATGAATATGACCCAATGGTTTATAATACAGTTGGATCTGTTTTCTAGACCTGTTTCTGTGTGGCCACATCCTCTGACCTTATGATTAGTGGCAAAGCATGAAACAGCAGTGGGACTATACTCTGTATGTAAAATCACTCACACACACACACACGATGCACAACTAAGCTCCAGTCTGGCATAGTGTGTGTGTTTGAGTAACAAATGTGTATTGTCTCTGGCTGGCAGGGATTAATGAACTTTAGCTCTTACAGTAGTCCTGGTTTCCTGGCCCCACACTCGAGGCTGCTCACTCCCCTGGACTGGAGCATTAAGATGATTCAGAGTAAGATCATGTCTGCAGTTCATACTCATCTAACCTAACTGGATTAGGGAAATGTGACGACTTGGTATGGAATGTCAGATCATCCACTGCATTGGGAGGAAGTGTGTGTGTGTGTGTGTGTGTGTGTGTGTGCCTCCATGTGGGGTTCCAATCAGAGCTAGACCTCAGTACCATGGCCCCTCCTACTGAGGTTCCACATTCCATCTAGCAGCTCCCTACATCAGGTGTGAGGGGGGTGCTTCCACACGGGGTTCCAGTTACAGTCTGACTTCAGTGCCTGTGGCCCCTTCCAACAGTGTTCCACATTCCTGCATCAGGTGGGGTGTCCTTCATTGTGACATTCCAATCACAACCAGATTCAGTACCATGGCCCCTCCTAGTGGGGGTTCCAAATTCCTGCATCAGGTGGGGTGTCCTTCCTTGTGGCATTCCAGTTAGAACCAGATTCAGTATCATGGCCCCTCCAAGTGGGGTTCCACATTACTGCACCAGGTGGGGTGTCCTTCTTTGTGCTGTTCTAATGTGAGCCAGACTTCAGTACCAGTGAACCTTCACTGTGTGGTTGCATGTTCCAACCAGCAGCTCACTGCATCAGACAGAAGAAAGAAATAAGTGCCTTAGTTAGGATTTGAACCCAGACCACCCAGAATACCATTCTGGTTGCGTTGCCAGCTGTGCCACCAAGGCAACTGGAAACTGAAACGTTCCAAGGCACCTTACTCTTTCTCTAATGCACAACCTGGTACTGCACAGACAATTACATCTTCAATCACAAGAGTGCGGTATGCACTGGGTTCAAGTCCCAGCTAAGGCACTTATTTCTTTCGCTCTTCTGTTTGTTTGGGTTCCATAAAAATGTGCATGCTGCACTCTTGTGACTGAAAATGTAATTATCTGTGCAGTGTCAGGGTGTGCATTAGAGAATGAGTAAAGTGCCCTGGGACACCTCAGTTTCCAGATGCCTTGGTGGTGCAGCTGGTGGCGTAACCGGAATGGTATTCCAGGCGGCCTGGGTTCGAGTCCTAGCTAAGGCACTTATTTCTTTCTCTTCTGTTTGTTTGAGCTCTCTGCACCAGATGGGGTCCTTCCTCGTGGCATTCCAATCAGAGTCAGTCTTCAGAACCCTTTGCCCCACTTAATGGAGTTTCTTCCACATTCAACACAAAAAATTCCTGCATCGGGTGGGGATCCCTCCTTGTTGGGTTACAGTGAGAACTGATGTACTTCATCTGGTTTTGAACTTATTGTTTTTTTTTTACTCTCTGTTCTTTGTTCCCAGGATTTGGCAGAAACTGTGGGTGTGACGTTATGGTGATATAATGTTACTTGCCAGTGCATAGTTGGATCAGTTAGACAGAGAGCATATAACCCCCCCTTCTCATTTGTAACCCCCAAACAGAAGGCTATTACAACATAAGTCCTACGGATATATGCATTATGTGTGTCTTTCTCTGAAAGTGGGTATTTATGCAGTGCTGCGTTTGCACTTCACTGAGTGGAAATGTTCATGTACGGTATGCTAGAAGCCTATGAACCTATTACCTTATTCTACCCCCTTTGCCTCCCAACACAGAGTCGATAAACAGGGTGTTCCCAAACTTCTTCCGGTTACCAAAACCACTTGGTGGAAGGACAAGGAGTGTCCCAAAAGGTGAACATGAGGCCCTGGTAGATAAGACAAAAATAATTCTGAAAACCACAAAGAAGATGCCTTCTTCACTAAAGATAAAAGACCTTCTGCACTCGGGCTGTTGCACGTGCAGTCCCCTCTGCTTGTCCCAAGGACTCTGCAGTGCCTTGGAAGGTATCCCATTCATAACGAACCCTCTGAGCTCCTGTGCAGCCTTGCTTATCAGGAGGAGCAAAGCGCTTCCTTCAGCTGGTGATTACATTGGCATTTAACTGTCTTTCTCTCCAACAGTTCCGATTGAGTGATAAAAGAACTGTTCACAGCTCAGGATGAGTAGAGCCAAGAACACAAAGACAGTGCTCAGTAAGAAAGCCTACGATTGATGCTTTGGCCTTGGGAAAGGAACACCAAATGCAATTATTTTTAATTAGTATGACTTTACGTATTTTGTTACATTTTCCCAGATACCCCTTCTCTTTTACAGTGGGGTCTGTCTTCCACCCAGTTTTAAAGCAGGAAAGTACTGATGCACAGCAAATGTAAGTGATGTGTCCAATTGGATACACAGTGACTAGAAGGCTAAAATGGGATTTGGAACAGGGGACCCCTGGGTCACAGTCTTGTGCTCTAAAGGCCACATTGTTTGGGAAATGAGACTTGAACCAAGATCTCCTGACTCCCAGCCTTAACTAATCGTTCAGAAACATTGCTGTGGAGTTGGGATAGGAACCAGAATCTCCTGACTCTGTGTTCATAACCTTGACTAGTGAACCGCACTATGGGGGTGCTGGATTTGAACACGAATCTTTAAAAAGTTAAAGGTTTTTGAAATTTCTGTCTTGGAGATTAGGCATGCAGTGCTAAAGGGTCAGCGTCAAAACTTGATACTCTATCAAAGGAACCAGTTTTAATTTAGGATTGCCAGATATGACATCCAGCCTGTTCTGAGAGCTGAGAAAGCAGAATTTCAATCACTAGACATCAGAGGCACGCAATTATACCCTGTCCTGCCTCACGCAGTCCTCATGTGTTGCTCTTTTGTCATCCAGCATTAGCTGCCCTCCCTTCCTGTGAGGTGGTCCTCAAGCAGGGGGTGCTCTCCATTCTTGGAAGCTGATTAGCCAGCAGGGGATGCCCTCCGTTCCCAGGGGTGGTCATCCAACAGAGGGTATGCTCTGTTTCAGGGAGCTGATCAGTGAACAGGGGATGCCCTCCATTCCTGGAAGCAGTCCAGCCAGTAGGGGGACCTTCCCCTCCTGACAACTGGTCAGCCAGCAGTGCATGCCCTCTGTTCCTGAGAGTTGGTTATCAGTAGGGAGTTCCCTCCATTTCTGGAAGCTGGTGGGCCAGCAGGGGTTGCCCTTCATTTCTGGGAGCTGGCTGGCCAGTGGAAGGAGCTTTCCCTTCCTGACAGCTGGTCAGGCAGCAGTGGGTGCCCTCTGTTCCTGGGAGCTGGCTGGATAGCGGGGGTGCCCTCTGTTCCTGAGAGTTAGTTACCAGCAGGGTGTGCCCTCCATTCCTGGAAGTTAGTCAGCTGGTGTGCTCTCCATTCATGGAAGCTGGTCAACTAGAAGGGGTACCCTCTGTCCCTGGGAGCTGGTCAACCAGCAGAGATGCCCTCTGTTCCTGAGAGTTGGTTACCAGCAGGGAGTGCCCTCCATTCCTGGAAGCTGGCTGGCTTGGTGCCCTCCATTCATGACAGCTGGTCTGCTAGAAGTGGATACTCTCTGCTCCTGAGAGGTGGTTGTTAAGCAAGTAGTGCCCTCTATTTCTGGCAGCTGGTCGGGCAGCAGGGGCTGGTCAGGCAGCAGGGCCTGCCCTTTCTTCCTGACAGCTGGTTGTCCAGCAGGAGGTACCTTTGCTTCCTGAGAACTTGTCATCCAGTAGGGGTTACTTGTCTATTCCTGAGAGCTGGTCGTCCAGCAGGGGCTGCTTGTCCCTTCCTGAGAGCTGTTCAGCTGGCAGGGGGTGTTGTCCATTCCTAAGAGCTGATCATGCAGCAGGGGGTGCTCATGCTTCCTGGAAACTGGTTCCACCATTTTAACAATTCCGAACTGGAAGGATATACTACATTGACACACTGTAATTGGTCAAGGACTACTTTAGCCAATCAGCTTTCATGATTTCTTCTATCCATTTTATAATACTCAATAGAAACCATTTGGCATTCATTTCCCCCTAAGTAAATGCAGTTCCTTCAAAAAAATTGTAAGGAAGGGACCTGAGCTGATCTTTTCCCTTTTACCATTTCCAGACTGTGGTCTCATGGCCAGTTTGTCGAGTCTGGTACTATGTGCATACATACCATTCTAAATGGAATTTAGAAATTGCTATTTAAACCTACATAGCCTTTAACAAGCTCCAGACATCTCTAGGGAAATACTGAAAAAAAACCCAACATTTTTGTACATAACTCAGATGATATTTCTTAAATTGTCTCTGCTCAGCTTCCTGTTTTCATTATAACTGCACTTTAACATGAAAACAGGATCTGTGTAACTTAGACATCTCCTGCTCCGAATGCCTATCTGCAACTGACTGCATGATCCTCTACTAGTGACGTCACAGGAACGGATTACGTCATCAGAAGCTGTGGATTGTAATGTCAGGTGAAGATAAGCAATCAGTGGTGCTAATTAAGTTCAGGGGACAGCAATCTTGTTTTCATGATAATGTGTGTAATTAAGAAGAAAAAAAAGAAAAGAGCATTGCAAGGGTAAACAAGATGCTGGGATGCATATCTAGGGGGATCCGCAGTAGGAGAGAGGAGGTTACACTGCCCTTGTACAGGTCACTGGTAAGGCCGCATCTAAAGTATGGAGTTCAGTACTGGTGCCTACACCTCAAAAATGAAATTAACCTGCTGGAGAAGGTACAGAGGAGGGCTACAAAGACGATAGCGGGTCAGCAGGGTAAGGCATACGAGGAGAGGTTGAGAGCACTGAACGTGTACTCCCTGGAAGACGGGAGAGAGAGAGAGAGAGAGAGAGAGAGAGAGAGGACATGATTGGAACCTTCAAGTACTTGAAAGGGATAAATAAGGTTGATAAGGAGAGTCTCTTTAAGCTGAGTGGCAACCATAACATAAGGGGGCACAGTCTTAAGCTGGAGGGTGGGAGGTTTAGGAGGGAGGTCAGGAAGCACTTCTTCACAGAGATGGTGGTGGACACTTAGAATGCGCTGCTGGAAGAGGTCATCTCATTGAAGACAGTGGGCAGCTTTAATAGAGGCTGGGACAGGCATAGGATGAAGGTAAGGATCATGGGTAGGGAGGATGGGAGGAGTGGGGAAGGAGGAGAGGGACTTTAGCTCCAGCTGTGGACCCTGCAATGTGAGAAGACTTGATAGACCAAATGGCCTTCTGCCGACGTCTTCGTATGCTCGTATGTTCATACTGCAAAAATGATAAGACACCTGGAATGGATTTAAATGTTACATTTTCTTAAAGTCCCACCCCCCCCGAGATGTGAGGGGCTCTTTAAAATTCCTATATCAATTAATCAATGTTCATTTATCCAGGTGAAATACCATTGAGACAGCGCATTTACAAGGTGGACCTGGATCATGTACAAGTGTAGAACAGACAAAAGGAAAATATATCAGAACGTATGATAAAAAGCATAATAAGTACAATCTTACAAATAAGTTACAGTTTGTACAGCATATACATGGAACACACGAGGGTACATGAATCAGATGGTACAATAGTCACCAGAAGACATGGTCGTCCTACTAGTAGAAAAAAAAGGCTGTAACCGGGACACTGAAAGGGGGAGGAGCTCCATAACAATGAATTTTACGAGAGCAGTTACAAAGTTCTTTAAAAGCTCTGGCGTAGATACTTTTGGAAAAGGATATTTTCACTAGAAGAACGATTTTTAGAGTTTTTTGCATTCTGCTCCATAGGACAGGGAGAAAGTGGCTTATGGATGCTTTGCCAAAACTTGTATTTACCTTGGGAATTATGAGAGAGGAGTACAAGAGACTTTTGAGAAGATCGCTCTCTGACTGGCAGAGTGGCAGGCAGTCAGTGATGTGTTTAGGAAGCTTGTTTGTTAATGCTCTGCATGTCCATAGGATAGCGTTTTTATGCTGTCTGTAACTAAGTGAATTCCAGCCAAGCATGGAGTAAGGCGTGTAATGATGTGTGGAATATGGTACATTAGTAATGAATCTAATTGCCCGATGGTAGAGGGTGTCAAGTTTCCCTAGGGAAGTACTTGGCCCGTGGCCATACGGGATATCAGCATAGTCTAGGAGTGGTAAGAACGTAGTTTACACTAGGCAGAGTTTTGCCTCCTGGGTTAATAGATGCTTTATGCGAAAGAAGATGCCAAGTCTTTGTCTTAGTCTTTTAGCTAAATTTCCGAAATGGACTGAGAAGGATAGCTTGTCATCAACCCAAACCCCCAAGTATTTGAAGTTTGACACAAACTCTAAGGGCTCACCTAGTAGCGGCTGAATAGTAGGGATTGTGACGGAATCCTTGGTTTTATTTGTACCTAGATTTGGAGCAAAGAGCACAGCCTTGGTTTTGCGGCATTTAATAGCAGCTTCAGCTGCAGCAGGTTTATTACTGTTGAGCCAAGAGCCACTATTAAATGGCACACCCTCGGCCTACGGCAAGGGCTGCAGTATAAGGGCACAATCCACAAGAGTGGCAAGGCAAAAACATAGAATTTAATGGCACATATGGATCGCTTGGCCCACCCAGTCTGCCAATTTTTCTTCCTACCTATACTGGCACCATACATTACATTGTCTTTATCTCACCCTCCCCTTGCTTTCCAGTAAGATTCACTTGTGTCTGTCCCTTGCATACTTGAAGCCCACCACTGTTTTCGCACCCATCCCCTCCTCAGGAAATCTGCTCCAGGCAGTCACCACTCTTTCAGTGAAGTATTTCTTCACATCTCTCTCTTGCATTTACCCCCTTCCAGTTTCATTATGTGTCCCCTTGTTCTCACTCTATTTCTCTGAAAAAAAGATCCCCTCCTGTACCTTATTTACCCCCGTGCGGTATTTATATGTCTGTATCACACCTCTCCTTCTCTCTTCCAGGATGTACATATTGAGGTCTCACAGTCTCTCATGTAAGACTTCTGACACAGATCCTTCACCATTTCAGCTACCCTCCTCTGGACTGCCTCCACTCTGTTTATGTCCTTTCTGAGATGTGGTCTCTAGAACTGTACATAGTACTCCAGATGGTGTCTCACCAGTGATTTATACAGTGGCAACACCACTTCCTTCCTTCTGCTGGTGATACCCCTCCCTATGCACCCCAACATCCCATTGGCATTACCCACTGCCTTGTCGCACTGCTTAGCCACCTTGAGGTCATCAGATATGTTTACTCCTAGGTCCTTTTCCTGTTTGGCAGCTGTCAATGATTCTTCTCCCATTTTGTATTCCGCCTCTGAGTTTTTGTGCCCCAAGTGCATGACTTTACATTTATTTGCACTGAAACACAGCTGCAACGCCCCTGACTCCTCTTCAAGTTTTCTAAGGTCTCTGCACATTCTTTCCACCCCATCTGAAGTGTCCACCCCACTGCAGATTTCGGCGTCATCCACAAAGACACAGACCTTTCCTTCCTGATCATCTGCAGTGTCACTTACAATGACATTAAAGAGGACTGGTCTCAGTATTGAGCCATGTGCCATCCTGCTGGTCACCCATCTCTTCCCCAAAGTGCACTCTGTTTGGCCGGCCTGCCGGTGCAGCGGTTGAGCTACCTCGTGGGCGCCGCGGCGGGTTGAGGCGGACTCAGGCAGCTGGAGGGCGGCTGGGGGAGGAGGATTGAGTGCCCAGTGGCTGCTCTCCTCCTCCAGGTGGGGTGGGATGCAAGTCCCGCTGCTATACCGCCACCTGGGTGACCACAGGTGGAGGTGCAGTGAGACTGCATACAGCAGGGTGGGAAAGGCGTCTGCCCGGGGCGGGCGCCAGCCGTCGTGGCGTGCTTCATCCCAGGCTTCCTACGTGAGGATGTCCTGAGGCGAGGAGACTGAAAAGCGGAAAACCCTGCACCAGGCTCCGTGAGCGGGACCTAGTCGACCAAGAACACACATAACCAGGCTCCAAAGAAGGGGCTGGCGAGGCCTTCCGACACACTTAAGGACTGAGAGAGGTTGAGGTCCTCTCCTCTCTCCACCGGGGGTGGCTGAGGCAGGATAGGACAGGCTTGCCGGTACCGGAGGAGGTACCTGGGGCGGGACTACAGGAGCGCGCACGGCCTAGGGCTCCCCGAAGAAAGGATCCTGGTGCAGCGAGGAAGGGAGCATAAAAAAAAAAGTGCACTCTGTTTACCACCACACTCTGTCATCTATTCCTTAACCAATTGGATACCCAGTTTACCATCTTCTGACCCACCCCTAGGCCGCCTAGTTCCCTTATGAGCCTCCTATGTGGAAAAGTGTCAAAAGTCTTACCAAAATCAAAGTAGCCCTTTTTCACCACCCTACTCTGATCTATTTCACTGGTCACCCAGTCAAAGAAATCTATCAGATTTGTCTGACATGACCTCATACCGGTGAAACCATGTTGCCTCGGGTCTTGTAACCCTTTGACTTCTAGATATTCCACAATCCTTTCTTTTAGCAGTAACTTTATTAGCTTCCCCACCAGTGATGTCAGACCGATGGCCTACAGTTGCCAGCCTCCTCCCTGCTACTGCTTTTGTGAAGTGGGACTACATCTTTTATTTTATTTATTTATTTCATTGTTCGGAATAAATAAATACATAAAACAAAAGATGCAGTTCCGTTTCACATCTGCCCTCCTCCAGTCCTCTGGTAGTACCCTTGTTTCCAGTGAGTTGTTAAAAAGGACTGTCAGAGGTGGAGCCAATACCTCAGTACCCTTGGGTGTCCCCCACCTGGCCCCATTACTTTGTCTACTTTCAGATCTGCTAGTCCCTTCAGGATTCTCTCCTGTAGAAAGGGACCTGTGTCTACCCTCCCCCTCCAGTGTCCCTATTGCTTTTATGTGGCCCAGCCCCTCTCCCTTCTTTTGTAAAGACTGAACACAAGTATTTGTTGAGGATATCTGCTTTTTCCTGATCGTCCACTGCACAGTCCCCACCCGCTGTTCTTTACCTCACAATTTCTCCGCTAGTCTTCCTTTTTTCATTTATGTACCTAAAAAATGTCTTTTCCCCTTCAGTTACACCTTGGACCATTCTTTCCTCAGTTTGCGCCTTTGCACTCTTCACCAATTTCCCTGCTTCCCTCTGCTTCTCACTATACACCTCCTTGTCTTCTTCCCTCTGCGTCTCTTCGTACCTTCTAAATGCCACCCTTGTTTTAGCCTTAACCTTTTCAGCCACTTCCTTCAAAAACCACAGCAGTCTATTTCTTCTTGTTCTTACTTCCTTTGTGCAGATATTTTTTGTCTTCACTATGCCTTCCCGTAGCTTATCCCACTGTTCTTCCACCCCAGCCAGGTAACCCCCCCCCATTAGGTGGTCCCTGAGGCATTCAACCATTTAAAAAACCCTGCTCTCCTGAAGTCCAGGACCCTCATCCTTGTGTAGTTCGCTTCCACCACCGCCTTTATGTTAAACTACACTGTACAGTGGTCACTAGTCCCCAAGTGGCCTCTACTTTGCTGTTTGCCACACTGTCCCTATTATTGAGCACTGGGTCTAGTATTGCCTCATTATGAGTGGGATCCCAGACTGGCTGCCTGCAAAATACCCCCTTGAGGGAGTCCAGGATGTCCCTGCTTCTAGCTGAAGCTGTGGCTGGGAGGCTTCAATCTACATCAGGCAGCCTGAGGTCCCGCACACCAACAGCACCTCCCCTTTTCCTGCTACTGTGCCAGTGGCTTCTATCAGTGCCTTATCTAAATTCTTCCCTGTGTTGGAGGTCTGTAGATAGCACCAGTATGAATAGTGGCTCCATTTCCCATCACCAAGATGACTCACAAATCCTCCAATCCCCCCCCCCAGATTCCCTGTGTCTCCATTGCTTCGTTACGCTCCCTTATGTACGGCACCACCCCTCCAACTTTTCTTCCCACCCTATCTTTCCTAAACAGAGTATATCCTGGTTCGGCCACCTCCCAGTCCTAGTTTCCTGTGCACCACAACTCAGTAATGGCCATGATATCCAGGGCTGTCTCTGTCACGATGACCTCTAGGTCGAAATTTTTTTCCCTAGACTTCTTGTGTTTGTACACATGGCCTTCCACATTTTTATTACATATCTGCCTGCAGCCCCCTTCCTAGCAATGCAAGCCTTTTCCTCCCAAATCCAAGGAACAGACAACACCACAATGAAGTACTACACAAACAGCGAGGAACAAGATCCTCGAGGTGATTGCAAAACCGAAAAGGCGGCTACCTGAAAACTACACTGGAGCCACGACATAGAAGACAAATTCCAAGAGCAACTGAGTTGGGCTACATAGCGAAAACTGAAAAAAGACCTCAAAAGCTAGGTCTAGTTTATAATCCTTTAATATAAAAGTAAAATGGAAGATCAAGGGTAGCAGCACCCCCACACACGTGACCGACAACGTTTCATGTCTCACTGATGCTTTTTCAAGGCATTATATTTAAGGATTATTGACTAGACATAGATTTTGAGGTCTTTTTTCAGTTTTTGCTGTGTAGCCCGACTCAGTTGCTCTTGGATCCTCAAGGCTATGCAGAGAAGCCATGAAGCTCTGAAACCTAGCCTATTCCCGGGGCGCAGAGCTATTTGCAGTACACCTGCCAAGAAAAGGCAATGCTCTGGCAGACTCTCTAAGCAGAATCAGCCTGGGGAAACGATGAGTGGGCTCTGAACCAGCAGGTGCTAGCATCAGTGTTCATATGTTTGGATATACCAGAAACAGATCTGTTTGCTTCCTGAGAGAACAACCAGCTCCCACATTTTTGTTGCAGACCCCTAGTAATGGCATCAGTCCCAGAGAATGCCATGCTCCTGGACTGAACTGGGAAGTTCCTATACACCTTCCCTCCATTCGCACTACTACTGAAAGTGCTCATACAGTTCAGGAGGGAGTCAGCAACAATAATCCTCATAGCACCAGACTGGGCCAGGCAGACTTAGTAGTCCATGCTCCTGGCTCTCTGCAACAAACCAGCCAGCAACCTGCCTGTGAGACACAATCTGCTGACATAGGGTAGAATAATATTTCCAGAGCTGAGAACTCTATGCCTCAGGGCACGGTTCTTGAAGAGCTAGAGTTTTCTGGTCTAAATCTATCAGAAGACATAATAAAAGTGTTGAAGGTTTCTAGAAAACCAGCAACAAGGAAAGCATATATGAACATATGAAATTTGCCAGCAGATAAAGGCCTAGAGGTCTATCAAGTCTGCTCGAATGTGTAGCTAGCACCCCTTATTTTGCAGCTGCTCCTCCCTCCCACTCTTCCCCTCCATTGACCCCCCTTGCCCTGTCCCAGCTCCTTTTGAAGCAGTTCACTGTTCTACTAGACACCACTTCTGCTGGTAACGCATTCCACCCAGCTACCACCCTCTCTGTAAAAACGTGTCTCCTCATTTCCCTTCTGAATTTTCCTCCCTCCAGTCTCATATCATTGCCCCAGGTGTCCCGCCCCTCCTTTACTTTGAACAGCCCCTCTGTACCGGTCTTGTTTATTTCTTTCATATACTTAAAGGTTTCAATCATGTCCCCCATCCCTCCTCTCCTCTAGCGAGTACATGTTCAGCTCCCTGAGCCTCCTCTTCAATGCAAGTCCCCCAGCCCCTTGATCATCCTTGTCACCCTGCGCTGCACCCCCTCCAGTAACTTAATGTCCCTCTTTAGATACAGGCACCAGTACTGCACACAGTACTCCAGATGCAGTCTAACTAATGACCTATACAGTGGCAGAATCACCTCCCCCCTCCTCGAGGAGATACTCCTTGCAAAGCAACCCAGCATTTTGTTGGCCTTTGTAGCTGCCTTCCTACATTGTGCAGAGTTGTTCATTGACCCTGTAATGAGCACCCCCAGATCCTTCTCCTCCTCTGTCTGGGCTAGCTCCACTCCCCCAGCTGGTAACTCCTCCTTGGGTTCTTCACCCCACAGTGCAGCACCTTCCACTTTTTGGCATTAAACCCCAGTTGCCAGGTGTCTGACCAGGTTTGCAGCTTTTCCAGATCATCCTGCAACCCCTGCCATCCCCCCCTAGGTCATCCACCACTGTTCCCATCTTGGTGTCATCAGCAAACAGACTGATCTTGCTCTTGATGTCCAATGATATGTCTGCAATGAATATCCCAAACAACACTGGTCCCAACACCGAGTCCTGCGGAACACTGCTCGTCACTACCCTTGGGGATGAGAGAGGCCCACCCACCACCACCCTCTGTTGTCTTCCCTAAAGCCAGTTCCCTACCCATCTCACCAGCTTTGCACCTGCCCCCGTGCCTTCTAACTTACTTCCCAGCATCCCATGTGGCACCAAGTCAAATGCCTTACTGAAGTTCAGATACAGGACGTCCACTGCATGGCCCCTGTCCAACTGCCTAGCTACCCAGTTATAGAACTCCAGCAAGTTGGCTTGGCAGGATCTGCCACGTATGAAACCATGCTGTCTGCTGTCCTGTAGTCCTTTGGCCTCCAGGAGGGCCACCAGCCTTTATTTATTTATTTTTATTTAGTTTTTGTTGACCGGGTAAGTGCACTAAACAAATCCTGCCTATTTTCAGGCACGACCCGGGGGAGGGGGATACAGATGAATGCAAACTGACCTTGAACCAGATTACGCTGTTGGTAGTATTTTCAGTGAATGAGGGAAATTTGGCCAGAACCCCAGGGAAATTCCCCCTACTCTGACAGAGGGGAGTACTCTGTCCAAGATGGCGGAACCTCCTCTGCCTGCTGCAGAGGCGGCTGGTGAGACAGGAGACTTGGTCTCAACTCCTGTCTCTGGTTGTTTGGAGACCACGATGGAAAAAGTTATGTCTTTGCAGGAGTTTATTGTATCTGATGCTCCCCTTCAAGAAGCACCTACTACTGAGACTACATCTCTTTTGAACCTTTCACTTATGGATTGCTCTACCTCCCTGGATGTTACTATGGAGAATGGTCAGTGTCTCAACCTAGCTACAGTAGCAATGAGAGGCCAGCGATGTTAGAGGCACCTGGCTGAAGCAGAACGTTGTTTCTCACTAACTAAACTCGCTTTACAAAATGAATTGCTGACAGTTCGACACAACACAAATGACAGAGCCTGCTCTTCTACTTACGGCACTATGGGTAAGTCTGAACTGCCTCCAGTCATACAGCCTGAACCGACAAGTGTACCTTCCTTGCCTGTAACTGTTGGGGATCACCTTTCCTTGTCATTGCCGACCGAAGCCTGCAATGATACAAATGTTACGATTTCTGAGCCTCCCCCAGATGACCGATCCTCCTCACTAATGCCTCTACAACATGAAACTCCCCCAGTGGAACCTACCTGGTCGGTGGAAAAGGCATTGCATGGTGCTGGCTGGATTCAGGAACCTGGGCTGGGACAGTGGGTTTCCGGTCCATCCCCTATTCGGTCCCCCCATCCCAAGGACTTCCTGGATGCACAGCAGAGTCAGCCTGACACACGGAGTTCCTCGGACCCGTTAAGCATACTGATGGACTTGGCTCTTACCCAGAACCCTGTGCTAGCCCTCCCGCACGAATCTACACAGCGAGCCTCTCCTCTTCCTGGTGGTTCAGAAGTGACAGTTTTGGATTCTGCTATTATGGGTAAGCCACCCCCTAAACAGGTGGGACACACTCGCTCCTTTTCTTCCTTATTTCACTCTCCGGTCCTAGCTGCAAAACGGCACAATGCTGCACGACTTGTTTATAGAGGGGGACTACCTGACCCTCCGGACCGCGTGTTCATGGCCAGGACTCTGCTAAAAGACTCTTTAAAATTTTTTGCCCGTGAGATATATGCTCTTATTCATGTCTCTGGAGAATCCACGTTTGATGTAAGTTTTCAGACGTCTCGTGGATTAGATCGTTTTTGGATTAGGTACCACGCATTAAAAACTACTGCTTTATGGACTTCCTTTCAGGCCATTCCCCTCTCAAAACCTGCCTTTAAGACCATCATGGTGATGTTCCGGAATGAGGGTGTGGATGTGTCGGATATTGTTTATTGGTTGGGGCAACGCTGTAAGGTACAGGGCCAACCTGAGGCTATCCTGGACACAGAAAATATCTGGACAGGGGGATGGAAGTTTAAGGTTCTGTTACATACTAATGACTCGGGCCCAATCCACTTGCCTAACTCTTTTTTCTTAGGTCGTGATAGGGGGGTGCTGTTTTACCCGGGACAGCCAAAGGCCTGTTACAGGTGTGGGGACCCCACGCACTTGAGTAATGTCTGTGATAAATTGAGATGTAACAGTTGCGGGGTGCTGGGACATGTGGGGATTCATTGCCAGAATAACAGCAAATGTAATCTTTGTGAAGAGATTGATCATACGTTCCAAACTTGTCCTTGGTCTGCTCATGCCCAGGCAAATCATGATGGCGGGGTGGATCAACAATTTGTGATTACGCAGGCACAAGAAGCGCGGCTTCGAGCCACTGCTGCTGTTCCAACTACAGCTGCAATGGACCCTGCTCTGCCTGTCCATGTACCTGTGCCTCCCCAGGTTACCACCCCTCATCAGTTGTTGCTGTTGAACCCCAGTTAGTTGTAGAACCCCCTACGCCACCACATGCTTTACCTACGGCATCGCACTTGGATCACATCCCTGGCCCAAGTGCCATGCCACCTCCCAGTGAGTCTATTACTGTTGTGCGACGACGGTCAATGAGGAATGGTCCTCGTACCTTGCCACCTCTTATAACACCCGTGGAACCCCAACCCATAGCCTTGTCTAATACATATGAGATTCTCCAGATGACTTCTGAAGACGCAGGCGGTGAGTCTGACTCTTCTTCTATTGCGTCCTCCCTCCCTGATGGCACCACTGATTCGGAATTCCAACTGGGCTCAGGTCTCTCGCAAAAATGTAAGGCCAAAGTTAGGCTTAAAGGAAAGAATGTAGTTGGGAAGAGAAAGTCTTAAGGTTAGTTCAGTTAGTTCACACTGTATAACTGGAACCATGGTGCCCTTTGTTTGCCACACTATTAATGTTAATAGTATGAAAAGAATGGAGAAACGAAGATTAGTATTCTCCTTTTTACAATTCTTGCCATTAGGTATCTTTTTATTGCAGGATACCAGGCTCCACACTGTGCAGGAAATTAGACAAGCATAGCATGACTGGCTTTTGGGCCCTTCATTTTGGTCCATAGGACAGGACCCCTGTTCGGGTCTGGGCATATTAGTCAATGTTCCGGGCTTCCATTTACTACAGTTGTTGGATTTGGCTCCTGGTAGAGCCCTAGTTTTGGATTTTGTTTTAGGTAACTGCCCGTACTGAGTCATAAACATTTACGCCCCCCAAGTTAAGACGGCTCGCATAGCCTTGCTTTCTATGATTTGCCCTTACTTGCATACTTCTTTCCAAGTGGTGTTTTCTGGTGATTTTAATTGTGGCCTTAGCCTACTAGATAAAAGTTCATTTGCCACCACTAAAAAATTTTTTTGTGATTCACATGAATTGGAGAACCTGATTCATACTGCACATTTGACTGACGCTTACCTTTCTTTTACAAAATTACATACTCCCACCTTTCAAAAAGGAAAATTGGCAACCAGAATTGATTTTGTTTTTTTATCCCGTACGTTACCGATTAGCTCAGCTCAGGTACAGGCAGTAGCCTTTTCCGATCACAAAGTTCTGTCGATTGGTATAGGTCCAGTTGCCCCTTTTAGCAAAGGGCCGGGACTTTGGAAATTTAACACATCTTTGTTGCAAGATATGATGTTTCAGAGGTTTCTCCTGTCTTTTCTTTCTGCTCGAAAATCTGTATTTATTTTTTATGATGACCTCATACGTTGGTGGATGGATACGAAACATGCTTTAATCGTTTATTTGAAAAATTACAGTCGACAGAAAAGCAGGAAGGATTATCTGGATTATTTACAGAAAAGGGCTCACCTACAGTCATTGCTTTCCATAGCACATATGACGGGACAGAATCTGTCCCCCCAGATTCAATCAACACGGAAAGACACGTTGTGTTTTCAATCCAGACAATCTCAACAATTGTACCACCAACACAAATTCCATATGTCTGGACCTTGGGACGTAGTGTGTCCTTTTGAGTCAAATTCACGACAAGTCTCTCAGAAAACTGTGCTGCGTCTTGACAGTTCTAAAGGGACACTATGTGATACCCGTTCTAATATTCAGTAGATTGTGACTGACCACACGACTGCTCTATTTTCCCCCCATCCTGCTGTAATAGAAGACCCAACACTTCTGTACAGGGATCTAGATATTCCACTCCCTTCGACACAGAGTGTAAATATGGCCTGTGCTGTCTTGACAGAGAAAGAGGTGTCTTCGGCGATTTCTTCCTTGCCTTCGCATAAAACTCCTGGATCGGATGATCTCCCGGCTGCTTTGTATAAAGTACTGAATGACCATTTAATCACTGAACTGATCACTGTATTTAATGCCCTGCTCAGTAGCGAGACGATACCTCTAGACTTTACCAAGGGTGCTTTAATATATGTCTACAAACAAAAAGGTGACATTCACCTTTTGGAGAATTGGCACCCCCCTCTGTATGTTAAATACTGATTTTAAGTTATTAATGAAAATTATTGCAAGACGTTTGTCAGGAATTGCGGAATTGGTTCTGCATCCAGTCCAATCCTGCTCAATACCTACCAGACGAATATCTGATCATCTGATTCTCCTTCGGGAACTATTTTCCCATGGATTTGCAGGCAAGGCCTCTGGTATTATTGTTTCAGTGGACCAGAAGGCAGCATTTGACTCGGTTAACCACGATTTTTTGTGGAGCGCATTGCGTCTTTTACATATACCAGACACCATGATCCAATGGCTACAAAAGTTCTACAGAACGGCCACGGTAGTTCCTGTGGTAAATGGTTGGGTAGGGCCTATGATCCCTGTTAAAAGAGGTGTCCGCCAGGGTTGCCCTGCAAGCCCTCTATTATATGTCCTATTTTTGGATGTTCTGCTCCGACGATTGAATGTTCACCCTCGGATACATGCCATTTCTTGTTCTGATATGCATGCGCCGTATGTAGCCATTGCATATGCAGATGATATTTGCCTCCTACTGGCTGATACGTCCTCAGTAGAGGCTTCTTTACAAGAATGTTCTTTATTTGGAAATTTTTCAGGAGCCTGTTTGAATTTTGGAAAGAGTATGGGTATCCGGTTGGGATCCATTATGGCCCCGATGCAACATATTGGCCCACTGCGTCTGGTAGAGGGGCCCATTCGTATCCTAGGAGTCCATTTTGGAACCTGTGACTATGATGTGTATAATTGGGAGATTAAACTACGACAGGGTAAAATGACTGTTGCCTCTTGGAATAGAGGATCAATTGGGAAGAAAAAGAGGGTATATTTGATTAAGACCTTTTTAATACTTCTATTTCTTTATTTAAGTTATGTATTTCCTATCCCGAAACAAATGGAAACAGTGGTTTTCAGCTTGTTTTTTCAGGCATCGTGGGGCAGCAGGCTGAACCCGATCAAACGTAACATTACTTATCTACCCAATACAGAGGGTGGTGTAGGTATGATTAATCCCTTGTTGTTTTATTCTAGTGTTTTTCTTATAGCCAATTTACGGCCACTTCTGATTAATACTCAGAAGGGATGGGAAATGTGGTTTTATGACTCTTGTGGAGCTTGGTTCCACCAGTGTGAACATAACTCCTTGCGTGTGCTTCGTCTTTCAGGTAGTACACCCCTGTATGTGAAACATATGTTTTTGCATTTAAAACAATGGCGAGTGTCACCTCAGATGCTCATTGCTCACTCACATAAGACTCTTTATAAGCTGCTTCTTTCCTCTGTGTGTATGACACAGTCCCCTTTTGATAAATGTCCGGTTCAACATATTTCCTCCCTTTTATCCTTGTTGCGGTGTAAAAGAATTCCTGCACATATGTGGGACTTTCATTGGCTATCGTGCCATGAACCAATTAATGTTAAAGCCAACCACAAACATAAACGACTTCAGGATAGATTGTGTTCTAGACTATTATGTAATGCAACACTAGAAACGATACCTCATTTATTTTTTGAATGTACATTTATTCGGCAATGGTGGGTTTTTTTGGCACACAAGTGGGCTTCTCCAATATTTCAGACTGTTTCCTATCAGACAATTATGTATGGTGTTTTTTCCCCTCAATGGTCCTTATGGCATACGGACACTCTAAATCTTATTCTAGTTGTGATCAAGTGGAATATTGGATGGCTAGATGTCAGTGTACCCTACAGCAAAAAGACTGCACCTTTTTGGAACTTGAGCGGAAAGTTGTAAAGGACTTACGAGCCATATATGCATATGAACAAACACTGCACTCGGCTTCCAGTTTGCTTGCCTTATGGACTGCACTTCCTTGGATTATTGATTCGGACTCGGCCGTGACTTGATAATCCTTCCTTTATTGCATTTTCGTATTGTTTTCCTTTTCAGATGTGCCATTTGTTATGCAGTGTTTTACTTTTGTGTTGTTTTTCTTTTCTGTGTATATTATTATACGTTCTGTTGTACTGTAGGTCACACGATTCCTTGTTCTAATAAAACTTTCCCCTACTCTTTTAGATAAGTGCCATGGGATCTTTAACATCCACCTGAACTACCACCAATCCAGGCAGATGGAACCTCGGTTTAATGTCACATATGAAAGACGGATCTTGCTCTCATACTGCATTTATTTCAGGATAGTCTTCATCAGCTTACCCACAATGGATGTGAGGCTCGCTGGTCTGTAGTTTCCCGGTTCATCTTTGGGGCCACTCTTGTGGAAGGGCACCACATGAACCATCCTCCAATACTGAGGTACACACCCCAAGTGTAGTGAAGCATTAAATACATCTGCCAAAGGTCCCACAAGGACCTCTGCCAGCTCCTTCAGTACCCTGGGGTGGATGCCATCTGGGTCTGGCGCCTTGTCCACCCTCAGTGCCCTCAAACCCTCCAGAACTCTGCCCTCCATGATTTCCCTGTCTGTCACCCCTCCCCCCCGGTTTTGCCATTTCTCCACCCTTGGGTATCACTCCCCTCTTCTCCTTAGTAAATACCGAGCAGAAGTAATCATTTAGTGCTTCTGCCTTATCACCCCCTGCTTCCACCCAGCCCCTCTCCTTCCTAATCCTTACTATGTGGTTCTTACAGTTCCTTTTCTCCCTGATGTACCTAAAGAAGTCCTTCTCACCCTTCTTAATGTCTTGTGCCAGCCTGAGATCCGTAGATGCCTTGGCTCCCCTTACTGCCCGTGTCACCTCCTTAGATTCCTTCAGGTACTCCTCCCTGTCCTCCCCCTCCCTGTTTTCTTGTACCTCCTAAAGGCAGCTCTTTTCCTCCTTACCTTTTCCATGACCTCCTTGCTCACCCAGCTCAGTTTCTTAGCCCTAGCCTTCTTGCTCTGGGTCTTGCTGCAGGTTCTGGTTGCCTCCGCTATCCCCAACTTTATGAGCTCCCACCTCTGGTTAGTGTCCATGCTAGGTTGAATTTTGGGCAGGTACCCTTTTACCACTTCCTCCATCTTCCCAAAGTTGGCCCTCCTGAAGTCCAGCACCCTTGTGCCAGATTCCACTCCTTCCTTGCCCATGTCTAATGTGAGCCATACTGAGTGGTGGTCACTCCCTGACAGTGGTTCTGCCACCCTAAGTTCCTTCACAAACTCAAAAGTATTCCCTGACCTAGTTGGGTCACTGACCATTTGCATCAGGAAGCTGTCCTGGAAGGCATCCAGCAGTACCTGCTCCCTTCTATTGCTGGTTGTTGGGGTACTCCAGTCCACTCCTGGCATGTTGAAGTCCCCCACAATCACTGCACTACCCCTCATGCAAGTCCTTCTGATCTGTACTGCTAGTTCCCTGTCTAACTCCTCTGTCTGAGAGGCTGGCCTGTACACCACTCCCATTCTGAGAGTCCTATTCTTGGAATCCTGGAATTGCATCCAAAGTGACTCCGTGCTACCCTTCTCCCCTTCCTCCCTTACACACTTCAGTCCTTCCTTCACATATAGTGCCACACCCCCTCCTTTCCCAATCACCCTGTCCCTACAAAATAACCTGTACCCTGGTATAGTCCTTCCTTCACATATAGTGCCACACCCCTTCCTTTCCTAATCACCCTGTCCCTACGAAATAACCTGTACCCTGGTACAGACAGGTCCCAGTCATTGTATGGGGTGGCCCATGTTTCTGTGATGGCTGCAATGTCCACCTCTCCCTCTGCCATGAGCACCTGTAGGTCTGCAGTTTTCCTTCTAAGGCTCCTAGCATTAAGGGTGACCACCGTCCACCCTTTCTCCCCCCTCCCATCCTGCCCTCCTTTACTAGCATCACCAATAGTATTGCCCTTTGTCTTTTGTCAGTGTTGTTGGGGGGGTTAGCTTCTGTGGCTTCCCAACCTGTGGTCTCTGCATGTCTTTTGTCCACTTGCCACCCCCCCGCTCCTAGTTTAAATTCACAACTTTCTCTATGTACTCCTCCATCCTCTGTTTCAACACTTTCTTTCCCTCCTCGCTCAAGTATAATCTGTCTTTGGCATAGGGACTACTGTCCTCCCATATCCCTCCCCAACCCCTCCACCAGCCCATACCCTTTAGCATGACACCAGGTGCTTAGCCATCCGTTAAATTCCTCTATTCTCAGCTTTCTTGTTGTGCTTGCCTTTGGCACAGGAAGTATCTCTGAAAAAGTTACTGATCTTCCTGCCCCCTCACATAATTGTGCTAGTTCCTCAAACCTCCTCTGGGCTGTATCCACCGTCTTGTCAGCCAGGTCGTTCGTCCCCGGATATATAATCAAATGAGGCATGTCCCTACCCCTTCTAGCATATTTAAGAACAGACTGTCCCACCCTTTCTGCTGTCATTCCTGGCATGGCTTCCACCCAAATGCAACCATGCCTCTCCCCTTTGCTACCTCACCCAACTCCTCTTAGTATTGAGTCCCCCAGCACTAAGGTTCCACCCATCTTACTTCCTGTTTGCTTCCATTCCTCTCCATCTCTCAGTCCTGACTCCTCTTCTTCCTCCTGCACAGTATTTCACCCTTCTGCCCCTGTTGAAATTCTGCCAGCAGAACTTCCCCCCACTCCAGTTTGGTCTGGGCATTTCCCAGTTACTCCTCCAATATACTTTGGATGGAGGAGAAGACACAGAAGGCGAGCATGGATGTATTGTACTTATGCTGGATGTATGCAAATGCATGTCTAACAGTAGCCCCTTCCCCGCCACTGATCTCTGGGTATGTACATTGCCCTCCGCTTCCAGTAGTCAAAACTAAAGCACCATACTGTGGACACAGCTACTTAGATGCCCCTATGACTTCCACCCAAAGTCCATTTACATCCTGCACATGGACACAACCACATAGAACTTGAGGGGGCCAGACAATCACAATAGCAGCACCCCTGGCCTACCAGCATTATACTGCCCACAAGATTACCTGGCCCACTATATTTTGTTTTTTTTCTTATAATTTTTATTGAGATTAAAATACATACTACAGTAAAATAAAAAAAGACAGCATTGCCTTCAGTTACATCAGATCTGTAAGTTGTAACAATTCATTTGTTAGATAACAGCCATTTCTGGAAAAAAAAACCTCAGTGGGCCCTACTATCGCCTGTTTCTGCTGGAGCTCCCCACTTTGGCTCCAATCATATCATCTACTGCCCCAGGGTGATTTGGACCCTGCCAGTAACCCAGACAAAATGCTGACAGGAAACAACTCCCCTCTACAGCGATGCCTTTTACTGGCCTACTATACCCCTACTCTCTCGAACCTTACTGTAGGAGCCAATGAATTTTCAGTTGCCCATGTAAGTTCATCCCTGTAAGCAACACAATCAGATAAACAACAAAGAAAAAAACCTTTGGAACTATTTACAGAAAAAAAAACAGCGGGAGAGAGAGAGTGCGAAATGCATGTTTTACCCCTTGACCTTGGCACCTCTTCAGGGATACTTCTACCCACCGCCGTCGTCTTTTCCCTTTTGTACCTGGCCCACTTTCACCATCTGGTACTCTGAGGCTCCACAGTGACCTAGTACCACTCCGGGATCTGGACTGACCTAGACCCTATCTAGAACAACAGGGACACTGCCACTGGTACAGTCTCTGCTACTTCCACCTCCATTTTTTGCACATGGTGCTCCGCATATCACAGACAAATTGTGGCAACATATCCCCTCAGGTCCTGCAACAACAAAATTGTTAGGGCACATCAGTCACAAGCCCACATGGTACACAACATGCAAAGTGAGTGCAGTACTTACTCTTGTGGACTCCACCACCCATCAGTAGATGCTGCTGTTGTTACAGAATCCATATCCCTCCTAGGTTAGGTTTGCAGGTTAACAGGCCCTACTCCCTGGCTAGGATTGGAATGAGTTATTTTGGGACATAACATCACTGCACTGGACGATATGTGTGTCACAGCAGTTATGGCCCCGATAGCATGCCCCACCCCCCATGCATGACGCCCAACACACCCTGGCCCACAAAGGGCCATTGCAAAGAGACATGTGCTGTCAAAGTTGTGTGTACTGGCCTGGTAGCATGGAGGACTGAGGCACTGGGAGCCATATCTCCTGCCACACCAGTGACCCAGATTCGGGAAAGGACCAGGGTCGCTTGTGGGCTGGCCATGGGAAGTGGGATCGAGCATCCACAGACGGCTTTCCTCCTTTTGTGGGGGAGGGGGACAGTGTGTGCTGCAGCTTGAGTGCCACCCAGTGGAGACTTGGTGACTCAGCAGGCAGCCACCTCTCTAAAGGTCGGGTGCACATGTTCGAGTATGTATGGCATCTTCATGTAGCATATCCACACCATCGCACATGCACTGACCTTGGGGACGAGGACCATAAAATGTGAAAAGCAGGGCTGTGCAATAAGGAAGCCCCACTCGCCTGTCTTGACCTGTGCCATCGCCCCAGGCCCTGCCCACCGGATCCAGACTCGGGGGAGGTAAGGGAGGATGGCCGTCTCTCCCTGGGCCCCACCACTGGAGGTGAAAGGGCCCAGTTGCTCTGCCTGGGCAGGAGTCTTGCCCTGAACATGAGAAGCATGTCAATGTTTTTGTTTCTAACATTTCTTTGTATATGATGTATTTATTAACTGTCTACTGTATGTTATGTGTCAGGCGTGACTGAAAAAGGGCAGTGCACAGTTCACTACCTAGTAAAAAAATAAAAAACATTGTGGGGGAACAAGGCATATAAGACCTGACGGGAGACGGTGGTCAGTCAAGGAGGGGGGAGTAGGGGCTGAAGAGCCAGCCAGCACCCTGAAGCACGAAAAAGATCTACAGAAGAAAGAAAGTTGTGTGTGTGTGTCTGCACACCAGACAGAGGCCCTGCTGGCTAAGCCACCCACACAAAACCCAGGTGATACAACCGGGTGAACACTGGCTTGGGCCATTACTACTACAAGTATGTCACCCTGACTGATTATACATATCCTGCTGTGTGAGGATGAACTGCAGAGGCAGAAGCACAGATACCCATGGGTGTGTGGACAGTGGCTGGACCCTGGGATTCTCACAGAAGTACAATGCCTTGGCATGAGTCTCGCCCTGAACATGAGAAGCAGGGTGCTCCCAGCTGGGCTGCCACATTATACAACTGGGCCCTTCCAAAGGACCAGTGAGGATGTCCCCAGTATGAACCAGTCCTCAGTGTCGAGGTGCATACAACAAACCACAAAGGCACTGCTGCAGTACTTGGAGGACTACATACACTTCCCTGCCACGGAGGCTAAACTGGGGGACATAAGAATGGCGTTGCATGCAATGGCAGGTTTCCCAAATGCCACCGGAACCAAAGACTGTGCCCATGTGACATTCTATGCAGTGGCAGGGTTCCCAAATGCCATCAGTGCCACAAACTGTACCCATGAGGCATTCTACGCAGTGGCAGGGTTCCCAAATGCCATCAGTACCACGGACTGTGCCATGTGGCATTCTATGCAGTAGAAGAGTTTCAAAAGCCATTGGTACCACAGGCTGTGTCATGTGGCATTCTATGCAGTAGCAGGGTTCCAAATGCCATGAGTACCACAGACTGTGCCCATGTGAAATTCTATGCAGTGTCAGGGCTTCCAAATGCCATTGGAGCTAATGACTGTGCTCGTGTGGCATTCTAAGCAACAGCAGGGTTCCCAAACACCACCGGTGCCACAGATAGTGCCCATGTGATATTCTATACAGTGGCAGGGTTCCCAAATGCCAGCAGTACCACAGGCTGTGTCATGTGGCATTCTATGCAGTGACAGGGTTCCTAAATGTCATTGACACCACAGACTGTGCTCATGTGGCATTCTATGCAGTAGCAGGATTCACAAATGCCATCAGTACTATAGACTGTGTCCATGTGGCATTCTATGCAGTGGTAGGGATCCCAAATGTCACTGATACCACAGACTGTGCTCATGTGGCATTCTATGCAGTGCAGGGTTCCCAAACACCACTGATGTCACAAACTTTGACCATGTGGCATTCTATGTAGTGACATGGTTTTCAAATGCCATCGGTACCACAGACTATGCCCATGTGGCATTCTATGCAGTGGCAGGGTTCCCAAATGCCATCAGTGCCACAGACTGTGTCCACGGGGCATTCCATGCAGTGGCAGGGTTCCCAAATGCCATCTATAGTACAGACTGTGCCCATGTGGCATTCTATGCAGTACCAGGGTTCCCAAATGCCAGCACTGCCACAGACTGTGCCAACGTGACAATTTATGCAGTGGCAGGGTTTCCAAATGCCAGTAGTGCCATAGACCGTGCCCATATGACATTATATGCAGTGGCAGCATTCTCAAAAGTCATCGGTGCCACAGACTGTGACCACATGGCATTCTATGCAGTGGCAGGGTTCCCTAAAGTCATCAGTATTACAGACTGTGCCCATGTGGTTATCATGGCACCATGACATACAGAGGAAGTGTACTATAACCAAAAGGCCAACCACAGCACACATATGCAGGGTTCCCACTGCCTGTAAATACAGGGTGGTGGTTATTGTATTTGGGTCTAAAGACACATTATTCCTTGTGCCTCCTATATGCACTGTATATATGCATGTGGGTTTTAAAAAAGGTATGGCACACAGGTATCAAAACAGGGTAGTAGTTAAATAAAGGTGGTGTTAAAAAAATATATATAATTATGGATGATTTAAAAAATAAGGGTGATGACCCCAAAAATAGGATGGTGGTAAAAAAAGAATAGACTGGTAGTAAAAAAAAATAAAAGGATGGTGGCCCACCATGCTAAAATGATGAATGGATAACACTGATATGCAGGTGGTACTGTATGTGATGATACAGGAAGAGTTATACTTGCCTGTGCCACGCTCCTTTGGATGCACGCATGGCATCTCCATCTTGGAGCACTCCCAGCCAGTGCCCCACAAGGTCCAGAAAAGGCTTAGGGGATGACAGACGAAAGTTTGAGGAAAGGTGGGAAATAAAGTGTTGAAGAGAAACACAGGATGGAGAGAAATGGGACTTTGTGGTTAGATTTGGAGATGTCGGTAACATCAATTCCATGACCTGAGGAGCAGGACTGTTTAAAGAAGTGGTAATCAGGAGGAGTGGCTTCAGATGGAAGGCAGAGGTCAGAGGGGGGAATACCAATTTTGATGAGGCAGAAGATGTCTTGGTCACGTTTATAGATGAGGTAATAGTGAACTAGATAAAGGTGGCATGGTGGACGTAGCTTACCTAGACTTCAGTAAGGTGTTCAACACCGTTCCACACTAGTAAGCAAGCCGGGTAGGTTAGGAGTGGGTCCAAAGGTGGTAAACTGGGTAAGAAACTGGTTAAGGGACAGGCAGCAGAGGGTAGTGGTAAATGGAGTTCACACAGAGGAAGGGAGGGAGGGTGACCAGCGGGGTGCCTCAGGGATCAGTATAAGTGACACAGCAGAGGAGCGGGAAAGGAGGGTCTGCCTCTTTGAGGATGACACCAAACTGATATAGGATGGACACTTGGGGAGGGGGAATGGAAGGGATCAACAGCGACCTAAGAAAACTTGAGGAGTTTTAATATAATTTTATACTTTATTCCTGCTATACCCTTTGCCCACATTTTTCTTGCAGGCAAAATGGTTCTACTGATCCTTGTATATATGTAAATTGTTGTATACATTCATTTCTTGCCATTATATTGTTATTTATGCTATTCTTGTCTATGTAATAATATTTGTATCCTCATTTGTATGACCACTCAGGTCCATCTTGTAAATGAGCTTTGCTCAATGATGTTCGCCTGAATAAATAAAGATTTTGATTGATTGATTGATTGATTGAGTGGTCAAGGGTATGGCAGCTGGGTTTCAATGCGAAAAAGTGTAAAATAATGCACTTGAGACACAGAAACCCAGGGGAAAAGTACAAAATGGGGGGGGGTTACTAACGACCACCAAGCAGGAAAGAGATTTGGAAGTGATCCTACTGAATGACCTAAAGATGGCCAGGCACTGCGACAAGGCAGCTGGGAGGGCAAGTGGGATGCTTGGGTGCACAGGGAGGGGTATCACCAGCAAAAGGAGGGAGGTGGTGTTTCCTCTGTACAGATCACTGGCAAGACCCCAACTAGAGTACTGTGTCCAGTCCTGGAGATCACATCTCAGAAAGGACATAGAGTGGAAGCAGTCCAGAGGAGGCAACTAAAAATGGTGCAGGGCCTGCATCAGAAGCCTTATGAGAGGATTAAAGGACCTAAATATGTACACCCCGGAAGAGAGGAGAGAGACGGGGAATATGATAGAGACCTTTAAATACATCACAGGTGTAAATAAGGTACAGGAGGGAAATATTTTTCAGAGGTGCTCAAGGACAAGGGGGCATGATAAGGAGCTGGAGGGGGTAGATTCAGGAGAGATGTGAGGAAGTACTTCTTCACAGAAAGAGTGGTGTATTCTTGGAAGTGTTCCAGTGGAGGTGGTGGGGGTGAAAACAATGTGGGGTTCAAGAATGCATGGGAAAGGCATAAGGGAATCTCAGGGAAAGGGGGTGGTGAATGGGCCGAAGATCAAGTAGGATCTGCGGTGATACTATAGACAGGGATAAATGGGCACACTAAGTGGGCCAAGCGGTCCTTGTCTACTGACAAATTCTGTTTCTATATTAGTGTAAACACCCCCCACTTCCCCTGTCTAGGTGTAATTAGATGGCAAAACTCGTGGGGAAGGGGGAGTACCATATAGCCAACGAAAACACAGTCCAGAAGTGTGACAATGAAAAAACGGTACCTGAATGTCCCCGGGTAAAGATGGAGATGGATGGACTCCGTCTGGGGCACCGGACCCTCACGGCGCGCTGGTCTGGAACACACTGGAGGCAAGGCTGTGGAGGCAACTTCTTTTAGTTGTGGCAAAACAGTCTGTTTAGAACACACGAGGCAAACGCAAAGTTGCATGACCAGGGGATTCCATTTAATGCTCAATCAAGTGGATAGAATAGACAGTCACTTCATTACAGCAGCAAAACCAGGAACAGGGTACACATTATGAGATGCAGGGTAGACATTTAGCTACAGCTGGGACCCAGGGGCCCCCATTCTGGACATGCAGCAGCACATCCATGCGGTCCCAGGCAGCTACTCCAGGATCACTGGGCAGCTTGCAGTTCAAGGCAAAAGCCCACTTGAACCCAAACTGACCATCCCCCAACAGGAAAGGAACAAAAATCTGCAGCTCCCTGTTCTGGCTCCACACAAGCACTGCTACATGGATCAGGCTCAGCTGGGGCCAACAACTGCCTGACCCACAGCAGTCACACACACACACGCTCCTGCTGGCCGCTGGGCCCAAAGCCCAGAATTAGCCTAAGGCACTGGGGCATGATCTGCTCTGAGGCCGCCCACTGACAGACCCCACACATGACCCCCTACCTCATGGCTCTCATACAGGCAGAGATTCTTTCTTCCGTCATCTGAATTCTCTGGCTGAGAATCCCAGGACTCCCCAGCAACTGCAGATCCTGCTTCTTTAAGCAATTCGTTGGTTCTCCATCTTTGGATTCTCTGGCCGAGAATCCCAAGAGAGTCTCCAGTCTTCTGGTGGCCGCGCTTAGCAAAGCAAACAAAAGGCAGCAACGGCTGCATGGCTGAGTGGGTGGGTGCCCCGCTGAAACCTCCTCTTCTCCCCCCCGTAACTCTCTCCCTTTGTCCCCTTCAGCCCTGACTTTTAATAGCTTAAGTGCTTGGTGCCAAAACTCTCAGTCCAGTCAGGGACCACGTACCATGGTGCTAAACCTGCAGCCTCCTGGGATTTGTAGTCCGCTTATTTACTTATGCTGGTGCCCATGGTGCCAGCCGGCACCAAAACTACTGGCCAACTAAGGAGCTACTGCTCCTTTAAATTTTTCTTTGTACCAGAGACCTGCGTGACTCTGTGGGACTGCCATCTAAACTAAAAATATTTATTTACTGCGGCCGTGGTCCCGAGCCCAGTGTGTCCCCACCGGACCAGGGGCCCCACACCAGCAGCACCGACAGTCGCTTCGTGCTCGCCCAACCCCACTCGGCCGAGACACGGCAAAATGGCTACATGCCGTGACGGGGGGTCACAGGTGTGACTCCCACCAGAACCCCCCCGATAGGACAGCACACAGGGGAAGAAGCCAGGGAGCATGGAGCCCCACTGAAGGTAAGCCCGTTTTGGGGAAGCTTACATTAGGTAGGGTATTGGCTAGTTTGCCCCTTACTTAACTTACTAGTTCTGCTTAATTTACTCCTCTTGCCTTCTGCTCCCAGATCTCTGAGGGAGGCCCCCTCACTGGAAAAGGGGTCTAAAGTCCCATCCCTTCATGGCAGCTTTTGGCCCACATTAGTTTACTGGCCTAGTCTATTTTATCCTATTTTTAGTTATTTCATTTTTATAATTATTTTGCTTGAGTTTTTAATACTGATCTAATTGGTTTGCTTTTGTGGTTATTCATTATGATCCTGTGTTTGCATGTAATGCTGTGGCATTGTATAGTGTACAGTGCTCACAGCCCACAGGAAGGGACGCTTTATAAATACAAGTTTGCGTACTTGTTTGCTCTCTGTCCCTGTTTGCATTGCCCTGCGTCCCCTTCCTTTCTCTTGTTTTTATCTTTTCCTGTTAAGCATGTTATTGTACTCCCAGCATTACCCCCATCCCTCTGTATTTTAGCCATTGTTATTTTGTTTAATTATGTTTATTCCTGTTCGACTCTTTAATTCCCTTAGATGTAGCCTGTTTACTATTGCTCAGTAACCTTAGTAATTCCCATGCCTGTAAACTGCATTTTTACACTGACTGTATTGTACCTTCTGAAAGCACTTTTTCTTCCCATTCCCCACCCCCTGGGTCACACCTGGAAGTGCGCTTTGGCTCAATGTGCCTTTCCAAGTTAGTAAACTTTCATAAATACATTTAGGAGAGTGGACACTTAGGAGTAAACATTTAATGGGAGTATGGAAGCTGATCAATAGATGTTTATCAGGAAGATGTTTCCATGTTTAGGTTGGCAGTGGCAGGAAGGAGAGAAAGGGTGAAGAACAGATATGGGCAGCAGTGGGTCAGGGTGGCTTGACAGGACAAGGAAAGCGTGGGCAAAGATTAGTATTGAAACAAGCACAAAAGGGGTGTCTGTCAAAGTATATGAGACTGGGCAGTGAGGGCAAGGAAGAGATGAGGTGAGGTGAGGAAGGTGGTTGGCAGTGATTAGGTTGAGGGAGATGGATGGGGCTGGGATGGGAGAAGATGGAACAGATGAGGCAGAAGATAGGAGGATGTCCTGGAGAATTGGGAAAGGGAGAAAAGGAGGAGGAAGATGGTAGAAGGGAGAGGGATGGGAAGGGAGCTGGAGATTGACTGAAAAGAGAGAGAGAGACTGATAACAAAGGATAGTAGAATGTAATATGATGGGAAAAGCGAGTGGGTAGAGGAAAGAGTGAGAGTGGGTCTGAAGCTTCGGCAGCTACGGTGGGCAGTATCAAGGATGTATATGTTTTGTTTTTATTTTTTGCCAAACAGCGTTTTCTCTCCTGGCCATGCTTAACAGGGATATATCCTGGTCCAAGGGGTATACCTGGTTCAAGCCTGGTGCTCCCCACCCCGGGTACCACGTCCACCCTGACATCTCCCACAGGTTCTCCTTCATGGTAGGGGCTCTGGAGGGGAGGACCATCTTCACCAACAAGGTAATCCACTGCATGGACTAGAATCCAGTGTCAGCAGGCAGGAGGATGCAGAGGAGTCCAGGAACCCTGATCGTCATACAGACGGTACATGGGTATTCTCCCTGGTTTTCTCCATCCTTCCTCCTCCCCTGGTGTAGGCGGAACCTGCTGATGGCCTCGGCTGCAGGCAGCTATGTCTTGCAGAGAGAAAAAGCTTCCCTCACCCATCACAGGGTTCGTTACAGCACTGGGTCTCCAACGCCATCCCTCCCAACTGCAATGCACTGCCGAGTGGCAGCTGCTGCAGTCAAACCTGCTTCCTGATACAGCATCCCAAGCTCGGTTTTGAACTTGGGTCACCTTCACAGCAGCGCAACCACTGTTGCTGGGCCATTGGTGCAGCTGTTTTGCTTTCATAAAGTGTTTTGTGTTATAGGCTGTCTGACAGATGCAATACAAACTTAACTTGCCTTGAATTCTTACATTCGGCCCCGCTGATGGTACAGTAAGTTTGAGAACTAAAATTAAGTTAACCGGTGTATCTACTCGAGCCAGCAGAGAGAAATATCAACTCTGTGTTCCAATATTTTCTCACACATTAAAGAGAAAATAAACTGCCACATAAATTTCTTTTGACTACAGCTGGGGAGCCCGGTGTAGAAATAACTGCCGGCTTTAGTTCTGAAGCTTTGCTAAGTCAAAACAGTCCTTTGGTGCCACACTCTGGTTAAATGTGGTACAACAAGGAAAAAAGCCGGACTGTAAAAAGAAAACTACACCTTCAATATCTTGTAAATGTTATTTGTTTCCATGCTAACGGACAACTCTTTTCATGTAGCTGTTAGGGATACATGTGATTGGTTTAGTTTATTTTCACCGTTCATACTAGCCCCTGTAACTATCCTGTGGGTCTCTATTTTCTGGTTATTGAAATCTCATTTTGCCCGAGAGCTGCATTAGCATACCAGAACATGTTGCGTCAGCACCCTTTAGACTCTAGAAACATAGACTTTGGTGGCAGATAAGGACCGCTTGGCCAACCTAGTCTGCCCATTTCCCCTACCTAGAGGATAAGCTGCAGATCCTATTTAACCAACAGCCTATTTCTTCCTACCCCCACAAAAAAAGCCTTATGTCTGTCCCATGCATTCTTGAATTCTCCCACAGTTTTAGACCCACAACCTCCTCAGGAAGGCTGTTCCATGCGTCCACCACCCTCTCTGTGAAAAAATACTTCCTCACATTGCCCCTGAGCCGTTCCCCCTCTGTCTTCATATTGTGTCCCCTTGTTCTTGCACATCTCTTTTTCTGAAAGATGCTACCCTCTTGGACTTTGTTGATTCCACTGAGGTACTTAAACATTTCTATCATGTCCCCCCTCTCCCTCCTTTCCTCAAGGGTATACATATTAAGCTCCTTTAGCCTGTCCTCATTTGGTTTCTCCTGCAGACCCTGCACCATTTTAGTTGCCCTCCTCTGAACTGCCTCCATCCTGTCTATGTCCTTGCGGAGATGCCCCCCTTCTCAATTCATATGCCCTTCCCCATCTTGCGCCCCCCCTCCCAAATGCCTTGCTGAAGTCCAGATACAGGACATCAACCAGTCAACCTCCATCTAGTGCTTTTGTCACCCAGTCAAAAAATTCAACCAGGTTAGATTGACAATGACAAATTAATTAATAAATTAACATCAAATTGGGAAAAAATACCAAAAATGACAAAAGAGGCATCTTACAAGACAGGAGAAAAAGGGCAATCTACTGCAGCTGTATTAACTGCTGTGAAATCTGCTATAAAAATGACAAATGACAAAATCTAAGTTTCAAAATGGAGTAAAAAGGTATAGGTCAAAAGTTGTCACCATTGCAGACACTGCTGCTTTAACGATATCGACAACAACATATATTAATATAAATTGACATGTACTGATACACTGAAGCTGTATAGACAGAAGTTTTCTATGTGGACTGGACTCCAGGTAAGTTCCTAGCCAGCTTTAAAGGTTCAAACTTAATTTCTTTGAAAAGGGCTAACTTTGGAACCATTAGGGCCAGGAATACCGTGTATTAAAATTAAAGTTTTTTTTTCAATGCAAGGTTAACCCCACCCCCCCACAAAAAAGGTGGTTGAAAGGAAGCATTAGTGGCAAGCCATACCGCCACATCAAGGCCCTTCCTCACATTAACAGCCTAAAATAAATAACTTACCATTTGTTGTTGCCCATGTTAGGCTTTACGGTGGGGATCCTGTAGGTCTTGGGCTTGGGATGGTCCTTTCTTTTCTTCCATTCTTATTTCCTTTTCAGCTGCACACCGCCACCATCTTCACTCTTCCAGCTTCTTTTCTTCATAGATCCTGCCCCCCCCCCGAACACCCTCCCTGAAATTAAAAATAACTGGGCCCAAATAAGACACAGTTATTTAAAATGCAAAATAAAAATGAAAGGACTGCAGTGCAATAAGCCCAAGATATGTTATATATAAAAGATATGTAACAGGGACCTGTGGAATACATGATTTATTTATACAAGAGCTGTTTGACCTTAGGTAACCTCACAAGTGGCATAAGTCACCAGTGATGTGCCCATGGTCAAACAGCTTGAGTGAAAGTAAATCATGTATTCCACATGGTTCCTGTTACATATTCCATTTATGCAATAGAGATCCTTTAGGGCAGTGCATGGAGTTTTGTTTTTAAATTATTTAATTTTTTATGTAAACTTACAAGGACTTTTTGTGGTTTTCTCAGGGTAGCTCTCCGCTTAGCATAGTGGTTGCTGTGACTTTATATTATGGCCAATACATAATGAAAAAGTCTGATGCACAGTTCTTTTGTTTTTACTTCTTTTTTGGGGGAGGGGGGCCTTTGTTAATAAAGTGAACAAAAACTGAATTTTCTGCCATTTTATGCTGATTATAAAAAATCTAAAAGGTATCTATAAATGAAACATCTCTCACTTTGCAGATATTTTTGTGCTGAACAACTTTTGTGTTCAAAGTACCATGCTATCATTTTTCATTATTTGCATTTTCAAAAAAGTGCAAAAAAATGGAATTTTCTGTTGTTTTTTGCTAATTATAAAAAACTAAAAGGTATCAATAAATGAATTGCCACTCATTTTGTAGATTTTTTTTGCTGAACAACTTTCATGCTCACAATACCATGCTATCATTTTTCGTTTTAAAGTTATTCAAGTTTGATTATAGTTGGTACTGCTACTGAGGCTGCATATTCTAAAGGCATTTCGAGGGCTTGTTCTGGACCTACTGACATAACTGTGTGGATAAATCTGCTGACGACATAATTGTGTGGATAAACAAAATTTATACACACAGTTGCTCAGATAAATAGAGAATAAAGGATGGGGAAGTGTGTGATATTAGAATTTAATGTACACCCGAGGTGTGGGATGCCTGACAGGGTGTGTGTCGTGCTGGGATAATGTCACGCCTCAGGTGGTTGGGCACAAGGCTGTAGGCCAAGTGCGTCCAATAACTGAGGCATGCCGTTATCCCAAATGACACACACCCTGGAGGGCATTATTGCTATTATACAATGGCTCGTTGTTATATATAAAATAAAAAAAATATCTTAAAGAATGTTTTTTAGTGTGGAAAAATATTTTTGTTTCTTAAGAGGAGATGCAAAAAAAAGAGGTGATCTAGCTCATCATATCGCTCATCTCCAGGTTCACAGTGAGGCTGAGACTAGACCCGTGATGTTGTGCTGGGATAACAGCATGGGGCCAGCCCAAGACTGACCAATCAGAGACCAGGAAATTTTCTTGCCATTGTATAATAAAGCATCCCACACTGAGGGTGTGGATTAAATTCTCACATCACACACTTACCCATTTTTTAATTTTTATAATTACTGCTCAGCAATTTTTCTCCATCCACATTTCTGTGAGTACAGTATGTGTTACAGACACACACACACACACATGAGATTCATTGAAATGTCCCTCTAATTTTGCAGTGTAATATTTTTTTCTTTACTTTTTATTCGTTCTTTTTTATTTTAAACTTACAATTTGTGCTCCTGGAATGCGATCACCCTAATGGTGCCAGTGAAGCTGGTTACCAAGGCAGACGAGAAGCAGGATCAATGAGATAGCTTGTAGCGATGGCACTGAAGCCGCAACTGGTTCCTGAAGCTAACGAAGAGCAGGATCAACCAGCTAGAGATTTTTTTTTAATCTGGAAGGTAGAATCAACCAGATAGACTTGAAAAAATAAATAATAACAAGGAGAGTTTATGCTTGTGGCAGCTCCTCAGATAGTGAGAAAAGGAGCCGCCATGTTTTTAAAATGGTTAAGCCCGCCCACGCATGGAAGGACAGCCAATGAGGGAGCGCTCAGTTTTGATGGACTGAGTGCGTGTTTGCATTATGGCGAATATCAACTGGCAGAGCCCATAGAAAAAATTGCTCGCCAGTAATTATACAGATTTATCACACTCCGTTAATGTCCACCCCTATTGCATAAATAGATATATATGTATTTTTTTGTTAAAATTTTGCCCAGGAAAGGCACATCGAGTAGAAGCTATTTTTCTGATGCATCCTAGGAGCACATGGAGGTTACATGACTTGCCCAGGATTACAGAGTATATGCAAGTGGAGGTTGTGGGACTCCAACCCAAGTCTGCTGGATATATCAAACTCATTCAGAGTGGCACTGGGTCATAATATTGTGGACAAAACTGCGCACCACTAAATGCCACAGTCACAACAGAGACTTGCCGAAATAAGGTTGGTGAAAACACCAACTACACAACAAATATGCACACCCCATTAATGGCAATGGGACTTTATATTTTTTTGCAGGGTCTCCACCCCCAGCACTCCCTAACATGGGGGGGCTTTGCCCCCCACCACTCCGGATGTTAAATAACCAACTCCAGAGGGGGTGAACTTTGGGGATGGGGTTTAAGTTGGGAGGGGGGAAAATTCTTCTCCTTCACTGCTGGGTGCTGGTGCCTTAGCCACTCCACCATGGAAGCAGCTCGGCCAGACAAGCAGAACAGCATTCTTCACACCTTTGTCTACTTCCTGGTCAGTGACAGGGGGTAGTGGTAATTCCCTACCACTGTTATACCCCTGTCGCTGCAAATGTTTCTGCGCTTCACACAGCACGGTTTTTGTAGCGCTCTTTCTGTTGCGCTATATTGACCCGGTATCATTCAGAGCTTGTTGCTCTAAACTCTAGGCGATAGATAGATAGATACTGCCTCTATATACATCGATGATAGATCAACAGACAGAAAGGGCCATCTGGATTAACAAAGAGATCAAATGAAATCAAAAACCTTTTAGTCTTACAATCTCCCCTGCAGCCACTGGATCATTTTTGTAGCCCTTCTTTGTATGGTCTCTATGCAGTCCCTGTCTTTCTTGATGTGTGGACTCCAGAACTCCACACAGTACTCCTGGTATGGCCTTACCAGGGACCTCTACAGGGGCAGTATCACCTCTTCCTCCTACTATCAAATCCCCGTTCTAGAAATCACAGCATCCTGGTTGCCTTCCGGTATGCTTTGTTGCACTGGGGCCTGATGGGATTTATCCCAGAATTCTAAAAGAACTAAGGGTAGAACTAGTGACACCACTAACTACTCTGTTTAACAAATCATGGGAGGATGGGGTGGTACCCGAGGACTGGAGAAGGGCAGATGTGATTCCCCTTCACAAAAGTGGGAGCAAGGCAGAAGCAGAAAACTACAGACCTGTTAGTTTAACCTCAGTGGTAGGGAAAATGATGGAATCACTTCTGAAGGAAAGAATTGTTGAGTATCTAGAGGCCAGAGGGCTCAGGACCCAAGGCAGCATGGATTCACAGCGGGAAGGTCATGCCAGACAAATCTGATAGATTTCTTTGACTGGGTGACCAAGTAGTAGATCAGGAGGGCTGTGGACATGGCCTACCTAGACTTTAGCAAGGCATTTGACACAGTCCCACACAAAGATTAATATACAGCTAGCCTGGGAGTGGGTCCCAAGATAACAGCCTGGGTAAAGAATTGGCTGGAGAATAGGACACAGAGAGTAATAGTAAGTGGAGTCCACTCTGAAGAAAGGGGTTACTAGTGGGTACCGCAGGGTTCAGTATTAGGACCGGTCCTCTTCAATGTCTTTATAGCTTATATTGCAGAGGGACTGGAAGGAAAGTATGACTCTTTGCAGATGACACAAAGATCTGCAACAGAGTTGATGCACAAGGTGGGGTGGAAAGGATGAGAAGGGACTTGGCAAGGTTAGAGGAATGGTCAAATGTATGGCAGCTTAGATTCAATGCTAAGAAGTGTAAGGTAATGCACCTGGGAAACAAAAACCCAGGGGAAGAGTACACAATGGGGGGTTAGATACTAACAACAAAAATGGAAAGGGACCTGGGGGTAGTCATATGAGATGACCTAAAGGTGGGCAAGCAATGTGAGAGGGCAGCAAGGAGGGCTGGGGGGATACTGGGATGCATAGTGAGAGGCATCACCAGCAGAAAACAGGAAGTTATTATACTTCTGTACAGACAGTTGGTGAGACCCCATTTGGAGTACTGCGTGCAGTTCTGGAGACCCAATCTCCGCAAGGACATAGACAGGATGGAGGCTGTCCAGAGGAGGGCAACTAAAATGGTGCAAGGTCTGCACCGGAAGACATATGAAGAGAGACTTAAGGAGCTGAATATGTATAGCCTTGAGGAAAGGAGAGAGAGGGGAGACATGATAGAAACTTTCAAGTATCTCAAGGGAATCAACAAAGTCCAAGAGGGTAGCATCTTTCAAAAAAAGAGGTGTGCAAGAACAAGGGGGCACAATTTGAAGATAGAAGGAGGGCGGCTCAGAGGTAATTTAGGAAGTATTTTTTCACAGAGAGGGTTGTGGATGCATGGAATGGCCTTCCGGAGGAGGTTGTGGAGTCAAAAACAGTGGTGGAATTCAAGCATGCATGGGACAGTCATAAGGCAATTCTAGAGGGCCGGGGAAGAAAGAAGTAGGCTGCTGGTTAACTAGGATCTGCAGCTTATCCAATAGGTAGGGAAATGGGCAGACTGGGTGGGCCAAGCGGTCCTTATCTGCCGTCAAAATCAAAATCTATGTTTACTGTGCAGTGGGTTAAGACTGTCACTAATTATGACCCTCCAGGCCTCCTTCCTCAGTTGTCTGCATCACCTTTACAACCCCCATCCAGTAGTCAGTTTTAGGGTTTTCTACCAATGTCTACCATTTTTCACTTTGCATTAAATTACATGGGCCCGATATTCAAAACACAGCCCAGGTGCAAAACCGAGTTTGCTTGTGCAAACCGGGCTTTGCAAGAAAGCGCAATATTGAAAAGCCCGGTTAGCATGGGCAACCTCAGTTTGCACCCGGGCAAAAGACAGAGGGGGGGTGCAATGTAAATGAAGGTGTGGAGATCTGAATATTGGTGCAGTTCAATATTCAGAGGATCTGCACCGCGCAAGACCATTTTGCACGATCCCCTTGCATGGCGCACATACCTCCGATTGAAACCCTGACTTATTCCCACGCAACCCTAGCGGTTGGCGGGGGAAGTGGTCCATAATAAAGGAGGGACTGATAGAGTCCATTAGTGAGTGTGCCAAAAATCCCAGCTGGTTTGGCAAGGAGGTGGCAAACGTGACAAGGGACAAGACTTCCAGAGGACTTCCTGCAGTCCTTCGTCAGTGTGTACAGTAACACACAATTCTATGCACATCTAAAGCATGGAGCAATGCTTCCCCTGGATTGGCATGCTCTGGGAAATAGACAGGCAGGTTGAAGGACTGACTTCAAGTAAACTCAGATACCACCTTAGGAAGGAAGGAAGAAAAAATTACTCACCGCAGTAATCTTCTTTCTTCCATGGGGTCCTTTAGCATCAGTAACTTTTTGCACTTAGCTGGCTAGGTGCAGTTGCCCCGGAGGTGTGCTTTGAAGAGATTTTTTAATGAGCGTAGGGCCAGCCAATCAAAAGACAGGAGGGGGTGTGAACTGAGTGAGAGCTGTTGATTGCTTCAGAATTTTTTCAAGGAAAAACTAGGGCAAATGCCCCGGAAAAGAATTAACAGGATTCAAAAAACATGCAAATGTCCAAAAGTGGAAATAGAAACAGCAACACGAGATAAAAACTTATCAATAACAAACACCAAATTTGGTAAAAGGTGACGTAAGAGCCCTTCTCCGACAGGTGAACCAGGGAGGAAGGGTGGGAGCTTACTGATGCTAAAGGACCCCATGGAAGAAAGAAGATTACTGCGGTGAGTAATTTTTCCTTCTTACCCCAGGAGTCCTTCAGCATCAGTAACTTTTTGCAGACTACCAAGCAGTACCAAGTGGGAGGCAGGCAGAGAACCTACTTAGGAAAGAGGCTCTGCAGAACTGCCCTGCCAAATTTGGCATCAGATCTGGTCTGCACAGCCAAACTGTAGTGTTTCACAAAGTTGTGCACAGATTTCCAGGTAACTGCTTGGCAGACATCCAGTAGGGGAATGTCCCTTGCTGCTGCAAGCGAGGTTGCAGTTCCCTTGGTGGAATGGGCCCTGAGCCCCACTGAAGGTTGTTGACCAGCTTTCTCATAACAGAATCTAATACAAGAGACCAATCAACGAGAAATAGTTCTCTTGGTAGCTGGTCTTCCTCTGCCTACATCCCTGTAGGTGAGGAACAACTGAGTGGAAGAGCCTCTGTACTGTCTAGTATTCTCTAGGTAGTGAAAGATGGCTCTTTTGACATCCAAGCTGTGGAGCTTTTGCTCGACAGGAGTGGATGGCTCAGTAAAGAAGACAGGCAAAGTAATGGACTGGTTCAAGTGAAACTCTGAAACCACCTTTGGCAGAAATTTCCTATTTATCCTGAGCTCAACTTTATTGTTGTGAGGGATGATGTAATTCGGCGCAATGCACAGGGCCTGTAGCTCAGAAATCCTCCTGGCAGACATAATGGCTACCAGGAAGATGGTCTTCCAAGTTACAAACTTGATGTGGGCTGTGGACATAGGCTCGAAAGGTGGATTCATGAGCCCATCTATGCAAAGGTTCAGGCTCCAAGGAGGAACAGGCTCCCTGGTTGGAGGCTGGAGGTGCAAGAGGCCTTTGAAAAACTGTTTAAAAATGTCATGGGAAAAATGATTTCTTCTTTCCCACGAAAGGTAGGCTGAAATTGCCGCCAGGTGTAAGCTTGAGTGAAGATGGTTTCAAGCCTGACGCCTGTAGGTGTATCAGGTAGTCTAGCAGCTGAGAGTCTGAAGCTGATAGGGGTTCGACCTTTTTGCTTCTGCACCAGAGGGAAAACCTTTTCCATTTAGCTGCATAAGTCTTCTTAGTGTTCATTTTTTTAGCCATCCTCAGTATCTTAAGGACCTGTTCAGAGCACTGTGAGGATGGAAACTCCAACTCCTCAAGAACCAGGCTTTGAGGTGAAGAGAGTGTACGTCTGGGTACTGCAGTCCCATCTGAGGAAGGGTCAGCAGGGAGTGAGTTGGAGGCAGGCGAATGGGCCTGTTGCAGGACATTGAGAGAAGGAGAGGGTACCAGGCTTGCTTGGGCCAGTCCGGAGCCACTGGGATCATGGATGCAGGCTGCTGCCTGAGTTTCAGCAAAACCCTGAATATCAGGGGAAAGTGAGGAAAATATGTATAGGAACCTCCCTGACCAGTCCAGGATCAGGGCATCCAGAGGAAGTGTTCCCGGAACTGGGGGCCTGCAACAGTACTGAGGAAGCTGAAAATTGAGAGGTGAGGCAAAGAGATCCATGTCTGGTGTGCCCCACTCCCTGAACACTGTGGCTAGTACTTGCTTGTTCAGTGTCCATTCGCTCTGACCTTGACTGATGCGGCTTAGAGCATCCGCCAGAGTACTGAGTTTGCCTAGGAGGTGAATAGCTGAGAGGCTGACTCTCAGGGGAGAATGCTAGAGACCAGAGCTTCCAAATAAAGTATTCCTGATCTGGTACCACCCTGCTTGTTTATGTAGAACATTGCAGTGGTGTTGTCCGTTCGAATCTGAACCGCCTGCCATTCTATGCTGGGAGCGAAAGCTTTGAGAGCTAGTAAGACTGCTCTGAGTTCCAAAAGATTTATGTGCAACTGTGACTCTTCGGGAGTCCAGTTGCCGCTTACTGAGGCACAGTCTAGATGAGCTCCACAGCTCAACAGGGAGGCATCTGTGGTGATCACCTTTGTGGGAAGAGGAGCTTGAAATAGAACCCCTGCCTGCAAATTTGCAGGGTCCTTCCATCACAGCAAATTTTGGAGGAACTGCTCCAACACCGGTATTAACTTTGAAAATATGTTGCTTCTCTGAGACCAGCGAGCTCTGAGGTAGGCTTGCAGGAGTCTCATCCTGTACCTGACCCCTGGGACTACTGCAGTCATAGAGGCCATATGTCCCAGAAGTTTTAGGAAATATCTGGCTGGTCTTGGCTGTCCCTGGGCGAAAGAATCTGCCACTGAAAGGAAACTCTGAATTCTTTCCTGTGGAAGGAAAGCATATCCCTTCCGAGTGTCCAGCTGGGCCCCTATGAAGGTGAACAGCTGGGTGGGCTCCGGGTGAGAGTTCTTGAGATTTACCAGGAAACCTAGAGACTCCAGAGTGCGTTCTGTGAGGGAGATTCCTTGACTTGGCAAGGAGACTGCTACTATGAGACAGTCATTCAGACAGAGGTAGAGAGCGACATCCAGACTCCTGAGATGTGCTGCTACCACTGCGAGAAACTTGGTAAAAACTCTTGGGGCTGAGGACAGACCGAAGGATATTGCAGTGAACTGATAGTGACCCGAAGGAAGTTTGAACCTGAGAAACTTCCTGTAAGATCTCCTTATGGGTATGTGGAAGTAGGCATCCTTTAAGTCGAGGGAGACTAGCCAGTCACCCTACTGTAAGGACTGTATGACCAGTGACAGAGTGACCATTTTGAATTTTTTTTTCAGATGTTTGTTTAAATATCTGAGATCTAAGATAGGTCGCCACTCCCCAGTTTTCTTCTGTGTCAGAAAATACCTGGAGTAGAGGCCCTTGCCCTTCTCATGGGTGGGGACCCTCTCCACTGCTCATAAAGCCAGAAGGTTTTGTACCTCCATTTCCAACAGCGGTATCTGTGTTGGGGACAGAGGTCTTGACACCTGGGTACGCTTGAGGTCTGGCAGCTGCTTAAACTGTAACGACAGACCCTTCTCCACTATCTCCAGCACCCACTTGTCTGACATGATGAGGAACTAGTGCTGAAGATAGTGAGAGAGTCTGCCTCCAACCGGAAACAGGGAGGTGACCTGGACACTCACATCGGGACTTAGACTGAGAGGCGAATGGCTGGGTAGAGGTGGATCTTCTTTGGCCCCTTCTGCCCCTACCTCTGAAAGACCCCCTGTACTGGCTAAAGTCAGACTGGGGATGGGGACTGTAAGGCCTGGGAACAAAACTTCTGCCATTACCACCCCTGGGATGGGATCTCTGAGGGGTGGCGGGTATAGGCTTGGATGAATGGCTCTGCCAGGAGGCCTTGTACTCATCGACCTTTTTCATGTAGTCAGTGGTTCTGTAATCAAACAACATATTTTGATCACAGGGAAAATCCATGGCCTTGTTCTGAGTCTCTGTGGTCAGACTGGTTGTTCTAAGCCAGGCTAAGCATCTCAGAGATATGGCATGGGCCATCGCCCTAGAGGCTGCATCATTATTGTCATCTGCCATGTGGAATTGGTACATAGTAGCTTCCAAGACAGTTTTTGATGTATCCACCAGCTCCTGTACCATAGAATCTGATCCATTGCAGGCGATAGCCTGGACAGATTTCCAAAGGGCTTTCTGATATTTGGCTGTGAATGCCATGTAAGAAGAAAGCCTGAGAAACAGGGAAGCTGTGGCATACATTTTCTTTGCTATAAAGTCAATTTTCTTGGAATCCTTGTTGGGGGAGAGGGTGACAAGGAGACTCCAGCTTTCTCACAAGTTGCCTGCACTATACTGTCATGGCTAGGGTGTGCAGATAGGAACTCTGTACCATTTTTAGACAATTTATATTTTCTCTCAAGCTGCTTATCATCCTCTAGTACTGAAGTGGGGTGTTGAAGCACCTTCATGCATTTTTTTCTAAATGCATTATAAATAGGGACGACCAGGGTCTTTGAGGATGAAAGACCCTTCATCTCCCTATAATCTTCGTCTTCATCGACATCCTGGTTGGGCTTCTGTGTAGGGAGGTCCAGGGTATCCAGCATATTTTGTATAAAAGAAAACATAGAGAAAGGATCTTCGTGGTCACCGAGGGATCCCCAAGGCGAGGGTCCGGGGACGCCTGGGGCTCAAGGCCCTCAAAATCCATGTCAGGGGCATCATAGAATTGATCATCATCTGCGTCACCCTCACAGTCTACAGAACAGAGAACTGTGGAAGAGTGTTTGCCAGCCCCAGTAAATTGAGGACCCATCTTTTGAAGGGTCTGAAACAGTTGCCATGCTTTTTCCATATCTTGCACAGACGGAAGAACCTGCGCAGTTTGTAAGTGCTTTGTTTTTTCTGAATGCTTTAAGCTGCCTGTTGTCTCATTATTGGCTTTCCCAGGAGCAACAGGAGCATATCTGTCTTGACAGAGTTTTTTTTTTTTTAGCCACTTCATCAGAGGCTTGATCAAGCTTCCTTTTTTCACTCTTATTATTTTTCAATTTGTGAGGAACTTCATCTTTGGAAGCTTTATTTTTTGACTGGGATCTGGAGGGTTCCTCAGCACCTCTGCTTTTGGTATTAGTACTTTTGAATGGCCCCTCATCGGAAACCTTCGATTTATCCTCAGCCATAATTATCAAAGGTTTGTCTGCTATGTTCGCCAATTTAAGCAAAGCAAACCAGTTCTAGACCTATGAACGGAGTGCAGGTTTCTGTGCAAATGCCACCGACCAGTCCTGCCCCAGTTAATAAACTATGTCTATTACCAATGCCTTTTTTTTTTTGGTTGTAAAACTGTGATCTATACCAGTGCCAATCTTAATAGAAAACCAGTAATACGCAACTGTGCACAGGTGGCTGCTGGACCCTTACGGACAGTCCTGACACAGATGATACCAAGGTCCAGTAATATAGCAAAAAAGGTTTCCTCATAATTGCCAATTTCAAGAGAAAACCCACAGGCACTGTTTAAGTTTGAAATCTACTGCAGGTGCCTCGTGGTAAACCCCGCGAGGTCTGAGGTAAAAAACAAGGCAACTGTCCCCAATTCGACGGTTCTCACAAGAAATTAGTCAAAAATTAAGGAAACCATTGAAAATAAACACCTGCGATAAAATTAGGCTTTAAAGTAAATAGTCGCGGTAAAAATAAAGTCTAAATAGTACCGTTGCGCTAAAAATAAAAAATTTGCAAAGCGCTAATGAAAAAGTAAAAGTTGTCACTCAGCACACTAAAGGAAATGATTTATGAGGAAAACTTTACCCAGATAAGCACTAGGAGGCTGTCAACAAGGAAAGTTGTGAGACACCTCAGATGCAATATGCTCAGTCCAGCGGAGAAAAAATTCTGAAGCAGTCAACAGCTCTCACTCAGTTCACACCCCCTCCTGTCTTTTAATTGGCTGACCCTATGCTCATTAAAAAATCTCTTAAAGGCACACCTCTGGGGCAATTGCACCTAGTCAGCTAAGTGCAAAAAGTTACTGATGCTAAAGGACTCCTGGGGTAAGAATTTGGGATTTCTCTGCAAAGACACCCTGTCTCTGTAGAAAACTAAATAACGAGGCTCACACATTAAGAGCCTGCAGCTTGGAAAATCCTAAGAGCAGAAGTAACAGCAACTAAAAATAATGTGTTCCACGACAGAAAGCATAGCTCACATATCGCAGCCAGTTCAAAAGGAGGCAATGTAAGCTTCTCCAGTACAAAATTCAAGTCACACTGGATTGCAGATAGGAGGCTTCAAGTGCAGAATGCCTCTTAGAAAAGTACATGACACCTCTAGTTGTGCCACCATACGTCCATGAACAGGCACATGGAAGGCTGAAATGGCAGACATGTATACTTTAAGAGAGGACTAGTTCAGACCAGAGTCTGATAGGGATAGCAAGTACTCCAGAATCTGATTCACTGGACAAGTGAAGGGAACCAGTTGATGAGAAGCAGCGTACAAAGCGAAACGTTTCACTTCATGGAATAAGTGGCCCTACTGGAGGGCTTCCTAGCCACCACTAGGACATCAGCCACTTTGGGGGGGGCACCCCAAATCTAGCCATGGCTATGTCTTCAGGAGCCAGGCGTGAAGATGCTGTGATTTGAGGTCTGGATGGACCAGGGTGCCCTGGTCCTGTGAGAGCAAGCTGGTGCACAGAGGCAGCGGCAATGGAAGTTCCACTGTCAACTGCTGCAGCAAGGGGAACCTGATCTGACAAGGCCAGAAGGGGGCAATGAGAATCATAGTGGCCCCTCCCATTTGTAGCTTGATTAGAACCCTCTGAAGCAGGGGAAAGGGGGTAGGCATAAAGAAACCTCCCTTTCCAAGAGAGAGAGACAATGTGTCTCACCAGAAAACTCCATGCCCTGGAGCAAGTGAGCAAAAAAGCGGCAGTTCTGCATTGAGTGGGAATGCAAAAACATCCATGGTCTTCCCTCCATGTTGTCCTCCCCCCTTGGCTTATCATTGCATTATTTGAGGCTGAACAGCTACTTCTTCAAATGTGGACCCCCCCTTGGTACTTTCCCAGCATTCAGCACTTTCTCAGTTGGCACTTTTTGAAAGACTTTTTTCTGCATCTCTGGGAGTTTTTTTTTTTAAACAATAAATGGGCTCCCTTTCTTAACTCCCACTTATGTTCAGTTCCCCCTTCTAAATTCCATAATCCCCTACTCCCTAATATGTTCGATATGTAGAATACTGTCTTATCCATTTTTTATGTCAGTCTCCAAGCCTATGATGTTTACGGGGTTGTTCTGGTTTATATAAGAGTTCCTTATCCCACTGCCCTTCTAAGCTTTGTGTACTGCCGTTTCAAGCTATATTTTTACAATTATCTCTCTGTAGTATATTTTGGTGTGTGCATCATGTTGTTTTTGGCTGTAAAGTTTTAACTCAGCAATTGACTTCTGCACATAGTTGTATGTTTTGTTGTTTCTTTTGGCCTTATGTTTTATACTGGTTGTGTTGTTGTTGTACAATTGCTAAAATCCAATAAACAGTTTCATGTTAAAAAAAGAAGGTGCTTGCTGATGTTGCCCCCACCCCCCTGACTGAATGCTCTGAAGCAGCTGCTGCCTCAGGGGTTCCTCTGGGAGGACTGTAGTCACTTCTTTGGCCTGAGCCCAAAGCTGGCTCTGGAATTGGACCATATGGGTGATACAGTTAAGAACCCTGATGGTCAAAGTGGCAGAGGCAAAGGTCCACTTGCCAATGAGGTCTAACCTGTGGGACTCCTTGTCCAGAGGGAGGGAACTGAGGTGCTTAGGCCTCTTGGCACAGTCGTGGGGGTACCAGGTCAATGTCACTGCAATAACAGCGATTGCATTGACAGCGACCGGGGGGAAAAATAGCGTTAGGGAATTACCACTACCCCGGTTGCTGTTCGCTGGAAAGATGGAGGGATCAAGTTGCCGTGCGTGTGGTGCCTGGTTGAGCTGCTCCTGTGGTGGAATGGCTAGGGCACCAGCACAAGGCAGCTTTGGGGACCTGGGACCAAGGTTTGGTCCCCCCCCAAAGGTCTCACAGTGTTGCAGCTTTTTTTCTTTGTAAAAAAAAAAATTAAAATAAAAAAAGTTTTGCTCCCCCTTCCGAGTTTCTCTCCATCCCTGAGGTCCACACCCCCTTGGAGTCAGTTATTTTAAGTCTGAGGAGTGTGGGTGGAGAAGACCCCCCACACTGGGGATGCAGGGACACAAAAAATCCCGTTGTTTTCAATGGGGATCGCTGTTTTCTGTACAGTCGGTGTTTTAACGACCTTATTTTGCTGGACAGCATTTTGCCTGTGACATTTATTGCTGTGCTGTTTTTGGCGATATGACTCATTGCTGGTCATGGGCAGCATAAGTGACCACAGAGTCCACTTGAGGCTGTTCAGTGAAGAAGGGCTTCCCCGCGGAAGCCTGGTATAACTTGTCTGCCTTTCGAGGCATGGCAGGGACCAAGCTGGACCGATGCCAGGCAGTCAGGGTGGCATCTTCAAAGGGTTCTATTAGAGGAGGAATAAACAGAGGAGGGGCATCCAGAAGATCATAAGTGGGCAGATGGCACCAGACAGGATCCTGCTCCTTGGTGTTGAACTCCATGGCCACCTGCTACTGTTTTAGGACAGAAACAAAGGAGGGGTCTTCTGGGGGAGACCATGGGATATACTTGGGATTTCTTCGCCATCGGACACCATAGAAATGGAGTGGAGGGGTTGCGCCTCCCTCATCTCAACATCCTTCATCGTCGGGCAGAAGGAGGTCCGGTGTATTTTATCATCTCCGCGTCCTGAAGAGGGTTAGAGGGTATCTGGTCCCGGGGTGCATACCATGGCCCTGTAGGGTGAGGAGGCATGGGAGCGGGCACCATAGGCCCCTGCAGTAGTGACCCTTGTGGGTGAGCAAGCCGAGCTTGCATGAAGTCCCACAATGAGTGCAGTATGATCTGGAAGTCCACTGTAACCAGCGTTGGGACACCCATCGGTGTCAGCTGAGGAGGAATGGGGGCTGATGGTATTGATGGGGCCAGGGAAGGTGGTCTAGCAGGCCAAGGCCTATGAGGCATCTCCTCGCCTGGGTCATGGTCAGAGAGGGGCAGGATGACTGGGGAACAACCCAGGATGATGCCGGAGAAGGCAGAGGCCCTGTGGCAGAGGTCTTGGCTGAGGACAGTGTCAGAGGAATAGGAAGAGCCCCAGAGAATGCCGATCCTGTGCCGTTGACGTTGAGCCAGCAGAGCTGCCTAACTAATGACCTGAGAAACATAAAGGCCAAAACAGAAGGGGCTGAGATGTTAGTGGGGTGCTTGAGCCCAAAGAACAGATGCCCACCAAGGAGAAATTGTCGGGGGAAGCTGCCAACAGTATCCCTGTAGGGGAGAGGGCATGTGAGGCAGAGGGGCAGCACCCGAAGAGGATGACCCCACTGCAGCCAACGTGTGAAGCAGTGACCATACGGCAGTAGGGGAGGATCAGGGCTTAGTGCGTTCTTTCTCCCAGTTTTTGTGCTTCCCGCTCGATTTGTCCCACCCTTAAGAGGCATGCGAACCAGAGGGCAAGGCTGGGGAAGCAGAGGAACTCCTGGTCTGTAGCTCCTTCTCCATTTGGGTGACCTGCTGTTCGAATAAGAAAGTTTCCAGGGTCTCCTGGCAGCACCGTCTGGTAGCCTGGTTGAAACCAAGGCAGATCTCGCAGGCTTGATTGTTGTGGCCTGGGCCTAGGCAGCGGACACAAGTGTCGTGGTCATCTTCCTCAGGAAACATCTTGCCGCAGGCACACCTCCTGCTACACTAGGGAGAGAAAAGAAAAGAAAATAGCAGAAATGAAGTCTACTAAAGCTGGTGGAATCTCTGAGAGGTCCAACATACGATGGTCGATGGGAAAAGAACCGAGCAGGGTGCAGGACCCGCCCACTCTTACTGGATAGGGCGACATCAGCATGTGACATCGGAGTGGGTGGCCCCCTGGTAAACTGCTAGCTAGAAAATTTCCATGTGGTCCTGGCACCTATAGTTCTATAGGTGTGGCCTGCTGCAAGAGATACCCTCGAAGTAAGATCTGTACATGTGGGCCTCTTCATAAAAGTGGGCTGAGGGATGAACTAGGGAACCACAAACCGGTCAACCTGACCTCAACAGCGGGGAAGCTGATGGAGACCATCCTGAGGAAAAGACTGGTGAGCTTTCTGAAGAAAATGCGCTGCAGGACGAGAGGCAGCATGAGTTTGCATCGGGGAAGTCCTGCCAGACCAAAGGAGCTCCAAAGGGATCCATTGTCGGACCCCCATTGTTCTCAATATTTGTAAGTTCCATTTCTTCTTCCCTACAATTCACAAGTTCGATTCTGTATGTAGATGATATTATCTATGATATTATCTGCGAAAGTTCTTCATCTCTTTCAGATATAAATATGGCTCTAAACTCTGATTTTGCAAATGTTTATGCCTGGCTTTTTCAGCATCATCTATGGTTGAATTGTAAAAAAACGAAATGCATGGTTTTTGGATCGAGACCTAAAACAGCTAAAAACACTCTGGGACTTACGATTCTTGACCCCAGTGGTGTGCATTTGGAATAAGTTGAACACTTTAAATATCTAGGTGTTTCACTTGATCCCAATTTGACATTTTCATTTCGTCTAAATATTTTTTTTTCTTTTCCTCCTTATATTTACCACCCGGGCGCACTGGGGGGCAGGAATTCTGTCCCTGCTCAACCTGCTCACCAGCCTGACTGCCACAGCTGCCCCCGAGACCCCCCAAGATTACTCCTCGTGGCAGGGCCGGGAAGGAGAGCCCCCTTCCCAGAGTACAATCAAAATCCAGAAAAGGCTGCCGCAGCGAGCCAGCAGGACGAGGTCGGAGATCTCATAGAACCCCCCAGCCATTTTCTATTTTCTGTGCCCCTCTGGCATGTTAGGTGCCGCACACGCATGTGAGGGCACACACACACCATGCCAGCCAGCTCCTTGACTCCCAAGCCCCCAAGGGGAGGCAGTATAGAGCAGTGGTTTAAGGCTCTAGCTGCAAACATGGAGACCTAGGTTTGAATCCCACAGCCCTCACTTGCATACTGTGTGACCCTGAGAAAGTCACTCAACTTCCTTGTGCTCCCAGGTCACACCCGTAAACAAGCTTTCAGCTTAGTGTGTCTCTCCTGGTAAAAACACAAAAAAAGCCCCCACCAGAGGATGATCGACAGGTGGGACGACATGCCCTTCCTCCCCAAGAGGGGAGAGCAATCCTCTGGACGCTCCATCCTCTTGTGCCCCTGCCGACCCTGGCTTGTTCCCAAACCCAGGTCACCGGTGTGGCGTGAGTTGTGGTGTTCCAGCGCCTCAACCCTCAGTGCCACTGGGTCAACTTGTCTAAATAATATTTGTAAACAGGTTAACCAAAAATTGGGTATCTTATACAGACTGCAAAAATTTTTATTTTCATAGTCACCAAATTCTATCCTATCCAGGACCCACATTGCTGAAGAGGATGTGGAATCTCCCTGGCAATGCACGGCCACATATTTTGATCTTGCCCCACCCTCCAAACCTACTGGGACCGATTGCTGACGGCATTACAATCCATATATGGGCCTGACTTTACTCTGCTGCTCACTTTGGTGATATTCCTGGACCCTCTTCCTGGTTTTCATACTCCACAGGTTAAAAAATTGTTAGCCATTTGTTTACTGGTGGCCAAAAAGGTACTTACCAGGCTCTGGCTTACCTCTACTATACCCACCATAGACCAGTGGCAAGATCTTATGGTACAAGTCTATGAGATGTAAAAAAAAAAAAAAAATTACCGCAAAACTTAACCATAGGATGGATGCTTCTGAAGTACTCTGGAGTTGGGTGATTTACATGTTGGACCATACACCGGATTTTGTTCCTGGAATTATTTTTGGCAGATAGGATAGGCAGACAAATATATATGCTGTGATATTGCTGAGCAATGTACAGTAATCTTGAGATGCACCGTTGTTCGTTCCTTGTCTTGTCTTTTGTAAAATCAAAATAAAGAAATAAGAAAATGTGCTTATCTTCAGTTACAACATCCAGGAGCTGGTGTTTTGTTGCCTACACTTTACTTGTAATTTGTTTTTTCAAATGTTTCACAGTCTGATTTATTGTCTTTAAATTGTACTTACAATAACATTTGTCATTTTGTGTTGAATGTTTCTCACAAAACACGCTACTGTATACTTTGTAACTCATTAGGCTGGATGAGTCCTGAACAACATAGACAATACCAATACCTCAGTGCTTGCACACTGAGGTTGTCTTTTAAACTGTTTTTTGTTTTAATTGGGTTCACCACAACATAACATAACCCAGATCGACCATTTTAGGCTAGCTGGTTCATTCCACTGGGGTGTCAAACAGACGAGGCATACTGATGAGTCCTGGTAGGACGAAACACATGTCTATGTCTTCTGTTGGCGCGCCCTTTGCAAGCTGTGTGAAAGGCCTTTCGGCACCATGCATTTCTGCTTAAAGTTGAACCAGCATAATATTCTGTGGTGATTTGCATATGCAGCCCATGATTCTTTGCATTGTGGGGGCATGTGTGATTTTGTATTTCTTTAATACCAATACTGCTGTCTAACTGACAAAGCTATACGACTGCACTCTGATTCACCTTTATCGTCTCTACTGAAACTTAAACAAAACACTAGACATCTGAGATCTCATACAGATCTTTTCTTAGCTACAACATAGTAAAAAACTTCAATGGGTCTGCATGCATTTTCATTTTCTGCATCTAAATATTGGAATGATTCCCTTTATTACTGTTTATGTTGCTAATTCTCATGTGATCTTTAAAATTAGATTGAAACAGTATTTAGCTAAGTCTGTATGCAATTGCTAAACTATTGTCTTACATGGTAAGTGTCATAGGGTGTTGTTTGACCATGTTTGCTCCTGTTCTAAGTCTGCTGCTGCAGCAGCATTTCTCCTGATTACCCTTACTTATATTTGTCTGTCCTCTACTTTTTCACCCTTTCCCAGTTAGGCCAACTGGGGAGGTTATCCTTCCTGTCCCTGGTTGGTTCCGGAAAGCACTGGTCTACCAGCCCTGATACCCCCCCCCTTCAGCATGTTCAGTATGATTCTCTGGAAACAAGCCTGGAGACTCGTTTAATAGTGCAGAAAAATAATTCTAACAGGCAAGATAGAACAAACATTTATACAGGAGTAGCTATGGAGTAAAGAAATACTTTTCGAGTTTTCCTATGTATAGTAGGTGAATTGTAAGAGTAAAGAAACACTAAAAGTGCCTCATTCTTGTAATGAGTAATTTCTGTCTTCCAAATACTCTCCTTGTCCTTGGCTACCAGCAACCAAATCTTAAAGCAAGGTATTAGGATGGTAGCAACAAGGAGCAGTATGCAAACAGAAGTGCAATCTGTGTTGGAGGTAACCTCTTTATTGTTCTTGTTTAAATGCAAGCAACTGTGTTCAAACTGGGTATAGGCTTAAGTGCCGGAAGTTCTGAATTTGCTAGTACTTGCATTTCAGGTATAAAATATGCACTGACGTTTTTTAGAGACAGTTGCCCAACACTTTCTGAGTTAAAATGTGTTTTTACACAAAAGACTAATGAATATAAGGAATATTATTGTTTGAAATGTGTTTTGTGCTTCAAAAACAGGAGAGCCTATCAGCCTGGGTGTGGCTAGCAAGGCAGCTAACATAGTCAGTAAATCAGATGATTCAAAGTAAGTTTGTTTGTTGTTTCATGCACCAGTACTTCTGTTCCAAATAAAGCTGTTATAAAGTGAATTCTAGGAAACTGTAAGAGAAAGCTATACTGAACTATAGAGGAATGGTAGTACAAACATAAAACATGCATTTACCTTTAGCTGGAGTACCTCTTCCTTGAGCTCCCCTTTGTTTCTATGAGCCGGCCGGCCTCGTTTCACATAGCTAAATACTGGCTAGCTCAAAGGGAGGGGCCTGCTTCTAGAAGTTATTGTGCAAGTCCATAAACAAGCTAGGAAATTGAGTTCTAAGAGCACTTTTGTAAATCTTTTTGAAACTGTGATGTTCTATTGTATTGTTTATATATAAATAGTTGTTATATGATGATTTAAGAATTACAGAACCTAGTGGGCGGTGCTTCAGGTAAACCACCTGACCTGCACTGATATAAAAGGACCACATTTTCTACACCACCTAAGATGAGTGGAGAGGCTGGCACTGTGCTGACCTTGACTAGTGTGCCAGCTATCTACTGGAGAATTTACGGACTTCTAAGTTATGCTTCTGTTTTATTTTTGCCGCTGTCAGTCCGTCTTTATGTTATTTGGCTGTTAATAAAATATTTGGCTAGCATTTGCTTGGCATTCTAAGCTATTATCGTCTCTGCATCCATCCATTACCGCAACTCTTTGATATTAAGATTGTGTCTTTTTACATTGTAAAGTATATTTTATTTCTGTACATTTAAAGAGCAGCTGATGCCTTCAGGATAACTTAAACAAAACATAATATTTAGACACAGTTCAGTTTATATTTCAAATTAGTTCTGTATTTTTCCTCCCCCATTATTTATTACTGAGGTCATTTGTATGAATACAGGATTTCTGCTTCTGAAGACTTCATCTATTCCTGTTGCTTTCTTCCTACCCAAGGTCATAATTCATTGCTTGTGACATCACAGTTACTCCTATGGCAACAAACATACCAGCTGCACATTTGAGCAGACTCAATAGATCATGACGCCTGTTTCTACTGGCAATTTCGTATGTTCGAATGTCACGACAGAGGATTATGATATGAAGTAGGGAGAAAGCTACAGAGGCAGATGAACTCTGATACAGATCATGTATTGGTACAAATTTCCTCTGTAATCACAGAATCCTGCCGGCAGAAAAGGACCATTCGACCCATCCAGTCTGCCCAAAAGAGACAGCCCACCCCCTCTGCCCTCTCTCTCCTCCCCACGCCTAGTCCCATGTAGTTATCCCATGCTCTTTTGAATTTCTCGATGGGGAGGAGAAGTCTATAGAATATATTTGGAATGCAAGCTGAATTGTACCTAATTATATTGTTAAAAGTTTTCATTGAGGTGTCAGTAGCTCTTTAAAGACCAACAATCCTGGTCCCTCCTGAAGCATGATGAACCCTTATCTGGCCCAAAGTGAGATGATGCAAATATTTTTTGTTATTAATTAATTGCCCCATTTTAGGAAGAGTAGGGATTGTATTTTGGCTCTGTGGAGCTGCACTGATTCCTTCCACTTTCTGGAACCTTTACAGACAGCAATCCACCTCCAATCCGCCCCCTCGCTAGCATGTTTTGGGAAGTTACTATGTGGAGAGAGCGGGGGCGTGCTCCATAGACATGAATGGGCCAGTTTTTTTAAAGTTAAATTTTCGTAGTTTAGATGGCCATTCAGAAATAAATCATGGCCATCTAAACTACAAAAATGTAACTTTAAAAAAACTGCCCCATTCATGTCTATGGAGTGCGCCCTCGCACTCTTCATACAGCGACTTTACAAAATGTGCTAGCGTGGGGGCAGATCGCAGTCTGTAGAGGTACCACGAAGTGCAAGGGATTGGTGTGGCTTGGCTCCATGGAGCCAAAGTATGATCTCCTCCCTTCCTAAATAGGGGCAACTATAACTAAAAATATTTGCAGCATATGGCTTTGGGCCAGGTAAGGGTTCGTCATGCTTCTTGGGGCGGAATTTTGAAAAACAGCGATTTAGATGCTCTTTAATACCTGCATATTGCAAGTGTGAACTTTTACTGTTGTATTTTATCATGCTTGTCATATCCGGGATGCACCTGGAAAGAACAGGTTACTCACCTGTAACAGTAGTTCTAGGAGTGGTATATGTTGTTCATCCACACTGTTTGGCATGTCCCCTTCCACTTTAAATCTTGCCGGAAGTCTTCAAGCTGGCTCCTCCCACCCACCCGGGTGGTATATACCTCAGCTCCGCCCCATGACGCCAGATCTTAGGCCACTGGAAACAAGGTGGTGTGCCCGGAGCTGTGGAGGTCAGGTGAGTGCGTGTGGACGAACAACATATAGCATTCCTAGAACTACTGTTACAGGTGAGTAACCTGTTCTTCTAGAAGCGTGAATATGTTGTTCATCTACACTGTTTGGCAGACTCCTAGCAGTTCTCTGGGAGGAGGGAGGCAAGGCACACACACCCTATTTGGGAAATAAAGATTGGAGAACCGAGGCCCCGAAACCAGCATCCTGGCATGACTCAAGGTCGATGCGGTAGTGGGTAATGAAGGTGTTTGCTGACTTCCAGGTAGCAGCCCAGTAGATTTTCTGGATAGAGGTGTCCCTGGAAGCAGCTATTGATGCAGCAGTATGGCGAGTAGAATGAGCTCTTATCCCTCTGGGAAGATCCTTGCCCGCCAACTCATAGCACAGACCTATGCATGATGTAATCCACCTTGCAATGGTCTGTCTGGCTGCAGGTCTGCCAGAAGTGGCTTCAGTGTAGGTGACAAACAGCTGGTGAACCTCTCCACGAATTTCCGCCATTCTCTCCTTATAATAGGAGAGAGCACGTCTCAGTTCCAAAGTATGACGCTTGTACTCGGCGTCCAAGGTGTAGTTTGGGTAGTATACTGTCAGGGTCAGCACCTAGTTAAGGTGAAACTCTGATACCACCTTCAGAAGGAATTTTGGGTGGGGGCGCAAGACAACTTTGTCCCTGTGAAAGACCAGATAAGGGGAGTCCACCGAAAGTGCCTGCAGCTCCCCTGTCCTTCTGGCTGACGTGATAGCCTCCAGGAAGGCCGTCTTCCATGACAAGTGTGAGAGCTCACTCTTGTGCATGTGTTCGAATGGCTTGCCCATGAGCTTTGCCACAACCAGCAACAGATCCCATGGAGGTGAAGGTTCACACACCACAAGGGATATGTGATCCAGGCCTTTGAAGAAGCGCCCGACCACTGTCTCCTGCACCACCGTCAGTTGACCGGCCCGCACCCGGTATGCAGAAATGGCTGCCAGGTGCACCCTAAGGGTCGATGACCATAGACCCCCCCGTTGGAGAGAGACCAAAGGTGGTCGAGAATGTTAGCCACAGAGGAGGATAAGGGGTCCAGACTCTTACCTCGACACCAAATGGAAAACCTTTTCCATTTGAAGGTGTAACATATCCTGGTTGATTCCTTTCGAGATGCTTCCACCACAGTGTACACACCTTCAGAAAGACCCAAAGCCTGGAACTCTAGCCGCTCAGGTACCAGGCTGTGAGGTGCAGGGATTGAAGGTCCAGATGGAATACCTTCCCCTGGTTCAATGATATCAGGTCTGGGTGTGTACAAAGCCGTTTGGGGGCCTGCGGCTGAGGCTGAGGAAATCTGGATACCAGAACTGGCGTGGCCAATCTGGGGCTACCGGGATCACCTTGGCCTTGTCCCTCCTCACCTTGAGTAACACCTTGTGGATCAAGGAAAATGGAGGGAAGGCATAGAGAAGGCCTGGGGTCCATGGCCTTGAGAAGGCATCCCCCTGCAGCGAGCCCTGCTGAGCGGGGCAGGCATGATACAGCCTCAGCTTGGTGTTTTCCCTGGAGGCAAACGGGCCTACCGACGGTTTGCCCCAATGGGAGAACAGGCTGTAAGCTACCTCTGGATGGAGAGACCACTCGTGGGATGTCTGGCCTATGCGGCTGAGAGCATCCGCCAGCTGGTTCGAGGCTCCTGCCACATGGATGGTTAGCAGATCTGCCTCCAACCAGCTTATGAGGGTCCAGATGTGGAGCGCCTCCTTGCAAAGCAGATGGGAGTGCATGCCGCCTTGTTTTTTTTTTTGTGTTATGTGTTTATCCCTCCTTCTCGCCTCCTAGTTCGCCACTCCTTCCAGCTGCTCATGCTACCCGTGACCCCCTCGCCCTGTCCCTCCTCCCCTCACCTCAGATCGCAGCTGACTCAAGGTTGGCCCGGCATATCCCTTTGCCGGGTGGGTACCCCTCCTCCGAGGGGGAAGACGCCAGGAGGAAGGGCAACCAGCGTACTAGGCATCAGTCCTTGAGTGCTGCTGAGGTGGGTTTGGAGTCCACAGGGCATCTCGGGCCAGCCGGGAGGAGCCATCATCCAGCGGACCAGGAGGCTGGAATTTTACTTTTTCCAGGCGTGGTGTGCCATGAAAGTCAGGCGTGGCCGGCGTTCACCACCCCTATGTATGCTGAGGCTCTGCTGCTGGTCTCCCGGCCTCCGCGGAAAGTGCCAGACAGGTGCCTCACGTCCTCCCTCCCCTGGGTGGCGAGCAGTCGTGGACGCTCAAGCCTACTCCTCCGGCTGACTCTCCAGCGACCCGAGTCCGCCCCCGAACCCGGTTGCTGGCGCCGCAAGCGGAAATCCAATTGCTGCGCCGCCGAGCCGGCCCCGCCCTGTTTGTTGAGGTAGTACATGGTCGTGGTATTGTCCGTCTGGACTTGAACCACTTGACCCCGGAGCTGAGGAGTGAAAGCTGACAGTGCCAGTCTGACTGCTCTGAGCTCCAACAGGTTGATGTAGCATCGGAACTCCTCGGGGGTCCAGAACCTGTGGGTCCTGTGATCCTTCATATGGGCTCCCCAGCCCATGAGAGAGGCATCAGTCATGAGGACGACCATCAGCTCAGGGTGGACCACTGGGATCCCCTCCTGCAACTATTCTGGGGCGGTCCACCAATGGAGAGCATCCCACATCTTCTGTGTTACAGTGATCAGCTGGTTGAAATGACCATGGCGCTGAGTCCACTGGGTGGCCAGCTCCCACTGGAGGGGGCACATGTGCCACCTGGCCCAAAGGACCACTAAGGTGCACACCGCCATGTAACCCAGAAGGCGCAGAAAGTCCTGGGCAGGGCGCAAGTGCCCAACCAGAAATGATCGGACAAAGGAGGAGGGAACTCTGCCCTCTCCGCTGGGAGCTGAGCTCTGGCCTGACAAGAGTCGAGCTCTGCCCGATGAAGCCCATCACCTGGGAGGGCATGAGTTCTGACTTGGCCTCGTTGATCAGGAGGTTGATTTGGGTGCAGGTTCGGAGGGCCAGATCCCTGGACCTCTCCACCTCTTGAAGGGAGGAACCTGCCAAAAGCCAATCGTCGAGATAGGGTTAAAGTCTGACTCCTCGATGCCGAAGGTAGGCCGCCACCACTGCAATGCATTTGGTGAAGACCCGTGGGTCTATAGGAGGATCCAGCACTGGAGCTACGGCCTCCTTGTGGAGGAGCTGAGCTACGTCATCTCGAAGAGCTGATTGGGTGCAAGCTGAGATCCTTTCCTCCCGAGGGCCGAGGACTCGGTTGGGAGGGTACTGCTCGAACTCTACAGGCAGTCCCTGACCGACCACTTCAAGAATCCACCTGTCTGAAGAGATATTGGACCAGGCGGAAACAAAGTGGCGGAGCCAGCCCCCCCATGGGAGGGCACACAGCTGGTGTGACGGGTGTAGGGGTGGCAACCCCCAATCCATCACTGAGCAGGCTTAGAGGAGGAGGAGGCTGCTGGACCTGTGCCTCGGTCTCCTTTATGGGGCTGTTGAGGACCTTGCTTGGGCCGTGGGCACCAAGCTTGGGCCTGCTGCTGCTGACTTCCTTGATAGGAGGGCTGCCTGACCGTAGGGGAAGAGTGCCAAAATGGCTTCTACTTTCTCTTCTGCTGCTTCTTGCCTGAGGAACCCTTAGCAGAGGTAGCATCCAAGGTGGCACTGGACTGCTCTATGCGCTGAATGTGACTGGCCACTCCTGGACCAAACAAGTCGGTGCCTAAGAAGGGCACGTCAGCTAGCTTATGCTGAGTATCCGCTGGGAAGGAGGAAAGCCTCAGCCAAGCCCTGCGGCGAGTTGCCACTGCGGCTGCTGAAGAGTGGGTACAAGAATCTCCTATGTCCAGAGCTGTCTGGAGCTGCTGTTTTGCAACAGCACGGCCCTGATCTCGGACTTACTTGACCGTGGTTTGCATGTCTGCCGGGAGATGAGGGAGGACCTCATCTAATGACCCAAGAAGAGCATGAGAGAAGTGTGCCATGATAACAGCCAAGCTGGCCCGATGAAGGCCTAAGGAAGAGGCTGCATAGCCCTTATGGGCAGAATGGTCCATATTTTTGGACTCCTTGTCCAGGGGCTGGTCAGTATTAGCCAAACTGCCAGTATGCCTGAATACAGAAGCGGTCATCAGGCTCTCGGCCGAAGGGTGTTTTGTGAACCCCGCCAGGGACCCCATGGGTACCGCATACTTGCGGGCCATATGGGCAGACAGTGCTGGACAGGAAGCAGGATGCTGCCAAAGCTCAAGGGCTGGGCCAACAATGGCTTCAGCCACTGGAAAGGCCTTCGTCGGGGTGTCCCCCCTTTTGAGGATATCAGGAAGGGAGTACTCTGCATTTTTCTGGATAGACTCCAGGGGCATTCCGGTGGATTCGGAGATAAGGCAGAGGATGCCCTGGAAGGAGGAAAGACCTTTCTCCAACCCTGCCATGGACAACTCATCTCTTGGATGGGAGTGCAATCCAGTGACGTCCGAGTCCGAAGAGTCGTGATACAACGGCCTTCCGCCTATGTCACCCTCGATATGCCAAGGGCGGTCGGGGGTAACTGTGATCGACAGACGTCGGGGAAGCCCGGTGTCTGTGCGGTCCTCTTTCAAGGGAGCCCCTTCCTCAGGCTGGTTAGGCGGTGGTTCCACCCGAATCGGTGTAGAGACCAGGATAGGCCAGACCGGGATACGAGCCAGCCCCACGGGTGGAGGAAACAAAGGCTTCAGTTTCTGGAGGGGTCGGCGTTGGCCTGGGAGGCAGAAGCCAAGTGATGGCCGGGGTAGGTAGCAGAGCCGGCTTCTGCCCGGTCAAAATCAGCTGTTGGCACATGAGGTCTACATAGTGTCGATGGAGTTTCAGCCAAAGCCTCTCCTCGTACGAGGAGGATGAAGACCGGTGGCGTCGCCTCTTTGTAGAGTGCTTATGACTCTTTCTCGGCCGTTCGGCCAAGGGGGTCCTGGACCTCGACTGAGATTGGGGATAACAACTGGGTCGATCAGAAGACACTGGGGTCGGTGACAACCGAGGGTCCGGTACCGGGTCCTTGATGGGGACACCAGTGGGCTGGGTCTCCTCATCAGGGAAGTCAAGGACTGGAGGCCTTTCCAAGGAGTTGTCGGGCATAACCAGCGACAAGGGTTCGATTGGATCGAGAACAATCTCGACCTTGTCGAACACTTCCTCGGTCCCCTGGCCAGATGGAAGGTCTGTGAAGCCGGTGGCCGAGGATGTGATCTCGACCGAAGTCGCGTGCTCTTGGGACTTGGACTTTTCTCAGTCCCAAGAGCATCTTCGTCAGGACGAAGACACCAGGTCCTTCTGTCTCTTTCGAGAGCGGGAGGAGTGCGAGCCCGAGGGCACCTCACCCCTGGTGGGGAGAGACTGGCACAACTCCTTGAAGAAGCTCCTAAAGGTGGAGCCAAGGTTCAGCGGAACAAAAAAGCTTAGATTGGCCGAAGAGCGAGCTGCTTCCTCCTCAAATGCCTTCATTTGCTCCAGCTGCTCGGTGGATCCCGCGGCTGCGGAAACCACCCACCTCGCCTCCTTCGATTTCACTGGCAGGTTCCTTTTCTCCGGTCTTCCCAGCTTTAAACGTGCCTTGTGGTCGTTCAGGACATTGGGATGGAAGGCCAGGCAAAACCCACATACGAGGTGTCATGACCGACACCTAGACAGTAGACGCAGATTAGGTGGGGATCTGTGAGCGACATCTTCTGAGGGCAGATTTTTCCTCCATGTCAGATGTGTAAAATCGCAATCGCTAACTTGAACGAGTTTTAAAACAATTTTCAGTAAGAACCGACGCTTTGAAACCAGGACCTACGAATTGCTGAAAGAGCAAGAGGGAACCTGTATCTTCCAGTGGAAAGGAAGATCTGGCATCATGGGGTGGAACCGAGGTATATACCACCCCGGTGGGTGGGAGGAGCCAACTTGAAGACTTCTGGCAAGATTTAAAGTGGAAGGGGACATGCCAAACAGTGTGGATGAACAACATATCCACGCTCCTAGAAAAGGACTTTCACTCAGTGTGCTGATCCAGTTAACAAACAAAAATAAAATAACTGGCTTCTTCAACTGGGTGACCAGGACAGTGGACAAGGGCCAAGCAAATTTATGTCCTGTATCTGGACTTCAACATGGCCTTTGACTCTGTGCTTCCCTGGAGGCTGGCCAGGAAGTTGGAAGACCTGGGGTTAGAGGGATAATCTTGCTAGAGTGGTCAAAAGCTGACTGCAGGACAAAACTCAAAGGGTGGTAGTCGGGGAAGGGGGATTCTCAGAAGCTTGGCCAGTGACAAAACTGGGATCCCACAGAGCTTGGTGCTCCATCTGGTGTCGTTTAACATCTTCATTGAGCAGAAAAATCTATGGAATAGACTCCCTGAATATGTAGCAATAAGCCTAAATGGAAATACTTTCAAAAATAATTTAGACAAATATATATCTACGGTGGCAAACTAGATTATTATATTTTGTCATAATAGGAGCTGCTTATGGGCTTTGGCCTGATTCTCTCCTTACATTCTACTGTAAGTGATTCATAAATGACACAGCGGATGTGATCAAAGTCTTCCTGTCCATGGATGACACAAAGCTCTGTGGGTGGGTAGACATAAAGGAGGGAAGAAGGAACTCAGAGAAGACATGGTGAGGCTAGAGAAGTGGTCTGGCATTGTGGCAACTGGGGTTCAATGCAAAAAAGTGTAAGGTTATGCACTTTGTTGGGGGGAATCCAGGGACCAAATACTAGTTGTGTGGTGTGCAGGTAATCAGGTCAGAGGAAGAAAAGGACCTGGGAGCAACCATCATGAGTGACCAGAAGCACTCAGCACACTGCAGGAGAGCAGCAGCCAAAGCAAATCAGATGCTAGGCTGTGTAGCCAGGGGGGCTTCCCAGCAGGAAGGCAGAGGCTATACTGCCACTATATAGATCACTGGTAAGATTGCACTTAAAGTATGCAGTATGGGTGCCCTTCTCTTAAGGAGTCAACTTGCTGGAAACAGTCCACAGAAGGGCAACCAAGAAGATCCAGGGACAACAGGACAACACCTATGAAGAGAGACTCAGGAGGCTCAACAAGTGCTTTGAGGACAAAAGGGAAAGGGGGACATGATCAAGGCCTTCAAGCACCTTAAAGGTATAAATGGAGTGAGCACTGAGGGCCTCTTTAACCTTAGTGGAAAGAAGTCCACTGGGGGCATAGCCTAAAGCTGGTGGTTGGGGGGGGGTGAGGCAGTTTTTCACTGAGAGGGGGTACCAAGTAGAATGAGTTGCCAGAGGTTGTCTCCCTGAAGATGGTGATTAGCTTCAAGACAGGATGGGACAGATTGAAGGTGAAAACTGCAAGTGGGTGGGTGGGTGAGATCGGAGGGGGTATTCAAGGGGATCATGGGGGGAAATAAGGGGGCTGGTCCCTCTGTAAACACAGTGGGACCTGCACACTCAGGCAGACTAGACAGATCACAAAGCCATTATCTGCTGTCATGTTCATATGTTCGAAATTCCATGAATTCAGAATTTTCTAATTTCACACTGCCTTACTCCATTCCTTTGTTCTTATCTACAGTGTCCCATCCCATGGGTTCACCCCTATTTGTGTCAATATTGCTCACTTTGTACATAACTGATTTGTTCCCATCTACTGTATCTCTCTCCCCTGCGTCACATCTGGAAGTGAGCCTCATCTCAGTGTATCTTTCTGTCAGTAAATTTTAAATAAAGTCGCTGTATTGCAGAACAACTTGTTAGATGGGTTTCTAACTAGTTTCCAGAAGCTGTAGGTTGCTGTTATACATTGGTACAACACAGATCCCATTAAACAGAGTTGTGAGGTCCTGCCCAAGTATAGTGAGATTCTGCAACATTGAGAAAGGTGTCTGCTGCTATTTTTTTTCCTTCCTTTCTTTCCTGCCCCCTTCCCAACACACTCAACATAAATTGTCCCTACAAAATAACTGCACCCAGTTGTGGATCCTAGACCGCTACCCTGTTATATGTCACCTCCCATACATTATCTGACATATAAATAAGACGTAATGACAGGACATGGTTTTCATCATGCAGATTACGTTTTTAATTAGAGAAGGGACAAATAAATTGTTGATAGTGCTGAAAAAATTGCCCCAGCTGGCACGATGTATAAATAAATGGCAAGACAAGTCACCTCGCTATCCATCACCTCCTGCGGATTGCAAGAACCCTTTATGTAGTGGTTGACAATGCAACATTGGCTCCTCCTCCTCTACAGAGAAGTCTGAGCAACACAGCAGATGTACACTGTCATGGGGAAGTAGGAGAGCTGCTAAACTGTCTGCCAGTGAGAGCCGACTCCCTGCCCTAAGTGGCCCAAACCTGCTCATCCCACCTGATGCAGACACATAGAGGACAAGTTTTCCAAAGCTACTGGCCATCTGCCTTGGGTGCCACTGGAGGGGCAAGCTCCAGGGCTTCTTTAGCAGTCCGCAGTCTGGACAAGCAGGTTGTGTAGTTGGCCAGTAACCAGATGCGTAACAGCGGGGGGCAGGAGCAGTCCAAACAAGCCAGCTGGCATAGAAGTTGGATAGATAACTCAATTGGTATGGAGTATTGCGATCATGCTTGTATTTTTTTGCTTTGTACTTATGTCTTCCAGGTCCCCCATGAAAATGGGCATTTGATGCCCTTGGGGTTTACCGTTAACAAATTTAAAATAGAGGGGTGTGGCTTGGCAGCAGATGTTTCTGTGCAGAGCTCCCAAAGGATAGAGCCTAATTTCTTTTAAAACTCACCTATAAGTTAATCTTTCTACGCTATTTACATCCACTAACTGCATCTGGCACTAGGAAGTTGCAGATGGGTAAATCAAGGAACACAGCTCCACATTCTGATTTTCTTAAACCAAAATCATCTTAGTCATGAGACAACAAGCCACACCCGCACGATGAAGCCTCAGGTGGTGGTGTTGCAGGACAAGATGCGGTGTCTCTCAGCACAGTGAATTCGACACTAACACAGCTTGTTAGGATCATTCAAGATATGGATAAGAAACTGGACACTTTCACTCCACGGGTCAGCACTTTAGAAACCCCTGTGGATGGGCTAGAGCAGAGCATGCAGAGGGCAGGAGGTGGGTGTATTAAATCAATGGACACAACTACCAAATTGATTAAACAGAACTCCATACTCAGATGTCTAGAGAATGTTGAGAATCAAGTACAAGAGTGCATTGGGCTTCCTGAACAGGCTAAGGGTGAAGACCCCCTACACTTTACTCAGACAATGCTGCTACAAATATTGGGACTGTCCAAGGATGACCCAGCCCTAGCCCTGGATAAAATTTACAGAATTACACAATGAGCCATATCTGGAGAGCTGGGGCCAAGGACTCTGCTTCTGGTCTGTAACGGCGTTGGAGTCTGGGATAGGATACTAGCTCTTGTCAGAAGAAAGAAACAGCTCTGTTAGGGTGGTGCAGAGATTTCGCTGTTCCCAGACTTATCTTATTCTACGCGCTAACAACGAAAGGCATTTAACAAGGTGTGACCTTCTTTCAGCTCCCTTAAAATACAACATCAGCTCCTCTTCCCAGCAAAACTAAAAGTTCTATGGAATGGCCATGCCTATTTGTTTAATGACCCAGTGAAGGCTAGTATGCTGCAACACCGAACTGAAACTGAATTGGCTGGGACTGAGGGGGCTTTGTCAGGAGCAGAGGACAAGGGAGGTGAACAACTGTTTTGCTGGCATAAAGGACTTGGATGTTCGTGAGCACTGTATGGGCATGGGGCTCTGCTCCAGTGGGGCTGACTGAACATTATGAAACTCTGTACTCTTCCTCAAAGACCCTTAAACTCCTGCTTGCTTGTTTGGACTGCATCTCACCCTTTCTGGGCTACACAGAAGACAAGTAGTTGATTAGCTCAAGGGATTATTGACCTCTCTCTTATTGTTTCGATTTAATGTCATTGCTGTTATAACTGATAGGTCACATCATGCTGTTTACTGTGATTTTGGAAGGGGGGATTCAACTGTCTGCACTCACCTAATGGTCAGGTAATTTCTGAGTGACTCCAGACTCTCAAATAACTGTTTGCAGGCGGCCTGTTTTACTAATCCTCTTATGTAGTTACACGTGGTTCATTATTCCTAACACAGACTTCAGGTTCACCTTTGGGAAGACAGTTCTCAAAATGTTCATTTTTCTGCTATGATACATGTGGGACACTTGAAGGCTTAATGCCACTTTGGTAAAAATGGATTTTTTTTTTTTACCTGTTTATGTAGTCCCTATAATTGCTGTGTGCTGTTATAAGCAGTAGGAATACTAAACTAATTTTATGTGCTTTGTGGGTACTTCCCCCAATGTTGTACCTCGAGTGAGGGTGTTAAATTCTGCCTTTGCAAGAGGAGTGTACTGTAACCTCAATTAATGTATCCCTCTATGTTTTACTTTATTGTAAGTTTTTGATGAAACTTATAAATAAAATGTTAAAACACAAAAAACAAATTCAAAATAAAAAATAAGGGTGGGAAAGATAAGATTTCCAAGATTTCCCTGGTGGTCTAGCGGTTAGGATTCGGCGCTCTCACTGCTGCAGCCTGGGTTCCGATTCCCAGTCAGGGAAAGTGCTGTACCTCACTCTTGGGAGGCAGTATAGTACAGTGGTTTAAGGTTCTGAGCTGCAAATCTGGTGACATTCAGCAGACCAGACCTGGGTTTGAATCCCACAGCTTCCACTTGCATACCATGTGACCCTGAGCAAGTCACTTAACTTTCCTGTGCTCCCAGGTTGCTCCTGTAAAAAAGCTTTCAGCTTAGTGTGCTACTCCTGGTTAAACAACTAAATAAAAAATAAAATAAATTGTCAAGTAAAAAAAGGACGAGCTAGATTTTAATTCTGCTCTGGTATTCTTGATCAAAAACGAAGACACAGGTTAAAGAAGGTAAACACAGACAAGTCTGAGAGCAGCATTTCACAAAGCAAAATAGACTTTATTCCTTGATAAGGCAACAGCGTGTTACAGATCAATCTACTGTAGATAAGCAACAGCCTCCAAATCCCTTTGTCAATGCAATATGGCAATTAAGCAGATCTGACACCTGTGCAAGGCTTTCTGGATGCTTTTCTGAAAAGCACCCTCACTGGAAGATACTATAGGCACAGAGATAGGCGCACAGGGAATACGAGAGAAAGCAATCAATCTTACAAGAGAGATCTGCAAGCTAAGATTAAAATATACATTATTTTAAAAATTCTCCATATATAAAGTGCATTACTTCACAATCTATATTACACAAGGCAACAAAATATATATTTTTGTGTTTCACAGTCAGATTTTCCTATTTAATAGAATTTTATCTCAATATATTAAGAATGTAAATCTCAGCACATTTCCCCTAGGACGTCTGCATTGTTTGCAATTTCAGTGTGGCTGATCTGGTTCTTGCACAGAGAACACCAGAAAAAAATACTGTACAGGCAATAATGAACAAAACAATGATACTGTATTCCACAAGAAATCTTTCTGAAATGAATCTGTTGGCTAGTATAATCAAAACCCGTTCTTTTAAAACAGTCCCTAATTCACTGGATCAGAAAGGTTTGATGGAGGGTCAGTCAGTGAAGCACTAGCACTACAATTCACAGTGCTGGTGACCAGGGCTTAGAATGCCAGGTTACTCGAGGGCTGGGGGGGTGGAGGGGGGTGGCTGCGTGTCCTAGAGGATGCTCTTCTCTTCAGAGGTGGATGGGTTGCTGCCTCTGCAGCAATACTGCTATGTATATGACCAAGGGAAGCAGAGCAGTGGAGGAACTGCAGGGACAGAGAGGCGTTTGTGCGCGTGTGGTTGGAGCTCTGTGAGTACACTGCCTCTGGGGGTGGAGCAGAGAAGGGTGAAAACCCAGTACATGCAGCATGACCCTAGTCTGCAGAGACCACACCTCTGCCAGAGGCTCCACCTGCTCCCACGCAAAGAAGGGATCAGGAGATGCTGCCTGGCTGTAGCTAGGCCCCCACGGTAATTACGCCGTGAGAGACTGGAGAGGGTTTTTACCAGAAACATATAAGAATGGTACAGGGCCTTGACAAGGAGATGGGGCAGCACCAGCGACCGAGGTTAAAACTATAAACTGTATTAAAAAAAAAGTGTGGCTTCAGGAAACAGGTACTCAGTAGTGTCTCAACACTATTTGTGTCACCTCACACATTCTTAGGTTGAGATTAACCCCCTCCCTTCCTATACAATACTAGCTCAATGAGTTTCAGTGTTTGAATCATACTTAAATCTTGCATGTTTTCAATGTCTTTTGAGACTTGAAATTCAATATACTGTTGTATTCTCATACTCGATATGATGACTATAAATATGTGCTACTCTATACACAAACCCCAGAGCAAATGCCCTGAGGCAAAGGTTATCCTGGAGGGTACTGGTCATACAGGCAAATTTTAAACACAACTGCACATACCCCAATAACGCAAAGCATTACGGGAAACATGCAAATCCCCATGAGAGAATCTGGACTGGCTCAACTTTAAGCAGAATTGCATGGTGCTTGAGAGGCCTCACAGTGCAATCAGCAAAGGCTAAGAACCAATGCCTCAGGGCATTTGCTCTGGGGTTCTTTTATAGTTCTTTTCCTTCTCTATTTTGGGCTCCTCATGGCCCAAACAAATAACATCCCCCTTAAGGGGTGGCTGGCTCCCTCTCCCTGGGCTAAGACATAGATATGGCACACTGATGAGTCCAAATGAAGACGAAATACGTGTATGTGTCTGCTGTTAGTCTTTGCTGATTGTACTGTGAGGCCTTCTGGCACCATGCAATTCTGCTTAAAGTTGAGCCAGTCCAGATTCTCTCATGGGGATTTGCATATGTTTCCCTTGATGTTTTGCATTATTGGGATATGTGCAATTGTGTTTTCTTTAAAATTTGGCTGTATGGCCAATATCCTCAGGATAACTGCCGCAAGACGGGCTCTTTTATAGTTCTTCTCCTTCTCTATTTTGGGCTCCCCATGGCCCAAACAAATAACATCCCCCTTAAGGGGTGGCTGGCTCCCTCTCCCTGGGCTAAGACACAGATATGGCACACTGATGAGTCCAAATGAGGACGAAAGACATGTATGTGTCTGCCATTCTTAGCCTTTGCTGATTGCACTGTGAGGCCTTCTGGCAATATGCAATTCTGCTTAAAGTTGAGCCAGTCCAGATTCTCTCATGGGGACTTGCATATGCTTCCTATGATGCTTTGCGTTATTGGGATATGTGCAATTGTGTTTATACACAACGTAGTGTTCCATGTGTGTCGCTGTAAACTATGGTGATATTTTTGTAGTTATTTGGAGCTGGTTTGTTCTGGGGCTTCGAGTTTCCACGGGAAGGGTGCTGTATAATTAAGCAATAATGCCCGACAGGGTGTGTGTCGTGCTGGGATAACGTCACGCCTCAGGTGGTTGGGCATGAGGCCGCAGGCCGAATGCGTCCAACTGAGGTGTGACGTTATCCCAAACGACATGCACCCTGGAGGGCATTATTGCTATTATACAATGGTTCGTTGTTGTATATAAAATAAAAAATAATTTTAAAGAATGTTTTTTAGTGTGGAAAAATATTTTTGTTTCTTAAGAGGAGATGCAAAAAAAGAGGTGATCTAGCTCATCATATAGCTCATCTCCAGATTCTCAGTGAGGCTGAGACTAGACCCGTGATGTGTTGGGATAACAGCATGGGGCCAGCCCAAGATTGACCAATCAGAGTCCAGGAAATTTTCTTGCCATTGTATAAATAAAAATGACTGACTGAGGAAACTGCAAAGCAGAGCTGTTCTGGAACCCTACCAATCTGCAAGGTGAATCAGTGCTCACACAGTGAAGAGACACAAGTGAGTGTCCAGTAATAAATCAACCATTTAAGCATGTTTGCTTATACAATTTTGTGTCACAAGTCTCCAATTTAATACTGTTCCCTTTTCAAATGCTGTGTGCAAGGAGTTCTGGCCGGGGTCCTTAGGCACAGGATACCTGGAAGTGCCAACTGATTATCATCATCAGTTGTGTAAGATCATGTTTCACTGAGCCACTAAAACGCAGTTCTTTGGAGACTGCAAACAAGGCAGACATTTTCTCAATGACCAATAAAAACAGGTTACTCACCTGTAACAGTAGTTCTAGGAGTGGTATATGTTGTTCATCCACACTGTTTGGCATGTCTCCTTCCACTTTAAATCTTGCCGGAAGTCTTCAAGCTGGCTCCTCCCACCCACCCGGGTGGTATACACCTCGGCTTCACCCCATGATGCCAGATCTTAGCCCGCTGGAAGCCAGGTTTGTGCGTCCGCAGCCGGGGAGGTAGGGTGGGTGCGTGTGGATGAACAACATATACCACTCCTAGAACAACTGTTACAGGTCAGTAACCTGTTTTTCTAGGTTCGTGGATTTGTTGTTCACACACACTCTTTGGCAGACTCTTAGCAGTTCTCTGGGAAGAGGGAGGCAAGGCGCACACCCCATACTTAGGGAACAGAGACTGAAGAACTGAGGCCCCAAAACCAGCATCTCGGCATAACTCAAGGTCAATGTGGTAGTGGGTGATGAAGGTGTTTGCTGACTTCCAGGTAGCAGTCCAGCAGATTTCCTGGATAGGGATGTCCCTGGAAGCAGCCACCGATGCAGCAGTATGGCGGGAAGAATGAGCTCTTATCCCTCTGGGGGGCTCCTTGCCCGCCAACTCATACCGTAGACTAATGCATGATGTGATCCATCTTGCAATCGTCTGCTTTGCTGCCGGTCTGCCAGAAGCGGATTCAGCATAGGTGACAAACAGCTGGCGAACCTCACCCCGAATTTCCGCCGTCCACTCCTTATAAAAGAAGAGAGCATGTCTCAGGTCCAAAGTATGGAGCCTGTACTCGGCCTCCGAGGTATAGTTGGGGAAGTAAACCGGCAGAGTTAACACTTGGTTAAGGTGAAACTATGACACCACCTTTGGAAGGAATTTCAGGTGGGGGCATAGGACAACCTTGTCCTTGTGGAAGATCAGATAAGGGGAGTCCACCGAAAGCGCCTGGAGCTTCCCTGTCCTTCTGGCAGACGTGATAGCTACCAGGAAGGCCATCTTCCACGAGAAGTGTGACAAGACACACTTGTGCATTGGTTCGAATGGCTTGTACCATGAGCTTTGCCAGTACCAGCAGAAGATCCCACGGAGGTGGAAGTTCACATAGCGGAGGGGATATGTGATCCAGGCCTTTGAAAAAGCACCCAACCACTGTCTCCTGCGCGGTCGGCTGACCAGCCCACGCCTGGTAAGCAGAGATGGCTGCCAGGTGCACCCTAAGGGTTGAAGACCGTAGACCACCTTTGGAGAGAGACCAAAGGTAGTCCAGAATGTTAGCCACTGAACAGGATAGAGGGTCCAGGCCTTGCCCTGACACCAAATGGAAAACCGTTTCCCTTTGAAGGTGTAACATTTCCTGGGCGATTCCTTTCTGGATGCCTCCACCACAGTGAAGACATCTTCGGAAAGACCCATAGCCTGGAACTCTAGCCGCTTAAGTACCAGGCTGTGAGGTGCAGGGATTGAAGGTCCGGATGGAATACCTTCCCCTAATTGAATATCTGGTCCGGGCATGCTGGAAGCCGCTCTGGGGGCCTGTAGCTGACGGCGAGGAGATCTGGATACCAGAACTGGCGTGGCCAGTCTAGGGCTACCAGGATCACCTTCGCCTTATCCCTCCTCACCTTGAGAAGCACTTTGTGGATCAAGGGAAATGGAGGGAAGGCACAGAGGAGGCCTGTGGTCCACGGCCTCGAGAAGGCATCTCCCTGCAGCAAGCCCTGCTGAGAGGGGCTGGGCATGGAACAGCCTCAGCTTGGTGTTGTCCCTGGAGGCAAACAGGTCCACCATCAGTTTACCCCCGTGGGAGAACAGGCTGTAAGCTACCTCTGGATGGAGAGACCACTCGTGAGATGTCTCACCTAGGCAGCTGAGAGCATCCGCCAGATGGTTTGAGGCTCCTGCCACATGGATGGCTAGGAGATCTGCCTCCAGACGGCTCATGAGGGTCCAGATGCGGAGCGCCTCCCTGCACAGCAGACGGGGGTACATACCACCCTGTTTGTTGAGGTAGTATATGGTAGTGTCCGTCTGGAGTTGAACCACTTGACCCTGGAGCTGAAGAGCGAAAGCCGACAGTGCCAGTCTGACTGCACTGAGCTCCAACAGGCTGATGTGACATCAGGATTCCTCGGGGGTCCAGAGCCCGTGGGCCCTTTTGTCCCCCATGTGGGCTCCCCAGCCCATGAGAGAGGCATCGGTCATAAGGACGACTGTCGGCTCGGGGCAGACAAATGGGATCCCTTCCTGCAACCGGTCTGGGGCGGTCCACCAGTGGAGAGCATCCCACATCCTCTGGGTTACAGTGATCAGCTGGTCAAAATTACCATGGCGCTGAGTCCACTGGATGTCCAACTCCCATTGGAGGGGGCGCATGTGCAACTGGGCCCAATGGACCACTGAGGTGCATGCCACCATGTAACCCAGAAGGCACAGAAAGTCCCGGACAGGGCACAATTGCCCAATCAGAAATGATTGGACAAAGGAGGAGAGAACCTCTGCCCTATACACCGGGAGCCGAGCTCTGACTGGACAAGAGTCGAGCTCTGCCCCGATGAAGCCCATCACCTGAGAAGGCACGAGTTCTGACTTGGCCTCGTTGATCAGGAGGCCGAGTTGGAAGCAGGTCTGGAGGGCCAGGTCCCTTGACCTCTCCACCTCCTGTTGGGTGGAACCTGCTAGGAGCCAATCATTGAGGTAAGGATAAATCCTGACCCCCCCACGGCTGAGATGGGCTGCCACCACTGCAATGCATTTGGTGAAGACCTGTGGGGCCGATGACAGGCTGAATAGCATGGCTCGGAACTCGTACAGGGTCCCTTCGACCCTGAAGTGGAGGAACCACTGATGGGACAGACGCATTGGGACGTGAAAGAATGCATCCTGCAGATCCAGTGAACAGAACCACATGTTTCGCTCCAAGGATGGTATGATCTGGGACAGAGTGACCATCCGAAAGTTGCGTGACCTGAGATATTGATTCAGATCATGCAGATCTAGAATGGGGCGCCAAACCCCCATCCGCTTGGGCATGAGGAAGTACCTGGAGACAAACCCTGGGTCTTCTGGAGGATCTGCCACTGGAGCTACAGCCTCCTTGAGGAGGAGCTGAGCGATGTAGTCTCTGAGAGCCGATCGAGTCTGAGTGGATACTCTTTCCTCCTGAGGGGCATGGGCTCTGCTTGGAGGGTACTGATCGAATTCCAGAGGCAGTCCCTGACTGACCACTTCGAGAACCCACCTGTCTGAAATGACAGTGGATCAGGCGGAACAGAAGTGGCAGAGCTGGCCCCCCACGGGAGGACCCAGAGCTGGCATAATGGGAGAGGGGCTGGCAGCCCCCGGCCCATCACTGAGCAGACTTGGAGGAGGAGGATCCAGGACCGGAACCACGGCCTCCTTTATGGGCCTGGGAGGGCCCAGGGCACCAAGCCTGAGCCTGCTTCTGTTGCTGCTATCCTCCTTGAAAGGAGGACTGCTGAGCTGCAGGGGAAGAATGCCATAAAGGCTTCTTCTTTTTCTTCTGCTGGTACTTGCTCGAAGAGCCCCTGGCAGAAGTAGTGTCCAAGTTGGTATTGGACTGCTCAATGCGCTGAAGGTGACAAGCCACTCCTGGGCTGAAAAGGTCAGTCCCTAGGAAAGGCACGTCAGCTAGTTTGTGCTGAGTATCTGCTGGGAAGGAGGCGAGCCTCAGCCAAGCCCTGCGTCAAGAGGCACCTGCGGCCGCCATCGAACGGGCACAAGAATCCCCAATGTCCAGGGCCGTCTGAAGCTGCTGTTTGGCAACAGCTCAGCCCTGGTCCCGGACCTGCTTGACCGTGGTTTGCATGTCTGTGGGGAGGTGTGGGAGGACTTCATCCAGAGACCCTAGGAGGGCATGGGAGAAGTGTGCCATGATGACGGCTGAACTTGCCTGATGAAGACCCAAGGAAGAAGCCGCATAGACCTTCCTGGCTGAATGGTCCAAAAGCTTAGACTCTTTATCAGGAGGTCAGTCAGTATTGGCAGAACTGCCAGTACGCCTGAACACAGATGCAGTCACCAGGCTCTCGGCCAAAGGGTGCTCTGTGAATCCCGCAAGAGACCCCATGGGCACCGCATACCTGCGGGCAGATGGAGCTGGACAAGAGGCAGGGTGCTACCAGAGTTCTAAGGCCGGGCCGACAATGGCCCCAGCCACAGGAAAAGTCTACGTCGGGGTATTCCCTCTCTTGAGGATGTCCGTGAGAAGGTACTCTGCCTTTTTCTGGATTGGCTCCAGGGGCATCCCTGTGGACTCAGAGATGAGGCGGAGAATACCCTGAAAAGACGAGGGGACCTTACTCCGTCTCTACCCCACTGGCTGATTCATCATCCCGAGGATGAGAATGCAGGCCGATGACATCCGAATCCGAGCAATCTGGATACAACGGTCGACTGCCCAGGTCACCGACCTGCGAGGCAGTCAGGAGTGACAGGGTGACAGTGACTGATGGACGCGGGGAAGCCCGTGTCGGCCTATTTTCTTTGGAAGGAGCCCCTCCCATAGGCTGCTTGAGCGGTGGTTCCACCACAACTGGTGGAGAGATCGTTTTAGGCCAAACCAGAGGTTTTGCCAGCTCCACTGGCAGGGGAACCAACGTGATCGGTTCTGAAGGAGTCAGCTTCGGCCTAGGAGGCAAAAGCCAAGTAATAGCCAGGGTGGAAGCCGGCGTTGGCCTGTGCCCGGTCAAAATCAGCTGCTGCCACATGAGGTCCTCGTAGCGCCGGAGTTTCTGCCAGAGCCTCTCCTCATCCGAGGAGGACGAAGACGACCGATGGTGTCGCCTCTTTTTACAGCATTTATGGCTCTTTCTTGGCCTTTTGGTCAAGGGGGTCTGAGACCTCGATCGAGATTGGACATGCCGATTCAATCGCTCAGGAGACACCGACGGGACCAGTGATTCCCCGGGGTTGGTACCACTTCCTTGATGGGAGTCGCAGCAGGCTGGGTCTTCACATCGGGGAAAGTAAGAATTGGAGTTCGATCGAGGGAACTGTCAACCGCAGTTGGCGATAAAGGATCGATTGATGGGTTGATGACGATTTTTACATCGTCGATCGACAGTTTGGTCGACTGGCTATACAGCAAAGCCGAGAAGCCAGCTGCCGACGAAGCAATCTTGACCAAAGTCGAGACCGCAGGTTCCTGGGACCGAGATCTCTCCCACTCCCAAGAGAGTCTCCGTTGGGATGAAGATGATCCTGGATCCTTCTCCCGCTTATGGGATCGAGAGGAGTGTGTGCCCATAGGACTCTCTCCCTTGGTCAGGAGAGACTGGCACAACTCTCAGAAGGAACCCAAGAAGGTGGAGCCCTGGTTGAGCGGAACGAAGAAGCTCCAAGTAGTTTCTGCAGCCTGAGCCACTTCCTCTTTGAATGCTTGCATGCATTCCAATTGTTCGGTGGATCCCGCAGCCGTGGAAACCGCCCACCGAGCCTCCTTGGATTTCACCGAAGGGTTCCGTTTCTCTGGCCTCCCTAACTTCAGGCATGCGAGACGGTCATCGAGGACGTTAGGATGAAATTTCGAGGTCTCATGGTCGACACCGAGGCAATAAATGCACGCAGTGTGGGGATCGGTGCGTGACATTTTCTGACCGCAGGGGCACCGACAAAATCCGGAGGAAGACTTGTCTTCCGTAGTTGAAGAATCAAAGTCGTGATCGCGAATGCGAACTAGATGAATTTTTGGAATAACCCAAAGGTTTAGAGCCAGGGCCTACAAAATGCATGAACGCGAGGCAGGTAACCTGAATCTTCCAGCGGAAAGGAAGATCTGGTGTCATGGGGCAGAGCCGAGGGTTATACCCCCTGGGTGGGTGGGAGGAGCCAGCTTAAAGACTTCCAGCAAGATTTAAAGTGAAATGGGACATGTCAAAGAGTGTGGATGAACAACATATCCACGATCCTAGAAAGTACAAAAACTGCAGGCTACACATTTTACACAAAATCGTGTTCCCCATCAAGTGTGGAAACTGCACTGTAACAATTTGCGAGAATGGTGCTCAGGCTGACCGCCAGTAAATCATCTGTGGGGTACACCCTTCGCTGGCTGGTTTAATTGAACCTTCACCCTGGAGTTCTCAGGCCCTGGCAAAAAAAAAAAAACAGGAGGAGAGTGGCAGGGACAGGGCAAAGTTCTCTGCTATTCTCTCCACTGTATTTTTGTCCTAAACTACTGGTTACTCTTCTGAAGGAAGAAGCATAAAGCAGGATGGGGCAAGCCAGACCAAATGGAGTTGTCACAGCCTATTGGGAAGGCCCTTCTCCGTCTCCCATATTGCCTTGTTGTACTCTCCAGTCCTGCATGGGATAATGGGTAAAAACCTGTGATCATCATTGTAGGGATGGGCACACATCTCTCCTACTTGGGTTTGGAAGGCTTCAATTTAAAACTGGAAAGATTTAGAAGTAGTTCTGGTCTCGAATCTGTAGTTAAGAAGGCAAACACAGCAGTGGGGCAAAAAAATAAACTGAAATCTGGGAAGAGTGAAGTGGGAAACAGATGTAAAACTACTTGCAGGTCCGAAATACATCTCACATTTATAAACCCAAAGGAAGAGGCTCTGAAATATACTTCAGATTCATGCTGTTTAAAAAAAGGGGGAGTCAGAACTTTGGAGCCAGCCTTTGTTAAATTTTTACAATCAATGTGAATGTCTAGATTTCATTACCTGGTTGTATTCTTCAATTAGACTATTTGCCTTGTTTACATGCACATTGGAACCGGGTTCAAACTCCAATTTCAGTGGAATCAATGCTGCATTCCTCAATTGGAAGCTCATGTAAACTAATTCTGAGTTGGGTTCCGGTTTCATTCGGAACCAGGTTCAACTGTAGTGGTTCAAAAGCATTGATTATTTTGAATCTGGTTACTTTGTACATGTAAACCTGATTTGTGAACTGATTCTGCTATACTTACTGTTGAAACTGCTGCAAAAGGAGTGCAACCAGATTCAAAATCCTCAGTTACTGTGTGTTTACATGCAATGGGAATCAGTCACCTTGTAATCAATTCAGTTTATGTGTAAACACACAGCAATTGAGGATTTTGAATCTTGTTGTTCATCCTCATCAATCCAACACCGTGTAAACCAAAAAGGATTGCAATCTGAATGAAGTGAATTGATTACAAAGTAATTGATTCCCACTATATGTAAACATAGCATACGCTGTGTAACACAAACTGATATGCTGTCTTGTTAAAAAACAATGGTTGCTACCACATAGGGGAAGGGGCTTTACATTCAGGCAAAAAGGGCAGGGAAGGGGCAAGGAAGAAACTTTCCAACTTCAGTGATATGGTTGGCTCCATCCCACTTGTGACATCCATGCCACAGCATTGGAAAACCATATAACTGGTATACACACCAAACAGAAAAAGCTATATGGGCTCCGCTATCTGGAATGTGAATCCCAATCGTGCAATTACACCTCAAAAGTAGTTATAAAAATGGAGGCCTCTCCAGGAGTGAAGGTCTGTACTGCAGGTCTCTATAAACTAGGGGTACAGGTTAGTTCAAACAAGATGCTTGTTTTGGCAGACAGCTAATAAATGCAGTGCCACTTAGCCCACGCTAGAGATCAGCACTAGTTTCACAAGGCAGCATATGGAGGGTAGAGCAGCCATCGCCCAACACAATAAGAATGTTAAACTGCACATGCGACCCATTAATTGCGTTGTATACAGAAGTTACTGCAGCCCTCCTGAACACACCAGCCCACAGTCTGAAAGAGCTGCAATAGTCTTAGGATTGCACAGTCGCATCCCAGTCAGTAAAAATGATGCAGAAGAAAAGACTGGATGAGGCAACAATCACAGTACAGCCACAGCTCCGCGTATGCAGCTTACCCAGATGGTTTTACTGTTATGGCTTTTTAATTAAAGTGAATGTCGAGTATGCAGACCGAGTAAAAATGTTTCTATCACAAATTCCAGACACCTCATAAAATGAACACTCACTGATGACGCCATAGCGAAACTGGTAGTAGTTGGTGGGGCCCTGCTAGCATTTCCCTGGTTTCATGCTTTCATGGTATGAGGTCAGCACACTTTTGATGAATAAAACTGTTTTTGTGAAGTGAACTGATGCCTTATGGTAGTTATTTGGCAGTGGGTGATGCTGTAGTGCTGGTCTGCATACACTGTGTTTCGTTTTGCACACCCAGCCGTGGGGAGATCTTGGCTTGCAGTGCTGAAATGAACACAGTACCTGCTATTCTGTAGCGGTAAAATCTTACAAATTATTAGTCTGAAAACTTGCAACCCAGTTGGTTAAACATGCTTTGAATTCCGTGATCATCTCCTTGTACCCTTATCCCTATGGCTGCACCTTTGTTATGGAACATTTGGGAGAAATCTTCGTTATCGTCATGGTCAAAGTGACGGAAACCATGGAAATAACAGTAAAAGTCATGGATTCATTGAGTAAACAATTACTGTTACTTTGACACGTTTTCATACAAGCACACCATTGATGATTTAAATGTCTCAAAAAATTCATTGTCAGGCTGGTCCAGTAACAAGAGGCAGCAAACTATGCTGCCATCTCGGAGACAGGGGCTTTTGTGCCAACCCCAGAATCCCACAATAGGGACAACTAGCGACCAAACGCACCGAGGTGCTGAGGCTCAAGACCGCGGATCAGTCATCTGAAAACCCCCAAAACTATGGTGGTTTCATGGGAAATACTAAACATCACAGTGTTGTCATGGAATATGCCAAAAATCATGGAAGTCTTCTAAAACATGGGAAACATTTTGGAATCCATGACAAAGATGCAGCCCTACTTATCCCCACAGAGTAAAACCATATTCTGTGACACGCCAGAAATAGGATCAGCAGTATCAGACACCATTATGGATTCTGGGCAGCTTCAGCTAAAACGGCCTTAGCACTAATTACTAATCCAGCCCACAATCCCACGATAATGCCTTACGTTCTGGGAAAGTTCCACTAAAATACACACATTTCCCAGCCGCTGGCTTGCACCCTGAAGGAGTGCTGTAGCGTACGCTGTAGTCATCAGTGTAGCTTTTTTTCTTGTGGCATCATGTTTGAAGCAGCTTGAACTGTACATCTGGGGAACTGACAGCCGTTACCTGGACAATGCGCTAAGCTAAACCCCTTGTTCATTATCAGATACTTTTAAAGAATGTTTGGGATTGTCTTTGGTCTAAATTTGATTAAAAAGTAGACACCCCTATGTCATACAAAGACAACAAAACAAAGGCCTGATGGGTTATGGAAATGGTCACAGCTACAGCGGTGACATCCCCAGTACATATCTACAACAAAGGCCTGAGATTCGCTTCACTCTTCCCATCAAGAAGGGGTCGAACAATCAATCCTAGTTTTATCTAGGAACAGAGAAATGGAAATTCCTTTCCATGTTCAATAGTTAATGGTTTCATTGAGGCAGAAACACAGATAAGTGCTATTCTTTTGGCATCTGGGGCACATAAACGCTTTTAGAAAATACTGTACCTCGTTTGTTTTTAAACTGTATAAATTCAGCAAACTGCTCTTAGAATCATTAACTTCCTGAGTAGAAAAATACACATACATATCTTCAGTTTGTCCTAAAAATCGGCTTCAGAATCCAAGCAAATAGCAGCAGAAAGTGTGAAAGAACACTATCCAACATGAGTGACTGAGGTGAGAAACACAGGCCCCAGGGGGTCACCTGCTGTATGTAGTTTACCATTACCTTTACATTTCAGGGGAACTGAGAAATGTACTAAGCTACTGAAGGCTACAATTACAAAAGCATTGCCTGCAGGGATTATTCTTGTGCAAGTCCAACACAGTAATCAAACAGCTCCATGACCTGCCCATAATAACCCTTGGCTTTCTGGTAGAATGGAAAGATACCAGCTTAATATACAGCTTCCCTTTCTACTGCTGACATTTAAAAACAACATTGCAAGGGAACAGAGGTACAACCCCAAACCTTAGATCATATTTTACAGTGTATGTGCCATCAGACTTCCATTTCCTTTACAGAAGCCTGTGAGGTGAGATTCTGATGATGCAAAGGCTGATGGACAAGACAGAATTCGTTTTGAGCTCTCACTGTTCAGTGCATGACCCTCTCTGAGCTGGAACGGGTTGTACAATCAGAACATTTCACATGCTGCATCAGTTCTGAGAGGTACATCACTACTATTAAGGTGCAGACTTTGCCATGCACCAATCTCACAAACTTAATGTAGTGCTTTACTTTTGGATCTTCCAGGGCATTCTTGTACCATCCCACATCTTTCTAGGGTAGCATCAGGACACCCCAGAAGCAACCGGAGCAAGAAATTAACAAAAATCTTTATGGGAAAATAAAATGACAGTAATGAAATTAACCCCAAAATAATAATTTTGGATTGTAAATGGTATAGAGCTATATCGACACGTCACAGCATCCCTACTCAAGGCATTTACAACTGACGGCAGTATGGTGGACACAATGACATTGTGTCTAAATGACAAAGAACCTTCGCACAAAAGCACTGAGGCAAGGGTTAACAGGAAGGGCACTGATAATAAAGCCTGGTTTAAAAGAAATACAAAATTACACCTACGTCAATAATTCACTTTTGGGGATTTGTGATTTTTTTTTTTTTAACTGGCTTAACTGCCAATGCCCATCACAGGTAATCCTCTACTCAATGATTTTGGTTCCTCCTTCCCCTGGGTTGAGACAATAATGAGGCACACTGCTGAGTCCTAAGAAGGACAAAACACGTGTCTGAGCTTTCTGTTATCAGCCTCTGCAGATTGTGTGACAGGCCATTTGGCACCGTACACCCCTGCCTACAGCAGAACCAGTCTAAATTCTTTTATGGTGATTTGCATTATTGAGGTATGTGACACACTGTAAGGCTGCACCCCTATTCACGACTGCTACCAAAAGATGGCAACATGATGGGAGTACTGTACCCCTTCTCGAGTTTACTGCAACAGATGGTAGCGCGGTGGGTGTACTGACATACTGCGACACCCCTAGTCAAGGCTGTTGCAACTGATGGTAACTGGCTGAACTGACACTGCAGAATCCCTACTCAAGGCTGCTGCAACTGATGGTAACAGTGAGTGAACTGACACACTCTGGCACCCCTACTCAAGGCTGCTGCAACTGATGGTAACAGTGGCTGAACTGACACACTCTGGCACCCCTACTCAAGGCTGCTGCAACTGATGGTAACAGTGAGTGAACTGACACACTGTGGCACCCCTACTCAAGGCTGCTGCAACTGATGGTAACAGTGAGTGAACTGACACATTCTGGCACCCCTACTCAAGGCTGCTGCAACTGATGGTAACAGTGAGTGAACTGACACACTGTGGCACCCCTACTCAAAGCTGATGCAACTGATGGTAACAGTGAGTGAACTGACACACTGTGGCACCCCTACTCAAGGCTGCTGCAACTGATGGTAACAGTGAGTGAACTGACACACTCTGGCACCCCTACTCAAGGCTGCTGCAACTGATGGTAACAGTGGCTGAACTGACACACTCTGGCACCCCTACTCAAGGCTGCTGCAACAGTGGTAACAGTGGCTGAACTGACACTCTGGCACCCCTACCAAGGCTGCTGCAACTGATGGTAACAGTGAGTGAACTGAGACACTGTGGCACCCCTACTCAAGGCTGCTGCAACTGATGGTAACAGTGAGTGAACTGACACATTCTGGCACCCCTACTCAAGGCTGCTGCAACTGATGGTAACAGTGAGTGAACTGACACACTGTGGCACCCCTACTCAAAGCTGATGCAACTGATGGTAACAGTGAGTGAACTGACACACTGTGGCACCCCTGCTCAAGGCTACTGCAACAGGTGGTTGCATGGTGGGTGTACTGGAACACTGCAGCACCCTTATCAAAGCTTGTGCAACAGGTGGTTGCATAGTGGGTGTACTGGAACACTGCAGCACCCTTATCAAAGCTTGTGCAACAGGTGGCTGCATGGTGGGTGTACTAGAACACTGCAGCACCCTTATCAAAGCTTGTGCAACAGGTGGCTGCATGGTGGGTGTACTGGAATACTGCAGCACCCTTATCAAAGCTTGTGCAACAGGTGGCTGCTTGGTGGCTATATGGACATTCAGTTTCACCCTGATTCAAGGATGCAGCAAAGGATTTGGAGTCGTGTCTCAGGAACTACTGGCAGTGTCAGGGCTAGCTTACATAATTCCAAGACCACTTTTGGTGTTTTCTTTTCCTGTTAAAATGTCCCTATCTGGTTAATCCTTCTTATAGGCCTCACTGCTGTCTACCCTGTGCCAAAGAATATCTAACTCTCTGGAAAGAACCTCAAAAAAGGAGGCACAATGAACCCTAGTAATGTCATGAGGGGAGAAGACGGTTTCTAACAGAAGCCTGATGGGGCAGCAGTTCCTTTCTCTGCTATCCCATCCCTCTGTTCCTTGAATTCATTTACTTTGTCTATAGGCTGGACACACACTTAGCTAATGAGAAACTGCTTACTACAAGGTGGCAGCGCTGAATGCAGCAACAGGATCCACACACCCTCCATGCTTCAACAAGCACATGGAGTTGTGAGTAAAGGTTTCCTAAGCCTGCTGATAAGTGGGAATTCCCTTTGGGAAATGTAATCCTCTAGTAAACGCAAAAGGAACTGATATCACAGTTCACCCTAAGGGATACTTGTAGGATGACTCTGACGTTGTTCAGAGATTCTTCTTGCACAATGGTGTGACTTCCACAAGTCTACTCCTTGCCCTGTGAAGCAATATTCATTTTTGAGAAGATGAAACATTCACATACTGTATGCTGTCCTAGTCATTAAAGGGACAGATTCCCAGTTGGGGATATTCATTTCCCAGTAGCAGCTTCTTTCGAGTACATGCTGATCCTGTTCTGCAGACACAAGAAACCCCATGACTGCTAACCAGCTCAGCAGTGCACACCCCTGGGACACTAGTATGGAACCCCAGACCAGTCTAACCAGGTCAACATTCACCCCCTGGGATATCAGTATGGAACCCCAGACCAGTCTACCCAACTCTGAAGCGCACAGCCCATGGGATACTAGAATGGAACTACAGACCAGTCTAACTAGCTTTGCAGTGCACACCCCATGGAATACTAGCACAGAACTGCAGACTAGTCTAATCAGCTCTGCAGCCCACACTCCATGGAATATTGGTATGGAACCGCAGACCAGTCCAACTAGCTCTGCAGCGCACACCCCATGGGATACTAGTATAGAACCGCAGATCAGTCTTATCAGCTCTGCAGCGCACAGGCCATGGGATTTTAGTACAGAACCACAGACCAGTCTTGTCAACTCAGCAGTGCACAGTCCATGGGATACTAGTATAGAACCGAAAACCAGTCTAACCATCTCTGCTGCACACAGCCTGTGGGATATTGGTATGAAAACCCAGACCTGTCTAGCCAGCTTAGTGCACACCTTATGGGATACAAGTATGGAACTCCAGACCAGTCTACCCAGCTCTGCAGGGCACACTGTGGGATATTTGTATGGAACCCCACCAGATGAGCAATGCACAACCAGTGGGATATACTGGTATCAAACCACAGATCAGGTTTGCTCTCAACCCCCATCTGCAGCGACACAATCTCAATGGCGTGTCGGGTCCCCCGAGTATTCTAGGATGAAGCTTAATTTAATTCCTGAATCTTTCTGGCACATGTGATCTCTGAAAAGACATACTGTCTTCAACAATACTTACCACTTGTGCTTTCATAAAATATTTAAATCCATTAACATCTAAAGGCTGCATGTTTGGCAGTGCTTTTTGGCATCAATGACTCATTCTACTGCTATGACATGATTCATTAGAGGTTGACAGGAAATTCCTTTCAAGAAATGAGACAGTAAGTGTGTGAGAACAGTTAGTCTCAAATCACTGGGTTCTTACTTGTTAGACCTTTGTCAATATTCCCAATTATTTGACAAACCCCTATCCCCTCTACCTTTTGTACACCGTGAGATAAGAGTGCTTTTGACATGATTCCCTCTGTACTTGAACCGTCACATAAAATGTGTCCCCAAGTCAGGCTGGCCTGAAGTCAAAAAGTAGCTTATAAATGTTTGTGGAGGGATCATTCAAGCTCTTTCAGGAACGCAGGTGTGCTGAGCTGAGACGAGACTATACAGTATTGAGGTTCCTTACTGAAATGTTCGCTCTCAAAATGTTTGAAAAGTTTACTTAGCAAAAATGGATACAAATGGACACCCATAGTGGTGTGACCCCAGTGGAATAACAAACCAGCGGAATAAATGTTCGGTGTATGGATGAGTTCCAGCTCCCCTGTGGCAAATATGACAACTAAACGACCCCTTTGGTAGATAGTGAGTGCTTTCGACATGGAGCTCAGGCGACCTCATTCCCAAATACCTCCAGCACCAGCGGTGTAAGCTGCATGCTATGCTCAGGCTGGAAAGCGAGGCAGCGGTACTGCTTGGAATGCTCTTCATTCAGGCTTCGCAGGTCCGCCAACTTCTGGATCATCTTAGCATACAGCAGGTGTCCCTCTGGAAGGGAGTGCATGCACTGAATATAGGCCTGTAGGGTTTCAGAAAGGCGTTCCTGTATGGCTTCAACCCGAGCATGATCCTGCACTCCAGGACGATCTAAAGGAATAACAACAGTATAAAGAATACCTGGTCAAACAACTGAACCTGGAGTGTCGAGGTTTGCAACAAAGTGTTAGTGAGGTTACTGTACAGTGCCGGAATAGGTGATGGGGAGTGATGTTACAGCACAGCACTGGGGTCTGTGAGTGAGGGTTGGTGAGGTCACTGCACAGCTCTGGGTTCTGTGACAGAGGGTTGGAGACATTGCTGTACAGTGATGGGGTAGATTAAAGAGTCAGAGAGTTCTGGGGTCTGTGAATGAGGGTGGGTAATGACACTGCACAGCAATTTGTTTACCACTCACTGAGGTTACTGTACATTTGTAAGGTCTGTGCAAAAGAGATTGCAGGACAGCGTCGGGGTTGTGACATGAGGTTACTGTAAAGCATGCAGCTTTGTGACTGTTACTGCACAGCACTGGGTTTGTTATTGTAAGTGACATTACTGCACAGTGCTGGGGTTGTGACTGTTACTGTAAGTGAGGTTACTGCACAGCGCTGGGGTTGTTACTGTAAGTGACATTACTGCACAGTGCTGGGGTTGTGACTGTTACTGTAAGTGAGGATACTGCACAGCGTTGGGGTTGTTACTGTAAGAGACATTACTGCACAGTGCTGGGGTTGTGACTGTTACTGTAAGTGAGGTTACTGCACAGCGCTGGGGTTGTTACTGTAAGTGAGGTTACTGCACTGCGCTGGGGTTGTGACTATTACTGTAAGTGATGTTACTGCACAGTGCTGGGGTAGTTACTGTAGGCGATGTTACTGCACAGTGCTGGAGTTGTGACTGTTACTGTAAGTGAGGTTACTGTACAGTGCTGGGGTTGTGACTGTTACTGCAAGAGGTTACTGCACTGTGCTGGGGTTGTGACTATTACCGTAAGTAAGGTTATTGTACATCGCTGGGGTTGTGACTATTACTGGAACTGATGTTACTGCACAGTGCTGGGGTTGTTACTGTAAGTGATGTTACTGCACAGCGCTGGGGTTGTGACTGTTACTGTAAGTGAGGTTACCGTACAGTGCTGGGGTTGTGTCTGTTACTGCAAGAGGTTACTGCACTGTGCTGGGGTTGTTACTATTACTGTAACTGATGTTACTGCACTTTGCTGGGGTTGTTACTGCAAGAGGTTACTGCACAGCACTGGGGTTGTGATTATTACTGTAAGTGAGGTTACTGTACATCACGGGGATATGACTTACTGTAAGTGACTGTTACTGCACAGTGCTGGGGTTGTTACTGTAGGCGACATTACTGCACATGGGGGTTGTGACTGTTACCGCTAGAGATGACTGCACAGCGCTGGGGCTGTGACTATTACTGTGAGGGTACTGCACATCACTGGGGTTGTGACTATTACAGTAAGTGAGGTTACTGGACATCGCTGGTTGTGACTATTACTGTAAGTGATGTTACTGCAAATGACATTATTGCACAGTGCTGGGGTTGTTACTGTAAGTGACGTTACTGCACAGTGATAGGGGTTGTGACTGTTACTGTAAGTGATGTTACTGCACAGTACTGGGGTTGTGACTGCTACTGTAAGTGATGTCACTGCAGAGTGCTTGGGTTGGTGACTAAGTGAGGTTACTGCACAGTGCTGCAGCTGTAACTCATGGTTAGCAAAGCTACTGCACAGAGGTTGGGTTGTGACTGTTACTAGTGAGGTTACTGCATAACTCTGGGGTTTTATAACTTACTGTAACTGAGGTAACGGCACAGCACTGTGGTTGTTACTGTAAGTGAGGTTACTGCACAGTGCTGGGGCTGTCACTGTTGTGAAAGAGGTGACTGCACGGCACTGGGGCTGTTACTGTAAGTGATGTTACTGCACAGTGCTGGGGTTGTGACTATTACTGCTTGATGTTAATGCACACTACTCAGGGGCTGTTAGTGTAAGTCAGGTGACAGCACTGCACTGGGACTGTTACTGTAAGTGAGGTTACTGCACAGTGCTGGGGTTGTAACTATTACTGCTTGATGTTAATGCACACTGCTCAGGGGCTGTTAGTGTAGGTCAGGTGACAGCACTGCACTGGGACTGTTAACTGTAAGTGACGTTACTGCACAGTGCTGGGGTTGTGACTGTTACTCTAAGTCAGGTTACTGTATAGTGCGGCTATTACTGGGAGTTTACTGCACAGTGCTGAGGCTTTGACTTTTAATGTAAATAACCTTACTGCACAGCCCTGGGGTTATGACAGTATTCTAAGTGAGGTTACTGCACAGTACTGGGGCTGTTATTGTAAGTGAGATTAATGCACAGTGCTGGGGTTTTCACTGTTACTGTAAGTGATGTTACTGCACAGCATGGGGTTGTTACTATAAGTGAGGCTTCTGCACAGCACTGGGGTTCTGACTGACTGTAAGTGATGTTACTGCACAGCGCTGGTGTTGTGACTATTACTGTAAGTGAGGTTACTGCACGGTGCTGGGCTATGACTGTTACTGTAAGTGATGTTACCACACAGCGCCAGGTTGTCACCATTACTGAGGTTACTGCACCGGGGCTGTTACTCTAATTGATGCTACTGCACAGCGCCGGGGTTGTTACTGTTACTCTAAGTGAGGTTACTGCACAGCACTGGGGCTGTTACTCTAAGTGATGTTACTGCACCGTGTCAGGGTTATCACTGTTGTTGTAATTGAGGTTACAGCAGTGGGGCTGTTACTACAAGTGATGTTACTGCACAGCACTGGGGTTGTCACTGTAAGTGAGGTTACTGCAGTGGGGCTGTTACTATAAGTGATGTTACTCCACAGCACTGGGGTTGTCACTGTAAGTGAGGTTACTGCAGTGGGGCGGTTATTATAAGAGATGTTACTACACAGCATTGGGTTGTCACTGTATGTGATGTTACTGCAGTGGGGCTGTTACTATAAGTGATGTTACTGCACAATGCTGGGGTTGTCACTGTATGTGATATGACTGCAGTGGGGCTGTTACTATAAGGGGTGTTACTGCACAGTGCTGGGGTTGTCACTGTTGCTGTAAGTGAGGTTACAGCAGTGGAGCTGTACTGTCAGGTTACTGCTGTGGGGCTGTTACTATAAGTGATGTTACTGCACAGCGCTGGGGTTTTCACTGTAAGTGAAGTTGCTGCACTGGGGCTGTTACCATAACTGATGTTACTGCACAGCGCTGGGTTGTCATTGTTACTGAAAGCAAGGTTACTGTACAACACTGAGGCTATGACTGTTACTGTAGGTGAGGTTACTGCACAGTGCTGGGGTTGTGACTGTAACTGAAGTTATTGCAAAGCACTGGCACTGTGTTTCTGTAAGTGAGATTACTGCACAACGTTAAAGTTGTGGCTGTTACTGTAAGTGATGTTATTGTACAGCACTGTGGTTGTGACCAAGTGATGTTACTGCAGAGTACTTGGGTTTATGACCATAAGTGAGGTTAATTCACAGCACTGGGTGTGTGACTGCTACTGTACATGAGCCTACTGCAAAGCTCTGGGGTTGTGACCATTACTGTAAGTGAGGTTACTGCACAGTGCTGGGGCTGTGACTGTTAACTGTAAGTGAGGCTGCTACACAGTGCTGGGGTTGTGACTGTTAACTGTAAGTGAGGCTGCTGCACAGTACTGGAGTTGTGACTGTTAACTGTAAGTCAGGTTATTACACAGCACCAGGGCTGTTACTGTAAGGGAAGTTCCTGCACACTGCTGGGGTTGTTAATATTACTGTGAGGTTACTGTACAGCAGTGGGACTGTCATTGTAAGTGAGGTTACTGCACAGTACTGAGGTTGTAACTATTACTGTAAGTGATGTTACTGCACAGTGCGGGGGCTGTTACTGTAAAGTACAGTTACATAAGAACTTACAGTAGTTCTTCAAGAGGAGCTCTTGCAGCAGGCCAGCACCAGTAGGACGAAGCCACCAGGTGCCAGGACCCCATGGAAATGTTTTAGCTAGCAGTGGACCATGAGGGGCCGCCCACCATTGACATCACCCACTGACGTTGGCCTATCCTATAAAGGCAGGCAGTTTACCACACCCTCCTTAGTTCTCCTGCCGGAGACCCAAAATGGGCAGCGGAAGAAGAAACAAAGGAGGTTTCCCCCCAAGAACCAAAAAAAGAAAAAGGAGAGTAGAAGACTCACTTGCATGGAAGAGGTAACAGCCGAGAAAGGCAGACAGAAAGAAGGGGGAAGGAGGGAGGGATAATGACACCTGCTGCAAGAGTTCCTCTCGAAAATCTACTGTTACAGTAAGTTCTTATGTAACTGTTCGAGGGAGGCTCTTGCAGCAGGCTAACACTAGTACGACTGAGTCCCAAGCAGTTCCGGCAGTATAAAGGAAGCAGCACCAAGAGGAGGAGAGACAGCAGCCAATGGCCTAGGAGAGGACGTCCTGCAGAATGGCTAGGCTGATGTTGACCCGACACCTACAGGCAATGTGCAGGCTATAATGTTTGGTTAAAGTGTGGACAGAACTCCTAGTGGCGGCTGCACAAATGTCTGCAGCAGACACATTTCTGAAACAGGCCGAGGAGGCAGCCACACCCCCTAGTGGAATGGCCCTTAACCACTCCCCGAAGTTGCCTGCCGTACCTTTGGTAGAAATGTAATTGGCTAACCACTTAGACAAACACTGTTTGGACACTGGAGTGCCCTCTCTCCTATGGGCAAGTGAAACAAACAGCTGATCAGACTTTCTTAAAGACTTGGTATGCATATATGTGTGTGTGTGTATATATACATATATATATATATATATATATATATATATATGAATATAGGTGTATATAGTATCGTAAGATTCAATGTACATCCAAGGTGTGGAACAAAGCCTCCACTGATTAGAATACTATGGAAAATAAATAGGAAGGTGGATGGATTGATTTAAAGTAAACTCCACCACCACCTTGGGAAGAAACTTAGGATTGGTACGCAAAGACACTCTGTCTTTATGAAAAACTAAATAAGGCTCCTTATGCATAAGAGCCTGAAGCTTGGAAATCCTTCAAGAAGAAGTAATAGCAACTAATAAGAGCGCTTTCCGAGACAGAAAGTGCAGTTTGCAACTTATGGCTGGTTCAAAGGGAGGTAACATGAGTTTCTAAAACACAAAATCGAGGTCCCATGGAGGGACTGGGTCCTGAATGGGAGGTTTCAGATGCAAGATGTCCCGCAAAAAAGTGCGGGACTCATCAAGCTGAGCCAAAGCCCTGCATTGATAGGTAGATGGTATGCAGAGATGGCAGAAAAATGTACCTTAATGGAGGAGTAACTCAAGCCCGAGTGAGAGAGGGAGAGGAGATACTCCAACACCTGACCCACCAGGCAGGTGAAAGAATTTAAGTGGTGTGAAGTGGCCCAAAGGGCAAAGCGCTTCGATTCCATGGAGTAGGAAGCCCTGGTGGAAGGCTTCCTGTCAGCCACCAGGACATCTGCGACCCTTGGAGATGTCCCAAACTGGGTGGTGGCTATGTTCTTAGAAGCCATGCACGGAGATGTAGACACTTGAGGTCTGGATGGACCAGAGTTCCCTGCTCCTGAGAAGGCAAGCCTGTGCACAAGGGAAAGGGAACCGGAGGTTCCACCGTCACCTGCTGCAGCAAGGGGAACCAGATCTGACAAGGCCAGAAGGGAGCTATGAGGATCATCTCTGCCCCCTTCATCTGGAGTTTGAGCAGCACCCACTGGAGGAGTGGGATGGGAGGGATGGTGTACAGAAACCTCCCATTCCAGGAGAGGGACAATGCATCTTGCCAGAAAACTCCAGGCCTGGGATCGAGTGAGCAAGAAAGCGGCAGTTTTGCGTTGAGTGGGGACGCAAAAAGGTCCCACTCTGGCCAACCCCATCTGTCAAACCACTGGGCTTAGAAGCTCCCACTTGTGAGCCTGCAACCAGGAGCACCTCAGACTGTCCGCCAGGACATTTTGGACGCTTGACACATGGACGGCGGAGAGCTCTAGATCGTGCTCGATGGCCCAATACTAGACTCTCGTCGCCTACCTGCACAGGAGGGAGCCCTCCCCTTGCTTGTTTATGTAATAAACCACGTACATGTCTGTCTGAACCAAGAGTAGATCGGGGGAAGAAAATGAGTCTGGAAAGCCTGGAGAGTGAACAGAATCGCTCGTATCTTCAGGACATTGATGTGGCGGTCCTGTTCCACATCTGTCCAGGTTCCATGAGTCTGGTGAGCGCCAAAGTGAGTTCCCCAGGCCAGACCCAAGGCACCCGTCGTGAAGATCTGCCAAGGGGCAGAGATTTATTTATTTAAAAGTTTAATCAGGAAGTACATACTGAGCTGACAAACAACTCATTTCCAGATGAGTCCTGGGGGAGAGGGGAGAAGGGGATAGTTAACTATATAACAACAAGGTAAAATACAATAATCTAGTAATACAAGCAGAATCATAAATACTAAAGGCAAAATAGTAAATGAAAGCAACTAGAAAATAAAAACACCATCAGATATATACAGAAAGAAAACAATAACGGAACAGCAAGAAGAGGGCAAGACTAGAGAATAGACAAAAACAGGAAGGGTCAAAGGCAGTTGCAGAAAGTTTGACAAAAGTCACAAAGAAGAGACTTTAGGGAGGAAGGAGAAGCGGCAGAATGAACAGAAAGGGGAAGGGAGAACCAAAGTTTAGGAAAGCGGTAAGAAAAAGCAGGCTGGCCAACAATAGATTTTCTAAGAGGGCAATTAAGAGAATGTAAAGTACTGTTGCGAAGAGGGTAGGAGGAAGAAGGAGGAGAGGAAAGAAAGGTTATGAGATACAAGGGAGGGGGTGCCAAACCAGAATCTGGACAAAAAAGAGGCACAATGGGAAAGGTGCTGCATCTATCTAGGTGAGATAGCACAGGGAACTCCCTGAAAAAGGTTGGCTGGCTCCAGTCACCACAACAGGACTCTCTTGACTGGACTGGAGACGATGACCAGCTGGTTGAGGTTGTCCGTGCATTGGTTCCACTGGACCCTCAGTGTCAACTGACGTATCTGCAAGTGCAGCTGGGTGAGGGGGACCGTGGCAATGGCTGCTGCCTTGTGGCCCAGGAGGCACAGGAACACCCTGGCGGAGACCTGTTGGCTGGAGGAAACCAGGCGGACCTGGTCCATCGGGCGCTCCGCTCTGTACAGGGGCAAGAAGGCAATGCCCTAGGCCATGTCCAGGACCACCCCTATGTACTGGAGGTGCTGGCAGGGAGTCAAGCAGGACTTTGGCTGTTGATGGTGATACCCAAAGCCTGGAAAAGCTGAGGGTATAATCCAGAGTTCCCGCAATGGGGTCACCAGGAGCCAATCGTCCAGGTAGGGAAACACATAAAAGCCCTGGCACATCAAGGCAGCCGCTACCACTGCCAGGCACTTGGTAAAAACCTTGGGGGCTGAGGACAAGCCAAAGGAGGAAGCCCAGAACTGGTAATTCGGCACCCCGGAAATGGAAGCGGAGGAAACGCCAGTGTGAAGTAAAAATTGCGATATGCAGATACACATCCTGCATATCCAAGGAACAGAGCCTGTCCCCTCCGGTGTAAGAGGGGCAACAGAACTTGAGGGGTTACCATCCTGAAATCTATGAACAGTTTCAGGTCGCTCTGGTCCAGGATGGGACAGAGATCCCATGTCTTCTTGGGGACCAAGAAGAAGTAGTAGTAGAACTCCTTGCCCCACTGAGCCGGAGGGATGGGCCCTATGGCTCTTTTTTGTAGAAGGGCCTGAATTTCCTCCCTGATGAGACGCACATGAGCTAGGGGGTGAAAGGAGTTGCCATGTTGGGTTTTCGGGAGGGCCACTTTAAGAGTGCCAGAGTGTGGCTGTGTTCTATGAGCTGCAGTACCCAACTGTCTGAGGTAAACTCCCTCACTACCCTTCTAGGTGGAGGGATAACTGGCCTCCCACCCGACTGCCTCCCCCAGAGTCTCTTCCGGGGCTCCTGCAAGGACTCAGGAGGGTGGCAGTGGCGGCTGCTTGAGGAGCCCTGGTGGTGGCTATGGTAGGGGCTGAAGCTGCCTTTCATTTGCCCTGATCTTTGCTGGGAGGGAAGGCCCGTCTGTGAGAGGAGCAGCAAAAGGGCAGCCGCTGACTAGATTTAGGTTGAGCATGGTATAAGGAGTGGACAGACCGGAGACCCCGGCCCGACACCTGATGGGAGGAACTCAAATCCTGGACATATCCCCCAAAAAGGACAGAAACTCAAAAAGGGGCATCCAAGATGCTGGACTGCATATCAGAAGAAAATCCAGACACCTACAGCCAAGAGTGGTGCTGGAGACAGATGCCAGCGGCTGCTCCTCTGCCCGAAGCATCGACAGCTTCATAGGCAGCTCGAAGGACACGGGTCCCTATGTCTCAGCCCGACTTGAGAACCTGGGCCAGCTGCTTCTTAGATGGGTTATCTGGCAAAGTCTGAACCAGCTCTCTGGCCTGGTCCCAAAGGATGTTTTGGTACTGTACCATGTGAGCCAAATAGTTAATGGCCCGGATGGCCTAGGTGGAAGAGACAAAGACCAGCTTACCCAGGTGTTCCAGCTGCCTAGACTCCCTGTCAGGGGGGAGAGAGAGCTGAGGGTGCTTAGGTTTCTTCTTTTTTTCATATGTAGTTTCTGTTCTTTTGTGGGTTTTCTCCCGGCCCCTGACACCCACGAGTCCCCGAAGCAGTGCGTGCGTGTGGAGGCACGCACGCACACGCTTTTCGGATGCTCCTCCTTTCCAGTCATGCGCCGACCGCCTGCGCCCAGCAATCGAACTCCATTCGATGACAGTGGGACTATGGGCGGGTGACCCCACTCCTTACCTGGGAGGAAAAGGCTCAATCCTGCTCCACCCCGTCGGCACCTCGGTGGCCAGAGGTCATTCCTGATCCGGGTCGCCGGCGTGGCATCCAGCACCTCAACCCTCAGCGCCACCGGGCCGGCCAGTTGCTTAGGTTTCTTGGTGCAGTCCTGCACCGCATTAATGACCACAGAGTCAGCTTTAGGTTGTCCCCCTACAAATGGCTCATCAGCGGGGCCGTGGTAAAGCCGATCAGCCTTCTTAGGCACAGCTGAGGTTGAAAAAGGGTGATTCCAGGCTGCCCTAATGACATCCTTGTAAGAGTCAATGAAAGGTGGAACCACCAAGGGGACAGCATCGGGCTGCCGAAAGTAGATGGCCAATCAATGTCACTCCAGGTCCTGTTCCTCTGTCTCCCAGCCCATGGTGGCCTCAGATGTGCCTCATGATGTCCATAAAAGAGGGATCAGGAGGGGACTTGGGGACTACCTTTGTGGGTTCCTCGCCCTTAGACGAGTCCACATCAAGGGAGGAAGACTGTGTAATTCTCCTCACCTTCATCCTCCTCATCCGGCTCACTTTCGGCTGGCAGGCATCAGTCCTGGTGACCACCAGAACCAGCGTTGGGCTTGCTCACCAGAGTGTGTGGATCACTAGGACCTGGCCGGACCGGGTCCAGGGGAGGGTGATCCCCGGGGGAATGCCGAGGCTGGGCCCATAGGGGTGGGATTCTGTTTCTGCATGAAAGACCACCAAGAGGTAAAGTGAGCATATAATCCACCAACGGAGGGTAGTTATAGACCGAAGGATAGGGGTAGGCCGTCGCCGGGTCAGGTGGGGCTGGCATTGGTACCCCAGCAGTGGCCTGGCAGGCATAGGCTGCAGGGCTGGCATTGGGCCCACGGGTTGTGGCTGAGGCCTAATAGGTGCTGGCCCAGCAGGCACCAGCTGAGGAAGCCTGGGAGGAGTATCCACTGGCGCCGGGAGAGGAGAGACTGGTGCTAGAGGGGACAGAGACCTCACTGGCAAAGGCTGAGGTGAGACCGGGCTTGCGGAGATGCTGGCAGTCTGCAGCGGGCACTGCCTAGCAGGACTGGTGCTGGCCCCTGTAGAAGGGACCAACACAGGCAGCACCAGGGCCGGGAGGGTGACGGCAGAAGAGCTGGAGCCCATCGCACCCACACCGGTTGAGCCTCCTGGCTGAGAGCCCGCAGAAGACAGGGGCTTGAGTGTCAGGGGCTGGGGGGCAGGAGACAGAGTCCTCTGTCCCGAAGAACTGTCCCCTGACACAGAGATAAGGGTGGGTGGCGTGCCCACCGGTAGCCTTGCAGGAGTAAGGGCTGACGGGAAGACCCAGATGCGGTCAAAGATTTATGAGGAGAATGCGAGCAGGAAGCAGACCAGACCTGGTCCTGGTCTTTGTCCCGGTGCTTGTGCTTCCCGCTAAACTTTTCCTGGGACTGAGAAGAGGAGGAAGCCCCAGAGGACTGGACTGGTGAAGCCGAAAAGCTCCTGGCCTGCAGCTCCTGTTCCATCACAACGAGCTTCTGCTTGATGACATGGCACTCCAGAATTATCAGGATACGTCTCCGTGTGGCCTGGTTAAATTTCCAGCAGGATTCAGTGTCGTGGCCGGGTCCTAGGCATAGGATGCAAGCAGAATGACTGTCCTTTTCTGGATTTGTTTGCCACAGGCACACTTCATGGAGTGGTCGGAAGATGAGGCAGGTTGGGAAGACATAAACCTGAATCCGGTAACACTAAATACTTGATGCTAAAATTAAAGAAAAGGTAAAAATTAAAAAGCGCAGAAAGTGTGAGAAATGGCCATTGACTGTAGTTGCAGTGGTTTCAGTGGTCCGACATGCATGGGTTGACGTTGGGAATGAACTGAGGAGGGTGTGGGGGACCACCTGCGATTATAGGCTAGATGTCAGAGGGTGACGTCGGCAGTGGGTGGTCCCCCATGGTACACTGCTAGCTAGAACATTTCTGTGTGGTCCTGGGGCCTGGTGGCTTAGTCCTACCGGTGTTGGCCTGCTGCGAGAGCTTCCCTCGAAGTAAGATAGCATGTTACTACACAGTCCTGGGGTTGTGACTATTACTGTAAATGAGGTTACTGCCCATTGCTGTGCTGTTACTGTAAGTGATCTTACTGCACAGTGCTGGGGCTGTTACTGTAAGGGATGTTACTGTACAGTGCTGGGATTATGACTGTTACTATAAGGTTATTGCACAGTGCTGGGCTGTGACCATTACTGTAAGTGACGTTACTTCAGAGCACTTAGGTTTCCTGCTGTAAGTGGGGTTACTGTGCAGCACTGGGGTTGTGACTGTTACTGTGAGGTTGATGCACAGTGTTGGAGTTGTGACCATTATTGTAAGTGAGGTTACTGCGCAACACTGGGGCTGTTACTGTAAGTGAGATTACTGTACAGCACTAGAGCTGTTACTGTAAGTGATGTTACCGCACAGTACTTGGGTTGTTACTTTTAGTGAGGTTACTACACAGAACTGGGGCTATTATTGTAAGTGAGGTGACTGCACAGCACTGGGGCTGTTACTGTAAGTGAGATTACTGTACAGCACTAGAGCTGTTACTGTAAGTGATGTTACTGTACAGCACTTGGGTTGTTACTATACAGAACTGGAGCTATTACTGTAAGTGAGGTGACTGCACAGCACTGGGGCTGTTACTGTACGTGAGATTACTGCACAGTGCTGGGGTTAAGTGAGGTTACTGTGCAGCACTAGGACTGTTACTGCTAAGTAACTGCACAGCACTGAGGCTGTGACTGTTACTGCATAGGACCAGGGCTGCAACTCTAAGTGATGTTACTGCACAGCGCTGAGGTTGTTACTGTGACATTACTGCACAGCAATGGGGACTGTGACTAAGAGCCCCATCCACAAAAAAGATGAAACATAGGTTGGAGATCTTTATACTCACGGAATGGCACAACTCACAGCCTCTGACTTTGCTGCCCCATGCGCAGATAGTAGCAATGAGAGGTCAGGATGTGTGTTGGGGGTTGAGCAGGGCCCTAATGACAAGCATCCAATCAGATGCAGAGCCCGGAGAACTAGCGTTTATTCTCTGTTCTGTGTGGAGCAGGGGACTGTGGGATATAGCAGTCCTGCAAGGACTGGATATCCTGAACATTAGATTTTTACAAAATACATAATTTAAAAACAATAGAGGGCTGGGGACAACCAAACATGGGACCAACTGTGGCTCAGAACACACTGAGCCACAGCCAGTGGGAAATGTGCGCTGGGTAGCTTTACTGCAGCCCCCGAGGTTACATACCCCAGCTGGTCACTGAGTGCTCTCTCTGGCATGAAAAAACTGTGCAGTATCATGTGGATGTGTGGTCTCCCCCCCTTGAACTCGCTCTAATCCAGCTGCACACTCAGACTCACAGGAAGATTGCCCTAACAAGCTGTACACACAGATATGCAGGAAGATCAAATGCGTAGGACACACACCCACTGTGGATGCCCCAAAGATACTGCATGTATGTGGCATGCATGGTTGGGATACTCTGTGGCTCTTTTCAGCTCTATGCACATGTGGAAGGGCTGGGGTATGTTTAGAAACATAGAAACATAGAAGTTGACGGCAGATAAGGACCGCAAGGCCCATCCAGTCTGCCCATTTCTTTTTCTACCTTATAAATGTGCCTTCGGCCTTTGCTCTGTCAGTGACCTATCTAATCCAGCTGCACACTCAGACTCACAGGAAGATTGCCCTAACAAGCTGTACACACAGATATGCAGGAAGATCAAATGTGAAGGACACACACCCACTGTGGATGCCTTGTTGTGGATGTTTGTGGATGGGGCCTGATTGTTTGGGGGGTTGTTGCAGAGGATCCCTTAAATTGCTGTGTAAATACTGCATGGATTTCAAAGCAGTAGCATTCTGAGAGAAAGCAGGGTCTAGCCTTACCAGGAGATAGGAGACAGATGGCCATCAGAAGAACATGCTCTGCTTCATGGAGGCCTAGTTTCTTCAAGCTGATCTGAAACTTTACGAGCGGCTCAAGCAACTCCAGGGAATGACCAGCTAACACAGAGAAAGCATAAAGCACACAATGATGTGAGAAGAGAGTATCAATAGGGATGTATCATGTTATCACGTCTGTGTCCTTACGCAAGACAAAAAACACCACAATACTCATTCACATGCTTGAAAAATACAGCTCTGACTGCTTCATCAGCTACACAAAAATACTTAACTTCTGCATTCACTAGACTCCACAAACAGCAATAACAGCATCACCAACCTCCACAAACAAAACAATGACCAGCCTCCCAGGCTCTACACATATAACAAATACTTGTCCCGTTACACAAACACAACAGTAACATCTCCTGATACCACAAACAAAAAACCGACAGCATCTACCAAGCCCCCTAAACAGAAAAAGTGCCAACGTTGCCTGGACTCCTCTAACACAGCAGTTAACCTTTCCACGGGCTCCACAAACACAACACTGATGGTATCCCAGGCTCCAGAAACAGCATCTCGGACTGCATTGTAAGGCTTCACAAACACAATAATGACTGCTTCCGCTGGCAACACAACAATGACCATATTTAATTTCGCTCTAGAAAAACAACACTGACTGTTCTGTAGCACCCCTGTGATCAAGGTGCATGTGTAACTGCAGAGACTCAGAGGAGTTCACTGCCCATGCCTCTTGCAGACAAGTCGACTCAGGCCCAACACAAATTAAAAACAGTACTCAAATGGGGTGTCCGGTTAATATAGCGTTGTAAGGCCCTACTCTTCCCTAGCACGAGTTCCTGAAACCCTTCTGATGACCTGTGCTCTCAGCATCTGGGCAGCTTAGCTCTAGGAACTTATGTAAATGGCCTGTCTTTATATGTAGGACTGACGGTGAAATTTCATTGCAAATTTCTAGGCAGTTTGTAACCAAAGTGTAACTTGACAATTAAGCACAATTGTTTAATGTAACCTATGTAACCTGAAATCAAGCTATCTTTTGAACACCACTGTACTTCTTTCTGCGTATGCACTGTTTTCTGCTATTTAGTCTGTTCTATACTATGTCTGACTAGGAACCTTTGTAAATGAGCCATTGGCTCAAAGGTGTTAATCCCTAACGAAATAAATAAATAAAAATAGTAAGGTAAGAATAGCTAATGTGACAACAGCTACAGGGTAAGCATAGCAAAAGGAATTTACCGCTAGCCTTGTAGCTGCTGTCATATCTGAGGAGAGGAGAAAGGAGTAATGTGAGGGGTGGCTCGTCGAGCTGCTCCCGTGGTGTAGGGGGCTGACAGCAGGAGCAGCTACGGCGGCAGAGCGTCCGGGAGACCAGGATTCTGTTCCTGGTCTCCTTGCTGCTGTGTTTTTTGTGTTCACCCCCCCACCTGTATTTTTTTTGTTGTTGTTCTCCTCAACTTCTTTCTTTTCCCAGAGTGTCACCCCCAAGGAGTTGATTATATTTAAGTGGGTGGTTTGTTGGTTTCGATAAGGCAGCACTTGCTGAGTTGCTGTGCGTGGTTTTGGACTGCACTATTTTTGTTTTGCTATGTTGACTGGGAACCCTCAAATGGACAGCGGGCATCAGTAAAAGTCAGCTCTCGGAAACAACACGGATTAGATGTTGTACTCAGGCATTTGGAGTAGCAAAAGTCAACTCTCAGACACAACACAAATTACACAGGGTACTCTAGGTCATCGAGAGCAGGGAAAGTGAACTCTCAGACAACACAAATTACACAGGATACTCTAGGTCATCGAGAGCAGTGAAAGTGAACTCTCAGACACAACACAAATTAGATATAGTACATAAATTGGCAACAGGAGTAGCAAATGTCTACTCTCAGAAACAACACAAATTACACACTACCGTAGAGGTCATGAACAGCAGTGAAAGTGTGCTTTCAGACACAACAGAAATTAGATATGGCACCCAAACAGGTATTGCGAGAAGCGAAAGTCAACTCTCAGACACAACACAAATTAGACATAGCACACAGACAGACACTGGGGAGTAGTGAAAGTCAACAGTAATGCACAACACAAACTGGATATGGTACTTCAACTGGCATAAGAAGCAGTGAAAGTTAATTATTAGATACAACACACAAAAAGAATACATACCATAATTCTTGATCTTTTAAGACACTAGTGGGTCTGAGTCTGAGGCGCTAGGACCCAGTGGGAGCCAGAACTTTACATGAAGGCTGGGGCTGAGGCAAACTGCATGCATGCATGGCCCCACAAGACTGAGCTTGCAGGCACAGGCTTACCTCGGCATCAGCCTTCACCCGTCTCAGTACCTTTTTGACTGAGGAGGTGCAGCATAACCGAACAATTACCTATGCACTTAACCCAAGAGCATAAGATAGCCCTGATGACCCATGTAAGTGGCAATAAACCTGCAACACAGTGCCTTCACAGGCCAAACTATGTACAAAGGGTGAAGACAAATAAAATATACTGGGAGATGGCAGGTGGGCGTGTGACTCAATGGTGAAGATATTCCTAGAAGATCAAGAATTATGGTGAGCATGTAATTTTTAAATCTTCCAGGAATCAGTCTTCACCATGGATTCACACTAGTGGGTTAGAGTACCAAGCTCAGATAAAAATCCCCTGGACTAGGGCAGTAGGAGCCAAGGGCTAGCTCACTCAGGTAGTAATCCATTCAGGATCAACTTGCCAAAGGTGGTATGCTGCCTGGCATGGACATCCAGGGCATAGTGCTTAGCAGAAGTGTGCACTGTATTCCAAGCTGCAACTCTTCAAATATCACTGATAAACACAAAGCAAATCTCTGCAAGGGACATGGCAACTTCTCTGGTGGAGTGGGCACGTACCTGGCCCTTCAGTTTGACATGGGCCATGACACAGCAGTAGAGCAGGGAAGTCACAATCCAGGCAGAAATGCACTTGATTGCAACAGGCTGTCCCTTTTCAATTAGGATCAAAGGAGATAAGGAGCTGTTTGGATTGCCTGCAGTCAGGTTTCTAACCCTCTTGTTGCTTGTTAATATAGCATTGTTTTCCTCAAATTACAACCATATCCCCTTTTATGGATCCTGGGCCTACCTCCCACGAGACTCTACCTTAAACCCTCCCAACTTCGATGGCGGGCCCTCGTGGATATCTCTGCCAAACTTCTAATACTGTGTCGGTGGAGATCCACGGAAATCCCCACCATCCGAGAACTTCACCATGCTCTCATGCTCCTTGCTACCCTTGACCTACCATCCTACTCCGCCCTTAATAAACCTACTGCATATGTAGCCTGTTGGGCCCCTTTCTAGCCTCTTTGAAACCTAGGACAGGAATTGGATGAGTCTAGGCCGTAAGCTCCCTTGCTGATTCCCTCTAATATGACACTCCAGATATAAGTGACTTCTCTCCTAGCTCGAAATAGTCAGCCATAGACAATGTACTGATCTTATTAATTATAGCGCCCTTATCTATTATTACCCCTTTTTCTTTTCCCACTCATCCTGCTATAATACACATTAGGGAAACCCAGTGTCGGACACCTTTTTGTTTTTTCTGTATTTCCTTAGGCATTGAACGGAGCAGAGGTTGAGGGTCTCCCTCATACCCCTTCTAAAACCCAGTTAAGATCATAACTTTCATGATATGAGGTATTATATATGACTGTGGATATAATGTTTTACGTCCTTCTCTGCTGTTACAGTATGTTTCTTATGTACTTACAGTATGTTTTCTTATGTACTTGCCATGTGACATGTTTCTGTATGTTTTTTGGTAAACTGAAAACTAATAAAACGATTAACTGAAAAAAATATAGCATTGTTTCTCATTATTAGGATATGCTAAAGCTTGCTCTTATGTGTCTTGTATGTATATATTCTTGACAACTGGAATCTAGACCTTGTACTCGGAATATGTTAGCTCTCTATGACTGTATCCCACTTTACATTATTGTACGACTTTTTCTATATTGTTTGTCCCTACTTTTGTATGGCACTGCAGCTACTGATGTTTTCTTGTGAACTGTAATCTCCCGGGTTGTACCTGAAAATAGGCACTTGGTAACTGGAGAGGTACACTAGACAAACAACAACCAAATAAATAAAGTCCTTGGTTCTGTCCAGATGACACCCAAGGGCATCTTAACATCCAGAAAATGGAGAGTGCGCTCTCCTTCATTCTTGAAGCTGGCAAAGCAGGTAGGTAGCACTGGTGGCTGGTTAAGACGGAACTCCAACACCACTTTCAGAAGGAACATGGGGTGTGTGACGAGAAAGTAAAATTGCATAAGAACTTATGGTAACAGTAGATCTTCGAAAGAATCTCTTGCAGCAGGTCACACTTATAGGAATATCCAGACGCAGGCATCATTTCATCCAAATGATTTATCAGCAGTCGACCTGGGACCGACCTCGACGACACCACGTGTTGTGTCCTGGCAAGTATAAAAGGGGGTTGTCCCAGAAGCTCCTCGGTTCTTTTCCACCTCAGCGACCATATGTGAGACAAATGAGTTGGCCGGCCATCAGAGGGGAACTGAGGAGGAGCAGGGAGCCCCTAGAGACAATTTTGTTTTGTAAAAGAGCAGGAGCATGTCACCGTCCTGAAACAGGAAGCAAGGAGGATGGCGGAAGGGGCAACACCCAAGGATGTGATATGTAAGATCTTCCTGGCAGCTATCAGCGAGGGGCTGATGCTGTAATAAAACTTTTCATGCACTGAAAACAGCAGCGTCTGTGGTCATTAAGAAGGGGTGAGTGCGCTGACACACTGCAAGCTAGTATCCTCTGTATTTCAAGTTGCACCACCATCCCGTTGCCTGTCCCACACTGCAAATGCAATCGTACAATCTTCCATTTTGGGATACTGGAGCACTGACTTTGTTTTGTCCCAAATGACACTGTACTGCTTTATTGACCTGAGAGTCTTTTTGGTCACAGCGTGAAGGGCTGTGGAGACGAGAAAGACTGAAGGAGGTTTTATTAAACTTGGAATTGAAACTTTTGGATACTGAGTGCATTCAAGGAGTGAACCTTTTTCCGGTTCTGATTATTTTAACTGATGCATATGAATTGTGACGCTGGGGACTGAAAAGGAGTGTGCCATTCGTTGTTTATTATGCCTGCTCCCTGTTTGGATACAGTGGACTGCAGGATTTAAAGCCGAACTCCTGGCTGGGGAATTTGGCTGTGGAATTGTGTTGGGGAAGGAAGAAAGATCTGAGTAATTAGCCCAATTGTTCCAGAGGTGGGTGCGGGGTGCTGGTGTCTGTACCTGGGAGGGCTGGGAGTACCTGCCGGTGGGTTGGTGTTCTCGGGGCCTCCGGGTGGTGCTGGAATAGCCTGGCAGAGGCCGGGCTGTGTCTGGCATCCCAAGTAGAGGGGACAGTCTGCATATCCGCGCCCTCCTGGGGTTCATTGGGTGAAGAGTGCTTCCTTCCAGGTGGAATTTTATGAATGACTGAATGCCAGGAGTATGAAGAAAGTGTACTGACTCCAGACTCTATGAACTTTGTTATGTGGGGCCTATGATTAATTTTATTAAGCTTAAGGACTTTTTAGTTGGGGGTTTTTAATTGTGCGACAGCTTCAGACCCATGCTGTTTGTTTTATTTGTTTGTATGTGATTTTTATTTTTTCTTGCAGTGAGAGTGCTAAGATTGTTTTTCCCCCTCACCTTTGCTGTGAGAGAGCTAAGTGGGGGATTTTTGTGTTGGGGTAGTGAGAGATTTTTATTTTATTTGTTTTGTTTTGTTTATTATTTTTACTTTTATTTACTTATTTTATGTGTTTTTTTGTATGGGTTTTGATTTTTGATTTTATGATATTACATGATTCTTTTTTATTTTTATAGGTTTTCCTTGGTTAATAATATTATTTGTTAATTAAGATAGGTTGTTAAGCTGAGAGTTATTGATATTTGCCATCAATGATGTGTCTGATGGGGCTTAAGACGGTCAGGCGCTATTCTCCCACTCTGCTCCGGGACCTCCGTCCCTTCCACTGTCTTCGGTTATCTGATGATGTTTTTAACAACTGTCGTAAAACAGGGATAGTGAGAAGGCGTTTAGGGGATGGATGGGCTAGACAGAGTGGGAGAGTGGAGAGGGGTAGGCAGATAGGGATAGTTGGGTCAAGGAGACGCACTGGGGCGAAATGGGTTCAGGAGAGGGGTCCTCCTTGCCCGATTCCCATACCCAAGGGCTCCACAGATTGTGGGCAGGTACTGCGATCTTCTCTGAAAACCCATCCAACTCGGGCGGTGTTATGTAATGCCAGGTCGATTAGGAACAAGACTGCTATTATTGCAGATCTTCTTGTAACATCTGACCTGGCATGTATTACCGAGACCTGGCTGGATGAGAATGCAGGTCCTATTTTAGACTCTGCTGCTCCAGCTGGGTTCTCGGTAATGCACCGTCCGAGACTGGATCGTAGGGGCGGGGGAGGGCCATCTTTTTAGATCAGATCTGAGTCTTGTGGAGGTGCCAGTGGGTAACACCAGATCCTTTGAGTGTATCCTGGCAGCAGGTGCAGAGTTCAGGATTCTCCTCATCTACCGTCCACCGGTGATGGTGGTGAATTCCTGAAGGAGTTCGCGGACTTCATCGTTGACATGGCATTGGAGTCGCCTAGATGGTTAATACTGGGTGACTTCAATGCCTGGGTCGACGATGAACTCTCGTACTTTGGAAAGAACTTCCTCCAACTTATGTCTATGTTGGGCCTGTCACAGGTAGTTACCTCTGCTACCCATATAGGTGGACACTCTTTGGACCTGGTGTTCCTACTGGATTTGGATGTTTCACATCTGAGGTGGAACCAAATGTGTGGACAGACCATCACACCATAAGATTCAGTTTTGGGGCACCCCTAATAGGTCTGCCTCACGGAGATGGGTCCAGTATCGCCTTTAAGGGAGTAAACCCAGAGGGCCTATTAGCGGTGCTGGACCTATCGGGCTGTTTCGGATGAGAGCATGGGTCCAGGGACCTTGTATTGCCTATAACAAGGCAGTGAGCAGGGCCCTGGACCAAATTGCTCCTAGCTCTGTCATTTCACTCACTCAGGCCTCCAAAGACTCTTGGTTTGAGGAGTCTTTGAAGGAGCTGAGGAGAGGGGGATAGAGAGGGCTCAGGTGAAATCTTGCCTGGATGCTGACAAACTTAGATTGATGGATCATTATGTTATCTATCAATCAGCAATAACCTGTAAGAAGGCAGAATTCCTGTCCAGGGAGATTGCTGCTGCGCGAAACCGACCGGCTCAACTCTTTTGGACTGTTGACAGATTGTGCAATCCACTCTGTCTACAGTCTGGAAGAGATTTTTCACAAATAAAGTGTGACGAGCTTTCTCGATTTTTCGCTGATAAGATTGCCAGCATTAGGTCGGATATCAGCCAGGCTCACTCTTCAAGGGTTTGCAGTGATCGGCGAGGGGAAACAAACACCTGTGTCACCTGGTTTGACTTTGGTAGGCCGGAATTCATGGACATTGTGAGGATTTTCCAGACTGTACGTCCAACCAGTTGTAGTTTGGATCCGGGCCCTACGCCTCTATTATTGGGTTACGTAGATATTATCTGTCCGACCATTGCTGAAATTGTCTGGAAATCTTTGAGCAGGGATCTTTCCTGAACCCTTGAAGGAGGCGGTCGTTCGACTCACTACAAAACCTTCATTGAATCCGACTGTCCAGCTAACTACAGACTTGTCTCTAACCTGCCCTTTTGGGCAAGGTTATTGAAAAGGTGGTTGCACTGCAACTGGATGACCATCTTACAAATCACAATGTCTATGATACTCTTCAATCGGGATTTAGGAAAAGACATAGCACTGAGACTGCTCTTGACCGGGTTCTAAATGATCTCCTGATAGCGAGAGATCGAAAGGCTTGTACTATTCTAGTCCTTCTTGATCTCTCTGCAGCATTTGACACTGTGGACCATGGTGTGCTTTTGGAACGCCTGCGGTCTTATTGTGGACTGTCTGGTACGGTTCTGCAATGGTTTCAATCTTTTCTCACAGGGCGGAGACAGAGGGTTATCACTGGAATTTATTCCTCTGACGCTGTCTCTTTGCCTTGTGGGGTTCCGCAGGGTTCCATTTTGGCACCCATGTTGTTCGCTGTCTATATGCTGCCATTGGGAGACATTATTAGGCAATATGGCTTGGGTTTTCACTGCTATGCAGATGATACCCAGCTATATTTGTCCTTTAGTCCCGGACAGGAAGATACAGTCTCTATATTTTAACAACTGTCTATCCGAGATCAATGATTGGATGAGTGCCAGCTGGCTAAGGTTAAACCCGATAAGACTGAGGTGTTGGTGGGGACTCCAGGTCGCTTTGAGGCGGGTTGTAGGGCTGGTCTCCTCGTGGGCGATGGATCGATGGTGCCCAGCTCGACCTAGACCGGTGCGAATCTGGGCGTTTTATTGATTTACAGTCTGACCCTGAAATTTCAGGTGTCTTCTGCTGTCAAATCTTCCTTTACCATCTGAGGAATATTGCTCGGTGAAACACCTTGTTCCTCCGGCCGACCTTCCGACATTGGTCCATGCCTTTGTTACTTCTCGCCTTGATTACTGCAATGCCCTGTACCTAGGGCTGCCGGGTTGATATCCGCTGCTTGCAGCTAGTGCAGATCAGCAGCCAGGCTTTTGACTGGGATGTCTATGAGGAGTCACATTACGCCTCAAAGGCGCGAACTGCACTGGCTGCCGGGTTCAGTGGCTGGATCACCTTTAAGGTCGGGTTACTGACCTATAAAGCCTTACACGAACAGGGACCGCGGTATCTTCAAGATCTGCTTGTTCCCTACTGTCCCTCTCGCCTGGCTCCGCCAAGCGAGGGATTGCTAGAGGTTCCCAGAGTTCGCTTAAAAACATCGAGTACGGCATTTTCTTATGCTGCCCTACCCTGTGGAATTCTCTACCTCGTCGGATACGAAGTTGCCTGACCGTCGAGAGCTTTAAGTCAGAATTAAAAACTTATTTATTTCAAATGGCATATAGGGAGTGATTTACTGTATTTTATTGTAATTACATTGTTATTATTGCTGTTTGTGTCATATGTATGTATTTTAATTGTTTTATTTGTACAGCGCTTTGATATTGAAAAGCGCTTAAAAATAAATTTTACTTACTTACAAGGAAATCTCTTGCAGCAGGTCACACTTATAGGAATGAGCCCCCAGCAGTTGGAAGGCAAATGGAGAGGAGGCAGGAAACATAATCACTTAGGACAAGAGTAAAGGATGGTCGTGCCAAAATTAGTTCGTTTTTTGGATGCAATGTTCAGGCAGTAATGCTTAGTGAAGGTACATACAGTGAACCACGTAGCAGCTTCACAAATATCAATTGCTGAAGTGCCTCTAAAGCAGGCCACTGAGGCTGTCATGCTCCTCGTGGAGTGAGGCCTTATCTCCGGGAGTGGTTTATTGTATTTATTATAACAAAAAGCAGTGCAGTTGACCAGCCAAATGGACAAGCACTGCTTGAAAACAGGAACGCTCTCTTTTCCCGGGACAAAAGAAACAAAAGGTTGCACTGACTTGCGCAAAGGCTTGGTGCGAGGAAGGTAATACTGCAACATTCTATGTACATCTAATGTATGGTGCAAGGATTCTCCTGGATTATCAAGCTCCGCTTAATACACAGGTAAGCATATGGTCTGATTTAACGTAAATTCAGATACCACTTTTGGCAAAAATGTAGGATTAGTACATAAGGACACACTACCCTTGTGAAAATTCAGGTTGGGCTCTTTGCATATTAATGCACGTAACTCCGAAATATGTCAACCTGACGTAATCGCGACAAAAAATATAGGTTTTCCAGGAGAGAAATCACAGCTCACGTGAAGGTGCAGGCTCAAAAGGACTTAACGCAAGTCTTTCAAGAAAAAAATTCAAGTCCCATGGGGGGACTGGGTCCCGAATAGGAGCGCATGAGATGAAGAAGCCCTTCTTTTTTTGGGGGTGGGGGGGCTGCAGCTTAGAAACACCTGTAGAACTTGTCGATGGAGGAGCAGTCGACGAATGGGCAGAAGGAGGGCTGGAGGTCGTCTACGGTGTGGAAGATAACTTGGCAAAAGCCTGTGAGAGGGCTGCAAAACTACTTGTGTTTTAAGGAGTTCTTGCTCTTTAGAGGGGGAAGAAGAAGGTAGGCTCATCGTCGACAGAAAGGAGACTGGAGCAGCATGTTTACTCTTACTAGAGTGTTTCTTAGGCTTCTCCTGTCGGCCTGCACTGTCGAATGGGCCTTACCTGAACTGTGGGACCCAGGAGGATGGCGAGGACTCCTTGGACTTTGAGCGGTGTTCCCGTTCCAGGAGGGCAACTTTCTGCTCCATGAGGTGCTCTCAAAGTGTTTGGAATTGTCGACATTTGGTAGCCTTATTGAACCGCTGACACAGGACACAAGCACGGGTCTCATGTGCCGGACCCAAACACATAATGCAGAATTTGTGCAGGTCCTCTGTTGCGAGTTTCTGGCCAGAAGAACACTTTTGGAAGAAAGGATCCGAAAGTGGCATGGGGAAGGCAATGCAACGATACTGGCAACACCGCGGGTGAAACAACGGTGAACTTTTTTTAACTGACTGAAGTTAGACTCCAAACAGAGAATGTGTAGCATGCAAATTGTGGCTGGAAAAAAAATGAGTTTCTGGGATCGCCCCCTTTTATACCTGCCAGGACACAACACGTGGTGTCATCGGGGGTGGTCCCAGGTCGACTGCTGATAAATCATCTGGATGGAATCATGCCTGAGGCTGGATATTCCTTTAAGTGTAACTTGCTGCAAGAGATTTCCTCGAAGATCATAGAAATTGATGGCAGATAAGGACCGCTAGGTCTATCCAGTCTGCCCATTTTCCCTGCCTACTGTAAAAGCCACAGACCCTACTTGATCTCTGGCTTTACCTCCGCATTCCTATTTCTAGGATTCTCCTATGCCTGTCCCATGCATGTTTGAATTCCCCCACTGTGTCTGCCCCACCACCTCCACTGGGAGTCTATTCCATGCATCCACCACCCTTTCCGTGAAGAAATATTTCCTCACGCTACCCCTTAGTCTACCCCCTTGCAACCTCATGTCATGCCCCCTTGTTCCTGGACATCTCCTTTTCTGAAATATGCTACCCTCTGGTACCATATTTATGCCTTTTAGATATGTGTAGGTTTCTATCATAGCTCCCCTTTCTCTCCTCTCCTCCAGGTATACATATTGAGGTCTCCCAGCCTCTCCTCATGTGACTTTTGGTGCAGGCCTGCACCATCTTTGTTGCCCTTCTCTGAACTGCCTCCACCCTGTCTATGTCCTTACAGAGATGTGGCTTCTAGAACCCGACACAGTATTCCAAATGAGGCCTCACCAACGATCTGTACAGTGGAATCACCACCTCCTTCTGCTGGTGATACCTCTCCCTGTGCACCCCAGCATCCCACTGGCTCTCCCCACAGCCTTGGCACATTGTTTTGCCGCCTTTAGGTCATCAGATATTATTACCCCCAAATCCCTTTTCTGTTCTGTGACCATCACTATCTCCCCCCCACATCATGTAATTCTCCTGTGTTTTTGCATCTCAAATGCATGATTTTGCACTTTTTCACAGCGAATCTCAGCTGCCACACTGTAGACCATTCCTCCAGTTTACCTAGGTCCTCTTCATTTTTTCCACCCCTCCTGTAGTGTCCATCCTGTTGCAGATCTTAGTGTCATGTGTGAAATGGAGGGAAGGGACTGTCCATTCCAAGACAGGGACAACACATCTCGCCAGAAAACCCCAGGTCCTGGAGCAAGCAAGCTGAAAAGTGGTAGTAGTGCGTTGAGTGGTAACGCAAAAAGGTCCAACTCTGGATGTCCCCCACCAGTTGAACAGGTCATCTACCACCAAGGTCAGCAGTTCCCACCCGTGCATCTGAGACTGCAACCGGCGCAGCCTGTCCGCTGGCATGTTGTGGACGCCTGGAACAGGGATGACTGACAGTGTCAGACTGTGTTCTAGAGCCCAGTACCAGACCCTCATCTCTTCTCGACACAGAGGGTATGAATGTGTCCTCTCCTTGTTTTGTTGATGTAGAGTACTACACTGACATTGGCCATCTGCACCAACAGATGGCCTGGGGAAAGTGCGGCTGGAAGGCTTGTAAAGCATACAGAATGGCCTGCATCTCTAGGACACTGATGTGGAGAGCAGTCTCCCATTAGGACCACGTCCCTTGAGTCTGAGGGGGGCCCCAGATGAGCTCCCCAGCCCAACCCCTAAGCATCTGTGGGAAGGATTTGCTGAGGGGAAGGAAGAAGAAAGAAGAAAGGGAACACCTTTCAATGGATTGCTGGGTTCCAGCCACCACAGCAGCACATTTTTGACCAGAGAGGAGACTTGAACCTGCTGTTCTCGGTCGTTGGTGCGCTGGTCAAACTGGACCCTCAATGTCCACTGAGGGATCCACATGTGCAGCCTGTCTAAGGGTACCATGACAAAGGCTACAATTAGCAAGCCCAGGAGCCTCAAGAAGAATCTGGCTGTAACATATCTGCTGTCGAAAAGCAGCTGGGCCTGGGCCACCAGGTGATCTGCCCTGTCCTGTGGTAGCAAGACCATTCCTTGAGCCGTGTTCAGTCTTACTCCTGAGTACTGTAGGTGCTGACAGGGGGTTGAGACCAACTTAAGCAGAGTGACCTCAATCCCCCGGGCATGGAGCAAATGCCCAGTACGCAACGGGGTGTCGAGCAGTAGGTCTCCCCGGACTACACATGGAGAAATCAAACGTCCCCGTAAGGGAGTACCTAGAGTCCCTCCTTCCCAACGGCTGCTGCTGCCAATGCTAAAACACATGGAGAAATCAAACGTCCCAGTAAGGGAGGACCTAGAGTCCCTTTCTCCCGATGGCTGCTGCTGCCAACGCTAAGCCGTGGGAAAAACACCCATGATGCTGACACCCAGCCAAAGGACGGTACCCTGAAGCGGTAGCATCACTCTTGAAACAGAAGCCAGAGGGCCCTACTGCGAGGGGAACTAACCAAGATAAGCAGGCAAAGGGCTGCAAAGCTGGGGAAAACTAGTCTCCTTGTTTTGGCAGTGGCAGCGGACCCTGTAGGTTAAGCCTTCAAGCTAGGGAGGACACCCAAAGTCCCATGCAGACTAGGGGGTGAGGAAGAAGAGGGGGTTATCATACCCGTCATGGCCGTACTGCTGAGGTGCTGGTGTTATGTGGTGGAAGGTTGGCGAAAGATCAGGAGCAAGTCCCAAGAAATGGTCAGGAAGCCCAAGAGCATAGCCCTGTGGCAAAAGTTCCAGGGTTCCAGCATCAGCTACTAGGACCAACCACTGCAAGCAGGAGAGGGAAGGGTACCCCCCACAACACCCCGGTGAAACAGGGTGGAGGGGTCATGCTAAGACGGAGCCAGCGTGGAAACCGACTATCCCTCTATGGAACTCGGCCCCTGAAGAAGCAGAAAGGGCCAGGAAGCCCCCTGCAGCTTCTGGAGAGAAGACCTGAGGAAAGGGCAGGTGGGAAGACTAGTCAGATGACAAGTGTCACCCCGACCTCCCCCAGCTCAGGAGAGATGCTAGTCATGGTGACACTGAGCTGGAAACCCCAAGGGGTCAGGGGCAGGCTTTAAATCTGTAGCCAGAAAAAAAACACTGAGCGGAAGCTAGCATCCAGGAGCATGGTGGGAGCACAGGGAAGTCAAGTAACTTGCTCATGGTCACACAATATGCCAGAGGTGGGCATGAAATTCAAACTCGGCTCTCCAGGTGTGTAGCTCAGTGGTCATAACCACTAAGCTTGATTGCCTTCCCCAACAGGGCCAGACTCACAACTAAAAACAGGGGAGGGGTCCCCGATATTGTCTGGTGGACCTCCTGGTTGAAGAGGAAAGGAAAAGAGGACTACCCTGACCCCCAGGTCTAACACAGGGGCCAATGACTGGGCAGGAGGACCTTAAAACCCAGGCCATGGCTTCCCCAGTGGCAAAAAAAAGGGGCAGGGAGAAGCCCCAAAAAGAAAGTGGGTGAAGGCCAGCATTGAAAGCTGTGACACCTCAACCAGAATGTGTTGGGGTGAGCTCCCGAACCTGGGTGGGTGCATGGTGCAAGTAGCCCCAGCTCCAGGGTAGGCAATTCTGAAGGTGTCTTGGAAGAGCCAGAACACCAGCGGGACAGCCCAGGGAACAACTGGTTGGAGCCCCGGCACAGAAGGGTGCCCGCAGGTTGTGGAAAAGCATGAGTCCCCTTAATGCAGTGCCATCGCCTACTGTGGCGGCGGTCCTGGGGTACAGAGAATGGGAGGGAGGCCAGAGGTGCTCCCGTATGGATAGGTCCCAACAAGCTTGGTCCTAGCAGACCACACAATGATGCCAGCTGTGCTGCTGATGGGCTGAAAGGAAAAACACACGGGGGAGGTCAAGGGGCACCACTGTCAGGCAAGGGCCATCCAGCCACCTACAAGTGGCGAAGAGGGCGGAACAGCAACGGGGAAGTGCTAGACGTTCCTGGTGCCAAAACCAAAAAGGCTCATATGGTAGTCTGGAGAAAGGAAAAAGATCCCTCCAACTCCCCATGAGGTGAGAGGAGCCCAATTGTCAACGGGGAAGGCACTGGGTGCCATGGACGACAGGGCCTGGGCCAGGGGGGACTGGCTAGGACAGAAGCCTGCCAAAACCCAGGCCGCAAAGGGCAACGGGGGGGGGGGCAAGTGGGCTGGCAGAGGCAGCAGTGTCACCATCCACAAGGCCGGATCAGCGGGGTAGGCACAGGGCACCACCACCGGGGCCTGAGTCAGCCAAAGCTGGCAGAGAAAGTTACAGGGGGCCCAGCCATAGTGGGACCCTGGAAAGATGGCCCAGACCCCCCCCCGGCAGCGTGTGTAGGGCATCCAAAGCAGAATCCGGGAGAAAGAAAGGGTGCCCAGAGGCACAGTGGCTGCTTTTTCGGAGTAGCCCATGGGAGGAAAACACTGTCTGGGGTTTTTGTCCTCGCATCCAGGATGAGTGAGCCCACAGGAAGCCTGGGTGGGTCAGTGCAAGAATTCCGGGAGATCCTGAAGTAAAGCAAGACTCCATGGACTACTGACCAAGCGTTCTGTTTGTCCACTGGGCAAAGGTCACCAAAACCAACCGCCAGGTCATCACCCCTGGCCCCCGCACAGGGAAAGATGTTCTAAGAAACCAGGGCCCGACCAAGGAAAAACTCCGACTGGTGACGGTAGAGGCTCCAGGCGAGCATCTAAAACTGTAGGGAAAGAAAAACAAAGAAATCCAATTCGTGGCTATGTTTTTGAAGCTTTGGCTGTGATCCTGGTATCTGATGAGCACTTGTTGATGGCAGGAAAAGAAGTGAGGAGGGTTGGGGCTGCCCATGCTTATGTAGGGACGGTAATGTCGAATGTCACCGTGGGTTACCACTAGCGGCACTGCTTGGAAAAGTTTCCGTGTGGTCCTAGAGCCCAATGGCTTATGTTCCATAGGTGTGACCTGATGAAAGAGATATCCCTGCAGAAGATCATCTGAGCACGGGGGCATGGCCAGCAGATCTGGAAGTGGAAGGGCTCGGGCTGTCTGTCTGGTTCAATTTACGATCCCATCCGAACAAGTAAACTTAAAGTTCAATTATTAGTGCAGAAGACTTTTGCTACCAGTCAGTAATGGGCTATGGTACTAAAAAGCCCTTTTCTGTGTCTTGTCATAAATTCTGGACACTCCCTTTAATGTCACACCACTGTTTCACCATTTTAACCCTATATGTACTCTATTACACAGAAAAGAACAAGCCCATCTTACCAGCGCTGGACAGATCTGTAAATATTCTATTTTCCTGAGTAACCTTTTGTGATAGAGTCTGTCAATGGCTTTGGAGTAGTCAATCAGAACAACATCACTGCACCACCATTTCTCCGCTCCACAGTGCAAATTGTAAAAACATTTTCAGAATAAGTTGAGTGGTCAAAGCTGTGCTATTCTTGCACACGCCCACCCCCACAGCATGCGTGAAAACGGGATGTTAAACCACATTTTTCTGGTGAGAAATCTGAAATGTTAGATCAACAAAAATTAGATAAAGTACTCTGCTGGTCACTGGAAGGAGGGGAAAATCAACTCTCAGACACAACACAAAGTGGACACTGGTGAAGAAACAGCCATCGGGAGCAGCAAAAGTTAACTCACAGACACAGACACATCCCGTATTAGAAATATCATTCAGGCTGTCAATGAGAGTAGAGAAATTCTGCTGTCAGACACAACTAAACTTAGGTACAGCTTTCAAACGGTCATGGGCAGTCGCTAAAGTCAGTTCCCAGACACAGCACAAATTTCCTCCTAAAATTTTAAGATGAAAAGCACATGTCAACAGTCAGCCAATCACTTCTGGCCAAATTGGTACTCTTTTTGACACTGTTGTGAAACAAACAACATGAAAAGAGAGGAGTTTGAAGCTGTACCTTGAGTCACGTCATTGACCTGATACTTGAAATCATTGCCTCCACAGGTCCAGGACATGTCATCCAATGTAAAGGATTCATTGGAACGCAGCATGATGATCTCAATAGCACTGCACTTCAACAGAACAATCTGGTCTTCTGCAGACAGCTCTCTGAACAAAAACACATGGGCAATTCAGGTTAGACAGTCCACAGGAAAGTGGCTATACTGTGAACTGTTTTAGACGGCACTCCCCGGCAGTACACCAGCAGAATTTAAACAGTGTGTTACTTTTTCGTTATAAACTTCCGCAGCAGTAATGACTGTAGTTACTGATACAGTATTTGCCAGTGTTAGGCAATTTATACTCGTACTGTAATGATATAATGTGAAATGAGACTGTCAGACTCACTTGGCTATACTGAGTTTCCCATGGCGGACATTAGAGTTGTGCAAGGACACTTTGTCTGAAGAACCACACAGTACAGAAACAGCAAAGTGTGTAGCGAGGTAACAGTGCAGAAGAACATTGCATTTATGTTCCTTTTTCCTAGATGCATCACCTTAAATTTCTCAAGGTTGAAGTTTTTCTGCTGTTTTGATGCTCATTTCCCAAACATGTCTAGATCCTTCTGCATTTCCGTTTGTCTGCTGTTGTGATGTAACTGCTCTAACCCTCTTGGTGTTCTCTGCAAACTTGGTGATCTAGCTGCTTTGGTCTTACAACCAAGCCACTGGTTAAAGTGATTAAAATAATGAAATTCCATTTTCAAGACCTGAAATTCCAGGAACTGCACCGGCCATTGTTAGTCTAATTTCCAGATTTTACCGAGATTCTGCTTTTAGCATGTATATAAGTAACTGATCAGAATAAAAGAAGGCTTAATATACAGAGCATTACATGAAGCAAAGTGAAACTAGTATAGGAAACAACTATAAAAAAAAAACAGAAAACAGTATGAGATTTTCTTCAGGGGTTTCTCAGTCATCATGTCACTCTGTAGGAACTTCACCATCAGTGAAGCAGGATCCACACGGAAGATTATTCAGCAGTACTACTGGGACCACCCACGCCAATGTCACCCGTCGAAGTCACCAACCCTATACAGGCGTGAGCGGCCCTGCTCCCTTCTCAGTTCTTTCTCGCCGTCAACTCTGTTCGCATGGGTCTCTGCAGAAGCTCCTTCACAGTTCGTGCCATTTTCACCTACAATTGTTTTCCTTTTTCCTAGCTTTAAGAATCTCTTTTAATCATTTTACAATTTTTACAGAACCTCCGATGACCCCCATCTGACCGACCCCCAGCCCTGTCGCAGAATTACCAAGGCTGACCTATGCCCAGCCGGAAGCAGAGCCTGCAGGAGTCGATCACCATCCTGCCACCGCACCTTTTCTCCTGCTTACACCCAGGGCTCCCAGAAAATGGGACGACACGTGTGGAAGCACGATGGTCCCACGGCCCTGGTAGATGCCCCTTTCTCCCATCCCAGGCCTAATGCCGGTCTCCTCTTGGCCCGTGCTGTCCCTAGCCTCCACCAGGTGACAGCCATCAGCCAAGGAAGGCCCCACCCTTTCCCCAGAGAGGAGAGCTTGCCAATTGGCAGTTCCCAACCAGTTCCGCCCCCTGTTGACCTCCAACGCCCGGGCTCGCCTCGAACCCAGGTCGCTGGCGTGCCGACATACGAGGGCATGCCTAGCGCCACCGGGCCGGCCAAGAATCTCTTTTAAACAAGAGGTTCCTTTACCTCGTTTATCCCTTAGACTCTGCGGGAAAGAACTGAGGAGGGAGCGAGGCCACTCAAGCCTTTATAGGGTTGGTGACTTTGGCATGGGCAGCCCCAATGGTACTGCCGAAAAATGTTCCGTGAGGATCTTGCTTCACCAATGGTGACGTTCCTACAGTGTGACCTGATGACTGAGATCCCCTCCAAGACCTACTGCTGTGGTAAGTTTTTACGCAGCTGTTCTTTCTGTTGATTTACTGATCTGGTATAAAACGCCAAATTCCATTATATATTCTTTGTTTTACCAGTGTAGGCAGTCAAAGTTCTGGAATTTTATCAGGTTTGCTCGTAAAACCCCCAAACCGGTGGCCTTGCTTATAACTACTGCACAGTATGAGACAGTCTCTGTGGGTGGGCTGTATGGCCTGCTTCCGTTGTAACTTGTGTTCTTACTGAATGGCATGGAGATTATTAAAAAAAAAGTGAAAAAATATGCCTGGGAGTACAGATGAGCAACAACTTTAAGTGGCAGCATTAGTGTGAGGCAGCAGCTAGCAAGGCGAATAAAAGCCATGGCATGCATTCCAAGGAAACATTCCTGAACCGTGCCCATCACAGCTGGTAAGACCACGAAACGCTCTTTTAAATAAAGCATCTGGCTTACCTGCAGCTGGCAGCTGTACAGAGATTTGTAAGATTATGTCTGCCCCATAATGATACCTCACTGCCACCATGTTTAGAACCTTGTGATGTCACAGAGGATCCAGCTATGGCTCACCGCATTTTAGCTAAGCACAGCCTGATTGTCAGTGACATCATGCGGTTCTCAACATGGTGGAAATGTAGTATCGATAAGGGTCAGACTCAATCAGTGGTATCTCTGGACTGCTGCCATTTACAGAAGAGCCCAATATCTCATTTAAAAGATCTTTACATACAAACAGAAACATAGAAGATGTTGGCAGAAAAAAACACTGGTTCATCCACCCTACCCTGTTTTACTTTATTCTACCTTGGTACCTTACTGTCTAGTTGGGCTTATTGCCCTCACCTTCTTCCTTGCCCTATTGCTTCCCACATGTGACTATCAAGTCTTTTACTCGGTCCCACCTGTGTTTGAAACCACTAATGGTTCTTGTATCCCCCTTTACGGACTGTCAAACTATAATCAGCATGGTTCATAAATGTTTCTCTTTAAGAGAAACTTCACAAATTTGTTCAGAGATTTTTTTTTTATTCCTTGGTAAGGCACAAGTGCCTGCTTTGAGGGGTGACCCGGGAGCACTTTGGAGGTTAAGTGACTTGGTCAGAGTCACACAGCATATAGTGGAAGTTGTGGGGATCAAACCCAGGTCTGCTGGATGTGCCAAGCTCATTCACAGCTCGTTACTCTTAACGTCTAGGCTATACTGCCAGCCCAAATTTTACAAAGATGATACTGTACACAAGCTGCTGAGGCCTCGCAGGACTCTTCATCAGGTGCTATCAATATAAGATTATTTATAAATACCTGGCTCCAAAATCTGTGAACTGCAGCATATTTGTACAACGTGTGTTGGCCCAATAAAGTATCGAAATGTATTTAATTATTCAATTTTATTAACCAGGTTGGCTCACTGAGAGAGTGTCCCTTTTTTAGAAGCTATCCAGAATTGGTTAGGTTGAGCAAAGAAAAACCAATACACATGTAACCCCCCTGCAAATGGGGGTTCCCAAAAGACTTCCAGGAGCTTGCTTGAATGCTCCAAGCCTGAATGGTGTTTGGCATTTAAGCCATTTATCAGTGAGTGTTTTTAGAGCCTCTGGTACTGTCTCTTTAAGAGCTGTCTGCTTGCAGACATAATTAGTTTGTATGGGGACTGTGTGCTTTCTCTGAGTACCACTCGAGCTGCTGCCAATTCACTTCATTTTGCAGTCACTAGGAGTGCAAAGGAACCTATTTGAAAGATGTAACTGTTTGCCAGAAATTATTTAGAGTAATAATGAAATTACAGTTTGTCTAACCTGCTTTCTTTGCAGTCAGAACTGTGTCTGCTAGTTCCCCATTCTAGTTTTGAACTGCTGAACTGGACCAATCAGTGTGGGGTAAGCTAGCTCTAAAATGGTGCCTTGACGAATCAGAACTTGGACTCATAATCTGAGCCAGCCACAAGAGGATTGTATGGGCAGTGACTCTGGGAGATGTAGTTTAGACTTCAGTGCCTTTTGGACCAACAGCAGCAGTCTATTGTGAGTGACAGCCAATCCAGTCAAGAACTGGGAGGAACTCAAAGGAAGTGCCCGGTTTTGTCGGTTGGAGTTCAGTTGAACTTTGGCAGTGAAGAAGGAAGGAGCCTGTGCTTTTTCAGTGTGCAGTTTTAGTCAAAAACGTGTGTAAGGCCCAGAGTTCCGGGTCTGCAGCTTGTGTAACAGCTTGTTAGGACTGAATCCGTCCTGTGAAAAGAATCAAAGGATCTCTGAAGAGTAGAAACCAGGCTCACCCTGTAGAAGACTGGAGGAATTGCTGAAAATTACACTCGGTCTGTCAGGAACTGAATCTGCTGTGTGTTCTCCGGGTATTGTGCAGTAATTGCGATCGGGATACAGATGCAGCCTGCCTGGTATAGTGCTTTCTTTTATATGGATGTGTGAATAGGTTTGTGTACCTCAAGTGAGCCCTGCTGACATTGAAGGACCCTATCTTATTTGGAGGTCGTGAGTACTAATTCAGGGTCGCCCTGTTGAATTGCCACATTAAATCCAAATGGAATTACTGTACTGCTGACTGTTTAATTCTCCTTTTCTCTGTGGAAAGGGCCCCTACCAGCTGCCACGGTTTGGACTAGCCACTAGGGCTTGGGTACCCAGGGACAGTAACTGATAGGGATAGGCCTGTGCACAGAGCCATAGGTAGATTATTAGAGTGATAAGCTAATTAACCTGATTTCCCCCTGTCCTTGTTATATCCCCCTAAATAAATCAGAGCTGCTTGTTTCAGCAAAGTTATACTGCCTGAGGTATTTGTCTATGTTAAAGTACTGTACTGTGATTGTTGCACTGTATCTCATTTCACAGGAGGTCCCAGTGCCGGAACCAGACCTGGGGGTAAGTGTATACTGTGAAGGTAATTCTGATATATTGTGTGGGCCACTAGTGGGAAGAAAGGGGGGTTGCAGTGTCCCAGAGGGCTGTGACCAAGTTAGTTTAACTATTGCAAACCCTGACCTCTGGGTGGAGGCACCCGCCATTGGATCCAGGCCCCTCAACCTGTTAGTGGCAAATCAGGCAGGGTAGTAGCCCCTGGGATAGCGCCATCTAGGGGTTACATCTTGAGGCTCACCGCTGGGATTGTGTGTCCCTAGTGGCCATATTTACTGAACCACTGTTAAGAAAAAATGGGTACCCGACAGAAGTGGCTGTGCACCGGCTGGTGGAGTGGTGTACTGGGAGGAGATCGACCCCAAATGTATGCTTATCCTGGACATCCCCTGGGTATCAATGGACACTGTGCAGGGAGTACTTTCCAAGGTGGAAGGTTTACAAAACCCTGTGGTGGTGGGTCGCATGCTAATCTGCTCACCCACACTTTCCTGGCCCTAGTAGAGTTTAAGGATCCCATAGATAGCTCCAAAGTGCCACAGACCATTACCCCAGAGGAGCCCTCACTGCTTGGAGAGTGATAACTAAGGACAGTAAAGACCGGAATCAGCCCTCACCACTATCTGAAACTTTTAAGGAGAAATTTGCTGAATGGTTGCTGGGGAGAGGAAAACTGTGGAGGACTTGAAGAAACTATTCTTCCACCTGGGGTGTTCCTCCCCAACACCCTCTCATGCTCCAGTGCCCGTAATGGTGGCTGAACCAATGCAGACTTCTATTTCTGCACCTGCCATTAGTCACGACTCTTACCGAAGGTTGAGGATCTTCTCTGGCACCTCCCACCCCCAAGGGAGGATGACTGGGAGACCTGGATAGACTATGTTGCCCCCAAGTGCTAGAATGGCAATGCTCGGAAGGCTAAAGCCAAAGAGGGTTAGTGAGAGCCTCCGAGGTCCTGCCCTGGCTACCATCCGCGCTAACGGGCCAGTAACCCTGAAGCGACTGCACAGGCCTATCTGAGGCCTTGGAGAATGTGTATGGGAGCCCAGATTCTGATGAGGACCTATGGTGAGAGTAAGAGATGCACAACAGTACCAAGGGTAGTTGTCTGTGTATGTATCTCGGCTGGAAAAATTGTTGCAAGAATGCCTCAGAAAAGGGTAGTTTACCAGCGATTGAACTGGACCGAACCAGGCTGCACAGGATCCTTAAGTCTGCCCCTTCTCAGAACTGCTGTTGCTTCAGTTACGCCTGGCAGATCGACTGGAATCCCCACCCTCCTATGATGAGTTAATGAGAGAAATTGAGGAGTTGAGAAAAAACGACCTGGAGGGACCTGCACCAATAGCTGCGGCCACGACCCGAGTGACTGAGGTGACCCATCAAGTGAAGTTCAGGGCAGAGGTTGGCAGTCAATCGAGTGCTCTGACAAGGAAAAAGATATGTCACAATGGGGCGAACTGTTGAGAGAGATCCGGAATTCAAACAGTCCCTTTATGAAGGCCACGCCTGCAAGTACATGGGCCCTGACCTATATCCGACTGCATCTCGTTATGGTGGTGGGGTACCCACCATGTATCTCCTGCTGATAACAGCTCCAAACTCAATTCCTTGACCATGGAAGTGGAGAAACTGACGAGATGTCTCCAAATGCTTATCACGTCAGAGACAGAGATGGCACCCAGGTTTCCAGTTAGTAATACCCGCCCCTGGCTCCCAGTGTGGTGCCTCGCCAGCTCAAACTCCAGAAAGTATGTTTTGCTATAATTGTGGAAAGATGGGCACATGAAAAGGAAATGCCAGTCCCCAAAAGACACTGACAAAGTTGCATATAGGCTACAAGGAGAGCTTCGAGAAGAAATCAGTGGTTAAGAGGTGCACGACATGATCCCAGTGAGGGCACCAAAATGCTAATTCACGCCCTTTGTGGCAAGGTCAGTTGCCCAGGCCCCCACCACCCCTCCAGACTGGTCCAGAATAGTGGTCCCTCCATGGAGACCACTGTAAAGGTGAATGGAGTGTCTACAAGAGCTGTATTAGACAGTGGCTCCCAAGTGACAATTATGTTCCAGGATTGGTATCAGAAGCATTTGTCAGACGACCCTTACAACCATTAGAAGGACTGCATGTATGGGGTTAAGTGAGAAGGCCTACCCTATTCGGGTATATCCGATTTGCTGTCTTTCCCCACCTCCGTGGCTGAAGTGGCGAACAAGTAGAGACCCTAGCCTTAGTGTGTCCCCACTGGACTGTATGATGGTGTCCCTTTGTTGATTGGAACAAATGCTCATATGTTCGGAAGGCTGGCACAGTTGTGTTAGGAAAACTGGGGTCAAAGACTAGTAGAGCTTTAAGAGTTCCGGCTTTAATTAAGAAGGCCTATGAGGCACAGAGAGATGCTGAAAAAACAGAACCAGAGGAACCGGTCGGAATTGTATGGAAGAAGGATCCTGAGTCTCTGATCCTGGCGCCAAATGCCCAGTGTACCTTACAGGGAGAGGTCCGTATCAGAAAGGAGGTTAAGAATAAAATATTAATGTTGGATGCACCAGGCGATGGAAAATTGCCAGAGGGACTGCTGGTCAAGCCTAGTATTTTGCCCGCTAGAGCCCATGCTTATGCCAGAAGGGTAATGGTCCAAGTTCATAATGTGTCTGAAAGAGACATTCGAGTAAAACAGAGGTTGCATCCTGGCTAATGTGCATTGTGCAGACACTGCATGCTACCCAGCAGCAAGAGTTCAAGGAAGAATGACAGAGTAACGCCTGACTTATTTGATTTGCGACTCCCGCTGCCAGCTGAATGGAAAGTGAGGATCAGTGAGAAGCTTGCCCAGAGAGACCAGGTGTTTTCTTTAAAGGAATGGGATGTAGGATGCGTGCAAGGAGCTGAGCACAATATCCAGCTGCATGACGAAAGACCATTTCGTGAGAGGTCTCGACGCCTGGCACCTGCTGACATAGATGATGTGAGACGGCATCTGCAAGAGATGTTAGCTGCTGGTGTAATACAAGAATCCAGAAGCCCTTATGCTTCCCCCATTGTGGTAGTGAGGAAAAAGAATGGAACAGTAAGGATGTGTGTGGATTATCGCACCTTAAACCGGCGGACTATCCCTGATCAGTACACAATGCCCGCATTCAGGATGCTTTGGACTGCCTAAGCGGGAGCAAGTGGTTCTCTGTGCTGGATCTCGCAGTGGGTACTACCAGATCCGATGGCCCCAGAGGACCGTGAGAAGACGGCCTTTATCTGTCCGCTTGGCTTCTATGAATTCATGAGGATGCCTCAAGGATTTCAGGTGCCCCAGCCACTTTTCAACGATTGATGGAGCGTGCAGTGGGGACATGAACTTACTAGAGTGCCTGGTATACCTAGATGATGTCATTGTGTTTGGCAGCTCACTGGAGGAACATGAGAGCAGATTATTTAAGGTATTGGACCGACTGGAGGACTTTGGCCTTAAACTGTCCATTGATAAGTGTCAATTCTTTCAAACATCAGTAAAGTATGGGGACACATAGTATCCACCGAGGAATAGAGACCCGACCAAGTAAAGTTGAGGCCTTGACCACAGCCCAAAAATCTAAAAGAACTGCAAAGATTCCTGGGATTCTGTGGTTATTCGGCGCTTCATCAAGACTATTCAAGAGTGATCCGCCTTTACTTAACCTTACTCAAGGGTATCCCCCAACCCACAAAAAATACCAAAAGTCAGCGTCCCTCAAGACTGAAAGAGTGTATTTTCATCCGAGTGAAGTATTTGGGGCCCGCTGGACTCCTGATTGTGAGACTGCTTTTCATGAGATCATATATCAACTTACCCATGCTCCAGTGCTGGCCTATGCCGATCCAAGAAAACCTTACGTCCTGCACACTGATGCTAGCTTGCAAGGGTTGGGGCTGTGTTGTACCAAGAGCACAGAGAATGGCCTGAGACCAGTGGCCTTTGCCGGTAGAACCCTGACCCTATCCGAAAAGAACTATCCTGTACATAAGTTAGAGTTCCTAGCTTGAAGTGGGCTATTGTTGACCAATTCCATGAGTACTTGTATGGGGCTAAAATACTAGTAAAACTGACAATAATCCTTTGACCTATGTGCAGACCTCAGCTAAGTTGGATGCCACTGGCCATAGGTGGCTTTCTGCATTATCTACATATGACTATGCTCTCGAATACCGAGCAGGTCTGAACCACATAGATGCTGATGCTCTCTCCCGGAGGCCTGTTCCCAGAATGATTGGGTCCGAGTGGAGAACCTGACATTCGGCACTCTGCCGGAAGTTTGACAGGGAGGAACAAATGTCCACGGACGCAGTGGACTGCATGGTGGATTGCTTGGGAGCCTCTGAGAATTGCATACCTGCTGCTTATGCCACTTTTCTGCAATAGACATTGGTGCACTGCCTCAGCTGGACAATGACAGTATTACGGGCCTCAATCCCGCGATCCCATGATCAAAGCAGCTTTAGAAGCCTCTATGCAGGAAAAGATGTGTCCAAATTACGCCCACTGATTTGAGAACTGCACTGTTATACAAAGAAGGTCCTAAGTTGAAACTGATCAATAAACTGTTATACAGAGAAACAGTAGACAGAGGGGACAAGTAGACAAACAACAACTAGTGCTGCCCACTGCCTTCGAGACTCAGTACTGAGGTCCCTGCACAACCACATGGGGCACCTTGGTATAGACAGAACACTTGACTTGGTGAGATCCAGATTCTATTGGCCTAAGATGGGGGCTGATGTGGAGCAACACATTCGAACTTGTAGTCGCTGCTTACAGAGGAAAGCTTTGCCCCAGAGGGCTGCCCCCCTTGTTAACATCACCACCAGTGCACCCATGGAGCTGGTCTGTATTGATTTTCTAAGTTTGGAGTCAGATCAAAGAAATATCAGTAATGTGCTGGTGGTCACTGACCATTTCATGAGATATGCCCAAGCTTTCCCCACCAAAGACCAGAAAGCATCCACTGTAGCCAAAGTACTTGTAGAAAACTTTTGTTCACTATGGGGCTCCACAAAGAATCCATTCTGATCAAGGGAGAGACTTGAGAGTCGCCTGATCAAAGAGATGCTTTCTCTGTGGGAGGCGAAAGTCCAGAACCACTCCTTACCACCCCAGGGGGACCCACAGCCTGAACGTTTAAGCCAGACTTTTAGATATGCTAGGCACCTGCACCCAAAGGACAAGCTTAGATGGAGCCAACAAATTAGCACCCTGGTACATGCTTATAACTGCACCAAAGTGATGCCACTGGATTCTCCCCACCGCCTGATGTTTGGAAGAGAAGCTCGACTACCAGTAGATGTGTGTTTTGGGGTCTCCTGATGGGGTTCAAGCTGACAACTATTTACAGTATGTGCAAAGTTAAAGGCCCAGCTAACTCATGCGACTAACTGGCTCAAACCATGGCTGCCAAAAGAAATCTGGCCAACAAAGAAAGGTATGATAAAAAGGTGAAAGCACAGGAACTCCAGGAGGGAGATCGGTATTGCTAAGAAATCTGGGACTGCATGGCAAGCACAAGATTGCTGACAGATGGCACCATCTCCCTCACATTGTAGTGGCAAACTAGATGATCTGCCAGTGTACAAAGTAAGGCCTGAGAATAATTCAAAAGATGTAAAACAATGCATAGAAATCATTTACTGCCCATTGGACAAATCTTAATTGAGTCTGAGCCCCCAGAAGATGCCCCCTCTGGATCAGTGACTAGAGCTGCTGCTAAGAAAAGACTAAGGAAGTCTGCACCTACAGAAGCAGAGTTAAAGTGTTCCCCTGCACAAGTCCCAGTTGAGCATGAATGTCAGTCCATATCAGAAGAAAGTGAGAGTGACTTTGAATACTATCCTTCTTACGAACTGAGTCAATTGTTTCGGGGCAATCCCCTAGTCAATACTGGAGATGAAGCTGGGCCTTCTGGACTGTCCAAGCCTCAGCTTCATTCCTGGAGCCAATGCTCCCAGAAAGTGAAGTGCAAAGCATCAGATCAGATGAAATGGAATCATTGTGCATGGTTGAACTGTTTGAGCTTTCAGGGAGGAAAATGATAGATTGGGGCAGACTGGTGATACACCAACAAGAAGAGTATTTTGAGTGCCCTGACAGTCCACTGCCAGTGTCCGAAAGCTTCCATGCGAGCCAAATGTTGTGGACTCAGAAACTGTAACTCCTGGAGCTGAAAGTGCCCCAAGTTCTAGCCTCTCTACCCCCATGGAGACTCCCCTGACAAGTGAGGACAATGCTGAAAATGAGGCTCAGAGTGCAGAGACTATAACAGTTCCCCCTAGAAAGACTGGTCGAGCTGTAAAGCCTGTGGTGCACCTCAGTTATGATTCACTTGGGAGGCCTGTGGACTTGCTCTCAATGTTGTCCATAAAGGAGTGTATGTGTCCCCGAGCTCATTGCCCAAACTGAGCATCAGTGCTAACTCCAAGTTACTTGTGTTGCCTCTATATGGTGCCCTTGCCCCATCCAGCCCCAAGGTAACTGATAGGAAAGGGCCTCTCTTCAGGTTTCATGTAAGAGGTAATAACTTGAGTTATGGTACAATGTGTATGTAATACTGTAAAGAGTGACGTACTGCAATGTTTCAGAAATGTGTTCTTGGTAAAATGATATATTGACTGATGATTACATGTCAGAGCCTAATGCAAATGTATATGGTTGCAGTTGAAACTTATGGGTACTTGCTTGACGCGACGTCAAGCTTTCCCAGGCCAGGAAGGGTGTAACCCCTGCAAATGGGGGTTCCAAAAGACTTCAGGAGCTTGCTTGAATGCTCCAAGCCTGAATGGTGTTTGGCATTTAAGCCATTTATCAGTGAGTGTTTTAGAGCCTCTGGTACTGTCTCTTTAAGAGCTGTCTGCTTGCAGACATAATTAGTTTGTATGGGGGGATCTGTGCTTCGAGTACCACCGAGCTGCTGCCAATTCACTTCATTTTGCAGTCACTAGGAGCAAAGGGAACCTATTTGAAAGATGTAACTGTTTGCCAGAAATTATTTAGAGTAATAATGAAATTACAGTTTGTCTAACCTGCTTTCTTTGCAGTCAGAACTGTGTCTGCTAGTTCCCCATTCTAGTTTTGAACTGCTGAACTGGACCAATCAGTGTGGGGTAAGCTAGCTCTAAAATGGTGCCTTGGACGAATCAGAACTTGGACTCATAATCTGAGCCAGCCACAAGAGGATTGTATGGGCAGTGACTCTGGGAGATGAAGTTTAGACTTCAGTGCCTCTTTGGACCAACAGCAGCAGTCTATTGTGAGTGACAGCCAATCCAGTCAAGAACTGGGAGGAACTCAAAGGAAGTGCCCGGTTTTGTCGGTTGGAGTTCAGTTGAGCTTTGGCAGTGAAGAAGGAAGGAGCCCTGTGCTTTTCAGTGTGCAGTTTTAGTCAAAAACGTGTGTAAGGCCCAGAGTTCGGTCTGCAGCTTGTGTAACAGCTTGTTAGGACTGAATCCATTCACAGAAAGAATCAAAGGATCTCTGAAGAGTAGAAACCAGGCTCACCCTGTAGAAGACTGGAGGAATTGTTGAAAATTGCACTCGGTCTGTCAGGAACTGAATCTGCTGTGTGTTCTCCCGGTATTGTGCAGTAATTGCGATCGGATACAGATGCAGCCTGCCTGGTATAGTGCTTTCTTTTATATGGATGTGTGAATAGGTTTGTGTACCTCAAGTGAGCCCTGCTGACATTGAAGGACCCTATCTTATTTGGAGGTCGTGAGTACTAATTCAGGGTCGCCTCTGTTGAATTGCCACATTAAATCCAAATGGAATTACTGTACTGCTGACTGTTTAATTCTCCTTTCTCTGTGTGAAAGGGCCCTACCAGCTGCCACGGTTTGGACTAGCCACTAGGGCTTGGGTACCCAGGGACAGTAACTGATAGGGATAGGCCTGTGCACAGAGCCATAGGTAGATTATTAGAGTGATAACCTGATTTCCCCCTGTCCTTGTTATATCCCCCTAAATAAATCAGAGCTGCTTGTTTCAGCAAAGTTATACTGCCTGAGGTATTTGTCTATGTTAAAGTACTGTACTGTGATTGTTGCACTGTATCTCATTTCACAGGAGGTCCCAGTGCCGGAACCAGACCTGGGGGTAAGTGTATACTGTGAAGGTAATTTGATATATTGTGTGGGCTACTAGTGGAAAGAAAGGGGGGTTGCAGTGTCCCAGAGGGCTGTGACCAAGTTAGTTTAACTATTGCAAACCCTGACCTCTGGGTGGAGGCACCCGCCATTGGATCCAGGCCCCTCAACCTGTTAGTGGCAAATCAGGCAGGGGTAGTAGCCCCTGGGATAGCGCCATCTAGGGGTTACACACATATAAGTATACCTCAGGAATACACAAGAGGGCGGTTGACAGAATAACAATGCAGGTTACAGATTTACAAAAGGCTGCATAGTATGTCACATGAGATATACACTTCAATACTGCAGTTATATGACTAGCAGTAAACATGCACACATTAGGTTCCATAATAAGGTTCCACATATCTCTAGTTTTTCAATGACCAATGAAGCTTATAACTTTTTAAATAAATACACCCATGGCAGAGTTGGTCCGAACAGATACTAAAAATAAATTGGTTCTATTGATATTTGCCTTTACTGAATTAAAACCAAGGAGGGCCAGTGGCATGCTGGGGTGCAGAGGTATCACTAGCAGAAGGCAGGAGGTGGTGATGCCATTGTTAGTGAGGCCTCACCTAGAGTACAGTGTGCAGTTCTGGAGGCTGCACCTTCGTAAGGACATGGACAGGGTGGAGGCGGCAAAGAAAAGGTCGACTAAGATAGTACAGGGCTTGCACCAGAAAACATATGAGGAGAGATTAAAGAACCTCAATATGTACTCACTGGAGGAGAGGGGGGCATCGGGGGGACATGATAGAAACATTCAAATACCTTAAGGGCATAAACAAGGTGCAGGGGGAGACACTTTCCAATGTAAGAGATGTACAAGAACGAGGGGGGCATGATATGAAATTGAAAGGTAGCAGGCTGAGGGGAAATGTGAGGACGTTTTTCTTCACAGAGAGGGTGGTGGGGGGAGCACAGTGAAGGGTTTTAAACATGCATGGGTTAGGCATAAGGGTACCTTAGAGGTGGGAAGAGGGGTGAAAAGACATCGACTTGGTAGGGTCAGAGGCCACAAGCTAGTGTTGGGCTTTCAGTCAGACTGGATGGGCTTGGCGGTCCTTATCTGCCAGCAATTTCTGTGTTTCCACAGTTTAGGAGTACTGCCACCATTCACTTTAAAAAATAAAATTATTTAAAGAGCTACAAAAATTGGATATTAGCAGCATTAAGTTCATGGCATTATAACTGGAGGTGGGGAGAATTTTACATAAACACAGAAAAATATTTTACACCCCGGAAACAAATTTTCAAAGACTATGTGCTTCCAAGTCCATTTTTAAATAAGGAGGTACTTTGACTGGCCCAGTCATCTGGTGGTTAAGTGCTAATGGCGTTATATTTAATAAGCAGCAGGTGCCACTAAACCACGATACAGACCACTACAGCAACTCTTTTTTTAAACAAACTGCAAGTGCTTTGTCCTCAAGGGTCTAAGAGTACGTAAGGGTGGTAATCCAGGCAGGTAGGAGAAAAACTAAGATTTGGTTTCCACGTTCAGTTCAGTTCAGTTCAAGTTTACTGGTCAACCTTAAAGGGACATTACAATATGATAAAATCAATTACATTCTAATGTCTGTTTGTTCATACATGTACAAAAAAAATTTGCATCATCTCAGTATACAATTACATAAATAGGGGATATGGTATGGGTGAGTGCGTCATACGGTTTTTATCTTCATGAGAGGTCTGTGACTTCTTGACCCCTCATGAGTGGCGTAGTCATGAGTGAGGATCAAGAGGTCCCAGATTTCAAATGAAGATTAAAAAAACATATGACACACTCACCTATGCCATATCCAGTTTATACAACTAGTGTGTTGCCTAAAGAAACCAGATCAGATATTTACTAGATTTTTAAAAACTTTATGTCAGTGCAACAACCTCCATTACTTACGTGTGTATCTCTGCCATTCGACAGACGCTCAGTTGGATTCCACAAGCCAATTGAGTCTCTGATGTTATGGTAATGGAACAGTTACTCCGTGATTATGATGAACTGGAGCGTGGAGATAGCTGGTGTGACGAACCCAATTCATAAGACAGAATTATCTTATGAGTCCGGTTCATCATCAGCTGAGATAGTGATTTTATCTGGGTCCTTTTGGCAACATGCTCGTTGTATAGAACATTTTTTACCACATATCGTTCGGGTGTAATTTCATTTGAGCAACAATTTATAGGAAAGAGGCCACAGTTTCTAAAATGTGTAGGTTTTCCATGTTAAAATACTTTTATACAGATCCTTGATGCGGTCTCCACTCGAATAATATGCTGTTCTTGTTCCCATATCTGAGGATGGACACTTACACAATGGAGAAAGTACAAAGGAAAACAACCACAATGGTCACTGGTTTGAAAGACATGGACTATAAGGATTGTCTGGCAGAACTGGAATTGTTTTCCACAGAGAGGAGAACACTCAGAGGAGAAATGATTGCAGTACTCAAGCATGCAAAAGAATAACACTACCAGATACAGTGCAGCTCTTCAAGTAACACAAGGATAAAAGGACAAGTAACGTCACTGAAGGGAGGATGAGATAAGGGAACATCAGGAAAAAATACTTCACAGAACACGGGGAAACTTGCAGTAGCCTGTCAGTGCATGTGGTATCAGCTGATACTGTAGTAACCATCAAGCTCCATCAGACAAGTACTTTGAAGAAAAATGGGTGGCAGATAAATTTATCTCTCCAAAACTGTGTGCTGCTCAACCTACTTCAGAGTTGCCGCACATAGCAAATCACATGACAAGAGAACAATAAAACACGGCGCTCACAGATGAAAGATCTATGATGGCCCTTAAATATCTTGGGGTCCTACTGGATGGATCCCTTGTCTTTGACCAGCATATCTTAGCCACCTGCAAATTAGTTAATACTAAAATAGGGACTGTGTATAAAACTAGTTTTGTTTTACCCCCTTGGCAAGGCTGGCTATAGCCCGTAGTATCTTGTTCCCGCTTACTTATGCTGCAGTTACGAATGTCGGTGCTTCTAAAACTGCCCTTCACAAATGGAACACGACTTATAACAACATCTGCCGGGACGCCTCAGCATCCTCAAGATACAAGCATCACTGTCAACTCTATTTTGATCTGGACTTGCCCTCTCCGTCCACTCACCGTCAGCTTGCCCTTGGCTCCCTGACTGACTATCATCAGGTCTGGTACACCTGTGTTCCTGGCCTCCCTACTGATCCCCCAATCCTCTTCCTATGGCCTTAGGTCTGTTGACCAACCCCCCTCCATGTCCTCTTTGTAATACCTCTAAAGGTGCATGTGCTTTTTCCCACGCTGCTCCTAAATACTGGAACTCCTTTCCCCTTACTATACGTAGTGCACCTAGTCATGCCCTCTTCAAAAAGGAACACAGAATTTTCCTAACAAAATCCTCTAGCTGTAGGTGCTTTAATCCTCCTTAGCCCTTCTCTCCATCTACTTTTGTCTCCATATCCAACTTCCATAAGCTATACCCGTGTATTGACTCACCCTGTCTCATGCCTGCATCTCCTCACTTACACACCTTGTTCTTTGCCCCCTCTTCTCTTCGTTTCCATCCTCCTTTTGTTTCCTTACTACTCCTCTAGTTACCTCCTCATTACCTCCTCATTTACCCACCTCTGCCCCTCCCCTACTTCTGCTTTTCTCTGGTCCTATTGATCCACATATTCACTATTAATTTGTGGAGGTCTGCACTTGTAACGGATAGTATCACTGTGCCTCACTTCTTTGACTAGCACTTAAATTGTCAGAGTCTGCTGTACCTTAATAACTATATCCGTTAGCATCTACTGTACTTTGGTTCCTTGGTCAATTCTTGCTCTAATTGCAGCATTTTGTACTCTTGTCCTACTTACCTGTTGCCGTTCATGAAGAATTTATTGTACTACCTGCTTCTGTATCCCATCATACTTTGTAGTTTTTCTCTCTTATTATTGGATTGTTTTATGTTTTTTGCTTATATATCTTGTCAAAATTGTATTTTTCTATCAGTATTTGGATCAATTTTGTCCTGCTCCACTGCTGTATTTTTCGCTTTTCCAAAATTGCTGAATCTGTTTTATAGCGTATGGTAGAACGTTGTTCTGCCTCGATTTTTATCTGGACTGAAAAGCTCTTCTATCACAGTTCAAAGGGCACAGAATGCTGTTCAACACTTCTGTGTTAGAAGAGCATTCCAGCCCAGCTGACACGCACTGGAGCCACAGTAATGGAAACTGCAGGGTCAACCAGATAACAGTGCAACGAGACTAACACAATCGCGTAACCTCCCTGGCAGATGTAGAATCAACCAGATAAGGTAAAATAAGCAGGATCACCAGATATATTTTAAAAACACTTACAGAAATTCATTCAGGGCATCCACCTCTGCTCACAAAGTGAGGCACATATCCGCCATGTTTTTTTATTTAAAAAAACCTCCAAATCCGCTTGACAACCAATGGCAGTGTGCACTTAAGATGCTGGGACGTCCGGTCCCTAGCAACTTGTAACTCACCCTAGCAACCAACCTCAACTCTCTAAATAAGGCATGGCAGCAACAAGTTTATTTTCTGGACTAAATATATGCAAAAGTACTCAAAATAATATAAAATTACAGTGGGGGAAACAATACACTATAAAAAATACTGGATGGGCAACTCAATGCCGAAGCAGTGTTTTCTGCCACCTTGGGGATCTGATTTCAATGGACCTCTCGAGCTTCACTCTCGAGGTCACATGAAATCAGACCCCTCTGTGGCAGAACACACTGGTTCTGCATGGTTGTCCATCCAGTATTTCTTATGTCTTGCTCTTTGCTATGATTTAACCTCTTGGGTCGTGCCTGAAGAAAAAATTACTTACCATAGTAATCTTGTTTCTTCCCAGTGATACTCAGGTATTCTTAACGTTATGCAGTAAGCCTTCTAGGTAGAACTGCCCGGAGAGATGGAACATATGCAAATGATGGAATCTTTTGCATGAGACACTTTTAAAATGCTGCATTCTACCAACTGCCTTAGTTCTAAACCCATCAGATTTCCTGGAAGCCTGGAAAAACAGGCCCACGAGGACTAAGGGTAATAATACTAACAACATTAATAATAATAATTATTATTATAGAGGGAACTCCCTTAACCCCCCCCTAAAAAAAAAAAGACCTCCAAGTAGAAGGCATAGCATTTGAGAAGAATACCTCTGAATGCTCAACTCACTTGAAAAAGGGGAGGGGGGGGGGCAACAATAGTGAACACAATCACAACAATGTGTGCCAGAAGTGGCATTTATACCACTGCAAGCACAGTATTCATGAGTGCAGAGGCTAAAGGCTCCAGAAGGGGAGGCAGGGTGGGAAGTTATGAATACCTGAGTATCACTGGGAAAAAACACGATTGCTATGGTAAGTAATGTTTTCTTCTTACCCCAGGAGTCCTTTAGCATCAGTAACTTTAGCAGTTAGCTGGCTAGGTGCAACTGCCCCAGAGATGTGCCTTTAAGAGAAATTTAAATGAGCGTAGGGGCCATAGCCAATCAGAAAACAGGAAGGGTAGTGAGCCGAGTGAGAGCTGAAGTAGGCTTCAGAATTTTTTCTCAGCTGGACTGAGCAACATTGCTCTCATCTTTCCTTGTTGACAGCCTCGTAGTGTTTATCTGGTAAAGTTTTCCTCATATTTTATTTCTATTAGTGTGCTGAGTGAAAGTTTAACTTTTTCATTAGCGTCCTGAAAATTTTTATTTTTAGCGCGACCACGCTATTTTGACTATTTTTAGCACGAATGTTCATTTTAAATGTTAAATTTATCGCGGGTGCTTACTTTAGACAGTTCCTCTCTTTTTAGACCAAATTCTTGTGGGAATCGACGAATTAGTGACAGCTGCCTTGTTTTTTACCTCAGACCTCACAGGTTTTACTGCGAGGCACCCCATTGGAATTCAGATCTTAACAGTGCCTGGGGGTTTTCTCTCAGGATTGGCATATTAAGAGAAACCCGTCTATGGATATATATATATATATATATATATATATATTTTTTTTTTATACATAAAGGAACTGGACCCAAGGTATCATCTGTTGCAGGACTGTCCATAAGGGTCTTGCTGGGTTTTCTATTAAGACTGGCACTGGTATAGATCCCAGTTCTACAACCTACCAAAAAAAAAAAAAAGGCACTTGCAATAGACAGAGTTAATTAACTGGGGCAGGGCTGGCCAGTGGTGTTTTCATAGAAACCTGCACTCAGTTCGCAAGCTCTAGGACTGGTTTGTTTTGCTTAAATTGGCCAATATAGCAGACAAACCTTTGCTTATTATGGCTGAGGACATATCAAAGGCTTCCGACTAGGGGCCATCAAAAAGTACTAAAATGTAAGGAGGTGCTGAGGAACCTGCCAGATCCCAGCCAAAAATAAAGCTTCCAAATATGAAGTTCCTCACAAATTAAAAAATAATAGAACTGGCAAAGGCAGGAAGCTTTATCAAGCCGCTGATGAAGTGGCTAAAAAGAAACTCTGTCTAGACATAAATACTCCCATTGCTCCTGGTAAAGCCAATAGCGAGACAACAGGCAGCTTAAAGCATACAGAAGAGGGAAGAAAAAAAAAAGTACCTGCAAAGTTCTGCAGTATTCCATCTGTGCAAAATATGGAAAAAGCATGGCAACTGTTTCAGACCCTACAAAAGACGGGTCCTTTCTTTACTGGGGCTGGCAAACACTCTTTGACAGTTCTCTTTCCCATAGACTGTGAGGGTGATACAGTTGATGAAAAAATAATGTTGTGATGCCCCTGCCTACAGAGGCTGCTAACACTCTTCCACAGTTCTCGCCCCAGAGACTGTGAGGGTGATACAGATGATATGAGAATTTTTATGATGTGGAGGGTGTAGAACCCTATGTGTCCAAGGAGGTTCTCCCTCTATGCCTTCGTTTATCCAAAACATATTGGATACCCTAGACCTCCTTTCTCAGGAGCCCTTCCAAGGTGAGGATAAGGATAAGAAAAGAAAAAAATTACTCACCTTAGTAATTGTGTTTCTTCTAATGGAATATTGCTGTATTCTGACATTATGCAGTTAGCCCCAGCACTTGAACTGCTCCAGAGAGGAGAGAGTTAACTCTATGCCAGAGCATAGAACGTTGAGCTCGAGCTCAGTTCAAACCTCTGTCTGCTGCACTTTGAAGTGTAACCGTCAGATTCTTACGAGCTACTCCTAATTACACATGCTAGGTAGAAATTGTAAAATTACTAGCCAAAAAGGCAACCAAATATTTTGGGTCCCCCAAAAGACTCAAGTCAAGAACTCCAAAACAAAAACTAGGTAGTGAACAAACATAACTCACTCCCCCTCTCTATATAGGGGGGAGTACTAAGTGCACCCCTGAGGTGCAACACTGCACCTGCCAGCCCACTTCCCAAAAAACAGGTTCTGAGAGAGGAGGCGGGGGGCTCAGAATACAGCAAGACTCCATTAGAAGAAACACAATTACTAAAGTGAGTAATTTATTCTTCAAACAACAAGAAGTCTTGCTGTATTCTGACATTATGCAGACTACCAAGCAGTACCTCCATGGAGGAGGGACAAACCTATTTTGGGAATAGGCTCTGCAGTACTGCTGTACCAAACCTAGCATCACTCCTAGCCTGGATATCCAGAGAGTAATGCTTGGTGAATGTATGGACTGTTTTCCAGGTGGCTGCTCTGCATATTTCTAACAATGGTACATCTCTGGCAGCAGCAAGAGAAGCAGCTGTACCTCTAGTCAAATGAGCCCTCAAGCCTGAGGAGGGTATTTTGCCTAGCTTTTCATAGCAGAACTGTATACAAGAGACAATCCACCTGGCAATAGTTCTCTTGGTAGCAGGTTTACCCTTTCCCAATTCACCATACCCATACGTGAGAAACAACTGAGGACAGTCAAACCTAAGTGCCTTAGTGCGCTCAGTGTAGTAGCTAAGTGCCCTCTTAACATCCAAGCTGTGTAACCTCTCCCCTGAAGAGGAGTGATCAGCGAGGAAGACAGGTAGAGACATGGACTGGGTCAGATGAAAATCTGAAACCACTTTGGGTAAGAACCTCCTGTTATTTCTAAGGACCACTTTATCTCTATGGAATTAGATAAAATCAGGCACCACTAACAGAGCTTGTAATTCACTGATACGCCTGGCAGAGGTAATACTGTAGCTACCAGGAACACAGCTTTCCAAGTCAAGTATTTAAGTTCTGCTGAGGCCAAAGGCTCAAAAGAGGGTTGCATAAGCTGAGCAATGCAAATATTAAGATCCCAAGCAGGAGTAGGATATTTAAAAGGAAAATTGGTAAGGAGCAATCCTTTAAAGAATTTACAGAAAACAGGGTGAGATGCCAGTGAGGAAGCCTTCCCCACTAACAGAAATGCAGAAACAGCTGCCAAGTGTACTTTTAGAGTAGCTGGTCTGAGGCCTAAGCCATTAAGATGAACCATATAATCCAGAACTGTAGCCAAATCAGCAGCATATGATGATATCTTCTTATTGGAACAACAAATGCTGAATCTTTTCTATTTGGAATTATACGTTTTTCTGGTGGCAGGTTTTCGAGAGGCTTTGAGAATATCCAGAACCCCTTGAGATAGACACAGGCTTGCATATTCTAACTCTTCAAGAGCCATGTCTTGAGGTTGAGAGACTGAAGGTTGGGGTACCAAATCCTCCCCCGAGAGGAGGTTAACAGATTGTGATTCCTGGGAAGAGATAAGGGAAGATGGACTGCTAGGGACAGCAATAGAGGATACCGAGGCTGCATGGCCCAGTCTGGAGCAATCAGAATCACTTTGCAAGACTGTGACCTTATCTTGACCAGAACCCTGAATAATAGAGGAAAGGGGGGAAAGGCATACTGAAATTTCCCCTCCCAATCCAGAAGTAGAGCATCCAGGGGGACTGAGCCCAAGACTGGGGGTCTGCAACAGAAGAGAGGAAGTTGGTGATTGTCTGGGGCTGCAAAGAAATCTATCTCTGGAGTGCCCCACCCTGAAAAAATCACTTTTAGAACTAGGGGATCCAGGGACCATTCGTGATGGCCCTGAGATATCCTGCTCAGGGCATCTGCTAGCACACTGTCCTTCCCTGGGAGGTGGACTGCTACCAGAGATGTCTGTAGGGAATATGCCAGGGACCATAATTCCATGGCTTCCGTGCACAGGGCCGTAGACCGAGTGCCTCCCTGCTTGTTGATGTACCACATGGTGGTGGTGTTGTCTGTCCTAACCTGAACCACCTTGTTCTGTACTGAGTTCAAGAAAGCTTGCAGAGCCAGGTACACTGCCCTGAGCTCCAGAAGATTGATATGAAGTATAGACTCCTGAGGGGACCACACTCCTTGTACTGTGAGGGCTGCCAAGTGAGCTACCCACCCCAGGAGAGAAGCATCTGTGGTCAGTACCACAGAATGAGTCTGGTTGATGAATGGGACTCCTTGTCTGAGGTTGTCCTGATCCAACCACCATTGGAGAGCCTGGATCAGAGTCTGAGTCACTGGAATCAGTTTGGTTAGAGGATTTTTTTTCTGAGACCAAAAAGCCCTCAAGTGGAACTGGATGTCTCTCATCTGAAATCTGGCCCCTTGAACCACTGCAATGGAAGCTGCCATGTGGCCCAGGAGTTGAAGAAAATGCCTTGCTGGGCGAGACACCAGAAGGCGAAATGAAAAAGCCAGATCTGTAAGGGCCTTTACCTTTGCCACAGGAAGAAAGGCTCTTGCATAGACAGTGTCCAACTCTACCCCATGAAGGTCAAGAGTTGCACTGGTTCGAGAACTGACTTTGGAAGATTGAGGAGGAATCCTAGAGAAGTGAGCAATTGCTGGGTCACTTGCAGGTTTGACTTGACTTGGTCTGGAGACTGTTCCACAATGAGCTAGTCGTCCAGGTATGGGAATATGGAAATGTTTTGTCTCCTTAGAAAGGCTACTACTACTGCTAGGCATTTTGTGAACACCCTTGGTGCTGATGTTAGGCCGAAAGGCATTGCCCTGAACTGATAATGGCCTGAGGCATTCGAACTGGAAGTACTTTCTGTGGGAGTACCTGATGGGAATGTGAAAGTAGGCATCCTTGAGGTCCAGGGAGGCTAGCCAATCTCCTGGCCTTAGGGAGTGAAGAAGCATTCCCGGAGTCACCATTTTGAATTTTGGCTTGACTAGGTGCTTGTTTAATTATCTTAGATCAAGGATGGGCCACCACTCCCCTGTCTTTTTTGGGGTAAGGAAGTATCTGGAACACAGACCTTTGCCCCTGTGCTGAGAAGGAACTCTCTCTACAGCTCTGAAAGCCAGCAGAGAGGAAACCTCTGCCTCTAGGGCAATGGTTTCGGAGATGTTTGCAGGTGGAAAAAGACCTGACCCTCAGCTTTGGGAATTTTTTGAAGTTGAGGGCCAGTCCCTGATTTACTACCTCCAGGATCCACTTGTCTGAGGTAATGGACTTCCAGACCTGGAAGTAGTAAGCCAGCATGCCTCCTACTGGAAAGGGGGAGTCGACCCGGGCTGACATATCAGGGTGTCTGCTTGGCAGGAGCCTTTGACTGAGAGGAGGATGCAGCCCTGCTCATCCCCCTTCTGCCACTCCCTCTGAAGAACCCCCTATGAGAAAAAGGAGAGGAGGCCTGTGCCTGGTAGAAAGGCCTGTGAAAAGGCCTGCCACTGCCCCTAGATTGCTGCTTTTGAGGAGTTGCCTGCCTTTCCCTGGCCTGTGCGCTCCTGTAGGTGGTCCTGTACTCGTCCATTTTCTTCATATAATTCTCTGTCTGCTCCCCAAACAGAGAATTATCCACCACAGGGAAATCCATGGCCTTAGCCTGGGTGTCCTGTGAGAGGCTAGTACATCTGAGCCAAGCCAGTCTCCGAAGAGACACAGATGTAGCCATGACTCGTGATGATACATCAATAGAGTCTGCAGCAGCATGAAACTGGATCTTAGATGCCTCTATCCCATCAGCAGCCACCTCCTCCAGCTCCTTGGCCAGCTGGGGGGGGGAAGCCTGTTTAGCCAGTTCCAGAACAGTATCCCATCTGGACTTCTGTTATCTGTCTGTGTAGGCCATGTAGTTAGCCTGCCTGAGTCCCAAGGAGGATGCCACGTACTGTTTTTCAGCCATGGCATCCAACTTCCTAGAGCCTTTATCTGGGGGGTGTGAAGCCAAGGGTCTGTTAGCCTTATCACAGGCTGCAACCTGCACAACCCCAACATGGTTGCATTGCTGGTACAAGAACTCTGTACCTGAGCCTGACAGCATGTCTCTCTTGTCCATTTGTCTGTCCACAGGAGGTAAAGAGGTGTTTTAAGCAGTCTATGTGTCTGTTTCCCCCAGGGATTTATGGAGGGGAATAGACAATTTTTTTTGACTCTGGGATACCCATCATTTCCACAAAGTCAGGCCCCTCTTGTTCCTCAGCAGCTTCAACCAGAGGGAGCTGGAGGGTTCGGCCACCTTTTTGTAAAACAAAAAGTGGGAAGGGGACTCAGAAAGCCTAAGAGGGGAAACATTAGAAGGCCTGTCTGGGGAGATGTCTGGTTCTATAGGCTCATCCAGACCTTCAATACCATCATCATCATCATCATCATCGTCATCGTAGTCTTCATCCCCCTCCAGATCCAGTTCATAGTATTCTTCTGGGGAATAATCCGGAACCGGAGGAACCGACTTGAACCGAGCACCTACTGAGAGGTGCTGGATCAGTTGGAACTGGACGGAGCGATTCAACAATACTAATCGCCCTGACAATTTCTTCAGCAGTTGGATGATGTGGTTCTGGATCTGAACTGGACGATTTCTCCTTTCTCTTTTTCTTAGACGGAACTGACCCCTCAGGATCGGCTCTCCTTTTGCCCGAGGGAGTCTCGCCCTGGTCAGAGGGCACTCCCTCAGGTTCGGCTGGAACCAAACCGGGCTGGCCATCCGGGTCAGCGGACTTCTCGGCCTCCCTTTCCCTTAGCCTGCCCAATCTTTTATCCAGGGTGGCCTTAGGAAAATTTTTACATATTTGGCAGTCTGAATCAAGGTGGTCAAAACCCAGACAGTAAACACAGGTGGTGTGGGGATCAGCCTTAGCAAAGGCCTCCCCACACTCACTACAGTGTTGAAACCCAGTGGGCCCAGTTTTTCTTTTGGGTTTCTCAGACATAGCCATCCTAACACTTACCCTTTCCTAACCGTGTTATGGGTATTTGGAAAAAAGTCAGAAATGCATTTTTTTTTTTTTTTAGAACCGATAAGGACCGGTACCTCACATTAAACAGTGAAAAAAAAACCTGAATAAAGTAAACCAGACAATCTGTTCAGCCGAACCAATTGAAAAACTTCTTTACAATTTCCACATACAAAATAACACTCAGTCCACTACCTAAGCACTTACTGTACCACAGACAGGGATCTGAACCGAAGTAAAATAAGAAATAAGCAGTATAAAACCAACGTTTTACTGATACCAAACTGAAAGCGATGGAGAGCTCTCCGGAGCGACTGTCCAGTTGGGCGGAGTAAAGAATCTGACGGTTACACTTCAAAGTGCAGTAGACAGAGGTCTGAACCGAGCTCGAGCTCAACATTCTATGCTCTGGCATAGAGTTAACTCTTTCCTCTCCAGAGCAGTTCAAGTGCTGGGGCCACCTGCATAATGTCAGAATACAGCAAGACTTCATGTTGTTTGAGGATTATAGGGAGATGAAAGGTTCCACCTCCTAAAATGCATATAAATAAAAATACCACAAAACTGCTTCAAACCCCTACTTCTGTGGCAGAGGTTTACAAGCAGTCTGGAAGTGCTAATAAATAAATACATAAATATATCAATTGTTTAACAATACTGAGTGCCTGCTGTACATACCAGCCATGTGAGTATAGTGCATCAGGCAGCTTGTGAGAAAGCTGGGGTCTCCTTGTCCTCCATAGCCCCCGGATAAGGACTCCAGAAAATAGATTTCTTAGTTACCTGCAGATGCTTGTCTAAATTGTTACCTACTGGCTTTAGGCCAAATATCAATAAATAAATAAAATAAAGCACTATGGAACTCTGTCCTGGTTCTTGGTGCAGGAGCCTGTGTATACGGCTAACCTACTCCAGAAGCTATGTAGTGCCAATTCCAGAGGACGACAACAAGGATGCTGCCTCCAGAGTCACGGCCTATGCCATCTCTCTGAGATACTTTGTTTGGCCTAGATCTACTGGTCTACTTTTAGACTCCCAGTTTAAAGCCATGGACTTTCCTCGTAATCAAAACAGACTGTTCGATTCCATAACATCTCACTGCAACAAGGCCCCCTGCCCCATGGAAATTCCTCCTGAGGGCATTAGGGGCAGAGTTTTTTCCCAGCCTTCTCTCAGTACAGGGGTGTTTTTGCAGCCTAAAGTCTGACGTCAGTGTGGGCAGACCTCACGTGTACCCAGGTGTCTAAACCTCTATTCCCAACTCAGACGTTACTGTTGGAGTGGGAGGCAAAAAATATTCTAGCCTTGCGAATAGTGGAGAGGGTCCCTGGCAATGAAAAGAAGAAAGGGCCTCTTCTCCACGTAATTCCTGACACAAAACACAACCGAGGAGTGGCTTCCCATCTTGCTGTTAAAACCCAAAGTTCAAGATGGTCACTCTGTTGCTTTTAATACAGCCCTTACAGTAGGGAGATGAGCTAGCCTCCCTGGTCCAAGAAGGGCCCCTTTTTTTCCATATACCTTTAATGAGGTCTCACACAAGGGCAAGCTCACTGCGGCCCTTCGGCCTTCCTCAGCCTCAGAGTCTTTACAAAGGTCTGGGCAGTGGTAGCAGCACGCCTCAGGAATCTAGGTATCTCTAGCTACACCTAAGTTGCCAATTAGCCTGCCAAAGTCTCCTTGTCAGCTATCTGTAGTCTTGGGGTTCCCTGGTAAATCTAAACAAAGTCTCACCTGGAACCCTCCCAGCATCCAGGAAGGATATGCCTTCTTTCCGCAGACAAGCATTCAAGATGTCCCTCATTGGCAATTTTCTTCCTCCATGGACAGTGAGACCAGCCAGCAAGTGCTTGACTGGGTTTGAATCATTAACCCTCACTGGTTAGGTATATGATGCGGTCCTGAGCAAACCACGTAACTTTGACATTAACTCATGCTATTGGGACACATGGCTTCAGTGCCTGCAGTGGTCCCAGGGTTCAGATACCATCTGCGTCACCCGCAACTCTCCTTGTAGCCTACTGGTCTCAGAAAGCAACAATTTTCAAAGCTGAAAACTCTGATAGAGCAGTTCCACAGATGCCTTTCCCCAGTGGTGGGAAGCGCATCAGGACAGTGCCTCAGTAAGTGGCACCTAGACTCTCCCAAGAGCCATAGTTAATCATATTTCTTTTGGAACTCAGACAAATCTTTCTAGTACAAGGCATTTGCTCCTGTCATAAGAAGACAGACTAACAGAGTCGAACAGACACTACTGCAATGGCCAGATCAGGAGTACTCTGTTCACAGGCACTATAAAAATTGGTCTCTCGTCTTCTACCTGGGAGTCAGCCTTTCAGTGATTCACCTCCCAGGCAAACACAATACTCTGGCAGAGGCTCTAGTCGTATCAGTCAAGGCCAGAGTTAATGGACTCTGAACAACCAAGTACTAGCCACAGTGTTCAGGCGCTTGGGCACCCGGAAGTGAATCTGTTTGCCTCTCCCTTCAGCTTCTAATTTCCTCAGTTCTGTTGCAGGATCCAGTCCTGGGATCACCTCTTCTGGGTGCGTTGATCCTGGTCTGGTCAAGGAGGTTCTTATATACAGTCCCTCCTTTTCCCCGGATTCTCAGGGTAATTCTGAAACTCTTACAACAGCCTGCATCTAGGATCCTGGTGGCTCCGGATTGGCCCAAGCAAGCCTGGTACCCTCTCCTTTTCTCAATGCCCCCAGTCTTTTTGCCTGCCTCCACCTCACTCCCTGCTGGCCCCTCACACAGGAGTGCAGTATTCAGGTATACACTTCTTTCACCTTAAGGCCCGGTTCTGGAACAGTTAGAGTCTGCATCCTCACAGAACTCTTAACAGGTCCTTTGGATACTGAGGATGGTTGGAAAAATCAAACAATAAGAAGATTTATGCAGCCAAATGTAAAGGTTTTCCCTCTGGTGCAACAGCAAAAAGGTCAAATCCCATTCAGTTTCAGACCCTCAGCTGCTAGACTGCCGGGTACTCTCACAGGCGTCAGGCTGGAAACCATCTTCCCTCAAGCTACACCTGGCAGCAATTTTGGCCTACCTTTCAGTGGGAAAGAAAAAAAGGTTTTTCCCACGCCATTTTAAACAGTTTTTCAAAGGCTTCTTGCACTCCAGCCTCTAATCCGGGAGCCTGTTCCTCCTCCGAGCCCTAACCTTTGCACAGACAGGCTGATGAAGCCACCCTTCGAGCCTATGTCCATGGCCCACATCAAGTTTGTAACTTGGAAGACAGGCTTTCTGGTAGCCACTTCCTCTGCCAGGAGGTTTTCAGAGCTACAGGCCCTGTGCACTGAGCCACTTTACATCTTTCCTCACACCGATAAAGTTGGGCTCAGGACAAACAGGAATTTTGGCAAAGGTGGTTTCAGAGTTCCACTTGCTCCAGTCCATTACTCTGCCTGTCTTCTTTACTGAGAAACCCACTGCTAGCGAGCAAAAGCTCCACAGCTTGGATGTCTTAGAGCCATCTTCTACTACCTAGAGCATGCTAGACAGTCCAGAGGCTCTTCCTCTCAGTTGTTCCCCACCTGAGGGTATGTAGGCAGGAGAAGACCAGCTACCAAGAGAACTACTTCCCATGGTAGGTCTCTTGTATTAGATTCTGCTATGAAAAAGCTGATCACCAATCTCCAGTGGGGCTCAAGGCCCACTACACCAGGGGCACGACAGCCTCATTTGCAGCAGCAAGGGACATTCCTCTACTGGATGTCTGAAAAGCATCTACCTGGAAATCTGTACACACTTTTGTGAATCACTACAGTTTGGATGTGCAGACCAGATCTGATGCCAAATTTGGCAGGGCGGTTCTGCACAGCCTCTTCCTAGTTGGTTCTCTGCCCACATCCCACTTGGTACTGCTTGGTAGTCTGCTATAGTTACTGATGCTAAAGGACTCCTGGGGTAAGAAGAAAAAATTACTCACCGCAGTAATCTTTCTTCCAAGGGGTCCTTTAGCATCAATAAGCTCCCACATTTCCTCCCCGGTTCACCGGTTGGAGAAGGGCTCTTTATCACATCTCTTACAAAATTTGGGGTTTCTTATTGATTAGTTTTTAACTTGTACTGTTGTTTCTGTTTCCACTTTGTATACATTTGCATGTTTTTTGAATCCTGTCGATTCTTCTTCGGGGCATGTGCCCTCGTTTTTCCTTCAAAAAAATTTTGAAGCCTTCTTCAGCTCTCACGCAGCTCGCTACCCTTCCTGTTTTCTTATTGGCAATGGTCCTACGCTCATTTAAATTTCTCTTAAAGACACAGCTCCGGGGCAGTTGCACCTAGCCAGCTAACTGCTAAAGTTACTGATGCTAAAGGACCCCTTGGAAGAAAGAAGATTACTCCGGTGAGTAGTTTTTTCTTCTCACCCCAGTAATATTCAGGTATTCATAACTTTATACAGACTACCAAGCAGTACCTTTGGAGGTGGGCACAGAACCTTATTTTGGGAACAGACTTTGCAGGACTGCTGTGCCGAACCTGGCATCACCCCTGGACAGAATATCCAGACTGTAATGCTTTGTAAAGGTGTGCACTGTTTCCAGGTAGCTGCTTTACAGATGTCCACCATGGGAACAACCCAGATAGCTGCTATGGTAGCAGTTGTGCCTTGTGGAATGGGCCCCTCAACCCTGTTGGGGGCTCCTTTCCAGCCTAAGAGTAACAAAAACTGGATATGCTGTACTATCCAGTGAGAAAATACAGGTTACTCACCTGTAACAGGAGTTCTAGGAATGGTATATGTTGTTCATCCACACTGTCTGGCAGGTATCCTTGCCGCTTTAAATCTTGCCGGAAGGTCTTCAAGCTGGCTCCTCCCACCCACCCGGTGGTATAACTCCTCGCCCCCCATGACGCCAGATCTGGCCCGCTGGAAGCTCAGGCCAGCTTCAGAGCCGGGAGTAGTGAGTCAGGATGAACAAATACATACCATTCCTAGAACTCCCGTTAGCAGGTGAGTAACCTGTATTTAGGGACATGGATATGTTGTTCATCCACACCATTGGCAGACTCCTAGCAGTTCTCCGGGAGGAGGGGGGCAGACGACACCCCAATACTTTCTTGGGAAAGAGAGACTGAGAACCGAGGCCCCAAAACCAGCATCCCGCAGTGACTCAAGGTCGATGTGGTAATGGGTAATGAAGGTGTTTGCTGACTTCCACGAGCAGCCCTGCAGAGTTTCCTGGAAGGGACGCCCCTGGAAGCAGCCACCTGGGCAGCAGTATGGCGGTAGAATGGAGCTCATCCTCTGGGAGGCTCCATGCCCGCCAACTTTATAGCAGAGATCTATGCAGGAGGTGACCCACCTGCTTATCGTCCACTTGGCTGCAGGTCTGCCAGATGCGGCTTCAGCCGTAGGTGACAACAGCTGGCGAACCTCTCCCTCGACTTCAGCCAGGCGCCTTTGTAATAGGCGAGCGCCTTCTAGGGTCCAAAGTATGGAGCCTATCCATTCGCCTCCCAGGTGTCATTGGGGTAGACCAGCAGAGTCAACACCTGGTTAAGATGAAACCCACACCACCTTCGGAAGGAATTTCGGGTGGGGAGAGGACAACCTTGTCCCTGTGGAAGACCAGGTAGGAGACTGGCGGAAAGCGCCTGAGCTCTCCCATCCTTCTGGCTGACGGATAGCCACCAAGAAGGCGGTCTTCCACGACAGGTGAGAGAGAGCACACCGTGCATAGGTTCAATGGCTTGCCCATGAGCTTTGGCAGTACCAGCAGTAGATCCCACAGGAGGTGAGATTCACGCACCGGAGGGGATATGTGATCAAGGCCTTGAAAAAGCGCCAGACCACCCCTCCTCATGCTAATCGACTGCTTCCTCGCCCGTGCCTGCAAGCAGAGATGGCTGCCAGGTGCACCCTAGGGTCGCCGACCTAAGCCCTTGATTAGAAAGGGACCATAAATAGTCCAAGATGCTTGCCAAGGAACAGAGGAAGGGTCCAAGCCCTTGTTCTGACACCAAATGGAAACCTTTCCATTTGAAGGCATAGCATTTTCTGGTCGACTCTCACGGACGCCTCAACTACATTGAGGACCTCGCTGAAAGACCCAAGTGCCTGGAAATCTAGTCACCAGGAACCAGGGCCATCGGTGCAGGATTGAAGGTCTGATGGAACACCTTCCCTGATTGACTGAGAGCAGGTCCGGGCGAGCTTGAAGCTGCCGCGGAGTCCTGGAGCTGAGACTGAGGAGATTCTGGTACTGGAACTGGCGCAGGCCAGTCTGGGGCTATCAGAATCACCTGCGCCTTGTCCCTCCTTGCCTTGAGAAGCACCTTGTGGATCAAGGGAAATGGGGGAAAGGCGTAAAAGAGGCCCGGGGTCCACTGCCTCGAGAAGGCATCCCCCCTGCAGCGAGCCCTGCTGAGGGGGGCGGGCATGGAACAGCCTCAGCTCCGCATTCTCCCTTGAGGCAAACAGGTCCACCTGAGGTGTGCCCCAATGGGAGAACAGATGTACTCACTGCAGGGAGAGACCACTGTGGGATGCAGCCCCTATCCGGCCTAGGGCATCGCCAGGGTGTTGGAGGCCTGCCACATGAATGGCTAGGAGATCCGCCCAGGCGCGACGAGGACCAAATGCGGAGAGCTTTGCATAGAAGCATGGAGCGCCCCGCCCTGGCAGTTTAGATAGTACATGGTCGGGTATTGTCCGCCTGACTCGGACCACTTGACCCCCGGAGGAACGGAGCAAAGGCGTGAGAGCTAGGCGGACCGCCGAGCTCCAGCAGGCTGATGTGGCATCGACCTCGCGGGGACCAGAGGCCGTGAGCCTGTGGCTCCCCAGATGGGCACCCCAACCCATCAGAGAGGCATCGGTCGATAGAAGACCGGCGGCTCGGGCGATTTAACGGGATGCCTCCTGCAAATGATCTGGAATGGTCCACCACTGAGAGCTGCTCACATCCCCTGTGTCACCGGCTAAGCTGGTCCAAAGGATCGCAGCGCTGGACCACTGCTGGCCAGTCCCCTATTGAAGGGACGATGTTCCAGCGGGCCCAACGGACCACGCCGGTGCAGCCGCCATGAGACCCAGGAGGCGCAGGGGTCCCGGGAGAGCGTAATTGCCCAACCAGAAATGATCGGGCAAAGGAGGAATAAACTGCCCTGTCCGCCTGGAGCCAGCGCCTGGCTCAAGAGAGTCGAGCTGCGCCCGATGAACAGAATCACCTGCTTCGCTCGAGTTCCGACTTGGCCTCCTGGATAAGGAGGCCAGCTGAGAGCAGACCTGGAAGGCCAGATCTCGACCACTCCACCTCCTTCCTGGAGGAAGCTGCTATCAGCCAGTCGCCCAGGTAAGGGTACACCCGACCCTCGCGCCGAGAGGAAAGCTGTCACCACTGCCATGCATTGGTGAAGACCCTGGGAGCTGGAGACAGTCAAGGGCATGGCTTGGAACTCGAAGAGAGATCCTTCCGCTCGGAAGCGAAGGAATCTCTTGTGAGACGGACGGATAAGGACGTGAAAAACGCGGCCCTGCAAGTCCAGAGAGCAGAACCACACGCTAGCTCCAAGGATGGTATTATCTGAGCCAGAGTGACCATCCTGAAGGTCCGAGACCTTAGGAACTTGTTTAGGTCGCGGCAGGTCGAGAATGGCGCCAGCCCCTGTCCGCTTCGAACCAGGAAGTACCTGGACACAAACCCTGGGTCTGAAGGAGGGTCCACTCTCTTATCACCTTCTGGAGGAGGAGAGCATGTCGGCTCGACGAGCCACCAGTGAGGCTGGGGACTGGTTTCCAGGGCGATTGGCTCTGAAGGGTGGTGCCTGTCAAATTCTAGAGGCAGGCTCTTCCACCACACTCCAAAACCCACCTGTCCATGGTAACAGTGGACCAGGCGGAACGGAAGTGGGCCGGAGCTGCCTCTCCACGGGGACCCAGGGGTAAGGTGATGGGGATGGGGTGACACCCTCAGCCCGGCTCTGGGCAGGCTTCTGAGGAGGAACCGCCGAGGGACCTCCTGCCTTTACCCCTGCCTCCTGTTAGAGGAAGCCGGGCGGCTTGGGTTTGGGATGCCAAGGTCGAGCCTGCTGGCCCTTGACGTTGTTGGGCCGGACGCGCTGGGGACGCTCAAGGATGAAAGGGCTTAGGCTGTGGTTTGCGGCCTTTGTCCTTCTGAGCGGAAGAGACCGAGTCCAAGGTAGCATTGGACTTCTCGATCCTCTGCAGGTGACCTTCCACCCCAGGGCCGAAGAGGTCGGTCCCCAAAAAGGGAACATCCGCCAACTTGTGCTGGGTATCCGGGAAGGTGGATATCTTCAGCTAAGCCCGCCGACGATAGCCAGCGCAGCCGCGCACCGATCTGGCACATGAGCTCCCCAATATCCACAGCAGTCTGGAGCTGCTGTTTGGCCACTGCCCTTGCCCTGGTCCCGCACCTGCTTGACCGTAGTCTGCAGATCATGCGGGAGATGAGGGATGACTCATCCAGGAGCCCAACAGGGCATGAGAAAATGTGCCATGAGGACGTCCAACTGGCCTGACGAAGTCGTAGAGAGGACGCAGCATAGACTTTTCGCCTCGACATAATCCAATTCTTGGACCCTTGTCAGGAGGTTTGTCCACATCCCTGGCGCTGCCGGGCGTGTGCCGGAAAACGCTTGTCGGTAACCAACCCCCAGCAGAGGGTGTTCCCAAAACCGGACAGGGAACCGGGTAGGGACCGTGATACTTCCTGACCATCCTGGCCAAGGCGAGGGCAGGCAGGAAGGAGGCTGCCAAAGCTCCAGGCCGGACCGACTCATGGCCTCGCCACCGGAAAGGCCTCCATTGAGAATCCCCTCGTCCAGAATCTCCATGAGGGGATACCTGGCCTGCTTGGAACGGGTTCGAGCTCCATCCCGTGGACCTCGAGATGAGCCAAGCAGTCCCAGGAAGGACTTACGGGCTATCATTCATTGACTGACCTCTTCCTGAAGACTCCAAGTCCAGTCGCTGGAGAAAAAGGGAGGAATCGCCCGACCGGAAGAGTCTCAAGAGGTGACTTTCTGGCCTGAGCCGCCCTTCACCTGCCGAGGTCGGCCGGGAGTGAGGGTAACCGATAGCCGATGGGGTGAAACCCTTAGCCGACCGAGAATCCTTGGTCGGAGCTCCCAATTGTGGCTGTGAGGCGGAGGTTCCACCGAATCGGTGGAGCAGCTGGTTTTGGCCAACAACCGCCTGGGTACAGGCTCGGTTAAGTCGAGGTTGTGTCGGGCCTCGGTGACAGCCACTTAATGGCCGGGAAGCGCGCCGGCGCGTTTATTCCCGGTCAAGAGGAGCTGCATACATAAGGTCTCGCTGCATCGCCGATTTTAACTTACGCCGAAGCTCCTCGCCCCGGAGGAGGACGGACGATGGCGACGCCGGCTATCGCGCTGCTTCGACACCGAGACCGCCTATGACGGTGGATCGGCTGGACCGCCAAGAGGTCCGAGATCGAGACCGAGAGCCTCGCTCTTCCGAGGTCGGTGCGGGAGGTGTCGGCCGAACCGGCACTCCTTCGCTCGGATGGTTCATCCGAGGGCTCCGAACCGAAGCACAGGCAAGCCCACGGATCCTCAATCCTCCCGGCAACCGGGAGAGGGAATCTCGCTGCTATAGGCGTACAGCCCGCCCAACGGATCGAGAAAATCTCGACTTGCCGGGCGGGAGTCTCGGTCAACTGACCTGATGGGGACACCGTGGAGGCCAGTGGCCGAGCCGAGCGGTCTGATCGAAGTCGACTTGCCCGACGACTCGGGAGGGGGACCTTTCCCGCCCCAAGAGCATCGACGGAGGGACTTACCTTGTCCTTCTTTTGACCGAGAAAAAGGTCCAGCAGACGCTGGCCTTCTCCCTTAGTGGAGAGGGACAGAAAAGCTCTTAAAAGAAGCTGTGTGGAAGAACCCAGAGAGAGGGATAAATGCCGCCAGGAAGATACGCCCGCGTCCTGCCTCTTCGAGGGCTACCATCTGCTCGAGCTGATCCGCACGAACTCGCCGCCAGGACACCGCCAACCGGCCTCCTAGACTTCACCAGAGGGAACGCTTCTCAGGACGGCCCAGTTGCAACCGGCAGCACGGTGCCTCGAGGACGAGGGTCGAGAAGAAGAGCACAGTTCGCAATCCCGCGGGTCGTGCTCAAGGCCTAAACAGTAGACACACGTGGAGTGTGGATCCGTCGTGACATCTTCTGATTCGCAGGGCATCTCCTAAAACCGAGTCGACGGTCCATCGCGAGCCGCGAGGGATCAAGACTGAAGTCTTTTCGCAAAAAACTTTGAAATTCGCAATGGAGAAATAGGGAACTAGTCTCAAACGCAGAGCGTTAAGGAGGGAACCTGAGCTTCCAAGCGGTAAGGAAGATCTGGAGTCATGGGGCGGAGCCGAGAGTTATACCACCCGGGTGGGTGGGAGGAGCCAGCTTGAAGACCTTCCGGCAAGATTTAAAGCGGCAAGGATACCTGCCAATGAGTGTGGATGAACAACATATCCATGTCCCTAGAATGGACCTTTTTGATGCTGGGTTACCCTTTTCCACATTCTCATAGGTTAGGAACAGCTGTTTTCTGTCTTGCCTATGGACTTTTAGTGACTGTTAAGTAATAGCTAAGCGCTCTTTTGACGTCCAGACTATGAATATTTCTTTTACCAGAACTAAAGTGTTCAGTGAAAAAGACAGGTAAGGTAATGGTTTGGTTCAAATGGAAATCAGAAACCATTTTAGGAAGAAACTTCCTGTTTGTTCTTAGGACCACTTCGTCTCAGTGGAATGAAATGTAGTCCTGTTTAATGCAGAGAGTCTGGAGCTCACCGATTCTTCTGGCAGAAGTCATTACCACAAGGAAAATAGTTTTTCATGTGACACATTTCAAATAACCTGAAGACATAGGCTCAAAAGGGGGACCCATGAGCCCAACTATACACACATCTGTCACTGGTTCCCCTGTGTGTGTGTGTGTGTGTGTAAATGGGTCAGGCTTTTAAAGATAGGGTCTGAAACCCGAGAAACATTCTGTCCAACTGAAATGTAAGCAGATGCTGCGGCCAGGTGGACCTTTAAGGTACTGGACTGCAAGCCCAGTGAATGCAAATAGGTAAGACAGTCCAGCACAGCGAGGACGCCAGTCTGTGCTGATATGGGCCAGGCCCTTAAAGAGCCTTTTGAAGATAGGATCTGGAGCCATTAAAACATCTTGTTCAGCTGACAAGCAAGCATATGCTACAGCTAGGTGGACCCTGAAGGTGCAGGATTGCAAGTCCATTAAATGTAAATATGTAAGATAGTCAAGCATTGCTGGAACCCTGGTACCAGTTTTCTGGTTGAACACCAAATAGTAAAGCTTTTCCCTTTTGAAGCATACATTTTCCTCGTTGAGGGCTTCCTGTAACCACTGAAAATGTCCCAGACAATTTCAGAAAGTTGCAAGCCCTGCGTATTGTAGGCCCTCAAAAGCCATGCCTTGAGCCTAGGTGACCCGAGGTTTGGGTACTGGAGCCTCCCCTAGTTGGAGGTTAACAGATCGTGCCTCCAAGGAAGATGTATTGGCTACACATGGAGAGTAGCAGAGAGTACCATGGCTGCCTGGCACATTCTGGTGCTATCAAGACCATTGATGCAGACTGGGACCTGAGCTTGAGAAATGCTCTGTATGCCAGAGGGAAGGAAGAAAAAAACATGCAGTTGCTTCCCTGGCCAACTCAGAACCACAGCACCCAGGGGAATTGTTCCCAGATCTGGTGGTCCGCCATAGTACTGTGGCAGGTGGTGGTTCTGGTGGGATGCAAACAAGTCTACCTCTGGGGTGCCCCACCTCCTTAAGATCACTTGCACCACCTGACTGTCCAAGGCCCATTCGTGATGGGACTGGTTGATTTGAGTCAGGGTATCTGACAAGGTACTTCCTGCCTGGCAGATGACTAGCCTGCAGAGACCCATGGAGCATGCTCGAGCTCCACATTTTCATGAGCCCTTTGCAGGGAGGGCTTGCTCTTGTCCCTCCCCTGCTTGTTTATGCAGTACATTGTGGTGGTACTGTCTGTTCTGACCTGCACCACAGTCCCTGTACTAGTTGTGTGAAAGCCTTTAGCACCACTAACACTACCCTTAGCTCCAGCAGGTTTATGTGCAGGAGTGACTCTGCACTTGACCATGTGCCTTGGGTGGTGTGAAACCCCAGATGGGTACCCCACTCTAGTAGAGATACATCTGTTGTCAGAACAACTGATGGGGACTCTTGCTGAAAAAGGAACCCCTTCCCTTAGGTTGGTTTCCTCTTTCCACCATTGGAGGGCCTGTAACAGTGTTTTTTGTTACTAGAATTAGTTTTGAAAGAGGGTCCTTTACCTGACATCAGTGAGCCCTGAGGTGAAATTAAATGTCCTTCATCTGTAACCTGGATTCCAGGACTGTGCCAGTGACAGGTGCCATGTGGCCAGTAGCCGAAGAAACGGTCTTGCAGTTTTTGGTTTATTCAGGCTGAATGAGCCTGCTATCAGTGGGATACTCCTTGCCCCGGCTCTAGGTAGGTAGACCCTGCCTTGCAGGGTATCTAGCTCTGCTCCTATGAACCGTAGTGCCTGAGCAGGCTGAGCACAGACTTTCTAGATGTATCAGGAACCCTAGAGACTCCAGGAGCCCCTGGGTGAGTTGCAGATGCTCACACTTGCTGGGGTGATTTTACAACCACCAGCCAGTGATCTAGGTATGGGAAAAACCATGACACTTTGTCTCTGAAGGTGCACTGCCAGGTACTTTGTGTCCACTCTTGGAGAGTGACCTGATGGGAGTCTGCACTTGAACTTGAGGTACTTTCTGTGAAACTCCCGTATGGGGATGTGAAAATAAGCGTCCTTTATGTCCAGTGATGCCAACCATTCCCCTTTTTGGGGTGTTGGCAGAATTAGTGACCAAGTTATGATTTTGAACTTTGGCTTTGTTAAGTGCCTGTTTAGTACCCTGAAGTCTAAAACAGGCCGCCACTCTCCATTTTCTTTGTGGTACCCTTTGCTGTACTAGGACAGGGTCCTCTGCCCTTGACAGTAACAGGTTTTGAAACTCCTTTTCCAGGAGTTCTCTCTACATTTGTAGATGGTTTGAAAAACCTCTGTTTTTAATGTGGTGATTTTTCCAAGACTGGAAAACTGAGTAAGCCTGCCTCCCTCAGGTAGCAGGAAGGCGGCCTGGAGAGACATGTCAATTCATTAAGTACCACTACTGATACAGAGGTGCAGCCCTGGTCTGGTAAAAAGACCTGCTGTGAAATGATCTGCCTCTGCCTCCCATTCCACACGTTTTAGTGGAAGGGGAAGCCCTTTCTTTTGCAGAATTGCTACTGTATGTGGTTTTGTATTCACACACCTTTTTCATTTCTCCAAAGAGGGAATTACCCTTGACTGGGAAATCCATAGCCTTGGTTTGGGTATCCTGCATGAGGTTTGTGACTCGCAGCCAGGCAAATCTCCTCTGACCCCCTGTATTTGCCGCCATCCCTCTGGCAAGAGTGTCACTAGAGTCAGCAGCCATTTGAACTGGTATTTGGCTGCTCCCAAACCCAATTTAGCTGTTTCAGCTAGGTCATCTGACGGGAGTCTGGACCTTGACTGCCATAGCAGGGGCCGACTACCACAGTGACTTTTGGTATTGACATAGGCTTGAACGTTTTCCTGCCTGATGGCCATGGAAGCTGATAAATGTCCCTTTTTACCATGTTGTCAATTTTCCTGGTTAGGAGGATAGGATGCCAGTGGTATCTTTGCCTTGTCACAGGCTGTCATTTGTATCACTTCTTGGTGGACAGAGTGGGAGAATAAAAATGCAGCTCCCTCCCTATCCAGCTGATATTTCTTATACAGCCTATAAGGGGGGAACAGAGCTTGGAGTTTATAAAATCTTTAAAGCATCTTTCATGAAGAATATATTCACAGGAAGGAGAAGCTTTTAGTGGGTGTCAGCCCAATCATTTCTCACAAATTTGGAGTGTGAGGAATAATCCTCAGATGCTCTGTGGAGAGAGCCAAACTCATTTTCAGGGGAAAACCTTTAGTTTAATAGGTTCCCCTTCCTCCATTTCATCATAATCACATATTCTTCCTCTTTAAATAATAGGAAAACTGAGCAGAGGAGACAGACTGCTTTGCAGGGGTCTGCTGCTGAAAAGCAGACAGCCCTTGTAAGCCTGAATGACCTAAGAAGCCTGCAATTTCTGCAGGAGTTGGTAAGCATGACAGCAGGCACAGAAGTCCCCAAATGCTGTCCAGCAGGGGGTTCTGTGTGCTTAGTTTTCTTTGATTTGTTTGAAGGAACCAGAGAGTCAGCTGGTTCAGCAAGCCTCTTAGGAACTGCTTGTATATCTGTCTCAGGGGTAGCAGTTACAATAGTTTTTGTGGTTTCGGCCACAGTAATTTAGGGTGTCAGCTGGCCAGAGCTAGAGGGACCTTTAGGTGGTGACAGTTTTCTCTTTAGCCTTATTCAGGCATTTTTCAATAGTTTTCTCAGAACATGTAATGCAGATTTCACCCTGCTTGGAAATGTTCATGCCCAGAGAGGCAAAACAAACTGTTTACCTTAGCAAAATTTCACCACACTCAACACGATTCGAAACTGGGATCACCAGTTTTCTTCTCGGTTTTCCTGACATTTTCCAAGTAAAACCAATAAAAGTTGCAGCCGCTAAAAAATGTATTAATTTAAAGTTTATTTAACATCTGCGGTTGGTTTGGAACTGATCAGAAACCAGGAACCAAAGTAAAATGAACCAATGCTATCGGTTCAGGAACCAGTATTAGCAGTTCTTAAAACAAGCTAAATTAAATAAAATATAACTAACAGAGTTTTTTAGTCAGAAAACTCCAATAAATATAAAATAAACCTCGGTTTACCCCCGGTTATACCAAACCAGAAGAAACCAAGAAAACTCACAATTTAAACACTAAAACTACGGTTTAACTTAAAATTACAAAAAGTAAAAGGCAGCAAACGAAACGTAAAGAATACTTATGAAATGGGCATCGTAAAATAGGAAATCTGACTGACTGCTAGGGATGTGATATTTAGTCTGATGCACAGGAAAAAGGTCAAACACTGGGCAGTGGGCATTGATATAAGTGATGCTGCCCCCTCAGAACCTTAACAAAACAAAATGCAGTCATCTTGTTTGTCCCATAAGTGGTGCCAGCCGAACTGTAACAAATACCTCTGACCTCCTGTTCAGATTGCCCCATGTTTGAATATTTCGATTTTAATAAAATCCGTCTTCCTGTGGATGTAGCACAAAATGAACTGCACACATGCTCGTTCATCGGTAAAAAAACCCAACCGGAACAGTCGCGATCTGTATACCAGCCTGCTTGCTCTTGAAATTCTTATTTTTATTTATAAAGTACAGCCGCGATGTCTCTCCCAACCTGCCTGCTCGTTCATCTATTTAAAAAAAAACCAAAAACGGAACCGCAATCTCTCTACCAGCCCGCCCACTCATTCTATCTCTGTACCTGCCCGCCGGCTCACTCTGTCTCTCTTGTTACCAGCCCGCCCGCTCACTCTTGAAGTTTTAACTTTTAATTATAAAAACAAAACAAACAAAAAAAAACAGACACATTTTACTCTTTTTTTTCTCTTGTCTCCACACAGCATGGGGGGGGGAGGTGAATACTGCCATGACAACCAGACCTAAAGTACAGAAGCCTTTCTAGGACAAAATTCCTTCAGTGCAAAAAAAAAAAACACAGCACACTTAGGCGGAGGAACTATTTTATTAAAAGTGACACAAACATACCATATTTTTTCCTACTTTAAATTGGAAATTTAACCTACCAAATGCAGTTGCACCAAAGATGGCCATTTCATAAGCGCAATTTGCCACTCCAGGGTGTGCGCTAGACACTTTAACACATGGCTAGGAGGATGGACGCAATCAGCCGGTGGTCTCGTGCCTCACTACACCTCCTAGCCATGTGTTAAAGTGTCTAATGCACACCCTGTCCTGGCTTATTGCTTACTTATACATATTTTATAAGTTTTCTCACGTCAGAACAAGATGATGAGGAGAGAATCTCCGAGTGTCTAGTCTTGACAGACGGAGAGAGAGAGATCTGAGGGGTTTAGAACTAAGGCAGTTAGTAGAATGCAGCATTTGAAAAGTGGCTCATGCAAAAGATTCCATCATTTGCATATGTTTCATCTCTCCGGGCAGTTCTGCCTTAAAGGGACACTGCATAAAGTTAGGAATACCTGAGTATTACTGGGGTGAGAAAATGGGCATTTTATGTCCAGTGCACCTACCTGGTAAACAAAAACGAACTAACTAAAAATAAAAATGAATGAAGTGCAAACTGAAGTTTACTGGTATACATACACCAACCAAAAGAGTCAGCACCCAGTCAGGACTTGATTTATAACAGCAGCTTTATTCCAAAGCAAAGTGCAGGTGCAGCAGTGCAAGACACATGCTGCCTACAAAACCATTATGGCACAGGTATGGTAGGAAAAACGAATCTCTGATGAAGCCTGGCGTAGGCTAGGCGAAACGTAAGAGTTTTTTCTACCATACTTGCACCATAATGGGTTTGTAGGCAGCATGTATTTTGCACTACTGCACTCGCACTTTGTTTTGGAATAAAGCTGCTGTTATACTTTGGTTGGACTATTAAATATATGTCATACCACCAGTCTGCTCTTGGTGTGGCTTTTCTGCTTTTTTCCTGTATATACACTACCGTTACCACTGTCCTGGCGCTTTGTGGTGCTCCATCACGTCGTAAAATATGTTGGTGGGTTGTCACTTTTCACTTGCCAGGTCTTTGCAGCATCACAGTTCACTGCAGGTCATGTCACTGCACCAAGTATAAATATGTCCGTCTTCACGAGACCACACCTCCCCAGACAATGTGGCCGAGCATCATGAAGCAACAGGACGGTGGTAATGGTGGTGTGTGTACACTAATAAATTGCAATTCGCACTTTAATTTGAGAGCGACGTGCCTTTCGTTCTCTTGTGACAGATAGATTCCTACTGAGCTGATGAGAAGGTGGGAGGAATGCGATGGATCACTAGTCTTTTCTTTTCCCCCAAATTATGCATGTGTGTGTTTGTGTGTAGATCAATGGGGAAGTTACACACAATAGAGAAACATCAATGTGTGATGTTTCTGTTATCATTAAATCTCGACATACATTAATGTCTTTTATAATTACTGGTGAGCCCATTTACTGTATTCAGTATTCACCATTTTATTCGCTCGATCACAGGTTATCACAAAGTCAGTAAAAACAATACAGTCGATGATAATAAATAAACATTACACAGAATGATAAAAAAAGAAGAAATGCACATAGCCTAAAATATGAATAGCATCAATTTTGGTCGTGTGCCTCAGCACAGCTTCCATAAATTCAGCCAACATTACTGTATCCTTTACACTGGTAGACAGACTTCAGTAACATTTCCAAACAGTCTTGCAGAGCTAACTTGTACGACTTTATCAAAGCATTCAAATATTTTAATCTCCATTTCAGATACAGGGGGCAGCTGACAATTATGTGAACTAAATCCTTACCCTGACCTTTTTTTGCAAAAACATTTGGTATTAAATGTGTTTTGTTTCTTCCACCTTACTTCCAACTTTTTCAGCAGCACTATTTTGAACCTACTCGTAATTCTACACTCTTCTGTCTCAAGAGGCACTGTTAAGTAAAATTTAAAACTATGAAAATGTTTAAAATTGAGATGACACTGTGCTGATTTTAAATTAGCCATCTTAAGCATAAATTTAATTTTAAGTTTTTATAGGTATTGGAAATGATTATACCTTTGAGAGAATCTCACCACAGATGCCACGTATTCATCTGTTTAAAGTCTCATGTAAACTGACCAACCATGACAATTCTTTCTGGGTTTGTGTCCATCTTTTTTTCCTCTTCTAAGCACAACTTAAACCAGGGGTTATTGAAACTATTTAAAATGTAAAACCAATTACACACTATTTATTCTCAGCCTTGCTAGGGTATTTAATGGAACCCTCCCTAGTTCGGCTCTTACCGTCTGCTCTGGGCAAGACTTGCTAGTTCCTAAAATATTACAACAGAACAGACAGAATGTATTTACATGGAGTGACGCAATGAGTAGCCTCAAATTTTGGCTCCATTTAAGAGTATGGGGTTACACTTTGTTTCAGCTGTCCTCAAAGTCAAGATAACAGTCATGTCCCCATATGCATGATTAAACCTTTTAACAACCTGTAAGCTTTGTTTCACTCTTTTGATTTGAATTTGTGCATGTTTTGTCCACATACCATTAAACGTAAAAGTGATTCCTGTATATGAACCTTTAAAGCCCTCACTAAAAAACTCCCCCAGTACATATCCGATATCTTAAAGTTTACGCCCTGTGCGTACTGTCTCAGGAAATACGCTTACATTCTGCTCGATATCCCCAGGATTAGATCACACTTTCGCACCTCTTCTATCAGCCATTCTCTACCTACATTGTGGAATTCCCTCCAAAGGACCTTAAAATTGACCCACTTTGTTAATCTATTCTCCTTCAAATCGTTTTTAAAACCCCTGTTGAAGGAAAACTGCCACTGTTACTCTTAACCCCCACCTCTATGAGATCCTGCATGGCACTTACACTTCCTTATCTTGCCCTCCGGTGCTCTCTATTGCCTATCTCTTAACTGACCGCCCATCTCTGCTCCTCCTATCTTTCCCATTTCCACCTTAGCCCTCGTATCCCCAACTTCACTCTTCCTGTCATAGTACCCATGCCCTTCCCTTTTCCGTAACCCTTTCGCCTATACTAAATCCTCCGCTTCCTCCTTTACCTTCTTTCTGCATTCTAATTGATTAGTCAGTTGTGTTGCACTTAAATTGTGGCCATGTATTCTGTGTATTTGATGTGTCTGTATTCTCCTGTTTTACCCACTATGTACTGTACAAACTGTAGTTATGTTCATTATTGTACTTTGGACTGTCCCTCCAGGACCACCTTGTAGATGAGTATCTCAATGATGCATTTCCTGGTTAAAATAAAACTGAACTGAATTGAACTCCAGATAGCAATATTTCTTAACTATTTCCAATTTCTGCTTATTAATACAGAAATTACAGTGCTCCCCCTGAATATCATAATTTTAGATTCTGTATAATTTATGATTAGCTTATAATTAGAGCACATTTGATAGAAATGGTTCAGTTTTGGCTAGAGGCCAGTCTGTGACAGGGAGAACAGTATCATGTTGTCTGCGCATGCAAGGGCAGCACAAACAGTGCCCTTTAATGTTAGGCAAATGAAAATCTGACTGTTCAATTTTTTGGTAATATTTAATTTATGTAGATATTAAATACAGGGGTAGAATTTAAAGAAAAAAGGGGTATTCTTGGCAGAATACCAGAGTCAGAATTTTGGTATTCTGCCTGGAAATTTGGTATTCTGCCCGATTTCCATGTATTTTTATATTTTTAAACTTAGAATATTTGAAATACAACTAATCTCTTTATGAAAACCCCAAAAATAAACACATTTGACAGAAGGAAATGAGTCATCTGTCTCAGTCTTTTTTATCAACTTACTCCCGCTCAATCCTGGTTGCTGCTCAATCCTGGCGGTTGGTGGAAGAAGTGCAGTGCCCTTCTTGGACCCCAACAGAGTAGTCCCTGGTGTTGATCGTCCTCCTCCCTCAGCCAATTGCTGTCCAATGACAGTAATGGCCTCTCTCCCCACACCGGAACCTGGCATGGGTTCAAGTTGGTGGGGGGACCACTAGCCACCGGGGAATTTTCAACACAACACAGCATGGGTTCAGATGGGGGAGGTGAGACTGCTACCTACCAGGGAATACCTATGGCCTCTGCAGGCATGCATGCAGGTGGGGCGGGAGGAAGGGACTGCTACCCACCTGAAGTGGGGGGGGGGGGGGAGCCAGACCCCAGAACAACATTTTCTATAATAGGACCGGCAATCGGGGAGGGGGGAGATTGGGCACCACTCTTTCTAACACCGCCCAGACAGATTGCTCTTAGGGGACAGGTTGTGCAAAGGGGGCAGCACAGCAAAGGCATGGCCTCACTCCGATCAATGAGCACTCAGAGCATGCTAAAGGCCCCTTATCACTTTTCACAATGGACTCATTTGCATAGCATGGGGGCAATTCATTGTGCCGTCCCTGATTACAAAGGCTAAGTCTGCATGACGCTAAGCTGTCTAGCACTCAAATGGCCCTTAATATGTCAGTCAAACAGCGCCAATGTGCTATTATGACTGAAAGTAGTTTTGGACACCTGGCCATTTTCAAAGGGACAGTGCAAAGCTTTGCTCTCTAAGTCCGCCCCTAGATTTGAATATCTGGTGCCTGACAACATACTGCAGATTGCAGTCAAGACTCAGTCAGCTGGAATATTTAAAAAAAGAAAGAAAGAAATGTTTTTTAAAGACTTCATACACCCTCATGCCCACATACTGCGAGGGGCAGTCCCCAACCCAATTAGGCTTTTAACCTAATTTTCCCTTTTCTGCTGTTCGGATAACTTTATTATATCTAATTCCTGCCAACAGTATTTTAACAATCACGCTTGTGCCGTTGTACCACCAAAACCTCTGATTCCTACAGACAGGGAACTGCAGCCATGTGCAACAGTGTACTATTACTTTTAGCTCTGGTTTCTGGTCACTGATTGCCAGTCCCGGAGCCACAGACTCACAGTTGCCAGGTATGGAATGATGGGAACCAGCAGTGAGAAACCTGAGAACTAAAACACTGCTCCATTTATCGTTTACGTCTTCCCGCTGCTGATTCCCTGACGTCAGTTGCAGAGGTTCTGGGGTGCAACACAAGATGCACTGTCTACAAAATGCCATCAGGAGGTCAGAGTGATCAACCAGATTAAAATAAAATTTTTCAAACACTAGAGGAGGTACATTAAGTCAAGAACAGCCAAATCGGGGACTGCCCCACAGGTGTGGAGGCATTGGTGGTTTCCCTTTAAATGTAGCAGACTCTCAAAACCAAAAACTGAAACATTCAGATCAGCACAAAACACACAGCTTCTGTTCACTGGAGACACCCTTTTGCAATAAAGATTAAAAGGGTGGACTGGCTAGGTCAGGACAGGATGTGTGGTAGACCTGTGTTCTACCTGTTAGAAATGTGTGCGTAGAGGGACATATTTCCTATATTCTTTTTTTCTCCTCTTTTTAAATCTGTTGCACAACAGTACCTCTTGAACTATTCTGGACTCTTTTCTCAAACTGCAGTAGGGTGGCCACCTACGACTGTTCTTTTTCGTAGTCTCCCTAAATCTGTTTCAGACTTTCCTTGATGTTTTTTCCATTTCTCTTTCAGTCCCTCACTCTAGTACAAAATGCCTTGCTGTCCCAGAGAAATAGCAGCTATGGTTAAAAAACACACACAAAAAATAAGTGGCAGGCTGTATTTAAAATGCCTGGAAATTGATACAATAAAGTGCCTGACGTACTAAGGTGCTTTGTGTTTAATAAATATTAATGAGTTTGAAACACTACACAACCTATAATGCTTAGTAAAATACAAGTTAAATTGAGGGATAAATTGAAAGTGCAAAGGTGCATACATAAATAGAGGAATGCTATTTCTCTAGGTTCTTTATACATGGTAACTTGTTGCCTGATTAAAATCTTTTAAAAAAAATAAAATAATTGCAGAAGTTAATAATGCCCAGCCTAAAGGAGCTTCAGACAAACGACTGTACTTTCACTTTTATGCACTCAAGCTGCTCCCTTTGCAAAGCTGACGGTTAGTTTGTTAGAAAGCCAGCTCTGCCACCTATTATATTTTAGGCACGAATGAAGCTAAGCACCAGGCAGTAAATGGTTAAAAAGAGATGTGCCTTGCCTGGAAGGAACGGTCCTGTTGTTCTCACAGCATGCATTGCATTGCAGAGAGAGAAGAGAGCAGATTTTACTTTCACTTCGATGTCTATCAAGCTGCTCTGTCTGAAACTCAGTGACTTGTCTTTTCTGTTTGTGTTACCCCCTGTTTCACAATCCAAGCGCTGTTGTAACTAACTGGTCTAATAAAAATAAAGAAAAGATAAAGAAAAGTTGACTGCAAGAGAAGAGAGTATGTTTTGTTTCCAAACAGAGCGTTAAACCAGCAGCCTGTTATCAGGGAAACAACAGCGCTTTTCTCGTCAAAACACTTACATGTTTACATTCGGAGCAGCGCCACAACATGGCCAGAAGCAAGTACTGCAAACAACATGAAGTCTTGCTGTATTTTGACATTATGTAAACTACCAAGCAGTACCTCCATGGAGGAGGGAATCGAACCTATTTTGGGAATAGGCTATGCAGTACTGCCGTACCAAACCTAGCATCACTCCTAGCCTGGATATCCAGAGAGTAATGCTTGGTGAATGTATGGACGGTTTTCCAGGTGGCTGCTTTGCATATCTCTAGTAAGGGAATATACCTAGCAGCAGCCAGGGAATCAGCTGTACCTCTAGTCGAATGAGCCCGCAGGCCTGAGGGTGGTATTTTGCCTAACTTTTCATAGCAGAATTGTATACAAGAGAGAATCCACCTGGCAATAGTTCTTTGGTGGCAGGTTTGCCCTTCCCCACTTCCCCATAAGTGAGGAACAACTGGAGAGAGTCAAATCTGAGTGCCTCAGTACGCTCAATGTAGTAGCTAAAGACCCTTTTAACATCTAAACTGTGTAATCTTCTCTCTCCTGAAGAAGAATGATCAGTGAAGAAAACAGGGAGAGACATGGATTGGTTCAAATGAAAATCTGAAACCACTTTAGGTAAGAACCTTCTATTGGTTCTAAGGACCACCTTATCTCTATGGAATGAGATAAAAATCAGGTTCCACTGACAGAGCTTGCAATTCACCGATACGTCTGGCAGAGGTAATAGCTACCAGGAACACAGTTTTCCAAGTCAAGTACTTAAGCTTAGCTGAGGACAAAGGCTCAAAAGGGGATTGCATAAGCTGAGCAATGCAAATATTAAGGTCCCAAGCAGGAGTAGGATCCCTAAAGAGGGGATTGGTATGAAGCAATCCCTTGAAAAATTTACAGAAAACAGGATGAGATACCAGTGAGGAGGGCTTTCCCACTGACAAAAAGGCAGAAACAGCTGACAAGTGTACCTTGAGGGTAGCTGGTCTGAGGCCTAGGCCATTAAGATAAATCATAAAGTCCAGAACTGTAGACAAGTCAGCAGTATCTGAGGTTATATGCTTCTTGGAACACCAAATGCTGAATCTCTTCCATTGGGAATTACAAGTTTTTCTGGTGGAAGGTTTTCGAGAGGCTTTGAGAACGTCCAGAACCCCTTGAGAGAGATGCAAACCTGCGTATTCTAACTCTTCAAAAGCCATGCCTTGAGATTGAGAGACCGCAGGTTGGGATACCAGATCCTCCCCGGACAGGAGGTTAACAGGTTGTGATTCCTGGGAAGAAAAAGGGGAAGATGGACTGCTAGGGACAGCAACAGGGGGTACCAAGGCTGCCTGGCCCAATCTGGAGCAATCAGAATCACTTTGCAAGACTGTGATCTTATCTTGACCAGAACCTTGAACGGTACAGGAAAAGGAGGGAAGGCATACAGAAATTTCCCTTCCCAGTCCAGATTCAGAGCATCCAGAGGGACTGAGCCCAAGACTGGGGGTCTGCAACAGAAGAGAGGAAGTTGGTGATTGTCTGGGACTGCAAAGAGCTCCATCTCTGGAGTGCCCCACCTTGAAAAAATCACTTTTTACACTAGGGGATCCAGGGACCATTCGTGATGGCTCTGGGAGATCCTGCTCAATGCATCTGCTAGCACACTGTCCTTTCCTGGGAGGTGGACTGCTACCAGAAAAGTCTGTAGAGAATAAGCCAGGGACCATAATTTCATGGCTTCCATGTGCAAGGCTATAGACCGAGTGCCTCCCTGCTTGTTGATATACCACATGGTGGTGGTGTTGTCTGTCCTGACCTGAACCACCTTGTTCCATACTGATTGTGAGAAGGCTTGCAGGGCCAGGTAAACTGCCCTGAGTTCCAGAAGATTGATGTGGAGAAGAGAATCCTGAGTGGACCACACTCCCTGGGCTGTCAGAGTCCCCACGTGAGCTCCCCACCCCAGGAGAGAAGCATCTGTGTTTAGAACCACAGAATGAGACTGAGTGATGAATGAGACCCCTTGCCTGAGATTGTCCTGATCCTGCCACCACTGAAGAGCCTGGATCAGGGTCTGAGTCACTGGAATAAGTTTGGATAAAGGATCTTGTTTCAAGACCAAAAAGGCCGTCAGGTGAAACTGAATGTCCCTCATTTGAAATCTGGCCCCTTGGACCACTGCAGTAGAGCTGCCAAGTGGCCCAGAAGCTGAAAGAAGTGCCTTGCTGGTCGAGAAACCAGAAGGCAGAAGGAAGAAGCCAGCTTTATGATGGCCTTTACCCTTACTAAGGGGGAGAAATGCTCTTGCTTTGATAGTGTCCAGTTCTGCCCCTATGAAGGTCAAAAGTTGCACTGGCTCGAGAACTGACTTGGGAAGACTGAGAAGGAAACCTAGAGAAGTGAGCACTTGCTGGGTCACTTTCAAATCTGACTTGACTTGGTCTGAAGACTGACCCACAATGAGCCAGTCGTCCAGGTATGGGAATATGGAGATATTTTTTCTCCTTAGAAATGCCACTACTACTGCTAGGCATTTTATGAACACGCTTGGAGCTGATGTTAGGCCGAAGAGCATTGCTTTGAACTGGTAATGGCCTGAAGGTAGTTCGAACCTCAGGTACTTTCTGTGGGAGCACCTGATGGGAATGTGAAAGTAGGCATCCTTTAGGTCCTGGGAGGCTAGCCAGTCCCCTGGCCTTAGAGAGGGTAGAATTATTCCCAGAGTCACCATTTTGAACTTTGGTTTTAATAGATGTTTGTTCAGGTATCTTAAGTCTAGGATGGGCCACCACTCCCCCGTTTTCTTCGGGGTAAGGAAGTACCTGGAGTACAGACCTTTGCCCCTGTGGATTGTAGGAACTCTCTCTATGGCCCTTAAGGCCAGAAGAGATGAAACCTCTGCCTCTAGGGCAATGGTTTCGGAGATGTTTGCACGTGGAAAAAGATCTGACTCTCAGCTTTGGAAACTTTTTGAAGCCGAGAGCCAGTCCCTGGCTAACTACCTCCAAGACCCACTTGTCTGAGGTAATAGACTTCTAGTCCTGGAAGTAGTAAGCTGGCCTGCCTCCTACAGGAATGGGGGAGTCGACCCAGGCTGACACATCAGGGTGTCTGCTTGGCAGGAGCCTTAGGCCGAGAGGTGGATGCAGCCCTGCTCAACCCCCTTCTGCCTCTCCCTCTTAAGAACCCCCTCTGGAAAAAAGGAGAGGAGGCCTGCACTTGGTAGAAAGGCCTATGAAAAGGCCTGCCCCTGCCCCAGGCTTGCTGCTTTTGAGGGGTTGCCTCCCTTTCCTTGGCCTATGCACTCCTATAGGTGGTCCTGTATTCATCCATCTTTTTCATATAATTCTCTGTCTGCTCCCCAAACAGAGAATTATTAACTTACAGGGAAATCCGTAGCCTTAGCCTGGGTATCCTGAGATAGGCTAGTACACCTGTGCCAAGCTAGTATCCAAAGAGCCGAAGATGTAGCCATGACTCTAGATGACACATCACTGGAGTCCATAGCAGCATGAAACTGGATCTTTGATGCCTCAGTCCCATCAGCAGCCACCTCCTCCAGCTTCTTGGCAAGCTGGGGGAGGCCTGCTTAGCCAGTGCCAGTACAGTGTCCCACCTGGACTTCTGGTACCTGGCAGTATAGGCCATGTAATTAGCCTACCTGAGTCCCAAAGAAGATGCCATGTACTGCTTCTTCGCCATGGCATCCAACTTCCTGGAGTCTTTATCTGGGGGGTGTGAAGCCAGGGGAATGTTAGCCTTATCACAGGCTGCAGCCTGCACAACCCCAACATGGCTGCACTGCTGGTACAAGTACTCTCGCATTTGAGCCCGACAGCACGTACCTTTTGTCCATCCGTCTGTCCACAGGAGGTAAGGAATTTGGAGTTTTTAACAACTTTTGTGTCTGTTTCCCAAAAGACTTATAACGGGGAATAGACAACCTTTTGGACTCTGGGATGTCCATCATCTCCACAAAGTCAGGCTCCTCTTGTTCCTCAACAGTTTCTTCCATAGGGAGCTGGAGGGTTTCTGCCACTTTCCTGTAAAACATAAAGTGGGAAGGGGACTCAGAAAGCCTAGGAGGGGAAACACCAGAAGGCCTGTCTGGGGAGATGTCCGGTTCTATGGGCTCATCCAGACCTTCTATTCCGTCATCATCACCTTCATCATCATCATAATCAAATTTCCGTCTTTTGGATGGGACGTTAAACCGAGGTCCCATATGCCTGGATTGGTGGTAGTTCAGGTGGATGTTAAAGATCCCATGGCACTTATCGAAAAGAGTAGGGGAATTTCCCCGGTGTCCTGGCCAAATTTCTCTCATTCACTAAAAATACCACCAACAGCTTAATCTGGTTCAAGGTCAGTTGGCATTCATCTGTATCCCCCCTCCCCCGGGTCGTGCCTGAAAATAGGCAGGATTTGTCTAGTGCACTTACCCGGTCAACAAAAGCTAAATAAAATAAAATAAAATAATCATCATTCCCCCTCCAGGTCCGGTTCAAAAAAATCTTCAGGGTATAATCTTGAACCGGAGGAACCGACCGAACCGAACGCATGCCAGAAGGTGCTGGATCGGTTGGAACCGAACAAAGCGATTCTATTATGCGAATCACTAGGGCAATTTCTTCAGTGGTCGGATGGTGCGGTACTGGATCCGAACTGGCCAATTTATCTTTTCTTTTTCTTTCTGATGGACCCGATCCCTCGGAATTGGCTCTCCTTTTGCCCGAAGAAGTCTCACCCTGGTCAGAGGGCACTCCTTCTGGTTCGGCCGGAACTGAACCGGGCTGGCCATCCGGGTCAGCGGACTTCTCGGACTCATTTTCCCTAAACCTGCCCAATCTTTTATCCGGGGTGGCTTTAGGGAAATTCTTGCAGATTTGGCAGTCCAAATCGAGGTGGTCAAACCCCAGACAATAAACACAGGTGGTGTGGGGATCAGCCTTAGCAAAGGCCTCCCCACACACACTGCAATGTCCCAGTGGGCCCGGTTTTTCTTTTGGGTTTCTCAGGCGTAGTACATACTTAATCAGAAAACTTACCCTTTGCTCAGCTTCAATGACAGGAGACACTTATATCGGTTTCTAACCGTGTATCGCAGTGTTAAAAAAAAAAAAACACGTTTTTTTTAAACCGATAAGGACCAGTACCACACTAAATTTACAATAAGACAAATTCTACACAGCAGCTGGTTCAGCCGAACTGGTTGAATTATATATAGTTTACAATTTCCACAAATTTTTCCAAATCTAGTCCACTACCTACGTACTTACTGTACCACAGACAGGGATTTGAACCGAAAAAACAAAGAATTTATCGGTAAAACCGACGACTTTAACCGACCGAGAACCAAGGAGAAATCTCCAGAGCGACTGTTCAGTTAGGCGGAGTAAAGAATCTGACAGTTACACTTCAAAGTGCAGCAGACAGAGGTCTGAACCGAGCTCGAGCTCAATGTTCTATGCCCTGCATAGAATTTAACTCTTTCCTCTCCGGAGCAGTTCAAGTGCTGGGGCTAACTGCATATGTCAGAATACAGCAAGACTTCATGTTGTTTGAAAGTTTCAATCTCTTTTTGTGTACATATTTTTCAATTAAGATGAGCATATATGCATGCATGGTTTATAGCAGACATACTATTTCGGAAGCCAGCCTGCATAAGGGATAACATCTGATCATCAGCCAATTCTTGCAATGTATTAAATAAAATTCTGGAAAAGATTTTTGCTATGGCATCTATCAAACATCTTGGCATAACATTTTTTGGCTTGTTAAAAATTCCCTTTCTTAAACAGGGGGATTATTATATTCACTTGCCAGTTCTCAGGCACAAAAGAATTGTTTAAAGAAGAACTGGCAAAAATCGAGCAGCGATCACTGCAAAGTTCGAGGCTTCAGTACCCTGATTCCCTCTGTACACACACTATGTAGTGCAAGATTTTCATACCTTAATACTCGTAACTTTTGAGAATCCAAGGGGTGCAGCCAGCATTTTGTAACAGGTGGGCATGGAGTGTCCGAGATCGCGTTGCTAATAACGCAAGATGATGACACTTCTCCTTCCCCTTCCTGTATTGTGCCCATATGTGTGGAGATTCAATAATCTCCATAATTCCCATGACCAGCGCTATTTTGGTATCCCATGATAACAGCAAGTAAAAAACTGCGACTACAAAATTGCAAATCAAATATAGCGAAAGTATTATTGGCGACCGCAAATAAACAGCACCCAGACATAACAGCAATTACTGCTGTACAAAAATCGCGATCTTTTTCTACCGCGCCCACCATGAAGTTCTTTCTGGCTCACATTGTTGCTCACAATCAGCATTCTCACCCACAGAATCTCACTGAATCAGTCTAAGCTTTGGTTTCTCTATTGTAATTTAAAATGATTACAAGACTAGCTTCAGTTTCCACTAATTTTCTCTAGTTACTAGTTGAAATCTGCTGTACTTCTCCGATTACATGATGCTGTTTACTAATCTAACTGTAAAGTTTAAACCAAACGTTACCTTGGCAGTGCTCTGCTCTGTCCTCTGATGTCTAAGTCTCTGACACCACCGTCAGATTGCTTTTAGGTGGGGGCTCTGCCAGGAATCCATAGAGTGCTTGTTTAATTATAATGCCATCCCTCTAACTTAGATGTCCAAAGCCTGTCTCTTAAGAAAAGGTTTGGTGCGTGTGGTTTTAACATACAGTATTAAGATGCTCTCTATACAAGATATCTACTGCCGCCAGATTGCTTACAGGTGGGGGCTCTGCCAGGAATCAGGGAGTCCTCCTCCTTCTCACAAAAGCGCTCAAAGTCCGATCTCTGGTCAGCAGCACCGGACCCGAGGGGATCAGAAGGCAGCCAAACAACATCTTTTCAACCCTCCGATGTAACTCTCTCTCTCTGATTGAAGTACTGATGCAGCAGCAGTACTCAAAAGATTTAGATTTAAAGCAAGTGATTTACATTTAATTCAGTGACACCAAGCTGGGTGGTCTGATCATAGGGAGATTCTGGGGTGAGATCCAGCGATCGTGACTTAAACAGTTGGGAGATTGGGACACAGACAGAACTGCAGTACATTTGCGTTGACTGTTTTGTTTCAATAAATGTGATCGCGATTTTGATTGAATCGCTGTATTGACATCCGTGTTTATGTAGTACCGCTAATTGTGCAGCCGCGCTTGTGTAGTCACTATAATGGCGTTTGCTATTTTAACATGGAACTGCTATGTTTGCAGAATTTGCATAAATGCCATTGTTATCATTGTTACTTCTGTTCAAATGGGATTCCTGTGATGTATATTATGTACCTGTACCTTATCATTGTGCCATCTTCATGGCCCGGGTCATGCCTGAAAACGGTCCACTGGATCAGTGCACTCACACGGTAAACAAAAACATAAATAAATAAATAAAATAAAATAAATATGCTTACAACATGAACACTTTACCACTAAGGGAATGGAGTCACAGCTGAGAACCTGAATTACCCTAATGGAAGAACTGTCATGAACAAAAAAATTCTCACAGCTATTTTACAAAATCTCCACACCAGTCTTGTGCTATACTGTCTTCAGCTATCTCTAAGTGCACTATTTCAACTATACAACGGAGTTTGAAAATCCAGTAACTTGACTGGTCAAGTAGCATATTTGCCTGTGGGTAAATTTCTCGTCAACTCAGTGGAAAAGTGCCAGCTGACAAATTTACTAATGTAAAAATAACGACATGCACTTCCAGTTTTAATACTGTGATTTGCCGCCATCTTGGCCTGTTCCACTTAATCAAACCACATAACCTCGCAAAACAAAACAAGAAAAAAAAAAACATAAAACAAGAAACAAACAAAAAAAAAAAGAGCAACATAATTGGCAAACACTGAAAAAGAATGATAAAATGTACAGTCCTCTTCCACACTGCTCACATCACATCAGCTCTTCCACTCGCTCCCAGCTTCACTATCCGCCGTCTGCACAGTAAAGAAACAACTAATGCAGTAACAATCCCTTGCTCCCGGTTTAGCTGTGTGCCACATCAAAGAAACAGCTAAAAAAACCTTTTCTTACTTCCAACACCGGCGCATGCAAAACAAACGATCAAAAATGTCGTGGCTCTTATGTCTATTTTGTACACCTGCACATACACTCTCTCTCTCTCGCTCTCTCTCTCTCAGCACTCACAAGAGAAGTTTCTTTCAGCACCGATGAACTGCTCCTGGCAGCTACTCTCTTTCCTGACCAACAATGAAACGTAAAATAAAGCTGCTTGTGGGGTGGTGGGACTACATTATCTAGGGAGGAGGGGCATTTTACTAAAATAATTTTAAAAAGTCAAACTATAAATGTAATATTTTTTTATTTCTTTTTTTACACAACCATGTATAATTGCATTAATCCACACCAGGGTGTGGGTTACGGTGGGATTTACCCAATTGTGGCGCAGTTTAAGTCACTCAGCCACTCCACATAAGGTGTGGGTAAATCTCACCACAAGCCACACTCTGGAGTGGATTACTGCTTAAACAACCTACCCCCAATGCCGAATCAGTTTATGGTAAACGATCTGCAAGACTAGCCAAGAGTGATAATGATCATTAGTTTTGAATTTCTGTTTACATTTTGTTTAAAAGTTTTAAATTTGTGTGGCAAAACAACAACCTTACCTGAAACCAGGGATCATTTTAGCAAATCCAATGACCTTCTGTATGCTGTAACTGACCAGATCTGCCAGGTGAGGCAGCATGGTGAGAGACTGTTGCTCTGGGGATTCAGGTGAACTCTCACTACTGTGCTGCATCATCATCATACTGAAACCTGAGAATTCTGCAACACAAACAACAGATATTTAGGGTGACCCACATCCAGAGGGGGACGGCTCACATTCCAGTATTCCATGCAGGTTGCAGGAAACAGGACAAAAAAGAAAACTGTCCTGGGGCAATACTGCTGCTGCTGGAGCAGACTATCAATAATGTATGGGAAAGCACAGCATTTAAACATGTCCAAGGCAGGGACTGAACAATACCCAAGGGAACAGTCTGGGACTGATTCTGCATAACGCTCACTAGGACAGGATTAGGACTGGGACCGATCTTGTATGGCACCCAAGGAAACAGGTCTGGGACAAAGAACACAGCCTGCAAGGGAACAGGTTTCACAGTATCCTGTACAAAACCCAAAGGGAACAGCTGTGAGCTGATCCTGCCCTGAAACCAAGTGAACAGGTCTGGGACTGATCCTGCCCAGCACCCAAGGGAAAAGGTCTAGGACTGATCCTACCCAGTACCTGTGGAAACAGGTCTGGGACAAAGAACATAGCCTGCAAGGGAACAGGTTTCACAGTATCTGCACAAAACCCAAAGGGAACAGCTCAGGGGCTGATCCTGCCCAGAACCCAAGGAAACAGTTCTGGGACTGATCCTGAACAGCATACAATGGAAAAGGTCTGGTATTGACACTACTCAGCATCAAAGAGAACAGGTCTGGGAATCAACGATTCTGCCAAGAACCCAAAGGAACAGATCTGAAACTGAGCCTACCCAGCACCCAAGAGAACAGGTCTGGGACTGATCTTACACAGCACCCAAGTGAACGGGTCTGGGACTGATCCTGCACAGCACCTAAGGGAGCAGGTCTAGGACTGATCCTGCACAGCGTCCGAGGAAACAGGTCTGGGACTGATCCTGCACAGCATCCAAGGGAGCAGGTCTAGGACTGATCCTGCACAGCACCCAAGGGAACAGGTCTGGGACTGATCCTGCACAGCACCCATGGGAACAGGTCTGGATTAGATCCTGCCCAGCACCCAGGGGAACAGGTCTAGGACTGATCCTGCACAGCACCCAAGGGAACAGGTCTGGGACTGGTCCTATACAGCACCTAAGGGAAAAAGTCTGGGTCAGATCCCGCACAGCACCCAAGGGAACAGGTCAGAACTGATCCTGCACAGAATCGAAGGGAAAAGGTCTGGGACTGATCCTAAACAGCAAACAGCAGTGCACTCAAGTAGAAACGTACAGCTACAGCCAGAAACAGCAGATGCAGAGACAAAATCTATTGAGAATGTATCTCAATGCAGGCACGGACAAAAATTTTACCAATCATCAAGCCGGCCCACTGGCGCAGCGGTAGTGTTACCACTTGTGATGCTGACGACCTGAGTTCAGTAGCAAGCTTAGACTGTCCAAGGGCTGGCTGGCCCGGGGGGTGGGGATGGGCGTTGGAAGGACAGGCTGTCTTCTGGGGGGGGGGCGCAGAAGCCCGGTAAGTGATAAGCTAGGGGAAATGCACCTGGGAGTACCATGGACTCAGCAGAGGGCAGGCAGATGCCGACACATGGCAAGCTGGTCACGTGTCATGGCATCACTGCATGCTGCATCCCTCGGGGACAGGAAAAACTGAAAAATCCTTGGTGGCAGCATGGTGCTTGGACCCTCACAGGCAACACACCTAACTAGCCGGGCTCGCCAGTCCAATGATTGGATCCAGTTTGCTGCAGTGGACTGGGGGACTCTGCCAACCCCACCGGGGGTAGATGTGGGCCATCCGAGGTGGGAGAGAAAAAGATTTAACTATAAAAATAATAATTTTACCTATTGTGCAGATGCCCTGACGCTTCACTTGTTAGGCCCCTGACAAAGCTCTAACGAGTGAAGCACTGGGGCACCTGCATGGTGGATAAAATTCTTTGCCTGTCCCTGCACTGAGATACATTCTTAATAAATGTCTCTGCATTTGCTATCTGTGGCTGTAGCTGTGTGTTTGTTTTTCAGTGCACTACTGTTTGCTGCTTAGTACACTTCGTAGGGGTAGGTATTCCTTGCAGCAGCACTGTTAACCTGTACTGTGAGCACCAGCCGCTTTTTGGACCTGGCACTGATCTTAAACAGCACATACGGGAACAGGTTTGGGACTAATCCTGCCCACCTCCCAAGGGAACAGTTATATGAGAGACCCAGCACTGGGTCTGATCATCCACGGTATCCAGAATGAACAGGTTTTTGGCTGACCCTGCACAGAACCCAGGGAGCGGGCTGGAAAAGCTTTTAAAGTGTTTTGCCCATTTTCTGAATCTATGTTGCTCCTTTATTCAATCATTATACTAGAGGGTGAAAGTTTTAAGAAAGCATACTTCACTATCTGTTCAACGTGCCATTTGAGTTCATGAAAATAGGTTTTACCGTGTGTTTTGTTGGACTCTGAAGAATCTTCTGATGAGTAATTGAACTGTGACTGGAGAGATGATAACCTGGCGTTCCGTAACCTGGCTGATGTTCTTCTTACTGGCGGCTGGAAGAGAAAGATGGAATGGAGTTAGGGATTAGTTATTAAACTAACTTTAATACCTGAATTTAAAATATTCACTTCAAACCGGTTGATAAATGCCATCCTATATTGCATCAGTTCACACATTGTTCAGACTTATACAGAGTGTATCTGGGTGACAGGGACACATACTACCCACGTGGACAGGCCTGGGACAAAATGTGGTGTACGGAGTGTTTGTGAGGCTGTACAGAGTGTTGGTGGTGAAAGATACACTCACTACCCACCTAATACAGGATGTAGTGTACAGAATGTTAGTGGGGTGTACAGAGTGTCTGTGGTGACAGGAACACACACTATCCCCCTAGTACAGGATGTGGTGTACAGAGTGCTAGTAGGGTGTGGAGTGATTCTGGTGACAAGGACACACACTATCCACAGTGAACAGGCTTGGGGTAGGATGGTGTGTGCAAAGTGTTACTGGGATGTACTAAGTATCCATGATGACAGAGGCACATGCTGCACAACTAAGACAAACCTGGGATAGGAAGTGGAGTACAGAGTGTTAGTGGGGTAAACAGTGTCTCCAGAGTGACAGGGACACATATTACATACAAAGGACAGACCTGGGACAGGATGGGGAGTACAGTGCTACTGGAGTATACACAGTAGCCATAGAGACAGGGACACACACTACACATCTAGGACAGGCCTGGGACAGGACGTGGGGAACATAAGAAAAAATTACTCACCTTAGTAATTATGTTTCTTCTAATGGAGTCTTGCTGTATTCTGACAATTGCAGTTAGCCCCAGCACTTGAACTGCTGCGGAGAGTATAGGGTTAAATTTCTATGCAGGGCATAGAACATTGCGCTCTAGCTCGGTTGAAGACTCTGGCTGCAGTACTTTAAATCCAAACCGTCAGATTCTTATGAGCTAAAAACTCACTGACCTATCAGAATGTGGAAATTGTAAAATGTCTACTAGCCAGCTGGCAACTAACGGTCTAGGTTCCCAAAGGAAGACTCAAGTCAGGAAACCCAAAAACCAAACCAGGTAATAAAGCATAACAAATTCTTAATAACCAAACTAAAGCACCCAACAGGAAGTGTGCTGGAGACACCCCTGGGGTGCAACACTGCAGCTGCCCACCCACTTCCCAAAAACAGGTTCTGAGAGGGGAGGCAGGGAGGGAGGTCAGAGTACAGTAAGATTTCATTAGAAGAAACATAATTACTAAGGTGAGTAATTTTTTCTTCAAACAACATAAGGTCTTGCTGTATTCTGACAACTGCAGACTACCAAGCAGTAACTCCAAGGAGGAGGGACAGAACCTACTTTGAGAATAGGCTCTGAAGCATTGATGTGCCAAATCTAGCATCACTCCTAGCCTGGATATCAAGGGAGTAATGCTTGGTGAAGGTATGAACTGTTTTCCAGGCGGCTACTTGGCAAATTTCTAATAAGGGAATATCCCTGGCCGCAGCCAGAGATGCGGCTGTACCTCTAGTGGAATGAGCTCTCAGGCCTGAGGGAGGAATTTTTCCCAGTTTCTCATAACAGAATTGGATACAGGACACGATCCACCTGGCAATAGTTCTCTTGGTGGCATGTTTGCCTTTACCTACTTCCCCATAAATGAGGAGCAACTGTAGGGAGTCAAACCTGTGACCCTCTGTACATTCCATGTAGTAACTAAGGGCTCTTTTAACATATAAACTGTGTAACCTTCGCTCTCCTGAAGAAGCATGATCAGTGAAGAACACAGGAAGAGACATGATTGGTTTAAGTGGAAATCAGAAACCACTTTGGGTAGGAACCTCCTATTGGTTCTAAGGACCACCTTGTCCCTATGGAATGAGATGAAACTGACTGAGCTTGCAATTCACTGATACTTCTGGCAGAGGTAACAGCAACCAAAAACACAGTTTTACAAGTCAAGTACTTCAGCTCTGCTGAGGACATAGGCTCAAAAGCGGGTTGCATAAGATGAGCAATGCAACCATTCAAATCCCAGGCAGAAGCAGGATCCCTAAAAGGAGGATTGGTATGAAGCAATCCTTTGAAAAATCTGCAGAATACAGGATGAGATGACAGAGAGGAAAGCTTTCCCACTGACAGAAAAGCAGAAACAGCTGACAAATGTACTTTGAGAGTAGCTGATCTGAGACCGAGGCCATTAAGATGAACCATATAATCCAGAACTGTAGGCAATTCAGCAGTGTCTGGGGATATATGCTTCTTGGAACATCAAATGCTGAATCTTTTCCATTTGGAGTTAAGTTTTTCTGGTGGCAGGCTTTCGAGAGGCTTTGAGAATGTCCAGAACCCCTTGCGACAGATGCAAATCTTCATATTCTAACTCATCAAGAGCTATGCCTTGAGATTGAGGGACCGAAGACTGGGATACCAAATCCTCTCCTGAGATGAGGTTAACAGATTGCACTTCCTGGGAAGAGACAGGGGAAGATAGACTGCTAGGGACAGCAGCAGGGGATACCATGGCTGCCTGGCCCATTCTGGAGCAATCAGAATTAGTTTGCAGGATTGTGACCTCATTTTGACCAGAACTTTGAACAGAGGAAAAGGAGGGAAGGCACAGAGGAATTTCCCTTCCCAGTTCAGAACCAGAGCATCCAAAGGGACTGAGCCCAGTGCTGGAGGTCTGCAACAAAACAGAGGAAATTGGTGATTGTCCAGGGCTGCAAAGAGATCTATCTCTGGAGTGCCCCACCTGGAAAAAATCACTTCTAGCACCAGGGGATCCAGAGACCATTTGTGATGGCCCTGGGAGATTCTGCTCAGTGCATCTGCTAGCACATTGTCCTTTCCCGGAAGGTGGACAGCAACTTAAGATGTCTGCAGACAGTAAGCCAGAGACCATAGTTTCATGGCTTCCGTGCACAAGGCCATGGACCGAGTGCCTCCCTGCTTGCTGATGTACCGCATGGTGGTGGTGGTGTCTGTCCTGACCTGTACCACCTTGTTCTGCACTGACTGAGAGAAGGCTTCCACAGCCAGGAACACTGCCCTGAGCTCCAAAAGATTGATATGCAGGAGGGACTCTTGATGGGACCACTGTCTCTGAGCTGTGAGAGCCCCGAGATGGGCTCCCCACCCCAACAGAGAAGCATCTGTGGTAAGGACCACAGAGTGGGGCTGATTGACGAAAGGAACCCCTTGCCTGAGACTGTCCTGATTCTGCCACCACTGAAGTGCCTGGATCACAGACTAAGTCACTGGAACTAGTTTTGTAAGAGGATCCTTCTATTGGGACCAAAAGGACCTTGGATGGAACTGAATGTCCCTCATTTGAAACCTGGCTCCTTGGACCACTGCTGTAGAAGCTGCCATGTGACCCAGAAGCTGAAGGAAATGCCTTGCTGTTCAAGAGACCAGAAGGCGGAAAGAGGAGGCCAGCTCTGAAATGGCTGCAACCCTCTGCATGGGAAGAAAAACTCTTGCCTTGACTGTATCCAGCTCTGCTCCTATAAAAGTGAGAAGCTGTACAGGTTCGAGAACTGACTTGGAAAGGTTGAGAAGAAATCCCAAGGAAGTGAGCACTTGCTGGGTCACTTGGAGATCTGACTTGACTTGGTCTGGGGACTGTCCCACAATGAGCCAGTCGTCCAGATATGGAAATACTGAAATCTTCTTCCTTCTTAAAAGGGCCACCACTACTGCCAGGCACTTTGTGAACACCCTTGGAGCTGATGTTAGGCCAAAGGGCATTGCTCTGAACTGATAATGGCCTGAAGGCAATTTGAACCTGAGGTACTTTCTGTGGGAGCACCTGATGGGAATGTGAAAATAGGCATCCTTGAGGTCCAGGGAGGCTAGCCAGTCCCCTGGCCTTAGAGAGGGAAGAAAAAATTACTCACCTTAGTAATTGCTTTTCTTCTCATGGAGTCTTGCTATATTATAACAATAGCAGTCAGCCACTGCAGCTGAACTGCCCGAGGAAGGAGTTAACTCCAGAAGATCTGAGTTCTACAGTAGTGGCCTGTGCCCAAAGTTTATCTGGCAGTTTCAAATGAACTGCGGATCTTACGAAGCTAACATCAAAGGACGGAAAGTCTATGTGAAAAACTACACTAGCCCATGGCTACCTACTAGTAGTAATAACAACAATATAAAGAACAAAGAAACACTCAGAGCCTAATAACAAAATTGATGGTATTATGGTTCGCTTTACCACCCTTGACAAGCATATGAACCCCTCTCCCCAAAGACTCAAGTCCAGGAAGGGGCAATATAAATAACCTAAATGAAACAATCTAGATCCCAACCCAAAGGAAAGAGGGTAGGGAAAACTACAATGGCATGACACGTGCTTGCATTCGCCACCTACCCCAAGTAGAAGTTCTGAGAGGGTAGGAGGAGGTGGTATAATATAGCAAGACTCCATGAGAAGAAAAGCAATTACTAAGGTGAGTAATTTTTTCTTCAAACACCATGAAGTCTTGCTATATTATAACAATAGCAGATTACACAGCAGTACCTCCATGGAGGAGGGTCAGAACCTACTTAGGAAATAGGCTCTGAAGCACAGCTGTGCCAAACCGAGCATCTCTCCTGGACTGGACATCCAGGGAATAATGCTTGGTAAAGGTGTGAACTGTCTTCCAGGTAGCAGCTTGACAAATCTCCAGAATGGGGATGTCTCTAGCAGCCGCTAGAGACGTAGCTGTACCCCTGGTGGAGTGGGCCCTCAATCCTGAGGGGGGTACTCTACCCAGTTTCTGATAACAGAATTGGATACAAGAAACAATCCACCTTGCAATTGTTCTCTTAGTGGCAGGTTTCCCTTTGCCAACCTCGCCATAGGTAAGAAAGAGTTGGAGGATTCGAACCTATGACCTCTAGTGCGCCTAAATAGTAGCTTAAGGCTCTTTTTGACATCCAAGCTGTGCAGTCTCCTCTCACCTGAGGAAGAATGCTCAGTGAAAAATACTGGGAGAGAGATAGATTGATTCAGGTGGAAATCAGAAACCACCTTAGGCAAAAATTTTCTATTAGTCCTAAAGACTACCTTATCTCTGTGGAAAGAGATAAAATCTTCTTCCACTGACAGGGCCTATAGCTCACTTATGCATCTGGCAGAGGTGATAGCTACTAGGAAAACGGTTTTCCAAGTTAAATACTTGAGCTCTGCAGAAGACAGAGGCTCAAAAGGGGGTTGCAATACCGGAGCAATGCAAATATTCAGGTCCCAGGCGGGAGCTGGTTCCCAAAAGAGGGTTAGTATGAAGTAACCCTTTAAAAACTTGGAGAACACCGGGTGAGAAGAAAGGGGGCAGGCTTCCTGCTGACAAAAGCAGAGACAGCTGCCAGATGAACCTTCAGGTAGCTGGTCTAAGGCCTAGGAATTCAGATGGACCAAATAGTCCAGTAGAATGGAAGATCAGCAGATTCTGGGATAATCTGCCTCTCAGAGCACCAGATGGAAAACCTCTTCCACTTAGAATTATAAGTGGTCTAGTGGAAGGCTTCCTTGAAGCCTTTAAATATCCATGACACCTTGAGAAAGGTGTAAGTCAGCAATTCTAGCTCCTCAAGAGCCAAGCCTTGAGGTGGAGGGATTGAGGTCCGATACACTCTCCCTGTGCACAGGCCAGTAAGTCGTGGACTCTGGGCAGGCTCAGGGCAGGGTGGACTGCCAAGGACAGGAGCAGAGGGTACCAGGACTGTCTGGCTCCAATCTGGGGCAATCAGAATCACTCTGCAAGGTTGAGATCTGATTTTACTAGTACCCTGAAAAGGAGAGGAAAGGGGAAAGGCATACAGGAACTTCCTTTCCAGTCCAACAGAAAGGCCCAGAGGGACTGAGCCCAGAACTGGAGGCCTGCAACAGAAAAGAGGAAGTTGGTGGTTGTCTGGGGCTGCGAAAAGATCTATCTGAGGAGTGCCCCATCTGGCAAAGACAGACCCCAGCACTTGTGGATTCAGAGCCCATTCGGTGATGGCCCTGAGAAATTCTGCTGAGGGCGCCCGCCAGGACATTGTCCTTCCTGGGAGATGAACCGCTATCAGGGAGGTGTTCAGGGAGTAAGCCAGAGACCACAACTTCATTGCTTCGGTGCACAAGGCTGAAGACCGAGTGCCCTTGCTTGTTGATGTACCACATTGTGGTGGTACTGTCTGTCCTGACTTGAACCACTTTGTTCTGGACAGAATCTGAAAACACCAAGAGCTAAAAGACAGCTCTGAGTTCCAAAAGATTGATGTGGAGCAGAGACTCCTGAGGAGACTATACCCCTGGAGTGGCAAGGTCGCCCAGGTGAGCCCCACCCTAACAGAGAGGCATCCGTGGTGAGGGTGAGGGAGTGAGAAATGGAATGAAGGAACCCCTGTCTTAAATTGCTCTGGACCTGCCACCAGTGGAGGGCTAGGATCAGAGTTTGAGTAACTGGGACCAACTTGGTAAGGAGTCCTTCCTTTGAGACCAATAGGCCTCAAATGGAACTGAATGTCCTCATCTGGAATCTTGCTCCCTGCACGACAGCTGTGGAAGCAGCCATGTGCCCGAGGAGTTGCAGAAAATGCCTTGTTGGTCGAGGAGACTTAGGGTAAAGGAGGATGCCAGGGCGATGAGTCTGTCCACCCTTTCCGAGGGAAGAAAAGCCCTGGCTAACCTTGTGTTCAATTCTGCGCCTATGAAAGTTAGGACCTGAACTGGTTCCAGAACTGACTTGGTAAGTTTAGCAGGAATCCCAGGGAAGTGAGAAGTTGCTGGGTGACTTGCAAGTGGGATTTCACCTGACCTGGAGACTGACCCACAATGAGCCAGTCGTCCAGGTAGGGGAAACACAGCAACCCCTTGCCTTCTTAAGTGAGCCACTACTAAGCGTAGACATTTTGTGAATACCCTTGGCGCAGAGGTAAGGCCGAAGGGCATTGCCCTGAACTGGTAGTGGCCTGAGGGCAGTTCAACCTGGAGGTACTTTTCGGTGAGAAGGCCTGATCAGAACATGAAAATAGGCATCCTTGAGGTCCAGGGAAGCTAGCCAGTCCCCTGGCCTTAGGAAGGCAATATCATTGCCAGAGTCAACATTTTGAACTTTGGTTTCAACAGATGCTTGTTCAAGTATCTTAAATCTAGAATGGCGCCATTCTCCTGTCTTTTGGGGTAAGAAAGTATCTTGAATAAAGCCCTTGCCCTGAAGGCAAGGAGGAACCTTTCCACTGCTTTGCAGTCCAGCAGAGCAGAAACCCTCTGCTTCCAAAGCAAGGGCTTCTGAAGGATTTGCAGGTGGAAAATGCCTGGCTCTCATCTTTGGAAAGTGTTTGAAGCTGAGAACTAGACCTTGGCCTATTACCCAGAACCCATCTGTCCAGAAGTTAGGGGACAGCCAGTTCCGCTGAAATAGCCAACCTGCCCCCACTGGTACAGGAGAATCGGCCCTGACACCCCATCAGGGTGCTCTGCTTAGCAGCAGCCTTAGGCTGAGGGAGGGGACGGCTCACTTGTGCCACGCCTACCCCTGCCTCTGAAGAAACCTCTCTATAGACAGCAGAGGAGGCTTGAAATTGGTAAAAGGCCTGAAAAGGGCCTGCCCTCACCTCTGGGAGCATGCCTTGTGGCATGGCATGCTTCTCCTTAGCCTGGGCACTTTTGTAGGTAGTTCTGTATTCATCCATCTTTTTCATATAGTTTTCTGTTTGCTCCCCAAAAAGAGAATTTCCCACTACAGGAAAATCCATAGCCTTTGACTGGGTATCTTGGGACAGATTAGTGCATCTGAGCCATGCCAACCCACGGAAGCTACAGAAGTGGCCATGACCCTAGAAGAAACATCATTAACATCAACAGCAGTATGAAATTGAACTTTAGAGGCTTCAATGCCATCAGCAGCCACCTGTTCCAACTCACTAGCCAGCTGGCCATGGGCCTGCTTGGTTAACTGCAATACTGTGTCCCACCTAGATTTCTGATATCTAGCTCATAAGCCATATAATTTGCCTGCCTGAGTCCCAAAGAAGCTGCCATATACTGTTTCTTCTGCCATGACATCAATCTTCCTGGAATCCTTATCAGGAGGATGTGAGGCCAGAGGAATATTAGCCTTGTCACAGGCTGCAGCTTGTACCACACCTACATGACTACACTGCTCAGTAAGGAAGTCTGTATCCGAGCCTGACAAAGTATACCTTCTGTCCATTTTTTATCTACAGGAGGAACAGAATGAGGATTTTTAAAATCTTTGTTGTTTGCTTCCTAAATGACTTATGCAAAGGAATAGACAACCTCCTAGACTCTGGAATATCCATCATTTCCACATAATCAGGCTCTCTTGCTCATCCACAGCCTCCTAAAGGAAGCTGGAGGGTTTCTGCAACCTTTTGTAAAAATAAAGAAAGAAGGGACTCAGACAGAATAGGAGAGATTCTAAAGGTCTGTCTGGAGAAATGTCCGGTTCAATGGGCACGTCCAGACCCCCCAGCCACACATATATTGATCAAATCTCCTCCCCTCCTGTGGTTCATAAAATCCTCCACTTCAAAATCCTGAACCACTGGGACTGAACGAACCAACCTTTTACCAGCTGTTGGTGGTTCTACAGATCCCTGAGACAGTGACTGGACAATCTGAATGGCTTTAGCTATCTCTGCAGCAGTTGGAGACACAATTTTGGACCCAGACCTACTGATTTCCTTGTCTTTTACTTGGGACTGGTTCCTCTGAACCAGCCTTCCTTTTGCCGAGGAAGTCTCGCCTGGTCAGAGGGCACTCCCTCTGGTCCAGTGGGTACTGGACGGGCTGGCCATCCGGTCAGCGGACTTTTTGGCCTCCTCGCTCCCTGAGCCGGCCCAATCTCTTCTCCAGGGTGGCTGCAGGAAATTTTACACACCTGGCAATCTGACAGGAGGTGGTCAGCCCCCAGACAATAAACACAAGGGTGTGTGGGTCAGCCTTGGCAAAGGCGTCCCCACAGACATCACAGTGTTGAAACCAGTGGGCCCGGTTTTTTCTTTGGGTTTCTCAAACATAATGCCAGCCTAACCAAAACTTGCCTTTTGATGGCAGTGCCAGGCAAGACACACCCTTATCGGTTCCTAACTCGTGTCACGGTATTTGAAACCGTTATAATTCCGCTTTTTAGAACCGAGTAAGAACCGAACCGCACTCTAAAACCCACTGTACACTTTTAAAATGCAGAAAATAAACCGATCGGGTTCAAAACCGAACCGATAATTAATTTTCCACAGACTTAAATTTTAGTACTTACGGTTACCAGATAGAGCTTTAAAACCAAATGCGGTAAAATAATAACTTTTGCCGGTTCAAATGAACTCAAAAATACCGCTTAACCCAGAATGAACCGAGCTGAAGGAGCTGATCTCGGGCGACTGTTCAGTGAAGCGGAGTAAAGAATCTGACAGTTTCATTTGAAACTGCCAGATAGAGCTTTGGGCACAGCGCCCTCGCGCTGTAGAACTCCAGATCTTCTGGAGTTAACTCCTTCCTCTCCGGGGCAGTTCAACTGCAGTGGCTGACTGCTATTGTTATAATATAGCAAGACTTCATGGTGTTTGAAGAATTATTCCCAGAGTCACCATTTTGAATTTTGGTTTTAACAGATGCTTGTTCAGATATCTTAAATACAGGATGGGTTGCCACTCCCCTGTCTTTTTTGGGGTAAGGAAGTACCTGGAGTACAGACCTTTGCCCCTGTGTAGGTAAGGCTCCCTTTCTTGCAGGTGGAAAAGATCTGGGCCTCAGCTTTGGAAATCTTTTGAAGCTGAGGACCAGTCCCTGGCTTACCACTTCCAGGACCCATTTGTCTGAAGTAACAGATTTCCAGTCCTGGACAAAGTAAGCCAGCCTGTCTCCTACTGGTATAGGGGAGTCGACCCGGGCTGACACCTCAGGGTGTCTGCTTGGCAGTAGCCTTAGGCTGAGGGGTGGATGCAGCCCTGCTCATCCCCCTTCTGCCTCTCCCTCTAAAGAACCCCCTCTGGGAAAAGGAAGAAGACGCCTGTGCTTGGTAGAAAGGCCTGTGAAAAGGCCTGCCCCTGTCCCTGGCTTGCTGCCTTTGAGGAGTTGCCTACCTTTCCTTGGTCTGTGCACTCCTGTAAGTGGTCCTGTATTCGTCCATTTTCTTCATGTAATTCTCTGTCTGCTCCCCAAACAAAGAATTACCCACCACAGGGAAATCCATGGCCTTAGCCTGGGTGTCCTGTGAAAGGCTAGTACATTTGAGCCAAGCCATTCTCTGAAGAGCCACAGATGTAGCCATGACTCTTGATGACACATCACTGGAGTCCACAGCAGCATGAAACTGAACCTTGGATGCCTCGATCCCATTAGCAGCCACCTCCTCCAGCTCCTTGGCCAGCTGGGGGGAAGCCTGCTTTGCCAGTGCCAGTACAGTGTCCCATCTGGGCTTCTGGTACCCGGCTGTATAGGCCATATAATTAGCCTGCCTGAGTCCCAAAGAGGATGCCATGTACTGTTTCTTTGCCATGGCATCCAACTTCCTGGAGTCCTTATCTGGGGGGTGTGAGGCCAAGGGAATGCTGGACCTGTCACAGGCTGCAGCTTGCACTACCTCAAAATGGCTGCATTGGTGGTAAAGAAACTCTGTATCCGAGCCCGACAGAGTATACCTCTTGTCCATCCTTCTGTCCACAGGAGGTATAGAGTTAGGAGACTTTAAAATGTTTCGAGTCTGCTTCCCAAAGACTTATGAAGGGGAATAGACAGTCTCTTAGATTCTGGGATATCCATCATTTCAACGAAGTCAGGCTCTTCTTGGTCCTGCACAGCCTCCTCCATAGGAAGTTGGAGGGTTTCTGCCACTTTCCTGTAAAACAGAAAGTGGGGAGGAGACTCAGAGAGCCTAGGAGGGGAAACACCAGAAGGCCTGTCTGGGGCGATGTCTGGTTCTATAGGCACATCCAGACTTTCTAAGCACTCATCATCATAATCCTCACATTGTTCACAGTCCCCCTCCTCAAAATCTGGTTCATAAAAATCTTCAGGGGCATAATCCTGAACTGGAGGAACCGACCGAACCGAACCCCTACCAACCAGGGCCGGATCGGTAGGAACTGGACAAAGCGATTCCACAATCAGAATTGCTTGGGCAATTTCTTCTGTGGTCGGAACATGGAGTTCTGGATCCGAACCAGCAGATTTTTCCTTTCTTTTCCTTTTTTGCAGGAACTGACCCTTCAGGATGAGGGCAATCCTTCTGGTTCGGTGGTAACCGAACCAGGCTGGCCTTCTAGATTAGCGGATTCCTCGGTCTCCTTCTCCCTAAGTCTATCTAATCTCTTATCCAGGGTAGACTTGTGAAAATTCTTACATATTTGGCAGTCTGAATCGAGGTGGCCAAACTCCAGACAGTAAACACAGGTGGTGAGGGGATCAGCCTTAGCAAAGACCTCCCCACACTCACTGCAGTGTTGAAACCCAGTGGGCCCGTTTTTTTCTTGGGTTTCTCAGACATGGCCAACCTAACCAAACTTACCCTTTTTTCGGCAACCGCCAGGCAAGACTCTCTTATCGGTTTCTAACCGTGTTACGGGTGTTTGAAAAACACCTAAAAGACGTGAAACCGATAAGAACCGTAACCACACACTAAAATGACAATCAAAAGATATCTATGGATCGGTTCAGTCAACCGATCAGGACTTTTACAATTTCCACAATCCAAAAACACTATCTAAGTACTTACTGTACCGCAGACAGAGTGAACCGAATTGTGGTAAAATAATTCGGAAAACCAAGACTTTAACCGACACTTTAACTGAGTCTTTGAACCGAGCAGCAGGAGAAATCTCTGGAGTGACTGTTCAGTGAAGCAGAGTAAAGAATCTGATGGTTTGGATTCAAAGTACTGCAGACAGAGTCTTCAGCTGAGCTCGAGCTCAACGTTCTATGCCCTGCACAGAAATTTAACCTTATACTCTCCGGGGCAGTTCAAGTGCTGGGACTAACTGCAATTGTCAGAATACAGCAAGACTTCATGTTGTATGAAACATAGAATATGGTGGCAGACAAGGACCGCTTGACCCACCTAGTCTGCCCATTTTGTTCCCTGCCTATACTGTCACTACAGACCCTACCTGATCACCGGCATAGTGTAAATGGGGTGTACTGAGTGTCCCTAATGACAGTGACACAAAAATGTAGGAAAGAACCAGAGAGTTTGTGAGGACAGCAGGACACTTCGTGCAGTTATGGGATAGGCCTGTGAAAGATGTATAGGGGCTGTGGGGACAAGAGAGACACTACCTACACAGGACAGGCCTTTATCAGATACAGAGTACCAACAGATTCACACAGTATCACCTTGGACTGGTCTTGGGCAGAGTGCTGTTTCTGCAATGGCAGGGATATACACTACCCACGTAACACATACCTAGGTCAGGATGTAGAGTGTTTGTGGTGACAGGGATACACACTGCCCATGCAGGACAGGATGGAGTATGTTCAAAGTATCATCAGGGACAGATATTGTCTATGTAAATCAGACTTGTGGCCAGGATATACAAACTGGCTCAGGGGACACAGAGACCCTACTGATGTGGACAGACTTTGAACAGGGTGTAGAGGGTCTACGGTGACAAAGAAACACACTACACATGTGGAAAGGCCTCTAGCAGGGTGTATAGTGTCTGTGAAGATAGGAACACACACTACTTATGTGGATAGGCCTCTGGCAGGGTGTACAGTGTCTCTAAGGGCACGGATATGCACTTCTTATGTGGCCTGGCCTGTGGCAGAGTGCACAGTGTCTGTGAGGACAGGTACACACTACTCATGTGGACAGCTGACTGTGGCAGAGAGTACAAGGTCTCCGAGGACAGTGACCTGCACTCATGTGGAGAAGCCAGTGGCAGGGAGTAAGTCAGTGGTGACAGGGACATGTATCAGCCATGTGGACAGGCCTGTGGCAGAGTGTACAGTGTCTGTGGTGACAGGGACACACATACTTAAGTGGACAGGACTGGGGCAGGGTGTACAGTATCTGTGGCGACAGAACACAGAACGCTCATGTGGACAGGTCTGTGGCACAGTACACAGCTATCTGTGAGGACAAGAAAACACAATCAAGTAAAAGGGATGTGGCAGGGTGTACAGTATCTGTGGTTATAGGGACACACACTACCTATATGGACATGCCTGGGGCAGGGAGCACAGTATCTGTGGTGACAGGACACAGAAAACTCATGTGGACAGGCCTGTAGTACGGTGTATAGCGTCTGTGGTGACAGGAACACACTGCTCATATGAACAGGCCTATGGCACAGTGTACAGTGTCTGTGGTAACAGGTACACACTACATGTGTGAACAGGCTTAGGGCAGGATATTCAGAGTCTGGGGTGACAGAGGCACACACTACTCATGTAGAATGGCCACAGGTAGGGTATACTGTGTCTGTGGGGAATGGGACGCACTACTTAAGTGGACAGGCCTGTGGCAGGATGTACAGTGTCTGCGGCGACAGGGACACACATACTTAAGTGGACAGGTCTGGGGCAGGGGATACAGTATCTGTGATGACAGGGACACACATACTTAAGTGGACAGGTCTGGGGCAGGGGATACAGTATCTGTGGTGACAGGACACAGAACGCTCATGCAGACAGGCCTGCAGTATGGTGTACAGTGTCCGTGGTGACAGGAACACTCTCAACTGCTCATGTGGACAGGCCTATAGTACAGTGTACAGTGTCCGTGGTGACAGGTACACACTACTCGTGTGAAGAGACCTAGGGCAGGCTATCCAGAGTCTGGGATGACAGAGGCACACACTGTGCATGTAGAATGGCCGCAGGTAGGGTATACTGTGTCTGTGGGGAATGGAACACACTACAAGCAGCAGTATTCGTTAGTCAGTAAAAAAAATTCATCAGGTTTTTTTTTAGCAAACATTTATTTCTGATAACCTAAGATTCACGCTCAGTATATTTTGTGTTTTCTCAGATGCTGTTAAACTTTTTTTTTTTTTTTACAGCTGATTTTGAAATTAATGACTCACATCAAAGATGGCCGCCATTTACAATGTTTAAAAATCTCTTCCCCTGGTGTTACCTGTTGAACGTACATGCTAGATTCATACTGTACTTGTATTAGAATGGTTCTTCCACATGTTCTTACAGTAAACAGCACAACATATTTAATTTTGTTCATGGTGGGTGTTGCATGGGCGTGGCATGGCTGTGGCATGGGGGTGGGAACTTAAAAAACTTCAAGACCCCATATCTTGGTTCAGGAATGAAAGAAAACCAAAATAAAAACGTGTATCTTGATATTTTTGGCAGACAAACCTTATTACTGAAAAATGTACATGGTTACTAACAAATACTGCTACTTTAAGTAGATATGCCTGTGGCAGGATGTAGAGTGTCTGTGTTGACAGGGACACACACTATTTATACGGACATGCCTAGGGCAGGGGTACAGTGTCTGTGGGGACAGGGACAGACAGTACTTATACGGGCATGCCTGTGCTGACAGGGACACACACTAACTTATACGGACATGCTTGGGGCAGGGGTACAGTGTCTGTGCTGACAAAGACACACACTACTTATACGGACATCCTTGGGGCAGGTGTACAGTGTCTATGTTGACAGGGACACACACTAATTATATGGACATGCCTGGGGCAGAGGTACAGTGTCTGTGCTGACAAAGACACACACTACTTGTAGAGACATGCTTGGGGCAGGTGTACAGTGTCTGTGCTGACAGGGACAGACAGTACTTATATGGGCATGCCTGTGGCAGGGTGTAGAGTGTCTGTGCAGACAAGGACACACTACTTATACGGACATGCCTGGGGCAGGGGAACAGTGTCTGTGGGGAAAGGGACAGACAGTACTTATATGGGCATGCCTGTGGCAGGATGTAGAGTGTCTGTGCTGACAGGGACACACACTACTTATACTTACATGCCTGGGGCAGGGGTACATTGTCTGTGGTGACAGGGATAGACAGTACCTATACGGGCATGCCAGTGGCAGGGTGTAGAGTGTCTGTGCTGACAAGGACACACACTACTTATACGGACATGCTTGGGGCAGGTGTACAGTGTCTATGCTGACAGGGACACACACTGACTATATGGATATGCCTGGGGCAGAGGTACAGTGTCTGTGCTGACAAAGACACACACTACTTGTAGAGACATGCTTGGGGCAGGTGTACAGTGTCTGTGCTGACAGGGACACACGCTACTTATATGGACATGCCTGGGGCAGGGTGTACATTGTCTTTGGTTATAGGGATACATGCTACTTACATGGACATGCCTGCGGCAGAGGGTACAGTGTCTGCGGTGACAGGGACACACACTACTTACATGGACATGCCTGCGACGGGGTACAGTGTCTGTGGTGAGAGGGACACACTACTCATCTGGACAGGCTAGGGTAGGGTGCACAGTGTCTGTGGTGACTGTGACACACTAAAGTGGACAGGCCTGGAGCAGAATGTATAGTGTCTGCTGTGACGGGGCACACACTACTCATTTAGAATGGCCATGGGCAGGACATACAGTGTCTGTGGGGAACAGGACACGCTACTCAAGTGGACAAGCCTGAGGCAGAGTTTACAGTGTTTATGGTGACAGGGGCACAAGCTACTTGTGTGGACAGGCCTGTGGCAGGGCATACAGCGTCTGTGGTGTCAGTGGCACACACTACTCTCTTGTGCACAGGCCTGTGGCAGGGTTTACAGCATCTGTGGTGACAGGGGAACACACTACTCATGTGCACAGGCCTGTGGCAGGGTTTACAGCATCTGTGGTAAAAGGGGCACATGCTATATATCAAGTCTCCTTTGGAGATCTAGAGGGCTGTATAGTCTAAGAAGCATAGTGATGTTCTGCTTAATGTTCCCAAGACACTTCTCAAAATATGGCCTTCAGCTGGGTTGCCCCTACAGCCTGGAATGCCTTGCAGGAACTGATTAAGCTAAATTTGCTGGTTCGTCCCTCTTATTTCAGGGTACTTCTTGGTCAATTTTGTGTTGACAAATGTGTATGCTGTTGAATTATTATGCAAACTGTATAATATTACTTGTGAATAGTGGTGCTAGCAGTGCCTCTGGCAACCCTGTTTAGTGAGTCACTCGACACAGGGATGGTCCCAGGGGACTGGAGGGGCAAATGAAGTTCCCCTCCACAAGAGTGGTAGTAGGAGCCAGCCTGGTGGCACTCAGGGTTGAGGCGCTGGACACCACACCTCACGCCACGCTGCCGACCCGGGTTTGGGAGCGAGCCCGGGCTGCTCGGGGTCGGCAGGGGAGGGAAAGAATAGAGCGTCCGGAAGACAGCTCTCCTCTCCTGGGGAGGGACAGGGGTCCCAGACCGGTGCTCTGCTGATCTCTGACGGAGGCTGGAGATACAGCAGGCACTGCGGAAGAGAGAAAGGAGTGGGGGAGTGGCAGACGTCAGATACGCCTTGATGTCAGGGCACCAGCCACTCCCCGAGAAAAACAGGGAAAATGCCTCTCGGCTCCGGCGGAAGCAGAGCACCAGGAGCTTGCCCCTGATTTGTGGCCCCCACCGGCATCCTCCCGACCGGCGCGCCACTGCTGTCGGGCGTTGGGGCCTCCGTCCTGCTCAGGTGTATAACCCAGGCTACATGGGCGGAGGATGGCCGGTAGGGTGTGATGTAGGGGATAACTCCATGTGCTCCCGAGGAGACCAGAGCCGAGGCGAAAGGAGGTGCAAATAGAACAAAAAAAAGAAGAATGGTAGTAGGAGGAGGCAGGAAACTATAGGCCGGTCAGCTCATTTCACCTTGTGTGAAATGGAGGTAGATGACACCACTTCATTTCACCCAGTCAAATAAATCTGATTGACTTTTTTGACTGGGTGACGAAGGAGATGGATCAGGAAGGAGTGGTGGATATCGCCTACCTCAATTTCAGCAAGGCCTTTGACATTGTACCCCACAGAAGACTGGTGAACAAGCTAGGTAGCCTGGGGAGGGGGGGACACAAAGTGGCAAACTGGGTTAGCAACTGGTTGAAGGACAGGAAGCGCAGGGTGGTAGCAAATGGGATCGAGTCCGAGGAAAGGAGGTTAAACAGGCAGTCCTGGGGCCAGTCCTTTTTAATGTCTTCAGTGACATTGCTGATGGGCTGGAGGGGAAGGTTTGCCTATTTATGGATAATACCAAGATCTACAATAGAGTTGACACTTTGGAAGGAGTCAAAAGCATGAGGAGGGATCTGGGAAAACTAGAAAAATGGTCACAAGTGTGGCAATTAAAATTTAATGCAAAGAAGTGCAAAATCACATACCTGGGGCAAAGAAACCCGGCGGAGAACTACAGTATGGGGGTGTGGATTGCTGACAGTCACCAGGGAGGAGAGAGAGATTTAGGGATAATCATCACAGATGACCTAAAGGTGGTCAAACAGTGCAACAAGGCTGCTGGGAGGGCCAGTGGGATGTTGAGGTGCATAGGAAGGGTGTATCACCAGCAGAAGAAGGGAGATAGTGATGCCATTGTACAAAACACTAGTCAGGCCTCATCTAGAGCACTGTATTCAGTTTTGGAGGCCACACCTTCGCAAGGACATAGTCCAGAGAAGGACAACCAAAATGGTGCAGAGCTTGCAACATAAAACATAAGAGGACAGATGAAAAGACCTCAATATGTATACACTTGAAGAGAGGAGGGAATTGGGGGATATGATGGAGACCTTCAAGTATCTGAAAGGCTTAAACAAAGTGCAGGTGGGCGACATCTTCCAGTAGAAGAGTTGTATAAGGACAAGGGGGCACAGTATAAGATTGGAGGGGGGCAGGATAAGGGGAAATGTGAGAAAGTTCTTCTTCACGGAAAGAGTGGTAGATGCTTGGAATAGCCTACCCCAGGAAGTGGTGGGTGCTAACACAGTGGGGGGTTTCAAACATGCAAGGGATAGACTTAAGGGAACCCCTGACGAGGGCAAGAGAGGTAAAAGCCAATGACCAAGTAGGGCCAGCAGCCAATGATGCAGGCAGGGAATACGGGCAGACTGCATGGGCCTAGCGGTCCTCATCTGCCGTCAACTACTATGTTACTTTGTGAACCACGGCATTTTTGTGTATTCCTTTCTACTGCGAAAGCTACATTTACCTACTTCCATTGTTATCAGCCTCTGTATTAGATCATATTAGGTGACCTATTTGTATGATCTAACCTTAACCTCTGTACTTTGTGTACTGTAGTATACATATTGTGGATCTATGACATCGCATTGAGAATTTCTTGTTGATGTGACATTTCCCCAGCACCACTATGTTGACCGCAATTGTGGCTGGCATTGTGCCGTGGGAGGACAAAGGTGTTTTTCGGGGGGGGGCTGAGTCTGAGTTGATTCAGGGAGGGGGTGCAGGACCTTGGAAAACAGTGCCAAGGTCCCAAGCAGACTTTACAGTGATGTGTCGATGTTGCTGGCATAGACATCGCTGTAAACTTGTACTTATATGGTACTGTTATCTCACCTTTTATACTGTTACCTGTCCTAACCAGGACCTCCTTGTAAAATAAATGAATACAAATGCAAATACTCATGTGGGCAAGGGGTACAGTGTCTGTGGTGACAGGGGCACACGCTACTCACGTAAACAGGCCTGAGGCAGGGTGTCTGTGGTGACAGGGACAAACTACACTCATGTGGACAGACCACGGCAGGTGTACAGTGTGGTAACAGGGACACGTACTACTTAACAGTACATGGACAGGCCCAGAGGCATACACTCAGTTAGTCAATCCTTATTCCTCTAAACATTATATGTAGAGAATATTTTAGTAAGGAACAGCAGGCTGCAGCTGCGAACTTGCCAGAATGATTTGGAGTGTGAGAAACAGCAGGCTGCTTTCCTTTAAAATACTTGCAGTGAAGGGTAGCAAAACAGGTGACACCATCCTGTGAGCTGGAAATACAGCTATGTCCAAGTAAGAGCACACTCTCAGGTCGTGATAGGACTCATTTTGTAAACGGGACTGAATCCAATTTATGTTGACTGAATACAAGACCTCGAGTAGATCTCCTGGGAGGTTGCTGGGACAAATCTTTTAGACATGCACTGTGTAGTGGCCTGGCTGATGGCTAATGGTATCCTGTGTCTGAGATCTAATGGAATAGGATTCTAGTGTTCGGCTCTTCTTTGGATCAGCTCAAGTAGCGTTTAATTTGCAACACTGTACATACCCTGAACTGCTGGAAATCTGAATAGGATGAATCATAGGTCTTGTGGTGAGCCTCAGTAAGAATGTCAATGAGTTGTTGCTGCTCTGCTGTCAGTTTGGGCTTCATGGCCTCTTTCATAGCTTCCTCCTCTTTTCTCTTCATTATCATTTCCTTCTTTCTCTGCACCTCCTCATCTGTCAGGATGACTAGTGTAAGAGACACAAACAGTCTCCAGTTAGTGTGACAAGTTTACTAAGTATACAATTCCAAATCCTTTAGCCCTGGAGTGACAGGTCACAAATGCCGTAACTCTGGGAACCATGACGTCTGACCTGGTCAAGGAAATACAGAGATGTTGATTTCCTATTTACAACAAGCATTTGTCAGTGTTGAACGTTTGCTTGCTGGCATTAGCACTGGGAATGCAGGAGTTAGACAGATGCAGAATAGGAAGGCAGTGAAGTATTGAATTTCACCCCAACCCCACCTCCACCCTTCAGAAAGGGACAGGCACTGGGGTATGCGTTTGGGTCATTGCCCATAACGTTCATGCCATTTCACCTCACCCTATTCTGTAGATACCAACAAGTGTTGAGGTGTGCCTTGGGGTGTTCGGCTTCACAGTCACCCCATTCCAGAAGGACATACGCTGATATGGGTACAGTATAGGAGAATGGGGTGAACTCTGGGGCCGAAGAGTCCAAGGCACACCTCAATGCCTGTCACTGGCTGCAGTGTGGGAGGGTGGGGTGGAATGGCATGAGCATTACAATTGGCAATCCAAAGGCACACCCCTGATGCCTGTCAGTCTGTGATAGGGGACGTTATGGTTAGAAACTCCCCATACTGGCGCTTGTTGATATTTGCACTACAAATTTTCAACATGGCCTTTTTGTGACCCACACCTCATGAAAGCATTTGGGACCTCTTCTCATGAACAGTGGCACTGTGATTTTGTTAATGTGTCCCGAACATTGAGTTCCCACAGCGACCGTGCCATTCTGCGCCAGATGTGAAAACATAGATTGGGCAGGATGTGAAGAATGACAGCTGTACCACTCATAGGGAGGTGTGAAGAGATGGCTATGTTAAAAATCTGTAGTGAAAATATTAAAAATGCTCAAACTTCCAAGCATATGTGGAAACTGCGCAACGCATGTACGTAACACAGTCATTTAGTGGAATTATTTCACCAAATTTTCAACATAGACATTTTGTGACCTCTGTTCATGAACGCTGTCACTATGATTTTCTGAATCTGTCCCGAACATTCATTTCCCACAGCGACCACGCTATTCTGCGCCAGATGTGTAAATGCATATTTCAAGCAGCATATGAAAAATGACAGCTGTAATGTTCATAAGGAGGTGTGAAAAAATGCCAATGTTGAAAATCTGGAGTGAAAATATTACAAATGTGCAAAATTATGAGGGTGCTTGGAAACTGCGCAACGTACGCTCGAAACACAGTCATTTCATGGACTTGTCACTAAAACTTCAACACAGGCATTCTAGCACCTCTGCTCATGAACGGTGTCACTATGATTTTCTTTTTTTTTTTTAACTTTATGTTTATTAATTTTCTTATTAAGCAGACAATTAACTTCATATTTGCTCATACATGGTATAGGTGTATAACAATTACATTCCAAGTACAGAAAAAATTAGTACAGTAGAGACCATGGAATCTGATACAGTAGGAGATGGGGGAGTCCCGGACAACAGGCGAATTTATTGACAAAAAGTCCCAAACATTGACGAAAATTGCCAGCCTCTTCAGTGGCTAAAGGTGTATTCAAAAGGTAGAATTTCAAAAAGTGATTATACAGTATCACGACTGCTATTAAAACCTAGAGCTTGATTTTAGGGAAAAACACAAGGAAATTAAAACGCACCTCCACTTGTCCCCCTTCTTACACTAGTGGCTAATAATCACAGTATTTCTCAGTTTAACACATTCTCATAACTGTAATATAGAACCCCTTACAACAACTGTGGGTTCTAAAAACAATTTAATAGAATTTGCAGTAGCAACCTCTACAAGCATTTTCTCACTACAGAGCATAATATCATGACTCTTCCAATACCAGCAGGGAGTCCTGCGAAAGTCCGCGTGGCACAACAGCCACAAACATATCCCAAAGAAATAACTTGTTAGTGTCTTTGAACTATGCCCTTAAATACCTTATTTAATACTTTGTGTGCTGAGAACTATTTCCTAACACACATCCCAACAACAAGGAAAGACACTTTGCTTTAAGGGTTTATGCCATGACAGTAGAAGTTTTAACACTTGTCCCAGACTCACTGTTCCAAGTTTCCTCTGAATTGGAGCTCCGTGGTTCCGATGGTTCTTGCCGGCCGGTGAACTCCATCTCGACCTTCTCCAACCAACGATCAGCATCCTGCGGACTAGTGAACTGCCATGTTTTCGCACTATAAACAATCCGCAAACGTGCAGGTAACAAAAAGGAGTGGATTATCCCCAGGCCCCTCGGTCGTCGATGTACTACATCAAAACTTTTGCGTTTTGCCTGAGTTTGATAGGAGAGGTCGGGGTAAAGTTTAATATCTGCCCCATTCGCAGTCAAGGGTTACGCCATTCTAGCAGCTGCAATTAGCGCATCTCTGATTTTGGAACCTCTTGACCTCAGAAGAACCGTGCGAGGCTGAGTAGGATCTGCGGGGCGAACATGAGGAGAAACTCGATAGGCCTTTGTAAGGGCTGCCCACTGAAATCCTGTTCCCAGTTGCAGATTTTGTTTGAGCCAGTCCAGCAGATAATTTAACACAGACGTCCCCTCGACTCCTTCAGGGAGTCCAACAATCCGGACATTACCCACCCGTATCTCATTTTCGAGGGCTTCCATACGACCTCTCGGCTGATTATTTTCTTTAGTTAAGGTTGCCACTGCAGTCATAGTGGTCACCGTCCGTTTCTCCGACTCCGCCACGGCACCTGACAGGTTCTGGATGGAGGAATCATGTTGCTCGAGATTTTGCAGGGTTTTCTCAATTTTTGAGTCCATGGCCCGCATGGACTCAAGCATAGTCTGCCAGGGAAGTTCTGTCATTTTTTCTGAGATGGCCGCTCCATTACTATTCGATGAGCAGGCGGCCTTGTTAGGCTGGTGCGACGAGGTTTTCTGCGCTCCCTGTTTTTGCCCCTTCGTTCTACCCATAGCAATTTTGGTATCCACTAGTACAGAACAGCTTGCAGGAACAAATTCTGAAGTCTGTTTTCTTAGAGAACTGTTAAAATTTATACTATCTTTGAATTTTAACCACCTCATGTAGGAGAGCTTGTGATGGTGCTTCCAGCCTAGAAGATGGCTCTTTAGCGCCCCTCTGTGATTTTCTTAATCTGTCCAGAACACTGACTTCCCACAGCGACCGCACTATTGTGTGCCGGAAGTGCGAAAACATATTTCGGCCAGGATGTGAAAAATGAGAGCTGTACTGTTCATAAGGAGGTGTGAAAAATGCCAATGCTGAAAATCTGGAGTGAAAATACTACAAATTTGCTAAGTTACGAGGGTGCGTGGAAACTGAACAACACACGCTCGTAACACAAGTCATTTTATGGCCGTTTGTCACCAAATTTTTAACAGGCATTTTAGGACCTCTGCTCATGAACAGAGTCACTGTGATTTTCTTAATCCATCCCAAACACTTATTTCCCACGGCGACTGCGATATTCTGCCCCAGAAGTACGAAAACACATTTCGGCCAGGACGTGAAAAATGACAGCTATACTGTTCATAAGGAGGTGTGGAAAAATGCCAATGTTGAAAATCTGAAGTGAAAATATTACAAATTCGCGAAGTTACGAGGGAGCGTGGAAACTGCGCAACGCACGCTCGTAAAACAGTCACTTTTGATTTCTTTTCACTGAAATTTGCAACATAGGCTTTTTGAGCCCACCTCATGAACAGTGGCACTGTCATTTTGAGATCGGTCCCGAAAGGTGATTCCACGCAGTGACCGCAAAATCACCTTTCGACTGAATAACGCCATGACAGTGGCTGTATTCATGAGGAGGGGTCCCAATAACCCCATGTTGAAAATCTGGTAGCAAATGTCCCAAAACTGGCCGAGATATCAACATAAGTTGAAAAAAACCCTATTTATGCCATTATACAGCTTACCGGCATTTCTTCAGTTCATGGTTGGCTTTAAAGAGTGCAGACGTGTTCCTGGCCCACCGAAGATCGTCGCGCCAAGCTCCGGAGGTAAGTATGGGTGGGCGGGTGAGGTGCGCAGAGGGTGGGCGCAGGCACGACAGACCGCGAGGGACCACTTTCTTTATTTCAGGGACAAAAATAATAAAAAGGATGTCGCAGGAAGATTTTTTTTTTCAGGCTTCATTTGTGCACACTGGAGTGGGCTCCCGGTGTGCTGCCTGCGTTTTGGGGAAGGGGACTTAGCTGATGGGGATTGGGCCCCCTGTCGGCAAATAAAGACTGTCTGGGGAGGCATGATGCCGAGGGGGATTGGGAACCCCCCTGGCACACAACAAATGGGGACATTATGCCCGACGAGGTGGGCTCCCCATCGGCAAATGAATTGGGTCACTGGCATGCCGACAGGGGGGGATTGGGCAGCCCCGTCAGCTGACACGGGACTGTGAGGCGGCAGCGCTCCCTCATTGCAGCGGAACTGCTGACACTGCAATGACGAGGTGGACCCTCACTGCAGCAGCCAAATCGTTTCAAGTTGGTGGCACTTCTGCAGAACCAGTGTCATCAGGACACTGGGCCTGCATTGGATGCACACCGCCAAGCCCATAAATGCAGTGCTGGCATTGGCTGCCACACTGCCGTACTTCCACAACCCACTTCTCTCCTAAGCTGCCGCATAATGCTTCTTCTGCATGTGCGCAAGCAAACATAAAAATGGGCAGTTCAATTTAGACTCATTTTCAAATCCGAATTTCCCAAAATCCAGTGCAAATTAAGATGTATTTTGCACTAAAATTTGGAAGCAAATGGATTTTTTTTATTTTATTTTTTTTTACACAAAAAGTTGGTGATGAATTTTGGGGTGGGGGTAGGATAACTGGGTATGTGTGCATGGAGTTGTGCTAGACACTGGTACACAGTATGGGTTTGCATTTGCATAAAAAATTAATGTAAATGCTCCATTCAACAGAAACACTGGAAAGGAAAAAAAAAACAAAAAAAAACAGCCAATTCTGTTTCTACATTTACACAGAAAATCAAATGCCCTCGAAATGTAGTAGTATAGGCTGTAACAATAGCTGAAAGATGGAAAGTGGACAATAAGAAACATTTTTTTCTTGTCAAGTGTTTTTTTTGTGACTGTTTCTCCCTCCCCAGTGTCCCACATTCTGGCAGGCACTCCAGCCCTGTCCCTCGACGTCTGCAGACACCAGCTTTCTTCCTCCAGTGCCCCCCCCCCGTGGGGGAAGGGGCGTTCACCCACACTGTTCACGGATCCGGTTACAGCTGGTCGACTGGCTGGGGGCGGGGACTGCAGGTGCCCGCCGTCATCCAACTGCTGGTGGTTTTTCCAGTTTTCTCTGCAGAGAGGGCATGTTAGGACCCCAATGGTGGGGCTACACACACTTCCATACTTGGCACACCTGGCATCTGCCCCTCCTTCTGGCAGCATTGGTGTGCCAGCCCCTAGCCTCCGCTAGGGGCCAGGCTAACACCAAATGCTGTATCACCCCCTCCCTGGAGAGCTGTCTTTGGGGCACTCTATTCTCTTCCTCCCCCGCCAGCCCCCGGTGACCCGCTTGCACCACGAACATGGGTCACCAGCATGGCAGGAGGTAAGGCATGGATACCTCAGCCCCCTACACCACTGGGCCGGCTCCTTGCCAAGTTTTACCTTCTGTACTGATGAAATGTAATTTTTGATTAGGTTTTTACTCAGTCCTTTTTTTTTTTTTTTTTTTTTTTTTAAATTCTGTGTTTATGCCCCTTTCTCATCTCCAGACCCTATGGTGCGCATAGCTCACTGGTGCGGTGCCTCCTCTATGCTGCCTTCAGATACCCCCTTGGGAGGGGTTGGGGTAGGGAATTTTCCTCCAAGTATACTACACTTGTCAGCAGGTTTGCAACCTTCTGGTGGACTGCAGCCCAGGACACTGGGGTCTTTCACCTTCATGGACTCAGACCATTTTCTTTTGTTCTGTCCTCCCTCTAGGAACTCCGACGTGCAATGACGTCAAGGGCTGTTCACTAAACTGAGGGTGGTGACTTTGGACACTGGCAGAGTCCCTCTCCCCTTTAACCATCAGCCGCACTGCCACCTGAGGTTACCCAGGTGGCAGTACTGAAGCGTAGGATGGGAACCCACCTTCCCAGGAGATGGAATGCATCCTGTAGAAGCTCAATTCCTTTAACACTGGCTGGCCCCTGACAATCTGAGCTCAGTCCCAAACCCATATTTCTGGCAATGTGAGTGGTACTGCTGCAGATGTGCCAATGGGCCAGCCAGCCAGTCCTTTCACATTTTGACACTCATTTTTTTACGCCAGTGGATCTAGTGTGGCACATATTTTAAAATCTGCAGTGCTGTCACTGAGTATAACCCAATTCGTGATGGATCAGTATGGACTTGCTCCAAACTCCAGCCATACACTCCTTAGAGTAGGAGAGCACCACCCTCTGCAGGTCCAGGGTATGGAGCCTGTGAGTATGGCACAACTTTCAGCAGCAATCAAGTAGTCTGGAATACTATTCAGAGCACCAGATGGAAAAGCTTTGCCATTTGGTTGTGTATGTTTTACTAATGGAAGGCTTACGTGCAGCAAAAAGTATTTCAGAGACCCTCTAAGATACCTTGTGCCTGTTTACTACCATCTCTTCAGGAACCAGGTCTGAAGATGAAGGGAGTACAGGAAGTCCATCTTGAGTGGAAGAATCCTCGGTTTGCTGACAGACAGTCTGCTCAAGAGAGGAAAACATATCTGTCGAGGACAGCAGAGGGCCACCAGTGTCGTCTTGCTCCTTCAATATGAGCAATACCCTCTGCATGAGAAGGACTGGTGGAAATGCATAGAGAAACAGATGTTGCCATTGCAATCTGAATGCATCCTGACAGAAAATGCCATATCCTGGATTTCTGGAGCAGAATTGAGGCAGTCTGGTGTTGACTGGGGACTCAATAAGGTCCACATCTGGAATATGTCACTCATCAAACAACAATCTTACAACGTCTGGAGCTAATGACCACTTATGAGGCTTGGCTTCTGTTCAGCTAAGCTCATCTGCCAGAGTATTCTGGACTCCTGGCTGATAAACTGCTTGGAGCAGGAAACCCTGCTCCAGGCTCGATTCCCACACTCTAGTCACCTCCCTGCAGAGAGGGTTAAGAGTGTGCTCCTCCTTGCTTGCTGATGTAATGCATGACAGACTTGTCTGTCCGGAGGAGGACTGTTTTGTGGCTGCCTAGGTCCACTAGAGCTCTCAGGCCATATAAAACAGCTCACATCTCCAACACACTGATGTGGCGATAAGCCTCTTATATATCCCAGTCACCATGTGTTTGGAGGCCCTGACTGTGGGCCCCCCCACCCAACAGGGAGGTATCTGTGGTGAGAATCACTTGAGGCTCTGGTTGGCAGAAGGGGAAGTCCTTGAGGAGACTGTCCTCCACTGACCGCCAGGTGAGTGACCAAACCGGGTTTGGTCAAGAGAAAAGGGGTATGTTTGAGGATGCAACGCTTGTGACCACTGTGCACAGAGCATCTACCAAGTTGTTCTCATGTGCAACCATGCTGGGGCACTCTAAACGCAGAGGAAGCTATTAGGCCCAGCATGCACTGCATGCAGTGGGCTTTCACAGTCTTGCACTCTATGATGTAGTATGCCATCTGCAGAATTGCCTGCAGACTGTTCTCTGGGAAAAGGGCCCAGGCCTTGGTTGTATCCAGAAGAGCTCCTATGAACAGCAATTGCTGTGAGGGGTGGAGCTGAGACTTTGAGATTCAGTAGAACCCCATTGTGATGAAGAACTGAGAGGCAGTGACCACTGCCTGTTCTGTCTCCTGCCTGAACAAACTGGCAATTAGCCAGTAGTCCAGGTAAGGAAAGACTTGGGAGTCTTAACTTTTGCAGGTGTGCCACGAGTATTGCAAAGCACTTTGTGAAGACTTGTGGAGCCCAGGAAAATCCCAAAGAGTAGGACTCTGAACTGGTAATGCTGTCCCAGCACAATGAAACGGAGGCATCTGTGGTGGCTGGGGCATACTGATATATCCTAGTATGCATCCTGCATATCCAAGGATGCTACCAGTCCTACGGTTTCAGGAAGGATAGCAGGGAAGAATAAATTACTCACTGTAGTATTATTTCTTCTTAAGGGATCCCTCACTATGTTTACACTTTATGCAGTCATCTCAGCTGAGAGTGACACCCCAGAGATAGAACCTATGCAAATTTTTAAATTTGGAATGTAGGTTCATACTCTGCATCCGCGCTGCACTCTGGCCATTGCTCAGCTCTGTTTCTCTGCTTGAAGAAAGCACAGTCACCCCGTAGTGAATTCTGGTATCAGCTGGTTCTCCAGTTGAGTTTCTTACTTTTGCAGTTTATTTATAAGGTGTTTCTTATTTTTTTGATTACTGTGGGTTTAGCTAGGTTTTGCAATGATTTGTGGTTTCACCGACTCCAGACTGATTCCTAGGAATCGAAGAATATCCTAGTTGACTACCAATTTTTTTTTTTTATTTAAATTGACTATAAAACCACTTTTTTTTTCTTTGAAAATTGCAGTGGTTTGCTATTTTTATGCTATTCAATTTACAGAGAACGGAGCCCTGTCACTTTCTGTTTCAGTCTCACTTTAATAAATAAAAGTTGCAATAGCTAAAACAAAGACCGCATCCACTAAGTGATTCCTATTGATAGACTATCCAGGGATGCTAACCAGAGGTTTCAGGAAGGGTAGCAGGGAATCCAGAGAAATAATTTTGAATCTTTCTAGAGCCCCGAATCTGGTCAGATTTCTAAGCTCGAGAATGGGGCGCATCCCCCCCCCCCCCAGTTCCTTTTGAACTAATAAGTAGTGAGAGTAGAACCCTGTATTTTGTTCAGACTCTGGTACTTCTTCCACCACCCTGTCGCTTAGAAGGACAACAATCTCAAGTGCCAAAAGCTCTAACATATGAGCTAATAAGAGGAGCTGCCTTCTGCGCAGATGGTCCAGAGGGTATCCTGTAAACTCCAGCGAGTATCCTTCTCGGATGATACTGAGGACCTTCCTGTCAGTTGTAATGGTCTCCCACTGACTGTAAAACTGGGTCAGGTGTCTCCACCACCCAACACCACTGGGGAAGAGAGGCTGCCTCAGGCAGCTGAGGCAGGACATGGGCCAGAGCTTCAGATGGTGGCACTATCTGCTTTTGGTGCTTGTGCCTTTGTCTGTGCCTTCTTCTGAGGCTGGAGAGGCGGAGATTTGTTTTAGGCTCTCCTGCCCTTGCCAAGAAAGGTCAGCTTATTCTGAAAGAAGCCACATCCTTTGCCCTTCTAAGGGTTAAAAGGCGCTACCGTGGAAGTCTAAAGTGTCATTCTAGTTTTGTTAGAGCCATAAGAAATTGCTCTACCTGCTGTCCAAACAGATAAGTTCCATCAAAGGGAGCATTCATAACCTGCTGTTGGACATCTTGGTGAAACCAGAAGTCTGCAGCCAGGAATGTTGACTGATGCAAAGGCTTGCAGCAGAGCGAGATGCAGTATAAGGAAATAAGAATTTGCCAGTCGAAATAGGCCACCTGGTGTATCAAGTCTGCTAGAGTGTGCAGCTAGCACCCTCACCTTGCAGCGGCCCTGCCCCTCCTTCCCAATTACCCCCCTCTTACCTTGTCCCATCCCCTATTGAAACTAACCACTATCTTACAGGCTACCACCTCCTCTGGTAGAGCATTCCGTTCTGCCACAATCCTCTCCGGGAAAAAGTGTCTCCTCATTTCCGTCCTAAATCTTCCCCCCTCCAATTTAAGGCCATGCTCTCTCATTTCCCTTCCTCTCCTCAGCCTGAGTATCCCTTCAGTGCCTGCCTTGTTTAACCCCTTTACGTACTTAAAGGTCTCAATCACATCCCACAGGTCCCTTCTCTCTTCCAAAGAGTACATGTTCAGCTCTCTCAGCCTCTCCTCATATGGTCTGTCCTCCAATCCCTGTATCATCCTTGTTGCCCTGTGTTGTACTCCTTCCAGTAATTTCACATCCTTCTTCAGATGCAGCCTGACCAGTGCCCTGTAAAGAGGCAGGATCACCTCCCTGCTCCTGGAGGAGTTCTCTCTTGCGATACAACCCAGCATCCTGTTGGCTTTCGCTGCTGCCCTCCTACACTGCTCTGTATCATTAATCTTCCCTGTTACAACCACCCCTAGATCCTTCTCCTCCTTGGTAGAACTCAGCTGCATCCCTCCCTGGGTTCTTTGCTCCAAAGTGCAGAACTCTGCACTTTTTCGCACTGAACCCCAACTGCCACGCCTCCAACCACTCCACCAGTTTGGTTGGGTCATCCTGCAGCCCCTGTCAACCTGCTATATCGTCCACTACCAACCCCAATTTGGCATCGTCAGCGAATAAACTAATTTTATTCCTGACACCATACGAGATGTCCACTATGAATATTCAAACAGCACTGGTCCCAGTACTGATTCCTGCAGCACCCCGCTCGTCACAGCCCTTGGAGATGAGAGTCCCCCCCCCCCAATACCCTCTGCTGTCTTCCCTGCAGCCAATTCTCAATCCATTTAACCATCTTAGTCCCCTTCCCCACGTATCCCAAGTACCCTCCCAATCTCCCATGCGGCACCGAATCGAAGGCCTTACTGAAGTCCAAGAATATGACATCCACCACAGTATCCTGGGCAAGTATCAAAGACATCCACAAAGGCTTTAAGTTGATGACTGCTGGAGTCAATAACGTGCTTGACAGTCTGCAGAACATCTTGTTTAGCTTTTGATTCTGGCAGAGACTCTCCCAGAGACTTTAGTTTGCTCCAAAGCGTATACTCATACTTAGGGAAGTGCCCCTGGTAGCTGGCAATTCTCATGCCCAAGGTAGCTGAAGTGTAGGCATGCTTGCCATAGTGTCAATCCTGCACGACTCCTGGTTAACAGAGTGCACAAAGATCTGGGGAATAATAACCGTGTCATTCTTGGCAAGGGTAACAATGGCATCAGCTACAGGTTGAGAAAGATTCAGTGGCTTATCCTTGGGGGTAGTGTATCTCTTGTCAGCCTGCCTGCAGATAGATGTCACCGAAGCAGGCCGACTCCTGCTCGCATCAGAGTTTTGAATGTGGGAGGCATAGGAAGAACTAGACTGACTGATATATTGGAAACGTTAAGCTACTCCATTCGGAGAGGTTTACCTTGGTCAATGTCTGCAGGCTCAAAATTAAGAGTGGACTGCATATTTCTTAGCAAAGCCTGGAAAGTCAGATCCTCCTGAACCACAGACACATGGACTGAGACAGAGGTGTCTAGGCTAAAAACAAAACAAACAAAAAACAAAAGAGTCAATGAGGAGGTTGGGTTCAGATGCATCCCCCTCTATATCTCTCCTTCGGAAGGGGAGTCCTTGAGGGGTGTGGGTCATAGGCCCTCCAATCCAGAATACGGCTGTGGCAACAGGGGCCACTATGAAGGGTGGTGCTGGAATCGGAACTGAATCCAATGCTGGATCTGGCGCCAGAGCCTGTGTCAATGACCCAACGGGCACCAAAGTGACCAGCAATGGCACCGTGTCCAGTCCCATCCCTATGCAGGATGAAAGGGGGGGGGCAGTGGGACGGACGTTGGCAGTGCAGTCACCCGCAAAGAGCCTAAGGCTGTTGCTGGAGCCAAACACCCTACCTAGCCTGATGGTCCTGCCTGCAGCTCCAGCTCCACCAACCCTGAGGGGCCAGAGATGGATCCATAGGCAGAGGCTGCAGGCACAACACTGCACCCATTGCTCCATAAGAACTGCCTACTAATGGAACTGCCCACTGGAGTCTGCACTAACAGACAGAGGGGGGCTCCTGGCCTGAGACTTTGACCTCCTGGAACCAGAGGCCCTCTCTGACACCAAAGGAGAAAGTAAGGGCCTCCAGTTCTACAGACTAAAGATCTTGCAGTAGACCTCGCAGAGGGTGACCTCGACTGCTGCTGTTTCTTTCCTTCTGGCAGGAAGAGGAAGAAGACAAGGCTGAGCAGCGCTGGGATCCCAAACATGGTCGGGATTGAGTCCGCTTCTTTTTGTGCTTATGGGAGGATTGTCTTTCTTTCCAGGCACTGGACTGCCCATAGTCAGAACAATTCTCTGTGGAAAAGTGGACCGGACACTGCCCCGCTGCCAGAGCAGCCTGCCTTTTCAGGCTCCCTATCATACATACTGCATGGCCTTCAACTGTTTACACTCAATAGGTTTGAGTGAGAGAAACATTTTTTTTTACGTCAGACAAAACTCTAAACTGACACAAAAATATTAAACTCTACTTTTAAACACTAAAACTGAAAAAAACTGAACGTTGTACAGATGTGAAGTTCTGACTCCCGTCAGGTGAGCAATGTCGTTACTGATGCACACCCAATTTGTGGGGGGAAGGGGAACTGAGGGCTTTTGCCAAGGTAATTCAGTGCCTACGAGCTCAGTTTTCGTGGAGCATATATGTGCTCAACTTACCTCAGCACCAGCCCTCCGAAAAGTTCTGGCACATGCAGAATCCTAGCACCTCCGCTCAGACACAGTAGTGGGAATCAATGGTGAAGACAGGTTCCTGAAAGATCTGCAAGGGCTTAGCCACAACCTTCTTACACTCTGGTCTTGTTTGACCCTCCAGCTGCTGCCCAACCAAGAATAACAGCAGATGATGTCTGTCAAACATTTTGACACTCTCTGCTTCAAGACTTGGTACTGTGCATATACTGGAAGCTATGATGGCTTTTAAAAACCTGCCCATGTACAATTTTATAACACTCTGTACATCAAGTCTGTGTAGTATGGCTTGATGTCATGTGATCAGGGAAGCAATGGAAGAAGGTTGGCCGGAGTGACAACTGAATAAGGTGCAATTCCTGAGTCACCTGGAGAAGGAGCCTACAGTGGACTCTTAAGAACTCTTTTTGTCGTAACTAAATACCACGGATGGGCTACTGCAGAACCAAGAGCAGCAGTTAACCGCAACCAGCAATAAAGTTTTCAGAAAAGGTGCTTGACTACTGTAATGCTCTATACTTTGGGGTCACTGGAGGGACCCTCCGCTGACTGCAGCTGGTGCAGAATGCAGCGGCCAGGTTGCTAACTGGCCTGCCTAGGTCTAGTCATGTGACCCCGATCCTGCAAGCTTTGCACTGGCTGCCTGTCAGGTGGAGGATCATCTTCAAGGTGGGCTTGCTCATCTATAAAGCCCTATACAGACTGGGGCCCGGCTACCTGGTTGATCTCCTGCCACCTCAGCCCATTCCCTCCGCTCCTCAACCAGAAGCCTCCTTGCTTCTCCCAGGGCCAGATTAAAAACCTCAGGCAACCATGCCTTCAGTGTCACCAGTCTGGCCCTGTGGAACTCCCTTCCAGCCTGTGTCAAGGAGGTCCCGATGGTCGAGATGTTTAAAATGGGACTTAAGGCTCACTTATTTTGCTCGGCCTTCCCTCATAAAGGTGACTGACCAGCACTAGTTCAATTTTAGATATTTTAGTATGTTACAAATTGTTTTTAAAACATTTATGTATGTTGTATGTGTTACGTATATACTTGTTATTTCTCTACCTGTTTTATGTAAGGTGCCCAGAGCCTCAGGAATTGGGTGCCGTATAAATAAACTTGCCTTGCCTTGAGTATGTAAATGGCAATAGGCTCAAGGGGAGCCTATAGCAGTGCTAACAACCAAAATCATGTCCCAGAAGGCTATGGTTTTCAGTGAGCACATTACCCAGCATCAAGCACCTACGGAAGATGCTGTACAAAGGGGATATGGCCACTGAGCTCTCCTCTGTTTTTACAACAGAGTTGCTTTTTGCGTCATTTTTCAGGATGCAATGTCATCCTTAGCTGGAGTTCACATTTATATGAGCAGCGTCAGTGGCTCAGAAGGTTATTATTCAGCTCTGAGGCCATAAGACTGGAAGGTTGTGGTTTCTAGCCCCACATCAGGAACGTGTGTAAAACCCAACACTGACAATGTAGTACAGAATGAGGGGGCTGTCTTTCAGATGAGACATTAAACCAAGGCTGTGTCTGCCTGTTCTGGTGTTTGTTCGGGTGGACATTAAAGATCCCATGGCACGTCTCAAGAACAGCAAGGCAGTTTTTATTCAGGAAATATGATATAATAAGCCAAGAGAAAACAAGTTAAAAAAAAAACCAAAACACAGCATTAGCAGAAATGAATTACTGAAGAAAAAAAGAAACTAGACAAAAAAATACACTGATACACCAAAGTTCTTCCAAGTACCTGTAGTTGTCCGAGAGCATGTTTAAGTTTATCCTTTTCAAAGCAAGAAGCAATGTGCTTCTGAATTCCAAAAATCAAATCTTCCTGCGTCAAATAGTGCTACTGAAGACTCAGCTTACATCTGAAATGCTAGACCAAGAATTTACATAATGCCATGATTACCCTCAAAGTACTATCATCATATTTGGTCCAACCTCCTAAAGAAAAAAGAGCACTAAAGTGTCACACGCCACTGATCAAATGCAAACTTTTCCCAAAAGGTAAAAACGTAAGGGCACTCTAGGAATATGTCTCAGAGTCTCTAGGATACTATTACAAGTATCCCTGGGACAGTATATTTCAATTGCAGCTTTCTGGTTATGCGAATTGCAGACTCCAAGCCTCTTGTGACAACTCAGACACATCGTGTCCCATATGTATACCAGAATCCTGGTATCCATTAATTGTTTTAAGGTGGGTATCAAAAAGAATAGAATTTCACTGATGACCTGACCAAATTTCCTCCAATTCACTAAAAATACCACCAACAGCTTAATCTGGTTCAATTTCAGCTGGCTTCCATCTGTTTACCTCCACCGCAGAAGAGGATGAAAATAGGCAGAACTGCCTAGCCCTCTTTCCCGGTCAACACAAATTAAAACAGAATGTGCCATTTACTTGTGCATACAAGGTTTTAAACACTATTCTTTGCACTGTAATACCTGCTCACATTTCCTGGATCATAAGCAGAATGCACCGTTGTGTATGTTAATGCCGCTCAGGAAACCGCTCTTATGAGTGTAAGACTGGTCTCCTACACATTCTTTAAGGTTTGAGAACTGCAAACGAAAGATGAGTGATTTTGACACCCTAATAATGGGCGATCACTCTTGCAATTGTAAGAGTAGTCTCCTAGGATGTATTCATTTATTATTGATCAAGGGTGATTATTGATTAATAATAGATTAAATTTTTAAAAAACCTCCCCGATTGTACCTGCCTCCAGGGAACCTGCGACACATGTGAGGCACTTTTTATAAAATAGGAATGTCTCATGCGCAGGTGGAAAGGAGTGCTCCAATTGGTCAAATGCACTCCCTCAATCTATAATTATAAATTCTGGAGATGTCCCTAGGGTCTCTAGACTACAGACAAATATAAAAGCTTATTTTAACATTTCTGAAGTAACCAACTCCCATTACAAATCTTTTCATAACAGGGCCATAAGATGCTGGGAAAAGGTAAAAGCAAGGTGCGAAATGTTCAAAGTATAGACAGAAGACAGCAACTTTTACATGAGATTTAAATGACTGAGAGGGGGTTGTGCAAAACCCAAGGTAGACTCTCGAGAAAGCCTACTCAAGTTCTCTCATCCTCCATCAGATGTGTGCGCTGCTAGCTGGTTCCTCCTATACTGCCTGCCTCTTTTCCATGAGCTCATCTCAAAAACTGCCCTCTGCACTGCCTACTGCGATTTTCTGCAGGCAAATGGATTAAAGATATCCAAAGAATATAAAATGGCCCAAACTTTCTAGCTCATGTACTTGTACTGCTGAATAAAACACACAGTACATTTTCTAAGGGGAACTTGGTAGCCTGTCACTCTGAATTGGCAATCGTTTGTTAAGAACTTATCTGAACCAGGCACTAAGCATTAACCTGACCGGTTAGTAAGCAGGTTTTATAGAAGAATGTAAATACTGTACACAGGAACTGAGGAAATGAAAAACAAAGACCAAGGGGTCTGCTATGTTTGTCTCCTGCCTTCCAGGCAGCTGAATCATTACTATAAAATAACAATAAATAAAATGCCCCATTTTCCAATGAATTAAATGCTGAACCTAGTAACGTCACTGTCCATAAGGAACTGGTCCAACTTGAGATTAAAAGATTCACAGTCAGCTTGCTGGGGCAGCAATATGGCTGCTAGTAACACTGGTGACCCAAGTTCAGAAATAACCTGAAGTCGGTCCAGAAGAAGAGGACTTAGCACTCCAGCAGTTGCTCTGCTCCTCCAGGGAGGGAGGGAGGAGGGCTGCATATTCCACTGTGATACAGCTACCTGAGTGACAACAGGTGGCAATGTAGTTGGGAGCACCCAAGGAGAGGGAGGGCGCCACTTGACGTTGGTGGGATGGCACACCCGCCATGATGTCCATGCTGAGATGTTCCGTGGGCAGTGAGAAACATGGAGGTAAATCCACGGTAAGGTTGCAAAATGACTACTTCTGCGGTACTCCCATTCTCTTCTGTGCGCCTGCTCTTGAACCAGAAAATCGGAGACATTGCTCTCTACTCTGTCCAGTCTGGAGGGAAAATGGATAGATGAAAAAGTGGTGGCTAGTGAAAAGGGGCGTACAGCTATGAACAGAGACTGCATGGGCTCATTGAAGTGTGGGAGAACTAAAAAGAAAATGAAAAGATTCAACACTCCCCAGTTGTACTGCTTCCCTAGTTCCTCACATTACCCATAAATCCTTCACCACCTCTTTACTTAAGTGGTGGCTTTGATTTATGCCAAGACACAGGTTAACATACTTCAACAAGGTTATAAAAAAGGCTCCATAGACGTGTATGGAGTATACTCTGCTCGCTCTCTCTGGCTAGCTAAGCACAGGGCAGGGCCAGCAACTGGGAAGTGGAAGGGACTGGCTGACCATCTCTCTTCAGGGCACGCTCCATACAAGTCTACAGGGTCTTTTTATAACCTTGTTTCAGTATGTTAAACCATCGTTTGGCATAAATCCACACCACCACCACTTACCTAACAAAGGGGAACAGAGTTAGGTATAATGAGAGTTCATGCTTGTGGGCAGGCATTATTCCTGTATTAGATAGATGTAACTTGTACTTTGGTATTATTCTAGTTTGTAATGCTGTGTTTAATGTTGGAAATTGTCTATATTCTTTATACTGCCTGACAGCTTGTGTGCGTCATATAACAATTCTGTACTCATTCTGATTGGGACACCATTGTAAATAAGCATCTGCTTAATAAGTCTTTTTTCCACCAGTTGCCCCCTTCAGTGCAACACCCAGACAGTGATTCCCGAAAAGAGACCTTTACAGTGACTGTCGCTAAGATGGCCTGTTTTCAGGTTATGCCTTTCTCCCAGTGTTCTGCCCCCTCAACAGAACAACTCCGATCTGGAGTTGATAATATAGAAATCCGGTGGGGTGTAGCCCCCTGCAAAAACACTTCATTTTGGGATGGCACAATACCGGTGTCGCTACTGTGCTGCTGCTGTGTGGGAGGTTGGCAAATTCACTGTCGACCTCCAGTGGTGCTTCCCTTTTCCCCTATGATGATTCAAAAAACTGATTGAAATTAAACAATTATCTTAACCATTTCCTTCAACTATCCAGTTTCTAAAACTTACTCTGAATGCATCTTTGGTGGTGCAGATGTCATAATAAGAGACAGAAGACCTTACCCTCAACACTAAACTAACCACATGTCTGCCCTTCCAGCCAACGGTGTCTGTGAAGGGAATCACACACCCTTCCTCACAGCCAATGGCAAACTGGCCTTGTTATGGAAACATGGTCCAACCTGTACAACTGTGTAAACAGATCCCATTACATGAATCAGCACAACAGCTGCTGGATGGAGTCTGTAACAGACTTTTAAATGCTGTTAAGTAATTGTGTACTTCCACTGTTGTGCGTAACATTACTTGGCCACAAGATGGTGCTCCATCCTTCTGGATAGAGTGCTACGTTTTTGTTTTCAGTCCCCAACTACCAACACTCTGCCTTCTCAATCTAAGTGCACACTACACATAGAAGCTGGTTTGGCAGGTTTTATTCCTGAGGGTACCAAAACAGTAGAGTAAAATAACAATACTGTGACAATAATATATTTGAGTTGAATAGTCTTGCCTCTGTCATTTCATGTGTTACACACTGTGATGCTTATCAGAATGTGATACACCATTTGCATCCATTGTTCTTATTTATTTATTGAATTTTGGTAACTGGGTGCGCCCACTGAGACCAAGGGTCCCTTTTTCAGGGGCCACCTGGGATTAGTTTCATATACAAGAGCAAAGTACATAATCAAATCAGTGACAGTGCTAGGGATTTTAAAACATGGGTCAAATTAGACCCACCGGTGTAAAAATGTGGGTCAAAATGAGAAACAACTGGGTCAAAACCTAATCACAAGTACAAATTTCACCAGTACAGAAGCTTAAATTTGTCAAGTGAAAATACTTTTCTATTGTTTACATTTCCATCTTTTGGCTATTGTTACAGACAGGTGCACCACTTTGGACCCACTACCATCTGGACATGGGTCATTTCTGGGAAAGCTGCAACTTTTTCCTTTTTTGCCCTATCTAGCACTGTCCCTGACTCAACAACAGCATGAACAATATACCCATGGTCAGAGGACAGCATTTTACACAGGACTAAGTACTACAAAAATGCTACAAATATACTTATACCTACAGAGTACATGTAGCGTAGGGGAGTGGGGCCAGACATGGAACAATAAGGGGCTTTATGCCAAGGATAGGTTGCATCTCAACATCGAGGGTACAAGGGCATTGACACAGGGGCTAGAGAAGTACATTAAAAACAACATATATTTAAACTGAGGAGGGGCAGAGTCGGACAGCAGGGAGGAGGCACCTTCCAGGGCAGACAAGAAGGCCTCACCCTCCCAGAGAGGGAGGAGGAGGAGGAGAATGAGGGGAAGTTACCAAGACAAAAATGGAAGGGGGAGAGATGGGAAGAGGAGGCAGGACAAAAGGTGGACTGTAGCATCCTTGAATGCAAGGAGCTTAGCAAACAAGGTGGCAGAGTTCCAGGCAATGATGGCAGAGGGGGAGGTAGATATTGGCACCATCTCGGAGACCTGGACCACGCAATACCATGATTGGGATCTCATGATCCTGGGATACAAGGTATTCTGCAAGGACCGGTAGGGGGGGAAGGAGTGGCTATTTATGTCAGTGAGGGGATACTGTGTACCAGGGAGGAAGGGGATGAGGGGAGGCCAGAAGTCATAAGGGTACTGCTCCAAAGCCCTAAAGTTAAGAAGCTCAGGATGGGGGTGGTGTGCAGGCCACCCTCACAGAGCGAGGAGGTGGATAGGGAGCTAGGGGAGCAAATCAGGAAGGTCAGTGGCAAAGACAATACAGTTACAGTGGGAGACTTCAACCTACCTGGGGTTGACTGGCAGACAGCAACTACAGTACATGCCAGGCAACACGTGCTGCTGGAGGCTATCCAAGACAATTACCTAGTGCAAGGGGTGATGGATCCTACAAGGGAAGGGAACATACTGGACTTCGTGCTAACAAATGGGGACCAAGTCCAGGATACGGTAGTACAGGACCCTCTAGCAGGAAGTGATCACCGCTCAGTGTGGTTCCTCCTCAACACAGGGAGGGAGTCGACTAAGACCAGGACAAAAGTGTTGGATTTCAGGAAGGCAGATTTTGCCAGAATGGGCAGCATCCTAGAGGGGTATTTAGCTGAAATTAACCCAGGAATGGATGCTGAACAGAAGTGGGCAATCATTAGGAAGGGGCTAAATGAGGCCACGCACGTGTGTGCCAAAGCTCAGTGTAAGCAGTCCAGGTCATAAAAACCTAGCTGGCTCAACAAGGAGGTGGAGGGGAAGGGAGGGGAAAAAGACTGGCCTTCATTAAGTTCAAAAAATCTGGGTGTGAGGAGGATAGAGAAGTGTTCACAAAGGCATCTAGGGAGGTGACCAGGTCAGTCAGGGCAGCAAAGGAGCCGAAGTTGGCTCAGGGGATCAGAGAGGGGGGAAATGGGGTTCTTTAAATACATAAGGGAGAAGAGGAGTTGTAGGGATGACATTGTTAGAATCAAGAGAGAGGGAGGGAAGATGGGCAGAACAAGGGGAAGATCAGGCAGAGGCACTTTGAGCATTTCTGCTCAGTGTTCACGAAAGAAAGGGATGGCCCAATACCACAGGGTAAAGGGGCCAGGGGGGGGGGACAGGGAATACAGATGTAGTCATCCAAGAGGACAGAGTTCTGAAGGGCCTTAAAGCCTTTTGGGTGGACAAGGCACCAGGACCGGACGGTGTACACCCAAGGGTCCTGAAGGAAGTGGCAGAGGCATTGGCAGGCCCTCTGACGGACCTGTTCAACACCTCCTTGGAGATGGAGAATGTACCCAGGGAATGGAGGATAGTTCACATGGTGCACCTTCACAAGAGTGGACCCAAGAATCAACCAGGTAACTACAGACTGGTGAGCTTGACTTCCATAGTGGGAAAGTTGATGGAGACCATTCTGAAGGAGAGGTTGATAACCTTTCTCGATAGCAATGGTCTGCAGGACGAGAGACAGCATGGGTTTGTCACGGGAAGATCTTACAAACTAACATGATCGACTTCTTCGACTGGGTCAGTAGGGCGGTTGACCATGGCCACTCTGTGGATGTCCCGTATTTGGACTTCAGCAAGGCTTTTCACTTGGTGCAGCACAGGAGGTTAATGAGCAGGCTGAGGGACATGGGGCCGGGGAAAAACTGGTGGAGTGAGTGGAGAGCTGGCTGCAGGGCAGACAACAAAGGGTAGCTGTAAGGAGGGAGACATCCAAGCCAAGGCAAGTAACGAGTGGGGTACTGCAGGGTTCAGTACTGGACCCTGTTTTGTTTGATGTCTTCATTGGAGACACTGCAGAGGGGGTCACAGATGACACTAAGATTTGTGCAAAAGTGGACAATGAGGAAGAGAGGCAGGCACTCAGAGAGGATCTAGCTAAACTCAAACACTGGTCTAAGGAGTGGCAGTTGGGGTTTGATGCTAAGAAGTGCAAAGTCATGCACCTTAGAACCAGAAATCCCAGGAACAACTACTGGTTTGGGAGAGTGCAGGTTAACGGCTTCAGAGGAGGAAAGGGACCTGGGGTTAATAGCCACAGGGGACATGAGGGTATCAGCACAGTGTAGGAGGGCGGCAGCAAGGGCAAATAGGATGCTGAGCTGCATTTCCAGAGGGATCACCTCTCAAAAGGGGGAGGTCATCCTGTGCACAGTACTGGTGCCCATACCTCAAAAAGGATGTGAGATTACTGGAAGAGGTGCAGTGCAGGGCTACAAAAATGATCACAGAACTGGGGAAGTTGCTGTACGAGGAAAGGTTGAAAGAGCGTAACATGTACTTGCTGGAAGACAGAAGGGTAATAGGGGACATGATAGCGACCTTTAAGTATTTGAAAGGCATAAACAAGGTCAGGGAGGGAGGACTGTTCTTCTTAAAGGGGGAAGGGTCACTAGGGGGCACAGTCTGAAGCTGGAAGGGGGAAGGTTTAGGAGGGAGATGAGGAGGCACTACTTCACAGAGAGAGTGGTGGCGGGTTGGAATGTACTGCCAGAGGAGTTAATCGCTCAAAGGACAGTGGATAGCTTTAAGCAAGGTTGGGATAGCATCAAGGGCAGGGTTAGTACAGACAAGAACACAAAGGGGGGGAAGGACTGGGAAAGAGGAGGAAAGGAGGGTTTGGGTGGGGGTGGGGCAGCTGTGGTGATCTGAAACTAGAGCTGCACAATGGGCAGACATGATGAACCACTGGGCCTTTTTCTTCCGGCAGTTTCAGATACTCGTATGAATATTATTAGTTACATACACTAGGGCGGGGGTATGTTACTTTTATACAATTACCGAAAATGGAAATGCAAACATACATCAGAAGTGGTGTTCAGTGTAACGACTAAAGGCCATCAGGTACATGTGCACTTATTTTTAGAGGACAGGGGTGCTTTTAGTGAATACTTAAATGAGGACAGTGAGGGGCAGTTCTGCAGGGTGGAAGGGAGCTTATTATATTGTAATTTATGATGAGTTGTTTTCCATGTGGGGAAGGTAACGGAATTCAAAATCACGTGATACCACTGTTCTGATGTCATGATCTGATAATACTATTGATGTAACGTCATACTGATGATATTATGGGATTCGACATTCTTTACACTCCTTGTGCTCAGCCGAAGTAGCCTCAACAGGCCGCAGACTCCTCTTCAGACTGCACAATGGCTACATGTGGCTCAGAAGCAGAGACATCCCCTAGTTCTGTTCCTAAAGTTAGTGTCCACTTTTTGCACCCCTCTCCCAGCTCCATACACATACTATGGTCTACCTAATCCCAATATATGCACTGATAACTAAAATCTATAATACAAGTTCTGTAGTGGGTTAACAGGCAGCTCAATGTTATTTATTTATTTTTTTTTAAATACATACAGTTGAATAGCGCTACCTCACTGCCACTCGGCATATAATTTGGCTACAATTCCTGTTTTTCAACTTAAGTTTCTACAGAAAGTGTTTTTTTTAAATCATCTTGAAATCATATTACAAAAAATTAATATTGCACCATGTTCACTCAGCTGTAATTGCATCTCAGGGTTCTGTTAACACAATGTAAAACACACAAACTTTGCTCTCGGGTTATGATGTCACCAGAGCATCTCAGTGGTACAACTTCGTAACACATGGTTCCCTATCTGCTAGTCTATTTATATCACATAATAAGGCTGTGTTGCGTACAAATTAAACTGTCACACCAATACACTAAGTAATCAGTTATAACATAAGGAAATTACAGCTTTTTGAAAATTACTAACCTCAACCTCAAAAACTAGACCATGTAAAAAATGTTTTCTCAACAGTATGAATGCAGCCCCTTCCCATAAAACCCCTTTTTAGAGTTAGGGATGTCACAATAACACAGTATCATGATATATCACTATAGTTTTCACTGACGATAATTTATCATTGGAAAAAAAATACTGTGATTATCATGCAGCACTGTATACCTTGATATACAGTGATAAACCATCTTAACTTGCTTTTCTGGCAGTGTGTACCTCTCCAGATGTGACCATCATTCCGGATTCCCTACCTTGCTTCAATCAGATTTTCACTATTTTTCCTAAAATTAGAAATGCTGCAAATTATTGTTATCATCACTATATCATAATAGTTTCATATACAAATATTGTGATATTAAAAATCTGATATTGGGACATCCCTATTCACAGTAGGATATTTTCATAAAATATATCCAAAACCAGTTTTATGTATCCCCACCGAAAAATAACTTTTTCAGACCAGGACCTTTTTATACAACTGAACAAAACCAAGTAGTCGGAATACACCCTCACAAACCGCTTTTATACAGTAGTACATTTTCATTACTGACTGCAAAACTGAGTTTTCAAAGCAGTACATTTTTGTGGCAAAACAGTGTTTACAAAGTTATACCTTTGCACTGACTGCAAAGCAGTTTTTTAAAGCTGTACCTCTGCATTAAGCTTTGCATTAAGATAGCAGAAGGGGATTTTTTTATAAGATAGCAAAATCAAGTTTTAAAAACATTCTGTGATAAAAAAAAAAAAAACACTTGCCTTCTGAGATTTTCAGTTTCCAGAGGCTCCCCCAAATCTACATCCAACACTGCTAGGCATGCCAAGCCAACCTGCACTTCTTCACGATTGCACGATCTGACAGTTCACATTACTAACTCAAACTAGCTTTTTCAGTCACCTGCAATCTTCTGACCCATCCCTTTGATGCTGGCAGTCAATTACAACTATTTAAAGGAAAACGACACCCTCATAGCTTGTATATTTTACTTGCTTCCATGTCAGCAAACAACTCCCTGTGTAGCTGTCAGGGATATATGTGATTGCTTTCATTTATTTTTACTGTTCATACTAGTCCCAGTAACTATGCTTGGTTCTCCTTTTTCTGATGGTTGAAATCTCGTTGTCCCCAAGAGCTATAGATAGCCCTGGTCAGGCCGCACCTGGAATACTGTGTTCAGTTTTGAAGGCCACACCAAAAATTAGATGCCCTCACTGCCTGGACAGCACAGCATAGCCCAGATGTACTAATCTGTAGTTGAAACTTGGTTGTTTCCAATTATCCCTGACACTGCTGTGGCAATACCTGGGTATACTATCTTTCGGCAGGATCGACTATCCAAAAAAGGGGGCGGCTGTGCCCTTTATCTTAAAGATTCTATGACAGGGCATGCCCTGACCCTACCCATTAATAGAGATGAGCTTCAGGTCCTTGCTATTAAAGTCATTCTTGGGACCCATAACAAAGCTCTGATGATAGCCTCTGTATATATTCTACCCAAACTTACAACAACAAGCCTGAACCCATTCCTCATCTGCATCAGTAGTCTAAAGTTTAATCCAGAAGTTATACTGCTAGGGGATTTTAATGTCAACTGGCTTGCCCCCAGTGCAAGCAACTACAAGGATGCCTTGGCAGTTGCACATTTTACACAGCTAGTTACCTCACCCACTAGGATCGACTATAGAACAGGGACCAGTACCTCACTGGACTGGATACTCTCAAATTGCCCTGACCATATTAGCCACACTACAGTTCTCCCTGATGCCATTAGTGACCATTCCCCAGTCCAGTACATATGGTCAAATAAATTCAATAAACCCCCCACGAAAACTATCAACAGTCGGATGCTAATCAAGGGACACCTTGCACCACTTAAGGCACTCCTGCGACAACAAGACTGGTCACCGATTGACACCGCTCTGGATGTTGCTGCTGCACTTCAATACTTCATCTCAAAGTTCAATGCAGCGTGTGATATCCACGCCCCTTTAAAAAATGCAAAATTAAAGGCCTTGACAACCCTTGGATCACAGGCAAACTCCTAGACCAGCTAAAAGCTTGAGACCTGCTATGGGCTTGTGCTACAGCCTCTGGCAACCAAACAGACTCTCAGGCATACAGGGCCGCCAGGAATCCCTGTACAAGAGCTATCGGTACTGAAAAAGCCAGCTACTACAGGAGCACCCTATCAAACTCATGGTCAGATGGAAGGAAATTCTGGCATAGTCTCTCTGAAGTGATAGGGAAAAAGTCCAAAGCAACTCCTAATATGCTAAAGGTTAATGGCAGCAACACCCTGGACCCTACCACAATTGCCAATGCTTTCAATCTGGCATTCACCGACCTCAGCCATGTGCTTCCCTCTAACTTCTATGACACCAACCAAACCACGGCCTCCCAATATCAACAGACTCAGGATACAAATCATCCACCTTTCTATTTCAAGGGAGTTACTGAAAGGGATGCCAAAAAATACCCCCTCAAGGTGCTCGGGAAAATCCAGATCAAGTGGGGACACACTTGACTTGAAGCCCATCGTCCTCGCCCTTGACGATGTCCTGCACCCTCTTACCAAGATTATTAACCAGTCCCTCATGCTCTCCCAGTTCCAGCTCATGTGGAAGCCCTCCCTGGTGACCCCAATGCACAAGTCTGGGGATAGGACATTACACTGTAACTACAGGCCCATCTTCATCCTACCCCCTTTATCCAAAGCTCTTGTCGCAGACCAGCTGGTGGAGTACTTGGAGAACTACAACTTGCAATGCCCACAGCAACACAGCTTTCGCAAAGGACATAGCACCACCTCTGTCCTCCTTGAATTTACAGGCCACATTCATCTAGCACAAGACCAAGGACAACTTGCCGGTGCCACCTTTATAGACCTCTCGAAGGCCTTCGATACAGTCAACCATCCATTACTACTGGAACAACTTGGCAACTTAGGGCTTTCTCATGATACTTTATAATAGTTCAACAGTTATCTCTCCAACTGGTCACAACAAGTTAAGATTGGAGACTCCCTCTCCTCCAAACTACCTGTCCAGACTGGTGTTCCCCAAGGGTCAATATTGGGACCTCTTCTTTTCAGCATCTTCCAGAATAATCTCCTTTCTGCCTGTGATGAAAACATTATTCTGTATGCTGATGACGCAGTGATTTTCTCCAAGAATTCCCTCTTGGAGAAACAACTGCAGGAAAGTTTCAAGCAAGTCGAGGCCTGGTTCGTCTCACGGAAACTAGTGCTAAATTACAAAAAAACAAAGACTATGCTGTTCCATGGCACACATAACAAACATAAACACCAACAACTGGCAATCAAAAACAGCTCAGGTGTGACCCTGGACCAGACGCAGACTTTCAAATACCTTGGTATAACCCTGGCCCCTACTCTGTCCTTCTCCAGCCATAACGATTCAGTTGTGAAATCCATAAATATCCGTATAGGCCTTCTCTATAAACACAGACACTGCCTGACACCTGATGCCCTTAAGCTAGCAATACACATCTCTATTGTCTCCATCACTGAATATGGGCTTGTTATCTACGGAGCAGCCACAGCTACAGCACTACGGTGCATCTTTACAGCGCTGAATAGGGCCTGCAGATTCCTTATTGGTGCTGCCCACCACACGCATACCTGCGACCTCTACGAACAGTCAAACTGGCTACAACTTCAGGGAAGGATTACTTTCCAAACCTGCCTACTAGCAAAAAAGTCATTGATGGGACTCATGCCCCTTGGGGGTTCAGTCTCTGTTAAGCCCAGCCAACCATGCCCATTACACAAGAAGCTCTGACAATTATTCTCTGGCTGTTCCCCGCTGTCGCACTGCCCAAGGCCAGCAGTCTTTTGCAGGTAGAGCCCCTAAGATGTTTAACTCCCTGGGCAGCGAACTCACCAACTTAGGCGCCCTCTGCTTGTTCAGACACAAGCTGTATCAAATGCTTGTGTCCAGAGCCACCTGTGACCGTTTCTCCTAACCTCCCAGGTAGTCGCTTCTGTTCTTCGCACCTTTCTACTATCGCCACCTCTGCCTGCCACCCCCTCCCATATTTACCCTGCCTCTCTCCCTAGCCCACCACCTTCCTCTCTTACCCTCCTTCAACTCCCTTCCTCTCTCCCTTTTCTAATCTGCTCACCCCACCCTATGTTGCACTTGTTCCCCGATCCTTGCCTCCCACCCACCTCTCCTTCTGCCTCCCTCCCAGTTACCCCCTACACCCATTCTCTCTTCCACTTTCCTATGCTACCTGGCATAATTGGCAGCAACTCCATTTTTTCCACTCTACCTTTCCCTTTGACAATGCCCTTCTGGCAGCATTAATTCATGTAAATATTATTTGTTGTGACTCATCATTCTTAAATGTATACCGGATTATGTTGTTCTGACTGTTATTTATATCACCTGTAGATTTTAGATCATGTATACCCTATACTGAATTTTGTATTCAAACTGCTTGTCTGCTAATCTCACACAAACTGTACTTCTATTCTTTGTATACTGACGTGGGACCTTTGTAAAAGAGCCATTGGCTCAAAGGTATTTATCCAAAATTCGAATAAATAAACACCTCAAAAAGGACACTGACACAACCTATGTCCCAACCCTTTCAGATGTCCTTCAAAATCTTTCCCAGTACGCATCCCTATATCGACTATCTGATGTCATCCATGACCGACTCACTCTATATGATAAATGCTGGCAGGACTATTTTAGGTATATTGAAACCTTCGGCTCCTCTAGACCTTAATCTACAGGTATTCAAGTCTTCCCTTTTATACCGACTTTAGATTAGGGTCATCTCTGTTCCTACGCACAGATATCTCTCGTCTCCTTTCTCTTTCTTTTCAATTCTTCACTGTTATTTCCCCATTTTACTATCTCCTTTTCACACATTACATTTCTACTGTTATCCTCCTAATACTGAGCACCGATTGTATTCTCTTATATCACTTTATGCATTTCACTTAAAATCCAGGTTAAAGCATTTACTAGTACTCACTATATATGGTGGATCGTTTTGACTTAAAAGTTGCCCTGCTTGAGTTTAAGCCTGCCATTATCCACCTGCACATTTGTTTAGGTTTAAGGTCTAAGAATAATCATGCAATGAAACCACTGTATTTCTATAACCCATATATTGTTATGCATAATGTGATGTTCTGTTTCTTTATAATGGATGATATCTTCCAATTGTATTGTATGTTTTGTTTCTCTTTATGTATTCAAAGCATCAATAAAAAGATAAAGTGAAAAAAATGACATTAACTGTTCAGAAACAGTACAACGTAAGGCAACAAAAATAGTTCAGCTGCAGCAATTGTCTTACGAGGAAAGATTAAGGGAATTAAACATGTACTCCCTGGAGCAGAGAAGAGAGAGGGGAGACATGACAGAAACCTTCAAATACATGAGGGCATAAATAAAGTACAAACACAATTTATTTTTTTTGTTGATTTCTTTCTTCTCTCAACTGGCCCCCTTCCACCGACCCCCCACAGCCCCATCACCCCAGCAACTACCAGGCTCATTTCTGCTTCACGAGGTGCTGGCTGGCCAGGTGCAGTGCCTGCAGGAAGTCAGCATCATCTTGCCAGTTGGGATTCCCTTTTTCACTGCTGCTTCCAGTCTCTGAGCGCGGAGAGAAGGCATGCATTGCCACCAATGGCCAAGCTGCGCATGCTTCTGCGTACGGCACACTGGGCGTCTGCCCCGCATTCACCCCCTGTATTATGGGTCCACTGCGCCAGCTCCCGGCCACTGCCAGGTGCCAGTCAAGCAGTGGACTCCATCCCACCCCTTCCCTGGGGAGGAGAGCAGTCCTCCGGATGCTCGATCCTCTCCCTCCCCGGCCGACCCCCGGCTCGCACTGCAAACATGGGTCGTTGGCGTGGCAGGAGGTAAGGCATGGATGCCATGGCCCTCCACACCACTGGGCCGGCACGCAAACACAATTAAAGCAGAACAGTAGCACTAGGGGGCATGATACGAGGCTAAAGGGAGGAAGGTTCAACACCGATATAAGGAAGTTCTTCTTCACAAAGAGAGTGGTGGATACATGGAATAGCCTGCCCCCAGAGGTGGTGGGGGCAAAGACAGTGGAGGAATTCAAGGCAGTGTGGGACAGACACATGGGAGCCCTCACACGAAAGGGCAAGTAGGGGGTAGAATTAAATCAAGGGCAGACTAGACAGATCAAATGGTCTCCTTCTGCCGTCACCTTCTGTGTTTGTATGTGAGAACATGATGTGTCAGCACCCTTTAGACTCCACAGTATGCCTGTCTGCTTAGAGTACAAAACAACTAGCTGTAGCAAGGTGCGAAATGCCACATTTACCTTCAGTTAGCTTTGCAAACTGAGTTGTAATGCAGTGTTTTTCTCTTTAAACTGCATTCAATTTGTGTGTTTCCAGACAGTGTTTTCAGGATATTTGAACTATTAACATAGACATACATGGTATAAATGGTTGCTGTGACCTCATGTTCTCATACTGTAATGCAGCTTTCGTGGACAATGAGATTTCAACAACCACAAAATGAGGACCCCCAAGATAGTCACAGGAGACTAGCATGAACAGTAAAAACAAACTAAACACATATAGAAACATAGACTTTGACGGCAGATAAGGACCACTTGGCCCACCCAGTCTGCCCATTTCCCTTCCTATTGGATAAGCTGCAGATTCTAGTTAACCAACAGCCTACTTCCTGCAACCCCCCACTACAATTGCCTTATGTCTGTCCCATGCATGTTTGAATTCCCCCACTGTTTTAGACCCAACAACCTCCCAGGAAGGGGTTCCATGCATCCACCACTCTCTCCATGAAAAAAATTCCTCACATTACCCCTGAGCCGTCCCCCCTCCCTATCTTTAAATTGTGCCCCCTTGTTCTTACACATCTCTTTTTCTGAAAGATGCTACCCTCCTGGACTTTGTTGATTCCCTTGAGGTACTTAAAAGTTTCTATCATGTCCCCCCGTCCCTCCTTTCATCAAGGGTATACATATTAAGCTCCTTTAGTCTTTCTTCGTATGTCTTCTGGTGCAGACCCTGCAACAATTTTGGTTGCCCTCCTCTGGACAGCCTCCACTCTGTCTATGCCTTTGCAGAGATGGGGTCTCCAGAACTGCACACAGTACTCCAGATGGGGTCTCACCAACTGTCTGTACAGAGGGATAACAACTTCCCTTTTTCTACTTGTGATGCCCCTTCCTATGCATCCCAGTATCCCCCTGGCTCTCCTTACTGACTTCTCACATTGCTTACCCACCTTCAGGTAATCTGATATAACTACCCCCAAGTCCCTTTCCATTTTTGTTGTTGTTAGTACCTCCCCTGCTATTGTGTACTCTTCTCCTGGGTTTTTGTTTCCCAGGTGCATTACTTTGCACTTCTTTGCACTGAATCTAAGTTGCCATATGTCTGACCATTTCTCCAATCTTGCCAAGTCCCTTCTCATCCTTTCTACCCCGCCTTGTGTATCAACTCTGTTACAGATCTTTGTGTCATCTGCAAAGAGGCATACCTTTCCCTCCAGACCCTCTGCAATGGCACCTATAAAGACGTTAAAGAGGACTGGACCCAGTACTGAGCCCTGAGATACTCCACTAGTAACCCCCCCTTTCTTTGGAATGTGTTACATTCACTATTACCTTCTGTGTCCTGTTGTGCAGCCAGTTTGCTACCCAGGCTACCACCCTGGAACCACTCCCAGGCTGGCTAACTTGATTATTAGTCTTTTGTGTGGGACTGTGTCAAATGCCTTGCTAAAGTCTCGGTAGGCCATATCCACAGCCCCTCCCATGTCTATTACTTTGGTCACCCAGTCAAAGAAATCAATTAGATTTGTCTGACATGACCTTCCTGCTGTAAATCCATGCTGCTTTGGGTCCTGTGCCCCGTTGGCTTCTAGGTACTCAACATTTCTTTCTTTCTTTCAGAAGTGATTCCATCATTTTCCCTACCACTGAGGTCAAACTTACAGGTCTGTAGTTTTCTGCTTCTGCCTTGCTCCCACTTTTGTGAAGGGGAATCACATCTGTCCTCCTCCAGTCCTCAGGTACCACCCCATCCTCCCATGATTTGTTAAAAAGTGTGGTCAATGGTGTCACTAGGTCCTCCCTTAGTTCTTTTAGGATTCTGGGGTGAATCCCGTCCCGACATATATCAACAGCTACAGAAAAAGAACCATTTGTTGACATGGAAACAACATTTACAAGGTATGAGGGTGTAGTATTCCTTTAAGAGGTTTGGATGCTGCCAAACTGACATAACGCTAAACTATTTCACATCACTAAAAAGCGAAAAATAAAGCAATTTTATGACTAACAAAATGTATTATACAAAAACTCTATAAAGGTGCTGCGTACTTTTGAAATAATGTCATCTCAGCGGCTAAGGAGCTCATGAATCAGTTGCCTGAAACACATTCCTTAGTCCTCCTCAATGGCATAATTTTCTTGAACATTACATCTTATTAGCATGTGTTATATATAACAGATGCTGTAACAGCATTTGAATAACATGACAAACCAATTATGAACTAAAACAAGCAAGATTTACATACATAAAAAGTGCTATGCAATGTGGTAACCTGAATAGTGTTTGGAGTTTATTAAAGTAAGTAAAACTGCTTCACAGAAATTTAAAATGTTCCTCTTTTTCATAATTCTTCATGCATATATCAGGAAACATACCAATCGGAACAGTACTGTAATATATATAATAGTGCTGTAACTTCTATCACAAGGTTAAAGGTGTGACACATAACTTGTAGATGTTTTCCAACTTTGAGTTCTCTTTTTTTCCCTTCGGTATTGTTTCTCCCCATGGACTCGGCCGTCTGTCTGTCTCTCTGTGTCTCTCTCTCTCTCTCTCTCCTATCCCCCAGAGTTCCCTTTTTAATGAACACCCCATATTAATTTGTAAGCAACGACACATGACAGGGTGTGTGATAATGCTAAATTACTGCATGCCCCAGGTGCGTTATGCGCCTTGTGCCTTCAACCATCTGGGACACGCGGTAATTTGTTGAATTATCATGTGTCATGGAGGGTGTTCTTTGCAATCATAAAAAGTAAAATCTAAACAGTGTGGTAGTGTGACATTAACACAGTCATGTGATCAGTTTTGATCACTCAGACTGCCTGTTTGATTTAAGTGATTTTATAAACCTGTATATGCTACCCCATTTTCACTTCAGCTTTCCGTAGTTTATTTATTGAGATAACCCTTTTCACTGTTGATTATCATCAGTTTACAAGATTCGCATTACTGCTACCATGCTCTTTATTGTATAGCAATTGTGTTTTTGTATAACCTTTACATTTTAGTACCACTGTAACTTATTATATTGTCTTTTACACCTGGCACACGTTTGTCAATTTGGGCAAGTCTGAATGGTCTCCACAGCAGGTAACTGTATTTACCGGTGCGGAGCTGGAGTTGCATGTTGGTATAGTGATATTTCAAAGGCCCCCGCCCCCCCCCCCAAAAAAAAAACAATGTTGTGGGGCAAGCCTGCCTTCAGCACAAAGCAAATTTCAAATCAATCAAACTAATCCATCAAACTAACCAACCAACTAATCAAAGATTAGGCCCTGTGAAGGGCTTGGGAGCGGCAGCCCTCTGAATCCGGAAATGCACTTCGGTAATCCTGTGGTAAATTCGATGTTAGTGAAGATCTATGGACCTACTTACTGCTAGTTACAGAGCAGCGTAAAACCAGTGTAGTGTAGCACAGAGGTACGCTACGCCAGTTATGCTACACGGGGTTTGTTGGGTCTGGCCACACAGTTTAAAAAAACAAAACAAAGAAATCAATTTATTTTAGTACGGGGCTCCATCTGCCACGTCCCCATGTTGTTTCTTAATGTAACACGGGAAGCCCCTATCACATAAATTGATAAAAACCTCACACGGTCATACCAAATAACCCTGAGTAGCGCAACTAGCATAAGTGGGTCTGGTGTCCTCCACTAATTCTATATGTGGTAAATGCTTTTGAGTAAGTTACCAAGCCAAGCCAGCCATCCACAGCACTACTGTCTCCCTGTATTACTACAAGATAGCAATTCTTCATCTCAATATTCCAAATGACAGCATAGTTTTGCCTGACCAGTGTCCCCTTTTAAAGTCTACTGTCTAGCTGAAAATTCTCAGTGCAGTAAACTATGGAACATTTTTTTTGTAGTTAAACAGTTTTATTGATTTTCAACAAACAAAAACATCAGAGTGGACGTCATATAACCGCCATACTGAGTGGAGACTTGAAGCAAGGAGAGAGAGAGAGACCCAGTCTGACTGCGCCACAACTTAGATTATCCACGCCTGTATTCATAACCTAGCAACAAAGTACAGCTGCCGTTCTCTGCAATGAAGGTTACCTAATTTGCAGCAATTCCAGCTAGTGGTGTTTGTTCCTGACCTTTTAAAGTACCTTACTTCATAACCGCTCTGAATGTTCACAGTAGCACAAGAGAACAGTCATGTCAGGTCAGTCGCAGTTCAACAGCAAACACCGTCCAAGAACACGCTCCTCATCTAGTTATCTGCCTCTGAAAAGCTGCTGTGAGTTTTACAGCAAATCCTGTCCTTGACTGAGCACCTAATTTAGTTGCAGTAAGAACATAGGAAAGGGGCAGTCATGGACAACAAATGACCATCCGAAAATCTATGTTGCAAAAGCTGTATTTTACTGATGTAAAAGGAGCAGGACCAAGGCTGAGATGCTGGCCAAACCCCAGCGCTCTGCGTCAACAGACAATTTGTAAGGGGGACAAATTAAATGGAATGTTTACCTTTTTGCTCTTCCTTTCACAGTGCAGATCCTTACCACCCAATTTAGCACCACACAGTGTCGAGCCTGCGATCCAGGTTGTGTCTGACCCAACTGGAAGATGCAGCATGGACTGTAGCTGGGAGGGGGATGGGGCCCCTCATCCTTTCCTTACTGCCTTTGGAGGCCACCAGTGACTCCACCTCATCTGCCCTTATGCTGGTAATTCTGGAGTTTTTATTTAAGAAGTTAGCCAGGTGGAACTGCTGATCTCTCTGCCTCTGTTAATGTTGTAGCAGCTGTTGATTTTGTGGGCATATGGCAGGAACTGTAAAAGTAGTCACTACCCTGCCTGCATGGGAGTAATATTCGAAGAAACTAAGTCCACAGTAATGTTGGTTTCTCCATCCTGGTAGGTGTCCTTCAACCTCTCGACCACACAAATCAGTCTCTGCAAAATGGAGATCTGTCATTCTCTGTTATATGTCTTGTGTAAACTGTAAAAGACCCAGACATGCCTGGTGTTGTACACAGGATGCCGTCATGGCCAACACACTGGCTGAGACCATGGCCATCTGCAGCTGTGCTTTGCCATTGAGAACCTCATCACGCCTCACATGTCCAGGAGATCCAGCTGGCTATCCATCAGCAGAAGATGCCATAGGTCTGAGAGTTGTTTAAATGGCTCATGGCTGTAGCTAGCCATCAAGTTCCAAAGGCAAAGTAGATGCTGGGCACCCGTGTAGTCAACAAAAAACAGTCTGGTTATAGATACGTGGAAACAGACTTTTATTGTGTTAAGATATCACAGTTAAAACACAACTCAGCACTCCAAAATTGTTTTACTCTTGCCTGCAGAATGGGGGACCAAAGTGCTTAGAGTGTTTGCCATTCCGAAAAGATCTCGGCCATGTGGAGATGACTCAGAGACCTCTGCCAGCAACTGCCACCTGGTCGTCGGCACAGGCCCATGTATTCTTCTACTCCGGGCAGCCAGAAGTTGGGGGGAAATTACCTAGGAAGACAGCAAACTGGCCTTCTTTCCCAAGATATCCTCTAAGACTCAGGTCAGAAAGAAGGACCTACAGTCCATCAAAAAATTCCTCCTTGAGCAAGGAGTAGCTGCATACGTTCTCTTTCCCGGCCAACTGCAAATCCAAGACACATGTTTTTTCTGAGCCCAATACTGCCTCCATTTTTGCTGAAATAATTCAGAATCACCTTACTGCAGTGGAGACTGATCAAAATGAGGATGGGGAAGTTGAAGGACATGATCTATGTAAGGTATTTGGTTCGCGCAGCAGGTGTCTGCTGGATTTTTCTCAAGTGGTTTCTGAAACTGAATGCGACCTTCATGTCATGTTGTTATGGTTTTAAATGTCTGCCATGTTTTGTTTGCTCTCTCATGCTTTATTACGCTGATCAATGACCTTACCGGTTTAGTGGGTAAGGGGGTTATCAAGTTTAATGCATGCGCACTGCTCAGTTTGTCAACTGTTTAAAAAGTTGAACTTTATTTTGTGATTGTATTCCTATATGGCAGTGATAGTCTGCCGCAGTATAAAGGGTTGTAATAGAACTTAAATGAACCTGGGATTTTTTTTAAATATGTTCCTTCCCAGTGTGCCTATCACCTCTCCACACAGACTGTTTCATCCTGCAAGGGGCATGGAAGGTTGGTGTTCATGCCTGTATTCCCCATGAATTGGTGACATACAGATTAGTCTTTGCCGTATTGGTCCTTGTAAGAACAGATCCAGAAGCAAATGACTTTTGTTCTTTTGGTTACATCTATGTTAGTCCAATAAAAGGTACCAAATCATTTGCTTCTGGATCCATGAATTTGTGACAGCGCTAAGTCCTACAACATTACTGGGCTGGACTAAACTCCTGTCTAAGAACTGATTATGGCAGCTCCATATCAGAGAATGGACTATAAGAATTTACATACTGTCATGTTATATAGTATGTTACCTGTACATTCATTTTACGGGTCTGCTTATCCTCTACTTTTCTGTGTTATGGTGTATACTGTACATCATAACATTTATAAATAAAACCTGAAAAAAAAGAAAGAAAGATAATGCCATGGCATAGTATCCTCCCTGTGACAGGGAGATCCTGCCACTCTTGAGGAACGACCTTTTCTTAAATCTGTTGCAACATTTCTTCTATTTCTTAGCCTAATCTAGCCTTTAAAATTTCTAGTCCATATGGTTGGCCACCTATGGGCACCCCCCTCCCCTTTCTTGACTATGCTACCGTGTCCTCTTTAATTTTCCTATTCCCTCTCAGGTCCTCGTACAGGGAGGTTATTGTTGTGACCTCTGAGCTGATGTAAAACAACAGGCTGTGCTCCTCGTTGTTGGATTTAGTATGCAATAACACTACGTCATAAAATACCTTGATGTATATACTTTATGTGTATGAAACCTGTAAATGTTGAAAATACCATGGCACTAGGTGTTTTTGATAAAGGTAAAAAGTAGTAGGTGACTGTATTATAGAATTTAAGTTACCGGGGTAGAGATATCAGAAAACTACCTGTTGTGTTATTTAAAATTATAAATTGTTTGAGAGGCTCTTTGGCACTATGCATTCCTGCTGTAAACCTAGCCAGTCTGTAAATTCGTGGTGATTTGCATATACATCCCATGATGCTTTACATCATGGGAGTATGTGTGATGTTGTATTTCTTTGAAACTTGGCTTATTGCCAATGCCCTTTGGGGTAACCCTTGCTTCAGTGATTCTGCACGGAGGTTCTTTGTCCTTAGCTTGCTGTTTTTTTTATTTGAGCCCCCACAACCCAAGCAAACAAGGCCCACATAAGGGAAGCTGAATCTCAACTGAAAAGTCAAATCAGTAAATCAGTGGGTGACAAGCGCAGAGGAAGGACATGCATAGTCTGTTGCTGCAAACTGATGTACTGAAGAAGGGATATACCATTGCTGAAAATGATCTCCTGTATTTTAAATAAACATCACATACAGATTTTGTGTTGAATCTGAAGTTCTACGTCTCTTCAGTCGGTTATCCCACAACCACTCCACACTCCATGTCAGGGTGGTTAAACCATTTTCTTACAATCCCAAAGGCAGAGTGTTCTAATGTTCCTCCACACTGCACAGCTTTGGATGGTTCCATCTCTGCAACTCCAGCTAATTCAATCATTTTAAATTTTTTGAATGCCTACACAAATTTGCCGTTAAGGATTATGGACGTACTCCAGTTACTAACTTACTATTGTCTCGATGACAAGTGATATGGCCAGTTAAAAGTAATTTAGCTGAGAAAGTCAAGACTGCGCCAGAAGGCGACCCCAGAGTGTTTTTGCTGTCTCTCCAAACCATGACCGCTTAAAGCCCGTTAACATCTGGATAATGGCTGATTTCAGCTTTCTGTAAGCAACAGTTATTTGTGACAAACTGAGATGCAAATTATATACGGACACCTTGAATAAGCAGTAGAAGCACACCACAAAACAAAATATGTTTTTTCCGCTCTGTCTGCCAAGCTGCTCATCTCAAACTACAACACAGCCTACTGCCCAGCTCAGAATAAACCATTCCTGGAAATCAGGGTCACCAGTTTGCATCTATAAACAGTCAGCAATTGGTCAATTGCTTTTAATGTGAGCAGAGACAAAATCATCTGCTGTTTGGCACTGTAGAATAGCCAGTCCACTAACACAAAGGAGAAATGGAACTTGCTACTATATATTCCCACCCCATCTGGGCTTGTACCCGAGAGGGACTGAGTAAGTGAGCGTTTATTTATATCACGCCCAACCCCAGAGGCTCTGGATGCTTTACAAGGTAGTGCAAAGGATATACACACTACTTTTAAAACAAGAATAAACGGTCAATCAATATCAAGCAATTAAAATCAAATGAATAAGTAACAATAAAATCAATACTGTAGCTACATCAAAAATGTTTTGTTGAAAAGGTGTGCTTGAAACCCCTTTTAAAAACCTCCACCGACGGGACCTCCCTCAGAGATCTGGGAAGTGAGTTCCAGAGGGCCAGGCCGGCCACCTCAAATGCTTGATCTGCCGAGGTTTTTAGCCTTGCCCCCGGAACCGCTAGGAGGCCCTCGGTGGCAGAGCGGAGCGAGCACACTGGGATGTGTGTAGACACAGTGGCATTGGAAAATGAACTGTTGAGATATGTGCTGTAGAAAAGATTAGGTGGCTATGTAAAAATAAGAGGAAAAAATATGGATACACAATAATCCAACTCAAAATATGCCATTTATCTCTAAGTGTGAGTGGCTAGCGTTGTCCCTTGCTCGACACAGGTTGGCCTACGATGGATCGTGGTCCCCTCTAGGATATCCTATATTGAATAGCGGATACCATATCAAGGAAGAACTGACCAAACTCGTCGTACCTGTCTATGAGCAACACTCTGCTGGACTGCAGACAGACTGGATTTGATAGTTTGTTTCTGTGTGGAGGAGTTGAGCCAGTCTGTTCTTCCCAGCAGCAACTGCCTGTGACAGTAATGGTCTTTTAACTTATTGATAACTCATTTTGACTTAGTTACCTAGGATAGTCCAGCTGAGATTCAACATCCGGTTTCAATGGGGGTTCTGCTTCTACCCATTTCTGCAGCTGGGCAGACTATAAGGTTAAATGACCATTAATCTGTCTCACATCACCAGTAACTAACACCGACTGTTCCTCTCCTCCTTCCTGGTTGTGTGTCCCACTCCTTCTCACAGTCATATGATTATATTAGCTGAATGAGGAATTAGCCACATTTTTTTTTTTATTAGCCAAATTTAATTATTTATTAGCCATTACCTACTGTAGCTATTCTTAGCACTTGACCAAGGGTAGCCACAGTAGACAACCAAAAACATTCTGGTAGAAGCACAGTCAACACTTGAAGATCGGGCAGGTCACAGTAAATTCTAGTTTCTTTTTCATTAGCCACATTATATTTTTTATTAGCCAAATTTAATATTTATTAGCCACTGGCAACGGTAGCTACCCTAAGCACTTGAGCAGGTGCAGTCACAGTGACTAGTAAACGGCATTCAGGATGAAGCACAGTTAACTGGCGCAGATTTATGGCAAATCTGAGAAAACATGCCCTTTGGGGTAGGGAGATGAAGAAGTCACATGGAGAAACCATATCATTCTTTAAAATAAACTTTGAAAGAGTACAAAATTCACCGAAGGTAAGCGCAGGAAAAGCACTACGGAATTCGCATTCTGAACTGAAACTGAGAAGAAAATCATTAACTAGGACTTGCCCAAAGCGTGATCTGACAAATTCAATGGCAAAAATATCCAAAGGATTGAGCTCACAAGACCTGAAGCACTATCCGTGTAAAGGAGGCACATATGAAACTGGAAAATTCCAAGCATAAAAGCACAGGGCTAAGGATGACTCCATTTTTGTTGGAAATAGATTGTTTCCCACTGCTACGTTATTGTTTATTTAATACTGGACATCCGGTTATGTTCCAAGCCAACTTGTGTGTGCAGACACATGCCTGTCTCAATCAATGTTATACTCCATGAAAAGTCGTCCTACCATATCTCCTGCTCAGAGCAGTCATACGGGTTAGTAGTCCCCTAATCTTTCTCACTGTTTATTATTGTCAGGAGGTCACTGACTTTAAAACTTGTGACAGTGTGCCAAGATACAGACCAGAGTCCATTTCCTGCCCTTCTGCAAACATCTCCAAAAACAGATCAAAAGGCAACAGTGCCTGATCTGTCCAGCCCCCAGCAGTCCCAGTCATAGAGGAGTTCTGAAAACTATAAATTAGCACATGCCAGTCTTGATATGTAGAGGTTAACTCACTTAAAAGCTGGCAAAAAAAAAAAGACTCCAGTCTTGAAGCCCTTTGGACTATAATTTAGAATGCTTGCCTCCTTAAATAGTTTACCCACACACCACAAATATCACAGTGTTGCTCGTCTGTAACCCCTCCCCCAATATGCTCTCTGTGACCTTGGGCTTAGCCAGGTAACTCTTGGTAATTAGCGTGGTCACACTGTATGGGAGAAGAATTGATAATAAACAGCTGCTTGTACCATGTCAATAGTTATTTTTATCTCCGGGGAGCCAGAAAAGTATTTTAGTGATTTGGAAGCAATAAAAAAGGAGGAACCTCCTAAGCTTTGACAAAAGCTGTCTCTCAAAAGAGTTGTGCTGTTCTTTTCTAAGGAAATAAAACCAGACCTAATCATTCAAAAAAATTGAATTCTTCATAATCGGATATTTCCTAGCTTTTAGTCTCTTAAGTGACTGCACTTTTTAAGTACTCCCAATTACTTAAACTGCACTACAGAGAGCTGTAATTTTCACAGCGTTTCTGGCTGCAGAATTCGAGATACACAAACCACAGCAGCTTTCTTCACAAAGTGACTTTCTACAGCGGACTGGTTCCAGAGCCCTGGCAGGGAACTAGCTGAAAGTTTAATTCTAGAACAACTACAAGGAAATAAGAAGTAGGGGTGCGCGAGTACTTTTTTTAAAATACTAGTTGTGTGCACACAAAGCTCCCAGATACTCAGCTATTCAGTATTCATTACACAACATAATTTCAAGAAATAAAAAAAAAAAAAAAAAAAAAAACACTTTACCCCTCTCTAGGAGGCTAGGGCTATTTCCTTGGCCCCCCCCTCCCATTCCAGTCATTTTTCACCCTCCACCACCACTCTTTACGACGTCCCATGCACAGATTTTAGAGAAAAAGAAAAATAGCAGGCTCCCACTGTGCCAGGAGCAGACACTGTCTTTAAAATCCATCCCAATCCCTAGTCTTCCTACCCCCCAATTCCCGAAGGGTCATCTGCCTAGACACAATTACCAGTCTAATACTGTCTATCATATGACTGTGTTAGCACACGGGAAGGTATGGAGCCATCTCACAAAACTCACTAGAAGGTTTAGAAGCAGAAAGTAGAAAAGCCCATAAAGCTTCTGTCATTCACCCATAATAGACTAGTGTGTTATTTTCCAACAAAAAATCAAGTCTGTTTTTAAATGTCAGCTTAGACTCGCTTATAACAATGTCAAGAGGTAACGAGTTCCATGGTTTGATTATTCTTTGAGAGTAAAAATATGTGCGTTTCTTAGTAGAAGCACTATTGCGTTTTAGCTGAAGAGGATACCCTCTAGTGTTAACGTCTATCTGTTTAAATTCAAGCACTATTTCATTCATAAGAGATTGTTTATAATATCTCTAGCAAACAATAAACCACCATGCATTCTTCTTGTGTGCAAGGACATAAGGCCAAATTTATTTAATCTTTCAACATAGGACATTGCTGAAGCTCCTTTAACATATTTTGTTACTTTACGTTGAATTTTTTCTAGTTGAGTGATAGCTTTTTGATGATATGGACACCATAGTTGGGAAGCATGGTCTAGAATAGGACGAACACAAGCACAATATGTGTCTGGGGAAATCAGGGGGTCTGGGGCGGGCTAGGATTGTGTACTAGGTGTCACAGCTTCGCAATCTGCGGCCCTTTACTGACCTCCCAGTTTCTAGCACCACAGCTTGTCACTGTAGGGAGGTTGGAATTAAGAGGGCTCGTAACGATTGACTTCGGCGGGGCGCCTCGCACACTCGTGGGGGGGGGGTTGGATTAAGGTTATCGGTTGCAGAAGGTGCTCTGGGTGTCGATGGGCCTTAGGGAGAAGCCAGATGTGTTTGATCCCCATCCCCAGGGTTTCCACCGGACCGAGTGGACTAGTACCCAAAACGGCAACATTGCCCACCAATCCCCTGACGGCAGTGCTTTGCAATGCCAGATCGATCAGGAAAAAGACTGCAATTATAGCAGACTTGGTTTCCGTGTTCGATCTGGCTTGCATTACTGATGCCTGCGTGGGTGATGATGCTGGCCCAGTTTTAGAAGTTGCCGTCTCCCCCCCCCCCCAGTACTCGGTGGTGCACTGCCCCAGAGTGGAACACAGGGGCGGGGGAGTGGCCATCTGTTTTAGATCTGAACTTGGCTTCACTGTGCACCAAGTGGGAAGACCAGGTTCTTTTGAATGTGTGACCGTGCGTGGGGGTCCAGGTGCAGGCTGCAGGATTCTCCTGATTTACTACCCCCCCCGGGGCAGCAGGCAAATTCCTGCAGGAGGTAGCAGACTGTCATCGGTGAGACACTGGAGTCCCCCAGATGTAGTTCTGGGGGACTTCAATGTCTGGGCAGACAACAAATCTTCTAGGCTAGGTTACAACCTCCGTCATATGATGTAATCTCTGGGCCTGTCGCAAAAAGTTTCTTCCGTGACCCACCAGGGCGCGGCCACATGTTGGACCTGGTCTTCTCACTCAGTCTTGAGATTAGTAACCTCAAGACTGAGCAGGTTGTTTGGTCCGATCATTGCACAGTGGAGTTCTCGTTGGGGGCCCCCCCCCTCGAGCCCTCCCCCTGCTGGGTTAATAAGCTACCAGCCTTTGAGGGGTTTGACCCCAGAGGGATTTCTGGCGGTAGCAGATCTATCCAGTGTGAGCAGTGCATGTAGGGGGTGCAAGCGAGGCTGTTGCCGCCTATAACAGGGTGATGTCGTCTGCGCTCGACTCTCTTGAACCGGTCTATGTACGACCCAAATCCTCTCACTTGAGGTCCCCATGGTTTGATGGTGAGCTCAAGGCGATGAAGACTGTGGGTCGGAGGTTAGAACGCTGCTGGTGGAAGTCTGGGCTAGAGGTGGACAAACTGGCCCTGCGCTCTCATATGATGAATATCAGGGGCAATCATCCGTAAGAAGGCAGAGTTCCTGTCCAGGGAGATTGCTGCCAGGTAGAATCGGGCAACTATGCTCTTTTGGACTGTGGACAGGCTGCTAAATCCAGCCTGTCTCCAGCCAAGAAAAGCCTTTTCTGATACTTTATGCGATGAGTTTGCTTGTTTCTTCTTGGACAGGGTGTCCACTATACGGCAGGGTGTTCCGCCAGTGTGCCGCAATGTGGCTGACAGTGATCGCCTTTGGCATTCAGAAAGCACTGCACCTAGTTGGGGGGAGTTTAAACCAGTGGGGGTGGCTGAGGTCATTGAAGTTGCCATGGGCTGAAGCACACGTATTATGATGAACTGGACTAGGTGCGGACACGTTTTCTGATGAGATGTGTCGACTCCGTTGGTCCCGTGTTAGCCCTGCTTGTCTGGTGTTCTATTTCAGAGGGGGTCTTTGCTGATGCCTTGAAGGAGGATCTGGTAAGGCCACTCCTGAAGAAACTATCGTTAGACACTGACATTATGGCGAATTACCGCCCAATCTCCAACCTCCCATTTCTTGGGAAGGTTTTTTTTTTTTTAATATTCATCTTATTTATCCGCCTGCTGCAGAGTCTCCGGGTGGGGCATCCAGCCACCGCCCTGCCCGCCGAGAGCACCAGGCTCACTCACATGATGGGGATCCGCAAGCCGCCGCCGATCCGCTGGAGGGTCTCCCCATACCCTATCCAGCCAGACCGGCTCCGGACCCCCCCAGTGCAATTCCATGCGAGTCCTCCCGGCGAGGCAGGGCGCAGCCAACAGGCTGCAAGGTCGCACCCAGCCATTTCCACTTTTTCTCCCATTGGGAGCGCAGACGTGCAGTGACATCTGCGCACATACGTGCTGACGTGCGCCGCGCCCCCCCCAGTCACACCAGTGCAAGCAATACCTCTGGGCATCCCCAGGGGTCGCTGCAGTATAGTGTGGATTCCCCAGCCCATCCCAGGACTAGGACAGCTGTCTCCAGACGCTCAATCCTAGTCCTCCTCTGCCGAACTGGGCTCGTTCCTGAACCTGGGTCGCCGGCGTAGCGCAAGGTGTGGCGTCCAGCACCTCAACCCTCAGCGTCACCGAGCCGGCCCCTTGGGAAGGTTGTTGAGAAAGTTGTGGCACAGCAGCTTGAGAAGCACCTCGTGACCTTTGACCTGTATGAGCCCCTCCAGTCGGGGGTTTCGGGCAAGGTATAGCACAGAAACTGCATTAATTTGGGTGCATAATGACCTCCTTAGGGCTAGAGATTGAGGAGAGGGGACAATTTTCGTTCTCCTCAACCTCTCCTCAGCATTTGACACAGTAGTCCATTGGGTGCTGCTTGACCACCAGAGGGAATTTTGTGGACTCGTTGGCACTGTCATCTGCTGGTTTGAGTCCTATCTCACAAACAGGAGGCAACGGGCAGTTATGGAGAATTTCTCCTCCTCCTCCCCTAGCCTCCTGTCGTGTGGTGTACCTCAGGATTTGGTCTTGTCCCCGATGTTGTTTGCCATGTACATGCTGCCCCTGGGAGAGCTCATTAGGAAGTACAGTTTGAGTTTTCACTGCTATGCTGACAATTCCCAGGTGTACCTTTCCTTTGCCCCCAGGACATCCAATGCAGTGGAAGTGCTAAAAAGATGCCTTGCTGAGATCAATGACTGGATGGCCTCCAGCTGGTTGCAACTGAACCCCGATAAGATGGAGGTACTAGTGGTGGAGTCGAACAGAAGGTGAGATAGAAGAGCCTCTGCCACAGATACCGGGTTAATCCTAGGGTCTGTGTCACTGAATGCCTCCTCGAGGGTGCACGATCTTGGTGTGACCTTAGACAGCAGATTGACATTTGAAACAAAGGTGTTGTCCATTGTCTGGACCAGCTTTCACCATCTTAGGAACACTGCCAGGATCAAACCCCAACTGCTGCCTATGGACCTCCCTACTTTGGTGCATGCTTTCGTAACGTCAAGGCTTGATTACTGTAATGTGCTCTACTTTGGGGTCTTGGGAGGTTTCCTTAACAGGCTGCAGCTGGTGCAGAACGTGGCTGCGAGGTTGCTGACGGGGCAGCCTAAATACTGCCACATCGCCCCGGTGCTGCGAGAACTGCACTGGCTGTCAGGTGGAGGATCCTCTTTAAGGTGGGCTTGCTCACCTTAAGGCCCTACATGGACTGGGCCCTGGATACTTGTCTGACCTTCTGACACCTGCTGCCTCGGTCCACACCCTCCGTTTTCCCTCCTGGGGCCTCCTTGCGATTCCCAGGACGATGCTAAAGACCGCTGGCAACAGAGCTTTTAGTGCCGCTGGCCCCGTCCTGTGGAACTCGCTGCCACCATCTGTAAGGGAGGCCCCTTCAGTGGAAGTGTTTAAGGCCTGCCTCAAGACCCTACTGTTTAGTCAAGCTTTCCCAGACACTGTCTATTAATATTTATTTCTGGGATAGCCTTTTAATGACTATTGTTATTTTTAATTGTGTTATGCTATCTGTTCTATTTATTAATGTTTTATGTACATGTTGTAGTTTTTGATTAGTTTGTATCTATTTGTATGGCACCCAGAGCCTCTGGGATAGGGCACCTCGAAAAATAAACCTTGCCTTGCCTCTATAAAGCAGGATAAGTACAGTTTCATTCCGGGACTTCAAATTTCATTTTATGAACCACCACAAATCTGAGTACAGATTCTGACAATGCCTGACCCCGGAGGCCCAACTTGCCATCATCCAGGGGAATCTACTCCCAATTTTGGACTACTGCTCCCCCATCTATGTTAGGACATCCACAACCCTTATGGCCAAGCTCTCTTCTGCCTACAACAGTTCCTGTCGTTTCACCTTGCTGGCCCCTTTCGCTACACACCACTGTGTCCTTTACAATTGGCTAGGATGGCTTCCACTGCAAGGCTGCTTTGACCTTGCCCTTTGCTGCATGGTGGATTCCGCCATCTGTACTGGCCAGGAATCTACCCTTGTAGCCCTCCTCAAGGTCTGAACTTTACACCGTGGCCTCCGCTCAAACAGCATTCCTCCTCTGAATGTTCCCAGGGTATCCACCATTATGGGCGGTAGAGCCTTGTCAGTGGCAGCCCCTATGCTGTGGAATGAACTGCCTGCTGAGCTCTGCTCCATTCACACCCACTGCCAGTTCAAATCTTGCCTCAAAGATTGGCTCCTGGAGACTTCCCGCTGCCACTGCTTTCCTGAATAGTTCTTCATTTCCCACCTGCCCTTACCACAAGAGTTTCTTGCCTATGCAACTCCCTCTGTAAATCCCCCAATTCCCTTTCCTCTCACACCCCTTCCCCTCTCCTTCCCTCTACTAGCCCTAGAGGGAAGTAAGGTGTCTGCCTGGTGCCATGGCTTGGAGGGACAGGGAGCGAATCCTCGGGATCATGGGAGCAGCTGCACGGGGGAGGGGAGCTGGATCCCACTGTCCACCTAGGGACAAATGACCTGGCTGGGAAAGGGATCAGAGCAGTGCAGGAGGAGTTTGTGGCATTGGGGAGGGGCTTTAGACAAGTAGCACACACGGTAACCTTCTCGGAGGTGCTGCCTGTCTATAGTATGGGTGAGGCTAAGGTACTCTACACCATGGGATTCAATCAGTGGTTGAAAAACTGGTGCAGAGCTCAGGGTTTCGGCTTCACTGGGGACTGAGGCTTCACCTGGAGGGATATAGGCTTATACTAGCGTGATGGTCTGCATCTGTCCAGGAGGGGAACCAGAATCCTAGGTGATAGGTTTAAATGCTTCAGTGGCATGCATTTAAACTAGCCAAGGGGGATGCACTGAAAAGGAGAAGGGAAATCCTAGCCCCCCCCCAAAAAAGCTCAGGGTAGTGGTAGTTAGTGAGGTAAACACCAAGATAGAGCAGTCGGTGGGGAGAAGGGCAGGGGTAAATGGAGAAAAAGACAAAGGCAATAAGGACAGGGATGGGGCAAAAAGGGATAAGGCCATCAAAAAATGGAGGGTAATGAGTACCAATGCCCATAGTCTAGGTAACAAGCTCCCTGAACTGGTGGTCTTGATGAAAAAGGGATGCCTAGATATTGTGGCAGTCACAAAAACATGGTACACAGAGAACCATGACTGGGATATCAACATACCAGGATACATAATCTACAGGAGGGACAGGGAGGGAAGAAGAAGGAGGAGCAGTAGCGCTCTCTATGTAAGGGAAGGGATCAAAGCAATGGAACTAAAGGGTGAACAGGGAGGAGAGGAGGCACTGTGGGTCACCCTGGAGACTGGAAATGGCACCACAATCCGCACAGGGCTTGCATACAGACCCCCATCTCAGGGGAAGGAAATGGACAACAAAATGATAGAAGGCATCCTTAGGATGGCATAGAAAGGGGAGATATTGCTGATGGGGGACCTGAATAAGCCAGATGTTAACTGAAGCACCTTTGCTGCAGCCACACCCAAGAGCAGGGCCATTCCCGATGCCCTACAGGGGGCATGCCTCAGACAGCTAGCGTTGGAACCCACTCGGGAGGGAGCGATCTTAGACCTGGTACTCTCAAATGGGGACAGAGAGAGGATCTCTGATCTAGAAGTGGGTAGCCATCTGGGAACAAGTGACCACCAAACAGTGTGGTTTACGATAAACTTAGCTGTAGAATCAGGCCATACAAAAGTGAAGGTTCTGAACTTCAGGAGGGCTGATTTTGTCAAAATGGGAGAGTGCCTCAGAAAAGCACTAGCAAACAGGCAAGAAGATGGAGTGGAGCAACAATGGGAAACATCAAAACTGCCATCACAGAGGCAACAAGTCTTTGTGTGAAGCAAATAAACAAATCAAAACAAAAGAAAAAAACACTATGGTTCTCAAAAGAAGTGGCAGGGAAGGTTAGGGAGAAAAAGATAACATTCAGGAAGTATAAGGAAACACAGAAGGAGCAAGACAGAGAACTGTACTAGTTAAAGCAGGAGGAAGCGGGGAAGGCAGTCAGAACAGCAAAGGCCCAAACTGAGGAAAAGACAGCCTACTTGGTTAGGAAGGGGGATAAAACCTTTTACAGGTACATTAGGGAGCAAAGAAAGATTAAGGCAGGGATTCTAAGGCTGAATAAAAAAGAGAGTGGTTGGGCCAAGAGGGACAGTGAAAAAGCAGGGATACTGAAAAACATGTTACTCACCTGTAACAGTAGTTCTAGGAGTGGTATATGTTGTCCATCCACACTTACTGGCATGTCCCCTTCTACTTTAAGATGGACCGGAAGTCTTCAAGCTGGCTCCTCCCACCCACCCCAGTGGTATATACCTCGGCTACACCCATGAAGCCAGATCTTAGCCTGCTGGAAGCCAGGTTTGTGCGTCTGCAGCCGGGGAGGTTGGGTGGGTTCGTGTGGATGAACAACATATACCACTCCTATAACTACTGTTACAGGTGAGTAACCTGTTTTCTAGGATTGTGGATAGTTGTTCATCCACACTTATAGCTAGACTCTAGCAGTTCTCGGGAGGAGAGTAGGCAAGAGCATACCTCCTACTTAGGGAACGAGATTGGAGGAGCCGAGGCTAAAACCAACATCCCGGTGTTACTCAAGGTCAATGTGGTAGTGGGTGATGAGGTGTCTGCTGAATCCCAGATAGCAGCACGGCAGATTTCCTGGATAAGGATGTCCCTGGAAGCAGCCACCGATGTAGCAGTATGGCAGGTAGAATTGAGCTCTTATCCCTCTAGGAGGCTCCTTGCCCACCAATCCGTAGCACAGACCTATGCATGATGTGATCCATCTTGCAATAGTCCATTTTGCTGCAGGTCTGCAGAAGCAGTTTCAGTGTAGGTGACAAACAGCTGGCGAACCTCCCCAATTTCCACCGTCCTCTCCTTGTAGTAGGAGAGGCATGCGTCTCGGTCCAACGATGGAGCCTGTATCAACGTAAGGTGTAATTAGAGTAGTACACGGGTAGGATTAGCAGCCTGGTTAAGGTGAAACTCTGACACCACCTTGGAAGCAACTCGGTGGGGGCGAGGACAACCTTGTCCCTGTGGAAGACCAGATCAGGGGAGTCCACTGAAAGCACTTGGAGCTCCCCTATCCCTCTGGCAGACGTGATAGCCACCAGGAAGGCCATCTTCAATGACAACATTGGTTCGAATGGCTTGCCCATGAGCTTTGCCAGTACCAGCAGTAGATTTCATGGAGGTGGAGGTTCACGCACCGGAGGGGATACGTGATCAAGCCCTTTGAAAAAGTGCCTGACCACTGTCTCCTGTGCCGCTGGTTGATTGGCCTGCACACAGTAAGCAGAGATGGCTGCCAGGTACACCCTAAGGGTCAAAGACCCCCTTTGGAGAGAGAGACCAAAGGTAGTCGCGAATGTTAGCCACTGGATAGGACAGAGGGTCCAGGCCCTTGCCCTGACACCAAATGGAAAACCTTTTTCATTTAAAGGCATAACATTTCCTGGTTGATTCTTTTCTGGATGCCTCCACCATGGTGTAGGCATCTTTGGAAAGACCCAAAGCCTGGCACTCTAGCTGCCCAGGTACCAGACTGTGAGGTGCAGGGACTGAACGTCCGGATGCAATACCTTCCCCCAACTGAGAGATAACAGGTCCTGGCATGCTGTAAGCCACTCTGGGGACCTGCAGCTGAGGCTGAGGAGATCTGGATAGCAGAACTGGCATGGCCAGTCTGGGGCTACCAGGATCACCTTCACCTTGTCCCTCCTCACCTTGAGGAGTACCTTGTGGATGAAGGGAAATGGAGGGAAGGCATAGAGAAGGCCTGGGGTCCACGGCCTCGAGAAGACATCCCCCTGCAGTGAGCCTTGCTGAGAGGGGGTGGGCATGAAACAGCCTCAGCTTGGTGTTTTCCCTGGAGGCACACAAGGTCCACCACCGGTTTGCCCCAGTGGGAGAACAGGCTGTAAGCTACCTCTGGATGGAAAGACCACTCGTGGGATGTCTGGCCTAAGCGGCTGACAGCATCTGCCAGATGGTTTGAGGCGCCTGCTACATGGATGGCTAGGAGATCTGCCTCCAATCAGCTCACGAGGGTCTAGATGCGGAGTACCTCCCTGCAAAGCAGACAGGAGTGCGTGACGCCCTGTTTGTTGAGGTAGTACATGGTCGTGGTATTGTCCATCTGGACTTGAACCACTTGACCCCGGAGCTGAGGAGTGAAAGCTGAAAATGCCAGTCTGACTGCTCTGAGCTCCAACAGGTTGATGTGACATCGGGACTCCTCGGGGTCCAGAGCCTGAGGCCTTTTGTCCTCATGTGGGATCCCAGCCCAAGAGAGACCCGGTCATGAGGGCGATCATCAGCCGGGGTGGACAAAGCAGGATCCTTCCTGCAACCAGTCTGGGGCAGACCACCATTGGAGGCGTCCCACATCTTCACGGTTAACCTTGATCAGCTGGTCGAAATGACCGTGGTCCACTGGGCGGCCAGCTCCCATTGGAGGGGGCACATGTGCAACCGGGCCCAACGGACCACTGAGGTGCACGCCGCCATGTAACCTAGAAGGCGCTAAAAGTCCCGGGCAGGGCACAATTGCCCAACCCGAAATGATTGGGCAAGGAAGGAAAGAACCTCTGCCTTGACCGCCGGGAGCCAAGTTCTGGTTTGACAAGAGTTGAGCTCTTCCCCGATGAAGCCCATCACCTGAGAAGGCACGAGTTCCGACATGGCCTCGTTGATCAGGAGGCTGAGTTGGGAGCAGGTCTGGAGGGCCAGGTCCCTGGACCTCTCCACCTCCTGTTGGGTGGAACCTGCTAGGAGCCAATCGTCGAGGTAAGGATAAGTCCTGACATACACCCCTGACACCTGAGATGGGCCTCCACCACTGCAATGCATTACGTGAAGACCCGTGGGGCCAATGACAGGCTGAAGGGCATGGCTCAGAACAGGGTCTCTTTGACCTTGAAGAGGAGGAACCACTGATGGGATGGACAGATTGGGACGTGAAGGAATGCGTCCTGCAGATCCAATGAACAGAACCACATGTTTCGCTCCAAGGATGGTATGACCTGGGACAGAGTGACCATCCGAAAAGTGTGTGACCTGAGATATTGATTCAGGTCATGCAGATCTAAGAATGGGGCGCCAGCCCCCCCATCCACTTGGGCACCAGGAAGTACCTGGAGACAAAGCCTGTGTCTGCTGGAGGATCCGCCACTGGAACTACTGCCTCCTTGAGGAGGAGCTGAGCGATGTCATCTTGGAGAGCTGACTGGGTCTGAGCGGATACTCTTTCTTCCTGAGAGGCGTGGGCTTGGCTTAGGGGGAGTACTGCTCGAAATCCAGAGGCAGTCCCTGACCGACTACTTCAAGAACCCACCTGTCTGAAGTGACCACAGACCAGGCGGAAAGGAAGTGGCGGAGCCGGCCCCCCACGGGAGGACCCAGAGCTGAGGTGATGGGAGAGGGGTTGACAGCCCCCTCCCCATCACTGAGCAGGCTTGGAGGAGGAGACTCCAGGACCTGAACCTCGGCCTCCTTTATGGGCCTGTTGGGGTCTAGGCTTGGGCTGGGGGCGCCAAGCTTGAGCCTGCTGCTGGTGCTGCTGTCCACCTTGAAAGAAGGACTGCTGAGTCGCAGGGGAAGAATGCCGAAAGGGCTTCTTCTTTTTCTTCTGCTGGTTCTTGCCCGAAGAACCCCTAGCAGAAGTAGCATCCAAGGTGGTACTGGACTGCTCAATGCGCTGAAGGTGACCGGCCACTCCTGGGTCGAACAGCTCGGTCCCAAGGAAGGGCATGTCAGCTAGTTTGTGCTGGGTATCCGCAGGGAAGGAGGAGAGCCTCAGCCAAGCCCTGTGATGAAAAGCAACTGCGGCTGCCATCGAACGGGCACAAGAATCCCCAATGTCCAGGGCCGTCTAAAGCTGCTGTTTGGTGACAGCTCGGCCCTGATCCTGGACCTGCTTGACCGTGGTCTGCATGTCAGCAGGGAGATGTGGGAGGACTTCATCCAGCGACCCTAGAAGGGCGTGAGAGAAGTGTCCCATGATGACGGCCGAACTTGCCTGACAAAGGCCCAAGGAGGAAGCTGCGTAGACCTTCCTGGCTGAATGGTCCAAGAGCTTGAACTCCTTATCAAGAGGTCGGTCAGTGTCAGCAGAACTGCCAGTACACCTGAACACAGAGGCGGTCACCAGGCTCTTGGGTGAAGGGTGCTCTGTGAACCCCGCAAGGGACCCCATGGGCACTGCATACTTGCAGGCCATGCAGGTAGACGGAGCTGGACAAAGGGCAGGGCGCTACCAAAGTTCTAGGGCCGGGCCAACAAATAGCTTCAGCCACAGGAAAGGTCTCCGTCGGGGTATCCCCTCTCTTAAGGATGTCCATAAGAAGGTACTCGCTTTTTTCTGGATTGGCTCCAGGGGCATCCCTGCAGACTCAGAGATGAGGTGAAGAATGCCCTGAAAAGACGAGGACCTTCCTCATCTAAACAGCAGGTCGATTCATCATCACCTGGATGAGAATGCAAGCCGGCGATGTCTGAATCCAAGGAATCTGGGTATAATGGCCGACCACCCAGGTCACCTTCAACTCGCTGAGAGCGGTCCGGGGTGACCGTGACTGACAAATGCCAGGGAAGCCCGGTGTTTGGTCTATCTTCCTTGGAAGGAGCCCCTCCCACAGGCTGTTTGGGAGGTGGCTACACCACAACTGGTGGAGAGACTGTTTTGGGCCGAGCTGGTGGTTTTATCGGCTCCGAGGGCTGGGGAACCGACTTAATCAGCTCCGAAGGAGTCAGCTTCGGCCTAAGAGGTGAAAGCCAAGTAATGGCTTGTGTGAAAGCCGGAGTCAGATTGTGGCCGGTCAAAATCAGCTGTTGCCACATGAGGTCCTTGTAGCACTGGAGTTTCCACTAGAGCCTCTCCTCACCCAAGGAGGACGGGGATGACCGATGGTGTTGCCTCTTTTTAGAGCATTTATGGCTCTTCCTCGGCCTGTCAGTTGAGGGGTCGAGACCTCGATCAAGATTGGGCGGGCTGACTCAGTCGCTCAGGAGACACTGGCGGGACCGGTGATTTCCTGGGAACAGGGACCACTTCTTCGATGGGAGTCCCAGCAGGCTGGGTCTCGTCATCCCAGAAGACCAAGTTAGGGGTTTGATCGAGGGAATCGTTGACCAGAGTCGGCAATATCGGATCGATTGGATCAATCACGATTTCAACATCGTCGATCGACAATTCGGTCAACTGACCAGACGGCAAAGCTGAAAAGCCAGCAGCCAAAGAAGCGATCTCAACTGAGGTCGAAACCACATGTTCCTTGAATCGAGATTGGGCTCTCCCGCTCCCAAGAACGACTCAGTCGAGACAAAAATGATCCCGGACTCTTCTTCCGCTTACGGGATTGAGAGGAGTGTGAGCCCGCAGGTGCCTCTCCCTTGGTCGGGTGAGACTGGCACAACTCTTGGAAGGAACCCGAGAAGGTGGAGCCGAGGTTGAGCAGAATGAAGACGCTCAGAGAAGTGGCGCGAGCCACTTCCTCCTCGAACGCTTGCACGTGTTCCAATTGCTCGGTGAATCCTGTCGCCGCGGAAACTGCCCACTAAGCCTCCTTGGATTTCACCAGAGGGTTCTGTTTCTCCGACCTCCCCAGCTTCTGGTGTGAGAGACGGTTATCGAGGACATTGGGATGAAAGGCAAGACACATATCTCATTTCGAGGTGTCGTGCAATACTGAGGCAATAGACGCATGTGGTGTGGGGATCGGTGTGCAACATTTTTCGCTGCAAGGGACCAATCTAAATCCAGGAAAGACTTGCTCATAACGATTTAGTAACTGTACCGCTAATGCATCAATGCAAATTTTCCAAATAATCAAAGGTTTGAAAGCCATGGCCTACAAAATGCGTGAGCATGAGGAAGGCTACCTGAATCTTGAAGTGGAAAGGAAGATCTGGCGTCATGGGGCTCAGCCGAGGTATATACCACCCGGGTGGGTGGAAGGAGCCAGCTTGAAGACTTCCGGTCCATCTTAAAGTGAAATGGGACATGCCAATAAGTGTGGATGAACAACATATCCACGGTCCTAGAACAAATACTTCTGCTCAGTATACACAAAGCAAGAGGAGGGGGAGGTACCTAATCCAGTCAATAGAAGCACTCTGGATAGAGGGGTTGATATCAGTCCTTTCATAGAAGAAAGGGTCCTGAAAGAACTTCTAAAACTGAAGGTGGATAAAGCAATGGAGCCTGATGGGATTCACCCCAGAATTCTAAAAGAACTAAGGGGAGAACAAGCAACACTACTGACTACCCTTTTTAACAAATCATGGGAGGATAGTGTGGTATCTGAGGACTAGAGAAGGGTGGATGTGATTCCCCTTCATAAAAGTGGGAGCAAGACAGAGACAGGAAACTACAGACCTGTCAGTTTGATCTTAGTGGTAGGGAAAATGATGGAATCACTTCTAAAGGAAAGAGTTTTTGAGTACCTAGAGGCCAGTGGGGCACAGGACCCAAGGCAGCATGGATTCACAGCAGGAAGGTCATGTCAGACGAATTTAATTGATTTCTTTGACTGGGTGACCAAAGTAGTAGACCAGGGAGGGGCTGTGGACATGGCCTACCTAGACTTTAGCAAGGCATTTGACACAGTCCTGCACAAAAGATTAATAAACAAATTAGCCGACATGGGAGTGGGTCCCAGGGTGGTAGCCTGGGTAAAAAAATGGCTGGACAACAGGACACAGAGGGTAATAGTAAACCGAGTCCACAGTGAAGAAAGGGAGGTTACTAGTGGGGTACTGCAGAGTTCAGTACTGCATTCAGTCCTTTTTAATGTCTTTGTAAGTGACAATGCAGAGGGAATGGAAGGAAAAATATGTTTTTTTGCAGACGACACAAAGATCTGCAATAGGGTTTACACACAAGGTGGGTGGAAAGGATGAGAAGGGACTTGGCAAGGTTGGGGGAATGGTCAAATGTATGGCAGCTTAGATTCAATGCAAAGAAGTGTAAAATAATGCACCTGGGAAACAAAAACCCAGAAGATGAGTACACAATGGGGGGTGAGATAGTGACAACAACAAAAATGGAAAGGGACCTGGGGGTAGTTATATCAGATGACCTAAAGGTGGGCAAGCAATGTGAGAAGGCAGTAAGGAGGGCTGGGGAGATACTGGAATGCACTGGGAAAGGCATTACCAGTAGAAAACGGGAAGTAGTTATCCCTCTGTGCAGACAGTTGGTGAGACCACATCTGGAGTACTGCATGCAGTTCTGGAGACCCCATCTCCGCAAAGACATAGACAGGGTAGAGGCTGTCCAGTGGAGGGCAACCAAAATGGTGCAGGGTCTGCACCAGAAGACATTATGAAGAAAGACTAAAGGAGATTAATATGTACAGTGCAGCCTCGAGGAAAGGAGGAGAGGGGACATGATAGAAACTTTCCACGTACCTCAAGGGAATCAACAAAGTCCAAGAGGTAGCACCTTCCAGAAAAAGAGATGTGCAAGAACAAGGGGGCACAATTTGAAGACAGAGGGGGGACAGCTCAGAGGTAATGTGAGGAATTTTTTTTTTCACGGAGAGGGTTACAGATGCATGGAACAGCCTTCCTGAGGAGGTCGTGGAGTCAAGAACAGTGGGGAATTTAAGAATGCATGGGACAGACATAAGACAATTCTAGTAGGCTGTTGGTTAACTAGGATCTGCAGCTTATTCGTTATATAGAGAAATAGACAGACTAGGTGGGCCAAGCGGTCCTTACCTGCCATCAAATTCTGTGTTTCTATGTTTCATGCTACTCCTGAGGAACATCGATTATCTTCTATGCAACTTGCTGTAAATCAATTTCATGTATTTATATATATATATATATGTAAGAGATATACCACTTTGAGGTGTGTAGTCACGCTCTGATATACGCACGCCTTGGTGTGCGTTGTATGCATGAGGCCGCAGGCTGAGTGCATCAACCGCAGGCGTGCTGACATCAGAGCTAAATCCGCACACCTCAGAGTGGTTTATCTATCTTATAAAATGTAAAAATTGTTTTGGAGGGGGTAAAGTGCAGGTGTGCAGTCACGCTCTGATATACGCACGGTCATGTGATGCTCATCATCCAATAAAAACAACAACAATTTCCCTATCCATTTTATAAAAATATATATATATATATATATATATTTCTCTTTATGTATATGCACATTGGATTTATGTACTATATCACTTTGTATTGTGGATTTATGTATTTTGCCACCTTATATCTTGTGTACTATTGTAACCGTTTATTATTTGTCAGACTGTCTATTGTTCTGCGCATTGTTGTTTGTGTTTTACTCTGTGCCATCGTATGTGACCCGGGTCGTGCCTGAAAACGGTCCCTGGGATCAGTGCACCTACCCGGTTACCAAAGTCATAAATAAATAAAAATTAGCACTAGCAAATTTTTCAGTTATTTGGTTATGAAACATTAAGTCACTAGATACGAGGACACCTAAATTCTTTTCACTTTCAGTTTTTATTAGTTGAGCTCCATCCAAGAAATAAGTTTGTTCTTGGTTATGTAATCCTAAATGCATAACACTGCATTTATTTGTGTTGAAAGCCAGTCCCCACTTTTTGGACCAAGATGTTAGATTGTCAAGATCGTTTTGCAGCAATTCTGAGTCTTGTGGAGATTTACACAGTCTACCAATTTTTACAGTTGTCCACGTACTTTATAGAACAACTGTCAATATTTAATGTTAGATCCGTTATAAATAGTTGAAATATTAGGGGTGACAGAACTGCCCCTTGCGGGACATTGCTGGTTACTGTTTTCCAACTGGAGGTATGACCATCTATAATAACTCTTTGGGTGCGACCGTCTAGCCAATTTTGTATCCATGTAATGGACCAGTTATGGACTTGAAAAGAGGAGAGTTTGTGAATTAAGGCCCAATGTGGAACAGAGTCAAAAGCTTTTTTTAATGTCAAGAAGGACTACATAACAAGGGGTTTTATTATCTAAACTGTAACTGATTTTTTCATACAAAGAAGGTAAATTTGTGGTACATGAGCAGCCTTGACAAAAACCATGTTGCACATGGTCAAAATGTCCTAATATGAATGTAATTCTGTCTTTTACAATGCCCTCTAATATTCTGCAGATTACCGAGGTGAGGCTGATAGGTCTGTAATCGTCCATGTTACTTTTATTTCCTTTTTTGTATAATGACATAACATTTGTTTTTTCCAATCGGCTGGGATGTAACTTGTTTATAAACGATTATTGAAAAATAATTTTAAAGGTAAAATGAGATGATTCTGCATGAGTTTAATCAAGTCTGTTGTAATACCATCAGGGCCTGGGGATAAGCGTACTTTTAATGATTTAATGCGCCACCAATGACTCAGACTGGATAGTCTGCCTGGTGTTATCAGCGACTTAGACTCGAGAGTCTGCCTGGCACCATCAATGACTCAGACCATATAGTCTGCCTGGCGCCATCAGTGACTCAGACTCAAGTGTCTGCCTGGTGCCATCGGTGACTCAGATTGGATAGTCTGCCTGACGCCATCAATGACTAAAACTGGACAGTCTGCCTGGTGCCATCAGTGACTCAGACTGGATAGTCTATCTGGCGCCATCAATAACTCAAACTGGATTGTCTGTCTGGCACCATCAGTGACTCAGACTGGATAGTCGGCCTGGTGTCATCATGACTCAGGCTGGATAGTCTGCTTACCGCATCAATGACTCTGACTGGATAGTCGAGTTTGCCTGGCACTATAAAGTATTCAGAACGCCTAGTTTGCCTGGTGCCATCAATGACTCAGAATGGACAGTCTGCCTGTGACTATCAACAACTTTGAATGGACAGTCTGCTTAGAGTCATCAATGACTCAGACTGCTCGCGCCCCCACCCCATCTTCCCAGTTACTAATTCAGTCATATGAAAGAATATTAGCTAAGTAAAAGCACACCGGAAGTTATGAACAGGATAACTGGGCTAGCTTTGTTCAGCTACCATGGACCCATCCCAAATCATGGACTGGGGGGCCTTTTCAATATACGACCTTTGGGGACTGGGTTGTGCTAGGGCAGATGAACTTATTTTAAAATGCGGTACTGGCTCCTGGGTCATGAAACTTGCTCCTGCTGCAGTAAAGATGCTTTACATCCAGGAGGTCCACATAGACACTGGCCCACACCTGGGGGGGGGGCGGGGTACGCTGTTGGTTAACTGGGATCTGCAGCTTATCCAACAGGTGGGGAAATGTGCAGACTAGGTGGCCAAGTGGTCCTTATCTGCCATCAAAATTTATGTTTCTATGTGAGAAAAAAACACTGGCTACTGGCTATATGATGACTGGAATTTCCTTGGCCTTACCAGTGTATATCCCTGATATAACAGGTTACATCCCTACAGACAGGCAGCCAGCTAAGCCATAAAAAGCTACACAGCAAAAACAAAAAGTATTAATAAAATTATTTACTGCTTGCTGTGAATTTTTCTGTTGGGACCTCCAGGTCCCAGCATAGCTTAGGAGAGAGGAGCATTCCCTTTTCAATGAAAGAATGACCCCATGAAAAATGTGGTCAAAAGTACATAAATATTAGCTTGTTCTTTCACACACTACACAAAACCCTGATGCACTTCCCGAGAGACATCTTTTAACAAAATGGTTACGTAGCCAACATCTTAGTACAGACACACACACGTCACATACTCAAAGCTTTCACAACGGACTTCAAATTTTTGGGCACAGGGGCCACATATGTCTAAGAATGCAGCAAAAGCCCCGAGCACAATTACACTGGAGGAAGGAAGGTGTTGTAAACACTGACATTTAGCACAGAGACTGCTGGCGAAGCATCTTGACCCTTGTGTAGCTATGATTCTGTCTGTCCGCAAGCATTCCCCTGCAATCTGGCTTAAACAGAGCCAGCTGGTGTCAAAAGTGTACACTGCTAGCCTGCTGCCAAAGGGTAGCAACCACTGGTACAGAGTCACAGTCTGTTAAAATCTTATAAACATGGAAACGAGAAACTAAAGCCTTTACAAAACAGAGTAACATTAGGACAAAAAGAAGCCAGACGCTATGTAACCTTCATTTGTACAATTGTACCTCAGGATGTCCTTTACTGTAGAATAGCAATAATTCAAGGAAAGTAGAGAACTGTATCGAGGGAGCTCTCCTTGGATTTTTTGTTTTTGTACTGGCATGGTGTTCCCAATGCCCAAGTATTTCCATATTTTGTACTACAGGTTCACAACTAAAGTGGTATTCACAAAAGACACAGCATTTGTATTCTCGAAAACTAACTACTACATCAACGCTTTCCATTAAAATCTGTCCAAAATCATGTAATGCCACAATAAAACAAACATTTGTCAATGTCGAATGTTTGCCACTGGTATTGCTTGTACACATTTTTACTATATATTTACCCAGGATACAACAGATCAGATGCAATGTCTCATTTCAGTTGTGTCCTGCCTTTACACATTGCTAGATTGTAATTACCCAGAACAGGGCAGCTGAGAGGCAGTATCTACTTTTAAGCAGGCTGCGACATTTTGACCTCAAATGTCCAACAATCTTTTAATGACCTGACGTTATGATTGAGACAGGTGGAATTTTCATAATCCCATCTGAAAGATGATTTCACTGTGTGATTATGGAAACAGTTTTCATCAGAGATTTGAAAAATGACACCCGCCATGTTCAGGAGGTAGGGTAACACAAGGGATATATTGAACATTAGGAGCCAAATTCTGCAAAAAATAAAGTGAGGAACCAAACAAAAGTAGCTGAGCACAGGGCTGGTGGTGCTAAAAACTGGAACAAGACTGATAAAAAAAACAAAAGTTAAGCATACACCACCTGAAATAAAAATGTCAAGCTCCACAAAGAACTTAAAAAGGTTCAACTGTCATTTATTCACAGAAAGAAAAAAGGTCCCATACTCGCCTGCCTGACACGTTTTGGATCCTCCTGATCCTGAATGTTTTTTGTTAAACTGTTTCTTAATTTTAAAATTTTTCCACTAAAATACAACCCAAATCCCATTTTCCAAGCACAATGCCTACAGGATGGGCGGTATGGGCTACCAGGGGCTATAAGGCCCTCCGTCTGGGGCGTCAGGCCTCATTATGCCCCTGGGCAGTCTGGTATGGTCCAGTACCGCTTACCCTGTTGACTATTATTGCCAGCATAACATGGGTTTTACTGAAAAATATTTTAAAGATTTTTATTTATTTAAAAAATATTGTTTTCGGTATGAAATATAAGCAGAAACAAAACCACAGTTTCAGGTGCAGTACATCGATAGTGCAGCCAAATCTGGTTCACAGGCTAAACAAGTAAAGTAGTGTAATTATGGCCAGATAAGTACACTCTTGTATTTGTTTTTTAGCCAGTCAGATTACTTGAATTGCATTACCCACCTTATAACTCACTGTAAGACATCACATTAATGTTATAATGATAAAATGTGTGAAGGCTTTTGTTAATCACGACCCCTTCAAAAAATCTGAACAAACTAGAATTTACGTAGTTTGCAGCATACTAAGTGCAACACAATGTGACCCCAGCAAACATCTCAACACAAGACATTACAATGCTATTTTCTAAAATGGGAAAGTTACAAGAAACATCTAATACTACCTATGCCTTTCTACTTTTGGCCTCCCTAAGAATTTTAGCTCAGTTCATGTTTGTAGAAATTGTAATAAGAAGTTTAAAGAGCAGCTGATGCCTTCAGGAAAACTGCGGAAAAGATATTATTTAGACAAAATTCAGCTTTTATTTTTATATATCTTCTATAGAATTTCCTCTACGTTATTTATTTCTGAAATTTCCACAAAAACAAAAATCTTTATCCTTTACAGTTCATCTGTCTCTACAGCTTATTCCCTACTTGAAATTATAATTCTCTATTGTGACATCACAGTCTGTTGCCTTGGGAATAACAGTGATGCCACAAGCAGAGTATTATGACATCAGGTTGAGAAAAAGCAATATGAGCTGATGAACCTTTATTTTCATGTATGTGACTTCATTAAAAAAAAAAAAAAGATAATGAGGATAAGAAATTCAAGGCTAATGAGAAATATAAGTTGCTTTGTGCCCAAATATTATGTTTCCCAAAGATCTTCTTGAGGCGTCGGAGGCTCTTTAAAGTGCAATGAAATCTGGGGTTTGGCAGATTTTCATTCTATAACAGAAACAGGTAAATATAACCAGTATGCCTTGTACTTCTAAAGATCATAAAATATTAATGCCTTATCAAGAAAAACTGCGGAGGTTTTAAGAATGTAGCTTATAAACTGTGTAGTTCTTTGTTTCTTTCAGCCCAATAAAACTGGTGGTCAGAAATTAAACATAAAACATGGGAGAAAGAAGCTGGCCTGGTGGCGCTGAGAGTTGAGGCGCTGGTCGCCACACCTTGTGCCATGCCAGTGACCAGGTCTGGGAAAGGGCCTGGGTTGTTGGGTGTCAGCTGGGGGGGGGGGGACCAAGAGCTAAACTGAACTTTTGCGAGGCTGCTCTCCTCTCCCAGTGAAGGACACTGTCGCTCCTGCCACACGACTGCCACCGGGTGGAGGCCAGGGGGCAGTGTAAGGTGGAGGGCTGCATGAAGGGAGGGTGTTGCAGGATCGTAGTGTGCGTGCATGTGTCCACAACTAGGGGAGGGAAGAAAATGGGTCTGGCAGGCTCCATGGCCTCCGTGGCTGTGGCCCCAGATTCTGGCACCCTTGGGATTCTGGATTATGTCCTGGGGGGAGGGGAAGACAACCTCCTTTCTCCAGCGCCGCCCGGGGGATAGGAGGTGGGTGAATCCGTGGGGAAATCACCCAGGGGAGGGCTAGATCAAGAGGTGGGCCTTTGGAACGAGAACAGAGCCCCCCTAAGGGAGGGCCAGAACCTCCTGAAAGCCCCGCGAGAAACAGCTATATGGGTGAAAAAAATTGAAGAAAAAAAAATCCTGGGAGAAAGAGATTGCCAGACAAACCCTTTGAAAGCACACCGCAGAAAGATCAAATTAACATCACCATAATACAGTCCTAGATTGATAATATGGCTTACAGCATCACAGTTTCAGAAAGCTAGTTTTAAAAAGAGAAATTACTAATACAAAACAAGATATTTTTGTTACATAAACATTACTAGGGTCTATTTTAGATATTAACCAAGAAACTGTCCCATTCTTAGCAAGTCTAGGTAAACGAAATAGGTAAAGCATTTAAAGAGCTACTGATGCCTAAAAAGAAAACTTTAAAAAGCATAATAATTAGGTATAATTCTGCCTGCATTTCATTTATAGTTTATATATTTCTCCTACCCATTATTTATTACTAAGGAAATTTGCATGAATATATCATCTTTATCACTCATTGTTTCTTTAGTCCATCTGCCTCTATAGCTTACTCCTATTTCAAGTCATAATCCTCTGTTGTGACATCACAATCTGTTGCCATGGGAGTAACTGTGATATCACAAGCAGTGCTCTGTGACTTCAGGTAAGGAGAAAGCAGCAGCACTAGACAAACTCTTCAGGAGCAAAGACATTGGGTGGGCTTCTAGAAGAATGGCTCAAGTCGTCGCCAAAGGTGACTTGCGCCAAACTCAGTTGCAACATGGACCCTGCGCCCAATTCTAGAAGGGTCAGGGTCCCCGTGAGTAAGTCCTGCGACATGCGGATGGTATGTCACACAAAGGGCGTACCCGATGGGCATGTCGCAAGTCGCAGCCTGCAGTGGAATGGTGCAGTTGTCACCCCCACAACCGAAGAGCTCCGCAGGGCACCCCTCGCCACTGGAACCCCGTCGGCCAATGCCCCACAGGGCAGCTGTGCCCACCAGCCCCCAAATTAGCCATGTCCCGCAGAGCTGCCATGTTCCCCACACCCCCGATCCCCCAAAGTGATATGCCCTGCAGGGCAGCTGTGCCCACCAGCCCTCAAATTGGCCAATGTCCCAGAGAGCTGCCTATGTTTCCCACACCCTGATCCCCAAGTGATATATGCCCGCAGGGCAGCTCATCCCCAGACACGCTCCGCAACCCCATAAACCCAAGTCCCTCCACGGCTGCATAGTATGAAAATAGGAGTAACATTCCCCGATGTCCCTGGCAGTCTTGTGACCCCCCCAACCAGCAATGCCAGTCCCCTCGCACCTCCCCCCACCCATCCCCAGTTGTCCTGCGAGGCATATCACTTTGGGGGATCGAGAGTGTGGGGAACACTGCAGCCCTGTGGGGCTATACTGTGCGGGTATGCTGGGCATGGAGGGGAGGGCACATGTATTGGGTGCCAGCCCTGTGGCAGATCTGCATAACCCCTGGAGAGCATAAGTATACTTACACCAGCTATATGCTGATGTAACTGTACTTTGACGGTTGTTCTAGAATGGCAGATCAGGTACTTCATTGCTGCCCTTCCAGAACAGGGCGCAACGGATGCCATAAACCCCCTAGCGTCATGTTGCATGGGGTTTAGTCTGTATCTGGTGGCGTATGAGCACTTTGGCAGAAGCCGCAGGCTGCTTTGTGCAAATGACGCAACCGCTGGCGTAACTTGCTACTTGCGTCATTCTTTCTGGCGCAAGTGCGGTTACGCCAGTCGTAGCCTTTATAGAATCATGGCCATTGTTTTCATACAGATGACCCCAGTAATAAAAAATGGGGAGGAGGAATACAGCACTAATGGGAAATATAAGCTGGACTGTGTCTGAATATTAGGTTTTGTTAAAGTTCTTCTAAACATGTCACCAGCTATTTAATAGAGAAAAAAAAAAATCATCATCTTGCAATTAATGCACTTGTGTTTCTCAAGCCTTCTTGGGTGTAAATGTTTTACAGAGTATAATTACTCAGCTATGTTTGTCTACAGACATACAATACATGGTTAGCATGTGCTTTCAGTGGTTTCTTAGTTGTTCTTAACACATTTCAAAATCAACCTTTAGAAAACATTAACAGCAACTCTGTTCATCGCAAGCTCAGCTGCGAGATCAGCTATGCTTGTTAGGAGCACGGGGTCAGAAACACAGTTATTCAAACAGCTTGGCAAACAGTTTCCATCTGAACTTTTGTTTATTTGGCTTGTCTTCTCAACGCTAATCAACAGAAGTAAAGTGCTTAAAAACACATTAGCCAACACAGTATAAAAATATAAAAATAACCAAACTGTGAGACATATGAATTTAGCTCTCACGCCCGATAATGTCACAGTACTCATAAGGTAGGCGAACAAACCTGTTCTTTACAGTTTGTTGTTATTGTTTCTATGTATAGGCTGCAGATGCTTTTTTTTTTGTTGCCTACAAAGGTTTTTATCCTCTGCAGCAGACCCTGGTGGCTATCAGCCCAGTCCCCATCTCCAGTGGTCATCCCCTATCACCTCCTTGCTGGGAAGTAAATATTTCCATGGACTCCCCCCGTGGCGGGGCAGGAGGGTCATCCTCCCTCCACCCTGGTAGATATATCCAGTTCCTCGCTCCTGGACCGGTGTGGCAGGGTGGACCACTGCAGCATGGGCAGGGCTTCAGAAAGCCCAGCCCCCCCCCCTTTTCCTCTTTTCTTGTCCTGCCTCATGCTGTGGCGTCAATATGTGTGCATGGCAGCACACTTGTCCTATGTCACTGCAGTTTCCTTCCTGTGAGCCACTCGCCCCTGGATTACCATGGGGAGTACAGTCAGTGCCAGTCATATGCCAAGACAGCTTGGCCACCCTCCCCGAGAAAGGAGAGCTGCCCCTGGGATGCTTAACCCTCTCCCCCCCCTGCTGACCTCCGTAAACTTGTGCTCCTTCTTGAAGACAGGTCACCGGTGTGGCAGGAGGTAAGATGCTCAGTGCCACTGGGCTGGCCAGGTTACAGATTTATTTTTACCTGATAAGTCACACAATGGAATGAATGTAATATTGAGTACAATTTTGATCCTGGATGATCTTTAGGATTGAACAAACAAGCAAAAAAATAAAATAAAGAACAGAAAATTGTACAGAAAGAAAAAGACCAGCGTCCATCTATTCTGTGTTGTTCCTACCTACGTGTGACCTGCCAGCCTGGTGCTGTGCATGCCCTGATGGACCCCACCTTCCCTACCATGCCTTATTACCCCCTTATGACTGTGCCACACCATCTTGAACTCCACCATGGTTTCCATTTCTACCACTTCCTTGAGCAACTTGTTCCCCTTGTCCATCACTCTTTCCAGGAAGAAATATTTCCTCACATCCTTTCTGATCCCCCCCCCCACCAATCAACATGTACCCACATCCTCTTGTGAAGGACCCCTCACCATGTTTGAAGAGATGCTGGCAGTCAGTCTTGTTTAAACTTTCAGTCATGCATGCCCCCCCAGCGAGTACATTTTAAGGATGCTCAGGCACTCCTTGCAAGTCTTCCACTGCTGCACTTGAATCACCTCGGTCATCCTTCTCCGTGCACACTTGAGCCTGTCCCTGTCCTTCATCAAATAAGAGCTCCAGAACTGTGCACAGTATTGCAGGTGTGATCCACCATACAGCTATACAGTGGCAGAATCATGTGCTCATTCCTACTAGAGTACCCCTTCCTATGCATCCAGGCACGGTCTCCGTATGCTTTATCGGACTGAGCTGTGACCTTAACATTATTTGCAATAGTTACGCCCAGGTCTCTTTTCTCTGATGTCTGGGCTACTCTTGATATCCCTAAGGCAATATTTGGGGATTTTTCTAGCAATATGCATGATTTTGTGATTTTTAGCATTAAACCTTAGCTGCCAAACCCCAGACCACTGTTCTAACCTCCCTAGTTCCCTTTTCATGTCTTGGACACCCTCCTCATGGTCAATTAAAGTTCACTGTGGTGTGCTTCACTACAGCAGGCTCTTTATTAGGTTGGATAAGAGGTTTGTGGTAATTTTGTTGACCAATGTATGCACGATTTCTATGCAAAAGTGATTTCTGTTAATTCTGTTATGGTCGATGTTAGAGTCTGCATGAGTGCTGTAAAAATCATTGAGCAAACAGGCTAATCCTTTTTTATTGACAGAACAGAGTACTTAGTAGCAAGAATATCAGTAACAATTTACTTTGATTTTTATTTACTTATAACAACTGGTGACCCTATTTAACAACCGGATTATGAGTGCTGTCAAATGCCATAATAAACTGAAATCGGGTTATTACGGCATTCTGATAATTTAATACACCTGCGCAATTCCGTGCAAAGTCACGCTAAACTCATGCAGCCAACAAACCATGCAAAAATCCTTAATTAAAAAATAAAAGATAGGCAAGTTTGTGGTATGGATTTTTTTTTTTTTTTTTTTTTTTACAAACCCTCAGTGAGTGATGACTGTATAAACCTCTCGAGCTTCACTCTCGAGGTTTATGGGTCATCACACACCTCAGGTGTGTAAAAAAAAATCCATAACACACACTTGTCTATCCATTATTCTCTATTTATTGTTTTTATGTTTTATGTTGCATATAGCATGCCACGCTTTCCCAGATAAAGTGGTAAAGTCCATGAAACGTTGAATCTTGCAGAGGTCGAAAAATAAAATGGATTCTCTAATTTTACACAGGAGCGCAGCCTCTTCTTGTTTCACAGAGGGTTCAGACAGCAGCAATCTTGTTCTTCTAAAACCTCAGTACTGTCAGCTGCCAAAATGGAGTCCATAGTAGGGCTAGGTGAAATTAGCAAATTCCAATTTCATGGCATTTTCATGAAATTCCATTAATTTTGAGAAATTTTACAGAATTTTCTAAAAATCTTTAACTGGTCATATCTCGGTCTGACTTACAGCTACAGATCTGAAATCTGGCTGCATATTGTCCAGCGGAGGTCCTAAATGAATGCCAAGATTCGTGACATTTGGGTGAAGGGTGAGGAAATTATTATAGGGGCTCAAAGTCTTGCAATTTATTATTCATGTGAAAATTTCTGAAACCATTTCTATGCTTTCAAGTTAGCCACCTTTGCAGCTTGATAACTGAAAATGTATACGCAGACTTTCTTGAAAGAGTCTCAGACACTACTAAATAGAGAGGCTAGCTGGTTACGTAGATTGTAAGTTACAGGAGTTCAAAATTTCACAATTTATTTGTTAAATTGTGTGTGAACATTTTCAAAATATTTGGATGTTTATAGCTCCACTGCTATTTCAGATATACATTCAAAATTTGACATGCATACCAAAGCAAACATGTCCTGGACTCTCATTAAGCTAAACAAATACAGTTGAGAGGATTAAAATATATTAGATACTTTAGAAAATACTAATTGGCAAAATTTGTTCAAAAATTCATGGACGCTTAATAGGTAATGCCACTGGAAATCCACTTGTGGAATTTAAATTTCACTAAGCATTTATCACCACTGAATCACATTACCTGCATTAGCATCATGGCTCTGCAATACTCCTGCAATAGTGACGCCCGGCATCATGCTACATTACGACTAAAGATATTCAGCTGCTTCTGTCACAGTGGCCTGTGTTAACTAGTTGTAATGCTGAGCATCATTTGGTGTCACAGTTTTCAAATAGTAAAAACGAACATTGTTAGCTATAGTGTTGTTAAAGAGTCAGCAGGTGGCACTGTATGGAAACTGCGCTGCACCTGCACATGCATGTGCTTCCACCAGTCATTAGTCAGTCAGCTCTAGTACTTAGCAGGTGTTCTGCAAAGAAGACAGGCTAGTGCACAGTGATATCCAGGACTACTCTTCATGGTTCATCACTCAAGATAGTGACCTGACATATGGCACCACTATACTTTCACTGTGGCGCCTCCTGTGAATGTTACGTTATCGACACTTTACCTAGCCTTTACCTTCCTCTGCAATCACAGCTCAAGTGTATGGCTGGGAAAAATGTATGGACATGGCTTCAACAAAAGTATCACAAAATTCCACAATTTCACGAAAGGTTGCAAAATTCAACTTTAATTACTGATGTTATTTTGGAATTTTTGGTTGCTTATACTTTGTCCAGCCTTTGAGCAAGAAATTAGAGAGCTGACACACGGCCAGCCCGGTAGCGCTGAGGCGCTGGTGCCTTACCTTGCGCTACGCCAGTGACTTGGGTTCGGGAACGACCTCGGGTCGCTGGGGAAGTGGCTCTCGGTGGGGGGGGGGGCTGGAGCGGGATCGAGCCATGGCTCTCCACTCCAAAGGGGTGGATGCCCGCTCCGCCGTAGTCCTGCTCCCACCGGGTGCAGGTCTGATGGGCAGCACAAGCTGTTATAGTGGTGACGTAAATCTGGGGAGGGGCCACTAGATCCTGGCGTATACATGCGCCTCCTCACACGTACATGCATGTGTGTACGCTGCGGCCCCAGGAGGGAAGGGGAGAAAATAGAAAAAGACCAAAAATTACAAATGGGAAAAAAAAAAAAAAAAAGAGACAGCTGACACACACAGCCTCTTTTTTACCATATTGTTTTTTCTCCTGGCTGGCAGCTCGTCTCTCAGGCACACACCCTGTTCACAAGGATATACCCTAATCAGGCTGAACCTGGCCATCACTCCAATAGTTACCGGGTTTTTCTCACACATTTTTTTGCCTCCCACCTCCCCTGATAGGGACAGTGCCTCTGTCAGCCTCGCACTGCTGCAGCTTCCCTTGCGGCAGGAGCAAGCTCCCTGACCCAGCCACAGGGGTTGCTGGAACCCGGAACCCACCCTCCCCAACTAAGATGCACTGCCGAGCGGCAGCTTTCTCGGACACGGCCTGCCTCCTGATGTGACTTCTCGGGCTCGCTTCTGAATTGGGGTCATCAGCATGGCACTGCAACGCTCTGCTGCTAGGCCAAGAGGGTGGTCTCAAAGCCCAATAGTTTGGGTCAATGAACCTAACAAAATTGGCAATATTCAGTTTTCTAGGTTTAAAATCATTGGGACTTAAAATTCGGCAGTTTACATGACTGAGAAATGTAATTTTAAAATTTCTGAAAGTTTGGAGGCTTATAGCGCAGTCACCATTAAATACAGAGATTTGACACTTAGTACACTTCAGTATGAACCTTGGTAAAGTCATCCTACCAAATGTGGTACAAAAATACTTCTTAAGTTATATGGAAATAACTGAATTCACAACTGGTGAAATGTCACCAGCGGAAGATGCATTTCGCGCAGCTCTAGTCCACAGGCAGGGTTTAGATGATGGCAGTCTTGTTCTTCAACCTTCTAAACCCTCTGCAAAAGATATAGTAAGCTAACAAAATGGAGTCAGTAGGCAGGGTTCAGATGGCAGCTATCTCATTCTTCAATCTTCCAAAACCTCAGCAGAGGATCCAGTCATCTGCCCAAATGGAGTCCATCGGCAGGGTTCAGATGGTAGCAATGTTTATTTATTTATTTCGTTTTTATTGACCGGGTAAAGTGCACTAGACAAATTCTACCTATTTTCAGGTACAACCTAGGGGAGGGGGATACAGATGAATGCCAACTGACATTGAACCAGATTAAGCTGTTGGTGGTATTTTTAGAGAATGGGGGGAAATCTGGCCAGGGCACTGGGGAAATTCCCCTGCTCACCTCTAGGGGAACCTTTGACATCCTGGTTTTTGGCCAAGATGACTGCCCCTGTGGATCCAGGAGGAGGAGGACTGGAAGGTGCAGACGCTGTAGAAATAGGAGAGAAGGCCTCCTCTCCTATCTTGAATTTGCCAGAGGCTGAACATTTGTTTGAAGAAATGCCAATTTTAGAGGATTCTGCAAAAAACATCATGGATCTTTAGACCTCTGCAGAGGATCTAAGCATTAACATAGACAATGAGGAGAAAATGATCTCACCAGGAAATACAGAGGAGAAGCAGCAGGAGCTGCTAAATGCATTAAAAGCAGAAAAAGAAAGGCACCAGAAGGAGAGCAAGCGCCTTGTAGCGCAAACAGCTGATCGACAATTGGGAGTTCCCCCCCCGTCATCAACGGAACTCAGCCTATCAAAGGCTAGGATGATGCAGCAGCATCAAACGCCCCGACAGGGTGGGGTGAGTCATTTTCCTCTATCGACTCAAACTCTAGAAACTGTGATGTGGAGGCTGGCAGCAGCAGCATCGTGTTTGATGTGTGCCTAAAGCCTCAAGAAATAAAACAAAATATAAAGGGGGGGAGAGAGTGGAGGAACTCCCTCCTTTTGAAATAAAAAATTTGCAGAAAGGACTCCCGAGGGCAGAAGAACTGGGTGGGGAATGCAAGGCCCCAGTAACTCTATCAAAAATGGCTGGATTTGATTTCAAGCAGCTCAAAGGGCTTGTTAGCAAAACAAGTAAATCAGACATTATAAAATATCAAACTGCAGGACAATCGCAGGAAGGGCTTACATGTTATTCTTTTAAAGAGGGGAATCAAAGAGCTGGGAGAACTGAGGAAGTTAAGGACAAGACAGCTGCAATAACGCTGGCCAAAAGAAACACTGGGGTGATTCCTGATTGTAATCCAGTAAGAGTGATACAGCCCTTGCAGGCAGCACCCCTCTCCCCTGTGATGCTTGGTCCCCTCAGAAGGCCTTGGTGGAGGCTGGATGGAAGCCGTCTCCTGGGGGAGTTTGGCAGCCTGACCCCACTTGGGATAGTACGTTTAATTTATCTCAGGCTTCTCCTGAGTGGATGCCAAAGTTGGAGTGGCAGACTAAAGAAAGTTCCAAAGACAGTCCACAGAAGGTGGGAGAAGTGGCCCCCAGTTCTGCCAAAACAAAATAAAGGGTCTAGTGTTTCAGAAGGAACAAAAGGACATTTAAAAGCCCCATCTAATGCTCAACCCGCACGGAGTATGGGATCTGCGCCTGATCAAGAGTCTGAGGCCGGGCAGGACACTGACTCAGTTAAAAACACATTGTTATCAGAACTTTTTGCTAAAGTCAAAAAAGTAGCACCCACGAGAAATGCGATGCGCATTAGATATAAAGGGGGGCTTAAAGATAGGCCAGACAGATATCATGTGGGGAAAATACTGTTAAAAGACTCATTTACTCAAAATGCAGTGTTCCGGGAGACATTCTGGAGGCTGCGATGCTGCCCTGTTTGCAGGCACCTCTCTGGTCTGAGGGAGGAGATTGCCCGTCTCCAGGCTGACCTGGCTAGGATTCGTGAAACCTCTTCCCCCATCCAGGGACCAACAGGGCCACTATCATTACCTCAGAGGTTGCCAAGAAAGAGGAGCGTTTGGACCAAGGTGGGCTCAGGGAGGGAGAGGGTGGTGGAACAGAGGTGCATCCCTCCAACTGTACCTCTCCACAATTCACATGTTGTTCTGGCAAAGAGTGGTTCCTCTATGGAGGCACCTGCAGTGGAGACCAAGGAGGATGCTGGGAACCGCCACAAAGAAGACCCACAGGAGGGTGGCACGAGACCCCACAGGGGAAGGAAACAACTCCTGGTGGGGGACTCGATCATTAGGTGGGTAGAAGTGGGAGAGGAAGGGGATAGGGAGGTAAGGTGCCTGCCTGGCACCATGGCATGGAGGGACAGGAAGCGAATCCTCAGGATCGCGGGAGCAGCTGCACAAGGGAGGGAGCTGGGTGTCATTGTCCACCTAGGGACAAATGACCTGGCTGTGAATGGGATCAGAGCAGTGCAAGAGGAGTCTGTAGAGTTGGGGAGGGGCCTTAGACAAGTAGCATGTACAGTAACCTTCTCGGAGGTGCTGCCTGTCTATGGCAAGGATGATGCTAGGGTATTCTGCACCACAGGATTCAATGAATGGTTGAAAAACTGGTGTGGAGCTCAGGACTTTGGCTTCACTGGGGACTAGGGAGTCACTTGGAGGGATGCAGGCTTATACTGGTGCGATGGCCTGCATCTGTCCAGGGGGGGAACCAGGATCCTAGGTGACAGGTTTAAATGCTTCATTGGCAAGCATTTAAACTAGCCAAGGGGGAGGCACTGAAAAGGAGCAGGGAAATCCCAGCCTCACCCCACAAAACACAGTAGTTAGAGAGGTAAACACTAAGGTAGAGAAGCCAGTAGGGAGCAGGACAGGAATAAATGCTGAAAACGGTGGTAAGGATAGGGATGGGGCTAAAAGGGGTAAGGCCATAAAAAATAAATGGAAAGTGATGAGTACCAATGCCCGTATGAGGGTTGTGTACAGACTCCCATCTCAGGGGGAGGAAATGGACAAGGAAATGATAGAAGGCATCCTTAAAATGGCAGAAAAAGGGGAGATATTGTTGAAGGGGGACCTGAATATGCCAGATGTTAACTGGAGTACCTTTGCTGCAGGGTCATTCTCGATGCCCTACAGGGGCATGCCTCAGACAGCTAGTGTTGGAACCCACTCGGGAGGGAGCAATCTTAGACCTGGTACTCTCAAATGGGGAAGGAGAAAGGATCTCAGATTTAGAAGTGGGTAGCCATCTGGGAACAAGTGACCACCAAACAGTGTGGTTCACAATAAACACAGCCATACAAAAACAAGAGTACTGTACTTTAGGAAGGCGGACGGGAAAATGAGAGAGTGCTTCAGAAAAGCACTAGCAAACAGGCAAGAAGGAGGGATGGAGGAACAATGGGAAATAATAAAAACAGCCATTGCAGAGGCAACAAGCCTTTGTGTGAAGCAAAATCAACAAAATGAAAGAAAGAAACACTATGGTTCTCAAAAGAGGTGGCAGGGATGGTTAAGGTGAAAAGGATAGCATTCAGGAAATATAAGGAAACACAGAAGGAGCTGGACAGATAACTTTATCAGTTAAAGCAGAAGGAGGCAGGGAAGGCAGTCAGAATAGCAAAGGCACAAACTGAGGAAAAGATAGCTAACTCTGTTAAGAAGGGGGATAAAACCTTTTATAGGTACATTAGGGAGCGAAGAAAGACCAAGGGAGGGATACAGAGACTTAATAAAGGGGAGGGAATGTGGGCAGAGGGTGACAGTGAAAAAGCAGGGATACTGAACAAATATTTCTGCTCAGTATTCACAATGGAAGAGGAGGGGGAGGTACCTAAACCAAACAAGGGAGAAACTCTGAATAGGGGGGTCAATACCAGTCCATTCACAGAAGAAAGGGTTTTGAAAGAACTCTCGAAACTGAGGGTGGACAAAGCAGTGGGGCCTGATGATTCACCGCAATTCTACAACAACTAAGGGTAGAACTAGTAACAACACTGACTACTCTCTTAACAAATCATGGGAGGATGGGGTGGTACCTGAGGACTGGAGGAGGGCAAATGTATTCCACTTCACAAAAGTGGGAGCAGGGCAGAGGCAGGAAACTACAGACCAGTTAGTTTGACTTCAGTGGTAGGGAAAATGATGGAATCACTTCTGAAGGAAAGAACTGTTGAGTACCTAGAGGCCAGTGGGGCACAGGGCCCAAGGCAGCATGGTTTCACAGCAGGAAGGTCATGTCAGATGAATGTAATAGATTTCTTTGACTGGGTGACCAAAGTAGTAGACCAGGGAGGGGCTGTGGATATGGCCTACCTAGATTTTAGCAAGGCATTTGACAGCCTCACACAAAAGATTAATATACAAGTTAGCCAGCTTTGGAGTGGGTCCCAATGTGGTAGCCTGGATAAAAAACTGGCTGGACAACAGGACGCAAAGGGTAATAGTAAACTGAGTTCACAGTGAAGAAAGGAGGGTAACTAGCGGGGTACCGCAGGGTTCGGTACTGGGACCGGTCCTCTGTAATGTCTTTATAAGTGACATTGGAGAGCACCTGGAAGGTAAGGTATGTCTTTGCAAATGACTCAAAGATCTGCAACAGGGTTGATACACAAGGTGAGGTGGAAAGAATGAAAAGGGACTTGGCAAGGTTGGAGGAATGGTCAAATATGTGGCAGCTCAGATTCAATGCAAAGAAGTGCAAGGTAATGCATCTGGGAAACAAAAACCCAGGAGAAGAGTACACAATGGGGAGTGAGTTAATAACAACAACAACACAGATCGAAAGAGACCTAGAAGTAATTATATCAGATGACCTAAAGGTGGGCAAGCAATGTGAGAAGGCAGTAAGGAGGGCTGGGGGGAAAATGGGATGCATAGGGAGAGGCATCAACAGTAGAAAACAGGAAGTTGTTATCCCTCTGAAGAAGTTGGCAAGCTACAGGCCCCAATAACAGTGCAGGAAATAGAATTAACCATAAAGGCTCTGAAAAATTAGACCTCCCCAGGGTTGGATGGCATTCCAAATAAATATTATAAAACTTTCAGCTGGGAATTAGCCATCTGTCTGGAAAAAGTATACTTTCATTTTTTTTCCATGAACTCCATTCCTCCCTCCTTCACAGAGGGTTTGCTTATTTACCGTTACAAAAAAGGGGAGAAGTCTAACATTTCAAGTTGGAGGCCTATAGTGCTGTTGAACACAGACTATAACATTTTAACTCACATACTGAACACTCGTATGAAGCACTATGCTTCATTGGTCATTTCACCATAGTAGTTTTGCCGACTTCCAGATAGGAAAATACAGTACGCACTGATGATTATTAGAGATGCAATAGAGCATCTCAATTTATCAGGGGCTTCTGGATGCTTGGTGTCGGTGGACCAGGAGAAAGCTTTTGACAGAGTTTACCATCCCTTTCTAAATGCAGTCCTTAAAGCATGTCATATTCCTATAAAGATAATAGACCAGTTAAAATCCCTATATTCTTCCTTCATTGTAAAGCCTTTCAATCAATCAATCAAATTCTTTATTTATTCAGGCGAACGCCATTGAGCAAGCTCATTTACAAGGTGGACCTGCATTACACAAGTCAAGTAATGGAATTTATATACAAACAAATAGACAGTAGATGCAAGAGTACAACAGTACAGGTAGGCCTGCAATAGACAGGATAAGTAAAAATACATTTGGGTTCAGGTAAAAGACAGTCAAGTAAGAGTATACATAACAGTAGCGTAGCAAGTCAGTAAAAATTTATACCAGATACAACAACATACATGGTTTAGTATTCCTGTAAGATAAAGGCATTATAGTCCAGCGAAGAGATTAGTTGAAGTGGATGCTACAAGCGAAGAGACATACATAGTCAGTTTAAAAAGACCCATGCGTATCAAGGGGGAGACATGTGTCGGGAGAAGTGGGCAGCCAGTTGGGGGGGTGGGGGCTGGAACTGGGATAATACTAGGAGCAAAGGAATGAGATGCTGTGGGTATACAAGGAATAGGTGGGTGAGGAAGGGTGAGATTTAGGGCGGTAGAGAAGTAGGTGGCTCAGGGACAAGTTATGCACTGACACAAGAAGGAAGGAGGTTGGGAAAAGCAGGGAGGATGTGGAATGGGGGAGTGTATATAAGCTGGATCACTGGAAGCAGTTGCAGGCTTCTGTAATGTATTTTGAGTGTAAGGTCTTAAACACAGTAATACTAACAGGAGTCCTCAGTTTCAGTGATTTTTGTAGCACATTCCAGAGTGACGGTAGAACGAATCCTATGGCAGCTCTCCCAAAACGCGTTAGGGCCTTGGGCACTTTCAGAGAAATCAGTGAACAGCTTCTTAGGGCATAGGTTCCAGGCATATTGAGAGTCAGGCAATCAACAATGTACTGCGGAAGTTTGCCAGTGATAGCTCTGTATGTCCAGAGAGCTGCATTTTTATTTCGTCTGTAGTGTAGGGAGGTCCAACCTACGGCCGCATATAAAGAGCAGTGATGGTGGAGAAGGGAGACCAGTGATGAAGTGCAGGGCTCTGTGGTAAAGTATGTCCAATTTACCGAGTTATGAAGTAGCACATTGGCTGTATATAAAGTCGGCGTAATCAATTAGGGAAAGGAACGTAGACTGAACTAGCTGTCTCTTGGCCTCTGCAGTTAGTAGGCAGTTTAACCTGAAGAAGAGACCTAGTCTCTGCCTCAGTTTTTTTTTTAACAAATCCTCCAGGTGGTCTGCAAACCAGAGTTTGAAGTCTAGCCAGGCCCCCAGGTATTTGAATTTCAGCACAAATTCCAGGGTTTCTCCTAGGAGGGTGGTGATGGGGGGTAGAGCAGGGTAGGCTGCATGGTTAATAGGTGAAAATAGCATCGCCTTTGTCTTTTTGGTGTTAAGTAGCAATTTTTTACTAAGGAGCTGGTATTGAAGTATGTTGAAGTCAGCTTGCAGGTCGCTACATGCACTTTCAGGAGTTGTATGGCTTAGGTAGATCACTGTATCATCTGTGAACAGATGAATTTTCGCCTCATTGATGCCTGAGTCTGTATTGTTGATGTAGATGGCAAATAGGAGTGGCTCCAAGATGGATCCCTGCAGGACGCCTCTTTTTAACAGATTTAAGGGGGAGAGTTCACTTTCGGCCTTGACCTGTTGGTGCCAATCAGAAAGGTAGTTGTGGAACCAACGCAAGGAGGTAGAATCTAGACCAATAGCTTTTAATGAAGAAAGAAGGAGGCTGTGGTCGACAGTGTCGAAGGCCTTACTTAGGTCTAGAAAAATGGCACAGACAAATTTTTTGTTCTCTAGCTTGCGCTGCCAGTCATTTGTCACCTTGGCCAGGGCCGTGATTGTACTATGTTCAGTTATGAAACCAGATTGCATTGGGTTTAGCAAGTTAGTATCATCTATGAAAGATTTCAGCTGGGCATTCACGATTTTTTCCAGAAGTTTTGATAGTACCGGGAGAAGGGAGATGGGTCTGTAGTTGTTTAGATCACAGGGGTCTCCGGATTTAAACAACGGAATAACGTGTGGTCTTCCACAGTTTGGGGAGGGTCCCTTGAGAAAGGGACAAGTTAAATAGATGCGTAATAGGTACGGCCAAGACATGATAGGCAATCTTTAGGTAGTATGGTTCGAAGGTGTCAGTGCCAGCACTTTTTCTGGTGTCCAAATGGATGAGATCTTCGACCTCTTTTAGTGAGGCAGGAGAGAATGAAAGGACTACATCTGAGGGACTAGCTTCTGAAGGTTGCATGGTAAGCTGGGAGCGTAGGTTGCATGCAGGTGAGTTATCAAAAGCTAGCCCTGCAGTAGCAAAGTGATTGTTGAAGGCTTGTAGTATCTCTTTATTGTTGTTGACAGTTACATTGTCAGAAATAATTTTTGAGGGGACAGTGTTTCCTGTGGTATTACCAGAAAGTTCTTTTATGTGGACCAGAACTTGGTAGGGCAGTTGGAGGCAGTGTCGAGTTCAGAGCGATAGAAGTTAGACTTGGTTTCCCCGAATTAGCTTTGTACAGTGGTTTCTGGCTGTTCTGAAAAGATGCCAGTATTCGGCTTTGTGGGATTTGCGTGCTAGCTTCCAGAGCTTGTCTCTTTTTAATAGTGCTGCCTTGATGTCTGCTGTAAACCAACGGCACTTTCTAGCCTTTATGCGGGTTTTGACTAAGGGTGCATGGGTGTTAAGAGCACTGGATACAATTTCGTGGAAAATGGCATATGCTGTTTCTACTGATTTGGCTAAAAGGTCTGCCAAAGCAGGGAGGCTTTCAGGTCATTGATATATGCATGCGGGTCAAAATTCCGTTTTGATCTTTTGGTAGAGAACTTTACTGAGGCTGTTGGTTTAGGGACTGCTCTTATGCCAGCAACAAAGCAATGGTCACCAACATCGGCAGAAAAGATACGAGCATGGGAGAAGAAATGGGGTTTGCTTACTAGAAGTACATCTAATAGTGTACTTTTCGTAGGGTTTTTCTTATTGATAGAGTAGGTTCATTAATAAGTAGAGTGAGCCCATGAGAGTCACAGAAGGATTTAAGTGGAAGAGATGCGCCTGACAGCCAGTCATAGTTAAGGTTCCCTAGTATAATTGTTTCTATTGTGTCGGTACTCATAGTAGATGATAGGTGGGACAGGAGCTGTGACCCCGAGGACGGGGGTCTATAACATCCTATGACATGGAGGGCCATTGATATAGATATTTCAGTTTTTTAAGGACAGGCATTCAAAGGCATTGGCAACTGATGTAGTGTCCAGGGTAGCGACCATAAACTTGTCCTTAACATAGATGGCTACACCACCACCTCTGGTTAGTCTATCGGCTCTGAATAACAGATAGTTGGGGATATTGACCTCTTTGTCTGGCGTGGATGGACGAAGCCAGGATTCAGATATGACAAGTACATCTGGCTCCGTGTGGATAGCCCAAGCCTGTATTGAGGTGAGTTTAAGAGGCTACACATATTAACATGCATAAAGCTGATACCTTCATACTTCGTGACTTCGGACGGTGAAGGAATTGCTTGTATAGGACCAGGGTTAAGTTTAACATTACCTGAGCATAGCAAGAGGAGGAGTACAACTTTCCTCAGGGCAACAAGTGGTAATTTGGAAGAACTAAACCTTCTTTGGCTAGTGGAAGTATTGGGGTAGGAATGCAAAGACCTATTCTTTGTACTGTTCAGTCCTAGTGATACACATGCTAAGACCCTAGCCGTATGACAGCAGTAGATGCAGGTACTGGGCCAAGTAGGTAACATTCCTTGGGTAGATAACGAGATGCTGTCCGAGAGGGAGACTCAGCTGAAAGTGGGTACAACACCTTGGGGGCATAGCACGAGCTGTATAGGGACTCCATGAGTAGACATTCTTGTGGTAGGGGATACGAGTCCTCTTTGGGGTAAATTTCACCTGGCATGTAGCCTAATAAGGGTAGGGTGCATAAGGCGGTAATAGGTAGAGCCAGATTGCAAGTCCCATGGTTAAAGTCTAGGGGTCAGAAAGAGAAACAATTGTAAGGGCTTAAGCTGGGCAAGGTATCACCAGGTAAGGCTACGCGCCATGGGGTCTGAAAAGGGATATAGGTGCCGATATCACTTGAAGGGAGCAAGGAGATGTTTCTATGGCACAGCGACTACAGATAGTTACGAGAAGTCGTAAACCTGATCTAAGAAGTATCACCAGCTAAGGCTACACACCACAGGGTCAGCAATGGGATGTAGGCACTGAAACCACTTGTAGGGAGCAAGGAGAATTTACTATGACACAGCGACTAGAGACAGTAATAAGTCACAAATCTGATCTAAGACAAGTGGTAGGGAAGACTGCAGTGGTTTAGTTAGGGTGGGACACTTGAACCTGAAGCGGCAGCCTAAAATTTATATGTCTCTGGGCGTCCTAAGGGGTGGGGAGGATAGAGTTGTAGGAAAGCCAATGGCAGGGGAGGAGGCGGGGGCAGGAGGTCTATATAATAATGGTCAGGGTGGGGAAGGGGGGTGGGTGGGCGTAAATTTACTTGACTGCCATACCTCTCTGGGTCTGAAGTCCGAGCAAGTGGTCTCATGTGGCGATTCGGAATCGCCGACCGCCCAATGTATGATTCTTGCAGCGGATGAGCTGGGAGCCCTGGAGGTTCTCGGCTGAAGGGGAAGAGAAAGCGAAGCCAATTAGTACTGGTCCCAGACAATGGTCGAGCTACCCAGTGACAAAACTAATTTACAAATGAAAGGGACACTTCTTGGCGCCTGAAGTCTGGGCGGCAGTTACAGAGGCAAAGGAAAGGGCTGTTTCACTTAATCAATCTAGCAAGAGCAGTTTGCAAGTATTACAGCTTTTTAGGCAGTTTACAGGCAGATTCTAACAAAATAGGCATACATTAGCAAGCATAAGTAAAAACAAAAAAAACAGCACCTTTTAGCTCAGGAGACAGAGAAAAGATAAGAAGGGTAAAGAACCAATCCAGACAAGCCTGGAGAAGGCGCTCACACTCGGATTGGTTTGCAGCTTTCCGTACCTCTCTGGGTCTGGAGTCCGAGCAAGTGGGGTCTGGCGGCGGCTGAGCGCCCGACCGCCTGGTACAAGCGGGTTTTGCGGTGGATGAGCTGGGAGCCCTGGAGGCTCCTCGGCAGAAGTAGCAGGAGAGAATTAGCGGGTCAGCCTTATGAAGGGGGAGAGGAGGGAGTGGTGAGGCAAGGGGCTGTTAGAAATGTAGTTCTGTGGGGCAGGACCGCACTCTAGGAGGTGTTCTGCAGCTTTAAATTTGTGTAGGGCAAAATGGCCAATGGGAGGAGGTGCACAGAAGGGGCAGTAGTTTAGGTTATTTAAGAACTTGTGGAGGACGGAAGGGAGGGAGAAAAAAAAAAAATCACACAAAGAAGAGAATGGGAAGATTAAGTGGTCTAGCTAGTCTAAAAGAAAAAAATCACACAAAGAGACACACAAAGGAGAGAATGTGAAGATTAAGGGGTCTAGCTAGGCTAAGACAAAGCAAACAAACAGTATGTTACTCTCTTTTTTTTTCTACCAGAATGAGCAAACACAGGCTAGTAACAGTCCTTAAACAAACAAAAAATCAGCAGTAGGAATCCCGGTCTTCAGTTTCGCTGTAAATGGTGTTATGTGCACACACCAGTAGCGAGGGCCAGGCAGCACAGACTACAAAATTTGTGCATGGGCATGCAATTAGTCCTGGGAAAGCAGCCATGCTGGATTCCAGAGCTAGCCACTCAGGGAGTTCACCAAGATGGTGAGCAGCCAATGGGGGCACTGCAGTCAGATGGCGCCAGCAATTCAGAAAAACAATCCAGGATCTTCGCTGCAACAGCCGCTGAAGGCTGAAGATCTGGCTTCGGCAATTACCTGTGCTTGGACAGCAGTGGGCGGGTGGCAGCAGGCAGGCTCCCGGTCTCGCCGCTGTAGTCGGTGGGCAGCTCAAGCTTAAAAGCAGCTACAAGGATGAGGTGCTTGCCTGAAGTGAGCAGCAAGCCTGTGCTTGGAGAGCAGTGGGCAGGTGGCAGCAGGCAGGTTGATAAAAGGACAGGTCGGATCTGGGTCTGAGGTTCCCTCGGGGGTTAGGCAGGGATGCCCTTTAAGTCCACTCCTATATATTTTTTCTTTGGACCCACTATTACACAACAACCAAAATGGCAAGGACTTTCTAGTGCGGGCATACAACACAGTCTGCAGGTGCAGGCATATGCAAATGATATCTGCTGTTTTTTCAATAATCATGAACAAATTAGTTTTTTTACTGGAAATTCACAAATATGGGAACGTTTCCATTTCAAGACTAACTTACAAGAAGAGTAAAGGACTTTTTCTAAGTGGGAGGGGGTTGGGATTTACGGCTTCAGTGGATGTGGCAGGCATAAACGTCTCCGGGGAACCAACAGAGATATTAGGCATATTATATGGACCACAAAATCTTCCAGAGGAGAATTGGAATAAATCTATTCAAAAAATAGACGTTAAAATCCAAAGGTGGAAACGCTGGAAGGTATTGAAACTCAAAAGGATAAGAATTCTGAAACATTCATAATTCTTACGTTGCAATATGTCGAAATGATTTTTCCCCTACCCACACAACATGAAACCAAATTATATAGTTTGTTCTTCCAAATGTTATAGGGGGAATAAACTGAACCTGGCTAAAAGATGTTTCATATACCTAGACAAAACTGAGGGTGCACTAGGAATGATAGACCCAATGATCTTCTTGCATGTCTTATTTTTTCTGCAGATGGTACAGAATGGGATAACATGTACAGGTGCAATTCAAAGTGATTGGATGAGATTAACGTTAGGAAGATATTTTCAAGCTTGGGGTAGAGTAGCGCCTAAACTAAATCATCACATACATATACCAAGTTATTTCAAACCAGCAGCACAAAAGCTGTATAAATGGTATGTCACGAAATCATCCATACAGGGGGGATGGCTCAGAGGTAATGTTAGAAAGTATTTTTTTGACAGAGAGGGTTGTGGATGCATGGAACAGCCTTCCTGAGGAGGTTGTGGAGTCAGGAACAGTGGGAGAATTCAAGAATGCATGGGACAGACAATCACGTGATGAGCTAGCAAGGTACAGACGTCTCCGAGACCGCGCTCGAATCTCAGCAGATAAAATAAAAAGATTTAAGCTCTTTTTGACCCCCTAAGCCTGCTATTACAAAGATCCCTGTCGACTAGGAGAGCCCTGTGCAGTTGTGATCGCCACAGGCTCATTTGCAGGAAGGAACAGATCAAGTTATCAGCGACCAGAAGAAGCGAAATGGCGAGTTGGAAACTGAAAGCCCGAGCCTCTACGGCACAAATACCGCGACTCAAGCGCCTAAGCCCCACCTCCAGACGATGCCGAGGACCTGAAAACAGAAGCCCAAGGAGGGTGCTCAACTTTGCAGGATATTTGTGAGATTAAACACTTTTGCAGGGATTAGTAGCAGATTTTACCATACTGAAACCACATGCCTTGATGCAGAGAGGCGGGATGTAGAGGCCAGAGTGGCTTCGAAGGAGAGGAAAACGGGGCCATTGACCTAGAAATGATAGGGGCTCAAAAGGCAAGTTAAAAGCTTGAAGAACGGCTGAGGACCAAGAGTCACTGAGTAGGAGAAACAACTTAATAATGGCAGATTTACCTGAAAACGGAAGGTTCGGACTGTGTAGCCTTTATGCAGGACTTCTTTTTAGTTATTTAGTCCTTCGCCATTTGGTGACTCAGACAACGTGGGGAGAGGGCCCACAGGTCATTGAGAGACACCCCCACCTGGAGCCAGACCTCGAGTTCTGATTATGAGATTTTTAAACTACAAGGAAAAGACTCATGTCCTGAATAAAGCGAAAGTAAACAGATCCCTGCAGTGGAATGGGGCTTCAATATGGATTTTCAAGATTTAGTGCCTTCGTGAGAGAAAAAAAAAGAATACGCGGAGATAAAAAAGAAGCTGTATTTAGCGGGTCCAAAATTTCATTGCAACATCCAGCAACACTAACTGAAAACTTCCAAAGGAGATAAGCGCACTTAACAGCACCTGAAGCTCTGGAAAGTCTCAGAATTGAATTACTAGAACTACTCAAGTGCCACTTGAAATGGAGAGGGTTTGATGAGCGCTGGCAACGCAGCGGCGAGCGTGATCTGCAGCATCGGGGAATTATTTTGAGAACTGACAGGGTTGGCTAATTCCTGAGTTCGACCAGATGCTGGTTTAAAGAAATAGAGACTAACTACTTCTCACTATCGTTCTACTATGTTATCCGGAACTGTCAAAAAAGGGATGGACCGCAGCCCCTTGGCTAGCTAGTATGGCTAGGGTTTTTTTTTTTTTTTTAGGTTACTAGAGCAAGATACAAGAGTGAATGGTTTGAAGGAGAAAAGTTATCGGACTAGTACTAACCTGGGTTGCATATTGTTAATGGGGCTGTTATGCTCTTTCTTTTCCGCCATGGAGAAAAGTTTATAAGGCCATAGACAAAGCCAATTCTTAATGTCGGGGGAATGGGGGTCACCGATGGATGATATGCTGGGATCTGAGGGGTTCGGAGATATCCGGAGGCTGACCATACACGTCTTCATGAATATTGAGGAGGGCGATCGAAGGATCGGGGGAGGTAAGAAGGGTGGTTATTGGGGGGAAAGGAGAGAGAGAGAGAATCCACAGAACATGAGGTAAAGAAGATACAACATATGAGAGTGAACAATTGGGGCTATGACATAAAAGATGGTAACACTTAAACTTCTTTCATGGAATGTGAAAGGTCTCAGGGGGAGGAAAAAAAGACTGGTTGTACTGCAATATATAAATCAATTGGGGGTACATGTTGCTGCACTCCAAGAAACTCATTTACTGTCTGAGGAGGTAAACCTTCTTAGGAGGGGGTGGGTTGGTAAGGTTGTGGGAGTTGGGAAAATGAAAACGTCGGGGGGAATGGCAATATTAATCAGGAAATCGTGCCCATATGTAATTGAAAGAATTCAGTCAAGAGAGAATGGCAGGGGGATATATGTGGAGGGTTCAATCTTGGGATGCCCACTTTCTTGTGCCTCAATTTATGGCCCTACTCCAGCTAAGTCAGAATTCTTTGCTTCGTTAGAAGCCGATATTACCACACTCCCGAAGACTCCACTTATTATGGCAGGAGACTGGAATATCTACTTTGATAATAGGAAGGACAGGAGCCCCGCCTCCAATAAACCATCTTCTCCGCAGAGAGCTTTAAACAGGTTTTTGGAGGCAACAGCGCTGGTAGACCCATATAGAATGTACAGGAAAGGGGATACAGAGAAGACATTCTACTCGGGGGTCCACAAAACACATACTAGGATTGATTTCTTTGTGGTTAATAGGGAACGGTTGAGAGGTGTTAAAGGCTTGAATACTTATAATAGGGTCCTGTCTGATCATTCTCCGATACAACTATTATGGGAACTGGACAACATTCCCCCAAGACCATTTCGTTGGCGACTAGATGAAGGGATATTTGCAGAAGACAGCATGGTACTTAAGTTAGAGGAGGTACTTAAGGGGATCATTCAAACTCAAATCCCAACAATAGAGGATAAAAAAATAGCCTGGCCAGCCTGTAAGGTATTATATGCAGGAATGGCGCAGGAGTATATCTCTAAACGGAACAAACTCAATAGAGCGTGGGAAGAATCTTTAGTTGGGGCCATTAAATCATTATTACCTTTAGAGGGCTCAAGCAAAGAAACGGACAAGGAATTAGGGGAGTTGGGAGACCAATATAGAAGTATACTGAACCTTAGGACAGATCGCTGGCTGGAAAGACTAAATGCTAAATATCTTATGCATGGGGATGTGCCTGGTCATGTATTGGCTCATAGAATTAAGGAGTGGGAGGCGGAAAGAACGATCATGGCAGTAAATTTCGGGGGAAGGATTATATCAGAACCGCAGAAGATGGCGGATGCTTTTAGGACTACTATTCAGGGATTTATCAAGAAGGGGGCACCAATGCGGAGGTAGCAATTGAAAGGTTCATAAGGATATACCGTTGCCCAAGTTGGAAGCAAGCAAGCCGGAGTAGCTGCACCCAATCTGGAACTAGAGATCAGGAAGTAATCAGAGACCTTCCAAATAACAAGGCTAGGGCCGGATGGCTTGTCTGCAAAATTCTATAAAGTCCACCTAGGAACAATAGTCCCTCTATTATTGGATTTATTTTCAAGCATTATGAACAATGGGGTCCCCCATCCTCCCTTATACCAAGCTTATATTACCCTGATCCCTAAGCCAGACAAGCCTAGAGACCTGCCAGGTAATTATAGACCTATTGCTTTAATCAACCAAGATATTAAAATACTTACAAAGATTCTGGCCAATAGGGTTTTGAAAGTTGCACCTTTGTTAATTAGCCAGGACCAAGTGGGATTCATGCCAGGGAGGGGGGCGCAGGACGCGTTAAGAAAGATGCATCACATTTTGCATAAGGCATCCCACTCAAAATCTGCTATGGCCCTAATAGCACTTGACGCCGAAAAGGCTTTTGATCGTGTCTCCCATAATTTCTTATTCTCCACAATGGAGAGAATGGGCTTCGAAGAGCTTTCTTAGAGGCCTCAAAATCTATACAAGGCCCCTAACAGCTAGGGTCCTATGCAATGGGTATTTATCAAAGGAGTTTCTTCTGAAAATGGGACTAGGCAGGGCTGCCCTTTGTCACCAATCTTATTTAACATTTATTTGGAACCTTTATTAAGACCATAAATACGGAACCCAGGGTTCAGGGATTGAGGTTCAGGAGTTGAACTTAAATTCTCGGTATTAGCCGATGATATTTTGTTACATTTAACCAACCCTCATGGCTAGCTTCCAAAAGGCATTGAAGTAATTGGGAATTTCTCAGAGGTATCTAACTAGAAATTGAACCTAAGCAAGACTCAGGTTCTCCGCTTACTGTTTGCAAGAATAGAACAGATTTCGAACACCTGAGCATTAACTGGGCTGGGGAAAAGATTAGTATCTGGGAATCTGGATCACCTCCAGATTGGAGAAAGGCGTGGAGGAGAATGTGGGTAACCTGTTAGATACAATTAAAACCGACATATTAAGATGGTATAAACTTCCTTTAAATTTAACTGCTAGACTGGGACCGATTAAAATGAACCTTCTACCCAGGTTATTATATCCGATTTATCTCTCACCCTATTGTATTCCGAAGGGGAGGTTTACCAGGATACAGAGGGTAATTTCAGATTTCCTGTGGGACTCCAAACCTCCTAGGAGGAAGCACGTTGTTTTACGCCTCCCTTACTTCAAGGGTGGGATTACGCTCCTGGACCTTTTTCTATATTATGTAGCAGGTCAGCTGGGTGCGCTGGGGCAATGGATAAAGAGTGAGGAAGTAGGGGGATACACACCAACATGGCTTCAGCTAGAACAGCTTAGGCTAAAGGACCTAAAATTCTCCCCCTCTGCAATGCTGTTTACAGACCCGGAGGCTTTGCCAGAAGGGGTAAGGCAGTCACCAATTTATAAATCAGTTAAAGCATGGTGGGATCTGTTGAGCATGATTCAGAGGAGGGTTCAGAAGGGAACCAGAAACCAGCCCATAATAGGAAACCCTAACTTTCGCTTGGGGCGGAAGTAATTAGTGCCAATGGGCACCACAACTGTCGGCCTGATGCTGTCGGATCTGATAGTAGAAGATAGAGTGAAGCTACGGAGCAAGCTAGAGCATGGGATCCTTTTAAAAGATTCAAATTACAAACCTAATTCAGAAATTTATACGGGACAATAAGGAAAGGAACAGATACTATTCAATGGGACCATTTGAAAGAGATCGATCTTCTACAACATCCCTCTCAAAAGTTTACAGGGTGCTGCTAGACTTCATGAGTGTGGAAGTTAAAGCTCAGATAAGATACTGGGAGAAAACCCTATCCCCCTTGAGGCCTGAATGGAAGGAAATCTGGAGAAATATTAGGGTCTTGCCTATACCAAAGTATAAAACCATGCAGTTTTTTATTTGTTCAAATATCTACTATACTCCTGTTAAATTATGTTCTAGAAAACTCAGACAGACAGATCTGTGTTTTAGATGTGGAGCAGAGTCAGGGGACCTGCTGCATGTATTGGGGAATTGCTCTTTAATCCAACCACTATGGACTCAAATTGGGCAAAAAATGGATCCATTACTAAACTATTCAGAGCATATTAAACCAGAGATATGTTTATTAGGAGACATGCAAACGATACTAAAAAGCTCAGCCAAATATCATGTGTCTTTGATGTCCTCCCTGGTTAAAGCCTTTGTTCTGAGGCACTGGAAAACTGATAATATTTATAGCTATGATCAATGGGTAGGTGACCTATTGCAGGTCTTGGACAGACTTAAAAGACAAATGGTAATAGAGGGGAAGGAAAAGGTATGTGATAAAAGATGGAGGGTACTAGAGGCAGTATACTCGGTACAACTGATGAGTGCCCGGACACAGATCTGTCTGTCTGTCTGAAGCAGTTTAGCTTGTCTGATGGTTTCTCACAGTAAAACAGGAGAATGGGACCAGATTGTATGGAAATATAGGACGTTGTATAGTGTAACCTTTGTACCTATGGAATCATAATACTCTCAAGAGATGGTCTCTTTATGGATTAGTATGCTACTATCTTTGGTGGATATGGATGGATTCTCTCTCTCTCCTAGGGACACAGTAATTAGAGCCATGTCCAGAGAAATTAGGACATGCCTTGTAACATGGGAAGATACTATTAAGAAAATTTAAATTAAGTAAAAGACTAGTTTAAAGTAAAATGCCAAGGAATTGTATAGCAGATGATATTAGGCAGAACTGGACATAAAGCTATGACCTAGATAAAATATAACTGTGACTGTAAATAGTTACGGGGATGTAAATAGTATCCATATCCAGTTTCGGGATGTGGGCCAGGGTTCAACCCTGAGGTATGTGTGTTAAAGTATATTGGTGGAGCACACTGAAAAACACAATAAAGAAGATTTGGGAAAAAAAAAAAAAAGAATGCATGGGACAGACATAAGGCATTTCTAGTGGGGGTAGGAGGAAATAAGCTGTTGATTAATTAGAATCTGCAGCTTATCCATCAGGTAGGGAAATAGGCAGACTGGGTGGGCCAAGCGGTCCTTATCTGTCGTCAAATTCTATGTTTCATTGGGTTCTTCTGCTCGACCAGTTGCTACTGTGAACACTGACAAGCTCCCAGGACCTACAAACCAATCAGTGGGCCCCAACTAGACATGCACAACTCAAAGTAAGGATTTTTCTACTCCAACTTCCGGTCAGCACAAAACCTGATTCATCATTTCAAATGAGTTTATTTTATTTATTTATTTAGTTTTTGTTGACCGGGTAAGTGCACTAGACAAATTCTGCCTATTTTCAGGCACGACCCGGGGGAAGGGGATATAGATGAATGCTAACTGACTTTTGAACCAGATTAAGCTGTTGGTGGTATTTTTTAGTGAATGAGTGACTTGTTTAAGTGTGTGGGGGAGCCTGCTCAAAGACGAAATGCTGTGTGCCTAAAATATTTAGGCAAAATCTCCACGGCTCCCTCCCGCAGAACTGTTCTGCATAATATGTTACGAGACCCTATGGGGATTAGCCCTTCAGAACCATCTGCATTTATCCACTTCAAGGGCTTCAAGAATGTTGGTACGCTAGAGAAGTTTTGGGCTCAATATGAGTTAGTTAAATATTCTCCACTATGGGCCTCATTTATGTTGATCCCCCTTACTAAACCTTTGGTAAAAGTTCTTACACTGCTTTTTAGAATTGAGGGGGATCAGCGTAAATGATATTCAATACTGGCTCAGGCAGCATTGTGAGCTCTTAGATTCTCCTCGCCCTTTCTTAGATGAGGACTTTGTTTGGACGGGGGAGAATAAAAGTACAACTCAGGCAGACTGAGCACGGCATTATGCACATTCCTGGCAGTTTCCACATAGGGTGGGGCAGGGGTATATGTTTCTACTCGGGGCAACCCCGTACGTGTCACAAGTGTGGCTATAGAACTCACTTGAGCTACACTTGTGACCAACCTAGGTGTACTTTATGCCTTACATATGGACATGTCAGTCTTGGATGCCCTAACTCTAGTTTCTGCAACCTCTGCGATGAATGAGGGCACACCTACCCTCAATGTGCATGGGCTGAACATAGCAGACTAGACAGAGTCTCACAGGACCACACAAATTTAATTTCAGAATCTCAGGCTCAGTCTTTGAGATGACAAAAGGCGCTCTCTTTTGCGGCACAGGGCCCGACTCCAGTTAAGAACATGGAAGTTACTGACCCCCAAGTGTCCCCTTCCCCAGAGGCCTCTACTTCTCACTCCACAAGAGCTAGCAAGTCAGTGCAGCAGGAAGTTGCACCTACCCAGACTGCACCTCAGGCTGAACCGTCTTGGTCTCCTGTGAATACCTCACCAGATCCCATGCCCCCAAGTAGAGGACCCTTCACCCCAGTTCCACCATCTAAGCGAGGAAAAGGAAGCATAAGTCAGAGACCCGTACCCCCACAAAATCTATTGTTACCCGCAATAAATTTCAAGCGTTAGCTAAGAGGAGGCAGTGGGGTGATACCGAAGGTGAAGATGAAGATTCTGATTCTTCTAGGGCTTCTTCTTCCCGCATGGATTACTCCTCTGAGTCAGGAAAGGATAGCTTACAAGTAGAGAAAAAGCAGAGTGTGCAGTTTCCTCAAAGGTAAATTTAATGCTATACCTGTAAGGATATAAACTTTTCTTGGAGAATTTTATTTTTTTTCCCCTTTATTTTTTTCTCCCCACCATCCTTCCACCCCTTGGCTCTATGCACAATTTTTCACAACTATGGTGCTGCACTCTGAATGTATGCAGTATAAAGTCATTCTGTAAACAAATCTCTACCTTAGCCTTTTTACAAACCCTAGAACAGGATTTGTATTTCTTGCAAGACACTAGGATTAAAACTAGGCACGAGCTGTCCCAAGTTAAAAATAGGTGATCAGCAGCTCCTTCATTTTGGTCACATGGGGAGGATACTTGTGATGGGATAGGGTCTTATTTACAGGATTTCATTTAAAAATCTCCAAAGTAGTAGATGTAATCCCTGGGAGGGTTATTCTAATTGATGGGAAGTATAGGGTGGTACATTTTCGATTGGTCAACATATATGCCCCACAAAGCATAGCAGCCAGGTTTGCCTTATTTCTTAGAATCCAGCCATACCCATTTACTACTCGACAGGTCTATTTTGGAGGGGATTTTAATTGTGATCTTTCCCCTACAGAATAGAAGTAGTAATGCCCATAAAACTTTCAGTGATACTGCTTCATTGTTAAGAGTTAAACATTGTGCTCAACTTGTGGATGGATACAGAGCTGTTCACACCAAGGGGGCCAAAACCTATTATAGGGGTACACTGGCCACCCGTATAGACCATTTGTTTGTCTCAAAAAATATTAAGGTAGGCTGCAGTGACCCCCTGTGAGACGTTCGACCACTTAGCAGTATCATCAGAATGCTCCCCAGCAGTCCCTCATTCTAGATGGAAATTAAATAGTTCTTTGCTTGAAGACACATGCACCCATAAGGGGTGTCTGAATCTGTTACAGGCAACGGTTTCTGTGCTAGATGACTACCACACTTCTATAGCATGGTGGGAGGATACTAAAGCCGACTTACAAAACTACTCCTTAAAAGCAGAGAGATGTAGATCCCAGTCAAACTATTTTAACTATGCTAAAGTACGTACACAGCTATTAGACATCATATCTAGGGCCGATGAATCTCAGACTGACCTTTCCCCGCAAATTAAGGAAAATTAAATTTAACATGGCAAAATATCAATATGACTGTGCATTTCTTTGAAATCGGAAGCCCAGTGTGGCACTCAGGCTACTAAGTCTTCCATACATCCATATAAAAACTGTTCAGATAGAATTTCCTCGAGATTTAATGAACAACTCATTGACCCCTCTACTGATACTGTTCATAATTCGCTCTCATCTTTAAAACATATAGTACAGAATTATGTGGAAGGGATATTTGGGACAATATCAGGGGGTCCTGAACCCAGCCCCTTCCTTTTGGACTTAGAAATCCCAGAGGTACCTGAGGATCTCCTTCGAGCCCTTGTGAACCCAATTTTTGTTGAGGAAATGGCAGGTGCAATTAAAAAACCAAAAAATATATACTTCCCTAGGTGTGGACAGGCTGACAGCAGAATTATATCATTCCTTCATAGACATTTTTGCCCCTGCCTTAACTATGGTGTTTAATAGTATCTTACACACTCACTCCATCCCTAAAAGATTTTTCAGACGCTATAATGCTTTTAATTTTTAAAAAAGGGAGAGCGCTGAGATCAACTACTGGAGACCCCTTAGTCTCCTTAATGTGGATTATAAGATTTTTTCTGTCATACTTTTGAATAGTTTTTTGCTGCTTGCTGCCCAGGTTATCTCGCAGGAACAGACTTGTGCTATTCCAGGCAGATCTATGTTACACACACTGTCACATATTAGAGATGTGGTGCATTCTTGCTCAGAACAACATGGCTCTTTTTCTCTCGTTAGATCAAGAAAAGGCTTTCGATCGAGTAGAACATCCTTTTCTATTTCAGGTTCTCTTACGGTATCATATTCCTCAGCAATTCGTGTCCTGGATTGAACTTTTATATAAAACTGCATGGATTACGCCTCACATCAATAATTCCCCTGGTAAGGTTTTTTTAAGCAAATGGGGAGTGAGACAAGGCTGCCCTCTTAGTCCGATACTGTATGCCTTTCAGACTGACCCCTTATTAAGAAAACTTACTTCACATCTTTCCTTTCCTAGGTTTCTACTTCCTGGTGGTCAATATGCCCCAACTATCCACGCATATGCTGAAGATTTATGCATTTGCACTACTCCTCAGCTTAACCCCTTAGATTTTACTACTCTACTTTCTGACTTTGAGAAATTCTTCTGGTTCTAAACTAAATTATCATAAAAGTATGGCTAAGTTTATTCCTAGCCCCTCTACCCCTCAAGCCATAGGACAAACAGCTAATATCCCCGTAATTCAAGGCCCAATAAAAATCTCAGGGATGTTTTTTGGTACCCCACGTGACCCAATCTTTAACTGGAACCTGGCAATAGTTAAGGTCTTTAGGTTCTTTACCGCCTGGAAAGGTAGAACAATAACTCAAAGAAAACGTGTGATGCTCCTAAAAACCCTCGTGACACCCCTATTCCTGCATACTGCTACTAATTTTCCTCTACCCTTTTCTTTAGAGGCCAAGGTTAATAACATTTTCTTTCAAGGTTTTTTGGGTTGCCAGCTGAACCCTTTAAGAAGGGTTTTTCTATAGCTTGACTCCAGCATGGGAGGGGTGAGAATGATAAATCCGGTACTAATTTTTCATTGTTTGTTTATTAAATTTCTGTTTCCGTCCCTGTTGCACCATTCCTTCCCTCCCCGGTGGGTTCTTATATTATCAGAATTAGTTTCTCCCTTATGTGAGGTATGAAATAGTCCTTCCTCTGAAATACCTAGGAATTTTAGGTCTTATGGTATTCCCAAGTTTATGTTTCCTACTTTCCTTAAAATTAAACAGTGGAAGCTGCCCTTTCAGGCAGTCCCAGGCTATGTCTCAGAAACAACTATACAGTAGTATTTTACAGTCTTCTTTCTCGGACATTCCCAGAATTGTAGATATACATGGAATGGAACTAGATATTAATCTAGTGTTTCAGCAACTCATAGATGCTAGGCTTCCACAAAAATTATGGGACGTCACTTGGTTATCATGTCATGGGAGGTTAGGGGTGAGAGGTAACCTCCGGCATAAATCGCTGAAGATAGAATGTGTTTTAGAAACACATGTACTAATGAATTAGAGACTATGCAGCATTTTTTCATACACTGTCCCTTCAGCATAGAATTTTGGACTCAGTGGTTACATAAATGGAAAGATAAGCATCTTTCTCACATCACATATGAAATTTTGGTTTAGGGTATTTTTTCCTTTATCACTCTCCAAATATCACGTTAGTACTTTAAGACATATATTTGCCCTGTGTCGATATTTTTTATGGCAGGCTAGATGTGCCCAACTTTTACAGCAGAAATCCTATACTGGAACTAAAGCAGTAAACCAGATTCTGACAGACTTAAGGTCCATTCATAATTTTGAACTAAACTCTTTGTCTACAGCCGCACATAAGAAATATTGGGCTTCATGTGCATGAATATTTGATGAATGAACTTGAATGTCGCACATATAAATGCTAGAAGGGATTATGATATGGACATATGGAAATTGCTTCTGTAGCACTGTATTATTATAAGATGGGACTTGAAGTACTAATTTAGTTTTTATGTATATTTAATTTTTTTATGTTTCGGATTGTAGTTTACATATTTTGATTTTGTTCCTTTTGTGTTGTGCTATAGGACCTTTTGTAATAAGTTTGCTATTATGTAGTGTGTGATGTAACACTGTTTCTTTTTATTTTCCTTTTGCTTAATAAAAAAAATTCCCCTGCTCTTTTAGTAGTGGTGGTGGTGGTGTTGGAAGTTCATATGAGGTTTTTTGGTTTCCCTTTTGGGCACTAAATAATTATTTGAAACAACCTAGAACATGTAAGACTGTAATACTTATTTAATTTATTTTTTTAATGTTATTACTTTATGATTTGTAAATTTTGTTTGTATTAACACTTTTTTATAATCATTTGTTTGTTGAAGTTATTTTAATAAAAGTCCCCTACTCTTTTCGAAAAGCGCCATGGGATCTTTAACATCCACCTGAACTACCACCAGAACAGGCAGATGGGACCTTGGTTTAACGTCTCATCCAGAAGATGGCACCTCAGGAGTGCAGCACTCCCTCATGCTTCACTACAGTGTCAGTATTGGGATTTAACCCAAGTGCTTGGTGTGGGGATAGAACCCACAGCTTTTCAGATCTCCCAACCTCAGAGGCGAGTCTGCTACCTGCTGAGCCACTAACACTGCAATGCTGTTCTTCAATCTTCCAAAACCTCTGCAGAGGATAAGATCAGCTGCCGCAGGGTTCAGACTGTATAAATTTTGCTCTTCAACCTTCCAAGGCTCAGCAGAGGATTCGGTCAGCTGCCAAAATGGAGTCCATAGACAGGGGTCAGACGGCAGCAATCTTGTTCTTCAATCTTTCAAAACCTTGGCAGAGGATCCAGTCAGCTGCCAAAATGGAGTACATAGGGAAGGTTCAGATGGCAGCAATCTTGTACTTCAACCTTCTGAAATCTCAACAGAGGATAATATCAGCTGCCAAAACGGAATCCATAAGAAGGGTTCAGATGCTGGCAATCTTTTTTCTTGAATCTTCCAAGAGGATAGGGTAGGCTGACAAACTGGACACTAATTCCAATACACATATATTTAAAAGAAGCCTAAAGGAACATTTACAGGCTTCATCAATTTGTAACGGCCTGGAAATCACTTCACTGATGGTTGCACACCTACAGTACTTCGGCATGTTTTATTATCTGATTTTACTTGTATGTGATGTATGTTATAAAATGTCATGTCCTCCTTTTGTATCCCTTTTTCCCCAGGGATGGCTGAAAATGGGTCACTCGATCTAGTCCACCCTCCTGGTAGAACAAACTAAAATAAACTGGAGTCCACAGGTAGGGTTCAGATTGCAGCAGTCCTGTTCGTCAACCTTCCAACTCTCAGCAGAGGAGCCAGCCAGCTGCCAAAATGGAGCCCACAGGCACAGTTTAGAAGGCAACAAACTTGTTTTTGAACATTCCAAAATCTCTGCGGAAGACATAATTAGCTGCCAAAATGAAGTCCACAGTTAGAGGGAAGGGTGAAACTAGACAGGAAGAGACATGAAAATGAAAGCGGGGAGGAGAGGGAATAATGAAAATGAAAAGGGGGAAGAGAGAGAATTCATGAATTGAAAGTTGGGCACTAAAGGACAAAACAAAATGGGGAAATGATGTGGAAAGACTCTAGGGAATGACAGGGGAGAAGACAAGCAGGGAGAACCCCCTCCTTTAAAGACATCCACAGGTTTTAGTTTTTACTGAAACTGCAAATCAAAATCAGATATTGCTAATCTAGTGTGCACTGCTGGTGCAAATTGAAAGTGACCCCTACTACATACGATGTGGTAACAGCCACTTACCGGACCTGGGTTCAGGTTAAGCAATAAGAAAAAATTACTCACCTTAGTAATGTTGTTTCTTCTAATGGAGTCTTGCTATATTATGACAATTGCAGTTTGTCCCACCATTAGAACTGCCCCGGAGGTGAAATAGTTAAATTCCATGCCAGGCATGGAACTTGGAGTGCGAGCTCGGTTAGAGAAGCTCTGTCTGTGTAATTTCAAACTGAAACTGTCAGATCTTTACGAGCAAAACTCACTAAGGTTCTGTGTGGAAGCTGTAACCTACACTAGCCAACTGGCTACCTAAATATTAACACATATTCCTGGTCCCAACACAAAGACTCAAGTCAGGGGCCACAGAATAAGATAAGATAAGAAAAAGATCAAACAAAACACAGCACCCCAAAAACCCCCAAGAAAAAAGGGGTGGAAAAACATAAAATGGGCGTAACAAGTGCCCACACTGTACTGCCCACCCCATACCCAAGTGAGAAGTTCTTGAGAGGGCAGGCTGGGAGGTCATAATATAGCAAGACTCCATTAGAAGAAACAACATTACTAAGGTGAGTAATTTTTTCTTCAAACAACATGAAGTCTTGCTATATTATGACAATTACAGAACCACAGCAGTACCTCCATGGAGGAGGACAGAACCTACTTAGGGAATAGGCTTTGAAGCACGGCTAGAGCCAAACCGAACATCCCTGCTGGCCTGGACATCCAGGAGTAATGCTTGGTGAAAGTGTGTACCATTTTCCAGGTAGCTGCTTGATATATCTCTAGGATAGGGATGTCTCTGGCAGCAGCCAGAGACGCAGCTGTACCTCTGGTAGAATGAGCCCTCAGACCTGAAGGGGGAACTTTCCCCAGTTTTTGATAACAAAATTGGATACAAGAGACAATCCACCTGGCAATGGATCTTTTAGTGGCAGGTTTCCCTTTTCCGACCTCGCCATAAGTGAGAAACAGTTGGAGGGATTTGAACCTGTGACCCTTGGTATGCTCTATATAGTAACTTAGGGCCCTCTTAACATCTAAACTGTGCAATCTCCTCTCACCAGAGGAGGAATGGTCAGTGAAAAACACTGGAAGGGAGATAGATTGATTAAGATGGAACTCTGAAACCACCTTAGGCAAAAACTTCCTGTTAGTCCTGAGGACTACCTTATCCCTGTGGAAAGAAATAAAGTCAGTCTCTACTGACAAAGCATAACTCACTCATGCATCTGGCAGAAGTGATAGCTACTAGGAAAACAGTTTTCCAAGTTAAGTACTTAAGCTCTGCAGAGGACAGAGGTTCAAAGGGGTTGCATCAACTGAGCAATGCAAACATTAAGATCCCAGGCAGGGGCGGGTCCTAAAGGTGGATTAGTATGAAGTAATCCTTTAAAAACTTGGAAAATACAGGGTGGCGGAAAGGGAGAGAACACAGAATAAAAGCAGAGACAGCTGCCAAATGTACTTTCAGGTAGCTGGTCTCAGGCCCAAAGAATTAAGATGGACCATATAGTCCAAAACAATGGGCAAATCAGCAGATTCCGGGAAATATGCTTCCCAGAACACCACATGGAAAACCTTTTCCACTTAGAGTTATAAGTAGCCCTAGTGAAGGCTTCCTAAAAGCCTTTAGGATTTCAAGAACACCTTGAGAAAGGTGTAGGTCAACAATTCTAACTCCTCAAGACCAGGCACTGAGGTTGAGAGATTTGAGATTCGGATACCAAACTCTCCCTTGGGCACAGGTTAACAGGTTGTGATTCCTGGGAGACACAGGAAGATGGACTGCTAAGGACAGAAGGAGTGGGTACCAGGGCTGCCTGGCCCAATCTGGGGCAATCAGAATCATCCTGCAAGACTGGGATCTGATTTTGACTAGCACCTTGAATAGGAGAGGAAGGGAAAGAGTAAGAAACTTCCTTCCCAATCTAGAGAAAGGCATCAGGGGACTAGGCCCAACACTGGGGGCCTGCACGCAGAAGTGGAAGTTGGTGATTGTCTGGGGCTGCGAAAGATCTATCTGAGAAGTGCCCCATCTGGCAAAAACTATCCCCAGTATTTGGGGATCCAGAGACCATCTGTGATGGCCCTGGGAAATCCTGCTGAGAGCATCTGCCAGGACATTGTCCTTTCCTGGGAGGTGAACTGCTATGAGGAAGTGTTCAGGGAATAAGCCAGAGACCACAACTTCATTGCCTCGGTGCACTGAGCCAAGACCGAGTGCCCCTTGTTTGTTGATGTACCACATTGTAGTGGTGTTGTCTGTTCTGACTTGCACCACTTTGTTCTCGAACAGATGCAGAAAACACCTGAAGTGCTAGAAAAACAGCTCTGAGCTCCAGCAAGTTGATGGTGGCAGAGATTCCTGAGGACCACACTCCCTGGGTGGAGAGGTCGCCCATGAGCTCCCCAACCCAGAAGGACACGATCTGTAGTAAGGGTCAAGGAGTGAGGTAGGGGGATGAGGGACCCTAGTCTCAAATTGTTCTGATCCTGCCACCACTGAAGGGCCTGGATCAGGGTTGAGTCACTGGGATCAACTTGGAAAGGGGATCTTTCCTTTGGGACCAGTAGGCTCTCAAATGAAACTGAATGTCCCTCATCTGAAACCTTGCTCCTTGCACTACAGCTGTGGAAGCAGCCATGTGTCCTAGCAGCTGTAAGAAGTGCCTTGCTGGTCGAGAGACCTGCAGAGTGAAGGAGGAGGCCAGGGCCACTAGGTTCCTTACCCTTTCTAGGGGCAGGAAGGCTCTGGCCTGCTTTGTGTCCAATTCTGCACCTATAAAGGTGAGAACCTGGACAGGTTCAGAACTGACTTTGGAAAGTTGAAAGAAAGCCAGAGGGTGAGCAGCTGCTGGGTAACCTGCAGGTGTGATTTGACTTACCTGGTCTGGAGACTGACCTACAATGAGCCAGTAGTCTGGGTAGGGAAAGATGGCAATCTTTTGCCTTCTTAAATGAGCAACTGCTAGACATTTTGTGAATACCCTTGGTGCAGAGGTAAGTAAAGGGCACTGCCCTGAACTGGTAATATTACTGAGGCAGTTCGATCTGAGGTACTTCGGTGGGAGCTTCAGATGAGAACATGGAATAGGCATCCTTGAGGTCCAGGGAAGCTAGCCAGTCCCTGGCCTTAGGAAGGTAAAATCATTGCCAGAGTCACCATTTTGAATTTTGGTTTCAAAGGTGATTGTTTAGATATCTTAGGTCCAAGATGGGCGCCATTCTCCTGTCTTTTGGAGTAAGGAAGTACCTGAGTACAGACCCTTGCCCTGGTGTGGGGAGAACCCTCTCTACAGCTCTGAGAGCCAGGAGGGTTGAGACTTCTGTTTCAAGGCAAGGTCTCTAGAGGATTGCAGGTGGAAAAGATCTGATTCTCATCTTTGGAAATTTTTGAAGCCGAGAACCAGACCCGACACTACTTCTAGGACCCACTTGTCTGATGTTAGAGACTCCCAGTTCTGAAGGTAAGCCAGCACTGCCCCCTACAGGCAAGGAGATCGGCCCTGGACACCCCATCAGGGTGCCTGTTTGGCAGGTGCTTTAGGCTGAGGGGTGGGAGCAGGCCTGCTTGCACCCTGTCTGCCTCTCCCTCTGAAGAAGCCCCTCTGAGTATAAGCAGAGGCCTGGTTTGTAAAAAGGCCTGTGAAGGCCTACCTCTACCCTGGGGTCTGCCTCTGAGGTGGCTTGCCGCTCCTTGGCCTGAGCACTCTTATAGGTTGTCTTATATTCATCCATTTTCTTCATATAATTCTCTGTCTGCTCCCCAAACAGAGAATTTCCTACAACAGGAAAATCCATAGCCTTAGTCTGGGTATCCTGTGACAAGCTAGTACACCTGAGCCAGGCCAACCTACGAAAAGCCACAGATGTAGCCATGACTCTAGAGGATACATCATTAAAATCCACAGCAGCATGGAACTGCACATTGTATGCCTCAATACCATCAACAGCCACCTGTTCCAGCTCCTTAGCAAGCTGGCCAGAGCCTGTTTGGCCAAAGCCATGACAGTGTCCCATCTAGATTTTGGTATTCGTACACATAAGCCATGTAATTTGCTTTTGCCTGAGTCCCAAGGACGCTGCCATGTATTGTTTTTAGCCATGGCATCAATCTTCCTGAGTCCTTGTCAGGAGGATGTGGCCAAGGAATATTACGTTATCACAGGCTGCAGCCTGAACTACTCCAACATGACTGCATTGCTGTGAAAGGAATTCTGTATCAGGACCTGACAAAGTGTACCTCCTGTCCATCTTCTTGTCCACAGGAGTGCAGAATTAGAGCTTTTAAGATTTTTTGTTTGCTTCTAAATGACTTATGTAAGGGATAGACAATCTCCTAGACTCTGGAATATCCATCATTTCTACAAAATCAGGTTCCTCTTGCTCATCCACAGCTTCCTCCAATGGGAGCTGGAGGGTTTCAGCAACTTTTTTATAAAACAAAGTGAGAAGGGGACTCAGAAAGTGTAGGGGGAGATTCTAAGGGTCTGTCTGGGGAGATGTCCGGTTCAATGGGCACACCCAGACTCTCAAAGTCACATTCATACTGTTCATAATCATCCTCCCTCCTCTAGTTCATAAACTCTTCTAAATCATATTCTTGAACTGTGGAACCCGGCGAACCGACCTTTACCAGACAGTGGCAGTTCGGACGGAACCGGAGAAAGTGACTGGACAATTTGTATAGCTTTTGTTATCTCTGCAGCAGTTGGAGAAGAAATTTTGGACTCACACCTGCTGATTTTCTTGTTTTCTTTGCTGGAACTGGCTCCTCCGAGTCGGCTTTACGTTGCCGGGGAAGTCTCGCCTGGTCAGAGGGCACTCCCTCGGTCGGTTGGCACCCGAACGGGCTGCTCATCAGGTCCCGTGACTTTTTAGCCCTCGCTCCCCTGAGCCTGCCACTCTCTATCCAGGGTGGCCGCAGGAAATTCTTACAAATCTGGCAGTCTGAATTGAGGTGGTCAAACCCCAGACATACATACATGTGGTCAGCCTGGCAAAGGCTTCCCACAGACACCACAGTGTTGAAACCCAGTGGCCCGTGTTTTTTTGGGTTTCTCAGACATAATGCCAGCCTAACTAAAACTTGACCTTTTAACGGCAGTGCCAGGCAAGACACACTTTTATTGGTTCCCAACCATCATGTGGTCGTGGAAAAACGTAATGAAATCCGCTTTTTAGAACCGATAAGAACCAGGAACCGCACTCTAAAAGCCTTTAAACACTTGATTTTCAAAGTTTTAAAACAACCTGATCGGTTCAAACCGAACCGATAAACATTTACAAGTTCCACACAGAAATAAACCTGTCTATTACTTACAATACCACAGACAGAGCTTGAACCGATCGGTTTGCGGTTAAAATAATAATACTCGCGGTTGAATTTAACCGAGAAAACACTGTTTAAACCGAGAAATGAACCGAGCAGTAGGAGAAATCTCCGGAGCGACTGTTCAGTGAGGTGGAGTAAAGAAATACAGGTTACTCACCTGTAACAGGAGTTCTAGGAATGGTATATGTTGTTCATCCACACTCATTGGCAGGTATCCTTGCCGCTTTAAATCTTGCCGGAAGGTCTTCAAGCTTGCTCCTCCCACCCACCCGGGTGGTATAACTCTCGGCTCCGCCCCATGACGCCAGATCTGCCCGCTGGAAGCTCAGGTTGATGCGTCGGGCCGGGAGGAGTAGGAATGTGGGATGAACACATATACCATTCCTAGAACTCCTGTTACAGGTGAGTAACCTGTATTTCTAGGGACATGGATATGTTGTTCATCCACACTCATTGGCAGACTCCAGTTCTCCGGGAGGAGGGAGGCAAGACGACACCCCTATATACTTACTTGGGAAAGAGAGACTGGAGAACCGAGGCCCCAAAACCAGCATCCCGGCGTGACTCAAGGTCGATGTGGTAGTGGGTAATGAAGGTGTTTGCTGACTTCCAGGTAGCAGCCCTGCAGATTTCCTGGATAGGGACGCCCTGAAGCAGCCATCACAGGCAGTATGGCGGGTAGAATGAGCTCTTATCCTCTGGGAGGCTCCATGCCCGCCCAACTTATAGCAGAGATCTATGCAGGAGGTTACCCACCTGCTTATCGTCCGCTTGGCTGCAGGTCTGCCAGATGCGCTCCAGCGTAGGTGACAAACAAGCTGGCGAACTCCTCTCTCGAATTTCAGCCGTAAGGCCCTTATAATAAGCGTAGCTTCTAGGGTCCAGCATGGAGCCTATATTCGGCCTCCGAGGTGTGATTGGGGTAGAACACCGCAGAGTCAGCACCTGGTTAAGGTGAAACTCACACCACCTTCGGAAGGAATTTCGGTGGAGCGAGGACAACCTTGTCCCTGTGGAAGACCAGGTAAGGAGACTGGCGGAAAGCGCCTGGAGCTCTCCCATCCTTCTGGCTGACGTGATAGCCACCAAGAAGGCGGTCTTCCACGACAGGTGAGAGAGAGCACACCGTGCATAGGTTCAATGGCTTGCCCATGAGCTTTGCCAGTACCAGCAGTAGATCCCACGGAGGTGGGGGTTCCCGACTGGAGGAAATGTGATCAAGGCCTTGAAACGCGCCAGACCACCTTCTCCTGCGCATCGACTGCTTCCGGCCCGCGCCTGTAAGCAGAGATGGCTGCCAGGTGCACCCTTAGGGTCGCCGACCTAAGCCCTTGACTAGAAAGGGACCATAATAGTCCAAGATGCTTGCCAAGGAACAGGAGGAAGGGTCCAAGCCCTTGTTCTGACACCAAATGGAAAACCTTTTCCATTTGAAGGCATAGCATTTTCTGGTCGACTTTACGGACGCCTAACAACATTGAGGACCTCACGGAAAGACCCAAGGCCTGGAACTCTAGCCAGGAACCAGGCCGGCCAGGTGCAGGGATTGAAGGTCCGGATGGAACACCTTCCCTGATTGACTGAGAGCAGGTCCGGGCGAGCTGGAAGCTGCCGCGAGTCCTGGAGCTGAGACTGAGGAGATCTGGTACCAGAACTGGCGAGGCCAGTCTGGGGCTACTGAATCACCTGCGCCTTGTCCCTCCTCGCCTTGAGAAGCACCTGTGGATCAAAGGAAATGGGGAAAGGCGAAAGAGGCCCGGGGTCCATTGCCTCGAGAAGGCATCCCCTGCAGCGAGCCCTGCTGAGGGGGCGGGCATGGAACAGACTCAGCTCGCTGCTCCATGGAGGCAAACAGGTCCACCTGAGGTGTGCCCCAAAGGGAGAACAGATGCTGTACTACCGGCAGGAGAGACCACTCGGGATGCAGCCCTATCCGCTCAGGGCATCGGCCAGGGTGTTGGAGGCTCCTGCCACGTGAATGGCTAGGAGATCCGCCTCCAGGCTGCGCAACGAGTGACCAAATGCGAGAGCCTGCATAGAAGCATGGAGCGCTGGCCCCGCCCTGGCGGTTTAGATAGTACATGGTCGTGGTATTGTCCGCCTGACCGGACCACTTGACCCGGAGGAACGGAGCAAAGGCGGTGAGAGCTAGGCGGACCGCTCGAGCTCCAGCAGGTTGATGTGGCATCGACTCCCGGGGACCAGAGGCCATGAGCCCGGTGTTCCCCAGATGGGCACCCCAACCCATCAGAGAGGCATCGGTCGATAGAGAGACCGCCGGCTCGGGCGGACGAACGGATGCCCTCCTGCAAATGATCTGGAACGTCCACCACTGGAGAGCGCTCCACATCCCCTGTGTCACCGGCACAGCTGGTCCAAGGGATCGCAGTTGCTGACCACTGGCTGGCCAGTCCCCACTGAAGGGACGATGTTCCAGCGGCCCAACGGACCACGCTGGTGCAGGCCGCCATGAGACCCAGGAGGCGAGGAAGTCCCGGGAGGGTGAATTGCCCAACCAGAAATGATCGGGCAAAGGAGGAAAGAACCTCGCCCTGTCCGCGGAGCCGCGCTCTGGCTCAAGAGAGTCGAGCTGCGCCTGATGAATAGAATCACCTGCTTCGCTCGAGTTCCGACTCTGGCCTCGTTGATAAGGAGGCCCAGTTGAGAGCAGACCTGAGGCCAGATCTCTGGACCACTCCGCCTCCTTCCTGGAGGGAGCTGCTATCAGCCAGTCGCCCAGGTAAGGGTACACCGACCCTCGCGCCAAGAGGGAATGCTGTCACCACTGCCATGCATTTGGTGAAGACCCTGGAGCTGGAGACAAGCCAAGGGCATGGCTTGGAACTCAAGGGGGATCCTTCCGCCGGAAGCGAAGGAATCTCTGGTGAGACGGACGGATAGGACGGAAAAACGCTGGCCCTGCAAGTCCAGAGAGCAGAACTAACGCCGCTGCTCCAAGGATGGTATTATCTGAGCCAGAGTGACCATCCTGAAGGTTCGAGACCTTAGGAACTTGTTTAGGTCGTGAGGTCGAGAATGGGGCGCCAGCCTCCGTCTGCTTTCGAACCAGGAAGTACCTGGACACAAACCCTGGGTCTGAAGGAGGGTCCACCACCTCTCTTACCACCTCCTTCTGGAGGAGGAGAGCGATGTCGGCTCGACGAGCCGCCAGTGAGGCTGGGGATCCCAGCTCTCGAGGGCGACGCCTGAAGGGTGGTGCCTGCTCGACCCAGAGGCAGGCCTTCCCACCACCTCCAAGACCCACCTGTCCGTGGTAACAGCGGACCAGGCGGAACGGAAGTGCTGGAGCCGTCCTCCAAGGGGACCTAGGGTAAGGTGACGGGATGGGGGCGACACCCTCAGCCTGGCCACTGGGCAGGCTTGGAGGAGGGACCGCCGAGGGACCTCCTGGGCCCTTTCCTCCCTGCCTCCTGTTAGAGGAAGCCGGCGTTTGGGTTTGGGATGCCAAGGTCGAGCCTGCTGGCCCTGACGTGTTACCGGAAGCGCTGGGGCACAGAAGGACGAAGGGCTTAGGGCTGTGGTTTATGCCTTTGTCCTTCTGAGCGGAAGAGACCGAGTCCAAGGTGGCATTGACTTCTCGATCCTCTGCAGGTGACCTTCCACCCCAGGGTCAAGAGGTCAGTCCCCAAAAGGAACATCCGCCAACTTGTGCTGGGTATCCGGCAAAGGTGGATATCCTCAGCCAAGCTCCGCCGGACGATAGCCACCGCGGCCGCCACCGATCTGGCACATGAGTCCCCTATATCCAAAGCAGTCTGGAGCTGCTGTTTGGCCACTGCCCTGCTCCTGGTCCCGCACCTGCTTAACCGTAGTCTGCAGATCGGCGGGAAGATGAGGATGACTCATCCAGGAGCCCAACAGGGCATGAGAAAATGTGCCATGAGGACGGTCGAACTGGCCTGACGAAGGCCGAGAGGACGAGCGAGACTTTTCGCCCGACATAGTCCATTCTTGGACTCCTTGTCAGGAGGTTTGTCCACATCCTGGCGTTGCCGGGCGCTACTGAAAACGCTGTCGGTAACCAACCCTCAGCAGAGGGTGTTCCAAAACCGACAAGGAACCGGGGACCGTGATACTTCCTGGCCATCCTGGCTCAAGGCGAGGGCAGGAAGCAGGCGCGCAAAGCTCCAGTGCGCGACCCACTATGGCCTCGGCCACCGAAAGGCCTCCGCCGGAGAATCCCTCGGTCCAGAATCTCCGTGAGGGGATACCTGACCCGCTTTGAAACGGGTTCGAGCTCCATCCCGTAGACTCCGAGATGAGCCAAGCAGTCCTAGGAAGGACGACGGGCTATCGTCCATTGACTGACCTCTCCTGAAGACTCCAAGTCCAGTCGCTTGGAGAAAAAGGAGGAATCATCTTCGGACTCGGAAGAGTCCTCGAAGAGCTGCCTCTGGCCTGAGCCACCCTTCACCTGCCGAGGTCGGTCGGGAGTGAGGGTAACTGACAGCCGATGGGTGACCCTTAGCCGACGAGAATCCTTGGTCGGAGCCCCAATTGGTGGCTGTGGAGGCGGAGGTTCCACCGAATCGGTGGAGCAGCTGGTTTTACCGAACAACCGCCTGGGCATAGGCCCCGATACAAGTCGAGGGGTTGTGTCGGCTGCCCGTGACAGCGACTTAATGGTCGGGAAGGCGACGGGTCGGCTTATTCTCGCCAGGAGGAGTGCTGTTGCAACATAAGGTCCTCGTACCGTCGACGTCATTTACGCCGAAGCCTCCCCTCATCCGAGGAGGGGAGGACGAGGACGAGCGGCGACGCCGCTTACCGCGGTGCCGAGACCGAGACCGCCTATGACGGTGGGATCGGCTGGACCGCGAAGAGGTCCGAGACCGAGACCGAGAGTCCCGGAATTTCCGAGGTCGGTGCGGGGAGGTGTCGGTCGGAACCGGCACTCCCTTCGGCTCGGATGGTCCATCCGAGGGCTCCGGAACCGGAGGCACAGGCGAGCCCACAGGATCTCAACTCCTCCGGGGAACGGGAGAGGGAATCTCGGCGCTAAAGGCGACAGCCCGTCAATGGGTCGAGAAAAATCTCGACTTCATCGGTGGGAGTCTCGTCAACTGACCTGACGGGACACCGTGAGGCCAGTGGTCGGCCGCGGCTCGACCGGTCGGATTTGCCCACGTCCGGGAGAGGGACCTTCCCGGCCCCAAGAGCGCCGACGAGGGACTTACCCCTGTCCCTCTTTTTGGACCGAGAATAAGGTCCAGCAGACGCAGGCCCTTCTCCTTAGTGGAGAGGGACAGACAAAGCTCCTTAAAAGAAGCCGTTGGAAGAACCCAGAGAGCGGATAAATGCCGCCGCCGAGGAAGATACGGCCACTCTCTCTTCTTCGAGGGGCACCATCTGCTCAGAGCTGATTCACGAAACCTACCGCCGCTGACACCGCCAATCGGCCTCCTTGACTTCACCGGAGGGAAACGCTTCCTCGGACGCGCCCAGTTGCAATCGGGCAGCACGGGTCTTCGAGGACGAGGGCCGAGAAAGATGAGCACAGGTCGCAAGCTCTGCGGTCGTGCTCAAGGCCTCAGTAGACACACGTGGAGTGTGGATCCGTCCGAGACATCTTCTGCCCGCATGGGCATCTCCCCAACCGGGAGTCGATTGTCCATCGAGCCGCGAGGGATAGAAGACTAAAGTCTTTTTCGCAAAATTTATTTTTAAATCCGCAAACGGAGAAATAGGAACCAGTCACAAACGCAGAGCGTTAAGGAGGGAACCTGAGCTTCCAAGCGGTAAGGAAGATCTGGCGTCATGGGGCGGAGCCGAGAGTTATACCACCCGGGTGGGTGGGAGGAGCAAGCTTGAAGACCTTCCGGCAAGATTTAAAGCGGCAAGAATACCTGCCAATGAGTGTGGATGAACAACATATCCATGTCCCTAGAATCTGACAGTTTCAGTTTGAAATTACACAGACAGAGCTTCTCTAACCGAGCTCGCGCTCCAAGTTCCATGCCTGGCATGGAATTTAACTATTTCACCTCCGGGGCAGTTCTAATGGTGGGACAAACTGCAATTGTCATAATATAGCAAGACTTCATGTTGTTTGAACAACAGGGTGCGTTATACCATGAGATATGAGAACACCTTGGGTGTGTTGTGAGGTATGAGGTAATGCAGAGTGCCTACAACCACCCAAGAAGTAAAGACATCCCATGATGAACCACACCCTGGAGTGTATTAATGTGATTATAAAATGGCACATAAGTGTTAGGAAATGGCTGATCTTGGTAATCAGTTTTGAACTGGGATGATATGCTGAGATATCATCAAGGGTCTAAGACTACTTCAGCCAATCAGTGCGCAGGAGTTCTATCCATTCACAATGCATATTAACTTCCACATGAAACAAAAACTGCAATGTGTCTCTCAGAGCCATCTGCAGCAGGGCCAAGAAAATGTTCTAAGGTAGGAATTTCTGGGCTCAGAAATGTAAAAGCCAAATTTATGTCATTCATATTTTACTAGGCAGCTGGTCCAACAATATTTCCTTGAGGAGACTCAAAGAACTGTTGTACAAAGAAGATGAGCAGCAAACTAGGTTGTGCTGACTGCCCCAAACCACTAAATTGCAGCCTGCACTTTCCCTATAGGATAGGCTCTCTGTCATACCCAGCGCCACGTGTGAAGCCTCTGCTGGAGTCAAGGACAAGATTGCTACTAGCACACTGTTTATTCTGGCAATGTGTTTATCTGAACCAGGCAAGCAATTATTGTAGAAACCACTGAGAAGGAGTACTCCACGCAAGCCAGCAGCAGAGGTACAACCAAAAATAAAACTGACTGCCAAACACATTAACAGTACAACAGCGCTACAGAATACAAGCTGGCCAGTTTCCCATTTTCTCTCTCCATCCTGCCCCTCCACCTCCAAATAGGGTGTGTGTAGGCTTATAATGTTCTTTGGGGGTTCTATGGCTCACCCATGCTGCCAATAACACCAGCTGCCACTGACTGAGCAGCTCAGACCACTCCCATTAGGAGACCTCATCCCGTTTTCTGTCCTCCACTCTTGTCATCCCAAGCTCTAGGTATGAACCCAGGCTGCCAGCATGTCTGACGGCCTCATGCAGTCTGTAGCCATGAGGGTAGTGTTTTTTTTTTTTTTTTTTATCAAATAGGTTTATTGCATCAGGTGCAGTTATTCTTTTCGCCATTCTGAAGATGTTTAGATCTCTTTTTAATTCAAAGGGACTAATGGTGATCTTCAGCTCTGAAAAATTCAACTTCTTTTGGTTACAAACAACAATAAAGCTGCTATTATGTCAACTTTGACATTTTAGAGTATGTCACCTCTATAGTCATGGGTCCCTTGGTATACACATTCATCTCTTTCTGCAGTCCAATAAAGATCTGAGTTATGAACAAGACACATAAAGTAATACAAATGAATGAAGAGCCACCTCATGGTATGAAGTCTGGGTTGTGCATTATATATACAGCACCCATCTCTGCCATTTAAAGTCAAAGGCTAGATACCTATTACTAAGGGTAGCAGTTAATTGTTCCATTTGGTAAATACTACACATCATATCCCTCCATGCAGCAATCTGAGGTACTATTTGAGTAAGCCACAGTTGCGTAATAATTTTTGTTTTGCTACTACCACTGCAATGCGACAAAGTTTTCTTGAGTCAGGCGACCTGTCGCCCCTGGGATATCTAAAACAGGAATGGGGGAGTCATTAACTGAAGCTCTGTGCCCTAGATATCATGTAGTGCTCCTTGAAGAGCCTGGATGAAGGAGCCCAACTTTGGACAAGACCAAAAAATATGCCTGTGGGTAGCGATTAACAATTCACAGATTGCAAATACACTGGGCCCCATTCTGGGTAAGATACTTCACCTGCTTGTTTTTTTTTTTTAAATTGAAATTTTTATTAAAGCATTTATATCATTATTAGCAGAATGTGAGACAATATAAGCAATACATTCCAGTAAGACAGGTTTTTTCTCTCTTACAGAGTAGTACAGATACAAATCATTGTAGAGTGGTCTGGATTATAACACCACATTAAAATAAAGCTTGTCTATTACAGTACTCTTGTGTGATTGTCTTTTTTTCTCTGATCAGTCTATCATTGTTTCCCGTTAGGATTCTAAAAAGTCAATAATAAAGGAGGGATATCTCTGAGTTCTACTAATTAGATTCTAGGTTAGAGTTCAGGGCTAAAAAAGTTAGCATAATAAAAGTACAGGGGGGAAAATTCTGGGTTAGGGATTAAAGTAGAGTAGTTGGAAAAGTAGCAGATACAAGATAGTTATAGATTTATGGAAGACAGAATGTTATTTATCGGACAAAGTCAGGATAATGGTTTAGTTGGTAAGTTACCCAGGTATGCCAAAATAAGTTTAAAGATTTAGTATGGGAAGTTGTTCTAGCTATCAGCTGGTCCATGTTATACATTTCATAAGACAAAGCTCTCCAATTCTCCTTCGTGGGGACAGACTTAGTATGCCACAACTTGGTTACTGCTTTTTTCGCTGTTAGTATGAGTATAGTGGATTTCTTAAGCAGCAATTTCGGGATTTTTAACCCTCTTGGGGGAGTTGCAGTATAAGTAGGTGTGAAGAGGTCTGGGTAACCATATAAATCTTTAATTTCCTCCAGGATATCTGTCCAATATTGTTTTAATAGAGGGCAGTTCCAGAATATGTGGGTTGTACTGGCTTGGTGTTTACCACATCCCCTCCGGCATACTCCTAATCCTGAACCATAATATTTAGCTACTAAATGAGGAGATGTGAAAAAGCGCATTCTGGACTTCCAGGCACATTCTTGCCAATAAGTGGAGTTCAGGACCTTAAGTGCTGACAATGAACTAGAATTCCAGAATATGTGGATTAACATATCTCTCTCTCTCTCTCTCTCTCTCTCTCTCTCTTTGGTTTCCGAAACCCATGTTTGCCTGATGTGGTCCGTTGATTCTTTTGAGTATTCCTTGAGGGCCCTATATAATTGGCTAGTTAAGTGCAGCTGTTCGTCGCCTTCCATACCTGATATGATCAGATTTATTAATGATGAAGGGGATTCAGCAATTCGGGCTAGGCTGTCTTCATATGGCATTAATATAGTTTTTAGTTTATAGTAGTAGGAGTTGGAAGATTGATGGAACTTAAATCTAGTCTGGAGTGTGATGAAGGGAAGGATACCTGATGGGCCTATTAGTTGCCCAACATAATTAATTTGTGGTGCCCAAGATTTGGCTACTACTAATGGTTGTTTAGGGAGGAAACATGTGTCTGAGTTCAAGTGTCTTAGATAAAGTTTCTCTGAGAACCAGAGACGTGAATTAGAGACATATAGCCACTGTCTATAGGGTTCAGCTATAAATGGGGGGAACTGTGCTAATCGGAGACAGCCTGGAGGGTTTCCAAGTAATAAGGGGAGTATGTCAGTCTTTTTCATTATAGTTTGTTCAAGTTCTTTCCAGGGAGCTCGACAGGTCGAATTGAGATGATTCATCAGAATCTGTATTTGAGTTGCAAGGCACAGGAAAGTAAGTCTGGCAGGTTTAACCCTCCCTTTGACTTGGGTAACTGAAGTATTGAAAATTTAAGTCTGGGGGTTTTCCCCTCCAGATGAATCGTGATATTATTTTGTTTCAGGATTGGAAATAAGTATTAGCAAGGACTATAGGAAGAGTCTGCAAGAAAAATGGGATCTGGGGAAGAATATTTTGTTGAATGGTTTCGATGACACTCAAAAAGCTTAAGGGTAATGGGTTTGTGCCAGGTAGATCGTGTCAAACCAATCTTGTGGAGGTCTACGAATGGGTAACATCAGAACTGGACAGGGGAAAGCCTGTGGATGTATTATCCTTGGACTTCAGCAAGACGTTCGACTCTGTCCCCCCCCCCAATGGTCTGGTGGAGAAACTGACGGGGTTGGGAGTAGGCCCTTTGATGGTCAGATGGATTGAAAACTGGCTAGCTGGATGCACTCAGAGAGTAGTGGTCGGTGGGGAGCTCTCGTACCCTACAGAGGTCGGTAGTGGGGTACCGCAGGGCTTGGTCCTGGGTCCAATCCTGTTTAATGCATACATTTCGGACATCAGGGAGGGTATAGGGTGTGAAATGAGTCTCTTTGCTGACGACTCCAAGATGGGAGCAGTAGTTGAGGGGGAAGAGGGAAGGTTGGCCCTGCAATGGGACCTGGACACCATGGAAAGGTGGGCTCACACATGGAAATTAAATTTCAATATCACTAAGTGCAAGGTGTTACATCTTGGGCGGGGAAACCCTAAACACAGGTACACCCTGGGAGGGGAGGTGCTGGAGGCCTCAACAGGGGAAAAAGATCTAGGCGTCATGGTGGATGCATGTATGAATAACTCTGAGCAGTGCAGGAGAACGGCTAGCAAAGCAAACAGGATGTTGGGATGCATCGTAAGGGGAATCACCTCTAGGAGCAGGGAAGTGATTCTGCTGCTGTACAATGGATTGGTTAGACCACACCTTGAGTACTGTGTACAGTACTGGAGACCACACTTGAAGAGGGACATACAGCTCCTGGAGAAGGTACAGAGGAGGGCAACTAAGATGATACGAGGACTAGGGGATTTGACGTATGAGGACAGACTTGAGGAGCTCTGCCTGTTTTCATTGGAGGAGAGGAGAAGAGAGACCGGGGGACATGATTGAGGTCTTCAAGTACTTCAAGGGAATAAATAGGGTAAACACGGAGGGGATCTTTAGACTAAAGCAGGGAGGTATCACCAGAGGGCATGGTTTGAAGTTGGAAGGCAGAAGGGTGGGGGGGGAAGAGGAGGAGGTTTTTCACTGAGAGGGTGGTGTATCCTTGGAACGTGCTGCCTGGCGAACTGGTTCAGAGATCCACAGGGGAGGGCTTCATGAGTGGGTGGGACAGACTCAGAAAGCGGATGTATCAGATGATGGCCTAACCCAGGGGGGTGGGGATGGTTAATAGAGTTTCTGGAACACAGGGGGGGCCTCAGTACCCAACTAGGGATCTGAGGTTCGAGCAGACTCAGACCGTAAGGCCTAATCTGCTGGCAATTAGTATGTCAGTATGTTAGTAATTCTGTCCATTCCGATAGGTTTTTTATTTGTTGAGTAATAGGTTCGAAATTTACCATTTCTAAGTGGGTTAGATTATATGGGAGCTGGATTCCTAGGTAACTCATGGAAATTCTGTTCCACTTGAATGGGAAGCTTTTTTTTTTTTTCAAGTTCTTGGGTGGGGAGAAAGAGCAAGTCAGTACTTCTGTTTTAGTATTATTAATTTTATAGCCTGCTATTTTCCCAAAGTGTTCTAAAAGTAACCAGACTGCGGGAATAGATATTTCAGGTGTGGTTAAGGTAAGTAATATATCATTGGTGTATAAGTTAATTTTATGATGTCCTTCTCCCACTACCAGTCCAGATATATTAGGGGAATTTCTAATAGTTATAGCTAGGGGCTCGAGATAGAGGGCAGATAATAAGGGGGACATAGGACAGCCTTGACAAGTTCCTCTTGACAGAGGAAAGGGTTCGGATAAAGCTCCATCCAATTTTAAAAAGGCTTTTGGGGATTTATACACATTTTGAATCTGCCATATAAATCCTTCTGGCATTCCAACATTTTTAAGGGTTGCCCACAAAAAGGCCCAGTTGACCCTGTCGAAGGTCTTTTCGGTGTCTAATCCTAGTAGGGTCATAGGTATGTGATGTCTAGCGGCATATTCCATTATGAGGGTGGCACGTCTTACTGCATCATGGGCTTGTTTCTTTTTAATAAATCCTACTTGGTCTTCTGCAATTAAGGAGGGAAGTAAATTATCTAATCTGTGTGCTAGGATTGACATATATATTTTGTAGTCACAGTTCAATTTAGATATAGAACGATATGATTCTGGATAGCGTAGATTTTTCCTGGACTTAAGAATAGCTGCTATCTCGGCATAGTGCCAGGAGGGGGAGTAGGATTTCCTTGTTGAAGTTCTAAAATAGCTTCCGAGAGAGTTGGGAACAGTAATTTGTTTTAGCTTTTATAGAATTCCATAGGGTACCCATCAGGGCCAGGGGCTTTCATTGATTTGGCTTCCATTACCACATATTTTATCTCTTTGTTGGTTATTGGAGCTAAAAGCATCTGGGTTTGGGCATAGCCAAATTCCTGAAAAAGTGTTTAATCTGGGATTCTTGGGGGTTGGTGTCTTCTTTATATAAATTGTCATAATATTTTGCCAGGGCCTGTCTAATAGATTGAGGGTGGTGTAGAAGGCGTCCAGTGTCGGGTTCAATAAGGTGGGGTACCCTTGCAAAAGTTCTCGCCCCTCTCAATTTCCTTGCTAGGTTTCTGGCTCTTCTCGGGACTCCTTCATAAGAATTAAGTTTAAGATACAGAAGTTGTTGTTCAACTTGGAGGTCTAGCATTTTTTGTATTTTCTGTTTCAGGAGTTTCATTTTGGGGCAGACAGTCTTGTCTCCCCCGTGCTGACGCTCCTGGAGAGTGTTAAGTTATTTTTGTAATTCAGCAAGATTCCGCTCTGTCATTCTTTTTTTATGCATGGCAAATTTTATGATTTCCCCTCTTAGAACTGTTTTGGGGGTATCCTGACGAATTGCATCTGAGATAACACCCCTCGAGCTGTCAGTTAAAATTCTTTGGATAGCTTTACGAATTAAGTCCTTAAATTCTGGTTCTTTAAGAAGCATTAAATTTAGGTGCCAAAAATACTTGCCCCGTGGTCGACCCAGGAGAAGTTTAGTAAATACAGGTCTATGGTCAGAGAGGGGTGTAGCTCCATGATAAATATCTTGTACATATTCTAGGTGCTCTATAGAGACAAAAATATAATCGAATCTCGAAAGGCTATGAGTTTTAAAAGACTGATAACAGTAAGTTTGGGTTTTGGGATGAAAATGCCTCCATAAGTCTATAAGGCCTAAGCTAGGGAGGGTTTTGTTAGGATATTTTTGGATGGGAAAAGATCTGTGTTTCGCAGGTGGGTTGGCATCTAAGGTAGGGTTAAGAGTAACATTAATATCCCCTCCTAATATCAGTTGACCCTGCTGAATAGAGAGTAGGTCATTTATAAATTTCATAGCTAGCTTTGAGGCGGAATTTGGGGGGGAATAGACTGATGCTAAAGTTACTGGTTTGGAATAAAGTAAGCCAGCTGCAATTACATAACATCCCTCTTTGTCTATTATTTGTGTTTCCAAATTAAATGGTGTGCTTTGGGGGATCAGGATAGCCGTTCCTGTTCTCTGGCCAGAAATGTGGGAGGAGAGGACCTTTTGATAACCGAATCTCTCAAGCTTAACATGCTCATTATTTGACAAATGGGTCTCTTGGAGAAATATTAGATCTGCTTTTTCTGACTAAATATTTCATTAATCTGGCTCTTTTAACAAGGTTATGAATGCCGTTAATATTCAGTGACAGAATTAGGGAAGCACCTGCCACTGTGACTGAGCAACAAAAAGCATGTTAAATGGGTTATCAGCCCTTCCCCTGCCACCAATCAGAACAGTAGAATGGCAAATTGCTAGGTAAGCTCCAAGTGTCCCCACGAATAGGAGAGATCCATGACTGTAAAATAAAGATTTAATAGTTCTTATCATTTTTGTTTCATAAATTATGGACTTATAGGTTACTAGGAAGGTATCCATTAGTTTAACTTGTACACATCCTAAAATGCTAACAATGAGTCTCACTTTTTAAAATGATATATTTTTCTAAATATCCAAGCCCTTCTATCCATTCCAGGGCTGGCATACAAATATTCTTATAAAACTGCAAACAGTGAATGACCAGCTGGGCCTTAACAAAGAAATTAAATGAACAGTTTGTCAACAGTAAACAAATATTTTGTTTAAACCTTAAAGGCATGAGCAGAAACTGATAAATATTGACTTCCAAGGTGGGGTGAGCTTTTTCGCTCGCTCTATAATGCCCAATATGCCAAAAAAAGAAATATGGTGTTTAAGGTAGTGGGTAAGGCCAGGATAAATCCATTCCTGGGCCCCCTGGGGGGAAAAAAGAGCCCCAAAATAAAGAGGCTATTAATGCATAGCCTATTAAGTGAAGGTGAATCCAAAATAAGATTAGGGATATGGTAGGGTTACAGAGTATCCACGGGGGTGTCATGTGTCAAACACAGCCTCTGGGAAAAACATAAAAAGAGAAATGCAGAAGTTCTATTAACTTTTACCTGCTTTCATTAATTTTAATTTTAAAGCCTAGAAATGACTCGGAGCGATAAACTGATCCCAAGCATTTTTATTATTATTTTTGCCCCCCCCTTTCTCTTTTCATTACTAATGTTCTCTGAGAAGGGGTGCCCCACAGTCAAAGATCTCATTGTCATAGGCTGTACGTTAAGGGGGGGGGAACCCTTATAAGAAGAGTACTGGGGGGGGGGAATGGCAACTTCTTGCCCAAGATGACAGACGCTCCAAAATTCCTAATTACAGAGGGATTGTTCCGAGGACCTAGAGTCTAGAGGGACATCGATGGCAGGGAAAAGTATAATAATTTCCCCACACTGCCTCCCCCCCTGCTCCAAACGTCAGTCCTACCTGAAGTAGAACTTTAAAAATTCAGGCATCTCAAAGTCTGATCATTCCTTAAGGTCGTCTGTACGCTTGTTTGACGGAAGGTTTCAAGTCTCTGCTTCAAGTCCTGTGGCACTTTTCAGTTATCTCTTGGCGTTTGTGCAGCTATAACTGCCATTTGCCATCGAGGAGTGCAAGAGTCTTTTAGGGCTGCAGAGTTCGTATGTTCATGGAAAGAATTCCCCAGCATCGGGAGGTCATCCTTGGCTTCCTGCGTGGTGGCATACTCTTTTTTTGTCTCCTCCTGGGATGTGCACGATGAGTTTTGTTGGGTAAGGTGTGGAGAATTTAATCCCTTTGGCCTTTGAGGTCAGAAGAAGAGGGAGGTAGGCTCACCGTAGACGTAGAGTTTTGGGGACATAGTTGTGATCGACATAGAATCTTTGCTGCCCATAAAATACTTTTTGCTTGTGCCAGGCTGTGATTAAGATCTGTTATTTCATGGCATAAGACTGGAACCGGGCAACGATAGATCTCGGGGTAGCATTTGCTGATGTGGGTTTGGGTGAAAGTGCTCTGTGCACCCGTTCAAATTCCAGACTGAAATCTTGTGGCAGCTCCACAGCTGTTTTTAGAAGTGTGCCAAGAAAATCTTTAATATCTGCCCCTTCCAAACTTTCAGGGATACAATATTCCCTGATGTTTTTTCATCTGGCCCAATTTTCTGAGCCTTCCTGCCTCTCCTCGATAATCTCTTGCTGTGCCTTTAGTTGCTGTACGAGGGTTTCAATATCATCTACGTGGTTTTCAGTTGCCATGATCTAGTGCTCAGAGTCATCAGCCCTTTGTTCGAGCTGCATTATATGCTTTCGGATTTCCCCACAGAGTTGTTTGAATTCAGCACGAAAGGAACAGAGCTCGTAAATAGTATCAAGTTTGATTTTATTTTTATTTCTAGGTGTGTGGCCTATAGCCACGCTGGACTTCCAAGTCTGCATCTTGGAGCAATCCTGACCAGGTTCCATGCCGGACTGCTCAGACCGTGATTCCTCAGCCATTTCCATCTATATTTTTGCAGGTATGTGCTCGATAGATTTATTCCCTCTCGGCATGTTGAATAATTCAGGTTTTGGCATATCTAAGGTTTTAGAGAGGGTAGTTTTTCCTGGATTAGTGGTGGAGAAGATTTCTTAAGCTCTCATCCCCTCGTGGACCGGAACCAGAAGTCGATACTTCACCTTTTTATCTGTGATTAAAAAAAACACAAAAAACGCTTGTTTTCCATGAATACTGCTTCCATATGTAGGTGGAGGAAATATTATGTATGTTCTCAAGACAAATCTCCCATTGTTGATCTGGGACTAGCATGTTCAGGTCTTTTTCCCATGCTCTCTGTATGTGAACAACAGATATACCCTGAATGAGGTAATAGTGCTTGATATAGCCTAGAGATTAATTTCCTAGTGCTACCCAGACCTTTTAATGTCATTTCTATCATTTGAATCAGAGGTGGTAGCCCTCGCTGGAACTGCTAATTTTGTATCAAAGGTTGTAAGCAGGCTGTGGCCTGCAGGTACCTAAACAAATGGGTATGGGGCACATTAAATGTGGTCGTTATCACTTCCAAAAGACATTACTGTATATTCTGCAACATTTGATACCAACATTTAAGGCCCACTTGTGCCCATCCAGAAGAACTATTATTAATTATATTTGGTAGAAAGTCTCCCGTTCCCATCACAGAGAGCATAATGACTTTGAAAGGAATTAATTGCTTAGTTCTATGGGTGCTGTGCCAAAGCAAAATTAAGGATCATCTATGCACTGCAGGCCAGGGCTCGGGGAGGAGGAGGTTAATATCACTTCAGAAGTATTCAGTAAACCTTCTTCAATCATCTCCGGGGATTTCTAATACACACCGTAACTATCCGTTAACCAACGGAAGACAGTGAACAACTAGGACGCTACATGGTCTATAGGACAAATTCAGAAGTGCTAAGCCTCCCTGGGTTTTGTGGAGCTGTAGCACTGCATGATGAATTCTAATTTTTTCTCCCTTGCTAGATATACTAAGCGATTATTTTATTCCAGATTTTAAAATACCTACGTGGTGGTGTGACAGGCAGGGTTTGAGCCAAGTGTAACAGTCTCGCAAGCACATTCATACTGATACTATTTATCCGCTGAATCAGCGGGATCAGGAGATGGGACCAGACCTCAATATCTTTAGTAGTGCCTTGAGTGAGAGTATTGTAATTAAGGTGCAGAGTGTAGATAAGTCTCGAGATAACAGGATCCCCAAACATTTTAGATGTGGTAAATCCTACCAGAAACAAGACCGCTGTTTGATCGTGTTAGTGGATGTGTAATGTACATGGAGTACTTCTGTTTTCATGGTACTGAGACTCTATCTGGTGATCATACCTCTCAACCTCCTGCCTTGTAAATCAGGGACAAGGCTTAAAATAATCAGGGACAAAGGACCAAAATCAGGGACACATCTTCAAAATTAGAGATATCCACCCAGAAAGCTGGCAGAATATGGGGCTTAGTGCAAAATGCATTTTCTAAAGAAGAACAAGTCTGTAACTTTAATGATTGGCATTATTTTGTGCTTACAGTCCCCACTTTTTAGCCACAAAAACACAAATTTTAGGAGGGACAACGCAAAATTTTGAGGCAAAATCAGGGATGTCCCTGAAAATCAGGGACACTTGAGAGGTATGCTGGTGATCTGCCCAAAATTGGCCAGCTGGTGCCATAAGTGTGACAATGCATGGTCTAATTTTATGAGATATACAAGCAGATTAATCGGCATACAGAGCCTATGTTTGCTCTCTATTTCCTAGATGTATTCCTTTAATCTACTGAGCTTGGTGTAAGGTTTGTGCTAGGAGTTCCAAATAGAGGGCAAATAAAATGGGAGACGGGGGCAGTCCTGTTAAGTCCCATGCTCAAGAGTAAAAGTTTGAGAAATTAGTCCATTAACTTTCACATATGAAACTGGACAGGTACATAAGACTTCTAGCATTATGACATATTGCTGGGGAATACTGAAATGACACAATAACAAAATGGGTCAAGTCACCGGGTCAAAAGCCTTTTCTGCGTCAAGACTTAATAAAAGGAATGGGTAATTCAACTGGGTGGTGTGGTGCAGAATATGTAGGGTCCTCTTGATCTTAACTTTAGTTTACGCTCCCGGAGAGTCTGTAAAATGCCTGAATAAGCCTGTTTTTTTCATGACTTCAAGAGAGTAGTCCTGATTGAAAGAAAATTTGGCCAAGTTGTAGGAGACATTTTTGAGTTGCCAAGCTCTTTTCAAAATATCCTCCCTGTCCCTACTGTATACGAGTTGAATTTCATTATTACTGACTGTGGCTTCTGACGAGGATCAGTTGGTTTCGGGAGTAGCACTCTGTGAGCCTGCACTATTTGAAAATGAAATGTGGCCGGGAGGTCCAATACATTTTTTAAAATGTCCTCCAGAAATTCTGTCACCTTCCCAGTTTCCGACCCCTCTGGTAATCCATATGGCCTTAAATTATCCCATCTGGATCTGCCCTCCAGATCCAGACATTTATACTGTAGAGCAAGGTTCTGCTGGAGAGTCCTTTCATGGCTATGTGTAGCAGCTGTGACCGCCTCCTCCCCGTGGAGTACCTGCTCCTTGGCACTTTGCATATAGGTCTCTAGTTTTAAAGTTTTTTTTACTTAGTTGCTTAAATTCAGAAAGATTTCCTCGCAAAAGCCTTAAGATCATGGGGAAAAGTCTCAAAGTGAGAGAGAGACAATTTCTGTTTACACATTGGTGGTGTATCCTGGGCCTGCTGTACTGGCCAGGGACAAGCTTCTGCTGCGATCCGGGAGTAGCGAAGTGGACCCCTCTGCGTCTGCCGCAGTTGAAAGAGTCACCAATCTTGATCAAGTCAGTCTATCACCCCAGCCATGCTGTGAAGCCATCTAGATGGGTAAGTATTGATTTTTAGCAGTCTGTGGAGTGAAAGTAAGCAGCAAAAGAGCGGAGCTGAAAATTTACGGTGCCATCTTAGATCCGATGTCACTGGAAGTTATTAACTGGACTTTTAAGGTAGCTGATGCTAGACACAAGCGGTATCGGGTCCTGTGTGTACAGTAAATTCATCCATAATGGCAGCAGTCTACATAATTTAACCAGGCAATTGTTTTTTGGACAACAAATGAGTATCCCCAATGCACACTGTTAGCAGCCAGTTTCCTGTACTCGAAGGTTAATCATTCAGTTAAACTGGAAGGGATACAATTTGTCATTTTGGAACAAGCACAATTACAGCATTTCACTGTTGCCAATTACTCACCTCTAAATGATGTGCTACACGGTCATCCTCTACATACAAATTATTCCGAAAAAGAATTCAAAGGAAGTCTGTGACTTAGTTTTGGAACAATCACTGTAAGGGAAGGTTTATAAAGACGGCCCCTACCAGTCAGTAATCTTGGGTCCGACAGACTCCTAACTGGAAGGAGTAGAGTCTGATAAGAAGGTTAATCATTGAACAAAATAAGAATGAAACTAATTCAGTCATTATGAAGCAAACTGCAGTAACAAATCTGTCCTTGATCTGATGTTTACCAAAATAAAATCAACGTGCCAGTTTATGTAAGAACAACTGCAGTCAGTGAAACACGAAGAATGCAGACTTGGCAGCTTTTTAATAGTTGTGGCAGTAACAGTTAAACAAAAACTGCCATCAGCTGGCCATCTTTTATGTGATATGCATCTCATCCCTGCACCTTTATGTGCAGGGTAATTACTCAGTGAAGTTGTAAGGAATGCCATTTAGCCTTCTGGTAGGTAATGAGGGTTCTAACCCCAGTAATACTCAGGTATTCATAACTTCTGCAATGTCCCTTTAAGACTGAACTGCACAGAGAGAATCTGGAATGCTATGCAAATGATGGAATCTTTGTGTGTGCTATTTTAAAATGCTGTCTTGAACCAACTACCTAGGTTCTAAAACCCTCAGATTTCACTCTCCGCCTGTCAAGATCAGAAGCTCGGCGATCCTCTCCTCATCTACCTGTCCAGACGCAATAAAACTTATAAAAATACATAAGTATTTGTCTCCTTTTCATTTGCTACCTTTTGCTATTTGCTAATATTACCTAAAACGTTGTTTTCGGATTTAAATTTCTTCTTTCTCGGTTTCTCCCGGTTCGGTATAACCAGTGGGGAACCGGGGTTTATTCTGTATTTATCGGAACTCCCTGACTAAGGAACTCCATTAGTTTACTTACCTGTAACTGTAGCTTTAAGGTACCAAAAGAGTCCCAACCCAAAAGTTATAGGACCAGAATGTTCTCTCCGGTTAGATTGGACCTACTGCAAGAAACACTCCTCGAAGTTCTACTGTTACAGTAAGTTTTTATGTACAGTAACTGTACTATCTTCCACATAATGGTCTCTTGCAGTAGGTAATACATTTGGATAGAATCCCAAACAGTATTGTCCATGTCGGAGGACATTAGGATAGTAGACCTTGTAGGACTGCATGGCCGAAGGCCGTCCTACATCGTGAGGCAATATCCAAACTGTAATGCCATGTGAATGTATGGATTGTGGACCAGGTAACCGCACTGCAGATATCTGAAATGAAGGCTCCATTACAGCAAGCCACAGTAGTGGCCATAGCTCTAGTAGAATGGGCTTGGACAGGTCCGGGTAAGGGTTTGTTGTATTTTGTTTAACAAAATGTAATACAATTTGACAACTATCTCTATGCAAGGACGTAACAACGGATGGGAAAATCTTCCTTAGTGTGTCACATGCAGCATTATGGGACAACCACCTAACTGCTTTTGTCTGTTTAGGCTTTAAAACAGGGTTCTCCATCGCCTGCTGAATTTCTTTCAGGGCAACCATGCGAACAGCAGAATTTTCATAATAGCTGTATAAGTGATCCAGTGTTTGATTAAACTTTTTAATGGCGTTCACTTCATTTGCTGCTGCCTTTACAGCCAAGGCCTCCCGATGAGCCATACAGTGATTTTCAACAAGAATTGGGCTGACTTTTTCAGCTTTTTAGCCACCCCGTTTTGCCTGCCCAGCATAATGGCTGCTCCATCACTGCCTAACCCTGCAAGGGGATCAACCGAGATTTGATTGTTATCAGAGAGCTCCAGCTTTTTTTTTTTTTAACAATTGTGTCTGCCTTTCCATCAATTAGTTCCTCAACTCCCAGGAAAGAAACTCTGTGTTTCCCTTCTTTGCAGTACATACCATACAAAATGAACTGCTTCCTAACAGCAATACCAGTTGTTTTGTCCACCAAATACAAAAAAAATTTGGTAGCCTTCAAATCTGTAAGAAATGATCTCCTGACCACCTCACCCAGAGGGAGAGAACCATTTCTCTTCGATTGGAACAATATTTAACAGTATCAGCAATATGTATATTGTCTAGGTATTTGCATCCCAATGATCTGGAGAGATCCAGCAGTGAGCCATATTTCGTTGTGTGAGGCAGCTCATTTTTTACTAGCCAGTACATGCAACGAAGGGATGCCACAGAAGCTTCCTGTTCCAGGGTCAGGGCCTGCTGCATTGCCTGCTCTATTCCACCTTTTGAAGCTGAAATTCTGCAGTTAGCTTCCAGTTCAGAAGCAACGACGTGAACTGAACTGTTCTGATGCCTTTTCATAGCATCTTCCCTGAATGTCTTGCACCCACTGATTACCCAAACTGTTCCTGATTTGGGCATCTGTTTCTATTTTATGCAAAATGCACAAAACATGCCATCATTTTCTTTGTACTGTAACAAACAGTATTTGTTAAGCCAGCCAGTATAAAAACCTGTTGCTCTATGCTTAGAGGTGTTTTTTTCTGTATTACAGGAGGAGGTGCAGGGAATCTCTTAGACATCGATGGCGATATCAACTGGACCAACTGGCATTGTCCCAGTCATCGACTCACGACTGTCATCTTGATCAGGATGTTTCCGTTTTTAAGTTAATTTGAAACCAAAGTTAGTTAGTTTCTGCACTGTGTGTACAATAAAGTTTTTTTTTTTCTAAGTGTTGTGTGTTTATTTGTCAATACAGAATGAAAGTTTGGTAATGCTGGTTGAGCCCCCAATTTTTTTTTCTCACACAAATATTTTTTTATTCCCTGAATCAGGGTTTAGAAACAAGTGACCACTGACGATGCAAGGCTGCACAACATGACTGGTGGGACAGAGACTGTAGACCCCCCTGGTGGCACAGTTAAGGAGCCCCAAAATTTTTTTTCTCTCACAAATATTTTTTTATTTCCTGAATCAGGGTTTAGAAACAAGTGACCACTGACGAAGCAAGGCTGCACAACCTGACTGGTGGGACAGAGACTGTAGACCCCCTGGTGGCAATATGTGGGCTTTCTGCTAGCTTTATTTTCTTTTTTTACTTTTTGCAGCTAGTAATTTTCTTTTTTTTTTTTTTTTTTATAAAGTAGCACTCAGAAGAGAAAATAATGCAAGAGCCTAGAAGGTCCTCCAAATCTCTCCCACCTCTCTCCCCTCACTCACAACCCTACTCCACAGTAATGCAGAATACAGTATATCAGGCTCAAAAGAATAATATGGGCATACAATTTAGGTCTGTGAACAGTCAAGTTTACACTCTGCTGTGCACTTAGATATCTGTGGCACAGTGCAGTCTGCTGTTTTCTTTTTGCAGTATTTTCTTTTTAAGCAGCACTTAAATGATGCAAGGTTTGAAGATCTGCCCACCACTCCTCCCTTCACTCACGACCCCACACCACACAGATGTGAAAATATCAGGCTCAAAATATTCAAATATGTGAAGTCTGAAGTCCACCACTGGCCCTGCAGTGCTACACTTGACTAGTGTAATAATCTTCCTTTTTTTAATTTTTACAAATTTTTTTTTTAAAGTAGCAAGAAACGCAAGCAGAGAAGTGAGCTGCCTAGATTAGTACTAGTTTCTGTGAGACCACGCCGCCTCCCTCCCCCCCCACTCACGATCCCAGTCCACTAATGCTGCTACTGTCAGAAATGTAATTATCAGGCTCAAAAATTTGCTCAAATAAAGTCTGACAAACTACTCAGTATAAACGCAACCGATGCTGACACTCTGAACACAAAGTCAGAGATCCACTCTCGATGCAAGACACAAGCCGAAATGTCAAAAGCCCCAAAGTGGTAGCAGACAGTACCTAACTGGGACTTACCCAAAGTGTAAACTGCTCAACTGGTAGGGCAAGTCAGCTGTCACTCCCTGCATCCTCTGGCAACTGCAGCACAGATTTGGCGTCTTTCTTCCCGAGCGACTGCCTGGTGACCACCGGAGAGTCAGTCACATGATTCTGGACTGCCAGCACCCAAACTACGGTTGTGCAACCTCCCACCGTCTGTCTCACACATGACAAGGAACACGAATGGGTTCGCATGCTCGCGCATGCTCCTAGCGCGAGTACAAGGATTTAAAGTGAGAGGCGGCGGATTTAAAGTGACAGGCAGCTTTACCTGCACAGAAACAGTGGCGGAACTTTAAATGAGGGGCCATTTTAAGATGGCGCTTGCCCGCCCAGTTGTAATGAATGGGGAACACTGGCTTTAAAGACACAAGCTTTCGAGGCCTAAGTACTGCCTTTTCATGAAGAACAGGCAATGCTATAGGCCTCAAAAGCATGCATCTTTAAGTTACGATTAGCCTAATAATTGCATTATAGTGTATAGTAGAGCACTGTTCTGTATAGCATTGCATCAGTTTCAAAATGCTGTTGTACCACAGTTCAAAGGTCATGGAACATGAGTGTATCCTTATGCAGTATAACAGCATTCTAAAACCTCTTAAGGCTGCACAAGCCAGTTTCACTCTGAAGGCAAAAGAACCACAGTGTGCACAGTTCGCATAATACTATACAACTATATAAAATACAGGATGAGCAACTTTATACACAGCCAGTGTGTTCTGCCACCTCAAGATTCTGATTCCCATGGACCTCTCAAGCTTTGCTCTTGAGGTCAGGGGGAATCAGAATTCCTGTGTGGCAGAACACACTGGTTGTGCATTGTTGCCCATCCAGTATTCTCTACATCTTTACCTGGCAAAAATATTCTGTTGTTTTTCTCCTGTTTTTTTTTTTTTTTTTTGTGGGCTGTCACAGCACAACCCTATCTTGATCCTGACATTTATCAAACTAGAAAGCAAGTCACGTAATATATAGCAGGGTCAAACCAGTGTATTTATAATAAAATATTATACAAATAGTGATTGTAGCTGAGGGAAATGGTGGGAAAATCACGACCCCGAAGAACGGACTATTGCCTGACAATTGTTATACTGCCCAAAGCCAACGGTCAACAGCAGAATGACTACTGGTTAGGCAATAGTTCATCCTGGGGGGAGTCAACATTTTCCCACTATTTCATGAAACAACTCCAGTCAATATCTGTTTTATTAAAGGAGAACTGTACTGAACCTGTAAGTAATTTTTCCCAATAGAAGCCGTTTCTTAAATATTGATTTCAAGTCTGTTACTGTTCCATCTATACAGCCCGTTTAGTAACCTCAGTTTTTTCTGATTTACAATCTAGTGTTAAAGAGCACTTTTCCTCACATTACTCGGTGCTCTCAACAAAAAAGAGAGCTCCCTTACCTAAATGGGAGCTTCTCCACGGTATTAAATATTTTTCATTTTTGGCCCCAGTGGAAGGGAACGGATTATAATTTGCACCCACTCCCCCCCGGGTGGCTCACTGCATGATCCCTTTCCACTTCCTACTAGCCCGTTCCATTCATTTCTATGGAGCATCATTTCTAAAGCAGATTTACTGATTTTACATTGGGTTTTGGTAAGCATCAATGCCAGGGTTCAGCTAATAAAGCTCTTCTTAGCTGAACCCTGGCATCGATCTTTACCAAAACCTGATTTAAATTTGGTAAATCCGCTTTAGAAATGACGCTCCACAGAAGTGAATGGAGTGTGCCCCCACGCTCTCCCTATACATTTTTGTCGACCTGGCCAAGGCCTTTGACACCGTCTCTCACTCCCTTCCCCTCAACTCACTCCCAGCAGCTGGCTTATCTCCCTCCACCACAAACTGGTTCAAGGCCTACCTTACTGGCAGAACCCAATCAGTTAAGATCTTGGATGCCACTTTCCCTCCCCTCCTGATTAGCACTGGAGTCCCCCAGGGCTCAGTATTAGGGCCCCTCCTATTCTCCAGCTTCCTTAATGACCTTCCCTCTGTTTGCTCCCCATCCTCCGCTATACATATGTATGCCAATGATACAGTCCTGTATGCATCTGGCTCCTGTCCTGATGAGGTTACAACCAGCTTACAGCAAGACTTCGACAAGGTTCAGCTCTGGTTTGCTAACCATCAACTTTTCCTCAACACCAAGAAGACCGTCTCTATGACCTTTGGCACAAGGCAGAGACTCTCTAGGCTTCCCTCCTTACCCACTTTCCACACCCTTGATGAGACTTTACTTGAGGACACATCCTCCTTCAGGTACTTAGGTGTTTGGCTGGACCAACACCTAAACTTCTCTGGACATATTGATGCCATCCAGAAAAAAACTGTGCCCCAAGCTTGGTGCCCTGTTCAGGAAACGTAGTTGCATCCCTCCTATGGCTAGGCTTGAACTTGTTCACAAGACGATACTGCCCATTTTCGACTACTGTGATGTAGTCTATGGTGCTGCCACTAAGTCCTCCCTGGCCAGACTGGACACCCTCTTCAATTCCTTCTGCCGCTTAGTCCTGGATGCCCCCCCTCCACCTATCACTGCGATCTTTATCGTGCCCTATCCTTCCCCTCTCTTACAAACAGGCGACTTTCCCACTGTGCTAAATTCACCTCCAAGCACTGGCTGGGTGAACTCCCTTCTTACCTCAACTCCTCCTTTATAACACCCCCTCCACCCTCCCATTCCCTTATATCAACCGACTCCCGTACCCTGGTTGTGCTCCGCAGATCCACCCAGATCGGCCAATCTGGTTACTCTCATTGCCTCCCAAAAATCTGGAATTCCCTTCCACCTCAAATCTAGCACTCATCCTCTGCCTACTCCATCAGCTCTGCCCTCAAAAATTACCTTGCACTTAGCTGCTCCTGCCATGTCCCTCCCCAATTCCCTCCTCTAAGCCCTGGATAAACCCTACCTCTCTACCCTCACCTTCATTTTACCCTGTGCACACCCATCCCCCAAATCTCTAGCCCTCCTTCCCCCAAACTGCTCCCCCTTACTGGCCTCCCTTGATCTCTCACAGACTGTAAAGGACCCTGAATGCTCTCCATGGGTGCCTCTCCTACCTCACCCCAAGGGGCTTGTATCTCTGATCTACTGCCTTCCCCCACCATCCTAAAGGGGTCTCCCTGGGACACTGCCTTATCCCCTTCTCTCTGGTCCCACCAGTCCCCTCGCATCCTGAGGGTGTCTCCAGGGACACAACTCTTCCCCTCCTCCCCCTTCCCCCTTTTTTCTTTCATGTAAGCACTTGTTTACTTATTAACCCAGCTCTTATTATTGTCCATGCTTTCTACATGTTATGCGTAACACTGCTATAACACTGTTTGTAACACCTGCCTACAACTGTATGTTAGTGTTAATCTTGTAACTTGAATGTTTAATGTCTCATTCCTATTGTACCCCTTCCCCCCCAGGTCGCACTGGGAGATGAGCAACTTGCTGCTCAAAGTGCCTTCCTGGTGAAACATTTCCATAAATAAATAAAATACAGATGTCATAAAACCTCAGAGTGCAGGGGAGAAGTGGGCCAGTAGGACACAGAAAGGGATCGTGAAACGAGCCCCTCAGGGGCAAATTATGACCCCTTCCCTTCCCTTCCTTTGGGGGCTGAATGAACTGAAAAATGATTTAACACCACAGAGGAGCTCCCATTCAGGTAAGTGGAGGGAAAAACTACTACTAAAACTTCTAAAAGGCTCTCGTACATGTTAAGGGGGTGGGTAGTATTACATGTACTATACCCCCTTAACATGTACAAGAGTATTTTAGAAAGTTTAGTAGTATTTAAATGCCGCCACTGCCACCAATAGCATTATAATGCTACCTACAGCCCTAAAATCCCTTCGCCACTTCTCAACATCAAGATGCTGTTTCTAGGTAGGGCTGTGACAGGCACTCAGTGGCTTTGGCTTTATTACGAAGTGACTGCAGTATTTTAAGTATCATAACTTCTTATTCCCTTAAGAGAAAAATTCTGTACATGGCTAGTTTAGGTCCTGGGGCAGGCAGCGCCTGGACATGAGCTGCCTGTCCCAACCCAAAGAAGGTGTCAGCTGCTCTTTAATTTAGTGGACAATAGTTTTTGAACTATTGCCTGTTGCTAGCACTACTGCCTGTTGCCGAGGAAGGTCAAGGCAATAGTCCCTAGCATTTTCTGGTCATGTGACCAGGTTACAAGCTGGTATCATAGTTCAAGATTTAATGAAATAGTACACTGAAGTTCCTTAAAGAACTACTGATGCCTCAAAGAAAACTTAAAAAAAAAAAAAAATTATACTAATTAGGTACAATTCTGCTTGCATTCCATTTATATTTTATATATTCTCCTCCCCATAATTTATTACTAAAGAAATGTGTATAACCATATGATTGTTGTCCCTCACAGTTCATTTTGAGATCATCTGCCTCTATAGCTTACACCCTACTTCCAGTCATAATCCTCTGCTGTGACATCACAATCTGTTGCCATGGGAGTAACTGTGAGGTCACAAGCAGTGATCTATGACTTCAGGTAGGGAGAACTAGATGAACTCTTAGGGAGCAAAGATGCTGTTTTCATGCAAATTACCGCACTACTAATAATGGGGAGGAGGTATATAGAACTAATGGGAAATACAAACTGGACAGTGCCTAAATCTTATGTTTTGTTACACTCATCCTGAATGTGTCACCGGCTCTTTAACATCAATGAATGACTCCTGACTGGTGTTATAGGTTTTCATTCTCACAATCCTTCTATTTATGCAGACATTTTGGAACAGCAGTGTACTCTACCATATTGCACAGTGCGGTTCCAGTTGGATATGGGCAGGAAAGCATCCCGACTAAGACCAAAATCTTGGATTTCAGGAGGGCGGACTGCAGGAAAATCGGTGAAGTGCTAAGGAGCCATCTAGTGGGCATCAGAGCAAATATGGGGGTGGACAAAGGTGGTCCATCTTTAAGGAAGGCATGCTGGTTGCCATAGACGAGTGCTTTAGGCTCAGAGGGAAGAACACAAGAGCCAAACCGCCCAGCTGGTTCAGTTCTGGGGTTGCCAAGGTAGTAAGGGAAAAGAAGCTGGCGTACATAAAATTCAGGAATACCAAGAGAGAGGTGGATAAGGAAAATTACCTAAGGTTGGCTAGTGAGGCAAGTAAAGGAAGTCCGTCGAGCAAAGGCATAGAAGGAGCTGCAGATAGCTGAAGGAATTAAGAAGGGGGAGAAGACTTTCTTTCACTATATAAGTGAGAAAAGGGACAAGAAGGAAGGTATTGTTAGACTTAAGAAAGGGGTGGGGTGGAGTGGGTGGAGAATAATGGGGGAAAGCCGAGATACTAAATGAATACTTCTGTTCCGTCTTCACCAGGGAGAAGGACGGACCAGTGCCTTCAGGAGGGAAAAGAGGAACGGGGGGAGGGGAACACAGATGTAGTGATACAGAAGGACAGAGTGAGGGAGGGGCTGCTGGCATTGAAGGTGGACAAATCACCAGGCCTGGACAGAGTACATCCAACGGTACTAAAGGAACTGGCTAAGGAGATGGCAGGGCCTCTGGCAGACTTATTTAACAGTTCACTAGAGTCAGACGTGGTACTGCAGGACTGGAGAACAGCACATGAAGTGCCCCTCCACAAAAGCAGTCCCAAGGATGACGCAGGGAATTACAGACAAGTCAGTCTGACCTCCATTCTGGGCAAGCTCATGGAGACCATACTAAAGGAAAGGTTGCTGGAATATCTAGAGAAGCATGGTCTCCAGGATGAGAGGCAGCATGGGTTCATGGGAGGAGGGGGGAGATTGTGTCAAACAAATCTGACTGACTTCTTTGACTGTGTCACTAAGATAGTGGACAGGGGACAAGCAGTAGACATCCTCTATCTTGATTTCAGCAAGGCCTTTGACTCTGTGCCCCACAAAAGGTTGCTCAGGAAGTTGGTGAATCTTGGGGTTGGGGAAAAAATGGCCAAATGGGTGGAAAACTGGCCTAGGGACAGAACCCAGAGGGTGGCTGTGGTGGGGGAGAGTTACCTGGCACCAGAGAGGCAACCAGTAGGGTCTCACAAGGCTCGGTACTGGGGTCGGTGTTGTTCAATGTCTTCATCAACGACAATGTGGATAGCATTAAGGGCAAAATGTGCCTATTCATGGCTGAAACCAAGCTCTGTGGGAGAGTGGACATAGCTGAAGGGATATAGGACCTACAGGAAGATCTGGAAAAGCTGGGGAGATGGTCCAGGACCTGGCATCTTGGCTTTAATGCCAAGAAATGCAAAGTTATGCATATTGGAGCCAGGAATCTCAGGACAGAGTACTACCTGAGTGGAGTCAGAGTATCTGCATCAGAGGAGGAGGAGAAGGACCTGGGAGTGATGATCACTAGTGACCCTGAAGCACTCCACGCAGTGCAAGAAAGCAGCAGCAAAGGCAAACAAGATGCTGGGATGCATATCTAGGGGGATCAGTAGTAGGAGAGAGGAGGTTATACTGCCCTTGTACAGGTCACTGGTAAGGCCACATCTAGAGTATGGAGTAGGATAATAAAAAACATTTTTTTAATTCTATAGGATCCCTTAGAAAAAATAATAATACAGTATTGGCCCTCTAATGACAGAAAATGATGACATCAATAACGAAAGGGGCATGGCTAATCAGTTTAATCAATACTTTCTATCTAATTACACTAAAGAGGAAGTAAAAACAGGGAAAGTTACAGCTTTACCATTGCAGGATGTTACTTTTACAACAACTGATGTAATTAAGGCGATCAATAATATTAAATTCGATAGTTCTCCAGGACCTGATGGACTTAGTCCATTATTTCTAAGAAAACTTGCCTCAGAACTTGCTGGGCCTATTACTAAGCTATTTAATACCTCTATGTCTGAGGGTAAAACAATAAAAGAATGGAATGAGGCTACGGTCATTCCTATCTTTCAAGGAGGAGATAAACAGATTAAACAGGACAACAGACCAATTAGCCTAACTTCCGTACTTGGTAAAGTACTTCAAAGGCTAATTCAGAAACTTATTAATGATCACCTTAATTTGGAAGGTCAATTAGACCTTTCACAACATGGTTTCTGTCAAGGGAGATCATGTGTTACAAACTTAATTAACTTCTTTGAGCCTGTGAGCGCAGCCCTGGATGTAGGTATACCAGTGGATGTGGTCTATTTGGATTTTTCCAAGGCCTTTGATAAGGTTTCCCACAATAATTGTAAAACTAAAAAAACATAAATTACATTCTAATATAATCAGCTGGATTGATTCATGGCTGCACAACAGGAAACAAAGGGTTATAATTAATGGGTATGCATCTGACTGGGGACAGGTGACCAGTGGTGTACGTCAGGGCTCGGTCCTTGGTCCTACTCTGTTTAATATATTAGTTTCCTCCATGCAGTCAACATCAGGTACCTGGATGAGTAAATATGCCGATGACTGTAAAGTCGGAGGTATTATTACCAACCATAAAACTGCTTCTTTATTCCAGACTAATTTGGACCACCTAGCAACCTGGGCAATAGAGCACAAACTAGTTTTCAACGAGTCAAAATGTAAGATTATGCATTTTGGCAAGAATAATCCTCGTTATGAATATAAACTAAATGGTAGTTCCATACTAAGTGTAACAGATAATGAAAGGGACCTTGGAGTCTACATTACACCAGACCTTAAGTTTGATAAACAGAGAACTATGATGATAAAGAAACGTTATGGTATTTATCATTGTATTATGAGAAACACCAAGAGTCGGAGTGCCGAGGTTATCGTGCCATTGTATACGTCCTTGATTAGACCTCATCTGGAATATTGTACTCAGTTTTGTGTACCATACACTGTTGAGGGGAAACATAATATTGAGAAAGTACAGAGGAAGATTACTAAAAAAAATTGAAAACATGAATGCTAAGTCATATGGTGAAAGATTGTATTCATTGAATCTTTACTCTACGGACTATAGGAGAATAAGAGGTGACCTATGTCTGGCATTTAAGGCATGTTCTAATGAAATCCTTCAATACACACTAGGACTTCAAAAACAAAATACGAATGATCTATATACAAGGTCACATAAGTATAAGGGTGAAGTGAACAAAACATCCAAAAGGAACCATTGGTATACACAGAGAGTTACTGCAATATGGAACAAAATTCCCCAGTTATGTAATTGAAAGTGGTGACATGGAGATATTCAAAATTAGATTAGAAAAGTTTATGGTAGATAAACATTTTTATTACCACCATTAAAATGTTTATGGTGGCAAGTTCTTCAAAGGACCTCGGTCTATTGAACTTCTAACGATTCTATGATTCAGTACTGGTGTCCACACCTCAAAAAGGACATTAACCTGCTGGAGAAGGTCCAGAGGAGGGCTACAAAGATGATAGCTGGTCAGCAGGGTAAGGCATATGAAGAGAGGTTGAGGGCAGTGAACATATATTCCCTGGAAAACAGGGGAGACAAAGAGGGGAAATGAATGATTGGGACCTTCAAGTACTTTAAAGGGATAAATAAGGTTGACAAGGAGAGTCTCTTTAAGCCGAGTGGCAACCATACCATGAGGGGGGCAGTCTTAAGCTGGAGGGTGGGAGGTTTAGGAGGGAGGTCAGGAAGCACTTCTTCACAGAGACGGTGGTAGACACTTGGACTGCGCTGCCGGAAGAGGTCATCTCATTGAAGACAGTGGGCAGCTTTAATAGAGGCTGGGATAGGCATCGGGGAAGGTAAGGATCATGGGTAGGGAGGATGGGAGGAGTGGGGAGGGAGGGTAGGGACATTAGCTCAAGCTGTGGACCTCGCAATACGAGAAGACTTGATAGACCAAATGGCCTTCTTCTGCTAGCTTCTTCGTATGTTCATATATACAGTATTCAGACTCATACCTGTGCCTCTCAGTCCCTGCTTCTCTTTCCCTCTATTCTGTCAGCTTTATTTCTCTTTGCTATTCTCTGTTATCTTCTGTTTGACTACCGTTCTTCAGTTTATACTGTTCTATATTCTTTAGAATTCATAAAAATGAAATAAGTAATATACTGGTGCCATGGTTCGTTCCGTGCTTCCGTAATGTTAACAGGATATATATTCAATGGTATTAACAGCAAAAACTTCCATTGCTGTGATACGTACTTTATTATTTGAAAATCAGTAAATGATTTATTACCACCTCTCCCTCCCAAAAATGAACACCTTCCCCGCAGGTCATGCTTCACCTACATAGTTTGAAACTGATACAACAATAATAGCCTTCACCTTGAGAGAGTTAGCTGGCTGCAAAATCACTAGTGAGTTATTCAAGTACATCCTTCCAGGTCATGGCAGCCCAGAGTGTAAGAATCATATGACGCTATGGCTGATTAAAAATGATCAGTAGCCCAGCTTTGCCTATACTGTAAATCTTCTAACTAAAGCTGCGGCTTCTGTTACATTTCACATGTTTATAACCACGGCTTCAATTAGAGGGTGGCTTCTACTCAGACAGCTGGCCTACCCTCCCAGTGCGTAATACGGCTGTTGCTTTCAATTCTCTGCCGATTTTCATGCAGTTCAATTTTTTTTTTTTTTTAAAGAAGCTCTTCGTTTAAATCACCATTGCTGTTGATTTTCCTTCTAGAGATTGGGGTCGCAGCAATTTTTTCCAACTAGATTTAGACCAAACCAAACCAAACCAAACCAGCCCAGCCAGCTATATTTAAATATTAAATAATTTATTTATTTTTTGTTGACCGGGTAAGGTGCACTAGCCATAGCAATGACTATTTTCAGGCACGACCCGAGGGTTTACAGAAACAAAACACGTGTTTAACAAAGGCAGAACAATCCTACATAGTAAAAGCTTAGACAATAGTAATACAGTGTAGGCAGGAGAAAGATAATAAGTACAACTGATTCAACAATAATATATAACATAGAATGATAAGAGAGCAAATACAATAAATAAAGCCATTTCGGAGCAATTCAGGAAGCGAAATTTGGGTGAGATATTATAAGAACAAATACCATTATAATAGCCATATTGGATGGATATAGGAGAGTCAGGAATTGAATGGGGTGGGGATGCAATAAAAAGGGGGGAGGATAAGAAAATAAGGCAAAGTAAGGGGATAAGGACTAGATATAATAAAAGTAGGATAAGGAGGTGACTGGAGGAAAGTACAGTGCTTAGTTGTTGAAGTGAGGGGGTGCACAGATCAGGAGAAAATAATGGGCTAGGGGGATAGGAGCAGGAGCAGGAATCAGCGAGATGGTCACGTAGAAATTTCTTGAAAGAGGCATGGGATGGTGCTAGCCGTATAGCTAGAGGGAAGGAATTCCAGTGATGGGAGGCATAACAGGAAAAGGCGCTAGAACCTTTGGGGGAGTGGTGTCGAGGGATGAGTACAGGGCCCTTTGCAGCGTAGACTATATCTGGATGTCTGGATGAGAAATAGTTCCGCCAAGGGCTTCAGTGTTTGGTTACGGATGATATTATCTGTGACTGAGCTGTATGCAAAGTTCTTGGAGGCATCCGAAGAAAGCCACCCTAGTTCGGCGTATAGCAGGCAGTGGTGTTTTATCCGATGTGAGGAGGACGCATATCTGCAGATATTACTTTAAGTGACATCCCACCCCACTAATAAGAGGCAGGGAGTTGTAAATGACAAACAAAAAAAATGTAACCAGAAGCACCTTATCAATTGAAAGGAATGGCAACACTCGACAACTACACTTTTTTTTTTCCACATTCGAAAAAAGGAAAGATGGAACGGCACTGTATTTAGCACAGCGTCCCTACTCTTTCAAAAAAAAAAGTCCCAAAAATGTAGTAGGAACTGTAAACAATTTAAAGTTTTACTCTTCTCTTGTCCCCCAATTGTGCGACTGAGAACAGGGCTTGCGCTCAGACTGTCAAGTGCAGCACATGTCTTCTGTAATAACTGCATGGTTATTATGGCTTATAAAATGGGTATCAAAAATCCAGAAACCTGATTGGCTACAACATCATCTGAGCTGTGTCCTTATCAGAAGATATTGTAGACAAACGGGACTAAAGAGGTTAAGTACAATTGCTGCAACAGATTGGTGGGGGAAAGAAGATTTCCTTAAAACGTTTCTTAAACAGGGGGAGAGAGGTACAAGAGAGTAAGCTATGGTGGTGAGTATTCCATAATTGTGGTGTGGAGAAGGTGAAGGACCGTTCGCCAATGGCTAGGCGAACTTTGGGATAGTTCAGTAAAGGGAGGTGAGAGTGGTGGAGTGTCCTGGGGAAAGATTTGAGAGTGAGAAGGCCAGAATGGATGGGTGGGGAAGGGAGGTGTAGGAGTTTAAAGGTGGTACATAACACTGGGAAGTTCATTTTGGGCTCAAAGGAAGGCCAGCCTAGGGACCTAAGGACATCGCAGTGGTGGGCCTCGGCAGGTGCTGCAGCAGCAAAGCGAGCTACCCTATGGTAGGCCTGTTTAAGTCTGACCTGAGTGGTGACCCTCACTGAGTGAATTATGGGTGCGCCATAGAATAAACCAGAGAGAAGTGTAGACGAGGAAATGGTCTTTCTAGAGCAAAGAGAAAGGTAGGGGCAGTATGATGGAGTAGGCCGAGCTTCTGATTGGTGGTTTTGATAATGCTGTTAACGTGCGTATCAAGGGATAGATGTTCCTCAAGGGTCATACCCAGGTATTTGAATGAGCTCACCCCTTCAAGAGGTGTGCTAGAGGACGAGTTAATAACCAGGGGAGGCTGGGAGGTAGAGACAAATGAAGTATGACAGAACAGCATGGATTTCGTTTTCTTTGTGTTCAGGACCAACAGGGTCAAGTTGAACCATGCTTCAAAACAATGGAAGTCGATTTCTAGGTCAGTCTGAATGACAGATACGTCTATGCCATGCCAGTATAATATGGCATCATCTGCGTAGAGCTGGATCGAAGCCCCGCCCCCCCCCGGAGTTGAGAGGCAGGTCATTGATAAAGACTGAGAAAAGTAGAGGCCCAAGGATGGAACCTTGGGGGACCCCGTCCGTGATAGGAGATAGAGGGAAGAGGGCGCCAGCCCATTTGAGGCATTCGAAACGGCTGAATAGACAGTTAGAGGTCCATGAAAAGGTGCTACAGTCAAGGCCTAAGGATTGTAGTTTGGAATTGAGGAGAGAGTGGATAACAAGGTCAAAGGCCTTCGTAAGATCAATGAAGACTGCCCCCGTGGCACTACCTTGATCCATGGCGTGAAATATATCTAAGGTGACCTTTAAAAGTGCAGATTCTGTCCCATGAGATTTCCTGAAGCCATGCTGGGGTATTGTAAGGGCATTGGTCTGTTCAAGGGGCATGCCTCAGACAGCTAGTGTTGAAACCCACTCGGGAGGGAGCAATCTTAGACCTGGTACTCTCAAATGGGGACAGAGAAAGGATCTCTGATTTAGAAGTGGGTAGCCATCTGGGAACAAGCGACCACCAAACAGTGTGGTTCACAATAAACACAGCCATAGAGTCAAGCCATACAAAAGCAAGAGTATTGGACTTTAGGAGGGCTGACTTTGGGAAACTGAGAGAGTGCCTCAGAAAAGCACTAGCAAATGGGCAAGAAGGAGGGGTGGAGGAACAATGGGGAATAATCAAAACAGCCATCATATAGGCAACAAGCCTTTGTGTGAAGCGAATCAACAAAACTAAACGAAGGAATAAAAACACTATGGTTTTCAAAAGAGGTGGCTGGGAAGGTTAAGGAGAAAAGGATAGCATTCGGGAAATATAAGGAAACACAGAAGGAGCAGGGCAGAGAACTTTATCTGTTAAAGCAGAAGGAGGCAGGGAAGGCAGTCAGAATAGCAAAGGCCAAAACCGAGGAAAAGACAGCCAACTCTGTTAGGGAAGGGGATAAAACCTTTTATAGGTACATTAGAGAGTGAAGAAAGACCAAGAGAGGGATAATGAGGCTTAATAACGGGGAAGGAATGTGGACAGAGGGTGACAGTGAAAAAGCAGGGATACTGAACGAATATTTCTGCTCAGCATTCACAACGGAAGAGGAGGGGGAGGTACCTAAACCAAACAAGAGAAACACTCTGAATAGGGAGTGTCGATACCAGTCCATTCACAGAAGAAAGGGTTTTGAAAGAACTCTTGAAACTGAGGGTGGACAAAGCAATGAGGCCTGATGGGATTCACTCCAGAATTCTAAAAGAACTAAGGGTAGAACTAGTGACACCACTGACTATTCTCTTTAACAAATCATGGGAGGATGGGGTGGTACCTGAGGACTGGAGGAGAGCGGATGTGATTCTACTTCACAAAAGTGGGAGCAGGGCAGAGGCAGGAAACTACAGACCAGTGAGTTTGACCTCAGTGGTAGGGAAAATGATGGAATCACTTCTGAAGGAAAGAATTGTTGAGGACCTAGAGGCTAGTGGGGCACAGGACCCAAGGCAGCATGGATTCACAGTGGGGAGATCGTGTCAGATGAATCTAATAGATTTCTTTGACCGGATGACCAAAGTAGTAGACAAGGGTGGGGCTGTGGATATGGCCTACCTAGGTTTTAGCAAGGCATCTGACACAGTCTCACACAAAAGATTAATATACAAGTTAGCCAGCCTTGGAGTGGGTCCCAAGGTGATAGCCTGGATAAAAAATTGTCTGGACAACAGGACACAAAGGGTAATAGTAAACAAAGCCCACAGGGAAGAAAGGAGGGTAACTAGCGGGGTACCACAGGGTTCAGTACTGGGACCAGTCCTCTTTAATGTTTTTATAAGTGACATTGGAGAGCACCTGGAAGGAAAAGTATGTTTCTTTGCAGACGACACAAAGATCTGCAACAGGGTCGATACACAAAGTAGGGTGGAAAGGATGAAAAGGGACTTGGCAAGGTTGGAGGAATGGTCACATGTATGGCAGCTCAGATTCAACGCAAAGAAGTGCAAGGTACTGCATCTGGGAAACAAAAACCCAGGGGAAGAGTACACAATGGGGGGTGAGATACTAACAACAACAAAAATTGAAAGGGACCTTTGAGTAATTATATCAGATGACTTAAAGGTGGGCAAGCAATGTGAGAAGGCAGTAAGGAGGGCTGAGGGGATACTGGGATGCATAGGGAGAGGAATCAACAGTAGGAAACAGGAAGTTGTAATCGTTCTGTATAGACAGTTGGTGAGACCCCATCTGGAGTACCGTGTGCAGTTCTGGAGGCCCATCTCCGCAAAGACATAGACAGAGTGGAGGCTGTTTAGAGGAGGGCAACCAAAATGGTGCAGGGTCTGCAGCAGAAGACACATGAAGAGAGACTAAAGCAGCTTAATATGTATACCCTTGAGGAAAAGAGGGAGAGGGGGGACATGATAGAAACTTTCAAGTACCTCAAGGGAATTAACAAAGTCCAAGAGGGTAGCATCTTTCAGAAAAAGAGATGTGCAAGAACAAGGGGGCACAATTTGAAGATAGAGGGGGGACTGCTCAGAGGTAATGTTAAGAAGTATTTTTCAAGGAGAGGGTTGTGGATGAATGGAACAGCCTTCCTGAGGAGGTTGTGGAGTCAAGAATAGTGGAAGAATTCAAGAATGCATGGGACAGACATAAGGCAATTCTAGTGGGGGGTAGGAGGAAGTAAGCTGTTGGTTAACTAGGATCTGCAGCCTATTCATCATGTAGGGACACGGCCAGACTAGGTGGGCCAAGTGGTCCTTATCTGCTGTCAAATTCTATGTTTCTATATTAGGTCTGGGGTTTAGTTCAATGTCACTGGAAATCAAGAGTAAACAGAGCGGGGAGTGAATAGTAGGTGGGTGTATAAGTGGACTTCCACACATTCCGGTGCCGGTGCACATGCATAGTTGTTTTTGCATGCAGTGCGAGGACAATTAATAGGGGGTGTTGGGCTGGCTTGTTTAAGGTATGAGGTAGGTCATGTTGGGGTTGGCTTGTTTGAGGCATGATGGAGGAGAGGGGTAGAGCAGGAGCGCGGCTGGCTTGTTTAAGGTATGAGGTAGGTCATGTTGGGGTTGGCTTGTTTGAGGTGTGATAGGAGAGATGGGTAGAGCAGGAGCATGGGCCTTATTGGTTAGGTTATGATGGAGACAGGCAAGGAAGGAATGTAACAGAAGAACACTTTTAGTCATTGGGAGGAGCATGTTGCCAAATTTATTATGGACGATTTTGAGAGGGCAGGGGAACGTTGACAGGGATAGTCAGCCTTGTCCGTGAGATATAACGTTGAGCTAGCACAAGAGCTTCTAGTGAGGCGCCTGAGTAGGACTTAGACATAGGATTGAGAAAATTTCTTTCTAATGTTGCTGAGTTTCCAGGAGTTTTGTACTCAAGCTGCAGGAGACGAGAGTAAGGAGGGCGAATAAAATTTTTAATCTATTCCTACTCAAGTAGAAAGGGAGGTCACTATTGAGAGACCCACAGCCATATGGTTTTGGTCTTCTATCAGGTGGGGATAGTAGCTTAATGACAAGAGTAGCTTTAAATAAGCCCTGTTTTGATACCCCTTGTTACAGGAAAAACGGAGTTAATCATATCAGGTATCCAAACGGTATTGGCCAACAGGGTAGTAGGTACTGTGAGGAGGGCAGTGCTAGGATGTATTTAAGGACACCTGGGGTGGGGTGGGAGCGCCTGAAAAAAAACACTGTTAAAATCAATGGCCCCAAACAGCCCAAACGAGCCAGCAGACGCGGTAATCACTCAGCGCTTAGATGCTGCCAAAAGCAGCCAATGAGCTCCTTGCTCTGATGGTTGGGAGCCAATCGTTTCACTGGCTTCTGAGCCATATGCTGGTGCCATACCTGGATCTTGGATGCTGGGGAGAGATCCTCGGGGAAGCGGCAGAGCTGTGTGTCAGACCGGTGGCTTCCTCACGCCAAATCCGGATGCGGAAGCGTGGATGGCCCAGAGGGGCTTTGCCTGGTGGGGGGGGGGGAGGACAGAAGAGGGTTAGTTATATTGTTGGGAGACAAAAGACTTTGCATGGCGTTTAATGGCAGGGCAGGGCAGGGCAGGGATTAAGGGATTAGTGAAGTAGACATAGGAGAGATAAGAGACAAGTTGGGGGGGTACAAGAAAAGCTCAGCAGGAGGCCGCTGCTATGGCGCCTAAATTGAAATATTCATGAATGCCAGGGGCCTGCCTGAATCTACGGGAGAGGATCGAGAAGTGTTTTGGGCAACAGAAAAGATTTAGCAATTAGGAAGGCTGAGAGCAGTCAGTAGTGCAGAGTTATTGCGAGACTGCAAAATTAAGGAAGGTGGTTTGTGAAATAGGGCAAGTGAGGAACAGGGGAAGTGTTACCCTGGCTCAGAGGGCAGAACAGTTGAGAAAACGAGGATTAAGAAGGTTCAGTTTGTAGGAAGGGATAGCAAGATTAGGTAGAGAAAGAGAGATAGAAATAGTGAGGCTAGTATGGGAGGATTACTTCCCCTGGCCCAGTTTAGACAAGGTTGAAAGGAAAGATTAGGGGGCTTGCATTAAAGTTTAGAGAAGAGAAGCTGGGTGCTGCAAAGTTAAAATTCAACCAGCACTATACAGAGTAAAAAATAGCAGGTAAAACAGTCTATATTTAAAACTAGGAGGAGATTGAATGTCTACAGAAATGCTAGGCTTTACAACAGCTGAAATATTTACATTCCCACAGCATTACATGAACAGTCCCATATCGATTAAATTATTTATCGAAAGTTGCAGATCAAGAACACAAGGTCACAAGTGGAAACTGATGGGGGAAGTTCAAGAGGGAAGTGAGAAAGCTTTATTTTACAGAAATTGTGGTGTAGCCTTGGAACAATATGCCAGCTTATGTGGTGGGCTCCAAAACTATCAATAGTTTCAAACATGGATGGGACAGAGTGAAGGGCTTAGTGGTTGCTCAGGGTGGTAGGGGTAGGGCAGGGAGCATGGAGGTGAGTAGTGTGGGTTAGAACTCTGTATGGACACTACCGGCCCGGTGGCACTGACGGTTGGGGTGCTGGACGCCACACCTTGTGCTGCGCCAGTGACCCGGGTTCAGGAACGAGCCTGGGCCATTGGGGGTTGTGGGGGGTGAGAGAAGGATTGAGCAGCCATTCGGCAGCTCTCCTCTCCCGGGGAGGGATCTTATCGCCCCCTGCTGTTCCACTGCTCCCAGGTGGAGGCCTAAGGGTAGTGTAGGCAGGAGGGCAGCACGCAAGGGAGGGCACCATGGAACCATGGCATGCGTGTGCTTCCACATGCATGGGTTAGAGAAAAGCAGGTGGAAAAATGGAAGCTGGCAGGTTCCATTACGGCCCAATATATTCCCCAAATGAGTCGCCCCGACTTCTGGATTATGCTCTTGGGGTGGAGAACGCTGATGCTCCTCACCCTGGCCCCACCACGGGAGGCGCAATCCGCAGGGGAGTACTATGGGGTTGGCTGAGGGTGATGATAGGCTCGGAGGGACTAGCCCTCCTCAGGGAGGGGCAGAGTTGCCTGCCAGTTCCGAGGAGGCGGAATAAACCGACAGAAAAAAAAGGAACTCTGTATGGACTACAGGTCGCAGGTTTGTTAGGGTTTTACGGGAAGACTGGATGAACCAGTGGTCTTTTTCTACCATCAGTGCCTATATGTCTGTAATAAAGCAGTCCCTAGAACTGCACCTGGTCAGGTTATATGTAATACTAGACTGTCAGACTGAATGTAGGCTCCAAAAGCCTAATCTCTCAGCACTTACTAAAATGTTATGCTAAACACCATTGGCAACTTCTAGTACCACAATAATCTGGTTCACAGTATATCACAGTTTTTGGGTCATTCAACTAATTTAAAAAAAAAAAAAAAAGGGAGTTCAATACTGCAGTTTTCGGGTCATTCAATTAAGTTCAATAAAAAAGCTCAAGGGATGACTATTCTACGCTAACTCCCACCAACAAGAGTTCAGAAATAGGTCTTTTTTGTGGACAAAATTGCAATTTTTCTTAATAGCAGTATTATGGTAACCGTGGTATTAAATTGATGGTTACCATACTATCAAAAATAGCATACCCTGACATCTCTACACTGCTGCCCTTTGATCCCCTAAATACCGCAGAGTTATGAGAAGAATATGTCAGATCTCCTCCAGAACACCCCTCCCCCTATTCTCTACTCTGGGGACACTAGCCCTCTTTTCATGTACAACTTTTACAGACTGAAATAAAGCTGTATCTCTGCCAGATTGTGGCATTTCTAAATATAATAAACTCAACAGGAAAAGGGTGGAGTCTTTAGGTTTTCATATAGCAAAATGCATATAAGAGCTATAAACACAGGACTCATGCACTGCTGAATTCTTCACAGGCATTATATTTTCAAACCGCTCTGAGACAATGCTGCCTACATATCGACCCATGAGTCTATGGTTGAGGCTGCCCCACAGTACTGAAACATAAACAGTAAGGGCAGAAGAAGACCAAGTCCATCAAGATGGCCCTGTGGCCCAGCCTTATTCTAGTTCCCAGCTCTGCTACTCCCCTCCCCTTCCACTGCTCTTCTCTCAGTAAAGTACAGTTACGTAAGAACTTACCGTAACAGCAGAACTTCAAGAGAGAGGCTCTTGCAGTAGGTAATAACCTTGAAGACTGCACCTCCTGGTGTCAGGACCACACATAAACTTTAGGTAGCAGTGTCTGGTGGGGGACCGCCCACCCGATGTCACGTGACTGACATCAGCGTGACACTATATAGTGGGTGGACCTCACACCAGCCCTCCAGTTCTCCCGCCAGAGACCTCCAAACAGAACAACAGGAGAACAGAAAAGAGGCTCCTGAAGCCAAAATAAGCTCATAGAGAAACAGCAGCAGAAGTTGGGGGAAGGAGGGAGGGAGAAAGGTTACCTACTGCAAGAGCCTCTCTTGAAGATCTACTATTACGGTAAGTTCTTATGTAACTTGTACTATCTTACTTCGAAAGGGCTCTTGCAGTAGGTAATAACCTGAGGATTGAGTCCCAAGCAGTGTGAATCAGAAGGAACTGAAACACGGGAGGCAGGAAAGGTATGCAGAAAGGCAGAGAGTTTAGGACAGAAGGCCTTGGAGGACAGCTAGTCCAAAGACAGCCTTGCGCCTAGAGGCAATGTCCAGACTGTAATGCTTAGTGAAAATGTGGACGGAGCTCTCAGGTGTCCACCACATAGATGTCCATGGCGGACACATTCCTGAAACAAACAGTAGAAGCAGCCATGCCTCTGGTAGAATGCCCCTAAACCTCCCTCAGGAGGGGTTTTACCATACTTCTGGTAACAGAACATAATGCAGTTTGTCAACCACTAGGATAAACACTGTTTGGAAACTGCTGCACCCTCTCTTCAGGGTGCAAAAGAAACAAAATGCTGATCCGATTTTCGGACAGGCTTAGTGCGGTTAGTGTAGTAACGCAAAGTTCTGTGAACATCTAAAGCATGCAGAATTGCCTCCCCCTGACTGGAATACTCAAGGTGATACACCATCAGTTGAACAAACTGATTCAATGTGAAGTCAGAAACCACTTTTAGTAAAACCTGAGGACTGATTGAAAAATCAAATAAGGCTCCTTACACCACAGGGCCTGAAGCTCGGAAATCCTTCAAGCGGAAGTAACTGCAACTAAAAAAGAGCGCTTTCCAATATAAATAATGCATATCACAACTACCAGCCAGTTCAAAAGAAAGCAGTGTAAGTTTCTCTAAAATAAAATTTAGATTCCAAGGTTGGTGCTGAACTACGCACCAAGAGTTTCAAGGGGAGGATCCCTTTCAGAAAGGTTTTGGAGACCTCCAGCTGAGTCACAGATTTGTCCTCCGCCAAGGTGTGGTAGGCAGAGATAGCAGACAGGAGAACTGTCAGCGAAGAGTAACTTGGGCCCAGGTCGGAAAGATGCAGCAAGTACTCCATGACCTGAGGAACAGGGCACAAAAAAGGGTCCCAACCCTTTGAAGTGGCCCAGATGGAGAAATGCTTCCATTTCATAGCACAGGTCGTCCTCGTGGAAGGCTGTCTAGCCTCCATAAGGATTTGAGCCACTCTGGAGGAGAATCCAAAGCATGAAGCAGCTATGTCAGAAGGTGCCACGCGTAAAGGTGAAGTGACTTCAGCCCTGGATGGACCAGCATGCCTCTCTCCTGAGTCAGGAGATCGTGGCAGAGGGGCAGGGGAACCGGAGGTTCCATTGCAAGCTACTGGAGAAGGGACATGGAAATTACGTACTTACTGTAATTCTTGATTTTCTTGGATGAAATCTCCACCACTCATTCACACTAATGGGACTACGACGGAGGCGCTAGGACAGAGCGGGAGCCAAAAATCTTCAGGAGGGCCAGTGCCAGGATAGGACCGTGCATGAGTGGCACTGTGAGACTAGCTCATGCCATATAGGCTATCTCGGTGTCGACCCTCCAACCACCTCAGTACCTTTTCCACCAAGGAGGTGCAGAGAAAACTAACAAAAGAAAACCTAATCCTAACTTCCGGGCATGTGAAGGCCCAGATGAAAAAGTTGCTTACCATAGTAACCTTGTTTCTCCCAGAGGATACTCCAACATTCATAACTCTTCTGCAGTGTGCCTTTAAGTCAGATCTGCCCGGAGATAGAACGTTATGCTAATGATGGACTCATTGGCATGAGCCACTTTTCAAATGCTGCCACCTATTAACTGCCTACATTCTAACCCTCAGATTTCGTGGACGCCTGGAAAGACAGGGCTCAATATTTTAACAAACATAAGGAACTAAATTTAAATTCCCACACCCAACCTTCAACTGGAGGAACAGAATATATATATATATATATATATATATATAACAAAACACACAATCCCCTATGTCAGAATCACCTGAAAAGGAGAAGAAACCAAGAACAAAGTTTCAATAAAAAGTAGAATGCGGCATACATACCCTAAGGTACAGTATGGAATGCAGAGGCCACAGGTTCTTAATAGGGGAGGCAGGGTGGGAGAGTTATGAATATTGGAGTATCCCCTGGGAGAAACAAGGTTACTATGGTAAATAACTTTTTCTGGTCACCCCAGGAATACTCCAATATTCCTAACTCTTCTGCAGACTAAGAAGCAGTACCTTTAGAGGCGGGAATAACCTATTTTGGAATCAGGCTCTGCAGGACAGCTGTACCAAACCTGACATCAGCCCTAGCCTGCATATCCAAGCTGTAATGCTTGACAAATGTATGCACTGTTCACCAGGTAGCTGCTTTACAAATATACACCAAGGGAACATTCCTGGCAGCTGCCATTGTGGCAGCTGTACCTCTTGTGGAATGGGCTCTGAGCCCTGTTGGAGCTTCCTTGCCCACTTCTGAATAACAAAACTGGATGCACTGAACAATCCAACGATAAACTGACCTTTTAGATGCTGGATTTCCCTTTCCCACATCCCCATAAGTGAGGAAGAGCTGTGTCCTGTCTATGGGGCTTAGTAGCTGTCATGTAGTAGCTCAAAGCTCTCTTGACATCCAGGCTATGCAGCCGGCGTCCACCAGAAGAAGAATGCTCAGTGAAAAACACTGGCAGAGTGATAGACTGGTTCAAGTCAAAGTCTGAAATCACCTTGAGAAGGAATTTCCTATTAGTCTGGAAAACTACTTTGTCCCTGTGAAAGGAAATGTAGTCCTTTTCAGTACATAAAGCCTGAAGTTCATTGATCCTTGTAGCTGAAGTGATGGCAACTAAAAACACTGTTTTCTACGTGACATACTTCAGAGGTGCTGAAAACATGGGCTCAAAAGGAGGGCCCATAAGTTGAGCAATACAAATGTTAAGATCCCAGGCTGGAACCGGTTCCCTGACTGGTGGATATGTATGGGATAGGCCTTTGAAGAACCTTTTAAAAATGGGGTTCGATGCAAAAGAGACAGCCTTACCTGCTGAGGTATAGGCAGAGATTGAAGCCAAATGAATCTTTAATGTAGAAGGCTGCAAGCCCAGGGGATACAGATAAACCAACCAGTCCAACACAAGTGGCACTCATGCCTGTGCTGGCACTATATTTCTGCTGGGACACCAGACAGAAAACTTTTTCCACTTTGCAGCATAGGTTTTCTCAGTAGAGTTTCCTATGCCCCCTTAAGACATCCATGACTCATTCAGAGAGATGTAAACCTGCATATTATAAGTCCTCAAGAGCCAAGCTTCGAGTCTGAGAGACTTGAGGTTCAGGTATAGGAGTCACCCGATTGGAGGTCAGAAGAGTGCGCCTCCTGGGAAGGTGTACTGGTTTGTCCACTGACATGGATAGCAATAGGTGATACCATGGCTGTTTGGCCCAGTCTGTAGCTATCAAAATCACTGTGGCTGACTGAAGCCAGAGTTTCAACAGTACTCCGTACACCAGAAGAAATGGAGGGAATGCATACAGGAATCTCCCTGACCAATCCAGAATGAGAGCCGCCAGGGGGACTGAGCCCAATCCTGGAGGCCTACAACAGTATTGTGGCAGGTGGTGACTGATGTGAGGCAAAGAGATCTATCTCTGGGGTGCCCCACCTCCTAAATAAAGTCTAGACCACCTGTTTGTTCAGTGACCACTCGTGATGGGCCTGACTGAGTCGGTTTAGGGCATCTGCCAGAACACTGTCCTTGCCTGGCAGGTGAATGGCTTGCAGCGAGGATCCCAGGGAGTAAACCAAGGTCGGGATTCGCACTGCTTCTGTGCAGAGAAGGCTTGACCTTGCTTGTTTATGTAGTACATGGTGATACTGTTGTCTGTTCTGACTTGCACTACCTTTCCCTGTATCAGTGGTGTGAATACTTGCATTGCCAGAAACACTGCCCTGAGCTCTAACAGACGGATATGTTAAACAGTCTCTGCACTTGACCAAGTGCCCAGGGTAGTGTGCTCTGCTAGATGAGCACCCCCCATCCTAGTAGAGATGCATCTGTTGTGAGAACCACCGATGAAAGCTCTCTTTGGAAGGGGATCCCTTCTCTGAGGTTGGCTTCCTCCTTCCACCACTGGAGGGCTGGAATGAATGTTTTTGTTACAGGGACAAGTTCTGAGAGAGAATTCCTTCTTTGGCACCAATGGTCTGTTAAGTGAAATTGGATGTCCCTCATCTGAAACCTGGAGCCCAAGACTGTGCCTGTGGGCAGCTGCCATGTGCCCCAGGAGCTGAAGAAATTGCCTTGCAGGTCTTGGAACATTTAGTTTGAAAGGACCTGCCGAATGCAGAACGCTTTTTACCCTGTCTATGGGTAAGAAGGCTCTGCCCTCCTTGGCATTTAATTCTGCTCCTATAAACTGCAGAATTTGTGAAGGGAGAAGAACTGATTTGTCTAGATTTAGAAGAAACCCCAGAGAGGCCAAAAGTTGCTGCGTGAGCTGTAGATGCTCTGTTAACTGCTATGGGGACTTTCCCACCACCAGCCAGTTGTCCAGATGAGAAAATACTGTGACACCTTACCTTCCCAAGTGGGCCACTACCACAGCTAGACACTTGGTGAACACCCTTGGAGCTGAGGTGAGACCAAATGGCAGGGCTGAGAACTGATAATGACCTGAAGGGAGTCTGAATCTGAGATACTTTCTGTGAGACACACTTATGGGGATGTGGATATAGGCATCTTTTAGGTCCAGTGATGCCAGCCAATCTCCCTTTTGGAGCGCTGACAGAATCAGAGACAGTATTACCATTCTGAATTTTGGTTTTGTCAGGAACCCGTTGAGGACCCTTGGGTCCAAGATAGGCCGCAACTCTCCATTTTTCTTTGCTGTAAGGAAATACCTTGAATATAGTCCTTTTCCTTTTTGCTGTGGAGGCACAGGTTCCACTGCCTTTAGCAACAGTAACTGTTTGACCTCTTTTTCCAACAGTTTTCTCTCCAGAAGAGAAGCTGGTTTGAAAACCCTTGTTTTCAGAGAAGGGAAGGACTTGAAATTTAGGGACACTCCATGACCCACAATCTCCAGAACCCACTTGTCTGTGGTGATGGTGTTCCAATTCTGAAAAAAATGGTTCAGTCTGTCCCTTACTGGAAGTGGAGAGGCAGCCTGAGAGAGTAAGTCAGGAATCCTGTTTGTTTTGGGGCTGATGCTGGGCACCACGCCTGGTACCTCTCCTGCCCCTACCCCTAAAATACCCTTGCTAGGGGTACTGGGGTGCCTGTGGAACTACCATGGCCTGGTAAAAAGGTCTGGAGTGGAACTGTCTGCCCCTGCCTCCCCTATTATAAGATCTAGTAGAGGGGGAAGGCTTTTCTTTTGCAGAATTACTGCGGAAGGTGGCCTTATATTCATCCACCTTCTTCATGTAGGCCTCTGTGTGGCTGCCAAAAAGGGAATTTCCTTCCACATGAAAATCCAGAGCTTTATTCTGAGTATCCTGTGTAAGATTTGTGGCTCTCAACCAGGCAAACCTTCTCTGGGCAATGGTATTTGCCATCCACCTTGCAGCAGTCTCACTGCTATCTGCTGCCATCTGAAATTGATATTTGGCAGCCTCCAAGCCAAACCTAGCAGTTTTAACTAGGTCTGCAGAAAGAGAGGAAGGAACTTTTTCAGCCATAGCCAGAACAGACTGCCAAAGAGTCTTCTGGTACTGGGCTGCACATGCTTGATAGTTTGCCTGCCTGATGGCCAGAGAAGCTGACAAATAGCCTTTCTTAGCCATGCTGTCAATTTTTTGAGAGTTCTTCTCTGGAGGGTGGGAAGCCAGAAGGACTTTTGCCTTATCGCATGCAGCAGCTTGCAACCCCCCTCCCTCCACGGTGGTCAGGGTGTGAAAATAAAAATTCAGCCCCCGACCTGTCAAGCTGATATTTTTTTATCCAACCTTTAATCTAAAGGAGGGACAGACCCAGGAGTCTGGAGGAGTTTAAGAGCATCTCTTTTAAAAAAAACTTATTAATGGGAAGCAACAGCTTCTTGGTGAGAGTTAGACCCATCATTTGGAGATATTCAGCCTCCTCCTCATCTTCTACCACCTCAGTGGTAGAAATATCTAAGGCATCTACAATTTTCCTAACAAAGGAAAAATGAGAAGAATAATCTTCTGTAGTCCTGGGAGGAGAGCCAAACTCCTGTTCAGGGGAGACCTCAGGCTCTATAGGCTCACCTTCTTCCTCCTCCTCCTCCTCTCCACGCTCCTGTGGAAAGGCATGTGGGTTAAAGGGTACAGTAGTCTGAACTGAGGACTGCAGAACCACAGGCAGTAGACCCTGTAAAGTCTGCATAATCCTAATAGCCTGTGCAATCTCTAAGGAAGAAGGCACAGCTGCTGGCACCACAGAAGTCCCCTTATCAGCAGGGGGTTCAGTGTGCTTAGTTTTATTTTGTTTTTTTAGCTGGAACCGGACAGCATGCTGGTTCAGCAGATCTCTTTTTACCCGTATCAATGGTAGGTCTCTTTTTACCTGTATCAGGGGTAGAAGTAACTAGAGCTGTGGTTTCACCGACAGACCCCGAGGGTGTCAGCTGGTCAGAGCCAGAGGGACCCTTAAATCTTTTGTTCAACCTTTCCAGACGTTTTGCAACATCTTATCAGGGAAGGTTTTACATATTTCAGAGTTAGTCTTTAAATGATCAAAGTCCATGCAGAATACACAAATAGAGTGTTTGTCTGCCTTGGCAAAAACCTCACCACATTCAATATAATTCTTGAAACCGGGTTCTCCGGTTCTTTTCTTAGGTTTTTCTGACATATTAGAACGAAAAACCCGCAACCGCAATATATAGGAACACAACAAATTATTTTAAAATTCTAAAGAAAACCATTTAAATGGTTGCGGTCGGTTCAGGAACCGATCGGAGAAACAGAGTGGAACCGGGAACCGAGAAGAATGGAACCGGGATTACAGGTTCAGTAACCGAGGTTATCGGTTACACAAAATATAACTTTTTAAACGCAAATAACAGTAAAAACAAGGGGAAACCCCAACCCCGATAACTAATAAAAAGACCTCGGTTTCTCTACAGCTATCCTGAACTGTGAGAAACCGAGAAAACAACTCAAATTAACCAAACTAAGCTAACGGTTAGTAAAAAAAACAAAACAAAGATAAGAGGCAGCAAATGAAAATAAATAAAATATACTTAAGTGTTTTATTTATTTAAAGGCTCTTTTGAAGAGATGTCGAGGAGGAGATCTCCGAGCGTCTGGTCTTGACAGGCAGAGAGAGAAATATGAGGGTTAGAATGTAGGCAGCTGATAGGTGGCAGCATTTGAAAAGTGACTCATGCCAGTGATTCTGTCATTAGTATAACGTTTTACTTCCGGGCAGATCTGACTTAAAGGCACACTGCAGAAGAGTTAGGAATATTGGAGTATTCCTGGGGTGAGAAGACTAATGTAAGAAGGGTCAATTCAACAATGTCTTCACAGCCTGAACAACAAGGAAGAGAAAACCAACCAGAATGAAGCGAAACTCGGGGGATGAGTAGGTAGGTGTGTGTGGTGATAGTGGAGCTTCGTTCAAGGGAGATCAAAATTACAGTTAAATGCGTCATTTTCATATCTTCCTGGACTAAAAGTCTCCACCACTCATTCACACTAATGGGAGACTACCGAGCTATAAATCAACCCCACCTGAGTAGGGTGATAGGAGATGGAGTTCACTCAGGACAGAAGTCCATAAGACTGTCCTGCCGAAGAAAGTTAACTGTTAGGCATGGACATCCAGAACACAGTGCTTTACCAAGGTATGCACTGAGCTCCAGCTCACCACTTTGTAGATGTCTACAACAGGTACATTATGAATCTCTGCCAGGAAAGCCGCAAGCACTCTGGTAGAGTGGTGAGAACCCCGCCTTCCAACTTGAGCTGTGCCATGGACTAGCAGTGTCAAAGACATGCTACTAACCAAGCAGAAATGCATCTCATGGCAACAGGCTGACCCAGACAAGGCATTCGGAAGCATACAAGAGTTGCTCGAATGCGTATCTCTTCGTTCTGTCGACGTAGAATCGCAGAACCCTCTTAACATTCAGAGAAGCAAAACTTGACTAATGGTAACTAAGCCAGTGACATATTGTCTATTGGCTCAAGATAGTCCGAAAATGCGGAGAGGTGAACATTCTCTGCCAAGAAAAGCATACCTGCATTCGACAGGTTCATGACGCACCCCACATTTTATTTGGTGGGCAACTAAAAGGGTCCAGATGGAACCTTGCACACCAGATGGTGAAGTGAAACCACTTAGCCACATAAGTCCTCCTGGTGGATAGTCTATGCGTAGCTAAGAAGATCTCTATGATTGTCTGGAAACCTAAAACTTGTCTACTTCTATCTCCTCAGGAGCCCGGCATGTAGATAAAGGGAGCGCAGGAAGGACGGACCAAAGTCCCTGTGTTAGAGGGTCCGCTTGTAGAGGGAGTCGCCTTGGGGGAACTTCTGACCGGCTGTTTATCCATGCAAATTATACCTGCCGAGGCCAGTCTGGGATGATGAGAATCATCCTGTCCCCGTTTGCCTACAACTTGAGCAGCACCCTCTGAACTAAGGGAAGAGGAGGAAAGCATACAGGAGCATCTTATCTACTGCAGTGAATACATCCTGACAGAAAACACCAGGGTCTGGATTTCTGAAGCAGGATAGAGGCAGATTTGCGTTGAGAAGGGCTGAAGAAAGGACCAGGTCCGGACTGCCCCACTAGTCGAATAGTGACTGCATAATGACTGAACTGATGCAATGTGCTCAAGGCACCACTCTCACCTCCCCATGGCCTTCCTGCACAGAGGGTAGGAGAATGCTCCACCCTGCTTGTTGATGAAAACTTCACAGTTTTGTCATCCGTCCGAAATGGGATCACTTCGTGGCAGAGGGCCTCCTTCAGGACTTCAAAAGCGTAAAAGACAGCTCTCATCTCCAAGAAATTTATGAGAAGATGATGCTCCTCCTCCTCCTGGCTCCACACCTGAGTGTGGAGGTCTTGACAGTGAGCTCCCCAACCGCTCAGGAGTGCAACCGTGGTGATGGTGATCTGGGATTTACAGGGTAAGGGCAGGCCTCATAGAAGCTAGGCCAACTGCATCTACCATGTAAATAATTTTGTCCGCGGCTCTGTCATTTATGCGGAGGATTGCAGATGCGTGGTCAGACACCACTATTTGTTGCGGACGAAGGCATAAGTCCCAGCATCCTCTGCATTGAAAAGAGCCCAGACAGAGTTGCTTTCTGAAAGTAACGAGACATCTGAAGATGTCATTTCTTCCATTCGCTGGAAGGAAGGACCCTCGCCCTGGAGGTATCCAGGAGGGCTCCTATGAAAAGGAGCTGCTGGGAAGGAGAATCTGGCACCTTCCCTGAATCAGAAAACCCCTCCTGGAAGAAAGTGACTGAGAAACTGTTGCAAATTCTTTCTGGGACTCTAGCCCAGACGGGCTGGCTCTGAGCAAAACGTCCAGGAAGTGGAGGCTTGAATACCGAGGTTGTAGTGAACTCCTCCTTGAACAGGTACTTGTTTAACTTTCCAAGGTCGAGAAAAATGGGCGCATGCCGCCTGTTATCTTGGAACCAAACAAAGGAAGTAGGAACCTGTGTTCTGACTCGCTGTGGAACAACTTCTACTGCTCTGAGGCTCTGTCTCTCAGAGGAAAGAGGGTCTGACAGAGAGGCAAACTGACTGGGCTGCCGCCCAGGTCTAGGAAAAATCTCTGTGAAATTGGAAGAGTATCCCTCTTGGACAATCCTGATGACTCATACGTCTGCTGGATTGGACTTCCACTAGTTATAAAACCAAACCAGGTGCCCCCCACTACCGCTGAGAGGTGTCCACCTCAGACAGCTGAGGTGGGACCTGGGCCGGATCCAAGAGGATGGTACTGGGTGCTTTCGGACCCTGTGCCCTCTGCTGTGATTTTTTTTTTTTTTCAGTTGAGTAGTTGGTTCCTGACAAAGGCTTCAAGGCCTCTACCTTGAAAGGACTGCCTGTTACAAGAATGACGATGGTGCTGTCCCCCTGAAGGGCAGCAGGAGTCTGAGCGCCCTCCAGAGCTCAATCTGAAGGCCGAGCCAATAATCACTGCCATGGATATGTTAATCACCTGCTGCCAATGGTAGCCACCCTAGGGGCAGTGTCATAGGGGTCCATAAAAGCTTTTAGCTGATTATTGGGCTATATACCCCTATCAATGGAGCGGTAGAGTCCGGGAGGCTCTCGACCATTTAATTTAGTGCGTTCCACAGGGTGTACCTGTACTGAGGACTGAAGGGATTCCATATGTAGAAGTTTGCTTTGGTCCACAGACGAAGTCTGAAGTGTTATGGTGGACCCCATATCCCTGAGGAAAAGCTGAAAAGAAGATCTTCCATTACAGGCTCTGCTGATACAGAAGGCTTGCATTCCAGCCTCTAAAATTAGTCATCTGCTGCATCTCTGACAAAGCAGGACAGGGAGAGACTCATACAGATCCACTTCTACCCCTAAAGAACTTCCAAAAAGCAAGTCTAGGCCAGAATCACAAGAGACACCGCCACCCAGAACAGCGTCGAGGAGTTCGGCACCGGCACCACAAGCGGCGTCAGCCATACTGGCCCTAGACCAGAAGAAAAAAGGGGGAGAAGGAAAGCTGTAGCCATGCCGGCCCCTGCATAGGAAAAGGTAAGGGGGTAGACACGCGGTGTCGGCGTTGATGGCACTGGCACTGGAGAAGGCACCGCGCACATCCTGCCAGCCCGACTCGGCTGTGGCCCAGTGGCTCCGAGGCCCAAAGACCCCAGAACAGGGTCCACTGGCCACAACTGGGCGGACGTCATACCCCCTGCTCTAAAAGAGTGGCCCAGAGGTGAAACTGCTCACTGGAGCCCCATCAAGGATAGAGATGGGGCCTGCTATCGGAGATTGCGGCCACTAAGAATGGAGCCACAGAGGACCCCACCAAAGTTGGGTCAGGCCTACTGCTTGCCACCACCAACAATCCCCGTGCAGACATCCCAGAGGGCAACTTCGAGCAGTACTGTTTGTTCTTCCACCGACAGGAGGAGGAAGAGCTTGCGGTCGAGTGGAGCCTGGTCCCTGATCGAAGTCGAGAACTGGACCGCTACTTTTGTGTTTTGGGCGGACTGTCCTCCCCCCTGAGCACTGGACTGCCTATGGTCAGACCCCCTCCGCAAAAGGCAGCGGACCGGACAAAGCCCCACTGCCATCACAGCTTTCAAACAAATTCTCCCTACCGTCACCGCTACTGTCTAAGGTCGACTCCGTTGATGGCAGGCTGAGAATTTCTTCTTTTTGTTCATCTCCTTTTTTGGTTTTAAGAAATAAGAAAAGAACACTAAAAGTAGTAAATTAATCGAATACTGAATGGCTATAGCTGCTGTCATATAGACGAAGACTTGACTCCCAGCACGCACATGACATCGTCATCGAAGCGCACTAGACAGCGGGGAAAAAGGAACTGCAGAGGTGGTTGGAGGGTCGATGCTGAGATAGTCTCGGTGCCACGCATGCACGGGTCTTATCCGCGCCGCCCTCCTGAAGAATTTCCGGTTTCACACGGTCCTAACGCTTCTGGCATAGTCCCATTAGTGCGAATGAGTGGTGGAGACTTTTAGTCCAGGAAGATCCATATCTGGCGAGGCCAATATGGGGCGATCAGAATCATGTGAGCCCCCTCCGCCTGAAGCTTGAGCAGCACCCTCTGCAGAACTGGAAAGGGAGGGAAGGCATACAAAAACCTCCCTGTTCAGCAAAGTGATAGTGTGTCTCACCAGAAAGCACCATACCCGGAAGGGAGTGAGCAAAACCTGGGTAGTTTTGCATTGTATGGGGAGGCGAACAGATCTAGGTCTGGACGACCCCATAGGTTGAATATGTGTCCAATCACCACTTGCCTGAGCTCCCATTCGTGAGCTCTTACTTTGGTGTGGCTGAGACTATCCGCTAAGACGTTTTGCATGCTGGAGCGTGAACCACTGAGAGGTGTAGTCGATGCAGAATAGCTCAATAACAAATCCGCATCACCTCCCTGCAGCGGGGATACTGAGCAAGTGCCCCCTTGCTTGCTGAGGTACCAGACTACACACATATTGTCCGACTGGACTAATAGTGTGCCCTGGCAGAGCAAGTGCTGGAAGGCTTGAAGAGCATACAGCACTGCCCTCATCTCCAATACATTTATGTAGAAGGAGAGTTCTGACTGAGATCACAGCCCTTAAGTCCTGTGGGTCTCCAGATGAGCACCCCTAACCCATCTATGAAGCATCCATAGTCAGGGTCTGGACTGGGGGAGGGGACTGGAAACAGACCCCCCCCAGTAAGGTTGCGGAGATCCTGCCACCACAGAAGATCCCTCTGCATTGAATTGGAGACCATAACCATGTGGTCTAGGTCATCCGACCTCTGATCCCACTGCACCCAAGCATCCACTGCGAAACACGCATGTGAAGCCTGGCCAGAGGGACAGTGGGGATGGCCGCTGCCATAAAGACAAGGTGCCGAAGAACCGACCTGGCTGAATTCCACCTGCTGAAGGCCATCAGACAAGCCTGCTTCGGTAAGGTTTCCGCCCTGTCCTAAGGGAGTAAAGCCATACCCTGGGCCGTATCCAGCACTACTACAATAAACTGGAGTCACTAGGAGGGGACAAGTTGGGACTTGGGGTAGCTGAATGTAATTCCCACTTGCGTAAAAAGGGCCAGGGTAGTGGAAAGGGAAAGTTCCAGCTGCTCTCTCGACACAGCTGACAGAACCCAGTCATTGAGGTAGGAGAACACATAGTGGCCCTGGTGTCTCAAGGCTGCTGCCACTACCGTGAGGCACTTGGTGAAAACCCAAGGTGCAGAGGACAGGCCGAAGAGGAAGGCCTTAAACTGATAATGTTCCCCTTGAAAGAAGGACCTGAGGTAGTGGCGATGGGCCTGAAAAACTGGGATATGCATGTAGGCATCCTGCATGTCCAGGGCACAGAGACACTGTCCCTTGTGCAGGAGGGGCAGCAGACCTGGGAGAGTCAGCATACAAAACCGTTTGTACTCTATGTACAGGTTTAGAGTGCTGAGGTCCAGAATTGAATGTAAATCTCCCTTCTTCTTTGGCACCACGAAGAAGTGGGAGTAGTACCCCTTTCCTAACTGGTTTCCCAGAACAGGCTCTATGGCTTCTTTTTGCAGAAGGGCCTTGATTTCCTCCCATATGAGGGAGATGTATGCCTTTGGGTAGCGAGATACCCCTGGAGGCTTGATTGGGGGTCCTTCCACAAATTCTGTGTGGCCTTGACTCACCAGCTGAAAGACCCATGAATCTGTGACAGCCTCCCACCCCATAAGTTACTGGTGAATCTTCCGCTCACAGCTCCCCGATGGAAGAAGGGGGTCCGGCGATTCAAGAGGTGGACAAAGGGTTGGGGACAGCCACCCCTGAGGCTCTCTGAGCTTTGGCTGGAGGGGTGGCTACAGTTGAAGGTGCCAGACATTTGGTCTGGCATCTGGCTGTTTGCTGCGGTTTCGTCTGGCAATGAAATGGCTGTTTGACCTTAAATCTGGGGGTGGTACATAGTATGGACCAACCGTAAGGCTTTGCCCTTGTCCTGAGGGCTGGTGATTACGTCCTGGGAATCGCCCACGAAGAGGACAGAATCCCGAAAGGGGGCATCCTGAATGGCTGCCTGGATATCAGATGCCAAGCCTGACACCCTTAGCCAGGAATATCTCCTGAGGAAAACCGCCATAGCAGTGCTCCTGGTTGAGGAGTCCACTGCGTTGTATGTCACCCTTAGTGAGTGGCAACAGGCGACCTTAGTGGACCTGACAGTGTCCACCAGAATGGTCTTGGATTTGGAGTCCAGCACGGCATGACTGACAGGCTCCAGTTGACGAAAGAAAGACTTCTGGTAGACAAGCACGTGCGCCACATAATTTAGGGGGTGCATGGCCAGTGTGGAGGAAGAACAGAATTTCCTCCCAAATTGGTTCAGCGGCCTTGACTCCTTGTCAGGAGTGGAGCTGCTCATGTGTTTCGGTTTGGTGGACCTGTCATGAGCCGCTGTAATGACCACAGAGTCTGCCTTTGGGTGGACACTGAGGTGATCCTTCCCCTCTGGTGTCCTGTCGGCCTTTTTTACCACTGCTGGGATGGATGAAGGCATCATCCAAATGGTAGAAGCCAGATCTTCGTGAGGCTCTGACCACGAGAGCGTAAGGATGAGTGCTGTCTCCTGTATATCCAGGTGCTCAGCTAGTCTCCAACACTTGGATTCCTGTGTCTTCCACTCATAGGCTTCAGCTATCTTTTTCAGGAGGTCTGCGAATGAAGGGTCCTCCGGAGGCGATTTGGGAGACTCCTTGGGCTTGGGCTCCTCTCGAGAGGGAGTCTCAAAACCTGAACGAAACAAAAGTAACAGCACTCCAAAGCCAGGAGTTTCAACCACAACTCCAATGAAGGATATCCACAGTAGAAGATTTTTTTCAAAACTGTATGTGATTTACTCAAGGATAAATTTCATTACTCAGCAAAGAACTGCATCCGTGACAGTAAACTACCGCCACGTGAGGGCTTCGTCAGAGGAGGAAGATGGAATGAGAAAGCTCCTGAGAGGGATACTGTACATTGCTGGTCCAGTTGAAGGACCTTTCGTCAGGCCCAATGTAGTCTGGCGTGGGTCCAGTGGCGAGGAGGACCTGGGAGTCTGATCCAGGTGAACGGGGGTAAAGGCTCTTGCCGGGTGCTGTCTGCCCAGCTCCAAGATGAGCTGTGACTTGGTCTCCAACCACCAAGACTGGAGGATGGCCCGGAAATCCACCTGTAGCTGAGGGAGGAGGCTGAGGCTGAAACCCCAAAGAGAACCCTGGTGTTGGGTAACCTGGCAAGGAGTAGGCAGGCGCATACCCCGGTGTTGAAAAGCCTGACACTGGGTAGCCTGACGGGGGTAACCCGGTGTGCAATGAGGTGCCGGATAATCGGGCGGAGGGTCACCCAATGGAGGCCTCAATGGTGGTGCCGCCGAACCCGACGGGGGACCATGAGGGGACATGAAACTCGTCCCAGAAGGAGCTGGAAGAATAGGGTCAGGTGCAGGGCCAGCAGGTGGTAAGCCCAGCGTCTGCATCAATGACTCCACCTGAAGAATCGGTGGGGAGGGGTCCGGAAGGTTGCCTGGGAGGTCCGACGTGAGGTCTGGAGGTGACCAAGCAATAATGTCACCAGACGGACGACCTCCATTCCCTGTCCCCCGCTGATCTGGGGAGAGCGGAGGAAGCGCCTCGTAGGGAGAGGAGGGGGTAATTCAGTGGGGAGACCCAACTGGGGAAGGCTGTGTCAAGACCAGCAGCTGGCTCTCATCCAGCTGGACGTCGCCGGGTCCTGCGCTGGAACCTGATGTGAGCATGTCAGTCGGGCAGTTGTCAGAGGGTCTGACGACCGGCATATTGACCTTGGCCGTGTGGACACCATAGTCCCAGGTGCCCAACTTATCAGCCTGGGCCAGGCGTTCATCAGGGGGTCCGACAAATGATTTATTGGCCCCGGCTAACTGCTTAGACCCCATGGTAGAGATGGATCTAAGAGTGGTGAAGGCCTCAGACTTGACCAAGGTGCATATGGCCACTGTGACCAGTGGCAGTAGAGGAACCAAGGGCTGTTCCTGGGAAGGTGGGGCAGACTTGGAAGCAGCAGGGGACTTCCCGTAGGAAGAGGGCTGCTGATCACCCAAGGGCGGCCATGGGTGAGAGGGGGACCTATCCTAGTTCCAGTGCTTCTCTTTGTCCCTCTTCTTCTTGTGCTTGTGAGAGTTCGTAGGTTAGGATGAAGTGCTCCTGAGCTTCTGCAACTCTTTTTTCATTGTGGACATCTTCTTTTTCAGCAGGTGAGCCTCGAGGGCTTGCAGGCGGTGCTTCCATGTGGCCTGGTTGAAGCTCAGGCAGGCCTCACTATCCTCGGTCTTGTGCTCCGGGCTCAAGCAGAACAGGCAAAGGGAGTGGGAATCCTTGTGCGGGAGCTGCATACCGCAAGAATCGTACTTATTTTTATGCGACTCGACGGAATATATGGAGAAGACATGCACAAATCAAGATTTGAACAATAAAGAAAGGAAAATGGATACTCATCCAAAAAAAAAGGCAGTCAACTGCAGAGATAATCTCACGCAAGGTCCGGCGTGCACAGGTCGACAGTGGGAAAGAACTGGAGAGCAGGCGTGCGGACCACCCACCATAAGGTGTCACGATGACATCGGTCACGTGATGTCAGGTGGGCAGTTCCCCACTAGATACTGCCAGCTAAAGCTTCTGTGTGGTCCTGATGCCAGTGGGAGCAGACCTCAAGGTTATTACCTACTGCAAGAGCCCTCTCAAAGTTAGATCTACCCCACCCCCTTCACTTTCTGATGAGCCTGTTAAAGCAGCAATATTTTAGTCACTAAAATTATAATCATAGTTATTTTAAGCAAACATTTATTTCTGACAACCTCAGATTCATCCTAGGAGTGTTTTTAGTTTCTCTATATTTTTAGAACAGCTATTAAAGCTACTTTTGTAATTAATGACTTACGACATTAAAGACTGCCACCATTCTCAATTTTTTTAAATCTCTTCAGCTGAGGTTACTTGTTAAATGTACATCCTGTACTAGACTGAAACGGAGGATGAACTGGAATGGTGTTACCATGTTTCTGATGTCAAACAGCACAGCATTGTACCAAGATATTTAAATTTTTCAGAGCCAACATGGCACAGGGATGGGAACTTATAAAAACTTCAAGATCCTGTATCTTAGTTTAGGAATGAAAGAAAACAAAAAGAAAAAAAAAACTATATGGCAACAAACAAATACTGCTGCTTCAGAGTTGTGCCACTGTGTTTCAAAACCATTTATGGTCCCTTTGTTAACTACACTGCTGGGCATGTTGTTCCCGTGTGTCCACCACTGTCTTGTGCCTAGTACAATCGGGAGATACTAGTATAATTTCTGCACTCTCTTCTCTGAATTAGAGAAGGCCTCGTGGAAGTAGAGGGAAAGGCAGAAATGCCTACAGAAATGTTCCTCTCCAACACACTGACATGGCCTCCTAGGGTACCTACCACTGGAGGCCTGCAGCAACACAGATTCAGTTTCATGTTCTCTCAGGATGTAAACCGATCCATTTCTGGAAAACCCCACTTCAAGAAAATGTACTCCACCACATCCTGGGATAGGGACCACTCGTGAGTCAAAGTACTTGCTCTGCTCAGAGACTCAAACTCCACTTGTCAATGAAGATTCTGCTGTATTTCACAATGTTTTTGGCACTTCAAGCATATTTTGCTTTGTTGTAGTATTTGTATAACCTTGTAAATGGATTTGTTTCATTTCTACCCATGTTTATGTCTTATCCAACCATTTTTGCATATGTGCATTCGCTTTATCTGCACTGTTTTCTGTGTATATGTCATACCAAACTGTAACTGAAAATGTACATTCGATTTATCTGTACTGTATTGCCTATGTTCCCCTCTTCCCTCTGGACGCACGGTGAGACTAGCAATTTGTTGCTCAGCATGTTTTTTTTCTGGTGAAACTCTTCAATAAATAAATAAATCTGATAACTCATTCAGCTTTTCTGTTAGACTAGAGGTACTGCAGAAATATGATTGGTACTTGTATGCCAGGTTCCAGATATTCAAACTTTCTTGGCATAATTTCAAAGATCCTGACCCCCCCCCCCCCGTGTTAGTTCATGTAGAGCATTATGGTGATACTGTTTGTTCTGTCTTGTGCCACTTTGTTCTGAACCTGCCGGACAAATACTCTGAGGGACAGGAACACTGACCACAGTTCCAAAAGACTGATGAGTTCAGACCTCTAGATGATCTTCCCATACCAGTTGAGAAGCTGTAGTAAGGATCACCCTACTTTCTGGAAGGGAGGAGGACCCCCATTTCTGAGAAGGAAACCCCTTCTCTGAGAACAGTAGAATCTTTCACCAGTTGAGGGTTGTTACCATCCTCTTCTGAAATGAAACCAAGTGGGTCATGACAGCAATTCTCTGGTGCTAAACTTCTTTCGGATACCACTGAATTGCCCTTATTTGTTTTGTTGTCTTACTAAAGGAACTATACCTTAAGTTGAGGACATGTAACCGAGGAAATCCAGTGCAAAATTCAGAGGTCTAATGCCCTGTGAAGGGACAGAAAGGCCATACCTTTTTCACTGTCCAGTTCCACACCTATGAACGCCAGACACTGCCTGGGTTTAAGTACTGATTTCTCCCAGTTTATGGGACACCCTAGAGACATAAGGAAGCTCATGGATTTTTGTAAATACATCCTAGTCTCCTGCACCCCACATTAACCAGCTGTCTTGATATGGGAAAACTGTTACCTGTTGGCTTCTTAGTGCTGCTGCTGCCGCTACTAGACAGGTATTCTGTGTATACACGTAGGGCTGAAGTGAGACCATAAGACACTGCCTTAAAAACCTTCTGCGACTTTCTCTTATTTGAATATGGAAGTATACTAGGTTTCATACTAGGTAGGTTCAGAAGCAAGGGGGCCAGAGGCCCATAACTGCTTCCGTTTTTAATAAGCATAGTATTTCAATGAGTTGCCACTCAATAATATTAAGATGTTGAATTTTATCAATTAACTGAATATGCAGAAGCAGGTCATAAGCCTTACTAAAATCCAGAAAAAAAATATCATTAGGTGTATTCTTATCTATGGACTCGCTGTTTTTTTTTTTTTTTTCATAAAAACTTATGAGGTTGGTAATAGTGCTACATTTTTTAATAAACCCGTGTTGCTCGTGGTCCATGGAATATAATAAGGGAGTTATTTCGTCCTTTAATATGCTTTCCAGGATTTTACATGTTGTTGACATAAAACTAATTGGCCTATAATTTCCGCAGTCCTGTTTGGAGCCTTTTTTGTGTATTGGTACGACATATGCCATTTTCCAATCTGATGGAACACTGCCATCCTTAAGGCAAGTATCAAACAGTAATTTAAGCGGACATTTAAGAGCATTAACCAACAGATAGAGCATATGGCCACGTATGCCATCGGGGCCCAAGGCTGTCTTTCCTTTTTGCCGAATCAGTTTTTTCATGAATCTTGACCATATCAAATGTTACAGGTGAGTCATTAGTAGTTTTAATGTCTATTGTATAATCTGTGAAATTACATATACTACCAAAGTGTGTATTTAATGCATTTGCCATGTCAGTATTGTTTGTGAGTAATAACCCATCTTTTAGTATGGGACCCACTTCGTTAGACGTTTTTTTAATGAGTTGATGTAAGCGTAAAAATGTTTGCAATTATCTTTGTGAGCATCTAGTGCTAACTTATCTTCATATTGCCTTTCTAATTTCTTTTTTACATTTATTTTGAAGAGTTAAATAAGACTGCCACTTTGGACCTACCAAATTTTTCAAATAATTTTTATGAGCTTTTCTCCTTTTCCTTTAATAACCTTTTAATTTTTTGGTTTAGCCATTTTGACCTTCTTTTTTAATTATTGTTTTTGAGTTTTGTAGGATGCATCTTTAGATCCACTCAACGAAATCACTGCCCTACTTGCAAAGACGGAATGATTGTCTTTAAAGTTACCATCTTGAACTTTTCTTCTTTTAGGTGTCTGTTTAGAATTCTGAGGTTCAGAAATGGCCACCACTCCTTATTTTTCTTTTCAATTAGGAAATACCTGGAGAAGTAACTTTTACCCAATTGGTGCTTTTGAATATGCTCTCTTCTAGCAACTTTTCTTTGATCTGAAGCATAGCCAGGTTTTCATCCAATAAGGACCTGACATATTGGGATTTTTTCAAATGGTAGGTTAAGTCCCCTTCCTATTATCTTTAGGATCCACTGGTCTGTGGCGATTTGTTTTTCTAATTTCCGAGAGATGAAAGGAAAGGGAAACCCCCTACTGGCAGAGCTTGAGGAGCAACAGTATGGACACAGCAATCAGGGATTAGGCTTAGTAGGAGCAGATGAAGCCTGTGTCCTCTCCTACCTTTACCTCCAGTAACACCTCCTGTCACAGAGCAATCAGTTTAGAAGCAGGGTCTGTTTTTGGCACCCCTCCCTTATATTCCCCTGGAGTAAGGTCTAAAGTAACAGGGCAGGCCAGATGGGCCATTGGGCCTTTTTTGCTGTCAATGTCAAGGTTTCTGTGTCAGCAAAAAAAATGCCCAAGGACAAGGGGGCAAGATAAGAAGTTAGAGAGGCATAGATTCCAGAGAGATGTGAGGAAGTACTTCTTCAGAGAAAGAGTGTGGATTCCTGCTCTTCCAGCGGAGGTGGTGGGTGTGAAAGCAGTGGTGGGGTTCAAGAATGCATGGGACAGACATAAGGGAATCTTAAGGAACGGGAAGGGAGGTGGGGAAATGGGTGAATGGGACAATAATCAAGTAGGATCTGCGCGGTGATACTACAGGCAGGGAAAAATGGGCAGACTAGGTGGGCCAAGTGGTCCTTATCTGCCGGCAAATTCTATGTTTCTATGTTACTATGAACTCTGCTATCCTGTTTGGTGAACGCTGTGTATGTGGTCTTCTGTTTATTAGCCTTCTCTATATAGAATTCTGTTCTGTCCCCAGTCTCTCCATCATAGAGAAGATCAGAAGCTTTTTTCTGTATGTCAACAGACAGGTCAGTCGTCCTGAGCCAAGCAAATCTCCTTGTAACTAGTGCACGACTCACAATTCTGGCTGTAGTATCGTTCAAATCAACGGACAGCTGAAGCTGCTGCCTGGAAGCCTCTAGGCTAGCCTTTGCAATGTGAGCAAGGTGTGCTTTGTCTTCCTGTGGCGTATTGTCACACTTGGGTAGTATGAAACACCAGAGTGAAAACTGGCAAGTTGAAAAGTAGCTAATACAGGAAGCCTGTTATAGTTCCAGGGTTTCAGCTGACTAACTTTTTACGTAAATTCTCTAAAATCACTGTCAGAAGGGGCTGATAATAAAGAAGACATCTGGCACTGCTTAAAGTAGCTTGCTCTTGTGGTTACAAGATGTCTACTCATTTAAGTCAATCTAAAGTTCTGACTTGTCAAAAAAGAGCTAATGATTTATCCAACAAGAATGCAAGTTACAAAGCCTACAAAAAGCACTGTTCAAAGGAAATAAAATCAGTAGTAACAGCAACAGTGTGACACACAGCGGCAACATGATAAAAACAAGCATTTGTCAATGCCGAATGTTCGCTTTCTTAAAGATTCTGCATTTGGGACATGCACAAAATGCATTTACCCAGACAGACCGTCTTAGGGTAGCTGGTTCATTCCACTGGGGTGTCAAACAGGCGAGGCATACTGATGAGTCCTGGTAGGACGAAACACGTGTCTATGTCATCTGTTAGCACCCTTTGCAAACTGTGTGAGAGACCTTTCCGCACCATGCAATTCTGCTTAAAGTTGAACCAGCATAACATTCTGTGGTTATTTGCATATGCAGTCCATGATGCTTTGCATTGTGTGGGCATGTGTGATTTTGTAAATGCATTTATATTGCAAAACTGTAAAATGCATACTGAAAATTACTAAAGTTATAAGTGAACCTTAAAAATGTTCAATGTACCTTCATAACTCTGGCGTTTTTAAAGATTTTGACTCCAGATTTTCAACATAGCCTTTTTATGATCCCACTTCATGAACCTGGTAGATTAAAATTTTCAAATCCATCCCAAAAGATGATTTCATGGAACAACTGCAAAATCTTCTTTTGGGCCAGACCTGAAAATTTTGACCAACCTTATTCTTGAGGAGGAATCATAAAAAGACTATGCTTCTCTGGGGAAAATATACAATGGTCACACAGTGGCACACTCTTGCCATCCAAACGGTTGCCCTTCAGCGTCTAACCTATGTGGTTAATGGCAGAGCAGAGAGGTTTTTCTTAACGTGGGAACCCTTCCTAAACTCACTTTCCCAAAAGAAAGCCCAACTCCTAAGGGAGGGACTACTATAGCTTGGGAATGGTCAGGCGGCCGAGTGGGCCCTCCCTCCCATGGGGGAGTTAGTATCCCAAGTTCTAAGATACGAGATGCCCCCAGATAGATATATGGACCCCCATGCAATACACTGTTATGAACTATATTTAAAACATAGATGCTACGCTATTCTGTAAGCTCTGTTTTTTGATGTAATGAATTGGATCCATGTGCATAGTTTTATGGTTTTAAGAACGTTTTTTAAATGCTAAGATGTATAGTGTTATTTGTCTTTGTCCTTGTATGAAAACTTTAATAAACATATTATGCAAAACAAAAAAAGTGCAGAAAAATCTAGGGTCAAAATATTGAAAATTTCCAAAGTTATGAGTGAACGTTGAACATTTTCAATGTACCTCCATGACTCTGATTTTCTTTAAGATTTTGGCTCCAAATTTTCAACATAGTCTTTTTATGACCCTACTTCATGAACTTGGTAGGTGAAATTTTTCAAATCTGCCTGAAAAGTAATTTTGCAGAGCGACTGCAATATCATCTTTCAAGGACACACTTGAACATCTTCACCTACCCTGTTCATGGGGGGGGGGGTCCAAAAAAAGGCGATGTTGAAAATTATATGAATTTTGTCATATACACCTGTTACCCTACTGTATTTACCACTACTGTTTACACTGCAATGTCTGATGCAGAAACTTTGTAAATTAACCTCTGGTTCAAAGGTACCTGTAATCCTAGAACTCAATAAATAAATACAAATCTAGAGATTAGGCCCCCCAGTGTCACAGATGTATGGTGGCACTGGGGGTGGGTACTCCAGTGTCCGCACACATAAAGTGGGTGGGGGTGCACTACACCAGCGGGAGGACTGAGTAACATCAGAATGCTGCTATGGCGGCATTGGGTAGGCACCCCAGCACCTACATAGATGAAGTGGATGGGGGGTGCACTACAATGGGGGGCTGATTGCATTACAGATGCCCGCACACAGCAGGTCTCGCTATAATGATTAGCGAGACTGGTAATGATGCTGTTCAGTTGCTTGCTGGGTGATGTCATGCAGATGAAAACATGAAGCCACTCTCACATAGGTGCGGCTCGGTCCTTTCAACTACAAGAAGTTTCCACCCTGCAAGCACTGAACAGTGTCATGATCAGCCTCGCTTATCACTGGCTTGTCACTGTTGAGCCCACTGCAGCCTGAGCTGCACTGGACCCAACAGTGACACATCTCTGAAACTGCATTCTTCTAACAAAATGTTTGCTGCGCATGCACAGACAAACATAAAAACACAGAGAAAAACACTTAGATTGTACTCACACACAGTGAAAAACATGGAGATGGCACTCACGAGAGTAAAAATCACCAAAATGTACTTACATTCCTTCATCATACCAATGTCAACACAGCGTTTAAGACGACAGGCTTGGCAATGCCGACGGTTGTCCTTGGTGATCGAGCAGTTACTGTTGAATGGACATGTGAACATTGCTTTGCGTTTCATGCTTCTCCTGTGACAGAGAAAGGAAACAATCTCAGAAATGGTTCTCCTCATCTTCTATGAAACTGCACTTGTGACTCTCTCTGAAAGTCAAACTGTCACACTCCCTCTTTCTCTCTCTATTGTCAACTATCACACTCGGCTTCGGACAAACACCATGAAACATGTGTCTGTACTTTGTCATTCTCAGCCTATAATGGATCTGAAGCACTTGCCTGTTTAAACGGCGATGTCTGTTTTGGTGAAGCCTTGTCAGCCAGACTTGCTAAAGGATTTGCATAACTACGATGCCCTGTTCTGGGAAAGGGGCTCGACAGTATATGTATGGTTTGGAGAGATCCATGAAAATCAAACAATTTGTATATTTCTTCTCTCTTAGCATCCTTTGATGGATCTCATTTAACACTTCCTGCAAACTACCTCTTCAGTATGCTCTCACTCTGAGGGCTCGATCCTCAGAGGCTGAAGCAGGGGTTCCACAAGTCCTGCATCAAACCCTGTGCTGCACCAACTGCAGTGGCGCACCTTGCGCTTGATACTTAAAGGTCACGCGCATTTGCGATACTTTACCTTGTTTACGACGGCTTGTGCCAAATGATGCCAGCTAAACCCCATAAAAGTCTGCGGTTAGACCAGCTTAACTTGGCACAGGGGCTCCAGGATTGAGAATCCCAATTGCTGGCCACAGACTGCCGCAAGCCCCATGCGCTGTGTGTTCAGCGCACTCGGGACTTGCAGCATTCTACAACCATTGAGAATCAAGCTCTGAATGTTCTAAACGTCTGCTGACGGATACCTACTACACTGCACTTGCTCTTACAGACACTGTCACTCTTGCCCATGATGCACATCACACTAACTCTGACTGGCATGCTACATACTACAGACCCTGACTGACACTACATCACATCACACTAACTCTGACTGGCATGCTACACACTACAGACCCTGACTGACACTACATCACATCACACTAACTCTGACTGGCATGCTACACACTACAGACCCTGACTGACACTACATCACATCACACTAACTCTGACTGGCATGCTACACACTACAGACCCTGACTGACACTACATCACATCACACTAACTCTGACTGGCATGCTACATACTACAGACCCTGACTGACACTACATCACATCACACTAACTCTGACTGGCATGCTACACACTACAGACCCTGACTGACACTACATCACATCACACTAACTCTGACTGGCATGCTACACACTACAGACCCTGACTGACATTACATCACATCACACTAACTCTGACTGGCATGCTACACACTACAGACCCTGACTGACACTACATCACATCACACTAACTCTGACTGGCATGCTACATACTACAGACCCTGACTGACACTACATTACACTCTCTGACAGACGCATTTAATCTTCCTTTCCTGTATCTGTTTCACCAGGAACCGGACTAGGCCACTAGTCCCCTTTTTCATCTGGACCTGGTGACAATAAATACAAACAGCACTTACAAGTAAACAATCACAGAAACATTTCAGAGGAAACGTGAGGAAGAATTTCTTCACAGAACGGGTGGTGGACAAGTGGAACACCCTGCCAGAGGAAGTGGTGGGGGCTGAAACAATCACGGGATTTAAGAATGCATGGGATAGACATAAAGGAATTCTGGAGGTCAGGGGTAAGGGGCAACAGACTTCCTGGAAAACATAAACTGAACTTACAAACTTAAATGGGCAGACTGGGTGGGCCATAGGCCCTTATCTGCCGACACTGTCTATGTATGTATCTATGACAGAGCTACACTTTAGACAGAAAAACAAGAACATATACAACTTGAAAACATAAGCTCATATTATCTTGATTCAAAACCAGAAACTGAAAATTACATCACACTATATAACACTGAGTCTGATAAGACACTACATGTGGCTCTCATGCTCACGACAAGACACATCACACACTGACAGATCGACACTACAGCGTATACACTGACAAGACACATCACACTGACCGAAAGACACTACATCAAACGTACGTAGAAGATGCATCACACTGACTGATAGACACTACATCAAACATATGTACAAGACAAATCACAAAGACTGCCACAACATTACACTTTATCACACTGTAATAGAACATACAGCTAGGCCTTTTTCCTCATAGAAAAATCTATGCATTATTTCTCCATAGCACTTCTATATACTTCTGAATCTGTATCACATACTTGTAAAAAAAAAAAAAAAAAAATGAAATCAAGCCATTAATTTGGCTAACCTAATATGCTACATAAATCAAACAGTAAAAAAGTACTGTACGTTAAGGAAATAATACCTTCTGGAGTACCAAAGAGCCCAAGAAGCCACTCACCCTTTGGGCTTACAGTTTATTATTACAATTTTTAATGGTTATTCAAAATTACGCACATAAAAACAGTCACATAAAAAGCAAAATCAAATTAGGTATTTTTCATCACAATAAAACCACCAACAGATTAAACATCTAATTATACTATGCCATTGTCATCAGTAACAATTAGATGTCTCTAAAGCATGCCGTGATACTAGAGTGGTCCCTATCACAACAGCGCAAGTGACAGCAACTGCTATCAGTACTGTGGTAGCACATGCCATGGTGCACTATGAATAGCGATGGCCACCGCTGCATACTACATAGAATTAGTTTAATGCAAGAAACAGATAGGATCTGGTCTATTTTGTTATTTATTGTGTTAAAGGGACTCTGTCGACCCCCTAAGGCCTCAAAGTGTCTCTAGTTTAAAAGACACATTTTATGATTGGCCACATTATGTAGATAATGGTGATATAGCTAATAATTTGATACTGATTTCTTAAAAAAAGTTAAAAACACTCTGCCCACCATACTGGTGTTACCACACAATAATGTGTTTGTTTACATTCCTTGATAAACTCCCATTGCATCTTTCCTGGCCTTGGGAACACACCCAGCACAGTCTAGTCACTCATGATGCAGAGAGAGGAGAGGAGACTACTGCATCATGAGTGACTGCACTGTTTAGGGGTGTTCCTCATGTTCAGAAAGCATGCAATAAGAGCAGATCAAGGACTTGAACCAAAACAAGGTTGGGTATAACCACTCTATTAGCATGCATTTCAGTTCTACTAAGGAAGCAAATAAAAGAACCAGCAACATCAACAAATTTTAGATAAGGTAAGCAATCATAAAATGTGGGTTTCGAACCTGAAATAATATGATGCAAAATGGGTTGACAGTGTCCCTTTAAACCAGGTGGACTCACTGGGACAGTGTCCTTTTCACAGAAACATAGCAAACTACTAGCAGAAGAAAGCCGTACGGCCTATCCACTCTGCACTGTGAGGCTGTAAAGTACAGGCTCCCCTCCCAAGAAATCATGACTGACCTCCTCTTCCACACAGGCCCCCAAGATCCTGACCGGTCCTCTGTGCCTACCCCACCTCCTCTTAAAGCTCACCACTGTTTTTGCCCCTGACCCGTGCTTCTGGAACATTTTATCCACCCTCCACCACCGTCTCTGTGGAGAAGTACCACATACTTTCTTTGAAGAGTTCCTCTCCACTGTCCCCTTCAGCAAAGAATGGCACTTCATTTATTTTTTTAAAGTTTGTTTCCGCTACTGCCCCCAGGAATGACACACTGCTGTCTTAATGGAAGGGGTGCACAGTAGTGAAGACACATTCCATTCCTGTACACAAAGTCACATTCTTATGTCATAGTGACCCTCCTCTCTGTTATGGATAAAACCCTCAGGACTCTGTATGTATTAAACAATGATGTGCTGCCCCCAACTTGTACTGTACACTAGGGCCCGGATAGTCAAAGGGGTTGCGCCGGCGCAAACCCGCAAAGCACCCTGGTGCAATATTCAAAAGGGGCACTTGTGCAGCACAAGTTCAGAAGCACCGGGGTGCATTGCTAATGTATGCTGCACATCTGCAAGGGGTGTGCCCATGCATATGCGGCGCATCCTGATATTCAGCCCAGGATGTGCGGCTCATCTGCTGGCACAACCCCCAAATGTGCTGCATACCGGGGCACAATGTTGAGCCAGGAAATCCTGTAACAAATACTGGCCACCCTTAGGCAGGTTGCTGTACTGCAAGGCACAACACAACAGCCGCCAGCCATGGGTGGCCAGCCGCCAGGCAAGAACACCATCCACAAGCACCCATCACGACCCTGGTAGTCCAGTGGCACACCCTCCTGCCCGTTAGATCGATTGTGGGCATCATCAGTCTCACTCCATCCCTGGAAGTCTTGTGGTAACCCCCTCCCTTCTGTACCTGAGCATGGGTGAATGTGAAACACAGCATTCCCTGGTAGTCCAGTGGACTCTCCCTTCCCATAGCCCCGATGAATACGTATACAAACCCCCAGTAGTCTAGCAGTAACTCCCCTCCTGCCCTGTTGCCATGATCGCCGACTCTGACAACTGTCAGTGGCCCTGGTGATCTAGTGGCACCCCCCGGCCATGCACCGATCACCGGTGCTCTGTATGTCAGTACATCCCGGGTGGTCCAGTGGCATCCCCCAACCTCGCAGGCACCCCTGCCCACCCAGTCCCCCTTGTCATCGGCAGGCGCATCAACCCACCTGCATACCGTCCTGATGCCCACCAATGACAGTTTACAGTAGCAGCTGTAAGTTTATTGATCCACACTGTGACCAACGGGCACGCAGTGTGTACTGTACTAGTCTGTCACGATATTGATACTGAATTATCAGGGAATGCCATTTTTCACATTTAACCGTGCTCGGGTACGGGAGGGAGGGGGTACCACTAGATCACCAGGGTTCAATACATGTTGAGGGCGGCTACACTGGGTGCCAGGCGCATTTCACCGGGCCACCCTGCGCAAGGCATGCAAATGGGGCCATAATGACATGCAAATAGCCCCATTTGTGCCATGCATATATTATGGCCCCATTTGCATGCCCACGTCTGAATACTGCAGGTGATGCGCCCAGCGCAACCACACTTGCGCTGGAGCATTTCCTGTCCTCCCCGTCTGGGGAATGCGCCGGTGCATTGTACTTGCGCTATGTGCATTCTGTACCATATTCAGCGGTGATGCGCCATAGCACATCAACTTTGAATATCACCCTGTCCTGGCCCTGGAGCATCTCTGTTGCGCTGCGCCCCCACTTACTCCACTGCCTTGTGCAGTCTGAATATCTGGGCCTAGGAGTACAGTGAAATGCTTATGAAGAAATGACAATGTATTAACATGACATTACTTATATCTAGTAGAAACCTGCAATAACAAACTTCCCCAGCTTTCTACCTACATTCGTCTATGATTATGTTTACATCTTCTTTGTGCGTTATTCCTGAAGAAGACCTTTTGACCAAAAACTTATATTATCAATTTTCAGCAAGCAGTTAATTGAACACTTTAATTTTACTGGTAGTCCCTCCACTCACGCAGCAACCTGTTTTTCTTTTCGATCTTAGAATGAACGTTTGCATAGGACAGCAGCAAGTTTGCTCTGTTTCTTCACACAAACACTTAAATTTCCTTGAGCAGGGGAAAGGAATAACAAAAGTCCTGCCTGGGCACAGACATTCCTGGAAATACACATAGCACACCTGTCGATACTTGCATAAACAGACCATGCTACAGTACGTGAGAAAAACATTTCAGCTGGTAGTTGAACAGGAATTGCTGTGTGATGACAGGCACAAAGTCTAGATTGCTGACATGTTTAAGCCAGGCCTGCAGAGGGGCTTTCATTCAAAACTGGACACAGCTCCTTCTAACCGTGTATCTAGGGGCATTTAAGACTTCCTGCAAAGTTTTTACTGGGCCCACTAAAACATATAAGAGCCCACTTCCAAAATCAAACTTTAATTTTGAGAAAAAAGCACATATGGTTTACAAAGGTAAAGATGGGAAACTGGTGACTGCACTGCTTTATGTCTTGGGTAAACAACAAGAATCTTGCACTCTTTGTACGAGGATAACAAAAGGAATGAGCAAACAAGCATAACCAGTAGTTATCTGGGCCAGGGTGGGACAAACTGGGTAGCCAGGTGGCTACTAAAAAAACTGGTTTGGCTACTATACTTTTAAAGCTACCAGCCAAATGGCTACCTGCCCACAAAGTGATAAAAAAAGCACTGCCACTAAAAATATTGATTTGGCTACCAGGTTTAGAAAGCTAGTGGCCAAACTGACCACCAGCTCCAAACTCATTTGTCCCACCCTGATATGGGCACTGAACAGATGTAGAAATTCGGAAGGTATACTACAGCGTATGTGGGATGACGCTGTAGTACAAACCCCTAACTACTCTGTTTCAGGTGTTGACATGTAGGGCTCAATTCTCAAAAACTGGTGCAGGGCTTGTGGCGCAGCTGCGCTGAATTCTTCGTTGCACTCAATTCTAGTAGGTCACGCGCATTTGTGACACTACACCCCTTTTAAGGTGGCCTGCGCCAAGTACCTGGCGCATACCCCATAAAAAGGCTGGTGAAGTTAGACTATCAAAAGCTTATCTAACTCACCGCTTTTGGCACGTGGAAGGCTAGAGTACTGAGAATCCCGACTGCAGCCCAGGGACTGCCACCAGCCCCGTGTGCCATGCTCTGGGCACACCCGAGGCTTGTGGCAATCTAAGTCCTTTGAGAATAAAGCCCACAAAGTTTAGTTACTTACCAGGAACAGATCTTTCAGCAAATCTCCGCCATATAGTCACTCCTCTGGAAGTGTAAGCTATTGGCACCAGGACCCGCTCGGAAACGTTTGCCAAGCTAGGGTCACCCATGTTGATGTACGCTGGCACTGCCTATATAATGGGGCCAGCCCCATACCGCCTCAGTTTTCCACCAGATGCAAGCTTATTAATTGTACTACACCAACAGGAACAGGAGACCAGAACCCTGACAAGGCCGACATGGGACGTGGCAGTTCCGGAAAGAAAAAACCCATCTAGAAGGGTACAAAAAAGGAGAAGATGAAGCGTGCAGTAGCAGGTACGTCTTCCAGAGTATGCCACCTGACATGCAGAAGAGGGTAGGTGGGAGGGCGAGCTGCTGCTCTGTGTAGGAGAGCTGCTCTAAGATCTACCGTCACCAGTAAGTAACTAAACTATCTTCTCTGTGAACATCTCTCTCCATAAAGCCACACCTCTGGCATGATTCCCAAGCAAAACAAAACTGTGGAGGAGGAGGGTCACACAGCAGGGTCGCAACAGACCCTTACGATAGCAGGTCGCAGAGCAGAGCGTAGCCAAAGCCAGCACATCCGTGAGACACCAGATCCAGATTGCAGTGTTCAGTGAAAGCACAGACAGAACTTTGTGTAGGGGCAGAGCATATATCAGCTGCTGAGACTGGTGGCATGCTCATGTACAGGGCTGTAAGTTCTTACTGTGTTTCTGGTACCAAAAAGGAATGCAGCATGACAACCATTTGCAAAGGCACTGCTTACAGACAGGAGCACCCACCATCCTGGGGGAGAATTAAATACAAGGCTACAAGGACTTTCTGCAATCCGTCATGTGGTCCAAGTAGAAGTGTAAAACTCTACAGACATCGAGATAACACAGGATAACTTCTGCATTCTGAGGAAAGTAAAACGCACAGGAAGCTGGACAGTCTGGTTTAATGTGAACACAGAACTCACATTAGGAAGGAACATAAGATGGGTACATAATGAAACCCGATCCTGGTGAAAAACAAGGCATGGGAGAGCCACAACAAGCTAGAACCTCAAAAACTCTCTGAGCAGTGGTAAGCAACACCAGAGAAAGCATTTTCCATGAAATAAATGCAGCTCACAAGTGGCAGCAGGTTCAAAAGGAGCATGTGCAGGAGACTCCAGAACCAAGTTAATGCCCCACACTAGAACCACCCCACAGACCAGGGACGTTGATACAGGAGCTCTTTGAGGAATCTACTGGACACCGCTAACTGGGCCACAGTCTTGCACCCTGAAAGAGCATGAAAAGTCAAAATGACCACAAGGTGCACCTTCATAGAACAGTACAGAAGGATAAAGTCAGACAGGGACTAGATGTGGTCCAAGATGTGCTGCACCAGATGTGAACAAGGTCCGGTGAGTGAAAGGCGCACCAAATACTGACAGGTTTCCATTCCAGGGAGTAAGTGCGCCAGGTACAAGGTTTACTAGCTGCCAGTACAACATCCAAAAACTGCCTGGGAGCTCTCAGAGCAGAACTTTACCACAGTATATCCTCAGGAGCCAGGCATGAAGCTGTAGGGCCTGATGGTCTGAGTGCAACAGACTGCAGCTGTCCTAAGAAAGCAGCTCCAATCATAGAGGGAGTGCGACGGTATACATTTAGTTGACTGAAACTTGGTTGTTCGACACCCAAAATCCTGACGCCACAATCCCGACACCGAAATTTTGCCTGCAGCGGAGTCTGTTCGCCCCTCGAAACATGAAAAAAAAAATCCGAGGCAGGCAAAATCTCACTGTCAGGGTTTTTGGTGCCAGGATTGTGGCATCAGGCAAAAGCCTGTCAATCTTTCATGATATATCCAGTGGGACAGGAGGATCCATCGCAATTTGTCAGAGCAGTAGAAACCACATTTGTATGTTCCAGAAGGAGGCTACCAGCACCATCATGGCTTGTTCTCCCAAAGCTTGAAAATACCCACTGAGTCTAAGGGACTGGATGAAAGGCATCCAGAAATCTCATCCTCTGAGAGAGGGGCAACATATCTCACTGAAAAACTCCAGGCCCTGGAGTGACCAAGCAGGAACATGTAATTTTTGTGTTCTGTGGGGATGCAAAAAAAGGTCCAACTCTGGACTACCCCAGTAGGCAAAGAGGTCTATGACCATGTCCTCCAGGTGTTTCTACTTGTAAGTCTGCGAAACCGAGTTGCTGAGACAGTCTGTTAAGAAGTTCAAAGTGCCAGCTAGAAATGTGACAACGATGTAAACCACACATCGTGTGCCAGGGCCCATGGCCATACTTGCATGGCTTCTCTGCATAGGGGGTAGGAGAGGGTGTACCCTCTCAGGAGCCGAGCTGCCAGCTTAGCTGGATTGAGATGAAACAGAGAACACACACAGATGGTCATAACGTTGAGGAGCTCAGAAGGATGCCTGGGCTACCAGACCTACTGGGTCTGAGAACCACGACCTTCTTGGTCACTCTGGATCCACTAGAAGAATCAACCATAAGATCCATGAATTGTTCGTAGAACTGCAGAGAATAGGGAAATTGTCTTGCTGAATAACAATGGCTGAGACAAAGCATCCATTCCTTTCAATACTGGACACTTGTACCAACTGTAAAACCTTGTCACCTAAGCATTGCTGTGGGAGGCAAAAAAAGGTCCATCTCCGGATCTCCGAATCTGCAATAAAGACTTCAGAATATCTCTTGATTCGCATATCATTATCCCAGATGAACCCATTGACAGTTGAGCCAGTTCACCAGAGTGCTGAGTTGTCCCAACCGCTGAGAGGGACTGAAGATTGGTTTCTGCACAGTGGAGAAGCGAGTATGCTTCTGCCAACATCATTTTGCCTCTTGTGTCGCCTTGCTTGTATGTAAGTGGTTGTCACTGCTAAACTGGGCTTTAACCGAACTCTGGAAAACTCTGTCCTTGGCCTGGGCTTTGACAGAGAGCGAGGCTCGTTGTCCTTCTCGGAGCAGCCATCGGAGGCATCCGAGGAGGAAGAGGAAGAAAATGAAGAAGAAGACGACTCCCTTTCCCATCTAGGGGGAGGAACGGACCCTTTGGGAAGCCCTCGGGGAAGCGTGTCCTGCCCCTCTCTGGACCCAGAGGGTTTAGTCCTGGTGTCTGGAGGAGGAGAGGGAGTTTGCCGTCGTGGACATACAGGAACCGGCACCGTTGTCGGAAGATGACTCTCCACCTCTCTGGTGAGCTAAGCCTTGGCCTCAGCCCACCAGGAGGCCACAGTCTCCTGCAAATCCACCGGCGGCTGGCGGGGCAGTGGAGGAGGAGGAGGAGGAGGAGGAGGAGGGTATGGGTTATACCCATAAGGCGAGTATCCATAACCTGACGGCGGGAAGCCCAGCGTCGGGTATTGTGGCGTCGGGTACTGCGGTGTTGGATAGGCCGGCATTGGGTACTGCAGCGTCGGATACTGCGGTCCCGGGTACAATGGCGTCAGATACCCGGGAGCCGGGGAAGCTGCTGGAGCAGATGGCCCAGGCAGAGGTCCCGCGGGCGGATCTGGGGCAGAAGGCATGGAGGGAGGAGGGCCCAGCTTTGGGGCGGCATCCGGGAGCGGGATGTCGCCTGGAGTTGGCAATACCGGTGTCGGGGCCGGCGGCCGAGGTGCCAGTGTCGGGGCCAGTGTCCGGGGAGCCGACGTCAGATCAGCAGGAGGGTGGTCTGACGGAGGTGGAACAGGGACCTCAGCGTCGCCCGGGGATGGAGTGGAGAAATCCCCGGGGTCGGGCTGAGGCGACTCCAGGTCCCCGCAGGGCAGCGAAGGCTGCGGGAGTCGGGAAATGGTGGACGTGGGAGGGTCCGGCGTCGGCTCTTCTGTTGTGCGGACATTGGGTGCACTGACGTGCGGCTAAGCAGTGGGATCCGGGCGGGCGCCGGAGGAGCCGGCATCCGGCTTACCGGACCCTTCGCCGGAGGCAGGCCATGAAGGAGGGGCGGCCTGGTCTGGCGGAAGTGGGGCCACGCACTGCCCCGAAGGGTCGAGCGACTTACCATCCTTCTCTGTGCGGATGTTGGAAGATCCGACGTCCGGCTTATCGGAGCCGCCACGCAGTAGGCAGGCGAGCCACGGCCTTACCGGGTGGAGACCTCCAACAGCCCGGAGGCGCACAAAGGGCCCGAGCGAGCCAGACGGGCGGGCCGATGCCACTTTAGAAGCCCCCTACGCCGCCGAGGAGCCGGTCTCGAGGGGACATTACCTTAACACGGCAACTCCCAAGGAAGTCGCAGTCAGAGAGGAGCCCTTGTCCTGGTGCTTTTCTTTGTCCTTTTTCTTGCGCTGGCCTTCAGGGGAAGTTGACGCCTGCCAAAGCTTTTTGAGTTCATTCTCCATGGAGCTCATCTTCTTTTTGAGAATGTGGGCTTCCAAGGACTGCTGCCGCCTTCTCTGGGTGGCCACATTGAAACTCAGGCAGTGCTGGCACTTCTCTACTGGATGGTCGGAGCCTAGGCAAAAAAGGCACAGGGGGTGGCCGTCCTTGTGCGGGAGTTGGGCGCCGCATGAGTCGCACTTGTTTGTGTGCTCAGAGGGTGTAGGGGATGACATACACTGACGAATGACTGACGTTTTTAAGAAAAAGGCAAAAATACTTGGTAAAAGAACCGACGAAGGAGCCTGACGAGCAAGGAACTTTTCCGCGAGGCGCTGGCATGAGCTAATGGCGGGAAAGAACTGGAAGGCAGGCGTGAGGGACCACCCCTTTATACCGTCTCCTGACGCCGGTCACCTGACGTGGGGGTGTTCCCTCGCCAGGGACTGCTAGCTAGAAATTTTTCCGTGGGGTCCTGCCACCTGCCGGCGTCAGTCCTATATGTAATTACCTACTGCAAGAGCCCTCTCGAAGTAAGATCGCAGCTTACTCTCTGCTGTGGGTTCAAAGGGAGGGAGAGTAGACTTCTCTAACACAAAAGAGAGATCCCACGGGGGAACTGGATCCCTGATGGGAGGCTTTATATAAAGTATTCCTCATAGGAAGGTGCAGGCCATGTCTAACTGGGCTAAGGTTCTGCCTTCTACCAGCACATGATAGGCAGATATGGCCGACATATGCACCTTAATGGAGGAGTGGCTCAAGCCATGATGCAGTAAGGAGAGGAGAGGAAATACTGCAGGGGCTGAGTTCACTGGACAGGTAAGGGGGTCCAGATGATGTGACGGAGGCCACAGGCAGAAATGCTTCCATTTCATAGCATAAGTGGACCGTGTGGAGTGCTTCCTCGCCAAAACGAGAATATCTGCCACCTCTTGGGAGACCCCATACCTCGTCTTAGCTACATCTGCAGGAGCCATGCATTAAGGTGCAAAGACTTGAGATCTGGATGTACCAGCTTGCCCTGGTCTTGGGACAGCAACTGCAAGCATATTGGCAGTGGAATTGGAGGTTCCGATGACAGTTGCTGAAGTAGTGGGAAGCAAATCTGCAGTGGCCATGGCAAGGCAATTACGATTATCCGAACCCCTTCAGCTTGTAGCTTCAACAGAACCCTCTGAATTAGAGGGAAGGCGTAAAGGAACCTCCATGTCCAGCAAAGGGACAACGCGTCTGGCCAAAAAACATCAAGCGCATGCTCTTGTGAGCAGAAACTTGGCACTTGGCATTGCGTGGGGACGCAAAGAGGTCCAGCTCTGGAAGACCCCATGTGCCGGAAGAGCTGGTCCACTACTGACTGGAGTAGCTCCCACTTGTGCACCTTGGACCGAGACCAACTTAGGCTGTCTGCCAAGGCATTTTGGACACCTGGAACATGCACTGCAGTCAGAGTGATGTGATGTTCCAGCGCCCAGTAACAGACTCTCATCGCCTCCCTGCATAGGGGGTAGGAGTGTGTTCCCCCTTGCTTGTTGATGTAGAAGACAACGGCCATGTTGTCTGACTGAATGAGAAGAGAGCCTGGCACAAGATTCTCCTGAAAGGCTCGTAAGGTGTTAAGGACTGCTCACACCTCTAAGATGCTGATGTGTAGATTGCATTCCTCTAGGGAACAAACGCCCTGTGTCTAGCGATCCCCTAGCTGTGCCGCCCAGCCGAGGTCAGAGGCATCCGTTGTCAAGGTCCGACTCGGGGGCTCCTGCCAAAAAAAGACCCCTTTTTCTAAGTTGGGAGGGTCTAACCACCAGAGAAGGCTCCTTCTGACTGGCTTAGAGATCCTGACCAGATGGTCTAGACTGTTGGAACCTTGATCCCACTGCACCCTGAGCATCCACTACGGGACCCTCATGTGGTGGCGAGCCAAGGGAGTTATAGGGATGGCCACTGCCATGTGCCCCAGAAGTCTGAGGAAAGTCCTGGCCTGGATCTGGGGGGTTATTAGAACCGATGGGGCCACCTCTCGCAGGCGATCTCCCTTTTCCTGTGGGAGGAAAGCCAAGCCCTGGACCGTGTTCAGGTTCGCACCCATAAAGGAGTGTCTTTGGCTGGACCCTGGGGATGATTTGGGAAGATTCAGGGTGATACCAAACTCTTGGAATAGCATACAGGTGTCTCCAAGAGTGCAAAAGAGGTGCAACCTTGACAAGGCCACCAATGGCCAATCATCCAGGTAAGGGAAGACATAATGACCCTCACGCCTTAGAGCCACAGTTACCACTGCTAGACACTTGAAGACTCGAGGAGCGGAGGAGAGGCCGAATGGCAGAACCCAGAACTGGTAATGCTTCCCCTGGAAGTGGAACCTCAAACACTTCCAGTGGGGAGGAAAGACCCCGATATGCATGTATGCATTTCGCATGTCCAGGAAGCAGCAGTAGTCCCCCGGTGCAGCAGAGGAATTAGACCTGGAAGGGTCACCATCCTGAACCTTTTGTATTCGATATAGTTGTTTAGGGAACTGAGGTCCAGGATGGGCTGAAGGTCCTGAGTTTTCTTTGGTACCAGGAAGAAGTGTGAATAGTACCATTTTTCCCCGCTGATGCAGCAGGACTGGCTCTACTGCCCTTTTTTGTAAGGCCTGAATCTCCCCTTCTTAGACAGCTATATAGGAAGGAGAATATCTTGAGGACCTTGGTGGTGTCTCTGGGGGGAGCTGTGTGAACTCCAGCGTATGTCCCCTCCTTATAATACCTAGGACCCAGAGGTCCAAGATGATTTTACTTCACCCTGCCAAGTGGAGGGAGACGCGACCCCCTACTGCCTCCCCTTGCGCCTCCTCCAGAAGTGGGGGGGTCAGCAGGGAGTCATTGGGAGGATCTGGGAGTTGGAAGAGAGGGCTGGGAGGACTCCGGGCTTCGGAAGGGAGCACCCACGGCTTGCTGGGTTCCAGCCTTCCCTTTTTTTTTTTTATTTATTTATTACTTTTTGGCCCCACAGTTGGGCGCCGATCATTCGCGAGTCACGGCACCTTCAGGCTTCCACCTCGCCCACCCTGAAACTCCCTGGCTTGTCGGGGTCACAGCACTAGCCCCAGATGCCAGGGAGAAACCTGTGACTGACTGAGGGAGCTGGCTGAGAAGCTAAATGAAGCTGCAAGTTGGCTTCACGGAGGCAGCCAACAGCAGGATTTTTCTCCCACGTGATCAGCAGGGCGGGGCCGGCAATGACGGCCAGCGCCTGCCCCACCTCCACGCGTATGGCTTGGTGCTGGGTGCACCCGGCCTCGCCAGGTGTCCCAGTGCACTGAATGCACCCCCACCCTCCCCCACAAAGGGAGAGCAGTCGCTGGACGCCTATCCTTCTCCCCTGGCTGGCCCTCCAGCAACCCAGGTCCATTCCCAAACCTGTGTCGCCAGCGCCGCAGGTCGGCACCTTGCCCCTGCACTAGTGAGCCGGCTCAGCCTTCCTTTTGCAACCTCCTCTCTGCGGAAACTGGCTGCCATGGGAATTCTGGCCTGAGGGCTTCCGAAATGGCCGTTTGTAGTAGCGCTTTTGGTCCCCCTTGTACAGCTGTTGGACGGACCAAACTGATTTCCCGGATTCCTGGAGGCGAGAAATCAACTTCTTAGTCTCCTCCCCAAACAAAACAGAACCATGGAAGGGAAGATCCTTGATTCTGGGTGAATCTGGAGACTCTCAACCAGGTGTGGTGCCTCAAGCAGACGCTGGAAGCTGCCACCCTTGACGACATGTCTGCAGTGTTGTATGAGGCACACAGTACATGAGTGCCCATATCCAAACCAGATTTTAAGAATTCCAGTAGCTCAGTCTTCTGAGCGGAGTCTGGCAAGGCGTTGGCCATCTCTTGTCCCTTCTCCCAGAAGGCATTTTGGTACAGTACCACATGCGTTAGGAAGTTCAGGGATCACATAGAACACGTGGATACAGAGTACACCTTCTTGCCCACCTGATCCAAATAACTGGACTCCTGATCAGGAGGCTGAGAACTAAGATTCTTGGGCTGTCGAGGCTTGTCATGAGCAGCCGATATGACCATCGAGTTGGCCTGAGAGTGTTCTGCCAAAAAAGGCTCCTCCCTCGGCATTCTATATGGCATGTCCGATTTCTTCAGAACTGTGGCTGGATACTTCCAGATAATCCTTGTGAGGTCCTGGAATGCATCCACTAAAGGAAGTACTACCAGTGGTTTAGGCTCCTTTTGCCTCAGGTATCTCGCAAGTCTCCGGCGTTCTGGATCCAGGTCCTCTGTCTCCCATTCATTGGTGGCCTGATGTGTCTCATAATGTCCATAAAGGTTGGATCGTCAGGAGGCGAACAAAGGGTTTCCTTGTCATCAAGAGAACCTGCAACTCCTGAGAGGGAGTGGTCTGAGGAAGAGGATGATGAAGACCGACTCCTATGAGGATGAGGGGAAGCCAACCCATGTCTGGAGGTGCTTCGTTCCTTGGAACGTTGGTCACTATCTGACTGATGGCTAAGGGACTGGCGTCGGCTTGGGGACCAACAACGGAGTAGAGACCGGCACCTGTCTCTGGAGCGGCAATGGCTAACAGAGCATCTGTGCGTGGTGAGGGACCTGTGACAGCTGCGGGACTTGCTCCTGGGCCGGGATCAGCGACAGCTGAAAGACCATGAACGGTGCCATCAATGGTCCTTAGACCAGGACTGGGGTCTAACCATCGAGGGTAAGCGGGATCTGGAAGCTTTGCCCCACTCCTCTGGAGGTTTAGTAGGAGACTTTAGAGGAAGATCCCTGGTGTCTTGGATGTCCAGCTGGTCGGGGACTGGTGTCAGATCCTGCTTCGGGGGAGCAACGTCTTTCTTCACCTGGCTCCACCAGAAAGAAAAGAGCTCCATAAGCTCTTCTTTATTTAACACTGAAGCCGCGGTCCCCTTCAGGGGAATCAGTAAAGCTGGAAGATTCGGAAAGGGCCTTGGGAGAGGACTCTGAGTAAGTGCCCTCTAGACTGGAAGCCCTCGGAGCCGGTGACAGTACCGTGACCGGTGTAGGCTCTTCTTGAGGTTGATCGGCCTTGGAATCTGTAGCCTGTGTATTGGCCGTGGCCAGCTCTAGCTTAGCCGATTTTGAAGGATGGGACCCCAAAGGGGTCTTAGCCAGAGGGTCCCGATCCTTGGCCAGCGACTTACCAAAGCCCTGGGTAAAGCCGTGACAGAGGTCTTCTTCAGCAGGGTCGAGGCATGCATCGAAGTAGAGGCCTTAGAAGCATCCGCCGAGGCCGCAGAGACACGCAGCAGTGTGACCTTTGCCTTAGTCAGCGCTTTCTCGGAAGAAGCCCCACCAGGGACGGCATCGGTGTCTTGGTAGGAGCATCAGACTTCGTCTTTTCCTCATACCTGGAGTGGCGTGAACGGTTGGAACCGCCCGAGTCCAAAGACAAAGCTTCTTTGTGGGGAGAATCACACCTGGACCGCTGGTGGGACAGCGTACTGTCCTTCTCACGGGACTTATGGTGGGATTTGTCCCGATGCTTGGCCTTTTCCCTGGGAGAGCTCTGCATGACTTTCACCTGCTTCTCCAAAAGGTGGGCTTTCAAGGCCTTCAGGCGTCAGATCCTGGTCCTGCTGGTAAAGCCCTTGCAGATTCTACAGGCTTGAAGGTCATGGTCTGAGCCCAGGCAGAAGACGCAGGCTTCATGGCCATCCTTCGAGGGAATCTGGCAGCCACAGGCACACTTGGTCTTCTTCAGGCCGGAGGATGAGACAGACAACAGGGAAGACATGCAACAGCAGACCACCTGAAACACGAGAAAAATCAAGACGCACAAACGAGAAAAACAAGAAACTACAAAATTGTAAGCTAAATTCACAAGGACTGCTGAAAATATGCACCAATACTTCCCGCTGAGAGTAGGTCCGTGGCAGACAAGAACTGAGGTGGAACCAGAGACCACCCCCTTTTATAGCATGACTGGTGTCGGGGCGGAGCTGACGTCGGGGGCCGGCCCTGCTGGGTACTGCTAGCTAAGATTTTTCCGGTGAGTCCTAAAGCCTGTGGCATTAGTCCTAATGGTAACAGCCTGCTGCAAGAGCTCCCACTCGAAGTAAGATCCGGGGGTTCCACTGACAGTTGTTGAAGCAGAACCAGATCTGTCGTGGCCAAAAGGGTGCGATCAGAATCATTCTTGCTCCTTCTGCCTGTAGTTTCAATACAACTCTCTGCATTAGTGGAAGTGGAAGGAAGGCATACATGAATCTCCCCTTCTGACACAGAGACAGTGTGTCTCGCCAGAAATCACCACTCCCTGGAGTAAGTGAGCAGAAAGCTGGTAGTTTTGCATTGGATGGGGATGCAAACATATCTAGGTCTGGCCTTCCCCATCTTCCAAAGATGTTGTCTACCACAGACCGTCTCAGTTCCCACTCGTGGGCCCTGGCCTGTGTGTGAGACTGCGCACGTCCGCTAGTACGTTTTGTACTCCTGGAACGTGCACTGCCATAAGGTGTAAAACGGCGTTGTACTGCCCAGTACCATACTCTCATCGCTTCTCGACAGAGGGTACAAGCGAGTTCTTCTTTGTTTATAGACCAAATGACACATATATTGTTCATCTGGATCATGACCAGTCCCGGCTGAACCAGGTGCTGGAAAGCCTGTAAGGCATTCAGCACTGCTCTCATTTTTGGTGCATTGATGTGAAGCGAGAGTTCACTGGTGGACCAAGAGCCTTGTGTCCTGTGAGCCCCCAGGTGTGCTCCCCAATCCGGAGGCCTCTATTGTTAGGGTCTGGGTGGGGAGATCTGAGCGGAATGGTACACCCCGTAGGAGGCTGTCCAGGTCCTGCCACCACAACAGGTCCTGAGCCATCGGGTTCGAAACCAGAATCTTGTGATTTAAATAGTCGGATATCTGATCCCGCAGTATTCTGAGGGTTAATTGTGTGACCCTCATATGAAGTCTGGCCAGAGGCACCATAGGGATGACCCCTGCCATAAGGCCGAGAAGACAGAGGACTATTCTGGCCGAGGTCCTTCTGCAAAAGGTCACAAAGTGCACTTGTTGCTGAAGAGTCTCCATCCTGTGTAATGGTAGGAAGGCTTTCCCCTGGACTGTGTCCTACACTGCCCCAATAAATTTTAGGTGTCGGGTAGATGAAAAGTGGGATTTGGGGTAGCTGACCGTAATGCCCACCCATCTGAAAAAGTCAAAGGTGACAGCAAGAGCTTGGGCTATGCTGTCCCTCAACGGGGCTGAAAGGAGTCAATCGTCAAGGTAAGGGAACAACCGCACCCTGTCTGTGTAAAGCCGCTGCCACCACCGCTAGGCACTTCTTGAACACTCTTGGTGCTGACGATAGGCCAAAGGGTAGAGCTTTGAACTGAAAATGCTCTCCCTGAAAATAGAATCTGAGGAATCTTCAGTGGGGTGGAAAAACTGGGATGCGCAGGTAAGCATCCTGCATGTCCAGTGCACACAACCAGTGTTCCTTCTGCAAGAGTGGAATCAAACCCAGAAGGGATAGCATTCTGAACCTCTTGTATTCCACGAAGAGGTTCAGAGTGCTTAGGTCCAGTACTGGTCTAAGATCGCCTGTCTTCTTGGGAGCCAGGAAGAAGTGCAAGTAGAATCCCTTTCCTATTTGACCTGGAGAAACCAGCTCTATTGCTGCTTTTTCCAGCAGAGAGTCTATTTCCTCTCTTACCAGAGTGACATGACTTGGGGGATAGTAAGAGTGACCTGGAGGGTTTGCTGGAGATCTCTCTGTAAACTTGATAGTGTGGTCTTGGGCCACCAGCTGGAGTACCCCCACGGGTCTGTGGTTACTGCCTCCCATTCTGGCAGATGGCTGGCAAATCTGCACCCTACCAGTTCCCCTGGGACTCACTCCAGAGGAGGGAGGGGTCCCAGTGAGTCAGAAGGTGGTGGGGAGGGTAGAGGGAGTGGATCCCGAGGCTCAATGCGATTTGGCCAGGGGAGCCATTCCTGCCGAAGGGGCCCGACGTTTGTTCTGATGTCGGTTTTACTGCTTCCTCTGTTGGCGGCATTGTTGCCGACAAAAGGGCTGCTTGGGCTTTTGTGGAGGCTTGTACATAAACTGGACAGAGCGCAAGGCTTTTCCCTTGTCCTGTAAGTCTGTCTTTGACATCTCCTCCAAACAAGACCGGACCTCTAAAAGGAGCATCTTGGATTGCTGTCTGTACCTCAGGTGCAAGGCTTGAAATCCTCAGCCATGCGTGTCTCCTGAGGCTGACTGCAGTGGCTATTCCCCACACTAAGGCATCCACAGCATCATACGTGGCCCTCAGAGTGTGACGGCTAGCTGATCTGACCATATCCACCATTTCTTCTCTCTTTTTTAAAACTTTCAATCTTTATTTTGTTTTTTTTAAGGTGGTATAACATCCACAACATCAACAAGAACACAAACACGGAATACAATACATTCAAACATACATATATTACAGTGCGCCTGACATAATTACAGTGTGAACTGATTAACAAGGCAAGATAAGATAGCAAGACAAGATACATGAGCACGATGATTCATTAGTGGCACCATTATATTTGTCCAGGATGAGTTAATTTTAATGAAAGGTTATTCCCCGAACTTGGCCCCTTCTTGAGGACCGGGCTCAGGGCATCACATCAGTGTAGACCATATAAAACCATCAAGGTATCAAGGAATAAAATCTAGTCTTAATTGGGAGATATACAAGACCCATCTCCTCCATAAGATCTCAAACTGCTCCTGTTTGTTGAGCAGGGCTGCGATCTTATCCATCATATATATATCTCTATCATTACGTCATGCCACATTGTCAGTGTGGGAGGACTATCCCTGAGCCATAGTCTCGTAATCGATTTTTTTGCGTTAAGATGGCAATAGCCATGAATTTCCTATTAATAGGGAGCCTACATTCTGGGGGGTAATCTGCAATAAAGAACATCAGGGAGTCAGAATTAAGGAAGGTGAAATTATCTGCCATAAAGCACCCTGTAGTTCCATCAGGTATGGCTGTAATTTCTGACAGCTCCAGAATATATGTGCATGGAATGCTGAGGAATACTCACACTGCCTCCAGCATGCAGCTCCCCTCCCGATCTGATATTTCTGTTGCTGTGCATGGGTCCTAAAAAATCTAATGGTCAATTTCCAAGAAAATTCCTTCCAGTTTTTGGAAGAAAGGCCCCATTGGATTGTTGATACATGTTTCTGCCAAATTTCTAAAGGTATCTGCAGATCCAGATCCTTTTCCCCGGCCTGATGGACTGATTCCAGGGAGTCCTCCCCCATCTCTCTCACTGCAGCGTACAAAACTGAAATCAGGTGGGAGGGTAGAGGGCCCCCTTCTAGTGCTCCAATTAATATTCCCAGTATTCAGGGTGGGGGGCTGCCTAACCGCAGTCCATCTATCATAGTATTTAAAAAAATCTAACTTGAAAATGTCTGAATCTGTCCCTATAGGAGATCCCGTATTTTTCAACTAATTCTGTTAATGAAAGTATTGTTCCCTGGGGACAAAATGATAAATCAACATGTAAACCTAATTTCTCCCATCTACGATATCCCCCGTCCCACCTTGTGCGTACAAAGGAAGGGAGTGAGGCAATGAGTACAGCAATGGTCTACATCCAGCAAAGGCCCTTGTTGTTAAAATGCTCTGCCACTATTGCAAACTAGTACGTGTATACGGGTTGGTCACCTCCCACAGTATTATATTTCACTATTTCTTCTTTCAACTCAAGAGTCAGGGAGTTAATCTATCTTGGACTCCTGTTGACCTAAGATGGATTTCTGGTAGACCACCATATGAGCAGTATTGTTCAGCGCCCCAATAGCCAAGGTTGAAGAAGAGTAGACCTTCTTCCCACACTGGTCAATGACCTTAGATTCCTTGTCCAGAGGACAGGTACTAAGGTGTTTAGGTTTTGCTGAACGGTCGTGGGCAGCAATGATGACCATGGAACCTGCTTTAGGGTGAACACTGAGGTGGTCTTTACTTTCAGACATCTGGTACAAATGGTCTGCTTTTCTGGCCACAGGTGTCAGTGAAGCTGGTTGTTTCCAGATTGTGGAAGCCAAATCCTCATGTGGCCTTATCCAGGACAGGATGAATGTAGGCAATAAATCCGAGAGTTCCAGATGTTCTGCCAGTCTCTGGCACTGGGAATCTTAATCCACAGTATGCCAGTCAAATGCAGCCTGGATTTTCCTGAGGAGCTTTGTAAAACAGGGATCTTCAGGAGGAGATTTTGGAGACTCACTAGACTTTGATTCATCAGGAGTAGCTGATGTATAGTCCGATGAGTGAGCTGAGTCACTATCTGAGTCTGATGTAGGGGGTATTGTCGGGTGTGCTTAGTCTTGGTAGAGCAATCTCCATGGGTCTCGAGAGGTCTATGGGCCTCGCAAATTCTGTGGGCTGCTGGGGTTGTGGAGGTGGCTCCACTGTGCTGCCCAATGTTGAAGGTCTGGGGCTCGACGATAGGGGGGTGGGGTGTTTGATTTGTTGTTCTCTAGTGGCCGGCATCAGGTCTGGTGGAAGTTAATGCTTTTCCAACTCTAACGTGAGCTGTGATTTTACTTCGTCCCACCAGGAGCACAACATCGTCTGTAAGTCCACCTGAGGTTGAGGTGGCCGATGCCCATATCCTGCGTTGGATACCTATGGCAGGGAGAAGGGTATCCTGGTGTGGGAATGCCTGGCGTCAGGTAAGAAAACCCCGGCATCAGATACCCAGGCATCGGGTACCCTGGCATAGGGTATCACAGCGCTGGATACCCCGGATGGTATTGTGGCATTGGGTAGCCTGGCATCGGGTATCTCGGTGGAATGTCTGAGGGGCCCTGTGTCGGCCCCGAAGGTGGGGCCGATGGCTCTGGCGTCGGCCCAGATGGTGGAGCCAGAGGCCCAGGTACAGGCCCCAACAGAGGTGCAGAAGGCCCCATCGGAGGGTTCGGAGTTGTGGGACCTTGACGAACCAATGCGGCTTTCGTCAAGTCCGATGGACACTTAGGCGTGGGTGGCTCCGGCGTCGAGACAGGCACTGTCCCAAATGGCGGGTGCTCTACCCCCTTCGTGTCCCTGGTAGATGGGGACACCAGAGGGACCACTTCTACAGACGGAGGGGGAGAAACTGGAGGGAACTCTGCTGCGGCACAGACGTCAGCCAAGCAGCTGATCTAGCTCCTCAACATCAGGCCTGTTATTGGGGCCTGCCAGAGGAGCTGGGGCTGAGCGCTCACTGGAGGAGTCAACGGAAGGCTTACCAGTCGGTTCCATGCGAGCACCAGAGAAGCCGGTGGTCATCTTACCAGACCCACCATTCTCACTAGACCTCTTAATCTTGAGGGGCCTAGGGGTAGTGGGTTTCTCCTTTGCCCCGAAGGCTCCTGTTGGGGCCAAAACCCGACGGGGGGCCAATGGCTTTTCTGTAGCCACAGAGACGGCTGTGGAAGAGGTGACTTTCCCCCAGAGGGGAAAGCACCTCCTTCGCCGTGGCGCCCGATGGGGGCCACAGGCTTGAAGGAGACCGTTCCCAGTCCCGATCTCTCTCCTTGTCTTTCTTCTTACGATGGCCTTCAGGGGAAGAAGATGTGCTCCTGAGTTTCTTCAGGTCCTTCTCCATGGATGCCATTTTTTGTTTTAAAAGGTGGGCTTCCAGGGACTGCTGACGGCGCTCTCCTTGGCAGACCTCACACTCCTTGATCTTATGGTCTGGGCCCAGACAAAAGAGGCAGAGAGAATGGCTGTCCTTGTGAGGGAGCTGAGTACCACAGGAGTCGCACTTATTTTTATGCGAATCGGAAGACATCAGAGACGACATGCATGATTAGTTTTATAAAAGACAATAGCGAGAAAATTACTCCTTTTCAATGAAAATGTAAACGAGATATACTCATCCAAGATGGCGTTGACAGAAGCAACATTCTCCATGATGTCCAACGTGCACAGGTCGATGGCGGGAAAGAACTGGAGGGCAGATGTGGGGACCACTCACTATATAGCACCACGCTGACAGTCACGTGACACCGGGTGAGCGGTCTCCCGCCAGACATTGCTAGCTGAAAGTTTTCCGTGTGGTCCTGGCGCCTGACGGCTTCAGTCCTGCGTGTTAGTACCTACTGCAAGAGCCCTTTTGAAGTAAGATCCCAGTGTTCTGTTCTGACTCTGGCACTATTTCCACTGCCCTGTTGCTCAAAAGGCCCGCAATCCCTGTGCCAGAAGCTTTGACATGTGAACGGACAAAGGGGGCTGCCTTCTGATGGATACTGGGGAGTTTGTGAACTCCAGGGAGCTCCCTTCTCGGATAATCCTGAGAACCAACTTGTCTATCATGATGGGACTCCCATTGTCAGTAAAACTGGGTCAGGTGCCCCCCCCCCAAACTAGGGAGGAGAGGTCTGCCTTGGGCATTGAGGCAGGGCCAGGGCTGGAGCTTCAAAATATGGCACAAAGTGCTTTCAGAGCCTATGCCTTCGGCTGCATTTCCTTTTGAAACTGGGGAGGCCATTTTTTATTACTTTCAGCTCCTCTGCCTTTTCCACGAAAAGGGCTGCTGGCTGTGGAAAGACCCATGCCCCTTGCCTCTCTTGGGGTTAAAGGAAACTAGTCAGAGTTGTTCTGGTTTCATTAGATGCCTTAAAGAGGGCGTCCTGCAATATTTTTAACATCAATAAATTCAGAAATTGGATCGTCATATACCCAATCAGCCTTGTACCAAAAATTAGATCTCCAAGTTACTTACAAGTCATTTCGTAACTCTAATTTCACTGACTGTTCATAAAAGCCAGTTTCAGAGAAGATCTACTGATGATGTCATAACCAGAAATCGCAGCCTAGTCCCCCTTGCAAGCTACCTAACAGGACTTATTTCTCCCATTACATAAAATTGCAATTGTGCTGAACATTTGAAAAATGGAAAACTGACACTGGGTGGGTACAGGATACACAGGGCACAATGTGCAGATACAAAGTATTTAAGAATGTGATCGGCGGGGGGGGGGTTGGAATGCAATGGCAAACATGGCTTTAGAATGACAAAGTTGTGTGCAACTTTTAGCATACTGTAGGGATAAGATTTCAGAATGCCACCAGTCCACAACTGTGGAATGCAACAATAACTCAATCTCAGAAAGTAGCTGGGATACATAATTTTGGAATGTGGCAGGGAACCTGAAATTCAGAATGTGGCAGTATCATAAATTTTCAGAATGCAGCAGAGATTCGCAATTTAGAAATGCTTGACACATACACTAGCTGCAAAATATAACAGGAATATGCAGTTTCTTACTGCGTCATGGATGCGTAATTTCAGCATGTGGTGGTGATGCACAAATTTAAGAAATGTGATTGGGATGATTGATTTCAGACTGTGGTGGCAACATGTGATTTCACAATGTGGTGTGTACATGGAATCTCAGAATGTGGTGGGGACGCAGTTTCAGAATATGATGGTCACATGCAATTTCAGAGTGTGGCAGCAAGGAACATTTTTAGAATGTGGCTGGATGTGTACTTTTGGAGCATGGCAGGAAAATGCATTTTTGGAATGTGACAGGTTTGCAAAATTTTGGAATGTGGCCGGGATGCACAATTTCAGAATGTGACAGGGATGCACAATTTTAGAATATGGCCTGGACATGCAATTTTGGAATTTAACAAGAACACCCATGTTCAGAATGTGGTGCATATGCACAATTTTGGAATATAGTGGGAATGCAGATTTTCAGAATAAGACGAAGAGGGACAATGTTGGAATGTAGCAATATAGCACAATTTCAGAATATGCAGGGAAGGTACAATTTCATAATGTGGTGGGGGCTCGAGCTGCCCCGGTGGCGTGGAGGTGTGAGACATCATGCTGTACCTCCTTCCACGCCGACAACCCATGTTCGAGGTGTGGGCAGGTCACCGGTGGTTGGCGCGGGTGAGAGAGGATCAAGCGTCCGGAGGACAGCTCTCCTCTCCCAGGGAGCAAGGGATACAGAGGCCGGTGCACCTGGGTCCCTTATGATGAGAGAAGGGGCGGAGCAGTCTACTACGTGTGGGTGGAAGGCACAGAGGTCGCCACTGCCTCCAGGAGAAAAAAGAGGAGAAAAGATCAGCGGTTGGATGACGCCTGCAGGCGCCGCCCCCATAACTATGCAGCCACCTCCAGAACCGGATCTGTGTCAGCTGAGAGGCTCCCATACAGGTGGAGGGGAGCAAGGCCAGGAATGGGTGGATGGGGCTGGGTGGGGTTGGCGAGAATGTGGGCCACCCAGGAGGAGGAGAAATCCAGTACAAAAAAAAAAAAAAAAGAATGTGGTGGGGGCATCCAGTTTTGGAATATGGCTAGCAAACGCAATTTCAGAATGTGATGGAAATACATGTGGTGAGGACGAGCACCGTTTTCGATTGTAGTAGGTACACCATTTCAGAATGTGTCAGTAATGCACAATTTCAGAATGTGGCTGGGATATACAGTTTCATAATGTGGCTGGGATATACAATTTCGAAATGTGGCGGGGATGTCCAGTTTCAGAATGTGGAAGTGATACAATTTTGGAGTGTGGTGGTGACAATTTCAGAATGTGGCACTGACTCACGACTTCAGAATGTGGTGGGGATGTGCTGTTTTAGAATGTGGCTGGTACATGCACTTTTGGAATGTGGCAAGTACAATGTCAGAATGTGGCAGTAACACACAATATCGGAACGCGGCAGACACACACATTGTCAGAATGTGGTGGGGGATGTGATGCACAATTCTGAAATGTGGGTATGCACAATCCTGGACTGTGGCAGTGACAAACAATTTCAGAATAAAATGGTGTGTCCTGTCACATGGTGACAGTGTGCAACCCCACTATATTCCAAAACTGTCCCTGTCAAATTCCTGAAAGTGCATCCCTGTCACATTCCAAGACTGAGTGTCCCCCACCACATTTCAAGACTGCGCATTCCTGCCACACTCTGAGATTACAGCCACCCCAACCCCAACATTCTGAAATTGTGTGCCACTTTAACATTCAATAGTTCGAGCCAGCACTGATTCCAAAACCACCTCCTGCGCATTCTGAAGTACAGTATCATACGTCTGAACATTCTGGAAATGCATGGACTTCACCCAACCCTGAGTCAATTTATTTCCAATGATTATTAGAACTACAGTTCCTTAAAAGTTTGAGAAATAAGCCCTATAAAAGTTTCCCGACAGGGAGGACTAGGCTGTGGAGTTCTGGTTCTGACATCATCAGTAGCTCGTCACTGAAATTAGGTCTTTTTGAAAAGGGAGTGAAATCAAGGTTACAAAATGGCTCATAGCTTTTATACAATGTAACAAGAGATCTAATTTTTGGTATGATGCTTACTGGGGATATGCAGATTCTTATTCTACAACGTAACACTTTTGTCTGGACACCCTCTTTCAGAGAATTCTCTACCTCCTGTCCGAATGGGTAAGTGCCATCGAAGGGGACATTCGTAACCTGCTGCTGGATATCCTGCATGAAACCAGCAGTCCACAGCCAGGAATGCCGCCTGATGCAGATACCTGCAGCTGCAGAGCGATATGCTGCATCAAAGACATCTATAAAGGCTTTGAGCTAGTGCCTGCTAGATTCAATATCTTGCTTAATAGTTAATAGCATTTCTTGTTTAGTTTCTGAATCTGGCAGAGCTTCTTCCAGAGACTTTAGCTGGCTCCAGAGGGTATCTTTATACGTGGAAAAATGACCACGGTAGCTACCGATCCTCATGCCAAGTGTAGCTAAAGCATAAGCATGCTTGCCATGGTGTCAATCTTGTGCGACTCCTTATTAGTAGGGTACACAGTGACCTTCTTGGGAACTTTGGTTTTGTCATTCTCTGCAAGAATTACAACAGCATCAGCTATGGCCTGAGTGAAATACACTGGTTTATTTTTAAGAGCAGCGTATTTCTTGTCTGCCTGCTTGGGGACAGATGCCCCAGTAGCAGTCTTGTGCCAAACCACATCAGATAAGGTCTCAAGGGAAGGTTTGAATAGAATTAAACTGACTGGAATATTAGGCGCATTTAGGAACTCCAGCTAGAGGCACATAACCAGGTCAATGGCTGCTGGCTCAAAAGCCAATGCCGAATTCAGATTTCTGAGTAGTGCCTGGAAAAAAGTTATTTCTGAGGAACAGACACAGCAACTGGTTCTGAGACCTCTAGACCATAAAAAGAGTCATCACCCCACCTTCACAGATAATAAGTTCAGGCTCTGACTCATCTCCCACTACACCCTTCTTGCAAGGGGGATAGTAGAGAGAGGGGTGTTGCAGAGTTGACAGTACAGTGTGTGGTTGTGGCAAAACTGGCCCATCAAAGAAGTTGAAGAACCAGTGCCAGTGCTGGCGACAGAACTGACACCGCAAGTGGCACCAGGAGAGTTCCCAGCACCACAAGCACACGTGACACCATACTAAACATCCGGTCAGGCCCTAAGGGACCTGAACCCAACACTGGACATGGAGTCGACAAACCCAGCTGGCAAAGGAATGCCAGCGACGACACCATGGCAGTCCTCTTCCCCTGACAGGATGAAGGTGACACCACAAGTGGGACACGCATCATCAGTGCTGCTCGTGGCAATGACCTGGAGGCCGTTACCACAGCTGAACACATTACTGGGCCCAGAGGCAATGCTAGCAGAGCAAACCCAGCCAACTCCAAAGGGTCAGGGACCTGCGCCAGAAGCAATGCCACATGGGCCAAATACTGCACCCACTGCTCCACAAGAGCTGCTCAATGGTGTAACTGCTTGCCGGAGTCCTACCTAGAAGATAGGGGAAGGCTCCTGGCCACAGATAGCGACCTCACAAACTTGGATGTCCCTGGTGTCATCGGTGATGATGGGGGGGGGGGACCTTTGGCCCACAGAGGTCGAGCATCTCTCACAATAGTCCTCATAGAGGGCAACCTCAACTGGTGCCATTTCTTCCTCTTCTTACGAGAAGAAGAGGCTGAGGTCATGCAGTGCCAGGACCTCACCACTGAGCATGTGCAGGATTAGTACTGCTTTTTTTTTGTACTTACAAGAGGACTGTCTTCCCTTCCAGGTACTGGACTGCTGGTCATCTGAACCCCTCTCCAGAGAAGGGGTGGACCGGGCAGAGCCCCCTGTAGGAGAAGCCTGCCTTCTCAGGCTCTGTACAGTCCATGGCTGACTGTTTACACGTGGTACGGCTGAGAGAGAATGACATTTTTTTATTTGAAAGAAAGTTAAACAGAGACAAAAATAACAAATTCTAAAGTTTAAACACTAAAACTGAAGAACCGAAGGCTACTGCTGGATAGACAGTGAAGTGAAGTTCTAACTCCTGTCGGCCGAGCAACGTCATTACTGATATGCAATCGAAAGTGGGAAAAAAGGAACTAAGGTGGCTGGTGCTTCTGTTTACCAGCGAGCACATGTGTCATCGTGTGACAGCGTGCACACGGTGCCTACTGCGTCACCAGCCCTCTGAAAAAGTTCTGGCTCCCACTGGGTCCTGGTACTTCCAGCTCAGATCCACTAGTGGGAATCAACGGTGAAGACTGATTCTTGGAAGATAATCGTTTCTGCCCAAGTTCTGTGATAGATGTTCCAACACATCTGGACGTGCCTGCCTGGAACCCTCTGATGGAGGAGACTACTGTTTCTTGCGTGTAAGAGAAGACCACTCTTCTGTGTCCTCCTCATTTGATCTTTCTTGCAAAAACGATCACAAAGATAGCAAAGTAGAAACTTGTGCAACTCTCTGCTACTGCTGCCAAACCAGGCCACCAGAGGTTTGGAGGCCAAAACAAATTAGCACTGGTCTTGCAAGTCAGATCGTCACACACAGTGCCTGTCTCAAAGTCTTATTGCATGCTTTACATTTTTTATTTGTTAAAAAAGGGCCTGCAGAATGCCATGGTGTCTTGTGTTCTAAATTCTGCATCAAATTTGTTGAGTAGTTGCATCGATTTTGCTTACTGAAGTGACCTTAATATGTACTCGCTGGAGGAGAGGAGGGAGAGAGGAGACATGATATAAATATTCTGGCACCTCAGAGGCATAAACAGGGTGCTGGGAGAGAGAATGTTCCAATACAGGAGGAGTACAAGAACTAGGGGGCATGACATGAAATTGGAAGGTGGCAGATTAAGAGGGAATGTGAGGAAGTTTTTATTCACGGAGAGGGTGATGGACGTATGGAATGATCTGCCACCACAGGAGCTGGTGGGAGCAAGCTCTGTGGTTGGATTTAAACATGCATGGGACAGGCATAGGGGAACCACAGGGGTTAAGTGGGGTAGGGTCAAAAGCTGTAATCAAGTACAGGACTTATAGGCAGACAGGATGGGCCTATTGGTCCTTATCTGTCGACAATTTCTAGGTTTCTATGTTTTTACTTGTGTCACTTTTCATGTACTTATGTCAAATGTTTTGTGCATTTGCACCCATTTCTGCACACTTGCACCAATTTTTATGCAGCTGCACCTATTTTCTCCACACCTGCAGTGATTTCCTGCAGTTGCATCCATTCTTCTGCAGTTGGGTCAAGTGTTTGATGCAATTATATGAAAACCTACCAGAAATGACGCAAACTGGATAAACATGCTGCAACTGTGTCAAAACGGTGCGTCAAGAAACAGAAAATTAAAAATAAACTTAAAATTAAAAGTCTAACACACACACACCAAATAAAAAAACAAAAAAACCTCGAAGAGATACATAAAACTCCCAGGAATGAGGGAAAAAGGCAACACGAGCAAGTCTATGACAAGAAAAAACTGCGCAGATGATGCAGAGAAGAGAGGGAAATCTGTTCCAAAGGAAAAAAAAAATGCGAAAAAAAACCCCACTTACCTAGGTACCATGCTAAAAGCAGCTCAGAAAAGCAAGACCTTTTTCATTTATCTTACACCCCCTGAATACATAACAGGAGCACAGGCAGTGACTGTCTGGTACTAACACAAAATGTAGTCACAGGCATGTGATTGGCTGGTAAGAAACACACAGGGGGGGCACAGACATGTGACTGGCTGGTAATAAACATTGTGGGAACACAGGCATTTGATTCCCTGGTACTGAGCACAGAGGAGGAGGAACTGGCACCTGACTCCTTGATACAACACAATGGGGCACAGCCACGTGATTGGCAGATGCTACAAATGTTGGCACAGGTACATGATTGTCAGGTAATACAGAATGCGGGCATATGGATTGGTTCTAACCAGAAGAAATTTACTGCCACTGACAGCTAGGAAGAGGGAGTATTAAAGAGCTCACAGGCAAATCGAGGAAGATTTCTTTTCAGTGCCAGCTATTGGGCATGTACCTGCAGGTCTGTCTGCTTAGTCTGGGACATCATGCCTGTGCCCATGGAGGTCTATCACCTTGAGCTTTTCTTTACAGCCTCCTGTACCCAACTGTCCCAGCCAGGACAGCTGCTGTGCTCACAGTTGCAATGCAAGGAGACAAAGTTCAAAGGGTTCACAGTCCATTAGAAAGAAAAGAAAAAACAATCACTAAATGCTGGGCAAAGTTTGTTACCTTAATGAGACTGCATACCTTTCAAATGAAACTTGTACTATCAGCAACTTGCTTTTGATAAGCCAGAGTACCTAGCCTATTGCAGCACGGCCATGTGACTAGACTGGTAGCAAGTACAACAAGACAACATTAATGCATATTAATTATTGTGGGGAATTCACTCGGATGAAGGTACAGCACAATCAGATGTCCTGCCTCAAAGTTGGTACAGGAATAAACATACCACCAACAGACTACAGGTCCCAAGGAGTTCTCCTAGGGACCATCAAGAAATCCTGAACAACGTATCCCATCCCTTCCCTGCAAATTGTGAATAAAAAGCTTAGAGGGCACACACGTGTTGCCTTTACTGTTCACGTGTCAAATGTGAACTGAAATTTATACAACTCCATACAAACCCACAATGTAAATTCATTTCTGAGACAAACAGCAAATGCCTACACATACTGTTTCTGAGCATGTGCCTTCCTCTGTTACACTCTGTGGTTTATACAGGGTTAGAAAATTAGAAATTCAAATTTTGCCTCAAACTAAGTGCATCACCTGACCTTTGTGTTGGTCTCCTGTTTGATGTTTTTTTTTTTTTGGGGGTACATTGCTTAGCACTTCCAGATGCCATATCTTTATCTTTGTTTCACCACACCAATTGTTCATTGTGAACTCTATCTTATTTTAAAAGCTATCAGTGGATTTCAGGTTCTGTTGCGCAAATCCTGGGTGTACCACGTGACAAAGTTCACGCCAGGACACAACCAGAGTGTTCAGTTTAATTTACTGAATGACATAATAACCTTCACAACCCATTACAAACAGAGATATACAACCAGAAACAAAGTGCTGCCTGTATCAAACACTGCATCTGATATAGCTGATTGCCTGCCCTTCTGTATTTTTTTTTTTGCAGTGAACCCCTCAATTGTTCTGTGCTACACTGTGCACTAACTATTGTGTTTATTGTCCCTCCAGTTACTTGCTGTCATGTACGGTACTACTGAACTAATCTTTTAAGTGTAACATGTTCACATTATCTCCATCCTCTGCAAATTGTACGTGTTTTATTCACTGTTTGTATACTGTATGCAGTGTTGTATTCTAGGTTCCTGCTCACTGTATGATTTCATGCCTGTAATTAACATGGGCTCACCCAGTTACCAAAATTCAGTAAATAAATAAATAGACAATATTTCAAATTTCAGCCTCCATCATGCACCACTGCCTCATGTAAGAATGTAAGGTTAAGAGGGAGCACACCTACTGGTATTCAAACAGCCACATGACCACGCATGCCCTGTTATACCGAGCTGGTACATGACCTGGAAGACAATTATAAAGTCCTCCTCATATAGGACCAATTATTTTCCATTTTCAAAAAATGGCCAATTCCATTTGACAAAATCTTAAAATCTGTTTCGTTTTTTTTTCCACAAATTGAGGGCAAATCAGTACTTTTGTGCAAAGATTAGGCTCACAAGGGAGGGTGGAGTCCAAGTATCTGCATCACAGGAGGAGAAGGACCTGGGAGTGGTGATCACTAGTGACCTGAAGCACTCCACACAGCACAAGAAAGCAGCAGCAAAGGCAAACAAGATGCTGGGAGGCATATCTAGGGGGATCAGTAGCAGGACAGAGGAGGTTATACTGCCCTTGTACAGGTCACTGGTAAGGCCACATCTAGAGTATGGAGTTCAGTACTGGTGCCCACACCTCAAAAAGGACATTAACCTGCTGGAGAAGGGCCAGAGAAGGCTTACAAAGATGGTAGTGGGTCAGCAAGGTAGGGCATATGAGGAGAGGTTGAGGGCACTAAACATGTACTCCCTGGAAGATAGGAGACAGAGAGGGAACATGATTAGGACCTTCAAGTACTTGAAAGGGATAAATAAGGTTGATAAGGAACATCTCTTTAAGCTGAGTGGCGACCATAACACTAGGGGGCACAGTCTTAAGCTGGAAGGATTAGGAGGGAGGTCAGGAAGCACTTCTTCACAGAGAGGGTGGTGGACACTTGGAATGCACTTCCTGAAGAGGTCATCTCGTTGAAGACAGTGGGCAGCTTTAAGAGAGGCTGGGATAGGCATGGGGGAAAGTAAGGATCATGGGTAGGGAGGATGGGAGGAGTGGGGGAGGGGGCAGGGACATTAGCTCAAGCTGTGGATCCTACAATATGAGCAGACTTGATGGACCAAATAGCCTTCTTCTGCTGGCTTCTTCGTATGATCGCATGGTTTGTACAACTTGCCAGTGCAAAGTGGGGTCATTTGTGTGATAAAATGGTGCAGCTTTTTCATGAAAAATTGACTCTCAAGTGCTGATTTAAAAATGTTAAATTCCATTTTTTTCTGTTGTTTTCCATTGAAAATGGAAAATCATTGACACTACCCTTTATGCAAGATGTGGTATCCCTTGTTTCTGTGTCCAAGGCCATATATACCAATTTTTGCTATTTTTTAGCTTATTGTGATTTATTTTGTTTTGTCCTTATGTAACACCATCCCTCAGGTTGCATCTGGAAAACATCTCTAGCTCAGTGTGCTTTTACTGAACACTGTTAAAGGAAAGCTGTCTCCCGAAACCCAGATCCATAACCCCCCCAACCCCGATAAAGCTTTCACAAAAGAAACTCATATTTTTCAGTGGCTTTCTTAAAACATTTTTATTTTCTAAGTCCCACAATTTTAAAAAAACATGGCGTGTGCTGCGTGGCACCATCTCTTCTTATAGTACAGCTCTGCTCGTTTCTACAGAAAAGCATACATGCAAATGGTGCACAGTTGCATTCTAAGAGGAGATGGCACTGTGTAACACCCACCATATTTTAAGATCGCAGGTTTTAGAAAATAAATATTTTGTAAGTAGGGCCACAGGGAAAAAAAAACATTTTTACTGCAAAAAGCTTAAGGATTTGGGGTGGAGAGTTTGCAATATTGACAGCTTTCCTTTAAACAGCACCTTTTCCGGTATTTTCCACTGCAACAAGATTAAATAGGGAGCTCCCTTACCTCATGGGGAGCTCCTCCAGACTATTTGCGCTTTTTTAAATACAAGCCCCAAAGGAAGGAAAGGGATCGTAATTTGCCCGAGGGGCTGGCTGCACAATCCTTCTCTACTTCCTGACTCACTGATCCACCCCCTGCACTCCAACGTGTTGTGATGTCATCATAGGTTGAGCGCGTGGGTGCGCTCCATTTCAGATGCAATTTCCCAGATTGTAAATCATGTTTTTTGTGCCTACTGATGCCAGAGTTCAACTAACAAGAACCCTGCCCCGTAAACCACTCTGTCATCATCCCTTGGGCAGCAGTAAGCTCAGGGTATCCTCACTCCCGCTCCCAGAGGATTAACCTAGCCCCTTGCTTTTCTGGTTAGTGATTCAGTGTATCCATCATCTGTCTTTCCTGTTTTTCTTTTTATATTTGAACTCACAGTATGTTCAGATTTCAGCCATCCACATGTAGGACAGTGACTTCACAGTGCTAGACCCTTGTAAGGACTGGGTCATTCTGGTTTTCTTCACAGGAGGAGATCAGGGAATCGCTCAGAATGGGAAGACATGAGATGTGGGTGATCTGCTCCAGTTTGGGGCGGTTTTGTTTTCTCCTCCATACAGATACTGCACTGCTTGGTACTCAACCAAAGAGTGGGACTCTATGGAGGTGGGAAAATTACTTATCGTAATTCTAGATCTTCAAGGATTAAGAGTACCACTCACCCTCTACACTGTCCCGATTTTTCCTGCAATTCTTATTTTACCTTTTTTGCATGGGTCACACTTTCAAACCCGTGTTTATTCCTGCTCAGATTCACACAGACAGCTCTTCTGATTAAGGAGGTGATCCTCATTTACACCACAATATCGAGCACAGTAAGGGAATCGCCAAGTCAGCTTCCCTATTATTTTTGTATTCCCGCTTGTGCCATGTGCAGTGCCAATTTTTGGTCCTGTCACTATCCTTTCCCCTCCTTTGTGAGGAGAACAGTCCCTGTCAGGTGACTAGATATGTCAAGATTAGCCTTCTGGATGTTATCTACCTTATTCAGGTGCTCCTCAGTGTCTTATACTTATCACCAGTCTATTTAACTTACAGCAGCAGTTTTTCACAGTGGTTAGACTGGAAATGTTTAGGTGGGGGAACACTTATACAGCATCTAGATTTTGAGGTGGCGGAACTATTTCTAGGTGGGGGAGCTCTCCTATAGTAGTCAACAGAAAAGGATGACAAAAAGGTGGTGGAAGTGTCACAGTTTTTTTAAGAGGTGGTATAAAGGAGTTCCTGTGGGCTTCTGCGTAATTTAACCTGTTTTTTCATGCAGTACATAATGTTGACATTTCAAAAGAATAAACAAATCCGTTTCTTCTTACCCCTCTTGATTCTTCCCTTTCTTTTTCTGCCAGCTCCTCTGGTAAAAAATTAAACTTGGCAGGTGGAACTGCTGGTGCTGCCTATCTCCAGCAGTGCACAACAGCCCATATATTTTACCCCTGCAGTGTCCTACAGCCTCCTAAGCCGATACCGCTACTTTCATAAGCTGCTACTTCAATGCAAACAGAGCACATTGCACGGTTGCTCCATTTTCATTTCTGCGGCAACCTGTGCAAGTAGCGCTAGCTGTGCGATAGCCACTGACTGATACTAATCAATGATGTCACTGGTTGAAGTATTTATAATGGCCCAACACGGGGCTATATACAGAGCACGGTTTTGAAGAAAAGGGAGAACACACATACACACAATAGCTGTACAGGAAAAGAAAGGGGTAAGTAAATATGATTTGGAACTGCTGTTATGTTTCCGCTCCCCTTTAGAGTAGTGGTTCCATTTTTGTAAGCTATTACACAAATACCGTGGGGTCAGCCAGCTTTACCAACTGATCACATGCTGATGGGTTAAAAGCAATATGGAGTCCACATTACTGAATTTTTTTTTTTTTTTTTAAACACAAACTATAGCCGGCCCACCAACATAGCGGTAGTGCCACAGTCTGCGGCACTAGTGACCTGTGTTCAGAAGCAAGCCTGGTGCGTTACAGGATCAGACAGGGGGGAGGCTGACTAAGCATCCTAAGGACTGCTCTCCTCCCCCCGGGGGTCGTGGTTTCACAGCATACTACTGACACCCAGTGGAGGCTGGATGTCCAGAAGCTAGGATCACCTGGCTCAGTGGCGTCATTCACGGATGTCTGAGGGATGGGTGCAGAAGCACGCCCATCCCACGCTGACATCATTGCACATCCGTGCTCCTGAGGGAACAAAGAAAGCCCCTGATTCACAGAGCTCCATGAAGCCCCTGACCGCCTCCCAAATGATGCCCCAGGTGTAAGCCTCGGCTGGGGCCTCTGGCTGATCTTGTCTCCCCCCCAGGAGCCTCGCCATAGGGGGCAAACTACAGGCCACCCAACTGGGCGGCCTGGAGGAAGAGGCCGGGAGAGCGGTTTGGGTGCTGATTAGGGGGTATATCCACTGCTCGCAGATCGGAGAATAAACAGAGCTGGAAAAAAATATATATGAAGGATTGTATATGGTGACCCAACCCATTCAAAAAGGGCTGGGTGGAGGGGTGGGGTGCAACACCCCCTTAGGTGAGGAGGAACAGTTACAAATTCATGGATGCACAGCCGGGGTTTGGCTGCACTATTTAATCATTTAATCCTATAGATTACTAGTGGGCCCACCCATTTAACTTGGGTACCCAAAACCTGTACAGAAATATGATTATGTACCACATCTATAAAGACTGGAGCTGGCAGTATATCCTAGAGGTAAGAGTAATGAGCTGTGAACAAGCTTGATACATCCAGCAGACCTCAGTTTGATCCCCACAACCTCCACTTGCATACTGTGCGACTAAGCAAGTCACTTAACCTCCCCAGTGCTCCTGAGTCACCTCTGTAAATGGGCCCAGACCTCAGTGGGTCTTACCTGGTTACCAAAAAAAATTAAAATAAATATATATATCTTCTGTAGTGTCTGAAAATGCTGGGAAATAATTTCCAACTTAAAGTGCATCCCCTCCAAACACAGATCTGGCATGAGGCTGAGCCAGCTGGCCTATGTGGGAGCTCAGCATACAGACACATCATCAATTCCACCTGGGATTGGGAGTGTTCTATCTACTGTTCCGAGATGCACCTGAAAATGGAGTTCTCTCCAAATGTTTTTTTTTTTTTGGTCAATAAATTAAAAACCAAAAAATTTATATTGGAAGGATCCTAAATTAAATTTAAAAAAATTAATATCGGTGGGGCTCCTAAACAGACAGCGAACTGAGGTGAATCTGAATGTTTACAAGAAGGATGAAAATCATTGTCCAATGCACCATTATCTTTTTCTCTCACATGTACACATGTTTAGCACCCTTGCACTGCAAACCTACACGTGTACACACATGCAGCCTTGTCGCAAATGCAAAACCCACACTCATGCACTACACCCCCCCCCACTGTCCAGACATGTAATGCGTACACCTACCCCACCACATGCAGACATACACACCATCCATGCAACACACCAGTTATGCAATGAGCCCATGTGCAGGACCTGTGTGATGCACCTACCTCACACTCTTCCCATAAAACACACCACCACACATACACACCAGTAATTAACCTGTAGTAGGCAGCATTTTATTTAGGAGACTACACACCCAAACACGTGACAGACACAGTCAATCGTGTCTGTCGTCTATTGTTTAAGGTAAAGGGTGGGAAGCACTGAGCCCAGATGGACCAACGCCACCTCTACAGCTGGCCAAGTAATCCGGGGGCTCAGACATAGGCTGTTGTCCCCTGTAGGGAAGAGAAGCACAGGAGCCCTACGTACCGAAAGAATCCCTTGCAGCCCTCACACGTCATGGCATTGAAATGGAATCCAGTGGCTTTGTCTCCACAAACACCGCAGATACGAGGCACATTCCTGTCAAATTCACCATCGACGTTTGGGATGGAGGTGCTCACTGTGGTTACCTCCATGGCTGCAAAAACAGAATGAAAAGAGTGAGTACAGTACACAACAGTAAGGAGCTCCAGCAGTGGGCCCCACAAAAGGCAGATATATAGGACTCAAATGTTACATTCATTCAGTATTCCCAGCACACCAGGGAGTGTGGTGCTTTGGTCCTTGGACAGGGGTACTGACTGACTAGGAAGGATGTTGCTGCTACCGTAGCTCAGGAATATTTTCTGACCGGGGGGGGGGGACTTCATGACCAGGAAGGGTGGTGCTGTGGCCCAAGTTCAGGGGTATTTCCTAACCAGTGAGGGTGATGCAGTACCCCTCTCGGTGTCCACACATCTGGCTACCAGACTCACTCCTTCCTGCCACCAAGGACTGTCCAGACCTCCAGTTGGCATGTCACCTCCTCGGGGACAGCTTGTCCTTGCTGCAGTCCTCCAAGGGCCTAGAGGAGAAGCAACATGATACCTAGACAGCAATGAATGTATGGTACCTGAAGGGCATGCCAGCATGGGGGAGTGAAGGCGCCATTATCAGGCACACGGGGTGTGTGTGCGTGTGGCAGAGGGGTGTTTGTGAGTGTGAGAGACGGAGAGGGAGAGATCTGCGTGTGTGTAACAGACAAAATGAGCTTTCTTTGACAAGGAACCTTTTAGCAGTAAACAGTTTAAAAATGATCAGATATTTTCTTTCTATGACTCATTGCTACTGTACAGCCAGAATATTTTAGGAGTCCTGGAATGAAATGTACTGAACATACCAAACATTAGCAGATATTTTAGAGAGCCATTAACTGATGCCACCAATAATCACTTTAGCAGCCTCAGCTTTGTACAGAGTCACAATCTTTTACAAGAAAAAAAGCTAAATGTGTTGTCCTGCAGAATAAATTTATTTCTACCCTTTATGAGCTGCATGCTGCAGGATAGCCTGATTTACATAATGTACCTATTTTCCAAGAAAATCTTGAGAGGAAAATACAGCAGCAAAGTGGAACAGTTAAAATGTGGGCAAATTTAAAATAGCTGGGTGTTAGGGTACATTCACAATCACCGAAGAGTTACATTATGTAGAAGTCTCAGAAATTCTACATGCTAGAATGCCACTGTAAAAAAGAAGAAGCTTCAAATTTTAAAAGGAAAGTTCTAAGATTATAGATTTTCAAACATGAGACATATTAAGAGCTCCCTTACCTTTGGGGGAGTTAACTGGCAATAAAATGAAACTACTTCAGTTTTTAAATTTTAAATTTTTATCTAACTGTATTGTGATATTTTTAAAGTATTTATTTTTTCCCTTTAAACATAAAAACTATTGTGGCCAAAAAAAAAAAAAAAAAAAGCCACTCGGGAAAGATGATACTCAGACCCCCAAGGGGGCAGCCAGATAATACCTTCAATTTTCTGCAGTGCTGCCCCACCGCCCAGTGCTCAGATGTCTTGCGATGTGTGAGCTGGCAGAATGCTGGGACGCACTCCATTGTAGTGAGTGAGGCAGTTTTTATTTACATAGAGAATCAATGATGGCAAAGTGTAGCATATGAGGAAATACCATTGAGGGGTTGAACAAGTCATAAAGCCATGAGTCCGAAGGGCAAGTGGCCTTTACGAGCTTGTTCAACCCCAAGATAGTATTATTTCCTCATATACCATACTTTGCCATCATTTGTTTTACATAATACATAAGGCTGGACACTTTTTGCTGTGTCCTATAATGGCAACTAGTTAGGGTCATAAAACCCTACTTGGCTACCATCATATATGGGGACATAAATTATGGCTTTTTCAATGGGGAAAAGGGCCCAACATTGTATTATATATTGCTAGATTTCAAAGTCACTGCACTCTATTAACTGAGTGGTACCTTCAATGTATGCCAAAATAAAGTCATACATATAAAAATGTAGGAAAAAAATAAGAGGGCATCAAGAGACTTTGTCACAAAAAACAGTATGCTTTCGGTGTTGGCCAGAAGAAAAACTTTACAGGTCTTTTGCCTCTATAGTTGAAACCCCATGGAGAATGAAAGACTAAAAAATGACTACCCATAAGTGTACTGTAGTAAGCAGGGGTGCAGCACCGAACCACAAAATTAAAAGATAAGAAAAAACACATGACCTGGTGCAAACCTCAGGTGTCGTGAGGGCTTTGAAATTATTCCAACTGTATGAAACCAAGAACTGTATTAAATAGATTTGGCATTTTGTTCAATACACAGGTGTATAATCTAGCCACATACATAAAAAGACAAGGCAGTTTTATTTTAGGATGCCGTTTCCCAGAGTCTCAGGGTACCGCACAAATTATAAAACATACAATTAAGCAGTAAAGAAAATAATAAATGAAAAAATATATTGATAGATAAAATAAGTAAATAGCTTCAAGCAGTATATCATAAATATATATTGCTTAAATCATACAAACATATGAAAAGAGCCAACAGAAGAAGACCACCAGGTCTATCATGTCTGCTCGTAAATGATGCAGGGTCTGGTCTTACATTTACGCCACTCAGGTCAGACCCTGTGCCAGATTAAAAATGTGGAACTTTAGGGCCCATTGAACGGCCTTTATTGTGCTGGGAGAGCAAATGTGACAAGGCAAAGCATTTATTTATTTCATTTTTGTTGACCGGGAAGGAAGAATAGACAATTTTTTGCCTATTTTCAGCCTCGTCCCAGGGGGAGGGGGGATACAATTGGATGCCAACTGAAAATGAACCAGATTTTAAGCTGTTGGTGGTATTTTTAATGAATGTGGGAAATCTGGCCAGGATACCGGGGAAATTCCCCTACTCGTCAGTAGGAGTGCTGAGACTGGAGCTGTGATGGCCAGTCTTCTCTTGATTAAGCAGAGGATGGACCTCTGTGGGGCCGGGGAGTGGGTCTCCTCCTCGGTCTCTTCTTTATCAGAGGCCGACCTTCTAATGGAAATTGGAACAGATGACAACTTTGAACTAGCGAAAGAGATCTTACCGGAATGAAATATGGCAATGGAAGCCAATGACAAAGTAGTGGTGAAATCAGCATGACAAGACTCTCCTGGAGCTGAGGAACTCCGCAGCATCATACAGGAAGAAGAATGGAGCTTTTTGGTGAGGAGGAACCAATTGGAGCGAGCTCTCCACCAAGAGGGGAGCAGTTTGAAGAGAGCGAGTTGGTCAGACGATGTGGATTACTGTGTCACGGAGCCGTGGAGCAGATGAGAAATGGGGACACTGATGGTCTGCATGCAGAACCCTAGAAGAGCTCTCTGAGCAAGCAGGTACAGGAGAATGTTACTACAAAAGTCTTGGATGGGAGAGGGGAGTGTCAGCAATGGGAGATAGAAGAGCCAGTTTGTGGGCAGAGGAGTGACGCAGGCTTAGATGTGAATGGGTCAGAGATATCAGAGGTATATACAGGCAATGAGGAAGTGCCTATACTAGAGAAGAACAGTATTAATTTTAACGATTGGTACCACCATGGGGGATATTTTGAAGAAACCTGCAAACAAGGAGACTCTGGGAAAAGGGGAAAAAAGGGCGTGCGTCCCACAAGGAGGGGGTGGCCCAAACCACAGAACAAACTAGTGTGGACTTTGCAAACTCAGCTGCTGGGCCTTTCATCGGACAGCCCTGGTTAGGTGGGCGAAACACTACAGAAGGCTGGGTGGGTACGCAGTTTAGATGTCAATGGTTGGGAGGCCAAACTGCCCCAAAACTTTGGGGGCAAACCCACTGATGAGAGCAAGGGTATAGACCCGGTACCAGGTGGCGGGAATAGCATTCCGATTAACCCCTCTGTACTTACCCCTGGGCAAGTCAGCCCCATGGACATCACACAGAAAGCTCGGTGAAAGGCACAGGGCTGACTGACTGTATAAAGTAAATGGAAGAGGAACCAAGCGTTGAAGGAGAACAGGGTCTGGAAGATGAACCCCCCCTCCCCTGCGACACAGCAGTAGCACACCCCTCCAGCAACTGTTAAGAGAGCAGATGAGACAGTTGCCAACCGCAATACTGTCCCTACGTCACAAGTGGGAAGGCAACAGAGTACAGAATCTAGACACAGCGTATGGTCTGCAAATGTTAGGGAACGTTTATTCCTTGAAAGCGTGCGTCTGACTTCTGAGCCTGCAGCTAGACGTAATGCAATCTGTTTAAAATACAGAGGAGACATGAATGATGTCCCCGATAGACTCTTTGTGGGGTGTGCGCTGTTGAAAAACAGCATGAAGTATTACGCTTATGAAATATACGCCCTGATCCATGTGCCTGGAGACCTCATCTATGACACTGGTTTTAAACATCCTGCTGGCTTAGTACTGCTTCCAAAAGCATTCTAACAGTTAAAAAATACTGCATTGTGGAGACCGTTTTTAGCCATATACCGGACGAAACCAATGTTTAAAAGAGTGGCTGTAATTTTCCAAAATGATGGGGTAAATATGGCAGACATTCCGTACTGGATGAACCAACACTGTGTCGTTAATGGTTACCCAGAGCCCATCCTGGATGACGAACATTTGTGGACTGGAGGTTGGAAATACCAGGTGACCTTACGACAAGACAATGGGGCAATTAAACACCTCCCCAACTGTTTCTTTCTAGGAAGAGACAGAGGTACCGAATTCTGAGACAGAAGAGGTTTTTGGAGATTCTTGGATCTTGTTATTCTTTTACAAGGGGCATCAATAATTACTTCTGGAGGAGGCATGCCTTGCTCCTCCCTCTCAGATTCTGATTGGAGTATGACAGGTACAACTTCTGAGGTATGAGCTATCTCAGATCCTGTCTCTTGTGTCTGTGCCAGGGGAAGTTTTTCCACACCCTGATCCAGTACAAGTTCCATACAGGGCAGCCTTGCACCTGTTACAAGTGTGGGGAGGTGGGACATTTGAGCAATGTCTGCAACAAGCAAAAGTGTGAACTTTGTGGGGAAGTGGGGCACATCAGCGCACAATGTGCACACCCAATGAGGTGTAACTTGTGTGATGGGAATGGACACACCTTTAGGAATTGCAAATGGGCTTCACACAATAGCTTGGATTAAGCATTGCAAGCTGAACAAGGTGTGTATGTTGCCACTGCACAGAAAGAGTGTACGAGATTCCAAGACTCAGTGGCAAAAACCAATGCCCCAGATCCTAAACCTCAGAGGCCAGTTAGGACAAGGGCAGAACAGCGCAAATAAGTTAGGGACAAACTCTCTCCAGTGGATGTGGTCCCTACTCCATCCTCGGTTTTGGATATGCAAAACACAATAAAAGCAATTGTGCCACCAACACCTGTACTGGATCAGGGTGTAGAAAAACTTCCCCGGCGCTGACACAAGAGACAGGATCTGAGATAGCTCATACCTCAGAAGTTGTACCTGTCATACTCCAATCAGAATCTGAGAGGGAGGAGCAAGGCATGCCTCCTCCAGAAGTAATTATTGATGCCCCTTGTAAAAGAATAACAAAATCCAAGAATCTCCAAAAACCTCTTCTGTCTCAGAATTCGGTGGGAGCAGCTGAAACTATTTCGACAAAAAACGCCTACGAGGCACTGATGGACCTAGAAGGAGAGGAAGCAGGGGGAGACTCAGATGTGTCCTCGGTTACTTCCTAACAAACTGAGCTGCAGGGAAAATGAGTTTTGGGTGAAAAGCCCAAACTGAAGAAAACGGGGAAAAAAAGGAAATGACTTGGTCAGTGTACAGTGTTTTCTTACATTTAATGATACTAAATGGATGTAGGCATTAACCTCATTACTTCCAATGTGAACAGTTTTAAGCCTCAGGAAAAAAGGCAAATTACATTCTCCAGTTTGGTGGGGGTGTTGGGGAAGGAATGTTTATTTACTACAAGACACATGGTTACACACTTTACCAGAAATAACCCTGGCCCAGAAGGAATGGAGATGGGGTCCATCCTTATGGTCCATAGGAGAAGACAGCTGTACAGGTCTGGGTATATTGTTTATGAACATGCAGGTTAATATTTTAAAAGTAGCAGACCTACAGCCAAGCAGAACATTAATTTTAAATGTACTGTTAAATACCACGGCGTATAGACTAATCAACATGTATGCCCCTCAGTCTAAAGCAAAGAGAACATCCTTGTTTCGTGATATAAAGACCTTTCTATACATGTCAGCTGATTTTATGGGGAGAGGACTTCAACTGTGGTCTTACACATAAAGATTGAGGAACGTAAAATGGACAAACTATATTGCAATACCAACAAATTACAAGCAATATTACAGAGGAATATGATATGCGATATATATGAAAAATTTGGAATACAACCTGGGCATACCTTTCATAATTGCAAACTCTTGACCAGAATAGACTTTTGCTTTGTATCAGAGAGACTGGCAGGACAGGCGGTGGAATTGGTGCCCTTAGAAACCTCAGACCATTTGGCAATTAAGATGGTAATAGGAACAGTACAGAATTGTAAAATCGGTAGAAATTATTGGAAAATGAATGCGTCAGTCCTACAGGATGGCCACTGTTCCCTGGAAATACAAGCTTTATTGGAGGTGAGACAGGATATAAGGTTTTTATATGACAGCAGTATTGATTGGTGGGAGGACACAAACCAAGATTTAAAAGACCTGATAATTAGAATAACAAGAGGTACAGCGCGAACAAAATACATCCAGTACCTTGGGTATAGAGCAAAGTATATTAAACTCTTCATGCAAATGAGACAGACAGGTGTCAATAAAATGGAACAGTTAAATAACATAAAGCAACAGATGTTTGATTATCAAAAGGAAAACGTACGTGCTTTAGAAAAGCAACAAAAATGTGCAATGCAAGGAACCAAAAAGCACATAAACCCCTATGACCTAGACCAGCAGGGACGCAAACAAAGGACCATAATAGTCCTTAAAGACAGGAATGATCAACTTGCTGAAATGTAGCATGCAATTCAGCAAGTTGTGGAAGAACATATTAAAAGCAGTTTCCAGGCGGAGGGGACGGATGCACCCCCCTCCCTTTTTCGCACATTTGGATATTCTGGTACTAACGGAGGACCAGAAACAGGAACTAACAGGGGAAATCACACTAGTGGAAATTAAAGAGGCTGTTTTGAAATTATCAGCACATACTACACCTGGGAAGGATGGGATACCAAATGATTTTTTTTTATAAAAAATACATAGCTAGCCCCTATGTTACACGCAGATTTTTTGGCAACCCAACTGGAGAGTAGTTTAGGAGATAGTATGAGGGAAGGGGTGATGTTTTTTTGTATAAAAAAGGGGATCCACAGAATATAAAAAACTGGAGACCCCTTACCCTGTTAAATACAGATTATAAAATTTTGGGGGAAATTTTGACGGCCTGTCTAGCAAACACAGCTGCAACAGTAGTGACAGAAACCCAATCTTGTGCTGTTCCGACGTGGAGCATACAGCAAAATGTGACGTTTAAATCGAGAGATAATAGAACAAGGCCAATACATGGAATTAAGTGGGTGTTTGTTATCCATAGACCAAGAAACAGCATTTGATGCTATTAAACATGAGCATATATGGAGGGTCCTGCAACATTACCTTACTCCCTTAGAATTGGTGGACTAGATTAAGTTGTATACTGAAGCACAAGTGACACCATCAGTAAATGGACACGTGGGGGTCCCAATATACTTACTGTACAAAATGGAATCAGACAAGGATGTCCCTTGAGTCCGTTATTATATGTGTTTGGCTTAGATCCCATATTAAGGAAAACTGAAAATATGGATGAGGTAGCACCAATAGTGAACAACAAAGGATATACTATACCCCCAAATCATGGCATATGCAAATGATTGTTTGCTTACTCTGGCTGATCTAGAATCAGGACAAGAGGCTATGAAATTATTTGCCAACGTTAGACAGCTCACAGGAATTAAAATTAATATGGAAAAAAGTACAGTAAAGGTTTTAGGAGATGCACCATGCACCTCTGAATTTCCAATAAAAATACAAAAGGAGCCGATAAAGTTACCTGGGATACTTTTTGGTATGCCGGAAGCTGCACAATATAACTGGGATTTGGCACAGGATGCAGCCAGCAAGAAAATACAGAGATGGCGAACCTGGAAAATGATGAGGAAGAAAAGAATATTTTTATTAAAAGCATATATTGTGCCAATTTTTTATATGTATTGCACGTTTACCCTTTGCCCTTTCTAATGCATGTGAAAATGATGGGACTATTTTTCTCTTTAGTATGGGGGAGTCGGTTAAATCCGGTCAAACGAGCGTACACTTACAGGACTTGGAAAATGGGGGCTTAAACATGTTGCAGCCATTAGTGGGTTTTTTCGGGAATTTTTTCTTTTCCAACATACAACCCTTGCTATTAGGAAAATCAGAATTAGGTGTGAGGGTTATGCAGTCATGGGAAGAGAATTTTATGACAGCATGGGGACGTGGAAAGTGACATGTGACAGAAAAACAGCTGCCATAGTACATCCAAACCACCTTGAGATACATACGGTTGTGGAAGACAGAGTTAAAATGGTTCTTAACTGTGGGGTAAAAGAAATTTTACAATACTTTATAATAATAATAATAATATTTTTTATTTTTACCGCACCTTTCTAAAACTAAGGTGCCTTAACAGCAAACTTCGCAAAAAACAATAAAATAAAACACAAATACAGTAAATACTCAGTTCATAAAATTCAATAAAATATTCAATAAAATATCATCAGCTGGGATATGCCTGATACCACAAATGGGTCTTTAGGGCCTGTTTAAAGTTCTCCATGGATGCGCATTCCCAAAGCGGATGGGACAGAGAATTCCAAAGGGTTGGAGCCGTGTACATAAAAGCACGGGCCCCCAAAGATTTTAGGAAAAACCCTTGGAATCTCTAGCAAACCCTCATCCGCTAAGCCAAGTGATTGCCTAGGGCGGTAAGGTGCCAGAAACTCTTTCAAGCAGTCTGGGCCCAGTCCGTGTAGGGCTTTATAAGTCAGACGACGGACTTTAAAGGTGATCCGCCTCTGTCACCAGAGAAATATGACAAGTACGAGGAGTACCCATCAATAACCGGGCCGCAGCGTTCCGCACGAGCTGCAGATGGCGGATATCAACCCCTGGTAGCCCTAGATACAGGGAGTTGCAATAATCAAGGTGCGAGGTCACAAAGGCGTGGCCCAATGTAGGCAGATCACCAGACGGAACTAGGTCCTTAATCCTGGAGATGTTCCTCAGATGGTAAAAGGATGATTTAACGACTGCCGACACCTGCGATCGCAGTGTCAGCCCATCATCAAAAATCACCCCCAGGTTCCGCACCCATTCAGAGGTAGGGAGCTGGAAGCCACCCAGAAAGGAGTCCTGAAGGCAAACCAGCTCCCATTCCCTCTATCCAGCGACCCGGGTCCACAACCATCACTTCCATCTTCTCCGAGTTCAACCTCAGCCAGCTCGAATTCATCCAGTTCTGGATTTCAGTGAGGCAATTGTTAAATATCGAGAGAGCTCTATCCTGGTCAGGTGCAAAAGATAGGCAGAGCTGGGTATCATCAGCATAGCAGTGAAACCTCAGCCCATACCTTCTTACAATGTCACCAAGGGGCAGCATGTACACTGCGAACAACATTGGGGACAATACCGCACCCTGAGGAACCCCACATCACAGAGAGACTGGGCTGGAGGAATTAATCCCCAACACCTCCCTCTGAGTTCTGCCTGTGAGGAAAGATCTAAATCACCCGAGGACTGTACTAGACAGGCCAAAGATGAATGTCAGGTGTTCGAGAAGTACCCCATGGTCCACAGTGTCAAACGCTGAAGAAAGAGCGAGAAGGACCGAGATGGAACTTGGCTCTTTCGATTTCTTGCCATCAAGAGATCATTGAGCACCTGAACCAGCACAGTCTCAGTACTATGCCTATTTCGAAAACCAGACTGCAGTGGTTCATAAATGTCATGGATGGTCAAATGATTCTCCTGTTGTGTGGCCACTACTTTCTCAATCACCTTCCCCACAAAGAGAACGTTAGAGATTGGTCTGTAGTTGGCATGGTAGTCTGGGTCCAAAAAATCTTTCTTCAGGAGGGGTGTTATCACCGCCTCCTTCAGGGAGCCATGAAACTCACCCGTCTCCATGGAGCACCACACTATCTGTGCTAGGACCAGGCCGATAGTATCACAACAACCCTTTATCAGGGATGTTGTGCCCGGATCCAAATTACAGCATGTAGGGCACATACCCTGGACAATCCGAATGACATCAATGAACTCCGGCTGGTCAAAGGAACTCCAGGAGAGCCTAGGGACAGTGACCAGGTGCCGATCCACAGCTTCTCCCATAAAGGGTGCAGGTTGGAGTACTGCCCTGATGTCAGCCACCTTATCCACAAAGAAGCGAGCAAGCTCTTCACACTCTACTTGGGAACAGGCTCTTCAAACCTGCAGGCAGGCTGGGTTGCACAGTCTGTCTACAGTTCGAAAGAACTAAGCTGGACGGTTCTGAGAAGCCGCAATCTCCCCAGACAGGAACTCTGCCTTCTTACGGGAGATTGCGGAATGATAGACTTGATAATGTTCCATCTATCTGAGATGATCGGCATCAAAGGACGGATCTCCACCAACAAAGCTCTAATCTTCAACCTTGTCGCCGCATCTCCCTCGTGGTCCCATCAAACCATGGGGACAGAGGGTGAAGGGGGAGAGGATGAACATGGACAGGAGCAATGATATCCAGAGCCGAGGAGATGGCTTTATTATAGGTCAAGACCAAGGCGTCTGGGCCATGGTTCATTCCAGAAAGCTCTGATAGGTCAAGTACCGCTGCTGAAAAGTGTTCTAGAACCTGTGTTTTATGTAGATCCTACTATTGAGAAAACCTCTATACAGGAATGTATGACAGAGGCAAGAATACCTCTCAAAATGCAAGATACAATTTGGCTGTGAGGGCATGGGAAGTTAAGTGTGAGTGGTAACCAGAAACATAAAGCGCAGGAGGAAAGAACATGTTTGGAGGAGGACAGTCATGGAAAACTTGAAACAATGTGTCACTTGTATTTTGAACGTGCATTTATGCGTGATTTCTGGAAATCTTTGGACGTAATATGGGATATTAAATGTTTTTCGGAAATGACTAATGAAGTACTGGTTTATGGCCAATTAACAAAGAGCTGGAAAAATGGAAAAAAAGTACCATTTATGTGATTCTAGCCACTATTAAATGGGCAGTATGGCAGATTATATGCCAAAGGTTCTTGCAGCAAATGAATGTGCTACAACAGGTTCCGCTATTTATGGTACAGGAAGAATTAGACAGAATATATATGTATGAGAAAAATACAATGGGGGAGGCATTAAGTACCCAGCTATGGCGAGGAACAGACAGGGTGGGTTGACAGCTAAAAGAAAATGCTGTTCGATTTTTAGTATATTCATGGGGAGGGCTTCTTTTATTGTTGATTTTCTTTCTGAATGGATGGTGGAGTAGACACTTTTGGAGTGAGGCTGTTTTCTGTAGTAAACTTGCAGGAGAAGCAGGGTTTTATTTTTTTTTTTGGAACTTAATCTTTATTAGTTTTCCATTTTCAGTTCCATATTGCATTGTACTTCATTACAGGAGTCAACAGGAAAACACACAAATAGTTCCATACTAGTACATCGGTTGCAGGACATTATATAAGATCATATTTGTTTATATTTGTCCTTTTTATATCTTACAGGCTGGACAGAGTACTTGTGCTTTTTCCCAGATGATGAGGCTAGTCAGAAGCCCTCTCCCTCACCTACAGCCAGAGTACAATCGGCTCTGCTCCAACCACCTCTCATCCAGCCATTCCTTTCTCTCCGCCAACCAATACCCTTTCAATAAACTGATTTCTGAAGAAACAAGCTGGTGTTCTGTGTGCTTCCTATTTTCATCCAATATTTTCTATGTATGCTCTGTACAGCAATTTACTGTACAGTCCATACCCTATATTTATTTCAATTACTAAGAACATACAAAACAGGGAGTATTTACAAAGTGTAGGGGGTAAGCACAAAAAAAAAAAAAAAATTCCCCCCCCCCCAATAACATTTGCTCAAACAGTTTATGTCCAGGGTTGAGGCTGGGTCTTACAGGTATGGGATGGGGGCCACAGGGATTCTCATCCACCCACAGGACTGAAGGGTGTTATACTCTTTATTTCAACAGGAGTTGTTCTAATATTGGTGTGCCGTTTTTGGTCTCCACATACTCAAAGAAGGGAAGCCACCTTACATAGATACATAGATACATAGACAGTGTCGGCAGATAAGGGCCTATGGCCCACCCAGTCTGCCCATTTGAGCTAGTAAGTTCAGTTTATGTTTTCCTAGAAGTCTGTTGCCCCTTACCCCTGACCTCCAGAATTCCTTTATGTCTATCCCATGCATTCTTAAATCCTGTGATTGTTTCAGCCCCCACCACTTCCTCTGGCCTACCTTGAGTTAAACTGGTCTGTTTGGAGTCTGAGTTGAGCAGTCAGAGCCTCCACTGTCTTAATGTTAATTACATTTGACCACCATGTCACGTATGACACTTTGTCTGAGGTGAGCCATCGCTGTGTGATAGCTTTGGAAGGCTGCTGTCAGTATAAAGAATAAGTATCTTTGGACTTTTGATTTCACTCTGGGGCAGTATCATATGGGAACTCTGGTACGTGTTCTAGCTGTAAAATTTCTTTATTTGCTGTAATTATCTCCGACCAATAATTTCTTATCTTAGGGCAGCTCCAAAACATATGGAACTGAAAACCTTTGTCTGGGCATCCCCTCCAGCATCTATCGGTTTGGGAGGTTCCATATTTAGAAGAAATATCAGGGGTGATAAAGTACCTAGTTGAGATTTTCCACCTAAACTCCCTCCACACTGGGGAGTTTGTTGTTCTATGTACTCCTTGCCAGATTAAGCTCCAGTCTTTACTTGATATTTGATTCTTAATGGCTTGCCATTTATTTTCTACTGCTTGGATATGTAAGGAACCAGTACCTTCCTGTAATGTTTGAAGTATGTATGAAACAAATTTATATATATATATATACACACACACACACATCAACGGAGGTGCTGGGTTGCTTTGTATGGCACAGGTCCCTGCTGTATTAGTTATAAAATGCCTACATTGGAGGTATCTGAAAAAGTCTTTGTGGGGAATCTTAAACTCCTCTTGCAGCAATATGAAGGTTTTAACACTCTCCTCGTTAACCATTTGATGCAGGTATAAAAGCCCCTTGTCTGCCCACCTACCCCAGCAGGTATCTTTGTGGGTGGCTGGGAATTGCGGTAGGTACTTTAGTGGGATATACCTCCATGTAGGAGAAAATATCTCCCACCATTGCTTTGTCTTAAGCCAGATCTTAAGTGTAATTTTCGTCCAAATGTTACTTAGTGCCTTAAGGTCCGAGGCCTTTATTATCCAGGGTAAAAACCTCAGAGGTACCCAAGGGTGAGCTTTTTCCTCTAGTTTGTACCAACCCCCCTCCTTTGCCGGCTGCAGCATTTTTAATATTGGGGTTATCTGTGCCGCTAGACAGTACTTTGATAGGTCAGGAACTCCCAACCCTCCTTTATCCTTTGCTTCTGTTAACATGCACCACTTTTTACGCGGGCGACGCCCTGCCCAGATAAAATTAGACAGCCTTCTTCTCAACTCTCGCCACTCCACTCCTTTAATTGGGAGGGGAAGAGTAGAGAACAAGAATATGAATCTGGGCAAAATATTCATCTTTATTGCCTCAATTCTGTTCATGAAACTAAGAGGGACATTCTGCCATCTTTGTAGGTCCTCAAATACTTTCTCTTTTAATGCTTGGTAATTATACAAGTGCAACTTAGTCAGATCAGTGGGTATGGATACCCCTAAGTATTTAACTTTATCTTTAACCCATTTAAAAGGCAAAAGGTTTTGTAATTCTTTAATGTAGAGGCCCCTCCAGGCTTAAAATTTCTGTTTTTTCTATATTTACTTTAAAGCCTGAAGTCTTTCCAAATCTATCTAATATTTGAAGTACCTCTGGTACTGAGGTCTCAGGCTTTTCCAAATATATTACGGTGTCATCCGCACATAAGGAAATTTTATTTTCTATGTCATTAATTGATATCCCCTTCACATTTGGGTTTTCACGAATGGTCTGGGCCAGTGGCTCCATCGTAAGGGCAAATAGTAAAGGGGATAAGGGGCACCCCTGCTGTGTCCCTCTGTTTATATAAAAAAAATCCGAGTTTGTGCCATTAATTCTGACTCGAGCTGTTGGATTTTGGTAACATAGGGTTACCCATTTAAGGAAATTGCCCCCCACTCCCATCTTTGACATTACCTCTTTCATATATACCCAGTTCACCTGGTCAAATGCTTTCTCAGCGTCTAAAAACATTGACATGGGGCTTGTGTTTGGGGAGTGTTTATGCGTGATAATGTTGAGAAGTTTTCTGACATTGTCCTGCAGGTGTCTACGTGGTATGAATCCTGTTTGATCGGGGTGTACCAACAGTTCTATGTGTTATTGTAGTCTGGATACAAGAATACGGGTTAAAATTTTTAGGTCCTGATTAAGGAGCAAGATTGGCCTATATGATGCACAATGGGACCGTGGCTTCCCCGGTTTTGGAATAACTGTGATCAGGGCTTCTTTCCATGACTTTGGGAAAGTACCTTCTTCTAGGCTGGTGTTATCAATGTGAACTAACTGAGATATCAGGGTTTCGCTCAGCTTCTTATACCATTCGGCCGGTAGGCCATCCGGTCCAGGTGTTTTCCCTGTCGGGAGATCTTGTATAGCTCTCAAAGCTTCTTGCACCGTAATTGGGGCAGAGAGCACTTCCTGTGCTTTTGTGGGCAGAGTTGGTAATTTAATGGCGTCTAAAAAGGTTGCTGTATCTAGTCGGACCTCCTCCTCTACTTTACTTTAAGTATATAGCTCTCTGTAGAAAGCCCTGAACTGAGAGGCAATATCCACTGGTTTGGACCAGGACTTATCTGGATCTGACGTATCTCTTACAGCCGAGACGTGCCTTTCGGCTTGTCTTTTACGAAGGCGGAAGGCCAGCAGTCTCAATGCCTTTCCACCCATCTCATGATATTTTTAACTAGAGAATCTAATCGCAAATGCAACTGCCGCTAGCCTAGTGTAAAATATATATATATATATATATATATATATATATATATATATATATACTCTGTTTGACACTGCTCACTGAGCGGCTCCTCCCTTCCTTTCCCTACTTATTCCTCCTCCCTATCTCCTCCCTTCTACCCCACCAGCTCTCCCCGACCATAAGTTTTGCACCTTTTGTTATCTTTTAGCTCGTTGGAGATTGTACTCTATTGTAACAAAATTGTAATTGAACTGTAACTTTTTTGTTTGTAAGTACTGTGTCCCTTGTACTACTGTTCTGATGTCCTCTTTGTGACGAGGTACCTTTGTAAATGAGCCTCTGGCTCAAAGGTTTCTAAACTGATGTTTAACTAACTAACTAACTAAATAAATAAATAAATAAGGTGTCCCTCAGCCCTTCTATTCTCCAATTCTTGTAATTCCGACCGGACTTGAGTTAAGTCCTTTAGAATTTTAGACCCTGTGCCCTTCTTATGTATGGCTTCCAGTTCAGACAATTTCTCCCTTAGAATCTTTTCTTTGGCTTTTGCTTGTCTTTTCTTGGCTGATGCGTAACTAATTATCTGCCCCCTAACTACCACTTTTAGGGTATCCCACCAAATCATAGGTGAGCAATTTTCTATAGGTGAATCTTTCTCCAAATTTTCTGTTGTTGTAATCATAAGTTTTTTAAAGGTTTCCTCATTTAGTAGAGAGACATTAAGTCTCCATAAGGGCGATTTGCCTTCCAGGCCAATAGAGAGATCAATGGAAACTGGGCTATGGTCAGACAGAGTAACCGGGTGTATTCTAGAGTGCGTAAACAAGTGCACGTCTGTTTTGAGTGTAAGGAAAAGATCTATGCGCGAATAAGAGCTTTGTGCCCCCCCAAAAAAAGTGTAATCTCTCTCTCCCCCATGTTGCGTCCTCCACACGTCCACCAGCCCGAATTCTACCATTAGTGCTCTAAGTTTTTGCTCGCTGCTTTATTGGTGTTTTGGCTGCCTGACGAGTGATCTAACTGCGGAGAGGGCACAGTGTTAAAATCTCCACCCACTAGTATCTGGCCCTGGGGCAGATCAGCTAGTTTGTTGAAGACTTCTCCTAAAAACTTTTCTGTACCCACATTTGGGGCGTATATGTTTACCAGGAGTAACATTTTATCCTGTATCAAACATGTTACCCTAATAAATCTGCCTTGGTACCCTTCCTCTGCAGAATGTACTTTCAGGGGACTGTTGCGCCTGAACAAAATCGCTACTCCCGTCTTTTTATTTGTCGGGTGAGACGCTGCCACAACTTGGCCCACCCACCTCCTCCTAAGTTTAGTGTGTTCCAGCTGTGAGAGGTGTGAGTCCTCTAAAAAGGCAACATCGCATCTCAGATGTTGAAGCTCCGTTAATAATCTAGAACGCTTGATACCTCTCACATTATATGATATAATATTCAGCGGAGACATAATGTGTGTAAAAGTGTATCAGCTGTGAGCCAAAACCTCAGCCTACTCTCTCCCTTCCCCATCACCCTCCATCCAACCTGCAAGACCCAGAAATTAAAAGTTAAAACTGTCAAAACTTTAAATTGTAAAAAATTAACTACAAACTTAGAACCTAACTGTGGTACTATCACAACAAGTAACCTTAAAACTATATACAATGAGTTCATATCGTTTCCCATGACTTCCATGTGAAATCCCACGGTGACACCGTGGGGGTCAACTTTGACCCAATTAGTGCCCCTTACATTTGGGGCAAGAGGTATATGTTGTCTCCCTAGAAGGGAGTTCCTACCACCCCTTTTTAACCGTCACTAAAGGAAGCATCCCAAATTGTATGCTTGATATCCAATTTTCCTTAATTCCCCACCCCCTCTTTCTTTTATATTCTTACGTCTCCCATACCATATTATTTCCTCCCCCCGCTTATCTCCATCTTTGAGAATGCGCCTTTATTAAACATGCTGAAGTTTTGTTGCAGTACTTCTGCCCTTCCTAAAATCCCTTAGATGGTTTGTACCCCTCTTAGCTGTGTAGTTGATGGTCCTCAACTGGGTTCCTCTTGTCTGAGACAGTTAAGCCCTCTCCCGCTCTGCGCATTTATCCCCTTTTTCCCCCTTTTTAGATTCACATGGGAGTCCAACTGCAACGTCTAGGTGAGGCTTTTCGCTTCCCTCGATCGTCCTGCCTCCTTCGTTTCCCATTTGTCTGTCGCCTCCCTCCCCCACCCTCTAATTACCCTTTACCAAACCCCTTCGCTTTTTTCTTACACTATCCAGGAGGGAAGTGGCATTCAGGCCGAGGTCAGAATTTTCCTGCCATACCTAGCTTTAGTGAAGTCCCTCGATGCCTCTTCCAGCTACAGACAGAGGGTATTGGACGATTGCTCTCTTATATAATCAGAGAGCTCATCTCTGCCCTCGTCTCAGCCCTTGGGTCTGCCATATTAATACATTTAATCTTTTGTCTCTCCCCTCTATTTTTGCTCTTAAACCCTTATGGTCGAGTGCTATGCCATCCGGGGGTGTTTTAGATCCTAAGTGCACCTAGACAGGCGAGAGGATACAAGCAGGCCCCAACCTCTCCACCTCACCACCTAAGAACTCTCGGTTCAGACTCTAAACGTGAGCCCCCTTTCGTCCCCCCCACTGTTCCAGTCACCCATCTCCATCACTGTACGCAGGAACTGTTCCATTAATGCTTTGGTCCTGTTACCAATCACCATCATCCTCTTTCCTTAGCACCTAAGGTAGCCCTACCCCTTCCCCCCCCCTCGCAAGTTCCACCCCTCCATCCTTTGAACTATCCTCAGATAACCGCTATATCGGTTTTTCCCTTTCTGAGGTTGGGAGATGCCGTATCCTGGGCTCTTGGGAACAGAAACAGGAGGCAAATATGTCTGCACCACTTCTTCAGGTCCCTCCCATTTCTGGGATAAGATCCCCAACACAAGAACGTTCATTTCTTTATGGAGGAATTACTTTCCCTGTGCCTGTATACCTCCCTTACTCATAAAAACTCCTCCCTTTACTGTTTAAGATCACTTTTCAAGGCCCTGTTAATTTAAAGTCTGAAGGAAAAGCACAGGCCTGCACCCGGGGACCATGCTTGGCAGCAACCAGTAAAAGTGATATAAAAGGGAAAAGTCAGCACAGGTCCCACAGCAAAAACCAACACCCCCTCCCAGGCCTCACCAACAATCGACACCAAGAACAAAGGAAGCGAGAAAAGTTTCTCAAGGTGCTATAAGTGCTTCAATTTATTTAGATAAATACACCCTGCTTTCATTAAAATGCTGTTTGCTTCACAGCATCACACTCCCTTGACATCGATTGTTGGCGCAGCCCAAAAAGAGGCACCACCCCCGCTGCAAGACCCATGTCGGCCTGTTAATTTAATCTCATTCATATTTTCGATTGCCCACTGTTCTCCCGCCTCCCCCTTCTCTCTGAGAATCTCCTTCATGTTAAACCAACTAATAATATACAGTAGCTTTAAACTTCTCAGTTTATACTCACTTCTCATTCTTCCCCCCCAACCCCCATACTTTGCATTAACCATATAAGCTCAGTTTGTTCTTTTAAATGGTCATTCCCCCGCAACGAACATTTCCAGTCCTCTCGCATCTATTCTCAGCGGCAAGTTGACATCTCAAGCGATTGATTCTGACTACTGTCTCCATGCAGGCGTTGTTTTGCCCGTGAAATCAGTTTTTGGATGTCCGAGGAAGCCTCTTGTGGATAAGATCCGGGAGTCATTCTCTTCCAACCTCTAGAAGTAGGAACTTTAGACCACATCTCTGATTTAAGCTTATTTTCCAGCTGTCGCATTTCCAGGTCGGGAAGGGATACATCTAAATTTTGGAGAACTTGCTTAGCATCCACCAGGTTAGGAAATATTTTGATGCCTGTGTCCAAGTGCATTTTGATCCTGGCAGGGAACATCAGTTGAGCCTTGACTCCTTTTTTAAGCTTCAAATCTCTAATAACACTTAACTGCCTGTCGCTCAGCTTGTAAGGCCGAGGAGAAGTCTTGGTCGAAGAAGATCGGTGCATCTTTATATTTAAGGTCTCTGTGTCTCCAGGCTTCCAGTAAAATCCAATCTTTGCTTTGAAAGAAGACCATTCGCACTATTAATGAACGTGGCCTGGTAGTTGGGTCTTGGGGCTTCACCACGAGAGATCGGTGTGCTCGATCTATGTCTAGCTTAATATCTGAGGGCAGGGAAAGGACTGATCTTAGGACATGCTGCACAAAGTCGGTCGTTGAGGGGAATCCCTCTTCCGCATCCTCTGGTACGCCGTGGATCCTGAAATTATTTCTTCGTGAACGATTCTCTAAGTCCTCCAGCCGACGCTGCACTTCCCTATCCCTTTGAAGTAGTAGCAGCACTAATCTATCTGAGCTCTCTTGGGCCTCTGAGACTGTGGTGAGATTGTGGCATTTAGCGATACCTTTTTATTTAGCGTTTGTACATCTTTTTTAAGATCTGCCAAAGATGAATCAATTCTGGTGACCGTGGATAGAATTTGTTGCAGGGTTCGCTGTATGTTTTCTGGATCAACGGTCTCCAATGTTTCGGGTTCTCCAGGACTCAGAGGCTGTGCATCTTCTGTGTGTCTGGGCCGCAAATCCTTCCATATCTTCATCAAGTACAAGCTGTTTCAATTTCGCTGAATTACTTAGAGACTTAGAGCTTTTGCCGCGTTGTTGCTTCCCTGCCATCTTAGGCTGTCCATTAGATCGATTTTCAGGGATAGCCAAATGGTTTATTTAATGGGAGATAATAATTTTAATTAGGCGGGAGCGGAACTGTTGAGATGATCTTGCAGTCATCCCAGTGACGTCACCGGGAGTCCAGCAGGGTTTATTTAACTCTAAAAATTGATTAGCGTTTTGCTCATAAAAGTGCTAAAACATCGTGAAAATGCATAGCACTTGCCTCACTGTATTTAACAAACATAACACTTCAAGAAAACCTATATAAATACTTTCACTACAGTTAGTGTTGTCCCAAGAAAAAAACTGCTAATCAATTATTTAAAACCCTGAGAAGGTTTTTTTTTTGTATTCTTAGTTATTATAATACAGTTCTATTTAAGTTATTTATATATTGTTTTTGGTGTATGTTACCCTTTGAATGCTGCATGAAATATTGGTTTGTCTTTGTTACTGTTTTTGAATTTCATTAAAAATTTCCCCTACTCTTTTAGAGAAGTGCCATGGGATCTGAACTACCACCAGAACAGGCAGATGGGACCTTGGTTTAATATCTCATCCGAAAGACGGCACCTCAGGAGTGCAGTACCCCCTCATGCTGCACTACAGTGTCAGTATTAGGATTTAACCCAAGTGCCTAGAGTGCATTCCACAGTAGTGCCGCTATCACCATAAATGCTCTGTCCCTAGACAACTTCAACTTTGAAAGGAGCACCATCAGTAAAGCCAGCATCAGTTGAGCACAGAGGGCAGACAAAGGTATGTGGGGTCAGGAGATCTTTCCGGAAACTAGGTCCCATATCATGTACGGCCTTGTACACCAACCGAATACGCAGATGTGCAGATCGCTAAACATGTGGCCACCTCCAAAGCCTCATATGATGCTCTCATCTAGTATTAAGTTGCCTTCATGCCCTCGTTTGTAATGCCAAGGCTGGCCCCCACTTTGTTATTCACAGGCAGCTTAGATAGCAAAGCATGCATCTGGGCTGCCCGGTGGCACCGAGGGTTGAGGCGCTGGACGCCGCAGCTCGCGCCACGCCGGCGACTCGAGTTTGGGAGTGAGTTTAGGAGCCTGGGGTCGGCATCAGATGGTAGAGGATTGAGCGTCTTTGGGTGGCTCTCCTCTCTGGGCAGGTGGGTGAGGGATAGCTTGGAGCACCTGCGGCTTCCGTTGGAAATCGGGAGCACTGCAGTGTGCAGGCTGCACACTACACAGTGTGGCTGATGCTGGCAGGGTTGCCGTGCGCTATTGCATCAGATGTGCCCACGCAGGGAGTGGGGGGCCGAAAAGAGGAAAATCCGTCTCCGAGGAACAGGCAACGGCACTTGTCCCCCATGCCCTCGGCTGGGCTTACCCAGACTAGCCTTCCAGTTCCTCCTGCCAGCCCTCACCTGCACCCAGAGACTGCCCTAGAAGAGTGCCCAAGATGAGATGGGGGACCCACCCTGGATGGGTTAAACTGGGGGTGCTGGCTGCGGGGGAGTGGAGGAGAGAGGAAGTGCAGTTCTGGGAGCCTCAGGCGGGTAGGACACGGACATCGATGCCAGAGTGTTCCTCGGGCTGTGACCAGAGTGAATGAAAGTCCACCAAAAAAAAAAAAGCATGCATCCGAGCCCATAGGTGGCGCTAGCAGACCACCATGTGTAACTGGTGCTATGCTCTGATCAGTGATGACTTGGCCAAGAGCACCATCTTCCTCCCCAGTGCATCAGTCTGTCTAGATCTGAGCGATCAGGGGTACAGACGAGTTGGGAGGGGACATGGGGTCAAAAGAGATGTTACCCTAATCTGGAATGAATGAGATTGCTAAGAGACCCAACTGAAGCCTGATATCTTGCCTGGAAGCCTTCTGGAGCAGGGGCTGTGGAGAAAGAGTGTTTCCAGACTGCCACAATTGCCTCTTCCAGTGCTGTATGCCAAGGATCGCCAGAGTGTAATGACTATGGCAAGTTGTGTTGCATGACAGTAGGGTTTCTGCTCACCGCAGACAGGGCCATTCCAGCTCCTACTCCAGCATTCCCCTCACTAATCATTGAAAGAACAAGTCCTCAGTTGCAGAGGATATGTAGATGTATGATCCATCGTCCTCTGAGACGGGTGTGAAGAGAGAGGTGGCTGGAACCCCAACAGGGCATGATGCAGAGGAGGAGTGCTGGGCAAAGTGCCAGGTTGGTTTCCCTAAACCAGACTGTCTCCATCCACTGCAGAAATTGCTGCCAAGATAACTAATCCAGAAGTCTGAGGGTCTCAACCACCCTATCAAATAAAGACTGAGACACATTATGGGGTGGAAGCCTGAAAAATTAGTGGCAGACTAATTAACCATACCTGTGCCCAGTCGTGGTCTGCGTGACTCGCTTGGGATACTTGCTCGAAATGAGGAGCAAGAAGAGTTTCCCTGCCATTTAGCACCAGAACGCCAATGGTGGATAGTTGGTGGGTGCTCAGGGGGGCAGCCTCTGACTCAATGACAATAAGCTGGTTTCGAGAGGGCCTTGTTGCAGGGACTGCTCCAGTTCTGGAGCAGATGCGGATATAGACACTGGCAGAGGCCACAACTCCAGGGCCGATACTTCAAGTGGCATCGACAATGAGGCCCACACAGACACTAGTGCCAACAGAGACAACTACTCCAACACTGACACAATGAGCAACGTCGATGCTGAGGTCCGTGCCAGCAGCCTTACTGAGCCCAATGCCAGAATTACATGTGACACTGAGGCCAGACTAGACACCAGCAGTTGGTATTGATATCACCATGACAGAAGTCAACACTGAAGGCACCAAGTTCAGCAACAGGGTAGTCAGACACTGATAGCTATGGATTGTAGTGGGGTGCTCCTTCGCCAACACAGAATGGGCCATCTGCCATCACCATCTAAGACTCTGTCACGACCCCAGCTCGGTAGGTGGGAGCCAGGAGGGAGAAGGCAGTACCTCAAATGACTCTGAAGAAAGTGAGGAGACTGAGAGAATGATCCAAAGACCTACCTGATGCCTTTCTCTTAAATCAGGGGTGGAACATCCTAGTTTCACAGCTCTAAAGATCATATGTTGAAGATGGCACAGACATTTGGTTGAGACCCAGGCAGGAGAAACAAAGTATTCTGGTCGGCATGGGTGATGTCCTGCCCGTACTTAGAATGCCCCCCAAAAATGGGCCAGAAGGTTTCGGATTGGGGAACCAAGGCTAGAAATTTCAATTTAAGTTTGGTGTTATTCATCCCCTAATTTTTGGTAGGCACAGAACAATGAATGTAAAGGGGGGGGGGGGTCATTTCTGCCCAACATACTCAATGGAAAAGAACAGAAGGGTTAATAAAAAAAAAAAAACCTGACTTGGTAGAAAAGTTCAACTCCCTGTTGCGCATTTGATGGTAGGAAAAACAGAACCAAGGCGATTACGATGTCAATGACAATTACTGGCTCCAGCATGTAATATCGAGCAAGCGCTGGTGCTGACACTAATGCTGGCACCCTGACAAAAGCCAACTCCTGTGGGGTCCTAGTGCCTTCAACTCTAAAACAAGGGGTGGGGATCTAAGGAGACGACCAATTCCCAGGGTGAATCTGAAGACGTTTGGTGGAAGATCTTTTGCCTTTATTACACCAACCCTGTGGAACTCTCTACCTAGTCAGATAAGTGAAAGCCTGACCGTGGAGGGATTTAAATCTGCATTAAAAATGCACTTGTTTGTGACAGCTTTTATGGGGACATAAGCTATTTATATGTTCTTATGCTTTTTATGAACTGTTTTAAACATATTAAGGTTTTATTGTACAGGCGCTTTGAACGCAGGAAAAGCACCTTTTTATAAATAAAATTTGATTTGATATGATTTGATTCTTAGAAGAGCCAGATACGAGGAACAGGGCTCCATCCCAGTTGAAGACTTAACAATCCATACCAAAAGTTTATTGGTAAGGCAAATGGAGAGGAAACCCTTCGTTTATAGTTGTGACCAAACATAAAATATTGAAACAGCGTAACAATACTAGACATACAAGCACAATATGGATGTAATACACTCTGTTCTTGGTGATGGATAAGCACAGTTTGGATGCAAGGCACATTGTCCCTGGCGAGGGCAGAGCACAATGCAAATGGGAGCCATCATCATCATCATCATCAATCAGTTTATTGGTCGCCAATTACAATTATGAACATACAAAAATAAATTATTGCCACCAACATTTTAAATAATTAAAAGACACATTACTAGGTAATACACAAATATAAATCCAAAATCCTGCTGTAATTGTGTTTCCACAGTTTCATTATATATATAGATATAGATATATATATATATATATATGTATATATATATATATATATATATATATATATATATATATATATATATATATACACACACACACACACACACATGCATACATATACATACACATATACACACACACACACACACACAGTATATATACGTATGTAGTTTTCTTGTGTCGATAACTTTGCAAAAGGAGATCACCCTTTCCAGCACGGTGGGATATTCAAAAGGGTTGTGCCATTCTGCGATATTCAGCAGGAGGCAGTTGCGTAACTGAAAACAGGCTGAGCAACAGCGCAATGCAAATGAATGCATGCTCAACAGGAGGGGGAGGAACCATGCATAAACTGCACAGCCCGATATTCAGCCGGGCTGTGCAGAGTTGTGCAGGCGCAACCCCCAACCTGAGCCTGCAGGACCTTGAGCCAAAAAAAAAAAAAAATTAAGTAGAGGGCCACCCACAGGTGAGCTGCTGTATTGCAGGGCGCAACACAGCAGCTGCCACCTGTGGCTGGCCCCCAACTCAGTCCCTGTGCCCCCCCAGCCCGATCGCGGGCATAGTGTACCCCCCCACCAGGCCGATCGCGGGCATCAATGTGGCCCCTCCTGTTCACATCCCTGGTGGTCCAGTGGATCGAAATGCCCGATCGCTGGCAGAATGTAAAAGAACCCCTCGAACATCTCCCTAATGCCCGATCAGGGCAGAATGTGAAAAGAACCCCCAACATCTCCTAATGCCCATTGCGGGCAGAATGTGAAAGAACCCCCGAATACTCCTAAAGCCCGATCGCGGCAGAATGTAAAGAACCCTCCCGAACATCTCCCTAATGCCCGATCATGGGCAGAATGTGAAAAGAACCCCCGAACATTCCCTAATGCCCGATCGCTGGCAGAATGTGAAAAGAAACCCCCCAACATCTCCCTGGTGGTCCAGTGGACGTAATGCCCTATCGCGGGCACAATGTAAATGACACCTCTTTCACCTCAGTCGCCTCCTGGTGGCTATTCCCCCTGCTTGCCATCTGAAAGCCATTTCACCCCGCCTCTCTGGCAGCCGGCGGGCGGCAGCATCCCACCCGCCTGCCGCGCTTCGTTACTGCCGACTGACTGCTCAGAAGGCACGTCTATTGGTGGTGAGCAAGAACTAATGGGCGTAGCAGCCTATACGGATGATAGTTCAGATTTGTGAATGAGATTCATTCACAAATCTGGACTGTCATAAATGGTATGGGCTGCACGCATTGGTTCTTGCTCTGCACCATTACGCGGTAGCCCTACCGGCAGTCAGTCGGGTCGGGTGTGGGTGATGCTGCCGCCTGCCGCTGCCGGGGGGGTGGTGGGGCTTCGGTGGGTGGGGTGGGTAGACACACACCAGGGAGATGTTTGAAGCGGGGGTTATTTGTGGAGGAATTTCTTTTATATATATATATATCTTTCTTTTATGCATACATATGAAGTGGATTCATGCATACATAAAAAGTAAAGTGTGTTACAATATATTATAATGTAGAAGCTGCTAGTGTAGTTGAATATAGCCAGGTCTGAGTAGAAGCTAAGGGTCATTATAAGTTTGTAAGAATTTAAGGCAAGCAGAAGGCAATAGCTCATGCTGGCTGAAACCAGTTACTTAAAGTTGTGAAAAATAGCAGTTTAGATAAAGCTGAACAGAACTGATGGTACCAGCCTGATAGCAAGCTTGGGCAGGGTTGGCAAGAAGCAGAGATAAGAACATGTAGATGCATTAAAATCAAGCTGTACAGGTACTATGGAGTGAGTGAAGCTCATTGTTTCTATTAGGTCAGCTTGACCCAGGTGTATGTATTAAGCAGTGATGAAATAAGCCAGTGAAAAGTACCTGACGATATGAAACTGTTTTTCTGTTATTGCTAAGAAACTATGATTAATTTATACTGAAATGTTAGTGTGTATTCAAGATAAGAAGTGCTATAAAACACTGTGTAAAACTTAGTCTGGGAGCTCTTGCCTTTAGCCGAGGCTCCCACACATGTGTGTACAGACAATAAACTGAGTTTATTGGAATAACCATTGGGTGTGGTTATTGAGTACATAGAAATTAAGGTAAAGTATAGATAGTAAGAGAATCCTGACTACAGTTTTTTGGCGAGTCGGCAGGATGGCTTCACTTCTCGTGTCACACTGTGATCGGACTGACAAGTCCCAGCCTCAGGGAAGGTGGCCCCAGAGGTTTGTTCCCACCATACGTGTGATGCCTTGGGAGCGGTGACAGTCATCAGTTACTGTTTCTAGGTGCAAGGGTGGCACCAAGAGTGCTAAGGGGCACTCGGCGTCAGGGGACGCCCATAAAAAATAAGAGTGCTAAGGGGCACTCGGCGTCAGGGGACGCCCATAAAAAGTAAGAGGCAGGGGCACTCGAAAAGTTAGGGCACTGGGCCAGGGGACGCCTGTAAAAGGTAAGAGGCTAGGCACCGGCAAGCCAGGGACGCCTGTAAAGGTAAGGGTGCTATGGCACTGGCGCCAGGGACGCCTCAGAAGAAATATAGGAGTGTTGGGCACCCGAGTTTGGTCAAGGCGCCTTTAGGGACTACAATGGGAAATATGGAGGACCTCTACCAAATGGATCTCAACCTAGTACTGTTAAAGATTTTTTGTTTTGTTTTGTTTTGTTTTTAAACTGCAAACCAGAGCTCTGGAAAAAGACTTGGTTTGGCAGGTTACTAAAATGGCCAAAACAAAACATTTGAAAGGGTTAATAGCTGCAGTGTTTGGAAATTATCATGAAGGTCCTGCAGTCAGTTTTCTTACTCAGACTTGTGTATCGGAAAAGAAGAAGAAAAATACCTTGGCACCGGGTAAGTCTGAATTTTTTTTATTCAAAGTTGTTTTATGTCTGTCTGTTTTATTTCTGTAATACGTATACTAAACAAGGTAATGCTCTGTATTTCTTGTGCATCTAGCTTATATCTGTGTTCTGTAATTATGTTCTGTTGTCAAGGTTATGGATAGATTGACTGCCTTCAGTGCAAAACATGTTACAGTAAAAAAAAAAAAGATAAAGAAGCTTCCTTGCCTCATAACTGACTGTTTTAATTGGCTTTATTTTTAATGGAACATTTGTGCTAGTCTAGATAGGGTCAGTGAAGAACTTTTGTATGTAGTTGTTGGGTGAAGCAGGTAGTGTTGAAGGTGAAGAGATATGACGTCATAGATTGCAATGTGCAGAAAGATTTGTAGTTTGTAAGCAACGTGCCAAGCCACTGCTAGGTGAAAATGTAATGTTAACAGCTATAAATGGCTTTATCATACTCTAGTTAAAACCAGAAACTTTTGCAAATGACAAAGTGCTATATTTTGGCTATGCGCCAAAAGGTGTAACCATGTTATACAAGATGTTCATTTACAGATGGTACGTTGTGTTGTGTTTGGTTTAAAGCAAGGAGTTATTAGAATGTGTTTAAAAAGTGTTTTGTTCTGGAAAGATTTGCATGGCAATATGTATAAATGTGTTGGTTTAAAATTGTCAGTATTACAAGACAGGCAGGAGGCAGCATATATATCTAAACACGTACAGTTTTCTAATGGAACTATGGGCATTACTCAGCAAATTGGTGTGAAACAATGTCAGTCTTATTTTGTGTTAAGTATTTCTTTTTGTGTATGTGTATGTGTGTGTACTGTCTTGGCTAGCAGTTTTATTGTAAAGATATTTAATATCAGTAGTGTTCAAGGACACTACAAAAATAACTGGTTTGAACGACCCTTGCATGCACACTGTGACCTTTTGCATGTTATTTGACCTTCTTGTGTTTCAACATTTTATGTTACTACCAGTTCAAACTTGATGTGTATTCCATGCCTAAGTACAACTTTTCACACAAAATGTATGTTTCCTTGAAAGCACACCAGAGTGAACCATGTAATTTGACTTTATTGCAAAACTAGTATTCTAAGTAAAGAGGAACAAACTTTTCTTCTCTCTCATGGCTTCTGACTCGAGCCAACACAGGCAATACTCCAGCTGGAAGGAGAATTATTCATCATCTCCCCATATTTTTATTATATATATACAGTACGCTTTTAAAAAAAGGACTATTACAGCTGTTTTTGAGAGTCTACCATCTACAGTTAAAAAACAATGGTTTTGGTTTTTATGTGTGACCATGGTGTAATCATTTTTTGTCTTTTGAAATGCATTCTAAGAGATACGTACGTACGGTATTACCATCAATCTGGATTTTTTATAAACTCAGCTGACATTTTGTCATGCTTAGGATAAGGGAACCAGGGACGCTTGGCTTCTTTCATCCTATGAAAATAATCTTGTTTTATTTTAAACTGGTGTGTGTTTGTTTTTGTTGTTTGTCTGTGTTTCTTCTCTTCTTCTAGAGAAAAGAAGTTCCCCATCTTTTATAGTAAGGTATAAAACCTACTAAACTAATTGTAATATTATCTTGTTATAATTTCAAGTGTAGTAGGTGGGGATCAGCGTCACCATCCACAGCTAACCTTTTATTGCTACAGTATTCTGAGCTGTCTCTTTCACTTGAGCTGTCTCTTCCACCAGTAGGAGCTTGGGGGAGGGGGTGAGCTACCCTTCCTCTATCCCAGGGGTTCTCAAATAGTGAGGCTAGCCTCCTGGGAGGCCCCAACCTGTTCCAGGGAGGCTCACACAAGTCTGAAAAAGTACTGTATTTAAATTTGGGGTTTTATATATTTTATGTGAAGAGATGAAGCAAACTGAAAGAGGATAATAACAGTAGGTGAATGTATGTATTTATTTACTAATAGGTGATAAGCGAAGGTAAATGAGCCATAACTCATTTCAGGTGTACCAGGAAGGGTAGGGAGTGAATAAATTTCAAACGGTAACTGCAAAACAATCAAGAAATATACAATGAGCAAATAGTGCATATAAATATGAACAATAAATTAATAATGAGTGGTGGTAACTGATCAATTTGTAAACTGATGGCAGAACAGCCCAGATACAAGGGTTGAGCATAGAAGTGCTAAGAGCAATAGCAGGAAGGAGCAAGTAACCCCGAGAAGAGGCAAAGTATGTAGGAAGTTTATTTCATACAGAGAGGAAACAGAGGAAGTAGTCTGACCCACGAAGGTACTGCAACAAGGGGGACAATGGTTCAAGAATGAAAATAACAGAGAGTAGGTTGGCCTTGTGTGTGTGTGTGTGGGGGGTTACAATAAGCTGAATAATTATATTTGTTTATTTTATTTATTTGTTATTCAGATAACACCTTGAGCACAAGAGCTCTTTTTCAAAAGTTCCAAGTCCGTATAAGGCAAAGAACTGAATGTGAGCCAAGTACTCAAAGGGTTTCAGTTTATTCATGGTGTACTGTGCAAAGTACAGTGTGCTATTTTTGTTGGGGAGTCCCAAGATTATTGCAATTTTTGGGGGAGGCTCAAAATCTTTTTCCATGGATTTGGGGAGGCTCACTGTGACAAAGTCTGAGAACTATTGCTCTATCCCTTCCAGTGTAATACCCACAAAGGTTGCAAGGTACATCACTGTTCCCCTAGAGGGGTAAATAAGGAAAACGTGTATTTGCCAATAATTGTTTCTTATTTACAGGTTTTAAAAAAGACCCAAGGTATTTTAACAGCATAACCCAGCCCAAGCCCTTCTGTTTTTTCTAGTGCAAACAGTTAAATCTCACACCTATTATTGGTACAAGGGTTTCTGCCCTCAGCAAATAATCAGTTACGCTGGAGAGTAGAGTTGTGTATGTATGTCCACACATATTCATTCTTTTGATTGTCTTTTCAGCATTCTTATCCTGTTAAACAAATGCAAAGCAACTTTTGTCATTGCCTTACAGCAATAAATGCATTTTTTTCAACCAGTAAATTCACAGTGCTCTAACATTTCTGGATTTTAAGCTAAGTTTACAGTCTATATGTGTTGTTTAAAAATGTATTTTTATGCATTATGCATTATGCTCAATACTAAAATTGTTCTATTACAAACATGCTTATGTTTCATGTTTATGTTATAATGTTTTGATATACATCTTGCTACACTGTATCATGTGTGTGTTCAAAAAGTGCTCCACATGTATAATGTTTTAATGCTCATAACCAAACCTAAATACTGGGACCAGCATTGCTGACCCACCCCTACAATATGTTCCAAAGCAAAACCAAAAGTAAAATTAATGCTCTGTTTGTCTTATTACTCACAGGTACCCCTAAAAAATTTGTGTACTGTATGTAGGTTTTGTCATTTTAAATTTTAACAATTATAATATGCACAATTTACATTGTACTCCAAACCTATGCTTCAAGCCTTATCTCACTCAGTACTTTAAAGTATGTCACTATACAGGGTAAAAAAAAAAGAAGTAGACCTTTTCACGTGTCACAGGTGCAATAGGCACTGTTATTAAATTGGCATAGACCAACAACATATGTATTTGTCCCACTGATTGCATTGTGTAAAAGGCATATTGTTATGAACAATATGTTTAAAGCGTGTAACTGCATTAAGCAGGTTAGCAAGAGAAAAAGGAAGAGGAGACCATTATGGTTTTCCAAAGAGGTAGCAAAAAAAAAAAAAAAAAAGACAAAGGGAGGGATAGTGAGACTGAAGGGGGAGGATGGGAGTCGCGTGGAGGATGACAACAGTAAAGCTGACATATTGAACAGGTATTTCTGCTCAGTCTTTACTGAGAAAGAGGGGGGTAATGGGTCTAAAGGGAGTACAAGGGGTGAGAATGGTGCAGAAATGGATTGCATCACAAGTCCTATAAAGACAAGTTGAAGGAACTAAACATGTACTCCCTGGAGGAGAGGAGGGAGAGAGAGAATATCATAAGAGACATACAAGTATCTTACAGGGAGAAACAGAGTGCAGGAAAACACTATTTTTAAGTGAAAAGATGTTCTAGGACTAGAGATCATGGGATGAAGTTGGAGGGAGGACGATTCAGAGGAAACATGAGAAAGAATTTCTTCACAGAACAGGTGGTGGACAAGTGGAACACCCCTGCCAGAGGAAGTGGTGGGGGCTGGAAACAATCACGGGATTTAAGAATGCATGGGATAGACATAAAGGAATTCTAGAGGTCAGGGGTAAGGGAAAACAGACTTGTAAAAAAACAAACTAAACTTACAAGCTCAAATGGGTAGACTGGGTGGGCCATAGGCCCTTATCTGCCGACACTGTCTATGTATCTATGTATTGTAACATTACAGGATTTTATAACTTAGGTCTCCCTCAGGCCTGCTTGCAACAGACAGGGAAATAATGTTCATCACTGTCATAACTGCTTCTGTGATTTAAAAGCAGGAGGTAACCATAACATTGTCATGATTTACAGATGGTCAAATGGTATAACTGAACCTTGGCCTGCACCCCCAGGTGTGCGGCTAATGTCCCATTTTTTATTTTTTCTCTTTCTAATTGCCAGAATTTAGGCTCTGTCACACCACTCTTTACAAAACAAAAAGTAAATGGTTTAAAAGATTGTTATTTATGTGTTTTTAACTCAGTGTCTAACACACTTTGCAAGTTTGCAGGTTTCCAAGGTGTGGCACACATAAGATCTCCACGTTCAACAGCAGTAATACCTTCATCTAAGTTGCCAAGACCTTCATCTTTTTCCATAAAAAAAAACAACTGCCACAGTTTTGAGCGTTATCAGCATCTTTGTGCCTGACTGGTTTCTTATAAGGACTATTGCATAAATCCAGTTATTACTAACTCTGCAAGTGTAATGTTTTCAGCAAAATTACACCTATTTGTAAAACTTTAAATCAACTGAAAAAGGTCCAGTCAGTTCAGATTCTGCAATCAAGCTTATTGTTTCTGCTTACTATAAAGTTAAGTCTGGGAAAGGGGCACTCCCCAACTCCAGCGAGAAGATTCTGCTTCAATTGACCTTCAAGCAATACATCCATTTTCTTCACTGCCGCTTGTTCCAAACATGGCTGGTACTTTCTACAACCCTATTGCTCTGTTATGGACTGTGTTCTTAATGGTTTATTGTCAATTGTTACCTTTTTATGGACTGTTAATCTTTATGCAGGGGTGTAATCAACTACGACAAAACAAATGCCATGCCAGTGTGTGTGTGTGACTACTCCATTAAAAGGACTTAATGCACCCCTGGCCAGTGTGTCTACTAATCAGCCAGCCAGCAAAATGAACACTGACTTTTCTACTATGCTGGTGTTTTGTTTTTAAATTACTGTCTGCATTGCCCCATATGCCTTGTGGGGTTACCAACATTCTGCAAATGACATTTCATCTGTACTGTAACTACATCAACCTGTGAATACTTATATGAACTTATGAACTGTTAATTTCATGGACTGTTATGTTTTATAAGGACTTATCTGTCAAGAGACATTATCAACACATTCTTCAATCAAGCTCCAAGGTGTGCCACACCTCAACACAAGGTAGCATCTACCTTATTCACTCTCAAAGCGCATTCCATGAACTCTTTTCATCAACAAAATTATGTTATATTGTGTTATATGTGGTGTCACATATTAGCATTTTTTCACATATTTCAATTGTGGTGTTGACATCCCTCAATTCTGTATTATGTTTTACAAACTCACGATTTGTGTTCCGTCTGTAACCACCCCTGTGCCAACTCCAAAACAGGATGCTTTTGATAATGCCTTGACTATCTGTATGCTGGCAACCAGTTTTAAATCATATAAATAAAAAGGGGGGTGGTTAGTTGATACAGAGTATCAAAAGGGGGGAGTGTGGAGGAATTTCTTTTATATATATATATATCTTTCTTTTATGCATACATATGAAGTGGATTCATGCATACATAAAAAGTAAAGTGTGTTACAATATATTATAATGTAGAAGCTGCTAGTGTAGTTGAATATAGCCAGGTCTGAGTAGAAGCTAAGGGTCATTATAAGTTTGTAAGAATTTAAGGCAAGCAGAAGGCAATAGCTCATGCTGGCTGAAACCAGTTACTTAAAGTTGTGAAAATAGCAGTTTAGATAAAGCTGAACAGAACTGATGGTACCAGCCTGGATAGCAAGCTTGGGCAGGGTTGGGCAAGAAGCAGAGATAAGAACATGTAGATGCATTAAAATCAAGCTGTACGGTACCATGGAGTGAGTGAAGCTCATTGTTTCTATTAGGTCAGCTTGACCCAGGTGTATGTATTAAGCAGTGATGAAATAAGCCAGTGAAAAAGTACCTGACGCATATGAAACTGTTTTTCTGTTATTGCTAAGAAACTATGATTAATTTATACTGAAATGTTAGTGTGTATTCAAGATAAGAAGTGCTATAAAACACTGTGTAAAACTTAGTTCGGGGAGCTCTTGCCTTTAGCCGAGGCTCCCACACATGTGTGTACAGACAATAAACTGAGTTTATTGGAATAACCATTGGGTGTGGTTATTGAGTACATAGAAATTAAGGTAAAGTATAGATAGTAAAGAGAATCTGCGACCACACATTCTACATTGTGCCCGTGATCGGGCATTACGGTCCACTGGACCACCAGGGAGATGTTGGGGGGGGTTCTTTTTACATTCTGCTGATCGGGCACTAGGAAAGTGTTAGGGGGGTTCTTTTTCACATTCTGCGATCGGGCTGCAGGGTGCATTCGGTCCCCGGCGGCTGCTGCCCTGGCTTGGCGTCAGGCTAAGTCCTCGGGATCGGCGCACTTGCTATGCTAATGGCATGCAAATGGGGCTATAATCAGATGCAAATGGCCCCCGCGCCTTGCATGAATTATGGCCCCATTTGCATGTCACCTTTTGAATATTGTGATTTTGCGCATGGCGCAATGGTACTTGGCCACCGCAAGTTGAATGCTCCACTCTGACAACTTGCGGTGGCGCAAGTTTCACTGCGCCATGCACAGTGGCTGTGGCTGGGGGGTGATATTCAAAGGAGTTGCTCAATAGCGCAACTCCTTTGAATATCGCCTGGGCCACACCCCTGCGCAACTATTTTGCGCAGCGCAAGGGCTTGTGCCTCAGAATGGCACAGTTTGAATATCCAGCCCCACATGTATAGAGTTGAATTTCAGCAAATACGTCGCCCATTTGATTTGGTTCTAGTTCCACTGTTGACACCTTATCCAATAGTCTGCCTATCCTCTCTGTTGTCCCACAGGGGGGTCCATTCTGGGACCTCTACTATTCATCCTCTTCCTCTACTCCCTCCCAGAGTCCTGCCCCAGCAATCTATTACTATACGTGGATGATGCTGTCCTCCTCCAACTCTGACCCCTTTCAACTCCACCGCTCCCTCCAGTCCTCCTTTAGTTGTGCTGAAAGCTGGTTCTCTGCACAGCGCCTTATTCTCAACTATAATAATAAAAAAAAAAAAGTTATGCTATTCTCACACCCGCAGAACACCCGGAAGGAGCTTTGCCCTCAAGTGCTAACTTCAAATCAGACTCCTTTAAATACCTGGGCATCACCTTGGACACAGCGCTCAACTTCCACTATCATATTCCCCACCTATCTAAGGCCCTCAATGTTAGGTTGGGCCTGTTGCACCCTTCAAACACTGTCTTACCCCAGACGCCCTTAGGCTTGCTGTCTCCTCCTCGGTCCTCTCTCTACTTGACTATAGCTTACTGATCTATGGCGTGGCAAACACCTCAGCCCCAGTTAGACTCCGCCTCTCTCCAACGTGCTGCCTTGTCCTGGGATGTGACCGTCTCACCCATACTTGCTCACTTTATAACGCTACCAACTGGCTTAATCTCGACAACAGAATCAGGTTCCACACTTGCCTTATGGCTAAAACTAATTGCCCTTGGCCTCTCCCCCACTGGGCTCGCCCCTTAGTCCACCCAGATCTTAAGGTTAAGCACACCCATAGCTCAGACAAGCATCTCCTCTTGGTTTCCTCCGGCCGTACCTCACAATTCCAAAGGTCCTTCCGCTAGAGGGCCCCCTTGTGGATGTCTGAACAGCCTACCCACCTCCCTGGTAAACGAATGCAGACTTGGCCCATTCAAAACCCACTTTAGGGTCCATATCCGGACTTCAAGTGCCTGTGATTGCAACTGAACTCTGCCCTCTCCCCTCCTCCTTCTCCACTGACAATGGCTACTGGCCTGCCCCCCCCCCCACTTCTGTGCCTAACCTGATTCTGTCAGCCGTTGTTTCATATCTGCATTCAACCTGTATTGTGTAAGACCTGTACGTAAACCTAGCATTTGAATGTTAGTCTTTACTGTTCTTTGCAACAAACTGAACTTTATCACTGAACAATCGTTAGTAATGTCTGTCTGTATCTAATTTCTGTGACGTGGAACCTTTGTAAATGAGTCTATGACTCAAAGGTATTTTCCGAATCAAAATAAATATTTCCCCTAAAAACTTGTCCCTCAGTTGCTATATAGCGGACATAAGATTCAAAGATGTGTTATATCATCTTCTCCTTTCTGACATTTACAGGTTTTGTCCCTCAGATGTTGTTTGTAAAACATCTTCATTCTTTGACTTTCGTAATATTCAAATCGATACCTAATAAGCAATTTTCTCCTGTTTGGATCTTTGATATTTAAATAGTTCTCGAAACCAAACTGTCTTTTGTTATTTGCCATCCAATTACTAATTTTATCATGCTTACTTAGCCCCATTTCTTTCTGTATGTATACAACTCTTATTCTTTCTTTTATTGACATATGAAAATCATGGAATGGTTTAATGTGGGTTTCTGCTAAGCGATTAAGTAGGCCATGTTGACTTAATTTTTTCCACTGTTAAAAGGCTAGGGAAGATGATCTGCTGGTCTGAATATGTGATGTCTCTTCTAATACATATTCAGGAGAGTCTATTCTCATCCATCTGGTATGCCTTAAGCCAGTACACTGCCAGTCTTTCTTCAGTATTACACTGGATCGGCATCTGCCCTAATTCTAACCTCACTAGTGATGAAGGTGCTCTCTTTGGAAGACCTAGGAGATTTTTATAGCAAGTATTTAATAGTGGTTCTAGAGCACCCCTTATCTCTGTTCTCCAAACTTCTGCTCCATACAGAATCTGACTTCTTATTTTTGTACTGATCAATTTTGTGCGACCTTTGGTTGACCTGCCCCCAACTTTATAGGCAAAACCCAAAAACGCTGATGTTAATTATTTTACTTTAATTTCCAACTCTTTTTGTGTTTTCCCAAGTTTAATTGGCTGGTAAAAGTGATACCCAAATAACAGAATCTATCAACAGTTTCCAGTTCTCGGCTGCCATAGTTTATTTTGTACATGCTTATGGATCTGCTGCTAATGTTCCTGCATATCATTAATTTTGTTTTATTATACTTTATTTCCAGTTCCATCTTTTCAAATTCCTCCTGTAACTTAAAAAAAAAAGCTTCTCTTGATGCCTAGGAAGCTAGCTGAAAGCTGGACGATATCGTGTGCATATGCGAGGTAGAGGCAGCACCTGGGGCCCACCCTGGGCATATGAGGCTCTGTATCATAGAGCTTAACTAAAATCTAATTGAGGAACATATTAAATAACATCAGTGACAGCACACAGCCCTGCTTTACCCTTCTGTTGGGGATAAATATCTGGCTCTTATAAACATAAACACAGAAACATAGAATTTGATGGCAGATAAGGACTGCTTGGCCCACCTAGTCTGCCCATTTCGCTACCTAACGGATAAGCTGAAGATCCTAGTTAACCAACAGCCTACTTCCTCCTACCCCCCCCCCACTAGAATTACCTTATGTTTGTCCCATGCTTCTTGAATTCCCCTACTGATTTTGACTCCAAGACCTCCTCAGGAAGGCCGTTCCATGCATCTGCAACCCTCTCTGTGAAGAAATACTTCCTCACATTACCTCTGAGCCATCCCCCCCATCTTCAAATTGTGCCCTCTTGCTCTTGCACATCTCTTTTGCTGAAAGATGCTACCCTCTTAGACTTTGTTGATTCCCTTGAGGTATCTGAAAGTTTCTATCATGTCCCCCTCTCTCTCCTTTCCTCGAGGCTATACATCTTAAACTCCTTTAGTTTTTCTTCATATATCTTCTGGTGCAGACCCTGTACCATTTTGGTTGCCCTCTTCTGGACAGCCTCCACCCTATGTCTTTGTGGAGATGGGGTCTCCAGAAATATACAGAGTACTCCAGATGTGGTCTTACCAACTCTCTGTACAGTGGGCCAACAACTTTCTGTTTTCTACTGGTGATGCCTCTCCCTATGCATCCCAGAAATCCCCCAGCCCTCCTTACTGCCTTCTCACATTGCTGGCCCACCTTTAGGTCATCTGATATGACTACCCCCAGGTCCCTTTCCATTTTTGTTGTTGTCAGTAGCTCACCCCCTACTGTGTACTACTCCCCTGGGTTTTTGTTTCCCAGGTGCATTACTTTGCACTTCTTTGTGTTGAATCTAAGCTGCTATACATTTAACCGTTCCTCCAACCTTGCCAAGTCCCTTTTCATCCTTTCCACCCCACCCTGTGTATCAACCCAGTTGCAGATCTTTGTGTCATCTGCAAAGAGACATACTTCCCCTTCCGGTCCCTCTGCAATGTCACTTATAAAGACATTAAAAAGGAACAGCCCCAGTACTGAACCCTGCGGTACCCCACTAGTAACCCTCCCTTCTTTACTGTGGACTCCATTTACTATTACCCATACCCGATGTGTCCTGTTGTCCAGCCTGTGTTTTACCCAGGCTACCATCCTGGGACCCACTCCCAGGCTAACTAATTTGTTTATTAATATTTTGTGAGGGACTGAGTCAAATGCCTTGCTAAAGTCTAGGTAGACCATGTCCACAGCCCCTCCCTGGTCTACTAATTTGGTCACCCAGTCAAAGAAAGCAATTAGATTTGTCTGACATGACCTTCCTACTGTGAATCCATGCTGCCTTGGGTCCTGTGCTCCACTGGCCTCTAAGTAACCAACAATTCTTTCCTTCAGAAGTGATTCCACCATTTTCCCTACCACTGAGGTCAAACTGACAGGTCTGTAGTTTCCTGCCTGTCTTGCTCCCACTTTTATGAAGGGGAATCACATCCACCCCCCTCCAGTCTTCAGGTACCACACCATCCTCCCATGATTTATTAAAAAGGGTAGTCAGTGGTGTTACTAGTTCTTCCCATAGTTCTTTTAGAATTCTGGGGTAAATCCCATCAGGCCCCATTGCTTTATCCATCTTCAGTTTTAAGAGTTCTTTCAGAACCCTTTCTTCTGTGAAAGGACTAATATCAACCCCCCTATCCAGAGTGCTTCTATTGACTGGATTAGATATCTCCACCTGCTTTTCCATTGTTAATACTGAGCAGAAGAAAAAATTACTCACCTTAGTAATGTTGTTTCTTCTAATGGAGTCTTGCTATATTATGACATATGCAGTGAGTCCCAACCTTCGAACTACTCTGGAGGTGAAAGAGTTAACTTTCCATGCCAGGCGTGGAACGCTGAGCTCGAGCTCGGTTGAAACTCTGTCTGTTGTTCTTCAAACTCAAACCGTCATATCTTTACAAGCTAAACTCACTGAGGTCCTGTGTGGAAGCTGTAAACCTACACTAGCCAACTGGCTACTAAACATAAGAACACATTTTTTTGGTCCCAAAACAAAGACTCAAGTCAGGAGACCTAAAAAATGAAAAACACAACACCAAGTCACCCCAAAAAAGGAGGGCTGAAAACAACAAGGTGGGCATCTACTAAGTGCCAACACAGCACTGCACACCCATATCCCAAAAACAGAGGGTCTGAGAGGGGCAGGCGGGGGGGGGTGGAGGTCATAATATAGCAAGACTCCATTAGAAGAAACATTACTAAGGTGAGTAATTTTTTCTTCAAACAACATGAAGTCTTGCTATATTATGACATATGCAGACTACACAGCAGTACCTCCATGGAGGAGGGTCAGAACCTACTTAGGAAATAGGCTCTGAAGCACAGCTGTGCCAAACCGAGCATCACTCCTAGCCTGAATGTCCAGGGAGTAATGCTTGGTAAAAGTGTGAACTGTTTTCAAGGTAGCTGCTTGACATATCTCTAGAATACAGATGTCCCTGGCAGCAGCCAGGGAAGCAGCTGTACCTCTGGTAGAGTGAGCCCTCAGGCCTGAGGGAGGAACCTTACCTAGCTTTTCATAACAGAATTGGATACAAGAGACAATCCACCTGGCAATGGATCTTTTAGTGGCAGGTTTCCCTTTACCAACCTCACCATAAGTGAGGAACAGTTGGAGGGAGTCAAACCTGTGACCCTTGGTACACTCTATGTAGTAACTAAGGGCTCTCTTCACATCTAAGCTGTGCAGCCTCCTCTCACCAGAGGAGGAATGGTCAGTGAAGTACACTGGAAGAGATATAGATTGATTAAGGTGGAAATCTGAAACCACCTTAGGCAAGAACTTCCTGTTAGTCCTAAGGACCACCTTATCTCTATGAAAGGAGATAAAATCAGGCTCCACTGACAAAGCTTGTAATTCACTTATGCGTCTGGCAGAAGTGATGGCTACCAGAAACACAGTCTTCCAAGTCAAGTACTTAAGCTCTGCTGAAGACAAGGGCTCAAGGGGGTTGCATAAGCTGAGCAATGCAAACATTAAGATCCCAGGCAGGGGCAGGGCCCCTGAATGGAGGGTTGGTGTGAAGCAATCCCTTAAAACAACTTGGAGAATACAGGATGAGCTGAAAGAGAAGAGGGTTTACCTGCTGAAATAAAAGCAGACACAGCTGCCAAATGTACTTTTAGGGTAGCTGGTCTCAGCCCCAAGGTATTTAAATGGACCATATAATCCAGGACTGTGGGTAAATCAGCAGATTCTGGGGAAATATGCTTCCCAGAGCACCATATGGAAAACCTCTTCCATTTGGAATTATAGGCAGCCCTGGTGGAAGGTTTCCTAGAAGCCTTCAATATATCCATTACACCTTGGGAGAGGAGTAGATCAGCAAACTTTAACTCTTCAAGAGCCAGGCCTTGAGATTGAGAGATTTGAGGTTAGGGGTACCAAACCATCCCCTGAGCACAGGTTAACAGGTTGTGTTTCCTGGGAAGATGGACTGCTAAGGACAGTAGGAGTGGATACCAGTGTTGTCTGGCCCAATCTGGAGCAATCAGGATCATCTTGCAGGATTGAGATCTGATTTTGACTAACACTTTGAACAGGAGAGGGGAAGGGGGGAAAAGCATAGAGAAACTTCCCTTCCCAATTGAGAACTAGGGCATCCAGAGGGACTGAGCCCAACACTGGGGGCCTGCAGCAAAAAAGGGGAAGCTGGTGACTGGGGCTGCAAAAAGATCTATCTGCGGGGTGCCCCATCTGGCAAAAATTACCTCCAGGACCAGGGGGTCCAGTGACCATTCGTGATGGCCCTGGGAAATCCTGCTGAGAGCATCTGCCAGGACATTGTCCTTGCCTGGGAGGTGAACTGCCGTAAGGGAGGTGTTCAGGGAGTAAGCCAGAGACCACAACTTCATTGCTTCGGTGCACAAGGCCATAGACAGAGTGCCTCCTTGCTTGTTGATGTACCACATTGTGGTGGTGTTGTCTTTTCTGACCTGTACAACTTTGTTCTGAACAGATTTGGAAAAAACTTGAAGTGCTAGAAAAACTGCTCTGAGTTCCAACAGATTGATGTGGAGCAGAGATTCCTGAGGGGATCACAATCCCTGGGTAGTGAGGTCGCCCATGTGAGCTCCCCACCCCAAGAGGGATGCATCTGTAGTAAGGATTAAGGAGTGAGACTGAGTGACAAAGGGAACACCTTGTCTCAGATTGCTCTGATCCTGCCACCACTGTAGGGCTTGGTTCAGGGTTCGAGTTACTGGGATCAATTTGGTTAGAGGGTCTTTCCTTTGAGACCAAAAGGCTCTCAAATGGAACTGGATGTCCCTCATCTGAAATCTTGCTCCCTGCACTACTGCTATAGAAGCAGCCATGTGCCCCAGGAGCTGTATAAAATGCCTTGCTGGTCGAGACCTGCAGGGTGAATGAGGAGGCCAGAGAGACCAGGGTCCTTGCCTGTCCAAAGGAAGGAAGGCTCTGGCTTTCTCTGTGTTCAGCTCTGCGCCTATGAAGGTGAGGGCTGGACAGGCTCTAGAACTGACTTTGAAAGGTTCAGAAGGAAACCTAAAGAGGTGAGCAGTTGCTGAGTTATCTGCAGATGTAACTTGACTTGGTCTGAAGACTGGCCTACTATGAGCCAGTCGTCCAGGTAAGGGAAGATGGCAATTTTTTGCCTTCTTAGGGAAGCAACTGCTACTGCCAGGCATTTTGTGAATACCCTTGGTACAGAGGTGAGGCCAAAGGGCATTGCTCTGAACTGGTAATGGCCTGAGGGCAGCTCGAACCTGAGGTACTTTCGATGGGAGCTTCTGATGAGAATATGGAAGTAGGCATCCTTGAGGTCCAGGGACGCTAGCCAGTCCCCTGGCCTTCGAGAGGGTAGAATTCCCAGAGTCACCATTTTGAATTTTGGTCTTAAAAGGTGCTTGTTTAAATATCTGAGATCCAGGATGGGTTGCCATTCTCCTGTCTTTTTTGGGGTAAGGAAGTACCTGGAGTACAATCCTTTGCCCTGGTGTAGGGGTGGAACCCTTTCCACAGCTCTGAGAGCCAGGAGGGAAGAGACCTCTGCCTCTAGGGCAAGTGCCTCTGGTGGATTTGCAGATGGAAAGGATCTGGTTCTCATCTTTGGGAATTTTTTGAAGCTGAGAACCAGTCCCTGGCTTACTACTTCCAGGATCCACTTGTCTGATGTCACAGACTTCCAGTCCTGGACAAAGTAAGCCAGCCTGCCCCCTTCAGGTAGCTGAGAATCGGCCCTGGCAACCCCATCAGGGTGCCTGCTTGGCAGGGGCTTTGGGCTGAGGGGTGGAAGCAGGCCTGTTTGTACCCGTCTGCCTCTCCCTCTAAAGAACCCCTCTGGGCATAAGCAGAAGAGGAGGCCTGGGCTTGGTAAAGGCCTGTGAAAGGCCTGCCCCTGCCCCTGGAAAGCTGCCTTGAGGAGTGGCCTGCCTTTCCTTGGCCTGTGCACTCCTTAGGTGGTCCTATACTCATCCATTTTCTTCATGTAATTCTCTGTCTGCTCCCCAAACAGAGAATTACCCACAACAGGAAAATCCATTGCCTTAGTCTGGGTATCCTGTGACAGGCTAGTACATCTGAGCCAAGCCATTTTGCGAAGTGCCACAGATGTAGCCATGACTCTTGATGACACATCATTAGAGTCCACTGCAGCATGGAATTGCACCTTGGATGCCTCAATACCATCAGCAGCCACCTGCTCCAGCTCCTTGGCAAGCTGGCCAGGGATATTTTGCTAGAGCCATAACAGTATCCCATCTGGACTTCTGATATCTAGCAACATAAGCCATAAATTTGCCTGTCTGAGTCGAGGATGCTGCCATGTACTGTTTCTTTGCCATGGCATCAATCCTCCTGGAGTCCTTGTCAGGGTGTGTGAAAGCAAAGGGAATATTTGCCTTGTCACAGGCTGCAGCCTGCACTACCCAACATGGCTGCATTGTTGTGTAAGGAACTCCGTATCAGAGCCTGACAATGTGTACCTCTTGTCCATTCTCTTATCCACAGGAGGTATAGTGTGAGAGTTTTAGAATTTTAACTGTCTGTTTTCCAAAGATTAATGCAAAGGAATAGACAGTCTCCTAGACTCTGGGATATTCATCATTTCCCATAGTCAGGCTCCTCTTGATCATCCACAGCTTCCTCCATAGGGAGCTGGAGGTTTCAGCCACTTTTTATAAAACATAAAATGAGAGGACTCAGAAAGCCTAGGAGGAGACACTCCTGAAGGTCTGTCTGGGGAGATGTCCGGGTCAATGGGCACATCCAGACTTTCAAATCCACATTCACTCTCCTCATACTCCTCTTCCCCTCCTCCGGTTCATAATATTCCTCTAAATCATACTTTGAACCGGTGGAACCGGCGGACCGTCCGCTTACCTGATGGTGCCGTTCGGTCGGAACGAAGAACGACTGGACAATTTAATCGCTTTGGCCATTTCTTCAGCGGTTGGAGAGGAAAGTTTGGCTCCACACTAGCTGATTTCTAGTCCTTTTTGCTGGAACCGACTCCTCAGAGTCGGATCTTCTTCCCGAAGAGTCGCCCGGTCAGAGGGCAATCCTCCTCCAGTTAGGTTGGAACCGAACCGGGCTGCCATCCGGTTCAGCTGACTTTTGGCCTCCCTTTCCCTGAGCCTACCAACTCTCTTTTCCAGGGTAGCTGCAGGAAAATTTTTACAAATCTGGCAGTCTGCACTGAGGTGGTCAAACCCCAGACAATAAACACAGGTGGTGTGGGGGTCAGCCTTGGCAAAGACTTCCCCACAGACACTGCAGTGTTGAAACCCAGTGGGCCCGGTTTTTCTTTTGGGTTTCTCAGACATAGTGCCAGCCTAACCAAACTTACCCGTTTATGGCAATCCGCCAGGTAAGACCCTTTTATCGGTTCCCAACCGTGTCACGGGTCGTGGAAAAAACGTAATATAATCTGTTTTTTTTAGAACCGATAACCACACTCTAAATGACAGATTAATATATTTTAAACAACCTAATTGGTTCAAACTGAACCAATAAACCGTTTACAAGTTCCACACAGAATAGAAATTAATGTAAAACCTATCTAGTACTTACAATACCACAGACAGAGTCTGAACCGACCGGTTGCGGTTTAAATTCGGTCGAAAACCGAGAAAAACAATACTTTAACTGACAAAATGAACCGAGCAGAAGGAGAAATCTCTGGAGCGACTGTTCAGTGAGGCAGAGTAAAGAATCTGACGGTCTGAGTTTGAAGAACAATAGACAGAGTTTCAACCGAGCTCGAGCTCAGCGCTCCATGCCTGGCATGGAAAGTTAACTCTTTCACCTCCGGAGCAGTTCGAAGGTTGGGACTCACTGCATATGTCATAATTTAGCAAGACTTCATGTTGTTTGATGTTAATTCAGTATCCTACTTTTCACTGTAAGCTCTCTGCTCAACCACCCTTCCACTTAGGTATTTCCCTTGTATGACCAGGGTTGTGACTTCTACTATTGTTCTACTTCATACGATTGCTATTTACTGCATGTAACTTTATTCTCTAACCCATTGTTATGTTGTGTTCTTTTCTCTGTATTGCACCTGTATGTTACCACTGTTGTATCTCACACTGTAATCATGTCTACCCTCCCTGCGATGAGGCGCCTATGTAAATGAGTCCCTGATTCAAAGGTTGTAAATCCAACTTTCAGAAATAAATATTCAGCCTCAGTATCCCTGCCTTCGTCTTTCTTTGCTCCCTAATGTACCTATAAAAGGTTTTATCCCCCTTCTTAACCAAGCTGGCGATCTTTTCCTCAGTTTGGGCCTTTGCTATTCTGACTGACTTCCCCGCTTCCTTCTGCTTTAACTGGTACAGTTCTCTGTCCTGCTCCTTCCGTGTTTCTTTTTACTTCCTGAATGCTATCTTTTTCTCCCTAACCTTCCCTGCCCCTTCTTTTGAGAACCATAGTGTTTTTTCTTTCATTTTGATTTATTTGCTTCACACAAAGGCTTGTTGCCTCTGTGATGGTGGTTTTGATGTTTCCCCATTGTTGCTCCACCTCACCTTCCGGCCTGTTTGCTAGTGCTTGTGCTTTTCTGAGACACTCTCCCATTTTGACAAAATTAGCCCTCCTGAAGTCCAGTACCTTCACTTTTGTATGGCTTGACTCTACAGATAAGTTTATCGTGAACCACACTGTTTGGTGGTCGCTTGTTCCCAGATGGCTACCCACTTCAAGATCAGAGATCCTCTCTCCATCCACATTTGAGAGTACCAGGTCTAAGATTGCTCCCTCCCGAGTGGGTTCCAAAACTAGCTATCTAAGACATGCCCCTGTAGGGCATCGAGAATTGCCCTGCTCTTGGATGTGGCTGCAGTCAAGGTGCTCCAGTTAACATCTGGCATATTCAGGTCCCCCATCAGCAATATCTCCCTTTTCTCTGCCATCCTAAGAATGCCTCCTATCATTTCCTTGTCCATTTCCTCCCTCTGAGACGGGGGTCTGTATACAACCCCTGTGCGGACTGTGGTGCCATTTCCAGTCTCCATGGTGACCCACAGTGCCTCCTCTCCTCCCTGTTTACCCGTTAGTTATATTGCTTTGATCCCTTCCCTTACATAGAGAGATACTCCTCCTCCTCTTCTTCCCTCCCTGTCCCTCCTGTAGATTGTGTACCCTGGTATGCTGACATCCCAGTCATGGTTCTCTGTGTACCATGTTTCCGTGACTGCCACAATATCCAGGCATCCCTCTTCCATCAAGGCCACCATTTCGGGGAGCTTTTTACCTAGACTACAGGCATTGGTACTCATTACCCTCCATACTTTTATGGCTTTATTTATTTTTGCCCCATCCCTGTCCTTACTGCCTTTGTCTTTTTCTCCATTTACCCCTGCCCTTCTTCCTATCGACTGCTCTCTCTTGGCGTTTACCTCGCTAACTACCCTGATTTTTTGGGGGGGTGCTAGGATTTCCCTTCTCCTTTTCAGTGCCTCCCCCCTTATTTCCATTATTGTTGTATCTTACACAGTTTTCATTATTATTATTATGAAATGTAATCACAATATTGATCAGGGCTTCCTCTAGCTTATATCTGTTCAATGTAGCCCAGAACTTACTCCTATTAACCCGATCAAAAGCAGACTTAAGGTCTACAAAAACACAATATAACTTTTGTTTTTTTTTAACTTTGGTGTATTTATGACGTAAATGTGCTAGAGTAAAGCACTGGCCTATCATGAAGTGGCCAGGTATAAAGCCAGCTTGTGCTTAGTCAATTATTTTTTCATTAACCATTTTAATATTCTACTGTTAAGAATTCTAGTGAATATTTTTTGAGTGTTGTCAACTAAACTAATTGGTCTAGAACAGCTGGGGTTGCTCCTTTCTCCTTTTTCTGTACAATGGAATAATTATGTTTTCTAACCAAGAGTTTGGGATGTTGACCATTTCTAGTATGTATTTAGAAACATTAAGTAAACATAAGATCCATAGTTCTGTATAATTTTTAGAGATGTCCATTGGGATCACATCTGGCCCTGGTGCTTTGTGACGCAGAAATGCGTTTATAACTAATTCAATTTCTTCTGCCGTAAGTTCTTTATGCAATGGTACCCAATTAATTTCCTCTATTGTCATTTTTTTTTTCCCATTGTTTAACCAGGTGAGACACACTAAGCTGAAAGCTTGTTTACAGGTGCAACCTGGGAGCACAGGGAAGTTAAGTGACTTGCTCAGGGTCACACAGGTGTGCAAGTGGGGGCTGTGGGACTCAAACCCAGGTCTCCAGATTTGCAGCTCAGAGCCTTAAACCACTGCGCTATACTGCCTCCCTTATCATAATCAATAAGGCAAAAATATCAGTGTTATAAGGGGATCTTGCTGGTACAGTAAAACATGTAAAACATTATTTCACCTTCTGGGACATAAAACAGATTTTTAAAGTATGTGACCCAAGTGTCGGTCTCTATGTGATTTTCCACTTCTTCTGAATAGTTGGCAAGACCTTTCATTACCATCTTCCAGAATTGATCTTTTTCCAGGACTGTATTTTCAAATTCGTTCTATACCCATTTTCTGTATTCTCCTTTTTTTTTTCTTTAAAGTGTTGTATTCTTTCCTTAGTTTGTTTAAGTGTCATTTATTTTCTTTTTTGGGGTACTGTCTGACCAGTCTTAGCTGATTATTTAGCTTTTTCTTGGCCAGTTTACATGTTTTACTGTACCAGCAAGATCCGCTTATAACACTGATATTTTTTCGTTATTGATTATGCTAGCTATTCTTGACAGAATCATTTCTAAACTTTGAAGACATTGTTCATCTTTATACTCATATATTATTATTCTCATTGTTTCTATTATCCCAGAATCCACCAATTTTCCCCTAAAATATTTATTTATCAATTCCCATTGAATCCACTTCCTTTTCCTAATTAACCTGTCTGCCTGTTTCTCTTGTTCTTTGTGGCTGTTTTTACAGATCTCTGCTCTGATCTCCACAGGGCAGTGTGAGCTTACCACTATATCTCCTATTTTGATATTTCTGCAGAAAGGGATTCTATTATGAGAAACCCAAACTAGGTCAATTAGGGAAGCCCCATTATGACCAGTAAATGTGAAATTACCCTCTGAATCATCTGGTAGTCTGCCACTTAATAACAGAAAGTTCCAACTTGACATTATACTACTGCGAGACATACGGTCTCTGGTGAGGGGGAAAGCATAATGTGAATGTGAGGCACATTGTCCCTGGAGAGGGTAAATGTACAACAGGATTGTGAGGCACATTGTCCCTGGAGAGGGTAAATGTACAACAGGATTGTGAGGCACATTGTCCCTGGAGAGGGTAAATATACAACAGGATTGTGAGGCACATGGTCCCTGGCAAAGGAATAAGCACAATGTGGATGTGAGGCACACTATCCCTGGTAAGAGCACAGCACAATGTTGAAGTGAAGCATGTTGTCCCTGGTGAGAGCAGAGCACAACACAGATATGAGTCACACTGTCCCTGGTGAGAGCACAGCACAATGTTGAAGTGAAGCATGTTGTCCCTGGTGAGAGCAGAGCACAACACAGATGTGAGTCACACTGTCCTTGGCAAAGGCAGAGCACAATGTGGATGTGAGGCTCATTGCGCCTGGCAAGTGAGGAGCACAACGCGGATGTGAGGCACACTATCCCTGGAGAGAGCAGAGCACAATGTAGATGTGAGGCACATTGTCCCTGTTGAGAGCACAGCACAATGCAGATGCGAGGCACATTGTCCCAGGTGAGAAGAAAAACACAATGTGAATGCAAGGTACACCGTCCCTGGTGAGAGGAGCACAATGTGGATGTGAGGCACACTGTCCCTGTCGAGAGCAGAGCACAGCGTGGCTGAAGACACAGTCCCTGGCAACAGCCGAGCACAGCATGGATGTGAGGCACACTGTCCATGGAGGGGGCAGAGCACAACGTGGATGTCAGGCACACTGTCCCTGGTAAGAGCACAGCACAATGTTGAAATGACGCATGTTGTCCCTGGTGAGAGCAGCGCACAACACAGATATGAGTCACACTGTCCCTGGTGAGAGCACAGCACAATGTTGAAGTGAAGCATATTGTCCCTGGTGAGAGCAGAGCACAACACAGATGTGAGTCACACTGTCCTTGGCAAAGGCAGAGCACAATGTGGATGTGAAGCTCATTGCGCCTGGCAAGTGAGGAGCACAACGCGGATGTGAGGCACACAATCCCTGGAGAGAGCAGAGCACAATGTAGATGTGAGGCACATTGTCCCTGTTGAGAGCACAGCACAATGCAGATGCGAGGCACATTGTCCCAGGTGAGAAGAAAAACACAATGTGAATGCAAGATACACCGTCCCTGGTGAGAGGAGCACAATGTGGATGTGAGGCACACTGTCCCTGTCGAGAGCAGAGCACAGCGTGGCTGTGAGACACAGTCCCTGGCAACAGCCGAGCACAACATGGATGTGAGGCACACTGTCCATGGAGGGGGCAGAGCACAACGTGGATGTGAGGCACACTGTCCCTGGTGAGAGCATAGCATAATGTGAATGTAAGGCACTTTGTCCCTGGCAAAAGCAGAGCACAATGTGGATGTGAGGCACATTGTCCAAGGCAAAGGGTAAACACAGTGCTGGTGTGAGAGGCTCTGTTCATTGTGAAGGGTAGGCTCAAATCTGATGTGAGGCACTCTGTCTCTACTGCAGGGTAAACACAGTGTGGATGTGAAGTACGCTGTCTCTGTGAAGGCTGAGTACAAGCCTAAAATACCTGACGGGTATCAACAAAGTACAGGCACATGATCTTCTTCAGGTAAACAACTGCATCCAGACCAGAGGTCATGACATACGCTTTAAGGTGGGCTGGTTCAGGAGCAACACTAGGAAGTTCTTCTTTACAGAAAGAGTGGTGGAGCCTGATTGGTCTCCCAGCGATGGTGGGATCAAAGACGGTCAGGGAATTCAAGCTGGCATGGGACAGACAGTGTGGGAAACTTAAGACAGCAGCCTGATGGGGGGGGGGGGATAGTATACATGGGCAGACTAGATGGTCCACATACAGCTGACATCTTACGACACTATCAGATATCACAAGAAGGTACAGCTGCCTCATCAGCCTTTTCCTAACAAGCTCTATGCTGACATCCTTAGAGAATTCTGAAAAAGGACTGATGCTGTTTAAATTATTCAGAAGTACAGCTTCTTGGATAATTCAGATAAAATGCAGCGTCAGTGGCTCAGTAGGTAGCACACTCGCCTCTGAGGCCGGGAGATCAGAGGGCTGTGGGTTCAGTTCCCACATCTGGCACTTGAGTTAATATCCCAGTACTGACACTGTAGTGCAGCACGAGAGGGGTGCTGCACCTTCTGAGGTGCCATCTTTCGGATGAGACGTTAAACCGAGGTCCCATCTGCCTGGATTGGTGGTAGTTCAGGTGGATGTTAAAGATCCCATGGCACTTATTGAAAAGAGTAGGGGAATTTCCCCGGTGTCCTGGCCAAATTTCCCTCATTCACTAAAAATACCACCAACAGCTTCATCTGGTTCAAGGTCCATTGGCATTCATCTGTATCCCCCTCTCCCGGGTCGTGCCTGAAAATAGGCAAGATTTGTCTAGTGCACTTACCCGGTCAGCAAAAAAAAAAAAAAAAGGTTTAAAAGTAGGCTGTAATAGTCCGGTATAAAGCAGCCATCCTGCACAATGCATTTTTGTTTATAGTATTTGACCACAGAAGACACACATGTTGTAAAAAGCTCGTTTCCACAAACTGGCTATGCATGTTGTTTTCTCTTGGCCCTAAATGTTTTCTATTTAAATAGAGCAGAATATCCAGTAAACCCACGGCAGTGCTCCCAGTATTCAACTGATTTACTCATGAACAGACTCCCTGGAGTGGAGTGGGCTCAGCAGTTAGGCATTGCCTGAAGTGGGATGCCTGTTGTGTCCCTGTGTGTTTGGGGTGGGGGTCTAATGATGCACAATACTTCCAACTCAGCCTTGTAAACATGGTCATTTTCATTCCATTAACATTCCTCAGATTGGAAGAAACACATTTAGCAAGGTCCTTCAAAATCTGCAAAAGTGGATTTCAGACTCTTCAAAGCCATCTTCTAACAGAGACTACCCACAGACATCTAATTGGACTAGTTAGCTCACTAGATGTGCAGTCTTTTCTTTCTGAAAGCACCTGGGACACTTTGTGATGTGTGGGAACTTTCTCACCTCTCCCTCCAACAAAAGCAAGTGGGTGCTTTAAAAAGGAAATCAGAAAACTGGATGGTCTGAAACAGGCTCTGGGCCAAGAGATGTTGAGAACAAAGTTCGGAAGAGTTTAAGCAATTGAGAGTCTTAGGGCACTGAACTCCAGTTAGGGCTCTGTGAATGTATACTTGTGGTAGAAGTTCAGTGTTCCAAACTGCAAGGGACTGCTTACTTTGGTGCCAGCCCTCTTCAAACATATGGGAATATTTCATTACATGCTGATGCAAAATACGTCCCTTAGGTGAAAGTGTTTTGTGTTTTTTGGGGGGCTTGGAAATGTTTATAGTGAGTTTTAATGCTCATGAAAGGTGCGGAACTGACAACAAAGGAGACCCACTGTTTATCCATCAGACGATGTGAAGTACATATACAGCACGGCCAACTACAGAGCAGAGTCCTCTCCAGAGACCTGAAGGATATGGCATTTCTGTATGCCAAAGGCCACCAAATTTCAAGGAGGTCAGGAGACATATTCCATATACTGCAAACAACACAGCTTGCAACTGTTCTTAATTCAGTGATGTTTTCTCATCCTGACTCTGTTTACACGGTTCTTTTCATGTCTTTAACTCTTTTGCTCTCAGTCTCTCTCCTTGCTGCTGACTGTGCCTCACCTCTTGTACACTATCCATTCCCAATGAATATGAATCTGCATCCTTTTAGGGAGCCACATTTAGAACTCCCGTTTTAAACAACTGCTGCTTCTGTCCCTGGTTTCTCTTTCTTAGAAGTTTACCTATTAAAACTAGAGAAGGACAAAAGGGATGGCCGATTTCCACGACGGCAGGCATCTTCGGAAGGGCTGTAGGATGCACAGGCTCTGGTGACGTAATTCTAAAGTGGAGCCTGGAGAGGGAGGCTGCCCACTCTGAGCAGCTATCTCAGATTAGGAGTGAGTTTGTTGGTTAAGGAGTAAGCTGGGAGACTTGCAGGGGTGACCAGAGATAAGGGGTGGGGGTATGGGTGGCAGAGGGGTGGAGATGAGGGGAGGTGGGGGCATGGCCCAGAATCAAGAATAGGACACATTATAACTAGTAAGGGGGGGATATTAGGGATAGAGGACCCCTGGATAGGGATGTTGAGGCGAAGGTGAAAACTTATGGGGCGAACACTCAGAAACTAAAGAGATCGGAGGGAGAAGAGTCAGGAGAGGCTGATGGGGGAAGACTAGAAGAGCAGACAATGGGAAGGGAGCTCCGCAGGTGGATAGGGCAAGAGGGGAGAAACAGGGGTGGCTTAAAGGGCCAGTCAGGGGACACTCAGGACAGGTAATGCAGGCTGGCATAGAGTGTCATAATAAATTTGAGCTGCTTAGTAATCTAGTGGGGGAGGAATGGGTTAGCAGAAATGAGGAAACTGGGACAATGGCCATGGGGAGGGAGTTAGATTCCCATAGGGCATCACAGGTCGGAAAAGGAAAGGATAGAAACAGTCCCAAGGGGAGAAGGGGAAACCTCAATGAGAAGCAGAGAGGGGAGATGCAATATATAGCAGAAACGAGGGAGGAAAAGCAGGACTGGAGAGAACCCAGTAGGGGGTTGGGAGGGACCTCCCCTCAGGAGGAGGGGCCTGTCCCAAGGATGGGGACCTAGGTGAATGGGTCCCGCAGGGGGCCTTTGGAGATAGGGGTACCATTATAAGGGGCGAGGATGAGGGTGTGGGGGAAATGGATATGTTCAAGGCCAGGATAAATGGCCCGGAAATGAGTGTGTTTAAGGGCACACCTATACAGGGGGGGTCTGAGCCAAGTGGACAAAATGTTAAGGGAGACAAAAAGGGGAGGGTAGCAAGGGAGTCTCTCACAATAGGGTAGGAAGACTCCCACGACATTGGGAGTTTGGTTGAAGGAGGGGTTGAGAGCACAGAGAGGTAGTGGAAGTAACCATAAGGATGATGGAGGCATTAAGGTTCTGTTACTGGGTGACTCAATGATAAAGGGTAACCAATGGGGGGGCAGGGGGTGGGATGCCAGAACCAGGTGAAGGTAGTGGGTATCTCTGGGCTGACGGTGCACAGAGCCAAGTTCATGGTGTATGAGCTGGTAAAGGATTGTGGAGGAAAACCAAATTTCCTGGTGCACTTGGGGACTAATGATATAGAGGGGCACAGTGTCTTGGAAATCCAAGCAAGGTTCCGAGAACTTGCTAGGGTCTGTTGGGACAATGGATGCAACACTTTCTTTTTGGAAATACTGCCGGTACCTAGGGCCTCAGTGGAAAACAAAAGGACGATCACAGAGGTAAATGACTGGCTCAGGAAGTGGGGGAAAGAAAGGGGGACAAGGGTGTTAGGTAACTGGGAGGGGGTTTGGGAGGATAAGGGACTGTATGCCAAGGACAGGCTTCACCTTACCCCATTAGGGAAGGAAATCCTTAAACAGGGGGTGGTGGATTACATTCAAGAAACGTGGGGTTTAAACTTGTGAGGGTGGGAGAGGGACAAGGGAAGGGCTGGCCTGAAGCCCCCTCCTCCAGATGAGGGGAGTAGCCTTCAAACCCAAGGAGAGGAGGGGGAAAATAGTCAGAGGGAGGAGGTTTCAGGAGGAGCAGATGGTGGCAGAAGGCACAAGGAACTCGGGTGTGATTCGACAAAGGGGACCAGAGACAAGGGGTGGGTGGTGGTGGTGTTAGTGAATGTCAGGAGCTTGGGCAACAAGTTACCAGAGTTCCAAACGAATTTTTGTTCGAAGTGGATGTGGCAGCCAGACGCAGGCGATGGGCCAACAACAACCATGATTGGGACAAACAATCTTGTCACCTACCGCATGCTCCGCAACAAATGTACAAAGGCCATCCGTTTAGCTAAGGCCGAATATTTCAACAACACCCTAAATGCAAATCTTGGGAAACCTTCTAAATTCTGGAAAGTCATTAACTCCTCTTCACCCCTCAAACAGCAAAACCTCCACCTCTCCCATCCAAGGGACACTCCTCACCGACCCCAGAAGGTAGCCAGCCGAGTTTAACTCCTATTTCACAACCTAGCGCCCAAACCTTCCTCGATTCCTTACCTCCAAACTTGCCCACCCCACACATCTATAACCTCATCGCCCCCAGTCATCTATCCCTGCCAACTGGTAGACCCCTTTCCTTCAGACCCATCTCCCCATCGAGAACCTTAGATGCCTATGCTCCCTGAATCCCTCAAAGGCAAATCACGTAGGTCTTGATAACAAACTCCTCTTCCTTTCTGCCTCAGCCATTTAGGCACCCCCTAAGCCCTATTAAATCTATCTTTCTACCGAGTCACTCCCCTCCGTGTGGAAGCATGCCACTGTCCTACCTCTTCCAAAAGGTGGTGATCCTTCCTCCTCTGAACTACAGTCCATCTCCCTCCTCCCGCCCCTCGCCAAACTCCAAGAACACCTAGTTCTATCCCAGCTCTCCACTTTCTCTCAAAACTGACTTCTTCACCCCATTTCAGTCCGGCTGAAAACACCACTCTTCCACCTCCTCCTACTAAGACTCACAGACTCCATCCTCACGGGATGGATAAAGAGACTAATCCACGGCCGCTATCTTCATAGACCTAGCTAAAGCTTTCACCGGTCTCCACTCTCTCCTACTATCCCGCCTATCAGGGGCTGGGTTAGCAGAATCTGCCACAAACTGGTTCAGCGCCTACCTACTCAATAGAACCCAATCCACTAGAATAGCTGACCACATCTCCCCCCCTCTCCCTATCACCACCGGCGTTCCCCAAGGCTCAGTTCTTGGTCCCATTCTATTCTCCATCCTCCTAAATGATCTACCAAAGTCATGCTCCTCCTCCGCTATACACATGTATGCAGACGACACGGTCCTTTTTACCTCCGGCCGGACCCACGAAGAACTCACTTCCAAACTACAAACGGATTTCAACAAAATCCAACACTGGTTCAATACCAACCAACTCTCCCTAAATCCCAAGAAAACCGTCTCTATGACCTTTCGGTACAAGGCAGCGTCTATCCAAACTCACCCACCCTTTGATCTTCCATACCCTAAATACCACCATCCTCGAAGAAGTGCCCTCCTTTAGGTATCTAGGGGTTTGGCTCGATCGCCACCTGTCCTTTACCACACACATAGATGCCATCACTTCCAAACTGCGCCCAAAACATGGGTCCTTCTATAGGAAGCGCTCCTCCCTCTCACTACCCGTCAGACGTGATCTAGTCCTGAAAATGATTCTACCCACCTTCGACTACTGTGACGTAGTCTATAGCTCCGCCTCAAAGACCACCCTAGCCAGACTGGACCGCCTCCTTAATGCGTTCTGCCGCTTTGCCCTCGATGCCCCCCCTCGCTCACATCACTGCGAGCTCTACCGTTCACCGGCCCTGCCAGCCCTGAGCACCCGGCGCCTAATCCACACTGAAAAATTTGCTTCCAACTTCTGGCTCGACTCCCTCCCACCCTACCTAGCATCCTCCCTATCTTCCCCACTTACCCCCACCCACGCCCTCAGGTCCACCGACACAAGGCTGTATCCATCCCCCACCGAGGACCACATACACCGCTGGCCTTCTCTTACCTCTTCCCAAACTCTGGAACGCCTTACCAGCCCAGATCTGCTATTCATCGTCCAAATACTCCCTATCCTCTGCCTCACTAACTTTCTCGCAACAAATTGCAACTGCCCCTGAACTCCCTCCACTTGGTACCTCTCTCCCCAGCTGCCTCCCAAGAGCCTGACCAAGCGGCCTGGCAATCGCCTGATTGGCTGGCTTAGATACTGCCTCACGACTTACACTCACGCTTATCACCCCTCACTCCCAACACCTCCTCTCCCCATCTCTCCCTCAGCATCAACACCATTAGCCCTCCTCTCCCACCTCACCTAAACCTACCCCCACGCCTCTAAAGCATACTAGTCCCCTCCAACTCCAACAGGCACCTGTGCATCCACTGCAGCTCAAGGCTGGTACTGACACTCAAGTTCTGTCCTGTCACACTAGTGTGCTATTGGCACTTACGTAACTAATGTATTCCCCCTTAGAATAACCATTGTATGTTCACCCCTTCCCTGTAGTGTTTGCTCTGCTTTGCTCCTACTATGCCTGGTACTCATGATATGTATACCCATGACATGTTTACCCTGTCCCTGTTGTGCAAGTTCTGTATTGCTCTTACCTTGCCTTATACCTCTGTTATGTACACCTTGTCGATACTGATCATTGTTCTGTATTCCTCTCCTTATGTAACAAGTTCATTTTTAATACCTCCAATCGATGTACATTGTCTGTATTGCACTACTGCTAAAATCATCTACTGTATGTATACCTGCCTCCTCTGTAACCCCTCCCCCCAGGTCGCACCGTGAGACGAGCATCTTTTTGCTCAGCGTGCCTTTCCTGGCGAAACATTTTCAATAAATAATACTTTGAGTGGGGTATCAATGCATCCATTTGGATCTAGTAGGAGATATAGTGTATGTGGCTGGACTATCATGTGGCAGCGATGGTGGTCTGCAGTGGGTCTTCCCAATTAAGGAATATCTCCCAAATTTAACCCTATCTAGTGCATGAGGACCTGATGACCCTAATACACACGCCTTCCTACCTCCAAACTCTACTACTGTAACACTCTGTAACGAGGGCCATCTGGGAAGATGGTGTATCGCCTACAGCTTGTGCAGAATTATATGGCTGTGCTGATTACAGAGGAACTGATCTCGGATCACATCTCAGCTGTGCTGCGCAGCCTGCGCTGACTTCCAGTTAGGTGTCACACCACTTTCAAGATTGCTTTGTGTTTTTTTTTTTTTTCTTCATAGAGTTTTTTTCCTCCCTTGGCCACTCGTCTTTCAGGAACATACCCTGGTCCCAGGGAGATACCCTGTTCAGGCCTGTGTTCTGTCCCCTGGGCCCAGATGCCCCCAATCTCCCCCCCCATGGGAAAGGGCTCCAGGGGGAGAGCCCTCCCCCCTTTCCCCAAAGCTCCGCACCAAATGGACAGGATCCGGTGTCGGGGGCCTATGACCCAGCGACATCTGCCATTATATAGAAGGCTGTGGGGTTTTTATCCCATTTTCTCCCTGTCCTCTATCCTCCCATGGTGTAGGCAGTGTCTTCTGACAGCCTTCGGACACATGCAGCGGCATCTGTAAAGAAGTAAGCTCCCCTGGTCCACCAAAGAAGTCACTGCAGTGCCAGGTCCCAACGCCTTCCCTTCCGACCATGTAACACTGCTGAGCAGCAGCTGCTGCATTCCAGCCTGCCTCCCAACTTAACGCCTCGAGCGGGCTCCTGAACCTGGGTCACCTGCCTGACTGGGCCACAGAGGCAGCCCTTAGGATTACTTTGCTAACTTACAAAGCCCTACGTGAACTGGGCTCAGGCTAGCTTAAAGATCTCATGGCCACCCTCTCCTCTCCACCAAGGAGAATCTGCTATCCGTATTGAGATCTCACCTTAGGTAATATATTATTGAGCAGGGACACTCTTCCAGAGAAATTGACAGGATAACAAAACATGCAACGCAAGTACCAAGATGACAACTACTTCAATATAAAGAAAAGACAGCTACAGACAGAATACCCTTAGTAGTCACATATCATCTAGACCTTGAACTTCTGCGTAAGATTATTAAAGATCTCCACCCAATATTTAGTGAAGATGAAACCCTCAATTGCATTTTTAAGGAACTACCACTACTGTCTTTTAAACAACCACCAAATGTAGCCAGCCTGATTATTAGGAGCAAGCTTTCACCAGAACAGAATACCAAGTCACACAATGGCACACAGCCCTGCAACCAACGCACCTGTAAGACTTGTGAGCTCATTTCCACCTCGGACTGTGTGGTTACATCACAAAGCAGACAATTCAAGGTACATGGGAGTTATACATGCACATCACAACATGTTGTTTATTTCATTCAGTGCAAGAGATGTCCACAAACAGGTTATGTTGGAGAGACAAGCCAACAGCTCCGCACTAGGGTGAACTCGCACAGACATGATATTAAACCAAAGAAGATTGAAAAACCAGTGGGGCACCACTTCTCCCAGCTTGACCACTTAATTTCGGATATGTCAGTAATGGTCTTAAAAGGAAATCTCAAAAACACACAACAGAGACGAGCTTTTGAGATTAAACTTATTGTACATCTCAATATGGTAGCAGATGGGATAAACACTGATCCGGGTTTCATGGGACATTACAGAAACTGACATCCACAGACCTTTTCTCCTTCAGACTGGCATATTATAGGACTTTAGCATGTGTGGGGTGTAGGTGTGTGGGTTATGTGTTGTGAGGTATGTGAATATAGCAGGTGTGGGGCTTGCTGTCACATTGAGGTAGGCTTCTATTTAGATACATGGAGTTACAGTCTGTTACTACTCTTACTTCACACACATAATGAATATTACTTCCTCCTTACTTTTTACCTTTACCAGGGAGTGGGTTGATTCCATTGAACCATATTCAGATTCCCTAGCCTGTTACTGTTCATACAGGAGTGTTATCAGAGATGGTCACATATTTTTTAACTCTGAACATACTTGAACGTATTGGGGTGTGAGATCTCATTTGCATGGGGGTCCTGGACAGATCTTTTTACATTAGGCTAATATTGTAGTGATTTGTGGAAATATAGGTATGTTAGACCTCTGGTCTTACACACATACTTAATATTTACTTCTAGTCACCTTACCCTGGGGAGGGTGGTAGTTTTATTTCATTGTGGTTCTATCCAGAATCCTTGGAAATGTTACTATGCAGATAGGAGTAAGGTTAAATAGTGTCACATTTTTGCTCTGTAGGTATTAGGATACATGATCCTTTTTACTTGAGATTGCATGACAAGTTGAATTCCTTTGGGGAATAATTGCAGAGATTGATGTGAATGAAGGTTCATTAGGAGTGTGTGTGTGTGTGTGTGTGTGTGTGTGTGTGTGTGTGTGTGTAAGCCGGTGTGTGTGTGTGTGTGTGAGAGAGAGTGTATATCTCCTTAAAGATACTCAATCCCCCCCCCAACCCGCATTATGGGGATGTGGGGTGGGGTAGGGTGTCTTGTTTGTGTGAAGAGAAGGACAGAAATTAAAATGTTTACCTCTTTTTCAGATTCTTTAGACACTTCTGGTACATCAACTTGTTATACACTGAGAATTTATTGACATCATAACAGGCTACATGGTCTTAATTCCTTGGTGGTCCTCGACAAGAGTTTATTGTTTGACACTAACACTGTCAATTTATATTTAAATTATCACTTATAAAGTCCTGTCACTACACTAGAGGTTTTTGAAGTTTATGGGGCATGATATCTAGCTGGAGAGTATAGCTGGGTGATAGCTCCAACTAAGTTTTACACATCATACAGTACGCACTGATGTTTTTAAGACAGCTTTACTGGTAATTTCTTGTCTATAATGCATACATTGAAACTTCCTGGAGTCCTAAGACAATCTTAGTATGTTCTTAATCTGGGTGGGGGTTGTTTTTCAGTAATCACATCCTTATACACACTGTGACACTCATAGCTTGATTTAAGAGTCATCTGCTCCAGCAGTGTTATCTTATGTCAGTTCAATTTATATGCAGTAGGATTCTTTGTATGTGTTTTGCACCAAGCACCTTTGACCCTGGGACACTCCCAGATGAAGGTAACATGGTACTGTTAAACTTCTCTGACATCATCATCTGTATTTTTTAAATGACTATTTTAAACCAATGGGGAATTTTTCTGTTTTTTCTGCATGATCTAGCTGTTAAAAGTATTGTTTTTTTCTAAATAACTGCCATTACGCTTCTGAAGAAGGACTGGTTGGTCCGAAAGCTAGAGCACTTTGTTCTTGTTGTTACATCTATGTTGGTCCATTAAAAGGTATCAAATCATTTGCTTCTGGATCTTAGACAATACAGTGACAGGGCCTTCTCACTGGTGGCTCCTACTGTGTAGAGCTCTCTACCAAACCATATCTGGAGTTTTCCCTCAGTGGAGGAATTTAAAAGTGACTGAAAGCATGTATGTTTACTCAAGACTATGCTATCAGGTGATCCTAAAGATTCTGCCATTCTGGAAGTTCAGTTTTGTTTTGTGTGCTTGCTTAGGTGTCAGCTTGGCCTAATTTATTTATTTAAGAGATTTACCAGATAAGCATACTGAGCGGGGACCGCTCGTTTCCAGATGCTTCTAATTAGATTCTTCTAATAAGAAGCACATCCACCTCTGGGCCAAAAGGTAATAGATTTTGCCCCACAGCTGGGCTAAGGCTCATACCATAAACACGGGCACACAAGTACGGAACTAGGCGGATGCTGTACTGTTGGGGTGTGCCATCCTTCGGATGAGATGTTAAACTGAGGTACCTTCTGCCCATCCCTGGTGCTGCCCTGCTAGATATCCATTCAGAAGTAAAAGAACCCAGGTCACTTTTCGCTCAAGACGGGGATTCTTTCTGGTATCGTGGCCAACACTACCATTCCCATAAAACCGGTTCAGGCAACTGTCAAGGGCTTTCTGTGGGTGTTGATGTGCGTAATGGCTGCCACTATGTTTGTAATAATTCAATACCAGTCTCTCATTGCTTGTAAAGTGCTTTGGAATACAACGTGTATGAAAAAGGCTATATAAATGCAAATTTTTATTCTGAGATCTGTTTTACTTTTGGTAATGCTGAAATGTGCAATATTTATTTAGTACTGTAACTGTATGTTGTGGGTGTGTTTTTTATTTCTGCTGTGCTCTTTCCGTATAGTGCCCCAATTACAATGGGGTCGGGAGCTATATGAATAAAACTGCCTTGTTTTAAGAATGATGCAGTAAATTACTGCTAATACAACAGTTCCTCTATGATGCAATCTGCCTTCAACCCTTTTCATGCCCCCCATGTAACGTTTTAAATCTGTTTTTCAGTACTTTCTCACATACAAAAAGCGAACACAAAGAAAACAACTGCTTCTTAACTGTAACAGCAGTCTACAGTGCACGTGCTAATATTAAAACAGCCCCATGCTTCTTGCTTGCCATCTCCTACCAGTCCTGAATGAAAATAGTTTGACTGAATTCCTTTGCCTTTAGCCTAGTTCATAGAAACAGATGCACAGCTGGTGAAAAACCCTTATATAGAGCAGTTATTTAATTATGAAATATAGTAATTACAGTTCAATTATTTGCAGTATCAGAAATGTTCGCTTGACGCAACCACAGTAAGAGTTCAGTACCTGGGTGAAGTCCGAATATCTGCATCAGAGGAGGAGAAGGACTTGGGAGTGATGATCACTAGTGACCTGAAGCACTCCATGCAGTTAAAGACAGCAGCAGCAAAGGCAGAAAAGATGCTGGGATGCTATCAGTAGTAGGAGAGGGGAGGTTATACTGCCCTTCTACCGGTCCCTGGTAAGGCCTTATCTAGAATATGGAGTTCAGTACTGGTGCCCACATCTCAAAAAGGACATTAACCTGCTGGAGAAGGGCCAGAGGAGGGCTACAAAGATGACACTGTGTCAGCAGGTTAAGGAATATGAGGAGAGGTTGAAGGCACTGAACATGTACTCCCTGGAAGACAGGAGAGAGAGAGAGAGAGAGAGAGACATAATTGGGACCTTCAAGTACTTGAAAGGGATACAGAAGGTGGATAGGGAGAGCCTCTTTAAGCTTAGTGGCAACCATAACATGATGGGACACAGTCTTAAGCGGGAGGGTGGGAGGTCATGAAGCACTTCTTCACACAGAGGGCAGGGCGGTGGACACTTGGACTGCGCTGCTGGAAGAGGTGATCTTGTTGAAGACAGTGGGCAGCTTTAAGAGAGGCTGAGATAGGCACAGAGCAAAGGTAAAGAATCATGGGTAGGGAGGGAGGATGGGAGGAGTGGGGAGGGGGGGCAGGGACCGTAGCTCAAGCTGTGGACCCTGCAATACGAGCAATCTAGATAAACCAAATGACCTTCCTCTGCTGCCTTCTTTGCATGTTCATATGTTCATATGTCTGTGATCTGACCTGCTGGCAGCATGAACTATTTTGAGATCTGTATTTACTATTTGCTACTTGCATATCTATAACTGTAGACTGTTGACATCAACCCACATATATTTACAGGTCTTGTGAGGACAGTCCAATTCCGAGAAGGAAGGAAACCCTGCCAATGTTTAAGCTACTTATTTTCAACTGAAAATTAGTTTTTAAAGAAACGTTTTACCAAAGGAAAATTTTCTTCAGTAATCAGCTTTCACTGGACAGGCACAATTCCTGTCCCTGTGGAGATTTCAACAGAAAAGCTACACATAATTTAGTCGCTGGAAAGTTGTTTTTTCCTAACACATACAGACTACTGTGTACCATCTGTGTCAACAGCACTCCTGAAGTGTCATCTGATTACCAGTTACCAACATTTTAAATTATCTGCACTGGCCGAGAAGGCAGCCACTTCTCCACTCTTCCAGTCACTCTGTCTCCGTCACTTTGACTGGACTTGTGTTCGTGTGTGTGTGGGGGGGGGGATTTAAAAAACAAAAAAAAAAAAAAAAACAGTCAAGCAAGCAGACTTGTGCATTTTATCAGACAAAGGTCAATGTCTGCTCTTCACGCTAAGCTAATATATGAATCCTCACCGTACCTTCTGCTTGTCACCCTATCCCTGTCTCCCTACCAACCACCCAGCCTAACCTCTCACCCATCTGTCCCACCCCTTATTCCTATCCCAGCCCCCTTTACCCATTCTGCCTCCTAGCACTTCTTCCCTTCCTCCACCTCCCTGTCTCCCTACCCCTACTCCCCTACCCCTATATTACTACCCCAACCCCCCTTACCCATTCTGCCTCCTAGCACTTCTTCCCTTCCTCCACCTCCCTATCTCCCTAACCCCTCCTTCCCTATCCCAGTCACATCCCTCTCCTAGACTCTCCTCCCTGTACCCCATCTCTGTGCACAATATTCCTGTCCTACTGAACCTACCACCCTCCCCTTCCCCCACCTCCGTGTCCCTACCCTCGCCTACCCCAGTCACCACCATCATCTAGACCCCCTCCTTGTACCCCACCTCAGTGCACAATATTCCTGTCCCTCTGAACCTACTACCCTCCTCTGCCATGCCATCTACAGCCCCATGTTTTCACTTTTTCCTTTTCCTTCTGCCCCCAGTGAAGACTTGTCTCACTCTATGTGCATCATCTACGTGCAAGTTAGTGCAGTTCATTTTTTGCATGTAATGTATCCGTTATTTGCAACAATCTAAGTTGTACCTTATCATTGCCATTGCTGTTTACTCAAGCTATCCAAATCCGTTTTGTATACGATCATGTGTGTCACTGTATTGTCTGAAATCTCCAGGACCTCCTTGTGAATGAGCCTGCTCAATGGAGTAATTCCTGTAACAATAAACTTGAACTAACTTGAACTTGCAGTGTCCTGAACACGCAGCACAAAGAACAACTAAACTGAAGCAGTCATTTTTACACAACCTATTCATTGACTCAGTATATTTACCTACCTTCCCTAAAAAATAAAGCTACAGAAGTATCTCCATATCGGTCCTGACAGCTGAGCATCAGGTATATCCACAATCCCACTGGACAGAAGACAGAAACCAGAAGAGTTTTGTGTTCCCGTAGCACAGTACTGCTCAACCGCACTCCCACTACTCTTCAGCCATATACTGTTCTCAGCACAAAACTGTGAGAATACACGAGAAACAGCAGCACCCTAACCTATCAACTCAACTCTCTGTAAACACGTATGAAAACTTGGGAACCAATTACACTTCAGAGATCTGAGCCAGAGTGGGCCTATCCAAACAGACATGGAGATACTCTTATCTGGCTATTTTTCAAGGCAGGTCAAAAATACACTTACAAATCATTCAACATAGCCAAGACAGCTGGGACATAAAGAGCAGTAACTGTAATCCCCAGGGAAGGGATGGACTAGCACTGCAGTTACCTTTCTACCAAAAGCGGCATCACTGGAAGATATCCTCCAGGATACAATGGAGCTGGCTGTGAAGGTATGACTTTTTGCAAATGACACCAAAATCTACAATAGGGTGGGACATGCAGCAGGGGGTGAAGAGAACGTGCAGGGATCTTGGGAAACTCAAAGAGTGGTCAGAAGCATAGCAGTTGGGGTTCAATACCAGAAAATGCAAACCTGGCCCTGGAACCCAAGAGCTGAGTATAGGATTGGGGAAAGGGGTACTGACAGTCACTAAACAGAAAAGGGCCCTTGGGGTTATCTATCTGATGATCTCAAAGTGGCAGGACAGTGTAACAAAGTAGTGGGAGGGGCAAGCAGGATGCTGGAGTGCATAGGGAGGATATCTCCAGCATGAAGCGATGTTGCCACTGTATTGCTCACTGACAAAACCCCACCCAGAGTACTGTGTCCAGTTTTGGAGGCCACACCTCAGAAAGAACTAAGACAGGGTGCAGGCAGTCCAGAGGAGGGCAACTAAAATGGTGCAGGAGCTGCACAAAAAGGCCTTCAATGATAGACTGAGGGATATCAACATGTACACCCTGGAAGAGAGGAGGGCGAGAAGTGACACAATAGTGCTACAAGTACCTTACAGGGGTAAACAGGGTGCAGGAAGTGAGTCTCTTTCAAATGAGGAAAAACATCAGGACAAAGGGACATGCGATGAAGCTGTGTGCGTGTGTTTGTGTGGGGGGGAGTTTAAGAGGGACGTGATGAAATAATTAACTGAAAGGGTGCTAAACGCCTGCAACAGACTGCCAGCAGAAGTGCTGGGGGAAAAACGATGTGTTTGGGGGGGAAGGAGCTGCATGCATGCATGAGACAGACATAGGGAGTATATTCGAAAACAGACAGGGAAGAGGGAGGGTCACCGGAGACCAGTTATGGTCTGTGGAGACAGATTAGGCAGGAAAATCTGGACAGATGGGGTGGACCAAGCAATCCTTTTTGGCCAACAGATTCTGTTTCTTTATCCAACCAACAGTACCTAGCAACAGTATGAGGAGACACCCAAGTGGACACCAAACACAAATCCAATGAAGATAGCATCACCATAAGACTTCCATATTCCTGGCTTTATAGGCCTCCTAGTACATGACAAACCCAAAAGAGCAATGGTACTTACTGCTGGAATCCATCTGATCTGCCTTATTCATTTCTAAGAGAACAAAATGGCACTACCTGTACCTGAATACCTAAATTCTATAATTCTTTCAAAATAACAGTTCACAGCTCATCTAACACCTAAGCTATGCAAGATTTTCACTTTAGGGAAAAAAAGGGTAGAAATTAGGTTTTGCACCCACAGGTTTACAGGGCTAGCAAAATAGAGTTACGTAAGAACTTACTTTAACAGCAGATCTTCATGAGGAGCTCTTGCAGCAGGTAATACCATTAGGACTGAAGCCGGCAGGCATCAGAACCCCACGGAAAACTTGTAGCTAGCAGTCTGAGGCAGGGGAACGCCCCCGACGTCGACTACACCAGACGTCAGACGTGGTATATAGGGTACGGTTGCCTGGCGCCACCTCAGTTCTCCCGCCGGAGACCCGGCTAGAAACAATACTGGAGAACCGAACAGGAAGTCCCCACCATGGTCTGGTGACATGAAAACCAAATAACAATCCTGGGGGATGGAGGGTGGGAAAGCCACCTGCTGCAAGAGCTCCTCTCGAAGCTCTACTGTTACGGTAAGTTCTTACGTAACTGTACTATCTAACTTCAAGGATGGAGCTCTTGCAGCAAGTAATACCATTAGGACTGAGTCCCAAGCAGTACCCAAGCACAGACCCAGGTCTGAGAGGGTGGTAGGAGAGATGCTGAAAACAGCTGAAGCTGAAAAAAGGCACTTAAGAGAGAGTAGGCCCTGCAGGACAGCTAGTCTGAAACCTGCTCTCCTTCTAGATGCAATCTCCAGGCTGTAATGCCTGATGAAAGTGTGGACTGAACTCCATGTAGCTGCACCACAAATATCTGCCGAGGAGACATTTTTGAGTGCCGCGAAGGAGGAGGCCACTGCCCTGGTAGAGTGGCCCCTGACGGTTCCCGAAAGTGGTTTGTTATGATGCTGGTAGCAGAAGGTAATGCACTGCACCAGACAACAGGCTAGTGACTGTTTTGAAACAGAGTTGCCTAACATCTCGGCTATAAATGAGATGAACAATTGGTCTGACTGTCTGGAGGAGCGAGTCCTGTGGAGGCAATACCTCAAAATTCTGTGAACATCCAAGGTGTGCAACAGCGCTTTACCTTGGTTAAATTCTGGATAATAAACCAGAAGGTTGCTGTCCTGGTTAAGAGTCAGCACGGACGCCACCTTTGGCATGAACTTACAGTTTGTGCGCAGGGGCACCCTGCCCCTGAGGAAAACTATGTAAGGTTCCTTACACATCAAGGCCTGGAGCTCGAAAACCCTTCGAACAGCGGTAATGGTTACCAGAAGGAGGGTCTTCCATGAGAGGAAGCGCAGCTCGCAAGAGGCTGCTGGCTCAAAGGGAGGAAGGGTGAGTTTCTCCAGGATGAAAAGCAAGTCCCAAGGAGGAACAATGTCTCTCCTGGGAGGTCTGATATGCAAGACCCCTCTGAGAAATGTCTTACAGATGCTGAGCTGTGCCAGTGTTTTATCTCCGAAGGAATACTGGTATGCGAAGACCGCACACATGTGCACCTTGATGGACGAATAGCTCAGTCCTAAGTCCAGAAGGTGATGGAGATACTCGAGCACGTGCTTCGCCGGACAACCCAGGGGATCTTGGGCCCAGGTCGTAGCCCAAATACAGAAGCGTTTCCATTTCAGAGCATATGTGGCCCTGGTGGAAGGCTTCATCGCTGCCACCAAGATCTCAGCCACCCTGCTTGACACTCCTAGCCTCTCTTCCACTAGGATTGCAGGAGCCATGCATGCAGGTGAAGAGAGTGGAGAGCAGGATGGACGAGAGTCCCCTGCTCTTGCGAGAGCAAGTAGGTGGAGAGTGGCAACTGTACTGGAGGTTCCAGAGACAGTTGCTGGAACAACGGATACCAAATCTGGCGGGGCCACCAGAATCATTCTGGCTCCCTCTGACTGCAACTTGAGCAGTACTCTCTGAATGATGGGGAAAGGAGGGAAAGCGTACAGGAACTTCCCTGTCCAAGAGGGGGACAATGCATCTCGCCAGAAAACACCAGGCTCTGGAGTAAGCGAGCAAACATTTTGCAGTTTGGCATTGTGCGGGGACATAAAGAGGTCCAACTCTGGGCGGTCCCAGCAATCGAACAGGTCATCTGCGACTACTTGGAGCAGTTCCCACTCATGATTCAGACAGGCAGAGCGGCTGAGACTGTCGGCGAGAATGTTCTGGACCCCTGGCAGATGAACTGCGATGAGATCCAGTCGATGTTCTACTGCCCAATCCCATACTCTCATGGCCTCTCTGTAAAGGGGGTACAAATGAGTCCCCCCTTGTTTGTTGATGTAGAAGACCACTGGTGTGTTGTCTGTCTGCACCAGGAGAGGACTGGTCGAGAATTGGTCTCTGAAAGCGATAAGCACATTCAGCACTGCTCTCATTTCTAGAACATTTATATGTAGAGAGCTCTCTGTGGCAGACCAAGCCCCTTGGGTCCTTTGATCCCCTAAATGAGACCCCCAATCAGCCAGAGAGGCATCTGTGGAAGGCCACTGCTACCACCACTAGACACTTGATGAAAACCCTGGGAGCGGATGAAAGGCTGAAGGGGAGTACCTCAAACTGGCAGTGCTCATCCTGGAAGCCGAAGCGCAGAAACCTTCTGTGAGACTTCAGGACTCTGATATGCATGTAGGCGTCTTGCATATCTAGAGCGCACAGCCAGTCTCCTTGATGGAGCAAGGGGAAGAGTCCTGCCATAGTGATCATCTGGAATCTCTGGCACTTTACCGAGAAAATGAGCTGGCTTAAATCCAAGATGGGACGAAGGTCTCCTGTTTTCTTTGGAACATGAAAGAAATGGGAGTAATAACCAGTATTCCTGCACCCTGTTCCTCACTGTAAGATACTTGTATGTCTCCATCATATCCCCTCTCTCCCTCCTCTCCTCCAGGGAGTACATGTTCAGTTCCTTCAACCTGTTCTCACAGGACCTGTGATGCAATCCACGCACCATCTTTGTTGCCCTCCTCTGAACCTTCTCTACCCTGTCTATGTCCTTACGTAGGTAAAGTCTCCAGAACTGTACACTGTACTCCAGGTGGGGCCTCACTAGTGTCCTGTATAGTGGAATTATGACCTCCCTTTTCCTGCTGGTGATGCCCCTGCCTATGCATCCCAGCATCCTATTTGCTTTACCTGCTGCCTTGTCACAATGTTTCCCTACCTTGAGGTCTCAGAGATGATAACCCCAAGATCCCTTTCCTGCTTGGTGCATGCTATATCCTCACCCCCAAACTGATATATTGTGCCAGGGTTTTTGTGCCTCTAGCATTATCTTGCACTTCTTTGCACTGAATTTCAATTGCAAACCCCTGACCATTCTTCAAGTTTCTGCAGGTCCTTCTCATTCTGTCTACACCCTCTGGTGTGTGTCTCTACTTGTAAGAGTTTTGTGTCATCAGCGAACAGCGAAATTCTGCCTTCTAGGTCCTCGCAATGTCACTGATGAAGATGCTGAATAGGACCGGTCCCAGCACTGATCCCTGATACCCCACTGGTCACTCTTCCTCTGTGGATGACACACCACCCTCTGTGTCCTGCCACCCAGCCAGTTACCTACCCACCACACTACTGTCCTGCCCACACTCATGTCCCCAGTTTGTGTAATAGTCTTCTATGTGGCACAGTGTCAAAGGCCTTGCTGAAGTCCAGATAGGCCATGTCCACTGCCCTCCCTGATCCACCTCCCTAGTCACCCAGTCAAAAAATTTAATCGAGGTTGGTCTGACATGACCTCCCCTGGTGGAACCATGCTGCCTTCGGGTCCTGTAGTCCATTGACAACCAGATGCTCCACCAATCTCTCCTTCAGTAGTGCTTCCATGATCTTCCCCACTACCCAGGTGAGGCTGACTGGTCTGTAGTTCCCCGCCTCTTTGTTCCCGCTTTTGTATAAGGGGACTACATCTGCCATCCTCCAGTCTTTGGATACCTCCCCGTTTCCAGTGATTGGCTAAACAGGATAGCCAGAGGATCAGCCACCACCTCTTAGTTCTTTAAGGACCCTGGGGTGCACCCCATCTGGCTCCATTGCTTTATCAACTCTTATTACTTCCAGTTCCTTCAGGACCCTTTCTCGTGTAAAGGGACTCGTGTCCATTTCTGCACCATTCTCACCCCTTCTACTCCCTTCAGACCCATTACCTCCTCTTCCTCAGTAAAGACTGAGCAGAAATACCTGTTCAATATGTCAGCTTTACTGTTGTCATCTCCACATGGCCCCCATCCTCCCCTTCAGTCTCACTATCCCTCCCTTTGCCTTTCTTTTTTTCACTTATGTACCTGTAAAGGTTTTGTCCCTCTACCCACTGATTTTGCAATGTGTTCTTCTATCTGAGCTTTGGCTTCCCTTGCAACCCCCCTGCCTCCTTTGCTTCTCCTGGTACTTCTCCCTATCCCTTCTGCCTGTGTCTTTTGTATTGCCTGAATGCAATCTTTTTGGCTTTCACTTCTTTGCTACCTCTTTGGAAAACCATAATGGTCTCCTCTTTCTTTCCTCTTGCTAACTTGCTTAATGCATAATTCTGTTGCTCTTGTAATCCCATGTTAAATACTGTCCACTGTTCCTCAACCCTGATTCCTGCCCCATTCCCCTTAATGCCTCTTTCAAGTATTTCCCCATTTTCCCAAAGTCTGCCCCCCTAAAATCCAGGATACGTGTTTTTGTGTGGTTTGGTTCTGCTCTTTCTGTGATTTCAAACCACAATGACTGGTGGTCACTGGTCCCCAGGTGCTCCCCCACTGTTACCCCCATCACACTGTCCCTGTTTGTGAGCACAAGGTCCAGTATTGCCTTCTGCCGAGTTGGTTCCATGATCAGTTGCTTGAGGAAGGCACCCTGCAAGGTTTATCTTAAGAGCTTGTACTGTCTTCCTAACCACTGTCTCTGGTGGTAGGCTGTTCCACATGTTCACCACCTCCTGGGAGAAAAACAGCCTCCTAACACTACCCCTAATTTTACCACCCCTGAACATCAGGGCATGTCCCTGCATCCTGTGGCAGGACATCAAATTCAACTTCCGGCCCCGGGAGCGTCGGGTGCTAAGGGTACCCCTGGTAACCCACCCCAGGAGGTGGACAGCATCCATTAGGATGCTCAATTCTCCGTCCCCCTGCCGACCCCCAGCAACGCGAGTCCGTTCCAGAACCCGGGTCACCGGTGTAGCACGAGGTGTGGCGTCCAGTGGCTCAACCCTCAGTGACACCAGGCCGGACAACTATGGCTCCTTTTAGGTGCTACCAGTGCTCTACCACCCCCTCCTATCCCCCTTTTCTCTAGGGCTATTTTGATACCTCTCCCCAGTTCAGTGAAGTCTACCTTTTTGAAATCACAAACCTCTGACGTAGTGTGACATCAATCAATCAAACCAATCAAATCTTTATTTATACAGCACCTTTCCAGAACCAAGATGCTGCACAGTTAAAATACAAAATACAATATAACATTTACCCTAAAACAATAAATACAGCAATAAATTTAATTTCATCTGGGAAGGCTAGATTAAACAAATATGTTTCCAGCTAAGTTTTGAATCTATAGACATGACTGAGCCCCTGTCCTCATGCTGAACCACACTATGTGGTGATCGCTGGATCCCAGTTGCCTTTCTACCCGGACGTCTGCAATTCTATTCCCACTGGTCATCACTAGATCCAGAATCGATGTGTCCCATCAGCTGCTCTGCCATGCCAATAACATGCCAGGGGGAGTATTCAAATGACAACCACATTAATAAAAATGACAGCATCCAACAGAAGCGCCCTCTAGCAGCAATTGCACCAGCTAAGGGACTACTTCACAATAATCATGTGTATATTATTTATTTATTTATTTCAATCTAGGGTTACTATACCTTTGAGCCGAGGCTCTTTTACAAAGGTTCCAAGTCAGCATATATGCCTAATTTTATGTTTTTTTTGTTTTGTTTTGTTTTTTTTTTTTAATTAAAATGTCATAACCAACCCATTTTCTAAGCCCAATACTATCATCAAGGGTGAGCAGTATAAACTATGCTGGAACTTCCAGGGGCTATACTGGGCAATACCGGACCGCCCAGGAGCATAATGAGGCCCGATGCCATAGGTGGGGGGGGGGGGCTGTGGCATCAGGCCTCATTACGCCCTTGGGTGGTCCAGTATTGCCCAGTATAGCCCCTGGAAGTTCCAGCATAGCTTATACTGCCCACCTTTGATGGCGGTATGATAATCCTAGAGGAGTTAGACTGAGAAGAGATTTTTGGGCCATGAGGCAGGCCTGGTATTGGACCCTTTCTTTGAAGTTCAGAATTTGAGCGAGGGAGTAGAGGGTGCATGTGTGCACTGTGCGGTCTGCCCCAGTCAGAAGCCTGCAGGCCTTGTTAATTGCTACTTTTATTTTACTGATAGCTGTGGCATCTGCGGCGGCATAGACCAGCAGTCCATAGTCAACCAGGGATAAGACTGATGAGGTTATAGCTAGCCTTAGGGCTTCTGGTGGTAGGCAATCCTTGTGGCGATATAGGAGGCCAAAATGTGCATTAGTTGAGATGTGAGGGTGCTGATGTGTGCATGGAAAGTGAGGGCAGCGTCAAAGATAACCCCCAGATATTTGTAGGACGAGACTTGCTCTAGGGGGTAGAGTGAACCGGATTGGATGTTCAAGGGGGCATTTTTTAATTTGCTTTGGTGATGTGCAAATAGTAGTGTCTTTGTTTTTTTCAGATTCATGACAAGCCTACGCTCAGTGAACCAGTGCTCAGCCTGACCAATAGCATTCTGAAGTGAGGCCTGTAGATTGGTTGGGCTGGTGTGGGACGCACAGATGATGGTGGAGTCAGCGTACAGTAGGATCTTTTCTGTACATGTGGTGGGAAAAGCATTTAGAAACAGACTAAACAGTAGCGGCCCTAGAATGGAACCCTGCGAGACTCCAGAGCAGATGGGACGGGTGCAGGATACTGTATTATTTATCCTTACACATTGAGTTCTGGATGTCAGGTAACTAGAGAACCAATCCAGGGGCCCTTGAGAGAAACCCTTTTGGAGGAGGGTGTTTAGCAGGAGGGGGTGATTGACCGTGCCGAAGGTCTTGGATAGGTCAATAAACATGGCCCCTGCTACGTGTCCTTTGTCAAGTGCGGAGTGAATGTAGTTCAAGAATTCTAGGAGGGCCGTGGTGGTGCTATGTCCGGCATGGAACCCATGCTGCTCTGATCATCCAGTTGTCTAAGTTTGGAAAAACATGATGAATACTTGCCCTGCACAGTTCTGCTAGAGATTATCATTACTTTTGTAAATGCCCTGGGTTCTGAAATCAATCAAATGAGAAAGTCACATACTGGAATCTGCTTACCTATATCAAAGCTGAGAAGCCACTGATACGAGGCCTTGATGGCAGTGTGTAGACGTCCTTCAAGTCTATTGACGCCAAACAATTATCCATGGGTTGCACTGACCTGATGATAGATCAGAGTGTCTCTATACAAAAAATTCCTCACCAACTTATTCACATGTTTTAAATCCAGTACCAGCTGTAAACCACCGAATTCTTTTGACATTATGAAGTATAAAGCTCAGACCTCTCAATGACTTTGGCTCTCTAAGGCAACTCTTTCTGTTTATTTTCTGTAAAGGGACAACATTTAGTAAAAATTTACATTGTGTTGGAGGTTCTTAAAATAAAATGATTGATGACTTTGTAGACATTCTATCTCGTAGTCCTTTTATTTTTATTATCTAAGGGATCTGGATAGATAGAGGGAGAGGGGGGGACATGATAGAAACGTTTAAGTACCTCAGTGGAATCAACAAAGTCCAAGAGGGTAGCATCTTTCAGAAAAAGAGATGTGCAAGAACAAGGGGATACAATTTGAAGATGGGGAGGGAATGGCTCAGGGGCAATGTGAGGAGGTATTTTTTTCACAGAGAGGGTGATGGACGCATGGAACAGCCTTCCTGAGGAGCTTGCGGGGTCTAAAACTGTGGGAGAATTCAAGAATGCATGGGACAGACATAAGGCAATTTTTGTGGGGGGTAGGAAGAAATAGGCTGTTGGTTAAATAGGATCTGCAGCTCATCCTCTAGGTAAGGAAATGGGCAGACTAGGTGGGCCAAGTGGTCCTTATCTGCCATCAAAGTCTATGTTTCTATGGATGTCAAGTACCTACTGACACTGTCTGGCCTTGCTTATCCTAGAACTGGGGCAATAACTCCCTATGACCTTTGGGGCTAAATGGGACTGAACAAGCTCATACTTAGAAATCTGTCCCTGAACTGCTTCAACCTGATCTTCCATTTCTGCATAAATGGGACCATGAGCTGCTCTGGGAAAAATCTAGAGAACCGATCTGACAAGACAATACTTCATTTCCTTGGGCTGCAAGATTGAACATCTCTAAAGTTGAGCCTGCTTGCAGTATGAGTTACTGAGAAAAAAAAAACATCTTGCAGTAGGAATAGTTTTGTTTCCAGGAGTTTTGCAAGAATTTTGTCATGGTCGTCTCAGCACTGCAGATTATCCTTAAATGGAAGCCTCCAAAGGCGTGACTTGGAGGCCCCACCAGCTGCCCAAAGTTTTAACCATAACACTTGCCTGGTGACCTGTGTAATCATGGTCCTTGACAAATGCCTTACCAAATCACATGAATCATCGCAAAAAACTCTTTTGGTTTCTACCTCCTGCTAAGTGGAATAGTAGATATATATCCAGCAGCCTAACAAATATAGAAATCAGTATGTAACTCAAATTCTGAAATAACTTTGGTCTTTTCTTGCCTCCCATAATCCGTGACCTGCCCAGTCCTTGACACAGTGTGAACCTTGTAGGAAGTGCTAACAACAGAAAGCATGCTACTTTTGCTGCAGCTGCATGTGGCGTTGGTGTGACACAGTAATGCGGAAGCAGCTGCTAAATATGTAGCTGCCAGTGGCAAAAAAATTATCATCGTATTAGAAATGCTAAGATTGAAAACATACAAGCACACAAATAGGGAGAGAGAGAATTTTGAGAGTAAATTTGAGAATATTTATGTTGAATTTTTTTTTTAGGCGTCTACCAGCACCTGTTAAGTGAGCATGCTACACGGTTTTGGAATTGCTCTATGCATTGAAAAAGACAGTTACCTCTGGGGGATTCCAGGTCAGACCCTACTTTACATAGACTTGGTATGGATATGACAATTGAGTAAATGGGAAAAGTATACTGGATGGACACAATCAGTGAGGCAACCCACTAACTTCCAGCTTCTAGGGGAGTTGCATATGCATCCTAGCCCAGGACCCAAGAGAGAAAAAAAAACCCACCAAGCAAGATGGCTGGTGTATTATGCCAACCAGAGCCCTATCGTACCACAAGTCTGTCACATATTGATTAAGTTCAGGTCATCACAGCTGGGCTAAGGCAAGCCTTGAGGTACGACATTCGCAGATGCTCTGCTGTGGTAGCACAACCTAGTGCATCGATGCAGACACAGTTGCCAAATGGATAAGCTGGTGGTCTCGGCAGGGGAGCAACCCTCACATATGAAACACACGGCGGAGGAATGTGGTTGGGATCCACATCACACACACCCAGACACCGTGACAGAGCAAGGTACCATCGCCGCCATCCCACCACCCACATTTCCCACAAACTGGAAGTGTCAAGAGTCCTTTCCCCATAATGGAATGGTGCAAACGCTGAGGAAGGCACCCACTCAAGTAGACCTCTAGCTGATGTAGCATGACATGTGAGCAGGGGATACATGTCCCAGATGGTAACACCCTCAAAGAACTGACCGCTAAGGTGGATTGGGTTTACTGGAATCTCCATACAGGAGAGTGAAGGAGCTCTGACAATCGTGTCTCAGTTCTCAGACACAGGCCCTTGGGTGATTTCACAGTGATGCCTGCGCTGTATGTGGTATACCCCTTTCCCCAGAGTCATACTGGGAAACGAGCCTTGGCTCAGTGTGCCTTTCTCAGTCACCAATTATAAATAAATACATACCATCAAGTCTCCACTGGTGGGGTGTTCCATAGGTTCACCACCTTAGGGAGAAGTAACGCCTCCTTATATTAGCCCTTAATACTGTCACATAGTTATAAAGACAAGTATTATTCTTGATTTTATTTCAATGATGTGAGCAGTGTTAGGATGGCCGAGTGGTCTAAGGCACTGCATCAGGTCACAGTCTCTCCTGGAGATGGGGGGTTGAATCCCACTTCTGACAACTGTTTCTTTTTTGGGGGCTGGCAGTACAGCCTGGAAGTTACAGTAACAAACTGTGAATTAGCTTGGTACATCCAGCAGTCCTGGGTTTGATTCCCACAATCTCTACTTGCATACTATGTGACTCTGAGCAAGTCATTTAACCACCCAGTGCTCCCAGCTCACTCCTGAAAACAAGCCCTTGTGCCTAGTGGGCCTCACCTCGCTAACAAAGAATTAAATAAAAAAAATACTGCTCCATCAAAATATTAGGGTGTACCGGGGCAGCAGATGGCCCAGTTTTAATTTAGTTTCAAATATACAGAGAGATGCATTCTAGTTTTTGACCTATCTTTATATTAGGATTTTTTTTTTTCCAAAAAGGCACCAAACAAAAAAAAAAACCTTGGAAAATGCTGACAAGCCAACAGCCAAAGAGAAAAGCTACTCTAACAAACTGCAGAGGAGACTAATCATCTGGCAAGTGAAAAAGAGGATTGACAAAAGAATAAACAGTCCCCTTTCCCTCCCACTGTAAACTGCTCTGTCATTAAATCACAGGATTGCCAGTCACAGCGGCTCCAGTGCTGCCGTTGGGAAGCCCATCCCTGTTAAATACAGCACTCTCTGCTGCATGCTAGTCCTGTCCCAGTGAAACAACGGTCCAACACGCAGACAACACAGCTACAGTCTCCTCAGTCTGAAAAGTTTCAATAAGGATTTCAAAAGGAAGGAACCACGTTTCTTATAAACACTGTCAACCACAGAATTGTTCCATTTGTACAACTGCGCTTTTTCTCTTCCCCTCTCTCTCAGTGACTGTGAAGCAGACACTGGTTTATGACTTCCAGTGGAAAATCTTCAAGACACCTTACAGAAGACTCTCATGAAAGGGTTCAGAGATGGACTGACCAGGATTTCACAGCCTCACCATTTGCTTGAACGAAAATGATCCAAATAGCCAGGATTTCACTGCAGGTCCTTTTAGCAGCCGATGTAGTCTGTAAAGCATATTCATGCAAAGGCCGTGAACTATCACATGTATTCCCTATGGATCAGAGGACTGAATTTAAAATGCTTGAGAACCGTACCCCCGACGACACTGCGACTGATGCTCACTTACTCAGGTCCGTTTCACTTTTCAGCATGGTGCAAAAAATAATGTAGGAACTACATATTTGGGGAGGGGAGGGGCTGCTAAAACAGTGAAAATGTTGCAAGGAAGTAGGATACAGCAAGGAATGTTGCAGACTTTTAAAATATGTAGTATTCAATTTTAAAATGTAGCGAACAGAATGTTTTAACATTGGTGCCAGACTCTGGCATGTGTGATTATAATCGAACACTTACCACTGGTCTATGTAATGTGCTGATTTAACAACTAAAAACAAGTCTGGCAAGAGTTCTCATACCTGAAACCCTGCCTCCAACCAAGTGGCATGGTAACAGCAAGCAAATAAAGATGGAGACGCACTTTCTGCTCCCGTACTGACCCGGCATAGCCTGCTGCCATCTATGGTCTAGAACAGGACTCTTAACTGTAACACCACGTATTCAGCTTTTAAGATGAAAACAGAAAAAGGAAGACTTTTTAGTCAAACATAATAAGGCTGCGTCACCAGCACAGTCCCAGATTTGTGCTCCAAGGCTGGGGCATTTCAGTTGCCCTTTGGGATAAAGATCAACTTTCCCAGATGATGCTCTGTTTCTCCAGGAAGGGAAGACTACATCTCCCATTATAGCGTGGCTCAGTTGGTAGCACATCCGCCTCTGGACCAGAAGGTCGTGGGTTCTCGTCCCACACCGGGATTGGACTTGCACCTAAAATCGCTGGCATCCAAGTGCAGTATTGGGGGGTGCTGTACTGCTGGGGTGTGCCATCCTTCGGATGAGACGTTAAACCGAGGTCCCTTCTGCCCATCCTGGTGTTGTCCTGGTGGGTGTCCAGGTGGAAGTAAAAGAACTCAGGGCACTTTTCGCAAAGAGCAGGGAACATTCCCGGTGTCCTGGCCAACATTCCCCTTCCCATAAAAAATGGCTCATGCAATTATCCAGGCTATGTGGTGATGATGTGCAATATGGCTGCCACCACACATTCAGTCACTTCACTACCAGTCTAGCATTGCTTGTAAAGCGCTTTGGGATACTGTGTATGAAAAGCGCTATATAAATGCTGATTCTTCTTCTTCTATACTACTACTACTACCACTACCACCTGGGTGATCCCATTACACTATTACCACCTGGGTAACTACAGGTGGCGGTGCAGTCAGCTGTGGAGTGCTGGCACCAGGACAGGGATTTAGGGGAAAAAGTGGATGGCGGGCAAATAAAAAAGCCTTGTCCCATGTCCGTCAAGGGCCTTATCCCCTTTTCTCATTAAAGGTGGGCAAGCCAGGGATTTGCACCTAGAGTTAATCCAGAGCCGAGATCTATTAAAAACAAGACGGCAATAATTGCTGATCTTGTTGTATCATCTGATCTGGCTTGCATTACCAAGACCTGGCTGGATGAAAATGCTGGCCCAGTTTTGAAATTGGCTGTTCCGGCCTGGTACTCGGTGGTGCATTGCCCAAGAAAGATTTGTAGGGGTGGGGGTGTGGCAATATGTTTTAAATTGGACCAAAACTTCGCAGCCTTCCTGGTGGGAGAGACGAGATCCTTTGAATGTGTAGCCGTTCAAGGGTGTGCAGGTATAGGTTGCAGGATCTTTCTCATCTACCAACCCCCAGGGAATGAGAAGGAATTCCTGCAGGAAGTTGCAGACTTCTTCTTCAAGATGGTATTGGAGTCGCCCAGATGGATTATTCAGGGTGACTTCAATGCCTGGATCGACGATGAACTCTCGCAGTTTGGGCAAGACTTCCTCCAACTAATGTGTTTGTTGGGCCTGACACAGGTTGTTACCTCTGCAACCCATATTCACGGCCATTCGTTGGACCTCAGCTTTCTGCTGGGAATGAAGGTCTTTGACCTTATGGTGAAGCCAGTTGTATGGTCAGACCACCATACTGTGAGGTTTTCATTTGAGGCGCCCCCCCCCCCAAATAGACCCTTCCCTACGGAGATGGTCCAGTACCGCCCTTTGAGGGGTTTGACCCCACAGGGTCTGATGGCAGTGCTGGATCTATCAGGTCCGACGAGTGCATGTGATGAGCCGATGAGCCGGGGGAACTGATTTTGACCTATAACAGGGTTATTGTCAAGACCCTTGACTCTATTGCACCTGTTTGTGTTTGACCCCTCACACCAGAGGTCCCCTTAGTTTGATGTGACTCTCAGGGAGATGAGGAGGGGGGGTCGAAGGTTGGAGAGGCGCTAGCGGAGATCTGGCCTTGGGGAGGACGAGCTCAGATTGATGGTCCATTATACAGACTATCAATCAGCAATCTGTTGTAAGAAGGCAGAGTTCCTGTCTAAGGAGACTGCTGCAGCAATCAATAGACTGGTTCAGCTCTTTCCACCATGGACAGGTTGTGTAATCCAGCCTGTCTTCAGTCCGAGGGGAGCATTTTCACAGTTAAGATGCGATGAGTTTGCTCTATTCTTTGCTGATAAGATTGCCTCTATTAGATCAGAAATCCAGGCAGTGCCCTCAAAGGGACATTGCGGTGAAGGGTGTCAGGTTTCAGGCACTCAGTCTGTCTGGTTCAACTTAAACTGGGTAGCAGCAGTAGATGTCGTGAGGTTCATCTGGAAGCTTCGGCCAACGTACTGTAATTTGGACCTGAGACCAACGTGCCTTCTCGTGGGATATGTTGATGCCATCATCCCGGTCCTAGCTAAGACAGTCTGATGTTTTCTGGTGTCGAGGTTTTCCTGGACCTCTTAAAGGAGGCAGCTGTAAGGCCACTCCTTAAAAAAACCTTCACTGGACGCGGACTGTCTCGCTAACTACAGACCGATCTCTAACCTTCCCTTTCAATCAATCAATCAAAATCTTTATTTAACCAGGTGATCACCGTTGAACAAAGCTCATTTTCGAGGTGGACCTGGATATAACAAATACAGAAAAGGGATAATGCACAATAGTTATAATACAATGGCATAAACCGTATGGATATAAACAGCGACAATAATATGCGATACAGGTTGAATGAACATATGTAGAGTCAAGCAGAGAGTACATTAATGTTGAGACACAAGAAAAACAAGGAGATACACAACAATTGCAATATACTAGCAAGACAGCAGGGGCGAGAGCAGGAGTCGATAGAAATAAATGTACAGCCAAGCGAACTGTCCAAACAACCAGTGTTGCAGATGGCTTCCACAACTAAGGTGTAACTGCATGGGTCATAAAGGGAAGGTGAGCTGACTGGAGCCACAAGGTCACACAGAAGGCTCACAAGGGGTATGGGATAGCAGGGGAGGAGGGAAGGGGCGGTGATTAAGAGTAGGGTGCACAGTGCAGATTGTGTTATGTGGTCTTCTAGTAGGAAGGATAACGGAGGGCAGAGCGCGAGCCAAGCAAGTGCAGTGTCGGAGCAGGTCGGGGGAGGAAAGAGGAGGAGAGAGGCAAAGAAGGGAAAAAGGTGGTGAGAGAGACACAGAGAGAGAGAGAGGGAGAGAGAGACAGAGAGAGAGGCGGCCAGGCAGTGGCTGGACCAGTAATTAGGGAAGGCTGCAGCGAGGTGGATAGCGGGCACCAGAAAAAGGGGATCCATGTTCAGGAGTGGCAGACACAGGGTTCTGTGACATGATAGGAGTATAGTGTTTTGTAGTGTTTCCCCTTTGTGGGGAAGGTTATGGAGAAGGTGGTGGCCAGGCAACTGTAGACCTTTTTAACAGCCCATGACATCTATTAGCCTCTCCAGTCTAGTTTCAGAAAAGGCATAGTACTGAGACTGCCCTGGTTTGGGTGCTTAGTGATGTCCTGGTGGCAAGGGATCAGAGGAGTCATTCCTTTCACATCCTCCTTGATCTCGCAGCAGCATTTAACACCATGGACCACGGGGTGCTGATGGAGTGTCTGCAGGTCTGTTGTGGACTGGCTGGTACAGTCTTCAACTGCTTTAGATCCTACCTCACTGGCAGGTCATAATGTGTGGTGTCTGGAGTTTTTTCTTCAGCACCCATGCCCCTGTCTTGTGGCGTCCTGCAGGGCTCTGTCTTGTCCCCCATGTTGTTCGCGGTGCATATGCTTCCGCTAGGGGCATTATAACACGATATGGGCCGAGTTTTCACTGCTATGCAGATGATACTCAGCTCTACATGTCCTTTGCACCCGAGCAGCAGGACATGGTCTCGGTATTTAATAACTGCCTGACTGAGATCCAGGACTGGATGAGAGCGAACTGGTTGAGTTTGAACCCAGACAAAACTAAGGTACCAGTGCTGGAACCTGGTCGTCAGGAGTGAGGATGCAAGCTGGTTGAGCCTCAGGGCTTAGGGTTGGAGACTCCCACCTGCTTACTTCTGATCAGGTGAATAACCTTGGCATTGTGTTGGACTGTGGCATGACGCTTAGATCTCAGGTGTCGGCCATGATCAAAACCTTTTCTTACCATCTGAGGAACATTGCCAGGGTGAAACACCAGACACCCCTGACTGATCTGCTGGCACTGGTGCATGCCTTTGTGACATCAAGCCTGGATTATTACAATGCCCTGTACCTAGGGGTAACTGGGGGAGATCTACGCCACCTGCAGCTGGTGCAGAATGCTGTGGCCAGGCTGTTGACTGGCTTACCCCAGACGTGACATGTCACACCTGTGCTGCACTCTCTGCACTGGCTGCCAGTGAGGTGTAGGATCTCCTTCAAGGTTGGTTTGCTGACCTACAAGGCCCTACAGAATCAGGGGCCCAGTTACCTGAAAGATCTCCTGGTTTCCCACTGTCCCGTCCACTCCCTTCCTGCCGCAGACACAGGTCCACTGGAAGTTCCAGGGATCTTCTTAAAAACATCAGAGGCTCGCACATTTTATTACGTGGACCCAATCCTGTGAAACTCCCTCCCATGTTATAAATGCGAGAGTCCAACAGTGGACATTTTTAAATGGGAGCTTAAGACCTTCTTGTTCAGACAGGCTTTTATGGAAAGTTATATGTTTTATAGATTTGTGTTCATAGTGGCATTTGTCTTTATGTATTGTGTTGCTTAAGTTTTAAGGAATTGTTATTGCGAAGCGCATGGAGTCACAGTTGAGAAGCGCGCTATACCAAATAAAGAACGATTGATTGATGGCAGAGTAAAGGGTCTGGCTTGACTCTACGAGCCAAAATATGAGCCAAGCCCTGGCTACTGCAGGCTGTTCTCTACACAGGAGATGAACATTTCAGACACTACACTAACTGTTCAGGTTGACAAAAATGCTTACTTTGAACATAACTAGCTCAGCATGATCTTGGATCTCAACTACTTCTACAGGCCAAGCCATGCCGAGCCAGACACTAAGCTCAAGCCAGGCTCGGGCGTGCTCTGACTTGGCCATCTCTATTGCCCATGGGGACTGTCCTAAGCGCCTCTGCTCCTCCACTGCACATGCCTGGAAAATGGCAGCTGTTTGCCTAACAGCTGAATGGCAGTGTCCCACCCCAGTAAGCAATCCGTGGAGGTGGGGATGTAGCAAAGGGTTGTGGTGGGTGTCTTGGGCACTGAATCAGAAAGGCTCCTACGGACAGGAAGAGACACTGCTGCAGCTGAAGGCAGTCCTGCTCCATGAGCCAAGGAAGCAAAAACAGAAGCTGAATGAAGATACATGGGACCCAATCCTAGCCAGCTGGCAACTGTAGGCAGGGTTCTCTACTGAAGTCATAAAGGCTAAAATAACGTCTCCATCACTGGTGGCCCTGTGGTGCAGAGGGTTGAGGGACTGGACGCCACACCCCATGCCATGCCAGCCACCCCAGTTCGGGAGCGAACTCGGGTTGCCAGGGGTCGGCTGGGGAGGGAAGGGATCGAGCATCCAGAGGACTGCTCTCTCTCCCCGGGGAGGGAGCCAGGGACAGCGCCGCTCCTGTGCAGCTCCTGGAAGTGACTAGGGGCATTGCTGGAACATGCGGAGCAGCGGACACTGAGGGGCAAAGCAACGCGGCATCGGCACGGCCAGGGATGCCATTGCCAGCCATGCTCTAAGGAAAAACAAGCCAGAAAACCCTCGCAGGATTGGGGAGGCGACGAGGGCTACAGGGACATCCCCCACATCCCCAGTGCTGGGCCGTCTCTCTACCGGGCTCCCCTAACCCTACACCAGACCGACTCTCTAATATCAGAAAGGCTGCCAGGTAAGTGGGGTGGGCCCTCCCTTGGGGGTGATCCGGGGGCTGGAAGGTCCAGGTGGGGGTCCCGGGAAGAGAGAGGCTTCAGGCCGGGAGTAGCGGGGATCATCGAGCAGGCACCTCCAAGAGATGCCCCACCCAGCGAGAGATAGAGAGTCTACAAAAAAAAAATAATAAAATAATCATTCTCTGTCACTTTGGTGTTACAATGGTCAAAAGATGAGTGTACACCCAAGGGTCCCCAAAACTTGCACTGCAAAGAAGTTCAGAACCTTTAGTTCCCTTGGCCACTCTCTGTGGAGTGCTCCGAGATGGCCAGTGAGTTATCGAGTGAGGAAGAGATGGCGTAAGGCAGCCACGGTAGGAAATTAGAACACAACACACATACAACATGGATGAATCCTAATACAGTACAAGTTCATACTGGTTATAGATATAGCACTCTACATAATATTAACAGATTTATATTACTGCAATATATTCTGATACTTTACTCAGCTGTGTCTAAATTACTATTTGGACCACTATGCTGGAAGAGAATCCCATCTTTTAGCATGCAGAGTATTCATATGGTGCATGCTAGCAAGCAGTATAGTCCACTCACAGGGCATGAAGCCCTTCTTGGTGATATTCATTGTATGTAAAGATACTTTAATCAAGCCATTATCTTATAATGACTTCTGTGGCTGTCACTGTGACGAGGGACATAGGGTACCACTGATTTCCGATCAGGTCTTAGTTTAATTCCAGTTCTCACTAAACATCTTGAAGGGGTTAAGTATTGCTCCCTTATGCCTATCCCATGCCTGTTTAAGACCTGAACTGTATTCATATCCACCACTTCCTGAGGTAGGCCGTTCCACGCATCCACTACTCTTTCTGTGAAAAAGAACTTCCTCACATAACCCCTTAATCGGCCTCCCTCTAATCTCATGCTGTGTCCTCTTGTCCTGCTGTTTTTCTTATACTGAAACATGCTAGACTCTTTCACCTTGTTAATGCCCTTAAGATGTTTGAATGTTTCGGTCATATCACCTCCCTCCCTCCCTCCTTTGCTCTAGGGTATTCATACTGAGCTCCGTTAATCTGTCCTCATATGTTTTCTGTTGCAGTCCCTGCACCATTTTGGTTGTCCTTCTCTGGACTGCCTCCATTTTGTTAATGTCCTTGTGCAGGTGCTGCCTCCAGTACTGCATGCAGTACTCCAGATGGGGCCTAACCAGTGTCTTGTAAAGAGGGATTATTACCTCCCTCTTCCGACTTGTGATACCCCTACTAATACACCCCAACATCCCTCTAGCCTTACCTACTGCTTTAGTGGTCTGCTTGGATGATTTCAGGTAATCTGTGATGATGATGTCCAAGTCTCTTTCTTCCCTTGTGATTACTAGCAACTCCCCTCCCAACCTATAGGTGGCTTCAGCGTTTCTCTTCCCTATGTGCATGATCTTGCACTTCTTTGCATTAAACCCCAGTTGGTACTCTTCCAACCATTTTGCCAGTTTATCCAGATCTCTTCTCATTCTGCCCACCCCATCTGGATCATCTACTCTGTTGCAGATCTTGGTGTCATCTGCAAACAGACAAACCTCACCCTCCAGTCCATCTGCAATGTCACTGATGCAGATATTGAAGAGGACTGGCCCCAGGACTGATCCCTGAGGTACTCCACTTGTGACTTGCATCTTTTCTAACTGTATACCGTTTACCACCACTCTCTGTTTTCTGCTCGCCAACCAGTTTGTCACCCAGTTGACCAACTTCTGACCCACCCCGAGCCTACCCAGCTTATTAATCAATCTTCTATGTGGAAAAGTATCGAAAGCTCTGCTGAAGTCAAGGTAGACAACATCAACTGCACCCTACTGGTCCATCACTCTGGTTACCCAGTCAAAGAAATCTATGAGATTAGTTTGACAGGATCTTTCTGTTGTAAATCCATGTGGTCTTGGATCCTGTGCCCCTATGGATTCCAGGTGTTGCACTATCCTTTCCTTAAAGAGTGCCTCCATAATCATGCCCACTACTGAGGTAAGACTGACTGGTCTGTAGTTCCCTGCCTCCTCCCTGCTACCACTCTTGTGGAGCGGGATCACATTAGCCCTTCTCCAGTCTTCTGGGACCTCTCCTGTGCTCAGAGACTCACTAAACAGTTCTGATAATGGCTCTGCTAGTTCCACCCTTAGCTCCTTTAGTACCCTGAGATGTATGCTATCAGGTCCCATTGCCTTGTCCACCCTGAGCTTAGCGAGCTCTTGTAGGACCCTTTCTTTTGTGAAGGGACTAGTGCACACCTCCTTCCCCCCGTGTCCATGGTGCTGAGCTGTGGGCCCTGCCCTACCTTCTACTCAGTAAATACTGAGCAGAAGTATCTATTTAGGATAGATGCTTCTCCTGGTCCTCCACCACACTCCCCTTATCCCTTTGATCTTAGTAATCCCCCTTTGGACTTTCTCCTTTCACTAATGTATCTATAAAAGTTCCCCTTCTTTACTGTTTGTGCTAGTGTTTTCCTTGGTTTGGGCTTTTGCTTGCCTTACTGCCTTTCCTGCTTCCCTAAGGGAAGTTTGGTATGCCTCCCTATCTTTGTCCTGCTGCGTTCCCTTATATGTCCTGAAGGCCAGCCTTTTGGCTCTGACCTTTTCTGCTACTGTTTTTGAGAACCAAAGTGGTTTCCTCCTTCTTTTGTTCTTGTTTTTCTCTCTAACACAATGGGATGTTGCTTCAAGTATTACATCCTTAATGCTTGCCCACTTTGCCTGTACCCCCTCATCTGTATTTCTTCTTGCCAGAGCTAGCTTAACTCTGCTGGCCATCTTATCAAAGTCAGCTCCTCTGAAGCCCCATATTTTTGCCTTGGAATGGGATGATTTAGTACTAGTGGCCAAATTGAACCATACCATGTGATGGTCACTGGCCCCCAGGTGACCTTCTACCTGGATCTGTGATCCTTTCCCCGTTAGTCAGTACTAGATCTAGGATAGCCCTGTCTCTCGTGGGCTGTTGTACCAGTTGTTTGAGGCCCTCCCCCTGCAGGGAATACATGTGTCTAGTTCTGGCAGATGTTCCTGCTGAAAATGACCAATCTGTATCTGGCATGTTGAAGTCTCCCATTATCAGAGCCTCCCCTTTAGCAGTCATGTTTTGTACATCTTCTAACAGTAATGTGTCTATGTCCTCCCCCTGGTCTGGAGGCCTGTAGACAACCCCGGTTCGTATGGCTGTCCCGTTTCCTGTTTCCAGGGTGACCCACAGTTCTTCTGGCTCCTTATGTGTATTCTGAATTTCTGTAGCTTTGATATCTTCATTGAGACAGGACCACCCCCCCCCCCCCTTTTGCACCTCGCCTCTTCTGAACAGTACATACTGTAGCCTGGCACCAAGTCTCCCAAGTGTGATTACTGGTGAACCATGTCTTGTTAATGGCTACTATATACAGTTTAGCCTCTGTCATTGTTGCCTGCAGGTCTGGGATCTTGTTTCCCAGACTCAGTAGAATTGTGTACATGATTTTCCATTGGCCAGATTTGTGTTAGTTGTTAGCGGTCCGCTCCCACCTTGTGTTGTATGGGAAGTCGGACCTTTTTCCTTACTTGGTGATGCAAATGAACTACAAACATGCTGAACTCCTGTTTGATCACTAGCTGAGGGGGGAGAGGTGTTCTTCACATTCGATGTATCGGGTGCAGCACCCCTCTCCCCATTTGCTAGTTTAAATATTCTGCAAAGATGTCAAACTTCTTCCTCATTGCACTGACTCCCTCCTTATCCAGATGCAGTCCATCGAATTTAAAGAACTTTCGTTCCCAAAATTGTTGCCAGTTACCTACAAATTTGTGTCCTTTTTCCTGGCACCAGCCCTTAAGCCACATGTTTAGCTCCACTATCTCCCTTCTCTGACCTTTCGTTCATCTGCCCCCCTCTCCCAGACTGGCAGGATCTCAGAGAAGGAGATGCCAGATGAAATGGAGGACAGTTTGTCTCCCAGCCTGGTCAGGTGTTCCTTGGTCTCCACATCTGACCAGCTGGCGAGATCGTTAGTCCCTATGTGTACCAGGACATTGATGTTTTCTCCTGCTTCCTGCACAATTTCAGCAATGCGGTCAGTGTCTCTCCACACTGATGTACCTGGGAGACATCTGACCATTACCCCCCGGCTGGAGGTAGGTATCAACTCCCCGAATCATGGAGTCTCCTATGATCAGAAGTGTTTTGGATTTCCTCTTTGCTTTTTTTGTTTTGGTCGACTTTTGTTGTGCTAGCTCCTGTGCTGCAGTGTCCTGCTCTGCAGTGTCCCCTGCCCCTTTGTTTGATTTCAGAGACAGAGCCAGATACCTGTTTGTAGTTTTTATATGGTTTGTGGAGGTGATACGTTGGAGAGCACTGAGTGATGGGGCACCCGATTTGCCCCTCCTAACCTCCTGCCAACCTCCCGAACCAACTACCCTCTGCAGTCGAGGTGCTTCTGTTGGATGTTGGGGAAATGGCGGGGGCGGGTCTTATAATATATTTCCTCCTGAATATGCAATTTGAGGCATGCAATCTCTGCCCATGCTGCCTGGAGCTGAGCCCTTAGATCTCCAATGGTCCAGCATGTAGGACAGTGTCCTAAATCCTGTATAACTGCCCTTTTGGAAAGTGTCCCGCAGTACCTGCAGTTAATAATCTCCATTCCAGATGAGTTGCTGGGTTTATAACATGGTTAAAGTAATCAGAAGGAGGAAAATGAAAGCAAAAGTTTGATTTTGTATTTTGTTTGTTTTTGTATAACTTATGACAAGTTAAATTACTTGTGCCCCTGTAAATGAGGTCACTGTGTGGATACCCCTCTGATCCTCCCCTTCCTGCTTTTTACAGGAAATGACACAACTGTGCTACCCTATAAAAGGAGTGTAGCATGGGGTGGTTGGGCCCTTCTCCTGCCAAAAAAGAAGCACCACGGACAAAAGAAACAAGGGGGTAAGAGCAGAAACAATCAACCAACAACAAATTATAAGTCACAAAAATGTAAGCACCACCTGTAATAATTTCACAGAAAATATACCCTGTAAAACACACTCTGCTACAGAGAAAAATAAAGCAGTAACAGAAGATATACCTTGCAAAAAAACTATCTGAATCGCAGATTACAGCAGTAATCTGTAAGCACAAACATGTAGGCACTCCCTGTAATAATGCAGCAGAAAGTATACCCTGCAACAACAATTTGAATCAGAGAAAAATAAAGCAGTAAAATGTTAGCAACAAACAGTAACAACCCATGTGAGTACAAAAGAAAATAACACACAGTAAATCTGCCTAGCCAAAAGAAGCCTTACTCTTTTTTTCTTGCTCTGTCCTTAAATGCAGCCTAGAAGAAGAGAGCTCAGGTGAAGCTAGGTGCTTTTGCCAGCAATCCTAGTATTCCACTAGTCTTCCACCAATATATATAGAAACAATAAAAGTTGCTTAAAGAGCTACTGACACCGCGAAGAAAACTCTGAAAAACATAAGATACAATTCAGCTTGCATTCCATATATCTTTTATATATTTCTCTTTCCCATTATTTATTACTGAGAAAATTTGCATGAATACGTGACCTTTATCCTTTAGAGTTCCTTTACAGTACATATGCCTCTATAGCTTACTCCCTACTTCAAGTCATAATCCTCTGTTGTGACTTCACAATCTGTTAGCATGAGCGTAACTGTGATGTCACAAGCAGTGCATTATGACCTCAGGTAGGAAGAAAGCAACAGAAATGGCTGAACTCTTCAGGAACAGAGATTTTGTTTTAACGCAAATGACCTCAGTATTAAATAATGTGGAAGAGGAATATAGAACTAACATGACATACAAGCTGGACTGTGACTAAATGTTATGTTTTGTTAAAGTTGTCCTGAAGGTGTCAGCTGCTCTTTAAGGGATAGTGTATTTTCCAACCCAACTTCAAGGAACTTCTCCAAGGCAACCAGATCTGATAGTTGGGCAGGGAGGCAGATCACCACTCAGAGTGCTATAGAGTTATGTTTTATTCGGTTTCCAGGACAATCACACTGTGCGAGATGACAGAAGGATATGAGGATTCAATAGGTTTCATTCCTGTTAGTTCAGGGCTGCTGGACATACTTGAGATAACTAACATAACGTAGGTGAGTTTGCATGAATCAGTGTGAGAGTTAAATGCCACTGTACCCTACTGCAGATATTTACTTCCTTGAAAACTAACAGATCAGGAACTCTAGCAGCTTTCGTTTATTTTTATTTAAATTTTTGGTAACCAGGTAAGGCCCTCTAGGCCCAAGGACTATATTCAGAGGTGACCTGGGAGCACTGAGGAGGTTAAGTTACTTGCTCAGGGTAGCACAGTACAGAGGCGGAGGCTGTGGGAATCAAACTCAAGGCTGCTGGATGCACGAAAGGGAAAGGGGAAATTGTTTAACAAGGAAAGGCGCACTAAGCCAAAGCCTGATTCCAGGTGCGACTTCGGAGCACAGGGAAGTTAAATGACTTGCTCAGGGTCGCACAGTATGCAAGTGGGGGCTGATGAAATTCAAACCCAGGTCTCCAGGTCTGCAGCTCAGTGCTCCTAACCACTACGCTGTGCTGCCTCCCATGCTTATTTATAGCTCATTACTCTAACCTGTAGGCTATACTGCCAGTCCTGAGTTCATTAGATCATTGTGTTCCTTGGTCAGTTTAGTTTGTGATGTCCTAGGGCTTTTATCTGCCTACATTAAATGAGATATGCAAAAGTGAATTTCTTTAAACTAAGCTAGGGGAAGAAAAAGAGGCAGCATCCTGAGGGGGTAGGTTTGACGGGGTAACACATACTGTAGTAAGGGGGAGGGAAGGGAAGGGTACCTTAAGATGTGCTGCCACAGCTTCTCCAATTTATCTTATTTACGTTTTGATACTGTGTATGATGCAACCTCATGTGTGCGTCTTAATGCACATGTGGGTTGCGTCATCACGCCTCCCCACCCATACCTGCTTATATCTGCTGGTCCCGCTGTGCTGACGGCCAGCCCTACTCAGGACTTTACAACTTCCATTGCAAATCATGAGTGTTTTAATAGGCTTTGAGCCATATTGTATGCTTTGTTCTGCAACAGTTTTATCCGACCAGGGATGAAAACATAAAACTGTGTAACAGCTTACCCTAGAAGATGAAAGGGGAGTTTAAGCAGTATGGGCTCACATGCATATTTTACAGTAGCCTGCCCGAGATTCTTTATCATCCAGTTTTGGCAGACTGGTCTAACTTAAATATCAGGGATCTCAGAAGGATTTTTATTTTGAGGATCTGGGATTCCCTGGGGGGGAAAAATATACCTGGTGGCCTGCTCAGAAAGTACAAGAGACCCAGAGTGCACCTTCTATAAGAAATGCTAAACTGCAGAAATGACTGCAATTTACCTCTTTTTACCACACATGGGGGAAAATGACCGCAAGTGGGCAAAGATTACTGTAAGTGTAGAATTTGTTTCTGCACTTGAGGGAAATAGCACATTTAGGTGGAAAGCACTCTGGCAGAGTTTCCACATTGTTTACTGTGGACTGTGTAAAAGCCACAGGCTATATAGAACACAAGTAGCCCTGTCCCTAAGACCCCTGAATTTCACAATGCCACATGAAATGAAAAGCATTCTACAACATGGCAGAGCTATCGCTCACAGTGTCGATGACGCAGGTTCGGGAACGAGCCATGTCTGTCAGAAGGCTGACCAGGAGGGGGAGGAGGATTAAGCATCACAGCTGACCCCCTCCTCCTTTCATGGGGTGGGAGTGGAATCTGCGTCTCTCTGCTGTACTGCCACCTGGGTGACCACAGGTGAGGGTGTGCAGGAGCAAGGACTGAAGCATGGTTGTCGTTGGGTGTGTCAGATGTGCAGGCACCCAATGATATCATCACCTTCTGGTGGGTGGGTGAGGATTAAAAGGGGTAAAATGGGCCCGACCCAGAAGAATGAAGCCTCAGTCTGTCCCCTACAAACAACCTGGGTCCTAGCAACTGACTCCTGGGAGTGCTTTGGAACTTCACCTCTCTGCCACAGGTGGCTAGATAGAATACAGGGGAGTTTGCCACAATGGCAGAAAGACAACCCCAGCCCAGGGGGTGGGAGCAAACGAAAAGGGGAGGGGCAGCACAGTGGTGTGTCATGGGTGGGTCTCAGAGCCACAGCTAAGTCGGTTGGCAAGACGGTGGGGGACAGACAACAGGGCAATGATTGTTGGTGGACAGAGGTCCTAGCCAGGGATCTAGGTGAGGAATTAAATTAAAAAAAAAAAAAAAAAAAAAGGCAATCTGCAGGAAGGCAGTACAGCCAGCTCTGTCACAGACAGACACACTTGTAGTTTGATAGATCAAAACTGTCACCCACCCTGTAACAAAATCAGTTTCAACCATGAGGCAGGGTAGTCCAGTTGTTAGAGCACTGGCTTGGGAACAAGGATACTGCAGGTTCAAACCCTGTTACAGCCAAATACTCACTGTGTAATCTTGAGCAAGTCTCTTAACCTCACAGTGCTCCAGTCCACCCAGCACTGGAAACAGGTAAAAGCAAGACACCACTGAAAATGAGATGCTGCTTATCAGCTGAACTATTTTGAGTAATTATTTAAAAAAATAAAAAAAAAAAAACTACTTTCCATTATAGAGGACTGAAGGAATAACAAGTCAAGTAAAGACAATGATGGCACCAGTAACTTTATAATCTAAAGATAAATGGATCAGGTCCAGACCACAGATGAACTGTAAGGGTACCAGGCCACAACAAGAACATTCTCCGCAGTGCAGAGTGCCAACCTGACAGGCTGCCAAGAACGAAAATAGCTGCGCTGTCCACAAGCCCCAGCCCCCAAAGTGAAAAACATTCCATTCACTTACACTTGGTGGCATCATGAACATGTTTTCAAGTTATCTCTGTCCTGAATTTGAGAACACCTCCTGCTCTGGCCAGAGTAGCCAATCCACTGCGTGCAATGCAAATAAAGCTGATATACTGAGTGGACAGAGAATGCAATGAAGCCAGCCATGTGTGAGGTGCTATTACTGCCTTAGTTCAGCAATGTGTTTCTCAACCTCAAAGGAGGCAGGCCATTCATGTTAATTTACAGCTGCGTGTCAAGCCATTTACATAGTCTGAAATGCTTGCTCAACCAATTACCTAATAGTGTTTATAAAGGTTATGTATAGAGCCGTAAACAAGGACTAACTATGATAATGTCTTACTGTACACTTAAAGGATACTAAATGGGTTTTCAGTGCTTCCACCTTTCCCACAAACCTCCCGTGTATCTTTAGCCAAAAGGGAGTACTTCTGAATACTGAGATTAAATTACCCTAAAATATGTGGCTTTATATGTTTGTCAACTTTTTTCATTCTCACGCAATCAAGAAAAGTTTTCTGAGCCCTGCCCTGATCGGATCATGTGACCTTGCTGTACGTGCAACGTAATGATGTAATTATATCACAACATCTCCCCAGTGGTACGAAAATCCTACGGATCCTGATACTTAATGTCTAAGATCAGCGCTATATGTTAACGGATCATCTATATTGACATTTAACTTGTGTGTAATTTCATTCTCTTCTGTTTTGCATGTGTAAGAGGCACTGGAGTGTGAACTGACCCAATTTTTTGTCTGTTCCCCCCACATTTTATGCTCACTACTAGCCAAAGAAAAAACACAGAACCAAATTTCACCAAAGAGATCATGTGCCAGGATAAATGCTTTTGAACAGTTTTCAAAAATCCATCAATAACAGGCCGAGATGTAAGTGGCTGAAAATTGAGATTTAAGATTAACATGCCTACTCAACCCTATTTATGGTGGCACCACCATGCCACTATAATAGAAAGGCCCAAGTTATCCCACTAGGGTTTGCAGCATACCATTTAACAACTGCGGGACATAAAACACTACACAGGAAGTGGCTGTGTTAGCTTTACTCCGCCTAGCAGGTTAATTCCTATTCTAGAGACAGAAATGTTCTTCCATTTCATATAGTACAGTAGAAGAAGCATTTTTATATCACTTTTCATACACACTGTATCCCACTATCCCAAAGTAAGTTTTATTTTTCCAGGTGCCCAATCCCGGAGGCTCGAGGCACCGTACAAATCAGAAGCACTAATCAAAAAAATAAAAAAACTAAATTACAATAGTAGTATATATAAATATAAAGAAACAAATAAGACACAGATTGAAAACTATAATAAAAGAGCTGTAACTAGAAAAAAGTAAAACAGGGCCAACCCGGGCAGGATCTAATACAGAAAGTCCAGGAAGGCCTGACTAAACAAATGGGTCTTTAGGCGGGTTTTGAATGCTCCAACCGAAGGGGCCTCCCGTACAGATGATAGAAGCAAATTCCACAGGATGGGTCCGGCGATGCTAAATGCTCTGTCACCGGCAGTTTTCAACCTCGTCCTGGGAATTGCAAGGAGGCCCCTCCCGGAAGAGCGGAGAGAGCGGACTGAGGCAGCAGCAGTCAGAAGGTCAGACAAATAGTCAGGGCCCAGCCCGTGCAGGGCCTTAAAGGTGGGTAAACCCACCTTAAAGAGGACCCTCCACCTGACTGGCAGCCAGCGCAGCTCGCGCAACACCAGGGTGACACGGCAGTATTTTGACTGGCCCATCACCAACCTTGCAGCAGCGCTCTGCACGAGCTGCTTTACAAGCAGTATTAGACTGGTGGTGAGGCCAATGAATATGTGGTGGCAGCCATTTCGCACATCAACACCCAAACACAGCTTTGGAAAATTTTAGGAACTGGTTTTGTGGTAAGAGGAATGCTGGCCAGCACACCGGTAAACTCGCCTACTCTTACAAAAAGTGCTTTGGATTCTTTTGCTTCCACATGGACACCCACTGGGACAGCACTAGAGATGGGTAAAAGGGACCTCAGTTTACTGTGTCATCCGAAAGATGGTACACTCCAACAGTACAGCACCCCCCTAGTACTTCACTCGGGTGCCAGCATTTAACATATGAACCCAGTCCCCGTGTGGGACAAGAACCCACAATCTTCTGGCCCAGAGGCAGATGTGCTACCAGCTGAGACACCAATATACCCAACTGCCAATTCTACAAGGCAAATGTACTGCAGTATCTTCTCTGCTCCCCAGTCAGCTTGGTAAATATCACTGGCCCCGATCACTGATACAAGTTTCTTGTTTGACCTCCTCGTGGCACCTTCACTCTCTATCTTTACTAGTTATGGAGGGGGGTGTAACTGTGTACATGATCTGGTGCTTGACTTTCCCCAATCAAACACTAAGCTTTCTAGCCTCTAATGCATCACGTTGTTTACCGCTACAGGGAACAGATGTATTAGACGTTTGGCATCCTTTCAATCCTGCAGCACATGAATTCACATATTACTCAGCAGCATATCATTTGCAAACGAGATCAGTATGGTTTTGCTTTTTAGTGTTGTCATTATCTAGTTGAAATACTACACCTTTTGTACAAATCCAGTCAGTAATAACTGTTTCTAGCAGTGCTCCAGTTTTCTGCAAAACACTGATGGCTGGCATCAGCAGGTCTCATATCTCAGAATCCCCCCCCAAAATAAAAGGAATTTCGTGTGATTCCATTCTTTATGATTAAAGCACTTGCAGGACGCAAGTGGCTGCTTCCTGACTTCTGTTTTACTGCTGATTATTGTTATGTTTGTTTGCATGCACAGTGCAAAGCGTACATCTTGTAGCCACTTTGGAGAGTAGGGGCTTCAGAGGCATGTCGCTATAGCATCCAATCAGGCTGCAGGAGGCTCACCACTGACAGCCCAATGAGAAGCAGCCTCACAGTATATTGATTTATTATCTGAAAAACAGTGACCGGAAAAGGCACACTGAGCTGAGGCTCATTTCCAGGTGTGACGTGGGGGAAGGGGACAGAGGATACAAAATACAGAGCACAGGCACAGTTCGCAGTTACAATAGAGGTGTACATGCAGAACGAATAAGCTAGGCAAAAAAAACACAATTAAGCACCTCAGCAACACCTATGCCGGGTAGGAAAGCAACTGCAGGTGAAATGTTAGAGAGAGGGAAATCAAGAGCGGGGGGAAGCTGAGGAATGTGGGTCGGGGGCTGGTTCCAAAGCGTGGGAAGACGACAGGAAAAGCGTGATTGCCCAGCAGAGGAACAGGGATGAGGAATGGCAAAGGTGCAAGAATCCCTGCAGTAGAGGAAGCAGGAAACAGAGAGTCTGAGGGAGAGGAATAATGAAAGATAAGAAGGAAGGGACCCAAATCAGTATTATTTTTTAATTCTTTGGTAACCAGGTAAGATCCACTAGGCACAAGTGCCTGTTTTCAGGGACAATTAAGGAGCACTGGTGAGGTTATGTGACTTTCTCAGTCACACAGTATGCAAGTCGAGGCTGTGGGGATTAAAGCCAGGTCTGCTGGATATAGCAGGCTCATTCACATCTCGTTACTCTAACCTCTAGGCTATACTGCCAGCCCCAATATCTGGATATGAAGGAGCGGCACTGAATCTGGCAACGTGAGGGTTGGGGGAGAATGGATAAGGAGGAATAAAGTGAGCAATGATGAGTATGAAGGGGAAGTTGGCAGCAAAATGGCAAAAGGAGTTGCAGGGGATGTCCAGTCTGGCCAGAAGTGGAACGGACGGTGCCAGAGAAAACATCTGCATAGTTGAAGACCGGGAACACCATTCTGGTAACAAGCTCTCAGCAGACCTGCAGACACAAATAATCTTTATTGCGGGACAAGGCACCAAGTTTAGAGCGGAGCTTGGCATGGATGGCGGCAATGTGGGCAAAGAAGTCAAGCTTGTCGTCTAGCCCCACACAGAGGTACTTGAAGGACCGACCCACTTATAGAGAGGAGCTATCTAAGGTGGAGAAGATGAGCAGAGCAGGGAGTCTGGCTAGGTTTTTGGCTGTTGTCAAAAGTCAGGGACACAGTTTTTTTGTGTTGACCCGGAGTTGGCTGGATTGGAACCAACAGGACGCTGTGTAAGTCTTGGTGGAGCAGACCTTCCGCAGCTGTAATAGAGGGACTGGAGGTGAAGAGAGCAGTGTCATCTGCATACATGTGAATAAGCGACTTGACAAAGGCAGAGGAAGGTTGTTAAGAAAAATGGAGAAGAGTATGGGACCCCAGACTGTTTGAGAATTGGGGGTGATAGGGTGCTACCAACCTGTACCAACTATAGACGGCCCATAAAGTAAGAGCGGAACCAGCCGATAGTGGGAGCTGAGAGGCCAGCAGAACTCAGCTTAACCAGTAGGAGTGGGTGGGACAGCGAATCAAAGGCTTTGGCCAGATCGATGAAGACAGCAGCCATGATGGGGCTCTGATCTATCCCTGAGAAGACCAAATCAATTACAAACAGCAAAGAGGAGATGGTGGAGTGATGCTTATGGAAACCAGACTGGAATGGTGAGAAGAAAGTGGTGAAGTAGAGGAAATCAAACAGTCTGGTGAAGACAAGTTTCTTTTGCAGCTTAGCAAGAAAAGGGAGGCAGGAAACTGGCCTGCAGTTGCCAGGGGACAAAGGGTTCCCCTCTGTGAAGTGGAAAAACTCTGGCCAACTTCCAAGACTTAGGAACAGCATTGAGGGAGAAGGAGAGGTTGAGAATGTCAGTCAGAGGAGATGCTATGGCAACAGCAGTTGCTCATGATTAAAAGTTTCTACCCAACAGTATTAAGTTGGAAGATTTTAAGAAGGGCCTCCCTGATGGCCCAGAGGCAGTGCACTGTGCTGCCAAGCAGGCACCATGAGTTCAGGAGTGAGCTCGGTTCACCACGTCAAGAGGCAGGCTGGGCCAAGGCAGCTGTCACACGGCAGTGTCCTTGACCAGCAAAGATCAGTGGTGAGCACTGGTGCCACTGCAACCCCTGCAGCTGGGCCAGGGAGCTTGCTCCTGCCACCAGGTCTACTGTGAGCATGTGAGGCCGTGTGCTCTGCTCACATCAGGGGAGCAGGGAAGAGGACAGAAAAAGGAAGGAAAAACCCACTTCCATCTATATGTGGAACTTATTAAAAAAGTATGTCCATGTAACAGCATTCAATGGGCACAAGAGAGGAGTGGCTATTCTAGTGAACAAAAACCTTCCACTTATAGTCCACAGGAGGTAAAAAATCCCACGTAGTGCAGATACGTATTTGTAGTAAGGGAACTGTTTGGTAAGCAGATCACATTTGGTAATGTGTATGCCCCTTTGGTATTTGACAGATCCTTTTATCAAAAGATACTAGATTTAATTGTTAGAGAACAATTTCCAAACCTCATTCTTGGAGGCGACTTTAACTGCATGGCAGACCCCAAACTAGATTATTTGGGGACAAGGGACATAGTGGTCAAGTAAATACAGCAATGGCAATTGTATCTCTCGGAATTGGGCCTAATCAATGGCTAAAGAAGAGCCAACCCTGGGGTCAATGAGTATACTTTTTTCTCTAACCCGCACAGGTCATGGTCACGGCTAGTCTACTTGTATATCCAGGGGGATTTATACACCCACACAAAGCAGATGGGACACAGCCCAATATTCTTGTCAGACCATGCTATGGTTTAGTTGGAATTAGAGCTGACAACCTGAGATAGGGAGAGGCAACTGGAAATTCCCATCCTACCTGCTTGCTAAAGAGGAGTTCAGGACCTTTCTCAAAGGACAATGGAAAATATTTGAGGAGAGTAATCAAGACACTGTAGCATTAGAAAGCACATACTGTGAAGCCAGCAAAGCTTATATGCTGGGCATGATCCTTGGATATACAACTAGAATGAATCGGGATAAAAGAAATAAACAGAGGGAGCTGGAGTGAAAAATTTGGGAATTAGAGCGGGAAGTGATTGGAGGAGGGGGTGAAAAGGCTAGGGAACTAAAGATGGCCGGAAGTGCTGAACTCAGGCCTAGAAGCAGAAGTTAATACCAGAGTGCTTTTTGCTTGACAGAAAATCTATGAATGGGGTAATAAATCAGGTCCCCTACTAATATGGCTTATGAAAGGGAAGGGTGCAAATTAAAGACAAACGGAGGTGTACTAAAGAAGGAAGAAGCTATCAGACAGAGATTTAAAAATTTTGCGAAAAAGTTCACCAAACTGAATGTCAGGATGTGGAGGCCTTAAGGGAGAGTTTCTTCAGGGGACTGCATATCCCTCAATTAGATGAAGAAAGAAGGAAACAACTGGGGGCAAAAATAACAGTGTCGGAAGTAATGTCAGCAATCTCCCAACTAAAAAATGGTAAAGCGCCAGCCCGGTGGCGTGGAGGGTTGAGGCGCTGGATGCCACACCTCGCTCCATGCCGGTGACCCAGGTTCGGAATGAGCTCCGCTGCTGGGGTTGGCGGGGAGACATAGGCTGGAGCATCCGATGACAGCTACGCCTTCTCCGGGGTGGGAGGCCCTATAGCCTGGCAGGCAGTGACCCCTGGCGGAGGCTGGGGTGCGACAGCAAGCTGGAGCCACTGGATCTTACTTGGTCACAGGCGTAGGTCTGGGACCTATCAGCTCCAGGGGCAGCTCCTTTGTGGAAGGAGGGGGAGGGATGTTGCAGATGTCGGGTGTGCCTTGATGTATGGGCACGTAATGTCCCACAGAAAAAGGGAAAAAAAAAAAACTCTAGAGCCAGGAAGATGGAGCACCAAGCCAGGTCCCATTGTGCCAGTGCCTGCCTGCAGTCCCGGACCCTGACAAGGACCACAAGATTCAGGGGTTGGCCCCTACCCTGACCCCGCCCGGGGGGTTTCCGAGGCAGGATGGAAGGACCGGGGGTTGTCAGGTAATGCACTAGGCAGGGAAAGGCTTAATTGGCATCTCCCGATGATGCGGCTCTGAGGGAAGTAAGAGGGGAAAAATAGAAATAAAAAAAGGTAAAGCAGCAGGCCCTGATGGATTTGGGGCAGAATATTATAAGATGTTAAAGCGGGAGGTAGCAAAAACCTTGTGTAAGGTTATGGAAGAGGCTAAAGAGGGTCGGGGGCTCCCTAAAACATGCTGCCAAGCTCTTATCACCCCTATCCCAAAACCTGGTAAAGACAATTAAGACTGCGGGTCTTATAGGCCCATTTCCCTATTAAATCAGGATTGTAAGATATGACGAAAGTCCTGGCTAGAAGGTTGGAGGTGATACTACCCCTCTTGGTCAGGGCAGATCAGACAGGCTTTGTCTAGGGCAGGCAGTCGTACCATAATATGAGACGATTACTGAATGTTATATGGTGGGGTTCTCAGCATCCGGGCCAGGCTTGTGTGCTGTCCATGGATGCCGAGAAAGCCTTTGATAGGATTGAGTGGGATTATTTATTGAATACTTTGGGGAGGTTTGGGTTGGGGGAGGACTTTATAAAACTAGTAAGAGCTTTTTATAGGACCCCATCAGCCCAGATACTGGTGAATGGAATTCCTTCCCTGGAGTTTCAGCTGCAGTGTGGCACACGACACGGATGTCCGTTGTCGCCCCTTCTGTTTGCCTTGGCAATTGAGACATTAGCCATTAAAGTCAGGGAGAATCCTAAAATAGAGGGAGTAGGAGGAAGCAAATGAGGAATACATGGCATAACACTTTATGCAGATGATATACTGCTATTCCTAACGAACCCAGAAACATCAGTGCCAGAGCTGCTCTCCGTCGTGGAAAAGTTTGCCAAATTCTCAGGGTATAAATTAAACCTAAATAAATCTGAAATTATTTTTTTAGAGGGAAAGAGCAATAGGAGGAATACAGACACCTGGGGGTCGAAATTAGTGAATCAGACTCTTACATACTTAGGGGTAGTAGCAGGAAAGGACCTTGGCTCTTTATACGATGCAAATTACAAAGCCTTATTTATGACCATACTAAGGGATTTGAGCAGGTGGAAAGCTCTGCCGATTTCATGGATGGGAAGGATTAACCTGTTGAAAATGAACGTACGCCCCAGGATTCTTTATGTTATGCAAATGCTACCTTTTGGGCCAACAACAGGGGATATTAAAAAAGCTGGAAAAAGGCTTCACGGACTTTGTGTGGCAGGGCAAAAAATCATGAATATGACTTAGGCGACTGAAAGTTCCTATAGCAAAGGATGGCCTTCATTTTCCTGACTTGAAGGGGTACTTCTTAGTCTCCCAATATTGATATATCCAGAATTGGGTGAATAGAAATAAGGTGACCAGCTGGCTGGAACTTGAAGAGGAGGGTATACCTGGTAGGCTCTCGAGTTATTTGAGTCGAGACGGTCTAAAAGCCTACAATAGGCTTAATACATCTAACCCCATGGTGATAGCGAGTCTTAGGGCATGGACTAGCATCAGAAAGCATCAAGGAATAGAAACAGTCGGGTCACTTCTGGTACCGGTGTCCGGGAACCCTGCATTTCTTCCGGGGTTGGAAGACGAGGGCTTCAAAACGTGGCACAACAGGGGAGTCAGGTGCTTAGTACACCTCACCGGCAGAGGAAGTATGCTTTCCTTCCAGGAGCTACAGGATGGGCTACACCTCCCTCCACACATCACTACAAGTACTTTCAGGTCTGGAACTATTACGCCAAGCTTGTCAGCAGTAGGGGAGTCCGTACGCAGATAAATGACACTGAGAAAGAGATCCTAGGGGCAAAAATGAATGAAAGAGGCTTAGTAGGTAGAGCTGTGAAACTAGACAGGAATTACTTTCAGGAACCCATACAGGTTGCAAAGAAATGGTGGGAGTGGGGTTTGGGAGAGGAGATCAGTGAATCTAATTGGGAACTACTCTTAGAATCACATGTAGAGTTACTAATCTGCAATGAGTACAAGGAAGTGCAGTATAAGTTTAAACAAAGATTGTACTACCCTCCTTATATAGTACATAAGTTTGCTCCTGGGGTTTCATCACTATGTAGTAAGTGCAACCTGGCACAGGGGACATATAAGCATTATTACTGGGACTGCCCGATGATAGTGGGATACTGGAGAGGAGTGGCACAAGAAATATCAACAATGCTGGGGCATTCCCTCGAATACTCCCAAAAATCACTACTGTTGGGGATTGAAGGAGAGGAGAACGGTGAGTGGGTGTTGCATCCCAGATGGATTAGAGTACTTCTAGTGACTGCCAGGCAAGGGATACAGAATGTCAGGACTACAAATGCGGCCCCACAGGTGTACAATGGAAAGGGCTTATAACCCGGGTGTTAGATAGAGACAGACTAACATATACTTTAAAGGGGAAGGAAGAAAAGTTTGAAATGGCATGGGCTGGATACTTGGGCACTCTGGATGGAGTAGGAAGAGGCCTCGTGGAGGGTGGGGGGATTTTGTAGTTAAGGGGAGCAGGGAATTAGCAGATGTAATAATGTTAGGGAATGCTGTTTTAGGGACTCGGTCCTGTAACACCAACAAAAGAAACACAGACACAGACCATTAGTTGGTTTTTTGAAACTTTTTCTTTTTATCAGTTTCCAGTAGTTCAATGTATAGGTCTTGTTATACTTTTTATTCAAAAAAAAGACAGTACTTGACAGAGACATAAGTGCTTATTGTCAACAGTGACAAGAACCTGCTGAATCAACCAATTACTACACACTAATATCAGTACATTAGAAGGGTACCATAATGTATTGCATGATGTTTGGCTTCTGACAAAGACTTACGGAATGTACCTAAAGGTATTGTAACTTTTACACCGTCATCTAATAAACATAGCATACAAAAAAAGTATGTAACACAGATACGATCCCCCCAAAGATTAATAGGCAGGACACAGGCATATTGTGTTATGCAGAAGATATTTTGCTATGTTCATAGACACCATTAGGGCTGAAAAGAGCAACTGGAACAATGATGGAATAATTGAAAATACTGGATTTAAGGATTAATCCTAGCAAGTCAAACATAGTTATTTTTGGTACTGCCAGGTACAGAGAGGCTGACAGCTGGAAAATTGATATTAACTTCACCATTTCTAAAACTTATAGATACCTAGGCCATGTATTTAATCGAACTGGTAGTTGGAAAGAACGTATCGAATGTACCAAAACACAGGCTTTTTTAGCATCAAAAGCAATTCTGAGATTCTGTAGAATGTTTGCAAGTACTGTAATTCCTTTAAGGCCCCGAGACAAACATTTGATGCAAAAGTAATCAGTATTTTGTTATACGGGGTGGAAATTTGGGCATTTGATAAAGAAACCTCAGATCTGGAGGCAGTACAGAATGTATTTTATAGACAGATTATGGGCCTAAATAAAGATATAGCTACAGCTTTTATTAGAAGTGAATTTAATGTAAAATCTGTTGTTTTAATGGCCCAGATAAGGGCTATTAAATTTTTGAGAAACAGGATCCTCTCAATGTGTTGGAAAGAGTCCCTATGTAAAACTAGGAAATATAAATGGCTTGAACAATTAAATAATGTTTCAAGAAGGCAGGTATGATTGAAATATGGGATGAATATGCTATTAAGAATGTAGACAAGTATGACAATACTGCAATTGAAAGGTTGAAAGATGTTTTCTTTCAAACAGAATTTGAAAAATGAAGGGATCTGCAGTACTGTAATGTATACTGTCCAATAAAACAGTCAAAAAAACAAGAAACGTATTTAGAATATACTGAGATGGAACAAGACAGAAATGCATTTTGTAAACTTAGGGCAGGGATGGTTACCTGAATGTTCAGCTGGGGTATGGCAAGTCACAATGGGGAACTGATCAAGGGTGTAGGTGCAACACTGTAAACAGCCTAACAGTCAACCATATTTATTTATTTTTATTTATTTTTTGATGACTGGGTAGGTGCACTAGACACAAAAGTGACTATTTTCAGGCATGACCCGGGAGGTCAACAACACAAAGAGATACAAGTACATAGAATACAGTGTCAAGAAATATGCAAATACAGTACATCACAATCAGAGGTGAAACAAATGTAAGACAATATTTGTACTAAGGTACGTAGAGGTGTAATTATACAAATAGAAGGTAAGTGCCCATGTGTAAACAGTAATAGTAATATCAACATTTAAAGGGCGGAAAACAATGCCACAGGGTATCATTACATCTGGCTGAAACTAAAAAAACAGCTATTGGAAGGAGGCAGGGAGAGAGGTAATGCTGAGATATAGCCTAGCAAGAGAGAGGAGGAGCGAGGGAAAGGGATGGGAAAGAGGGGGGAAGGATAGAATTTATGGGGAGACTGAGGGGTGGATAGAATTTAAGGGGAGGCTGAAGCAGCAGGGTACCAGCTCACACCACAGAAGGGGAGGGAAACAGTGGGCAGCTGAGGCAAAGGGAGCCAAGATCTAAGGTGGGTTGAAGCAGGTGCAACGATCACGTGAGGTAAAGAGGGAGCAGTGCCTTTTCTTAAAAGTAACATGATTAGGGGCCAGGCGTACGTCTAGGGGCAGCAAATTCCAATAATAGGGACCTAGGTGCGAGAAACCTGATTTCCCTTTGGTAGTTCTACATCTGGGGATGCTAAGCAAGGAAAGGTCAGAAGATCGGGGACCGTAGGAGGTGGGCTAAGGGGTCAGCAAGGAGGCGAGATAGGTAGGCATACTGGATCACAGTATACGGTCTAGAAGGTTCCCCAGAGAGAGGAGCCAGTGTGCAATGGGGGAGGGCCAATTTAGGTCTGAATACAGTAGGCATTGATGTCTGAGTCTGGGGGATGCAGAGGCATAACGGCATATACTGTTGTAAGTTGTGTCCCACCTATAGGACCCCATTGTAAATTAGCTTTTGCTAAATTGGGTTATCCTGTTTCTGATATCAGAAATAAACTTTTTACTACTACTAACTACTACTACTACTACTACTACTACTATGAAGAGTAGCCTTAGATGTGTTAGTATACATTATGGATCCATAAGAGAGTGACGGGAGTAGGATTCCTCTAGCAATGGCTGTCCTAGCAGAAGGGGTAAGAATACGACTTGTTTTGTAGGCTAAGCCCAGTTTGGCATTGACAGCCTTACATGTGGCGGTTACATGGGTGTCATAAGCGAGGGATTCATTGAGCAAGACACCCAGATATTTAAAGGAGGTTACCATCTCCAGTGGGAAGCCATCAGCCCAAGAGACCCGGAAAAATTCACAGCACTGTTTTATTTTGATAGAGGATCCAAAGAGCATGGCCTGGGTCTTTCCAGCGTTGAGAACAAGCTTGTTTTTTGGTGATCCAGGAGTGAATATTTAGTAGGTCCACAGAGAGCTTATGATTAATAGAATGGACATTATCAGAGCCAATGTGAAGAACAAGGTCATCGGCGTATAGCAACGATGAACAGGAGGATATATTTTGTATTATTAATAAAAATCGAGAAGAGGAGAGGTCCGAGGATAGATCCCTGTGGTACACCAACATTAATGACTGCTGATATCTGAATGTCCACTGTTTGTAAACACAAGCATGAAATGGCTTAAACCATTATGGAAAGATATTTTGATTCTTTATAATAAGTTAGAGATTTTGAAATACATGTTCTACTGTGATAAGAATAGCTATATTTTTGCTGCTGCAAACTTTGCAAGAAACACACTTTATACTGTTAGAATTCACTAAGAATTGTGGATGCAGAGTGCTGGCCCAGTTGGCCAGATAATGGCCACTTCTTTTTTTAGATTGTAGCAATTGTATTTTATTCAGTATGATTACAGGTGATTTTAACTAGTGTATGTGAAACATTGTGTGTACATACTTGTCAATAAACTGAACACTTCCATCTATGTGACAGTGTGGACTTTAGCAGCTCCCCAGGGTCCTAGTACCTGCCAGCACTGGATCCTGATCCACACTGTGGACTGCCTCATGGGGAGGACGGCCCTGCTCCTGGGGCCCCCTGCCACACAGGGTAAGCTGCAAACATAACCAGTGGGTTACTGGGGTCCAGGGGCCAAGCACTTAATGGGGTACATCCCTCGGATCCGGGTATATCCCTGGACGACGTTGGTGACCAGGGAGAAAAACCTCTGTGGATCAAAAATAATATTTTAAGAGCAGTGCTTTACCTGGTGGTCAACATATCTAGTTCTGTGCCTCTTCACAACTCTTCAGCATTGCAGCCTCACTCGTTGTGGCATGACTTCTGACCCATCTGGCAACTGTTATGCAACTCTTCTTGAGCCACTGTCACATCACGGTCAGTGAGGTCACAACACTGATGAGGTATGAAGAGTAACAGAACTAGACAGGTCAGCCTCCAAAGTACTGTTCCGCACATCACTCCTAGTACGGTGAAGTACAAAATCATCTGATGAGTCAAAGGGAAAAAAGAAAAGTACCCAAGAAATAAAAATAATGGTTAATAATAGCTAATTTTGCAAGTAAAATGCATTTCAGGCAGTACATTTAGCTCTTTGGCCAGAGTTCATATCAGTGGAATTCAGTGCACCTGTACTGGGCAGCAGACTCCCGTGGTCTCATCATGTAAGAGTATGCATTCAAATTTGCAAATCTTATAAACATCAGGACAGAACTACAAGACATGCCAAACCACATAAAGGGAGCTCTAGTTCTGCTGAGTAGCATCCCAGTAGATTGGGGGGATTAACCACACAAAAAGGCTACACGGGCTAGTGGTAAAGCTTGAGCATTACACTGGGTTGACACCCAAGACCCAGCATTTCCATGACACGCAATGGAGAGAAAACGTGGCATCCAGATGGGTGACCTGTTTTTGAACTCTGCCTCCTGGTAGCAAAGAGTAGACATGAAGCAGCCAAACATTTCAGAGAGGCAGTGGCTGGAATGACAGTAGGATGCTAGCCCATGGGCTAAGGATCAACATGCCTCAGTCCCAAGGCAGAGGCATATATGGGAATCCCCAGTTCATGGAGGTCTAGGTCTATCCCAGATCTCTATGCCTCAGCTGGGGATGTATGTCCTCCACCTGTGGTGATACACTGGTGAGACCTGCATGAATGGGAAACATTATAGACCAGTCCTAGTCTGCTTGGGTTAGCCAAGGGGGGGGGGGGGCACAAATGCGAAAAAAGACACCCGATAAAATAATGGAAACAATAAGGTACTACGGAGATTTTAAAAAATGAAGTTCGTAAAGGAAGAGAAAAAGAAATACTAAGGAGAAATTTCTGTATTTAACAAGGTTACTATTCCAGGAAAAACAGAAATAGCAGAGATGGTATACAGTACAACTTTGAAGCCCTCCATTCAGACTCTGTGTTTCCACCAGAAAAAATGGAAAGCATTGGGGAGGGGGGGTATTTTCGAGAAACATAGGCACAATATGTACTGTCCTCTTGTTTGTTCCTTGATTTTTCCCTATTTCTTTCTCAGAGTCCCTGTACTTTCTTTTTTCTTCTTCCTGCATGTTCCTTTGTAGCCTTAGGTCACATTTCCATTGCTGTTTTACTCTCTGAAGTCTCTCAGCTGCTTGTAACTGTTAACAGTACTGGGGACCAGGGCTCGGTTTTAAACACAAGAGAAAGGATGGGGTGTTAGAAAAGGATGGGGGCACCCATGCGCACAGATGCTTTAGGGGAAACCCTGCACACTTGATGTTGTGTAAAACTTTCAAAGTTAAGTAAATTAGTAATAATTAACTTTGCCTAGTAACAGGTTATCACTATTGTTAACCACAACAAAACAACAAAAAAGGTAATTTAAACAGAAATCGCTATAAAGTGTGCCGTAATTGCCACGTACTGTGGTTGCCAAGTCTCATTAAGCCTTGCCAGTACATTTATTGCCATGTTATCTGCGCACTCCATTCCTAATGGCTGTCTTTCCTGCAGTCTTTACTTTAATGGGATGTGAGCGTGCTGGATAATTACAGCTGCTATAAGAAAGACATTGATAAGGACCAACAGTAACATGGTAACCGCAATTTAAGGTAGGAAGTGACTTTAGGGTCACAAAGTCCACCCCCACTCTGACTTTATAAGCAGGCAACAAGTAAGCCTGTTAAACATGTACTAACATATAGGGATTCCCTTCACACCCTACCACCTGAGGTACCCACCGATTCCCTACCCACTCTGCTACCCAAGGTACCCAGTGATTCCCTACCCATCTTACTACCCCGAGGTACCCATTGATTCCCTACCCACTCTACTGCCCAGGGCACCATGTGCTTCCCTACCTACCTACCCTACCCTACTACCCAAGGTACCCGCTGATTCCCTACCCACTCTACTACCCAGGATACCCAGCGATTCCCTAGTCATCCTACTACCCACAGTAGCCTGTAATTCCCTTTGAAAGCATACATTTAGCCACATTTGCCTTGAAGGTCCATGCTGTCTTTAGATCTACTATCCACCATCTCTGCTGGTAGGCTATTCCATAGGATCACCACCATTTGAGAAAATAAGTGCCTTCTAATGTTACCCCTTAATCTACTACCTTGTGAGCTTCAGGGCATGTTCTACATCCAGTTAGAACACACCAGCAGAAACATCTCTATCCATCCAACCGTGTCCATATCCTTCAGTATGCGGAAGACTGAGATCATGTCCCAGCTCAGCCTCCTCTTTTCCAGGATGAACATACTAAACTCTCCAGGCTCTCCTCATCATTTTTGTCATCATACCACTGATCATTTTGGTAGCCTTGTGTTACAGCTCCTCGACTGCCTCAACTGTACTGCTGAGCTCAGAACTGCATGCAGTACTATAGATGGGACCTGACCAGGGCCTTGTAAAGTGGCGGGATTATTTCCCCTGCTCTGCTGATCACCTCCTTTTGAAGCTCCCCAACATTCTTTCAGACTCCTTGACATCAGTCGTTCATTGCTCATCATGCTTTAGCCTTCTTTCTATTAGGACTCCCAAGTCCTTTTCCTCCTCTGCTGCAGCAACAGGAGCTCGATATTGTGTACAGGTCCTACCCTTGTTTTTCGCTCTCCACCTTGCATTTGGCTACACTGAATCTTAAACTTCAGCAGTATGACTTGTTGTCCAGCTTGTACAAAGTGAGGAAGTCCACCACAATGGCCAGCTTAGGGGTATCAGTGAACTTAAGCATCCCACTGGAGACTCCAGCTTGCAGATTAAACATAGAAACAGAATTTGACGGCAGATAAGGACCGCTTGGCCTACCTAGTCTCCCCATTTTCACACCTAACAGATAAGCTGCAGATCCTAGTTAACCAACAGCTTACTTCCTCTTACCCACCCCTAGGACTATAGAAACATAGAATTTGACGGCAGAAAACATAGAATTTGATGGCAGGAAACATAGAATTTGACGGCAGTTTGTCAATGACAAAACAGCAGATTGTCAATGAATATGATGAATAGCAGTGGCCCAAGCACTGAACCCTCTCCTCTTGAAGCAGAGACCATGAACCACAACCCTAGACTTCCTGCCCCAAGTCAGTTAGCAATCCACCTTATACTATGGTTCATTCTACAGTTCAGTAAGGAGCAAAAAGGCAGGGGCCCAAGAAGACTGCTGTTGCACTTAAACATGATAATACTGTAGTATATTACCTGACAGAACATGTCTACCCAACCGTTTTTTTTTTTTTTCCCCATATAATTGTTTTTCCTCGCCACTTCCAGAGGAATGGCTCATCAGCCGAGTCCCCGGTCCCAACCCCCCGTACTAGTTCACCTACCCGGTCTGGGTTTCCCCATGAGCTTCCCCCTTGTGGCAGGGCTGAGAGGAGGGGGCTGTCCTCCCCTCACTCCCGTACAACAAATCCAAAGCAGATCAGTGTGGTGACCTGCAGCGGTGCATGCATGACTGCGGCCAAGCTGGGCTTCATTAAGCCCCTCTGACACCATTTTCTCTCTTCCCCACCAAAAAGTGTTGTGTGAGTGTGTGGCGGTGTACTTGCCAGACGTCCCCCCACAGTTCCCACCCGTTCTTGCCTCCCTGACACTGCTCTGCCTCCAGACCTCCACCTGGGGCAGCCTAGGCTGGGCTGACAGACCTCCCTTCCCGGGGAGAGGGGAACAGTCCCTCGGATGCTCGATCCTCTCTCACTCCCCAGCCATTCCCTGACAACCAGAGTCCATTCTGAAACCCAGGTCGCCAGCGTGGGAAACGGTAAAGCGCAAGGAGCCTCCGCCCTCTTCACCACTGGACTGGCTTTATCAAACCTATTTTTAAATTCAAGCTTTGTTTTACTTGTTATAATGTCAATCAGTAAGTTGTTCCATGGATTGGAAATTCTTGCAATGTAATAAAACGTTCTTTTTTGGGTGTTGAAAGTTCTTCCGATGATCTGTATTAAGTGACCTCTTAGGTCTTCTGTTGCATTTTTAAATTCAAGACCTAGTTCACAAAACAAGTATGGATCAGTTACAATGTCGAACATTGGTAAAAGGTCCCCTCTAATGCGTCTTACTTCCTGAGGTGTAAGATTTAATTCCTGCAGTCTCTCCTGATAGGATAAATCCTTGAAGTCAAAAATGTGCTTGGTGTACCTCCTTTATACTTTCTCCAACTGATTTACTTCTCGTTTTTTGCAAGGACACCAAAACTGAGATGCACAGTCCAAATGAGGACATGCATATGCTCTATATAATGGCATAAGTACTTTGTGATCCCTAGATCTGATGCTGCCTTTAACAGCCCATATTATTTTATTAGTTTTGGCTGTGCCCTCATTTGTTTGTCTAGCGCATTCAAGATCATTTATGATAAGTGTTCCCAAATCGTTTTCGGCTGTTGTTATAATGAGTTGTTTTCCACATAAAAAATAGGCATTAATCTTGTTTTTTCTTCCTAAATGCATAACTCTGCATTTTTCCAGATTGAAACGCATCTCCAAGGCAATAGCACCATTGAGAGATGTGGTCTAGATCCGATTATAACCTTAGTCTTTGTTCTATAGTTTCACAGGGTCCACCTACTTCTGAATCATCAGCGTACTTTGCCAAGCTGCAGTTTGAGTCATTTTGTTAAACCAGATATAAATATCTGAAAGACTATAGGCTCCAAAACCGAGCACTGCAGTACTCCACTTGAAACAGTACTTGGCTTTGACTCGTACCCTTTTATAACTACTTTCCGAGTTCTGTTTTCCAACTATTTAGAAATCCATTTTATCAATTCTGAATTGATCTCAACTGTTTTAAATGTCGTTATAATTGCCAATGAGGTACCAAATCAAACACCCTACTAATGTCTCGATAAATAACATCAATATGTTATTTTATTATCAAGACTACTTGTTTTTTTTCACAAAAACACAGGAGACTGTTTGTACAGCTTCTTCCTTTCCTAAATCCATGCTGATTATGATCATATCTTCTCAAGTTGAGAGTATTTTTTCTTTGATTATACTTTCCAGGATCTTACGAGACAGAAGCAAGGCTGATGGGCCTATAATGCTGGGGTCCGGTTTACTGCCTTTTTGTGAATAATGGGATAACATGCACAGTTTTCCAGTCATTTGGGATGATTCCTGAGTTTAATGATTCCTTGTACAGAATTTTTAACAGATATATCAGAAAGCCAGCCATGATTTCATTCACATTTCCAGTAATCATGTCCGGACCAGGAAAAGAATCTGTCCTTTGTTTTGTAATTTTAGCTTTTATTTTGACATCCGAAATTTTTATTCTGTTCATAGGGTTTTCATCTTCGCAGTTAATGTGCTTGTCTTTAGGTGGGAATACCGCCACAGACACATTTATTAAATATGTCTGCCATTTTTTTCTGGTTCATTTACCTCGTTATTTTCCATGATTAAGAGACCAGTCTTATTTTGTTGATTTTTTAATGGCTATACCTCGTGAATATCGCACTGATATAATCTGACAAAAGGTTTACAGACCACAGTTTCAAAGGCCTTGCTGAAGCCCAAACAGACTATGTCTACAGCACTGCCCCTGCCCACCTCCACAGTCACCCCTTCAAAGGTGACCAGGTAGGTTTGACATGATGTGCCTTTCATAAGGTTATGCTACATAATATATTGAGTAAATAAAACAGATTTTTATTTATCATAATATTCTGACTGGTGATGAATTTTAACAAAGTTATTGCTGTGAACCTCTGAAGCAGCCCTCATTCCGAAGGGACGAGCTTACTTACTTTAATGGCCAGTTTCATGGTCAATTTGGGAGAGAATTTCCTATCAGTGACCACTCATTTTATGTATCTGGTATAATGGGGCCCCTCACCCCCACTAAGAGTATGGAATGTCACAACTACTCCAGGTTCAGTCCTACTCCTACTCTCTTTATGAACACCTTAGCGGTTCCGGACTAGGTCCTGTTAGACTTACTACTGATGTTGACACTATTTTTGATTTATTATTTTTATCTTCACTGCTGACTGCCATGCCTCCAGTTACCAGGGGGAGAGTCGAGGGGCTTCACGCACAATAGATGACTGGTGTACTCTTTGCTCAACTGAAAACCAGAGACAGAGACTGGGCCCTCTACAAAAATGCCATTCCAACACAAGACTGGCAGAACTCCAGGTGTCTGAGAAATACTTGCAAGTTTGAGATTTGTGAAGCCAAGGCCACCTACTTCGAAAGTAACAAACTTGCATCCTTGGCAAACCTATAAAACCTTGGAGGGGTCTACTACAAATTCCAAAAGGTTACCCCCTCTCCATTAGCATTAATGAAGTGCCTCACTCTTATCCTTAGCTCACTGTCCATTTATTTAACAGGGCCTTTAACAATTTTAAGTCCTACCTTCATACCTGCCCCCTTGCCCATTCAGTCAGCCCATCTGAGTCATGTCCAGTCAAGCCATTCTTCTGCCCCAAACTGATCATTGCCAAAGAGGAGCTTCAACTGTTGTCTAAGAGAGATTAACAAGATGCTAAGCGGTGTGATGAGCTCCCGCCTAGTCTGCTTAAAGCCATTGTCAAGTGTAACAGAATTTAGGTATTTCATAAATGTTTTATATTACATTAGTAAAACAGACAAAGGGTTAGACTAACAAACAAACAATGTAGTGACCAGACTGGGAATCATCTAGAAAAGTAGATTTAATATATATGCTTTTATATTTATTAAAGGAAGCTAGAAACTAGTTTGTTGGAAAAACATTTTTCAGTGCACTGCTGCTTTATCACTTGGGACTGTAAACCCCAAACTAGTAAAGCATGTACCTTTCATTAGTAATTTTCATTTTTCCTTTTTAAAGAAATTCACCAAGTTAAATTTATTTTGATTCGCACCTGCTAGCTCGGTGCCTTACCCCTTGCTGATGTTACTGCTGCCGATATTTTGTCCAATAATCCAAAAATTAAGAAATGTCATCACTCGTAAACTTATACCCACTGGGTCCTGAGGTCTTCATGGTTTTTGGGGCTGCACACGCTCTGCCCCGGCGCTCACTAAAGTTGTGACGTGATGCTAGGGAGAGCGCAGGGACAAGCGCCATTCTAGTCTATGAGGAGTACCTTTCACAGAGTTTTTTTATATTGTAATGGGCAGTTGGTGAAGAAACAGGGGCACCGTCGACTAACAAGGGCATTGTTGGTGGACCGTGCCCACGCTTTCACCAACTGCCCATTACAATATAAAAAAACTATGCTAAAGGTACTCCCATAGACTAGAATGGTAGTCTCGCCCCACGCTTCCCTAGCACTCACGCCACAACTTTAGTTAGTGTGAGGGCAGATCGTGGGTGACCCCAGAAACCAGGAAGTCCTCAGGACCCGGTTGGGATAAGTTTAAGAGTGATGGCATTTCTTTTTTCTTTTTTGCAATTAAATAAACTTTATTGAATTTATACACAAGATTCCAAAATACCATACTCACACAATGTAAACTGCAGGAAGAGACAGAACAATCCCCCCCCCCAGCAAAGGAAATGCCAGGTAGTAATAAAACAGTATAGAATAGACAGCCATTAACCCCTGCGAACCCCTCCCTCCTTCGAGTCTGGGCCTCGCCTCCCCCCAAAGTCCCCCCTCCTCAAAAATGGAAATAATATTGTGGATACACACAGGAAAGGTGTAGATAAATAGCTAACGATTAATGCACATAAAGCTAGGGCCCAATAGCACTAGAAGGATAATTATCATAGGGGGAGACAGAGTAATATTAAATCACTCCACTACACTGCCCTTCATCTCCCTGCTAAAAATTGTAAGGGGGCCCCCAGAGGCTTGAAACTTAACAATATGGTTGTATTATATCGCGATGGCTCTCTCTGCGTTCAAGGCGGAAAACATTTCTTGAAGTCACTCCCACTGTGTTGGGAATGAATCACTAACTCAATATCTAAATAGAAGGAGTTTGCCTACGGCAGAGATAAGAGCCATATAGGACCTATGTTGCACTGACCTAATTACTGAATAATGACCTATTATACACACCTCTATGGAAAAGTAATTGGTGTGACCAAAACATAGACAAAAATTGTTGGATAGAATGCCAAAAGGCGGTCACACCAGGGCAAGTCCATACCATGTAAATCAGGGAACCCTCTTCCTGGAGACATTTATGACAAGTAGCAGCAGCTTGTTTGCCCATACGATATAGTCTAAGTTGAGTATAATATAAATAATGAAGTGTTTTAAACTGAACAAGATGTAATCTATCTTGCTTAATATATTTATATGTATCAGACCAAATTAACTTCCTCACTTCCACCTCATAGGGCAGATTAGCTGCCAGCTGCCAGTAATGAGTGATAGGAGAACAGGAACTCTAGAGCCGGGTCTCCAGTTCCTTATACAATCTTGAAATAGCCCTAGTCTGTGATGTACAGGATGCCAATGAATTAAACCATTTGGAGGCCTCCCCAGACCATGGAGGTGACCCTAGAAACAAAGTTAAACAATGTTTAAGCTGTATATATCTAAAAGTTGAAAAGGCAGAGAGGTGAAAGGTATCTCTAATCTGTAATACAGTTAAAAATGCATCCCCGCACCATGCGCAACCCACTGATGCGCCCCATCGTGATATTCAAGGAAAGTGCATGGCACAAATCCCGATCAAGCCAGGGCGCATCAGTAATATATGCAGTGAAGTGGGGCATGCCCGAGCATACCCTCGCACATCCCGACATTCAGCCCGGATGCGGAGCCCATGGGTACAACCCCACATGCGCTGCATACAGCTGTACTCCAAAAATAAAGGAGCAACAGCCGGCCACCACAGGTGAGCTGCCATGTTGCAGGGCGCAACACAGCAGCTGCCAGCTGTGGGTGGCCACTGCAGTTCGGGCGGCACCTGCTCGGGTAGCGCCCCCATGCCCGATCCCGGGCAAAAGTATAAATATAAGAAACCCCTATATCCCTGGTGGTCCAGTGGACCGCTCGCAGCCCGATCGTGGGCATAAGTATAAATATAAGAAACTCCTATATCCCTGGTGGTCCAGTGGACTGCTCCCAGCCCGATTGCAGGCATAAGTATAAATATAAGAAACTCCTATATCCCTGGTGGTCCAGTGGACTGCTCCCAGCCGATCGTGGGCATTAGTATAGAAATAAAACGTCCTATATCCCTGGTGGTCCAGTGGACCTCTCCCAGCCCGATCGCTAGTATTAGTATAGAAATAAAACGTCCTATATCCCTGGTGGTCCAGTGGACCACTCGCAGCCCTATTTCCATTTTAAATGTAGATTATAAAGTATACACAGCAATCTCGGCATCGAGGTTAGAAAAAATTCTCCAAAACATCATACATCCAGATCAATCAGGCTTCATTAAAAAATGGAATACTACAGACAATATCAAATGCACTATGTTAATTTCAGAACATGTACACTCAAGACAAATTCCCCTTGCATTTATCAGTTTGGATGCTGAAAAGGCATTTGATCGGGTCGCGTGGGATTTTCTTTGGGATACTTTGGAGGCCTTTTCTTTTCCCAAATCTTTCATTACTGGACTTCAGAATCTATATTCTCAACCCAGGGCATATATCAGAGTGAATGGAACTTTGTCTCCTCCTATCTCCTAACAGCAGGGCACTAGACAGGGGATGCCCTCTTTCTTCGTCGGTTTGCACTATATATATATATATATATATATATATATATATATATATATAGAACCTTTAGCGGCTGCCCTGCGTTCAGACCCTCAGGTTGAGGGGATTCCCTCGGGACAATAAATGTATAAAGCTTCCTTATTCACGGATGATGTACTTCTCACTCTTCTCTCTCCAGAATCTTCTATACCCGCGACATGGGTAATTCTTAAAAAATATGAAAGATTAGCTAATTTTAAAATAAATACCTCTAAAACGGAAGCACTTATGCTATATTATCAGCCCTCCGACACTTTAAAAAGCTCCCTTCCTCTGAAATGGCGTAGTACCAATAATAAATATCTGGGAATAAACATCCCCATTAATATGATAAACCTAGAATTAATCAATTATGAACCTATATCCATTAAAATTCAAGAGGACCTGAGGAGATGGGGACGTCTAAAACTTACTTTTTTCCAGTGTATAGAAACAGTATGTGTGAATATTCTTCCTAGACTATTACATTTTTTTCAGAATGTCCCCGTCTTCCCAGTGGACTACTACTTTAGATCCTGGAACAAAGACATCTCTTCTTTTCTCTGGGATGGTCAAAGACCGAGGGTACAGTTCTCTTTATTGAGTCTCTCCTTAGATCAGGGAGGGGTCAATTTGCCTAATCTGAGATTTTATGCGATGGACGCCTTTTTAAAAATCTTGTTAATCTGGCCATCTTCGACAACTCACTGAGATTGGAAGGATACTGAATTTTTAATCAATGATCTTTATGACATCGAAAAGATAATTTTCGTTACTACAACATTTACTCTTCCTCTGAGGAGTCCCACTAAATTTACCTCCCAAGTTTTGAGAATATGGCAAAAGTTTAAACAAAATAAAAGCTTTCAAGCATATAGTTTTTCCCTACACACTTATATCGGCCGATGAAAAAAAATTTCCAGCCCATTCTGATGTCACCTTTAATCTATGGAGAAGATTGGGCTTTAGCTACTATTATCAATTTCTCAACGACTCTAGAATTTCCTCTTTTCCAGTATTACAAAATACCTATTCCTTGCCAGAAAGGGACATGTTCCGCTATACCCAGGTGAGAAATTACATATTAAGGCAGAGGGAGGTTACAGCTAGTTTACCCTCCCCCTCTTCCAATGTTCTGGAAATTGCTAAAGGATACTTTGGATGGTAATATATGGGGGAAACTTACTGGCCATCTATATAGAACATTGAGAGAATTTTCGGGAGATACTTCAATGTCTGTATTAGAGGCCTGGAACAAAGACCTAGATTTGGAGATCCCCCTTTTCTTCATGGAAGGAGACTACATTGAACGTTATTAAAATCACTTCCTCTAACATATGCAGGGAATTTGCTAGGAAATCCCAATCCAGATATTTTCATTCCCCGGCAGTACTTGCCAAGTATCTTCCTGCCTCATATGATGTAGGTTGGAGGGGGTGTGAGTGTGCTTTGGCTGATCTGTGCCATATTTTCTGGTTTTGACCCAGGTTAACACCCTTCTGGTGTGTCCTGCAAATTGAACTGGGGAATGTTTAGCAAAGAATATTGAATTGACAGCAGAAATAGTGATCCTATCCATTTACCCCCCTCATAGACCACGGTGGCATAGTACATTGCTTTCCTTGCACATTTTGGCAGCCAGAAAGGCTATAACTAGAAGGTGGATGACTAAATTAATACCAAACATAGAAGAATGGCGATGAATAATAATAGAAATGTATCAAATGGAACACCTGACTGCCAGATTACACAACAACCTACCTTCTTTTGAGATAAAATGGCACAAATGGGTGCTCCATATATCCTCAAAAGACCCGGATTGTGTACCCTAAATTAAATAACCTCATGTGAGTAGCCTTGTGTATTTAGTTTGCTATCCTCTCCCTCTGGGTTGATTACTAAAGGGAGGAGGGTTAGGGTAGGGGAGGTATCTTCATGATGCTAATTAAGGATGGGGGGGAGTGATTAGCCGCCTGCGGGGAGACAGAAAAGAGCAAACAGAACTAAAGGGGATGTATGAAGGTGGAGAAGTGTGATTGATAGGAATGTGGAATGGATCATAAAAAAGTCATTGATGGTATAGTTATGAAAATTGTAAAGCCATGTATGTAATATTATGAAAATGACAAGCTAAAATTTGTAACTTTATGTTTTAATAAGATGAAATTAAAAAAAAAAAAAAAAAAAAAACATTCCGACTGCATTGGAAATTAAGTGCCTGGAAACCACATGGGTAAAGCAGTCAAAATGTGGCATTATTAGCTATTGGAAACAAGCCTTCTGTGAGAGTGGAACAGAGAAAAAACAGCTCAAAACCAATATGAAGTGACGCTAAGTGCGCTGTTTCCTGTTCACTTTAAGAGTGACACAAGTGGTGGATTCTAGTTTCATCTGTACTCCCAGGAATGGACTAACCTCAGAGTTCACTAGGATTCACACTGCTACACCGCAGTTTCCTTGTTCGCAAAGTTTTAAAAATAAAATACATCACAGCTCTACAGAAACTGGTCCAGTACCACTGCCAAACAGAAAGACTCGACATATGCAGACAAAGCAAACATGCTAAAAAGGCTGGACTGTCTGCCATCACAGCTGAATTCTGTTTCAAACAATCTGATGAACAGAGAGAATAGTTCCTATAGTAGGTATCAGGGTCTTTATGAGTAGCTCAGTCATTCCACAGAGGGGTATGTAAGCAGAACTAAGAAAATAAGTATAGATTTTTTTTATTTTATTTAATTTAACCGGGTAAGAGCACTGGGCAAACGACCCGAATACACGCAACACATACTTCATGACATTTACAATTCAGTTAAATGCATAGATGATCAACAAATACAGATAGATAATATCTATCCCAGGTCTAAAGAGTTTCCTGGGAATGATACAGCTCTGAACAAAATCCTGCTTGTTCTAAATCATCAATTCTCAGATTTTGTCATAGTGAACCTCCCCCAAGCCATGGAAAAGATCTTGAGCCTCCCCTAACTACTGAAATAATCCTGAGCCTTCCCATAGGAAAAAAGCATACTTTGCACAGTAAAAACTTCTTTGAGCAGTGTGTTCTCATTTTACTCAGCTTATTGTAACGGCCCCGTAACTTCCCTCCCCAGGAAAGTCTACCTGCTCCACTATCTTGACGTTTGAACAACTGTTACCCATTGCTGCAATACCTTCATGGGTCAGACTGTGTCCTCCGTCTGTTTCACCCTCTATCTGGAATACCCACCCTTCCTACCCACCTCTCCCCCTCTTACCCTGCTCTAGTCTTAAGCAACTTTTCAGGGATCTTTCTGCTCCCTCCTGATCTTGCTACTAGTACCTCTCTGCTGAACTCTTGTATTTGGGCTGTTCTGCCACCAGTCTAATTGGTCAATTGTTAACTCTTTTCACGTTTATGCCATCAGGCAGAAAACAAGACCCGTTCTGCCCACTGATTCATGATCTGGGGGACCTCTTCATCCTAACTGTGCTGCTAATGTGCATTAATGCACTGTCAGCTGACTGCAGTCTACCAAACTCCCTGTGTATACCCCATGTTATAAGTACTGCTTGATTGTTTTACCTTTTGAATTGTATTCACTTCCTACACTTCCCCAGGTACACTCTGAATGTGCCTTGGCTCAGTGTAACTTTCCTTGTCACCGATTTGTAAATAAATATATAAATTCACCTACTACTATCCACTTTCAGTTTGCCTCATCCCGTCACAATAAAATAGCTAAAACTCAAAATTTAAGTACACTACTTCTTCAGACTTGCTTGAGCCTCTCCTGGAACAAGTTGGGGCCTCCCCAAGGAGGCTGGTCTCACCATTTGAGAAACTATTCTAAATAAAGCAGAAATCTCTCAGTCAGTCCAGCCTCCAGCATGGTCTCCCTCTGGCCTTGTTTACAGAGGATTACACAGCCCAACATAAACAGCGGCATTAATCTCCTATCATTTATAGAAATGAGAGAGCAGCACATGCAGAGATGATCGTTGTAGCAGATCACTGAGGTTTTCTGATGTGGTTCAATCAGCCACAAGAGTGGAGCTTACTTCTTTAATCTGTGTAAAATTCCCAACATAAACCTTTCAGTTATGTGGGAGGAGGCTCGTGATCATAAGTAAGTCTGGGAAAAATTTCCTCAAAGGCGTTTTCTGGTACACTGTGGTTTACTTACCCCGGGATTGTGGAGAGTCATCAGTTACTATGTTGTGTATTATGTTAGTGATACACCAATCTACAAACCTTAATCAAAAGAAATAGTAAAATCCACAGCACTGTATTTTACCACAGCCCTACAGACTAGGCAAAGCCTTCCGATGCACTGTAGCAGAAGTGTCATTAACCACCCTGATACTTGTGAAACTTTTGCTCATTCAAACGGTTATGGGACAGGCTTCCAGAGAGGCTGCAGAAGTGGGGACAGTGACAAGTCAGTAACAAATGGAACAGTTCGGCATCCAGTGAACACAATCCTAGAGACAGACGGGTTACTTTTACCATAAGGGCATGGCATTTATGACAATATAGACTTTATATACTGTAGCAAGAGTATGATGTAAAAAATTGTTTCTTTACTCTTAACTTTGTTTTAGGCAGTGGTAAGAGGGCTGGGCAATAATACAAAAATATCAGAAAGCAAAACGCTAGCAAAACTTTTTAAAAAGAAGGTACCAATGTTATTTTTTCTAACAGCAATAGTGAAGCTTAATAATGCTACATGTAAATGGAGTGGTTAGTAAAGTGTTCCAATTATATTTATTTTTTAGAAAAGAATATGAGGCAACCTTTGGAGAGATGCCAAAAGATAAGTAAAGAAATAATTTTATGTATAAAAAGTGAAGGCACAGATACAACTCTGAGGTACAAGCAAATTACTTTACACGCTTAAGAAAAAGCTTGAAACATGTATAAACAATTTATTTGATTAACAATATAGTGGGGTTGTTTGCAATAATAATTAATGTCAATTTGATTTCCAGTGATATTTGAAATATAATTATTTTTAACACGGGCCTCTGATGAAGCATTTTAACGAATGAACCATACTGCATAGTGAATTGTGAATAAGCTATTTAGTGTCACATATAATCTGAATTACTTTATTTTTATTTTTTATTTACCATACATAAATACATAAGTACTCTGAATAAGAAAAAATGAAAACTTGCTGCATTAATGGTAATTGTATTTTATCATGGACTTCAAATTAATCTACTACCCATGTAAATAATTGAATAACAATATTATGTTTGTATTAATTGCAGATCACCACTAATTTCCCTGATGTAGCTGTTTTTTCCCCCCCAATAAAAAGATGTATCACTATTTGATTAGTGGTGTGGTTATAATAAAGCAGAGTTTGAGATGAGAATTCGTTCATTGTTCTCAAATTAGTGTCAATGGGCTCTAAGCACTAATATGTGGGTTGCCTACACACCATGTATGTGAAGTGTGTAGGCAACCCTAAGTAGGAATGACACGCAGCAGGGGTCCAGCAGACCCTGGCAGCATTCATAGCAGGAGCACGAGCCCCTTGCGTGCTGGATACCCCAGCCAGTTGTGCAGCTATACGTGTGGATGGTCCAGGGGGAGTGTCAGGGGCGTGCTTGCACTCCATGCCATGCACAAAGGCACACAGTGCCAGGCACAAGGGGTGCCAGATATGGCAGCAGGGACCCTGCCGTAACTGGTGCACGCCCCCAATAAGAGATTCGGCGGCTTTGGCGGGACAGGGAATTCCACCACAGTGATGCCCCAGCCTCCTAGCTGCACAGTAGGGATGGAGACAACCCCTCGAGCACTTGCCCATACTTTTAAAATCCTGGGATCTGTGCCTGCCTAGAATGCCCTGCTTACGTGGAGCAAGGGATCCACTACAGGAGCCAGGACGGGCATCCAATTGGATGCCCACCTGTGTCCTCCGCTCTGCATCCATCCACACCCTGCCTGATCCTGCACGCGGAGTGGGGAAGGAGGCAGGGCTGTGGACAGGCGTGCACTGGCCAGCACTCATGATCACCTGTTACAGGTGTGGAGCTGCGCGGGGACCTGGTTCATGTGTACAGCCCAATATTAGACCTCAGAATCAATTACTCCTCATTAGTTTGAACAGGACTCCATTTGTTCCAGGTCTCCAATTGTTTAACCCCTTTAATACCCCCATCTCTCTTACACCCCACCTAAATTGCCCCTCAAACTTTTCCATGACCAGTTCCCTCAGCATACTGAAGTCCGCCCTCCTAAAATCAAGGACTTCAATTCCTGATTGGGGCTTTCCAGTCCCACGGGCCAGATTGAACCAAATGGAGTTATGGTCACTGTTTCCTTGAGGCTCCCCCACTCTCACCGATCCTACTGCGTCTGAACTGGTAAGCATAACATCGAGAATGGCAGTCTGCCTGGTGAGTTCCGTAACTAGCTGCAACAGGAAGCTTCCTCCACTAATTCCATCTCCTTCCTGCTGATTCGGCTATATGTAAGAAGTTTTATATCTATGTGTCACCTTGCACTGTAAGCTGCTCTGAGTTTCACATTACAGCGCTTAATAAAAACAACTACAGTACCTACCTCCAACAAATGCGCTGTAGTCCCAGAGTGTGGGCCACCTACAGTAGTTGTGTAATTTATCTAAGATGGATACCCACTCTTCTTGTGCTGCAGTTCCAGTCAGTGGGCCACCTAGTTGTGTAACATATCTAGTGATTTCTACCTACCCTTGTTGTGCTGCAGTCCTGGTGAGTGGGCCACCTGGTTGTGTAACAGATGCAGGAACAGAAGCTCCTCTTATTGTGATGCAGTCTCAGATAGTGGGCCACCTAGATGTGTAACATATACATGAATGGATACCTACTCTTTGCTGTGCTCTAAATCTCAGAGAGTGGCCACCTAGGTGAGTAATGCTTATAGAGGGATAGATACCTACTCTTGTGCTGCAGTCCTAGAGATTGGGGTACCTGGTTGCATAACATATACAGGAATAGATACTTACTATTTTTGTGCTCCAGTCTCAGATAGTGGGCCACGTAGTTGTGTAACATATACAGGGATAGATACCAATGTTTGCTGTGCTACAGTCCCAGAGTAGGCCATCTGGTTGTCCAAGGCATATACAGGGACAGATAACTACTCTTGCTGTGTGCGGCAGACCTCAATAAGGTCTACTGACATGCCTTGCAAAGAATCAGATAGCTAAACAATAGAAAGAAGTGCTTTGATGATGATTAGGTACATTGGTGAAGGAGTACTAGAGAGAGGCTGCTAACATTATGACTATCTGGCCCAAACATCATATGAATTTCAAAGAAATATTGAACTACTCAGGCAAAGAAAGGCAAAACTTGAACGTCTTCTGACAGGAAAAGGCTACTAAAATCTGCCTTACAAATATATCAGTCTTGTTTAAAGTGATTTCTCATAATTCAGAAAAACTTGGAGATGCTTGATCTGGTGTCCCGCAGCAAGAAATTAGTGGGCAAGTGTTTGGAGGGTGTAAAGCACAGAAATTCCCAGGTCCTGGGTGGTACCCACCTGAGGGAAACAGTGGAGTAAAAAGTGTTATAGCAAGGTCCCTTGCTAATATTTTTCAGGACTTCTTACAGACAGGGAGAGTCAAAGGACTGGAAAGGGGCCAATGTTGTCCCCCAAATTCAAGAAGAAGGTGAGAATGAACCTAGTTAATTACAATTCTTGTAAGCCTTACCTCAGTAATCAAAAACAGGAGTCAATCACAAAAGGTTTGGTGGCTCAGCACAGATGAAAATGGACTGTTCTCTAACACACAACATGGCACCACTAAAGGACGGAGCCTGCCACCCAAAAGGACATCTATGGCAACTGGTCTGGTACCAGCAAGGGGCAGGCCAGTGACTGATTGTCTTCAGATCTGAAAAAAATTAAAAAAAATAACAGAGGTAAAAATAACATACCAGTACATTACTAAAGTTATTTTTAGTCTACTGCAGCCCAATTCAACAAAGACGCCTTACTGGGTTGAATGCAGGCGATGGCATTTTATTTTATCATTTTGTTTACAAATAACATATACTCATCTATTTAGTTATCAGCATTTTGTTGCTCAGGAAATGTACAGTAAGCTAGAAATGTTGATCTTCAGGCGAGTCCTGGGGGTGGGTTACATGGACCTGTTTCTATTAATGGGGGAGGGTCTGGTCATGGTACAAGGGAAAATACCACTACTCTTCTTTGATAACTGCCACGGAATCTTTTACTTCCACCTGGACAGTGACCAGAGATGGACAGAAGGGACCTCAGTTTAATGTCTCATTCAAGGTACATGAACTGCTGTAAAGGAACACTGTCAACCCCTTAGACCTCAAAGTGTCCCTAGTTTAAAGAGCATGTGTTATGATTGTTCACATTCTGTAGAGACTGTTGATGTAACTGGGAGTTTGATTCGGATTTCTTTTTTCTTTTAGAAAGTGGAAAAGAGATTGCCCACCATACTGGTGTTACCACACAAAAACATGTTTGTTTACATTCTGTAATCAACTTCCACTGCATCTTTCCTGGACTTTGGAATTCTCCTATCACAGTCTGGCCACCCATTATGGGCATCTGCACTGTTCTGAGGGTGTTCCTAATGTTCAGGAAGTATGTAACAAGAGTAGAGCAAGGATTTTAAACAATACAAGGCTGGGTACAACCATACCATCTGCATGCATTTCAGTTCTATTAAGAGAGAATGCAGATATAACAGCCTGCGAAATCAATGAATTTTATGAAGGTAAGCAATCATGATATGTGGATTTTTAACAAGAAATAATGTAATGCAAAAAAAGGTTGACAATGTCTCTAACTTGAATCATTAAACTTTATTATACAGATTAAAGTTCACTGGCTTTCATTCCATACGCTATGATTTTATAGTATGCAGTTACCCCTTTAATGTGGATTTCCATCCTAAGGAAAAAGCTGCAGTACCACAGTTCCAAGATCATGGAATGCTGTTCCTTCCATGGTATGACAACTTTTAAATCAGAATGGAAAGGCTTGTTGTTTTACTTTCATATTACAAACACACACACACACACACACACACACACACACACACACGTCCTCTAATACAGTATCTTCTGTTGTTTCATCATTTTAACAACAGAAGGTGACCCCCTCACGGGAGGGGGGCTTTAAACAGCTGGATATGGATGGGTTTCTGTTTTAAACAATAACAAAACAAAATTAAATCAAAAATTTATTGGGAAGAAAACAAACAGCTTTTTTTACTGTATGTTTCAAACCGCATGCTATATAAAATAATCAATGAGCAACAGGTACATCTCAGTTATGCTTCCATCTTAAGGTTGGAATGACATCAGGGACCTTCCTCAGCTTTGCTCTTGAGGTTTGCACGATTTCATCATAACCCCTCAATGCAAACACAGCCTTGTTGTGAATGGTTGCCCATTTTCTATATTCCACTTGAGGGGGGTCACTGCAAACAACTGTGTTGAGGAATCAGGGTTAGAGCAAAAATGCCTCAAAATTAGAGAAATATGACATCAGGGTAAAAAAGGTCACCTGACTTGGTGAAAGTGTGTCATGCTTTTCCTCCGGGTTTAAACAACAGCTCAACACAGTGTTGACATTATCGTAACTACAGTGTGTTGCTGCAGATAATATTTCAGGCATCAAGACCCCCATGGAAACAATAAAATAAGAATAAGTATAATAAACTACCACCACTGCTGCTGCAGTAAGAGCAGTGCTGTCAGCAACGTGACTAAATGGGTGGAATACTCATGACAACTTGCGCCCGCTCAATCGGGACCCGTTCCGTGCTTCCGCATTCGGCCGTAAGTTTCGGGACTTTATTAAAATATAACCATCGCATTAAAAATAATGATCACTGCATCCCCCGACTCCTGCAGTAGTACCGGAAGGCTTGTGTGGACGGGAGCGGGCTGCAGGGCTTCTTTGCATGTCATCTTTGACATCACATTTCCCTTCTTTTGAAGCTTGGTGTTTAACACTAGAGGATGCCTAAACATAGTTTTTTTGCAATGAAATGCCTTCATTTTTTTTTTAAAGAATATTTAATAACAGATACACACAAACTTGTATTGACAATGGCAACCTGTGTCGACAACTAGCAAAAACCCTTCTCTCACTTTCTTGGTGGTCTACTGTCTGGAAACATTACTGCGACCTGTATTATTGGAAACAGGCACCACTGGGCGTACTTCCTCAACTGCAAACAAAACCAGGTTGCAGTAGTGTCGTTCTCTGGCTGAAGGGTTTGTGCCAGCCACCGCTTGGGGGAAGGGCTTTTCAGTGGTAACGGGATTGGGGTCCCGCTGTCACCATGCTCTGGGGAGGACACTTTTTTTAACTGGTTTTATAAGGTAAACTTGCAAAAACTGATCTGCAGTAGACACACACCAGAAGATACAGCACATAATACATCACAGAAATATATATGATAGCCAGCTTGATTCACCACACAGAGTGCCTGACTATAAGAAGTATAAGTACTGAAAAAGATCACATAATTTAGCCTTTTCAATCAATCAACCAATTAATAAAATCTTTATTTAACCAGGCGGACACCATTGAGCAAGCTAATTTTCAAGGTGGACCTGGGACATACAAATAGGTGGATACAATTTTGGTAAAAAACAACAATACAAATACCATTTCATGTACAGCAATTGGGCATAGGCAATACAAATACAAGTAAAAAGTGCAGATTAATGTACAACATTGTTTTACAAACAGGCAATGCATACATCACAGACAGAATTGCAAAAACATACAGGCAGACAGCAGGTACAGAGTAGGCGCAAGTAAGGATGATCAATTGGCTCACCCAGAGGTACATAGTTACGAGATGATTTCAAAGTGGGGGCGGTGGAGGAAGAACAGAAAATATAAAAAAAAAAAAAAAAAGAGGTTGAGGGAGTCACAGGTAAGAGGGTATGAGGTATAAGCTATTAACAGGGGCGATTCGGTGAGGTCAGAGGAATGGCGAAGGTAGGCATGGGGAAGACAATAAAAGAAGTCAAGAACAGAGAGTGACCTAAGATCATGAGGAGGCAGAGACAGAGTCAGAGATCTGTGCAGAGAACTCTGTAAGGGATAGGTGTACCTAGAGTCAGGGGGAGCAAACACAAGATTCTTTTTTTGCATCAATTTGTTTATTAGGTTTTTCCATTATAGGTGACATACATACATGTACAGGTACAAACAAGACACACATAAACATAAATTCATAATCTATATATGTCAAGATCCATTTCCATATTTAATCACAGAGCAAGAACCAATCATAAAATTATTCAAGCAATAATACAGGTGATGGTGGGGTCAGGGTCATATTCGTCACCAGAGAAGAGTCGGTGGCCAGATCTGTCAATGAATATGGCTTTAGAGCCATCCCTCTCCCAGCATTATATTATCTACCGGTGACAGGGAACCCAAGTGTGGCTGCCCTGCTTTATGAAAGAATTCCCCTTTGTCCTTGAGGACACGTATCAAACATTCCAAAGTAATGGCTTGTAGTATCAGGACTTTCCACTGGGGTATGGTGCATTTCACAGCAGTCACCCACGTATTAAGGATACAGTGTCTGGCCATGGACAATACGACTCTAAGCCATCTCTGGATGGGAGTCCACTCCTCTCCCCTGGTATCTTCTCCTCCAAATAACAACAACAGAGGGGATATTGGATACTGCTGTCCTGTAACGTTTTGCACCTCTTTCACCACGTCCCCCCAGAAATCTGTCAAAACAGGGCAGGCCCAGAAGTAATGATAATAGGATGCTAAATTATTGCTACACCTAGGACAGATAGGGGATACTGCAGGGCTATATTTGTGGGCAATATAATCTATGGCAAAATTTGTAATAAGATTCCTTATACTTGTTACACAGCAATATACCCCGGTGAAGCTGGATTATTAGTTTCCAGTTATCCTCTGATATGGAGATTGCCAAATCTCTCTCCCAAAGCAGTTTCGTTTTCTGTCTCTTGTCTGGAAGTAAGGCTTTACTCTCTCTAGCCATTCTGCGAATAGTGCCTCTTGGGCTTTTTTGTCCCACCAATATTAACTGCTCCAGCTGGTTCCATGAGGAGTCCAAACATTGGAGTCTGCCAATAGATCTACTAAATGCCCTGACCTGCAGGTAACAAAAGAAACGTTGGCGCCCCAAACCAGTTCTAGCCTGCAAATTCTCAAACGAGTCTAGCCCATTCCAAGTAAAAAGGTTTTTTTAAACAAAGGATACCTCTTTCTTCCCACTCCGGTATCCCGTATCCTCCAATCCTGATAGGAAAAACGGATTTCCCCCCGGGGTAAAAGCAGTGTACTTTCCTGCCCTATGCCTCTCTGTTTAGTCATCCCCCTCCAGCTCTCTAATACAGCCCTGACAAGTGGGTTTGGTTCAGGCAAACTAAGATATGCCTTCCAGCCTCTGATAGAGAGATAAGCAGAAACCCCACCCGGGCACCCCCTCTCCTCCAAGTCCAGCCATCCTGCTTCTCTAGGTCTACCAATCCAATCTTGTATGTATCGGCACTAGATGGCCATATGATAAACCCCCAGATCTGGAAACTGGAGCCCTCCCTTCTCAGTCAAGGCTTTTAATCGAGCCAGGCCTATCCTTGGCCGTTTGCCTTGCCAAATAAAGTCTGAAAAGGCTTTCTCAAGTCTCTTAATATCAGCCCTCCTTAACCGCATATGCAGCATCTGTAAACTATAAAGTATCCTGGGAAGGACATTCATCTTAATTAAATTTATTCTGCCAAGCCACATGATACGGAGTTTATGCTACCGGGTCAGATCTGCAGTTATTGTTTGCAAGAGCGGAGTGTAATTGAGATTGTATAGAGCACCAATATTCCTCCCGACCCTAATGTCCAAATATGCAAAAGCCTCCTGGACTGTTTTAAGGCCCCATTCCGACCCCTGTATGTTCTCCATATCATCAGACCCGCTGACTCTCATTTCCTCCGATTTCTCTAGATTTCATTTATAGCCCGAAAATTGGACAATCAATTTTAGTAACACAGGCATAGACTGATGCGGTTTAGTTACATATAACAGCATGTCGTCAGCATACAACGATTGTTTGCTCTCCCTGCCTGTCTTACCTACGACACCCACAATGTCAGGCTGTGCACGAACGGCTATGGCCAAGGGTTCAAGTACCATAGCAAACAGAAGGGGGGACAGCAGACACCCCTGCCTAGTTCCCCTACCTAATTCAAAACTGTCGGAGAGATTTCCATTAATTAGGACTCTAGCCCTGCGGCTCCTACACATTTGCTGTACTAGGCCTATAAATTCTCCACCCAGACCAAACTGAGCCAAGACTTCCATTAAATATGGCCTCTCTACTCGGTCAAATGCTTTTTCTGCGTCCATTGACAGAATATGCACTGCCTCCTGCCACTCCTCACCCCCCCCCCCGATTACATTTGGAACGGTTCTCATATTATGATAAGAATATCTGTCTCAGATGAACCCGGTTTGGTCTGGGTGGATCAGCCCCAGAAGTTTATCCAACCTACTAGCCATGATCTTGCCCAATATTTTAGAAATCGCAATTTAGGAGGGATATTAGTCTGAACGAAGCACACTCAAGTAAATCTTTCCCCACCTTTGGAACCAGGCAGATCGTTGCCCCCCCCCCCCCCAAAGAGTGTGGCAGCTCTCCCAGCTTCTCTCTGGCCTCTTTAAATACTGCCTCTAAGTGTTCTACTAATTGGGCTTGCATAACCTAATAATATTAAGCCGGAAAGCCATCAGGCCCACTAGTCTTTCTCTTTTAAGGGCTGCAATGGCTTTGGAGATTTCCTCTGTCGTTACTGCAGAGCGTAACCACGTTCGCTGCGCCTCTGTAATCTGTGGCACTGTGAGTCTATTCAAAAATTCAGACATTCCATTTTCCCCATCTCCAGTCTGGGAATGATAAAGTTCCTGACAGAATCTCATGAACCTGTCACCAACAGATTTTTTATCTTTCTGGAGCATGCCATCTTTCCCTTTAATAGCATGTATCAAGTGTGTCCCCCTTTTCCCTCATATTAAACAAGCAGTCGAGCCGTGACCAGGCTCTACGTGGGCACGAGAAAAAAATGTACTCTCTATTAGTAGGGTTAGCTATTCACCGCCCATCTATAATATCTAGGTCAGTCATTCCCACTAACCAATCACGAATGGCCACCTGTAGGGATTCCTCTATCCTCTGAATGATCCAATGTTGGGTTGAGCAGGCAATTCATATCTCCCCCCAGTATCAGATTCAGAAATTGTTCTGCAACTAGCAGGGCCATGACAGTTCTATAAAAAAGTGGGCCATGAACACCTGGAGTGTATACGCTCCCAAATGTACCTTTTTCCCCTTGTATGGTCCCAACAACAAAGATATAATGCCCAGCATCCAGGTCCACCACCACCCGTTCCATCTGAAAAGGCAATTTCTTGTGCAGGAGAAAAGTCACACCCCTTTTATGAGAATTAAAGGCTGCCGCATAACATTCCCCCAACCATCCCCAATTTAATTTGGCGTGCTCTTTATCCGTGAGGTGGGTCTCCTGAAGCAGGGCGACCTGGGTGTTTTGACGCTTCAGGGCCGTCAGCAGCATCATACATTTAATAGGGGTGGCTATTCCCCTAACATTCCATTATACTATAATCAGATCTTTTAAGCTAGTCATAATTCCAACCTTTGCACTTTCCCCATCCAGTAACCTTCACAGGCTCCCCCAAACCTCCCATCCCACGACTCTACAAATTTTGACTGGTAGTACACATGGATCTTAGAACTACTACTGAACTGTAGATTAATAAACAAACAATAACTATATACAAACCTTCCCCCCAACCCTCCTCCAGCCACCCCCATGTTCCTGTACTCCTCCCACCCCGTTGCAACAGTAGCTGCAAAAAGCAGAGATTTTACACACCCTCCCCTTCATGAAGCTGAAATGCATCCCCACCCCTCATCCCGCCACAAGTTACCTTAGAAACTTCAGACTAACTGCCAATATGATCCCCTTCTAAGCCACTTCATCCAAAGCAGAAATAAGTAAGAAACCAAACCCCCAAAATTTTTTAAGAATTTCTTCCAGTATATTTATAAGGTTCATTCAGTCCTTTGCTATTGCTACAAATCAGCTGAAATAAGTGACTGGAGTATATGTAAATAAAATAAGGAAAAGGGTAATCCAAATGATTCATAGGTCAGGGCAGGGCCCGCCCCAGCAATGGAGGTGCGGCCTTGGTGGACGCTTTGGAGGCCGCAAACTGCCCCGGAGGGTCGGGTATCTTATCGGCCTTGTCGGGCGGGCATCGGAGGAGCAGACGTCTGGCTTACTGGGGCCACTTGAACCAGAAGGCCACACAGCGGCGGCCTTACTGGGAACGGCTGCCTCTTTTAACCTGGAGGCTCCCGAGGGGCCCGAGCACAAGCCCGACGGGAATGTCGATGCCACCTTGGAAGCCTCCAAGACGGCTGTTGAGGAACTGTCTCCCGGGGGAGACGTTACCTGCAGCACCGCAACCCCAGCCGAGGTTGCGGTGACTGTAGAAGAGGAGTCCCAGGCCCGGTGCTTCTTCTTGTGGTGGCCCTCCGGAGAACTAGAGGCCCGCCTGAGTTTTTTCAACTCCTTTTCCATGGAGGTCATCTTGAGTTTAAGAACATGAACCTCCAGGGACTGCTGCTTCCACTTTCCGGTGGCCACGTTGAACTGTTGGCAGAGCTGGCACTTCTCCACAGGGTATTTGGGGCCTAGGCAAAAAAGGCACTGGGAGTGTCCGTCCATGTGCAGGGGCTGGGCACTGCAGGAATCACACTTGTTTTTGTGCTCAGAGGGAGTCGGGGATGACATACACGGCAGCTGTAGGTAAAGGCTGACAAATTTTGAAGAAAAAGTTCAAGAAAGGCAATAAAACTACCGACGATTGACCGCGAGGCGCTACACGAGCCAACGTAGGGAAAGAACTGGAAGGCGGGCGTGCGGGGTGGTCCCCCGCCAGAGACTGCTAGTTAGAAATTTTTCCATGGAGTCCTGATGCCTACCGGCTTCAGTGTCATCTGTAATTACCTAACGCAAGACCCCTCTTGAAGTTAAGATCTACTATTTATGCATAAAATCTATTCTGACACTGAGCTACTGACTCAGTTAGGAATGTTCTACAGCAAGCAAGATTGCAACCTTAGAAGCCATAAATACCAACTGGCATTAACATACCCTAGAACTGGTGGTGGGTAGGGAGCTCTCACACCCAAGGGCAGTGACGAGCGGTGTCCCACAGGGCTCGGTGTTGGGACCAGTGTTGTTTGGGATATTCATTGCAGACATATCATGGGACATCAAGAGCAAGATCAGTCTGTTTGCTGATGATACCAAGGTTGGCGCGGTGGTAGATGACCTAGGCGGATGGCAGGGGTTGCAGGATGATCTGGCAAAGCTTGAAACCTGGTCAGACACCTGGCAACTGGGGTTTAATGCCAAAAAGTGCAAGGTGCTGCATTTTGGGATGAAGAACCCAAGGAGGAGTTACCAGCTAGGGGGAGTGCAGCTAGCCCAGACAGGAAAGGATTGGGTGTGCTCATTTAGGGTCAATGAACAACTCAGCACAATGTAGGAAGGCAGCTGCAAAGGCCAACAAAATGCTGGGTTGTACTGCAAAGGGTATATCCTGAGGGAGGGGAGGTGATTCTGCCAGTGTATAGGTCATTAGTTAGACCACACCTGAGTACTGTGTTCAGTACTGCGTCCGATCTGAAGAGGGACATTAAGTTACTGGAGGGGTGCAGCGAGGCGACAAAGATGATCAAGGGCTGGGGACTTATCATATGAGAGGAGGTTGAAGGAGTTGAACGTGTACTCACTGGAGGAGAGGAGAGACAGGGTGACATGATTGAAACCTTTAAATACATGAAAGGAATAAACAAGACGGGTACAGAGAGGCTGTTCAAAGTAAGGGAAGGGAGGGTAGGGCCACCAGGGGCCATGATATGAGACTGGAGCGAGGAAGGTTCAGGAGGGAGATGAGAAGACATTTTTTTACAGAGAGGGTGGTGGCTGGGTGGAATGCGTTACCTGCAGAAGTGGTATGCAGTAGAACAGTGGACTGCTTCAAACGAAGATGGGACAGGACAAGGGGGAGGGTTAATGAAGGGGAAGGGTGGAAGGGAGGGGCAGCTGCAGAATAAGGGGTGCTAGCTGCACATTCGAGCAAACTTGATACCTCTAGGCCTTTATCTGCTGGCAAATTTCGTATGTTCGTATGTTCATGATAAAAGGAGATCTTATTTTACTCAAGAGAATTATACCCGTATGGAATACTCTTCCAAGTTTATTACTGGACAATACTGACCATGCTAAATTTAAACAGAATCTTGATTATTTCTTTACAAAAAAAAAGGATGATGAACCATCTTGGCTAGAGACATACACATATGGGCTATGACCATTATGTATGCCTACGTTTCTTGGTAGTGCTTACTAGTATGAGTTTCAGCCCATCAGAAGGCTTGATTTCTGCCTTTCATTTCAAAATATGTGGTACAGTAACAAGGTATTAAACAAGCCGAAAAAAAAACTGAAAGTGCACAGCATATGGCAGAGATTAGCAAAATGTAAAATGCTTTATTTTTAGTGTGTTTTGAATATGTAAACATGAATAAAAATGTTTACCAGTCTAATGCTATGCAGTTCGGAAAATGGTTAGCATCAACTTCTGATACACGCAGCGTTTTGCTATAATCACCAGCTTATTTAATACCCTGCAATAAGTGTCAAAACAGCCTGTTCATCTCCTTCTATGATCCCATCTCATCTCTTTCAAAAACCCCCATCTCTTTCTCTCTCCCCCCACGCCCATCTCCTTAGATCCCCATCTCTCTCTCTTGGGAGTAGAGCAGCAAGATGGTGCAGGGCCACTCTGCATGGATAATACCAATTCCTGCATTTATATTGTCTGGTGTGAGCTTTAGTTTAATTTAACAAAAAAAAAGAAAATATGTTTGTGAGGCACAGTAGACTTTCTTGGTGTTTTGGAGAAGTTTTGACAGTGGGTGAGTTTAGCATGTTAGGTAGAAGTGACATGCCCCAACTGGGGCATCCGTTTAAGGATCAGTGGCCACAGTGATCGCTGCCTAGCAGGAATGAGAGTGGCAAATTTAGTATCAAATTCAGCGTAGTTGCTTGCTTTGGGGAACAGATGGTGTTCACAGCTTCCAACTTGTTAGTGGAGTACTGGATGGGAAACCCAAAGCGGCTGAGCTGTGGAGAATAGCACCAGAGAGCACTTACAGGTGAGAATACTATTTGCAAGGCTACAGGTCGCAATCAATTATAAACATGGAGCCAGGGTTTGGAAGGAAGGCTTGTGGAGTGAGGCTGTTGAAAGTGGTGCTGGAACAGTAGTTTTTTTTTGTCTTATCTTTTTTCTCCCTTACGTGCCTCGCGACCCACCACTCCTTCGAGCTGCCTAGGTCCCATCTGCTCCGCCTGTCCCTTACTGAGCCATCCACCTCAAATCGCAGCTGTCCCTGGGGTAACCCGGACGTAACCCTTCGCCAGGCAGGGTACCCTCCTCCAAGAGGGAAGGCATCGGAGGGGGGGGGGGACACCCAGCACACATACCTGGCTCCAGGGTGCTGCTGAGGTGAATGGTCTCCTTCAGGGCATCGGCGGCAGTGGTGGACCGATAGCCGTCATCCAGTCGGTTACAAAGTGGATTTTCCGCTTTTTTGGCTGTTCCCTCCTACGTGCATCTGCAGAGCTCCTGGTCTCCACCAGAGGCCACTGCAGCGCGACATCCACCCACAACCCACCCCAGGATAGGAGAGCAGTCCTATGGACGGTCAATCTACTCCTTCCCCTGCCAGCCCCCGGCATCCTGAGTCCGTTCCCGAACCCAGGTGCGCGTGGTCTAGTGCAGCCGAGTGCCTTAACCCTCTACGCCACCGGGCCGGCCCGGAATAGTAGTTTAAAAAGCAGCTGATGCCTTCAGGAGAACTTTAATATAACAGAATGTCTAGACGCAGTTCGGCTTGTATTTCGCATTAGTTCTGTATTCCTCCTCCCCATTAATTACTGGTGTAATCTACATGAAAATAGGATCTTTGCTCCTGAAGAGTTCATCTATTCCTGTTGCTTTCTCCCTAACTGAGGTCATAATGCACTCCTTGTGACATCACAGTTACTCCCATGACAACAGATTGTGATGTCACAACACAGGATTATGACTTCAAGTAAGGAGTAAGCTAAAGCAGCAAATGAACTCTAAGGCATAAAGATCATGTATTCATGCAAATTTCCTCCGTAATAAATAATGGGGAGCAGAAATCCATAGAATACATATGGAATGCACACTGAATTGTACCTAAATATCATGTTTTTCTGTTTTCTTTGAGGTGTCAGCAGCTCTTTGTGTGGTGTCTTGTGCTCTGGGCAAACAATTCTGAAAAGAAAAATCTCCTGAGGTATGTTGATATTTTTTTTTTTTTTTGTTAGGCTGTGTAGAAGCTGAGGACGTGGTTTCAAAAAAGTTACAGTCTAACTCAGAAAACTTTATCTGGCACTTGGATATTGTCTATGCTGACATAAGTCTCAAGAAAGCCAGCTTATTCAAAAGAACTTGCTAATATCATTTCATCTGGTACTATGACAGCGAGATGTATTTGAGTAACATAATTGCACAGGAGTTCCTTGAGCAGTGTGCAATTAAGGCACCATTAAGGCAGGATGCTACACTTGTCATGCTTTAAAAACACCTTCCGTTAATAAATTCTAGGTTATTAGCTATATGTTTACATGTTTTAAAGGTAAGGGAGGTTGTGAAATGTTCTTAATGGTGCAATGTTACAGTGATGCTATGGAAACTGTATGCTGTAAATATGTTACAAACAAGCAGAGAACTAGGAGTAGCAGGTATTGATTTTAAAGGATAACAAGTGCCTTCTGATAGTTCCCTCTCTTTTAGTTAACAAATACAGATAAGAGCTTTAGTTGACTGCTACAGCTTTTGGCAAGTTTGATGTGGGCCCATACTGGTGGAAGCAGCAGGTTCAAGAAGAGCCACTGGGACAGCCTTACCGAACACGGTGTGGCCGGGCTGTCATGTGATCTCTTAAGTGGACATCTGTAGACACATATTTGGGTGAGCATTAGGAGTAGAGGTGCTGGCCCATTACCAGTTACAGGGTTACGGTGAGAGACAAAAAATGATCTATTAGGAGGGAATATTCTCAGTCTTCAGGGGCCTATAGATGATGCCTAAAATGCAACTGATAAAGAATGGTTGCTACCAGGGTCGCAAATGAGGGCACAGAGCAGTATGCACTGCAAGATGCCCTTTAGAGCTTCCCCGAAGTTGTCATGTTCTCTCTGGTGGCACAGGCTGGCTCATATTGGGCACGGCGGCCATAGAACTGTTGGACACAGCAGTTTCGTGCACTGACCTTCAGCTATTAGTTAGGTAAAGTGTTTCTGTGACTCGGCTTTACTCCTACTGTACGTGAAGTTCAGAGATGGGCTGCTGGGTGACGTGTAATGCAGCTAATGCAGCAGGGTACACCCTAGGAGATCTTGGCTAGTCTCTCCCTGGACGGTAACTCAATCCAGCTTATTGTGGGCCTGAAGCCGATGAAACTATACTGTTAGCAGCTGACTGCACTGCCCTGTTCTGGTGTGCCAGAAGGTCACTAAGGTATAAGTAAATATTACTTTAGAGTCACAAAAAATAATAACGGTATCCATAGCTAAAATGAAAGTTAAAAATGGATCCCTGAACATGAACTGTGGTATGACTCTGTGGCTAATAAACCATGCTACCTGGAGTAATTTAAAGATTCAAAGCACGGGCTGAATATTTCATGATTACAAAAACGTTTTAATAACTGGTAATGTTACAAGTTATTGTTTTTAGCAGTTTGGAAACAATCCAAACTGAAATGTGATACTGAACTCTCTGAAATGGCTATTCTGTTTGAACTGGTAGCTTTGTGGGACTCATATTAACGTTGAATACTTGCGAATAGTTCACTGTTCTACGTTATCAGATTTAATTTATAGCTCCACTTAGTCTGTGTATATTTTTTCCTAAAAAGAGGATGTAATGTCTTTTTTTAGCATGTATGCTAAAGACCATATTTCCTGACCTTTTCCTTTTTCTATATAGATTTTTTTGTGTTTTCTCCCCGTTTTTCACCCATCCCCATTCTCAGCCGAGGGCACGCATGTGGAGGCATGCACACACCGCGGCTCAAGACACCCTCCCACAACTTGCCACCCCTCCCACCTACACTAGCCACTGGACCTTCACCTGGTGGCAGCGGAACTACGGGGGGGGGGCAATGACTACCCCGAGAGAGGGGAGCTGCCCTACTGCTGCTCAATCCTGCCCCCCCCATACCGGCTCCCTGATGACTCGAGTCCGTTCCCAAACCCAGGTCGCCGGCGTGACACGCGTTAAGGCATCCAGCGCCTCAGCCCTCTGTGCCACCAGGCCGGCTATTTCCTGCCCCTTTCTGAAATACGCCATAAAACAGTGTCAACCCTTACCCTCATCCCCGAGTTCCTGGATAGATGCATTATTTTTACATGCTAGGTTTCTGGCGGGAAGGATCATATTTTAGCTCCATGGAGCTAAGCTGCCGATCCCTTCCACTTCCCTGTCCTGAGCCCCCGTGCAAGCATGTTATGTGATGTCATTATTCAGAGAGTGCAGAGGCGTGCTCAACAGACTACTGTAGGGACTGGATTTAAAGTTTTTTTTTTTTTTTTTTAATACTTTAGGGTACCAATTCCATAAATGAAGGCCACTGCTTAACTAACAAGGATCATGTTAGTTGACAGGAGGGGCTTGATTTATCTGAATCGGAACCATCCTGAAGGATTTAGAAAAAGTATTTTAAATCCAGTCCCTGTAGTAGTCAATGGGGCACACCCCCATGCTCGCCATATAACGACATCACATAACGTCCTAGCACAGAGTGGTGCGCAGGACAGGGAAGTGAAGTGATCTGTGGTTAGGCTCCATGGAGTCAAAATACGATCCCTTCCCTCCCACAAACCCTGCATCTAAAAATGATAATTTACCTATCAAGGAACGTCAGGGGAGTACATGTTCATACTAATTCAGCATATATGTGCTAGAAAAGGTAATCTTTAATGTTTTAAATGTTTTCTAATGCATGTAATGGTTCTCAAACTAAACAAACTACTACTACTACTACACTTTCCAGCTGCTTACTGCCTTCAATTATCCCCATCTCTCTCTCTCTCTCTCTCTCTCCCCCCCTTCTATGATCCTCATCTCTCTCTCTCTCCCATATGAATTCTCAGATTTTCACCGCACTTCCCTCTTACCAGTCTGGGAGCTGCCCATTACCACCAAATCAGGCACAGCGGGGAAATGAAAGACTGTTTTCTGGCAACCTTTGTTTATTTATGTGCTTAATTCAGAGGCCCCATGGGTAGCCTGGGCACATTTCCAATGATTCCCTTGAGCTAGCAAAAGCAAAACAGAAGATAATCACAGTAATACACAAGTCCAATGGACCACAATGTGCATGAAATAAATAAAGGCATACTGAGAAAATATCATTAACCACAACACTGGCACCTGCACACAATGATCAAATGGCGCTTAAGCAAATATTAAAAGCTCCTTTGAGAGCTGCTTTTCAGAAGGTTCAGTCCGTCTGACCCACACAGATTTCCATGTGGCTACTACCCATAATGCTTTGTACTGGGTTTAGGGCTTTAATGTCTTGGGTGGAAAACACAAACATACAAACATTCCTCAGAGTTACTAAACATTTGAACAAGCTAGTGTGCCACAACACAAAACGAGGCCAATGGTAACTCTGACAGTAACCCTCTGCCAAGTGTTTGTACTTAACAAGATTAATGCTGAAACAAGGCACTTTTAAAGTTGCTATGCCCAAAGAACAGAAAACTATAAAAGTGGCCGAGTGATGCAGCTACTGTGTTCAAGGAGACAACATTTAGAAAAGCATTTTAGCCCACAGAGTCTATTTATGACGATAATAACAGACACAGTAACACCAAAATCAGAACCCAGGTACTGTAGCACCCATCAAGCAATGAAAACAATGCATCTTTCAGAACCCAGGCAGATATTTGCTTGACAAGGAGAGCCTCTGGTGCCCACTGAGCAGAACCAGGTTTTCTGCCAACCAGCAAAGCGATTACAACATTTCGAATACAACTTACATCACCATGGTCAACACTATCGCAAGCTGTGATTGGTCATGTGTGCCAGCCAGGCTAGGAAGAATCCTACTGCCCAGCAGCTTGGGACAATGCAAACAACCATCAGGGCAATTAACATTTGTATTTGCCTGCCCACAGGGCAACCACTGACTTCCAGGCATTTGATCAGCTTGTCTGCATATGTGTCATTTTTTGCCAGCCTGGCAAAGTGCCGTGGATGCACGATTGCAGAAAAAAGGCTCTCTCTGCATCAGGGGCTGTCCTTACTTCAGACTCCCTGTGTCGTGCAGTGTTGCGGGGAGTGAGGGCAGCTGGCCATCAGAACAGGACGAGGGACTAAAGTACTTCACGGCTTGCGCACAGCATCGACCATGTGGCTGCCTGAAGTCAGGAACAGCAGTTGACCGTCCTGGACAGATGGATCCACTGGTCAGAACAGTGGAATACAAGAGTCGAGTTGCAGAATGACAAACACCAGTAGTGAGTGTCATTTTGTTTTTCCTCCTGCATCCCCTTTCCGTGGTATCTGGTCTATATGCATCAGCACGACACACTTGTGTGTTCATCACTATGAGACTGTGGCATGCTGACAGACAGCAAGAAGGGAAGGAGTAAACTGTTTAACTAAAAGCTCTTTTAAGAAATAATTTTCATCCAGAAATTAAACAGAAAAAATCTCCTGTTATTTTAATACAAGGAAGACAATAGTAGGGGTCACTTTGAAGAGAACAAGTTGCAGACTCTGAGTGTCTGTGGAGAGGAGACTGAGGAGAGGGGGTCTTCTGAAGATCTTTTAAGAGCTTAAGTTTCTGAAACAAGCAATATAAAATTAGGAAAAAGGACAGAGGGAGAGTAGTCCAAAATAGACATTGACACAGAGCAAAGGTGTCACAGATCGAGTGACACAGGACGGCCGTCAAGGAGAGGCTCTACTGTGACTTATGTGCCTTGTCTACATGTTCTATGTACTGTACTTATCTTGAGTCATCTGTTCTTTCCTTCATTCAACTAAACAGACTGCACAGACTCATACATGCATATTGCATTAAAAAAACTAAAAATTATTTTAAATTAAAGATAATAAAAAATGATTTTAAATGTAAATTAGTTACAAAAGTATCAAATTATCTCTCTTTCTAAATAAAAAAAAACTTGAGGGACATGGACTGAAACCAAACAGAACAGTGTACACACTCACAGACAGAGTGAGTGTGTCTGCCACTTTCACTCTGCACAGCTGGAGAGTCCTCTGTGTGAGACAGGCTGCAGCGGCACAACCTCAAGTACAACTAGAAATTTGTGCCAGGCAATCAAATTCCAGACCCTGGTTGTCTGTGATGTACTGTACTTATTCAACATGAAATGACACAGCTTAATTTATTAGTTCCCAATGTCTTGTGTCCCATCTGTCCCCAACCCAGACAATCGGGGCATAAAGGCTTGCTCTTACTCTAAGCCACAAGAGGCCTACTGCCTTCAAAGTCAATGCCTACGTTTACAGACGCACTGGTAGGGGTGCGTACATGATCAAGAACAACACTATACAAGTAAAGGTCAACTGATATCTATTACTGTATATCATAAATGACAGGAGTATAAGTAACTCTCAAGTTATAAGGGACATAAACCACTCGAGCTTCACTCTATGTGTTTTTATTTATTTAGGGATTCGGATCATACCTTCGAGTTCAGAGCTCTGTTCCACGTCAAACAGTGACAATGACAACAATAACAAACAGTTTATATACAATATTCTAATAGTAGGTAGCTAGTATACAATAAGGTTACAATGTCATTCATAGTACCAGTGGTGATAGTACAGCATCAGGAGCATTCAACTAGGATAAAGGACAGTGTTTGTATGTAGTGAAGGAGGTAAAGAGGCGTGACACCTAGTGTGAGAGTCCGAGGAGGAGTCAAGGAGAGAGGGAGGGGAGACTGGGGTGGGGGGAGAGTGGGCGGCCAAAAGTGGCTTTGTCTAGGAGGTTGGGAGGTAGTAGTGGTAGGTTGGTTATAAGGTTGATCCAGTGGGGGAAAAGGCACAGGGGGGAGAGGAATACAGAGGGATAGGGCAAGAGGGAAGAGTGGGGGTTAAAGGAAGGAGAAGGAGAGTGTGGATGAGTGGGCATTATGGGTGTTAGAGTCCTAGTGGCAGTCACAAACTGTCCTAGTAAGAAGTTGTTACCTTAGGCCATTTTTGAATTGCGAGATGCACTGGGAGTTTAGAATGTGCACTGGGATTTCACTGAGCCATTGGGGGCCCTATAGCTGAAAGCACTCTGTCCCTGCACAGTTCGACGGAAAGGTGTTGATAGGGCCGCCCTCATCCTGCCTCTGGTGGTATAGCTGGTAGCACTTGGTGTTAGGATGCTAGAAACGAATGGAGGGGGGTTGGGGGTTGCCCATTAGTGCCTTTCTTCCAAGGAGACATGTTTGGAATATAACCCTGTTCTTTAGTGGCAGCCAATTGGTCTGCTTGTATACGGTCTTTATTATCTCGTAATATGTCCCCATAAATTCCTCCATTAAAATATGCACTTGTAATTTATGGTGGACTATCATTTTTTTAATACTGTATATATTTCATGTAGTAAACAAGATCGCAAGGGGTGCTATGGAGCCACTGTCTAGACCAGACATGTCAGTTCAAGTACTTGAAAAGGATAAATACGGTGGATAAGGAGAGTCTCTTTAAGCTGAGTGGCAACCATAACACGGGGAGGGCACAGTCTTAAGCTGGAGAGTGGGAGGTTTAGGAGGGAGGTCAGGAAGCATTTCTTCACAGAGAGGGTGGTGGACACTTGGAATGCACTGCCGGAAGAGGTGATCTCGTTGAAGGCAGTGGGCAGCTTTAAGAGACGCTGGGATAGGCATGGGGGAAGGTAAGGATCATGGGTATGGAGGATGGGAGGAATGGGGGGAAGGCAGGGACATTAGCTCAAGCTGTGGACCCTGCCATACGAGATCAGCAGATCAATAAATGGCCCATGCAGCACCGTATGATGGATGGGGATGGCCTTATTTCCACACTACCCTGGCAACCAACATGAGAAAAACATGTTACACTGCATCATACAATTTATATTTCATTTTCATTTCATTTCATTGTTTATTCGGAAAATACCATCGAGTCAAAGACTCCTTTTCAAAGGTTCCACATCAGACACAGATACAACCTGGGGAACCGTACAAAGTGGTTCAGCATGGGGACACAAATAACAATGTAACAAAGAATGGTACAAGAAATACAGTAAAGGCGAACATCTGGAGACTAGGAGAGTCAATGTATTAGTTTCAGGACAGTTACACAAGTCATTACATACATAACCTCCACAAATTAGCAGTTCAGGGAGGTCAGGTGGGGGGGGGGGTAAACAGCCAGTGGCCTTAGTCAAATGAGAAAGGGAGTTAGGGCCGGGCTAGGATCCAAGGCAGTCACAGGGACTGGAGGACTGTAGACGATTCCTGAGGTGTGCTTTGTAGGTGCCTATACTTATGTTTGCAATGGCGCTTGGTAGGTTATTTATCCAGGCAGGGGTTCAGAAACCAAAGGATCTTTGGAAAAGTGAGGTGCGGCAGTGAGGAACTACAAGGAGTTGCCTGTTTGCACTATGGATGTGCTGGTAACTAGGGGCCCGTTGGATAAGCGGTGAGAGACCGGGGGGCCAGACCGAAGGTAATCTTTTTGGCCATGAGGCATGTGTGAAACCTGATTCTATTATCTAGGTTGAGCCAGTTTGTGGCATTATACAAGACAGATAAAATGGTATGGGATTTTAGACTTTCACGTCAAACACTGTTTTCCGTTCCCCATCATCCCAATACCCTTCCGTCCAGTCCAGCCATATCATGCTGGGATGTACCAAGCTCAGTACCAGACAACCCTAAGCTGAACGGAGCAGGACCCCAACTACAGCCCAACATGCAGTCCACGTAATCGGATCTAAATAAATCTGACAGCCAATGTTCTCTGTCCAGACAATTGCAAACAGCCAACAAACCTGTTCACTGGACTTAACAGACCATACTTAGATGACAATTTTTGTTATAAAATGGAGTTTAAAAAAAAGGGACCAAGTCAAACAATTCCATTGGTTAAAATGCAGCACATGACCACTGATTATCTACCTAGGAACTGCACAGTTTGTAACTATTCCGCCCTAATCCACCCAGCAGCAGCCTTTTTACAAATCACTACATCAAATGCTGGCAACAGAAAACAATTCTAAACTGCAAAAAAGGAAACACACACATTGCAGTCTCATTTCATGGCACCACTCATGCTACCATGCTCGGTGGCACGAACTACATCAGATAACGTAACTCTGAAAAAAAATTACAAGACGGAAGTTTTTGCACAAAGATAGCACTTCAAACAGCACCTGCGTTTACAACATAACACAGAAACCACACATTGCATCCAGAGCGTCCAAATACCCGAAAATACTCACATACCCAGCACCATACACAGAGTATGTATGGACAGTACTGAACAGCCAGGAACATCCACACTGCACAAAATAGTCTACCTTCTACAAAATGAAGAGAGAGTCTGAGGGGAGAGACATACCTCAGGGTGCAAATTAATAAAGGAAGCAGGGTGGCAGAAATAAAGGGGAATGGAGCCTGAAGCAGTGAAAACAGAGGGGAGAAGGAGAGAGCAAAAAAAAAAAAAAAAAAGAGGGACAACAGTCAAGAGTGGTAAAATCTAGAAGGCTATGTGTGCGAATGCTAGAAGTCTAGGAAATAAGGTTCCGAACCTAGAGGCCATCACGGCAGAGGCAGACTTGGATACTGTGGCCATTACCAAGTCATGGTGTAGCGAAAGCCATGACTGGGACATGACCATACCAGGCTATACTCTGTTCAGGAAGAACAGAGTGGGGGGAAAAAAGAAGAGGGTGTAGTGCTTTACATGAAGGAAAGCATAAAACTGACAGAAACAGAGGGAATATGGGGTGGGGGGGCAGACGTACTGTGGGTCACCCTGGAGAAGGGGAGTCACTATTCGCACTGGTATGATCTACAGACCTGCACCACAGGGGGAGGAGTTAGATAAGGTGCTCGTGGAAGCCACTGGCAAGATGGCAGATAAAGGGGAGATTCTGATGGTGGGGGACTGCAATCTGCCGGATGTAGACTGAAGCCTCCCAGCTGCGGCTTCAGCTAGAAGCAGGGACATCCTGGGCTCCCACAGGGCGAGTTCCTCAGGCAATTAGTCAGTGAACCTACTTATGATGGGGCAATACTGGACATAATATGTATAGCCTCGAGGAAAGGAGGGAGAGGGGGGACATGATAGAAACTTTCAAGTACCTCAAGGGAATCAACAAAGTCCAAGAGGGTAGCATCTTGCAAAAAAAAGTGTGCAAGAACAAGGGGCACAATTTGAAGATGGGCGGCTCAGAGGTAATTTAGGAAGTATTTTTCACAGAGGTTGTGGATACATGGAACAGCCTTCGGAGGAAGGTGGTGGAGACAAAAACAGTGGTGGAATTCAAGCATGCATGGGACAGTCATAAAGCAATTCTAGGGGGTTGGGGTAGGAAGAAGTAGGTTGCTGGTTAACTAGAATCTGCAGCTTATCCATTAGGTAGGGAAACAGGCAGACTGGGTGGGCCAAGCGGTCCTTATCTGCCGTCAAATTCTATGTTTCTATGTTTCTATAATACTCACTAACGGACAGTGCTGCTGTTGTTAAGATGGGAGGTCACCTGGGGACGAGTGATCACTGTAGTGTGGTTCATTTAACATACGAAAACAGCCAACAGAAGAAGACCACCTGGTCTAGCACGTCTGCTCAGTAAGTGATGCAGGGTATGGCCTTACAATTTACACAAATTACCCTGGCCCCTCCCCCTCTCCCCTTCCTTGGTCCCAAGGGTTCCCTTTGTGCTTGTCCCAGGTTCTCTTGAATGCTCCCACCAGCCTTGCTGATACCACCTCCTCTGGCAGCTCATTTCAGGTGGATACCACCCACTCTGTATAGAAATGCTTCCTTACATCCCTTCTGCACCACCCCCATCAATTTAGGCTGTGCCCCCTAGTGGTGCTGTTGTCACTCATTTTAAAGAGACCTTCCCTTTTCACTGTTAATTCCCTTCATGTACTTGAAGGTCTCTATTATATCACCCCTCTGCCTCCTCTCTTTCACGAAGTACATTCCCAGGGCTCCCAGCCTCTCCTCATAGGACCTATCCTGTAATCCCTCGATCATCTTGGTTGCTGTCTTCTGGACCCCCTCCAGCATGTTGATGTCCTTCTTAAGGTAAGGATGCCAGTACCTCGCCCCATATTCTAAATGTGGTCTCACCAATGACCTGTACAATGGTAAAATAACCTCTCTTCACCTACTACTGAATCCCCTTGCAATACACTCCAGCATCTTGTTAGCCTTCACCACTATTTTGCACCGAGAGGTGTGTTTCAGGTCTCTCATAGTCACTGCCTCTAGATCCTTTTCCTCTTTGGAAGCAGTTACCTGAACCCCTCCTATATATTCCATCTTAGGGTTCTTGGCCCCTATGTGCATCACTTTGCACTTTTTGGCATTGAAACTAAGTTGCCAGATCCCTGACCATCTCTCTAGTCTGGCAAGGTCCTCCCTAAGGTCCTGTATCCCCTCCTTAGTGTCCACTCTCCCACAGAGTTTGGTTTCGTCCACAAATAGGCACATTTTGCCTTTAATGCCTTCCCTGATGTCACTTATGAAGACACTGAACAACACAGACCCTAGCGCCGATCCCTGCAGGACCATGCTGGTGACCTCCTTGGTGCTGTAGAACTCGCCCCCAACCACTACTCTCTGGGTTCTACCAGTTTTCAACCCATCTTACCATATTCTCCCCTACTCCTAGATCCCTTAGTTTCATTGTCAACCTTTTGTGTGGTACAGAATTGAAGGCCTTGCTAAAGTCCAGGGATATGATATCCACCACCTGGCCTTTGTCCACTGCCCTCGTGACCCAATCGAAGAACTCGATCAGGCTCATTTGACACGATCTGCCTGCCACAGACTGGTGCTGCCTTTCATCCTGTAGACCATTCTCCTCTATGTACCTCACCAGCCTTTCCTTTAAGTCTCCATGAGTTTACATACTATCGAGGTTAGGCTGACTGGCCTATAGTTACCTGGGTCATCCTTGGGTCCACTCTTATGGAGTGGCACCACATGTGCCGTTCTCCACTCCAGCAGCACCACTCCCGACTCCAGAAATCTACTGAAGACAACAGCCAATGGGCTCGCCAGATCCTCTGCTAACTCCTTCAGCACCCTGGGGTGTATTTCGTCTGGCCCTGGGGATTTGTCCACCTTCAGGACCATCAGCCCCTCCCACACTCTTTCAATCCCTATTGCCCCTACGGCCCCCCCCGCCCCATTCCTTCCCTCCTTCTTCTGGTCCATGGCACTGGTCCCTCCTTTTCCTTTGTAAAGATGGAGCAGAAGTATTTGTTTAATACCTCTGCTTCACTCCCATCTTTATCAACCCAACTATCCCCCTTCCTCAGCCCAACAATGCCATCCTTCTTATCCCTCCTTTCACTCTTGTAGCAAAAAAAGACCTTTTCCCCATTCTTTATTCCTTCACCTATTTAGAGCTCGTTCTGTGCCTGTGTCTGTTGCACCTCCCTTCTTGCCACCTTAGCTAGCCTCCAGTATTCTTCCTCATCCTCTTCCTTTGCTGTTCTTCTGAATCTTCTGTAGGCTGCTCTCTTTTCCGTTACCACTCTGGCCCCCTCTCCATTAAACCAGCTTGGTGGTCTGACTTTCAGTTTCTTCTCCCTCATTTTGATACAACTGCTTGCTGCCTTCTAAATGGCCCCTCCCTAATAGTGGCCCATAATCGGTCCAGCCCCATGCCCTCCTCCATGGTCTCCAGGTTTTCCCTTAGCACTTCTCACATTTTTTAAATCTGCCCTCCTAAAATCCAGTGTTCTGGTCTTAGTGGGGCTGTCATCCTTGCCCATGTCCAAACTGAACCACACTGTATTGTGGTTGCTTCCACCAGGGGGTTCCCTAACTTCGATCTCCTATACATGCTCCCCATTGGTGGGTTCAATATAAGAACAGCTGCAGAATGGAACCACAAAAGGTTGAAGGTCTTGTACTTCAGGAGGGCAGATTTTATAAAGACGGGCAAATGCCTCAGGGATAGCCTGACAGAGGGGTGATGACCTGGCTGGGGTGGAAGAACAGTGGGAGAAGCTAAAAGGGGCATAGTGAACTCAACAAACCTCTGCATCAAACAAGTAAGTAAAAGTGGGAGGAAAAAAAGGCTGCTATGGTTTCGAAAGAGATGGCTGTAAAGGTAAAGGCTAAAAAGGTAGCATTCACAGGATATAAGGAGACACAGAGGGAGGAGGGTAGGGAGGTGTCTCAGGAGAAACACTGACAAGAAGGGAAAGCAGAAAGGAGAGCAAGGGCACAAACTGAAGCGTGAACAGCCCAAGCGATAACGAAAGGGACATGACACTTTTCAGGTATGTAAGTGAAAGAGGAAGACCAGGGAGGGGCTGCAGGGTTAAAAAGAGAAGGGGGGGACTGTGCAGAGGGCAACCAGGATAAGGCCGACATCCTGAACAAATACGTTCGTTCAGTGTTCACAGTGGTCAGAGAAGAGGAGGTACCATGAAAAAATAACAGAAGCTGTGACTGGAGGAACAGAGGTGGACACTAGTCCTTTTTTTCAGAGGACAGAGTCTTAGAAGAACTCAGTGATCTGAAAATGGACAAAGCAATGGGACTAGATGGGGTACATCACAGGGTATTGAGGGAGCTTTGCGAGGTACTGGTTGCACCTCTGAAAGTCCTGTTTAACAGCTCACTGGAAACAGGAGTGGTTCCAGAAGACTGTAGGAGGGCAGATGTAGTCCCATTTCACAAAAGTACTAGCAGGGAGGAGGCTGGCAACTATAGGCCAGTCAGCCAAAAATCGGTGGTAGAAAAGTTAATGGAATCACTGCTGAAGGAAATGATAGTGGAATATCTTGAATCAAATGGGTTACAAGACCCGAGACAGCAGCAGTGGATGTGGCCTACTAGATTTCAGCAAGGCATTCAACAACGTTCAACATACAAGACTATTAAGGAAGCTGAGTAGCTTAGGAGTGGTCCCAAAGGTAGAAAACTGAATAACAAATTGGTTAGGGGACAGATGACAAAGGGTGGTGGTAAATGGAGTTCATGACAAATAGGGGAGGGTGACCAGTAAGGTGCCTCTGGAGATCTGTACTGGGACCAGTCCTCTTTAATGTCTTCATAGGTGACACTGCAGAGGAGCTGGAGGGAAAGCGCCTTCGGGGGGTTGAAGAGATGAGCAAAAACCTGATAAAACTCGAGGAGTGTTCAAAAGTATGGTAATTGGGTTTTAATGTGAAAAAGTGAAAAATAATGCATTTGGGACACAGAAACCCATGGGCAGAGTACAAAATGGGGAGTGTTTCTGAAGACCACCAAGCAGGAGAAAGACATACGGGTAAATCATAGCTGTACCCATTTACTGCACAATTCACTGCTGGTTTCGCTGTATAATGTAAATATGTAACTTTGTTTCTCCACTTAAAATGTATGTCCACTTGCTGTATTGTATACCTGTGATTTTGTAATGTATATCTAAACTGTATAATTGTAGTTTCTGACTATGAACCCTTTGAAAATTGGCATCTGCCTAAAGGATTCTCTGTGAAATAAATAAATATCTGATGACCTAAATGTGGCCAGACTGCGTGACAAAGCAGTTGCGAGGGCTTGTGGGATGCTAGGGTGCATAGGGAGGATTATCACTAGCAGAAGGAGGGAGGTGGCGCTGTCTCTGTATGCATCACTGGTAAGGCTTCACCTAGAATACTGCGTATACTTCTGTAGGCCACATCTTTGGAAGGACACAGACAAATTGGTGGCGGTCCAGATGAGGGCAACTGAAATAGTGCAGGGTCTGCATCAAAAGCCCAACGACGAGAGATTAAAGGAACTTAATATGTACACTCCGGAAGAGAGGAGGGAGAGTGAGGATATGATAGAGACCTTTAAATACGTCATGGGCATAAATAAGGTACAAGAGAGTAGTATCTTTCAGAAAAAAATGTTCAAGAACAAGGGATCATGATATGAGGCTGAAAGGGGGTAGACTCAGGGGTTACATGAGGCAGTTATTTTTTCAGACAAAAGGGAGGCAAATGTATAGAACAGTCTCTCAGTGGAGGTGGTGGGGGCAAAAATGGTAGGGGGATTCAAGAATCGTGGGATAGGCACGGGGAACCCTAGCAGTAGGAAAGAGATGGTAAAAGATGGAGATCAAGTAGGATCTGTGGTACTGCAGTAGGTAGGGAAAATGGGCAGACTAGGTGGGCCAAGCGGTCCTTATCTGCCATCAGTTTCTATGTTACACAACCAGGTGGCCCACTCACCAGGACTGCAGCACAAGAGTAGGCAGCCATCACTAGATATCTTACACAACTAGGTGGCCCACTGACTACAACAACAGCACAAATAAGGTGCTGGAAGAAAATATTTTTCAGAAAAAAAGTACTCAAATATAAGGGGACACGCTATGCATTGGAAAGGAGTAGATTCAGGAGAGATGTGAAAAAGGACTTCTTCATAGAAAAGAGTGGTGGATTCCTGGAACAATCTGTCAGTTGAGGTGGTGGAGGTGAAAACAGTGGTGGGGTTTAAGAATGCATGGAATGGGTATTATGGAAACTTAGTGGAAAGGAAGGGGATGAAGGAGAAGGAGCCGGAGATCAAGGAGGATCTGCAGTGATACTGTAGGTAGGGAAGAATGGGCAGACTAGGTGGGCCAAGTGGTCCTTATCTGTCGACAAGTTCTATCTTTCTATGTAAGACACAAGCAGCTGTGGTATACATGGAAATAATGGTATGGAGGCTAACAAGTTAAGAAACAACGAATATGAAAGACAAGTGCATTTATGAGCTCTTTATCCACCCCACTCTGATCTATGAGATAGCATTACTTCACCAGCACACAGCACTTTTCTAGGATTTGTTTTATATAATAAATTTAGGTAGTTGAACTGCTTAACTTAGTATTACTTGTAGAGATTTTAAAAAGTTCTCAGCAGCTCAGCTCATTAAGTACATAGAGAATACTGGATGGGAAAACTATGCACAACCAGTGTGTTCTGCCACAGAGGGGTTCTGATTCCTCCTGACCTCGAGAGCGAAGCTCGAGAGGCCCATGGGAATCAGAACCCAGAGGTGGCAGAACACACTGGCTGTGTGCAAAGTTGTTAATCCTGTATTTTCTATAGCGTATAGTATTATTTGAAATGTGCCTGCAGTAGTTCTTTTATGCTTTCAGAACAGAACTGACTTGTGCAGCATCAAGAGGTTTCACAATGCTGTTGTACCACAGATGGGTACAATCACATTCCATGACCTCTGAAATGCGGTATAACAGTATTTTCAAAGGGATGGAATTTTATACAGAACAATGCACTACTATACACTATAAAAGGGGTTGTTGATAGTTTCCATGGTTTTACGGAAGGGTTGGAGGCAGAGCTCCTGTTATTTGATTGTCATGGTTGCAGACTGTGAAAATGCAGAAAGTGTTTAAGTTAGTCCTGTGGTATGGAAGTGATGTCACAGGAAGACTGTTGTCTTCTATCAGTTTATGTGTGTTTGGAGGCCAGACTATTTTTTCCAATGTCTGCAGCTGAAGATAAATAGCTTATTTCATCAAGTTGTGTTATGTATTGAAGTAGATTAGTATGTCAGTGTCTGAAGATATGGTTTGCCAGTTTTAAAAATCCATTTTGTGCTGGTTTTGAAACTTTGTTGGCAGCGACAAATGAGCCCCTGCAGTGTCACTAGGAGTTTGTCAACTTTCAGCTAATGTGCTTCTGTGTCTTTGGAAGCAGTTTATGAGTGATGGAAATCATTTAAAGAAAAACTACATGCAAAAAAACCCCCCCAAAAAAAACATGTGCATTGGGTTTTTGTTTCTCTGATTGTTTTTGCCACTCCTGTTCCTTGGGTCTATGGCAATTTGTGTTTCATTTTTCCCTGCTAGTTTATGGCCCCTTGAGGTAACCACACGTGCATTTTTACTGCCTTTGATCAGTTTGAAATTTTCCCAGAATACTGCTCTGGTTCAGGTGCTCGATGATCTCCTGATGGTGAGAGATTGGAGACACCGCTCTATCTTGGTTCTCCTTGATCTATCATCAGCTTTTGATGCTGTGGATCATGGGGTTTTGCTCGAACGTCTGAGGTCCATCTGTGGGCTCTCAGGTGTTGTCCTCAGATGGTTTTCATCTTACCTCCTGGGGAGAACTCAGAGAGTGGTTTCCGGTTTACACTCATCCGGGGTTTCTCTCTCCCCTGTGGGGTACCCCAGGGTTCGAATCTCCCCATGCTGATGCAGTATATATGCTAACCCTCAGAGACATTGTAAGACGGTATGAGCTGAGGTTCCATTGCTATGCCGATGATACCCAGCTCTACCTGTCTTTTGCACCCGACCAGGTTAGTGCTATCTCAGTGCTGAATAATTGCCTCACAGATATCCAAGACTGGATGAACATCAGTGGTTTAAAGTTGAACCCGGGAAAGACAGAGGTTATGGTGGTGGACCCTGGTCGCAGTGCTGAGGGTGTGGGGGTAGGGTCTCCCTCTGGATTAGTTCTTGAGGTAGACCAGATCCCTACCTCTGAACGGGTGCGTAACCTGGGTGTGAAGCTTGACCCTTCGTTATCAGGTGTCTGCAGTAGTCAAGACTTCATTCTTCCACCTTAGAAACATCTCCAGGATTAGGCACCTGGTTCCACAAGGTGATTTGCCGGTTTTGGTCCACGCCTTTGTGACATCATGTCTTGATTACTGTAACTCCCTATACCTAGGGCTTGCTGGGGTTGAAATCCGCTGCTTGCAGCTAGTGCAGAATGCTGCAACACGTTTGTTGACTGGGTGTCTAGAAGATCTCCATATTACCCCTGTGTTGCCCTCTGCACTGGCTGCCTATGCAGTGGCGGATCACCTTCAAAGTGGGTCTTTTGACCTACAAAGCCCTACATGGGTTAGGTCCGACTTCCACCTGAAAAGAGCTTCTGGTGCCTTACACCCCTCTGAGACAGCTTCACTTTCGGCTGATGAGGGTTGCTGGAGATTCCAAGGGTGAATTGAAGTCTTCTGGTCTGTGTGCTTATGCGTTCTACCCTTTGAATTCTCTGCCCGCCAGCTCCGAGAAAGTACAACTGTGGATAGGTTTAAGAAGGCCTTAAAGTCATTCTTATGGATTCAGGCTTTTCCTGCTGTATTTGAAATTGTTTATTTTGTATATTTTATCTGTTGTATTGCTATTGCTTGTTTGGTTATGTTAAATGTAATGATGTTTGTACAGCGCCTTGAAATATTTGAAAGGCACTCAATCAAATAAATTTTATTATTATTATTATTATTATAAAGAAGTATTGGCTTTCTTATACATCCAGCATGACAACAATCTCAGCGAAGAGAAATCTGTCTTTGGCCGGGGAGGGTGGGAAAGAAAAAAATTACTCACCATAGTGATGTTTTTTTCTAATGGAGTCTTGCTGTATTCTAACTATATGCAGTTAGCCTCAGTACTTAAACTGCTCCGGAGAGTAAAGGGTTAACTCTATGCCAAGGCATAGAACGTTGAGCTCGAGCTCGGTTCTCAAATCTCTGTTTGTGGTACTCTGAAGTGTACCAGATTCTTATGAGCACTAAACTAACTAACCCAAAGGTTGAAATGGTTTCTAAAATATTAGTGCCACGTGGCAAAACAAGGTTTTTAGGGTCAAAAGACTCAAGTCGAGAACCCCAAAATGAACACAAGCAGGTAGTGAACTAACCCAAAAACTTTAATAATAATAATAACAACAACAACTAGAAGAAACCCACTAATGAGATGGAGGCATGTCCAGTACACCTCTGGGGTGCAGCACTGTGTCTGACCCACCACATCCCAAAACTACTTGGTTCCAGAAGGGGAGGCAGAGAGGGAGGTCAGAATACAGCAAAACTCTATTAGAAGAAACAACATTACTATGGTTAGTAATTTTTTCTTCAAACAACATGAAGTCTTGCTGTACTCTTGACTATATGCAGACTACCAAGCAGTACCTCCTTGGAGGAGGGAGTCACAGAACCTATTTTGGGAACAAACTCTGCAGCACAGCCATGCCAAACCTAGCATCACTTTGTGACTGAATGTCCAGAGAGTAATGCTTGGTAAATGTGTGAACAGATTGCCAGATGGCTGCTTTACAGATGTCCACTAAAGGTATACCTCTAGCTGCTGTGGCCAAAGCAGCTGTACCTCTGGTAGAATGAGCCCTCAGGCCTGAGGGAGGTTCTTTCCCAAGCTCTGAACAGCAGAACTGGATACAGGAGGCAGTCCACTTGGCAACTGTTCTCCTGGTAGCAGGTGTGCCCTTTCCCACTTCCCCAAAAGTGAGAAACAACTGAAAACAGTCATTCCTATGGGCCTTAGTATGCTCCACATAGTAACTAAGAGCCCTCTTTACATCAAGACTGTGTAATCTCCTCTCCCCAGAGGAAGAATGGTCAGTGAAAGATACACGCAATGACAGACTGATTCAAATGAAAGTCTGATACCACCTTGGGAAGAAACTTTCTGTTGGTTCGAAGGACCACCTTATCCCTGTGAAATTAAATGAAATTTATCCATTGATAAACCCTGTAATTCACCGATTCTCCTGGCAGAAGTAATGGCTACCAGGAATACAGTTTTCCAATATTTCAACTAGGCTGAGGATAAAGGCTCAAAAAGGGGGCTACATAAGCTGTGCGATACAGATATTCAGGTCCCAAGAAGGGGTAGGTTCCCTAAAAGGAGGATTAACATGTACTAAACCCTTGAAAAACGTCTTGAAAACTGGATGGGAAGCTAAGGAAGAGCCCTTACAAGCAGAAAGGAAGGCAGACACAGCTGCCAAATGTACCTTGAGTAGTAGCTGGCCGGGGGCCCAAACTATTAAGATGTACCAAATAGTCTAGTACGGTGGCAATGTCAGCTAACTCTGGCTGAACATGCTTCTGGGAACACCAAAAACCAAACCTCTTCCATTTGGAGTTGTAGGTCTTTCTGGTAGCAGGTTTTCTACTAACTTTTAAAGGAGAACTGTAACATGCAGAAATTACCCACCCCTGCAAGCCTTACCCCCCGATAAGGGGTTTCGCAAATAGAGCGCGCTTTTCAGTGAAAGTTAACTTACTTTATTTAATTTTTGTAAAGTCCGGTGTTCGGCAAAATGGCACATGCACTGTGGTGCCATTTTGTGACAAAGTGTAGCGCCGCACTGCTCGACTCCAATACAAGTGTACCAGAGCCGAGCGGTGCTCCAGTACACTGAAAACTGCACACCAAAATTCCAAACTGTCAAGCCAGCCCAGTGACGGAGGGCTGAGGCACTGGGCGCCTTACCTCCTGCCATGCTGGCGACCTGGGGTCTGGAATGGAACCAGGTTGCACAGAGGCTGGCAGGGTAAGGAAGGATTGAATGTCCTAAGACAGCTTTTCTTTCTCAGGGAAGGGGGGGTAAGAGTGGCGCACTGCTTGCCTGTCACCACGAAGGGATGGGACCCCTGTACAGGGCGTCAGGGCCATCTCCATGAAGGTGGAGCTCAAACACTGCACCCACTGAATGTATGTGGGCCCAGGGGAGAAAATGGAAGAAAAACCCCTCTGGGCAGCAGGATGACTGACCGACCTTCCGTAGGCTCCGCACCAGTGGCCAGGCACAGCCATAGTTCTGTGGCACATGATGCTGGCTAAGGTAAGACCCAGGGAAGCCGGGTGATGGAGCTGGGGGGGGGGTTCGTCAACAAGGGGCCTGCCAGGGGGAAGAATCCAGAGATAAAATATATATGAAAAAAAAAATTCCAAACTATTTGAGTCACGTGATGACAAAAAAAAAAAATACAACCTTTTGTCACTTTTTTTTAGCTAGCTGCATCTCAGAATCCACACATGTGACGGAACAAAACTCATGCAAATCCACTGAACAGTTGTGAAACTATTAAAGTGCAAAGTTTAAGGTTTAATATGGAAGCCCCCAACTGAACTCCCTAACTATAGTGGTGCTACTGCATCACTGAATTTGATATACATCGTATATATATATATATATATATATAATCATATATATATATATATATATATATATACATACACACACACACACACACACACACACACACACACACACATATATATGCACTATACATATATATTTATAGAATAATCTATGGGTGACTGTGTGATAGTTTGTTTTCTCACCCAAGGTGAGTTTAGCCACATAAAACCACGATGGCAAAGCTCGAGTGGTTTCTAAACAGAAAACATACCTTGTGTATTAACAAAAAAAAAAAAGAGTAATCACATAGTAAACCATGTTTTATATTTTTATATTATCTATTAGGGTGTGATATAAACCAGAAGTATAAGTGACAGAAGTAGGCAAGTGAGCGTGTATTAAATAACAACAAAAAAAGAGCGAGACAGAGTAGAGTTAAGCTAAATGATACTGTCACTGCTGTTTTAAATTAATGTAACAGTGTAATGGCTTCTCGCATTGGTAGTTAATCAGCTGTGACTTGCTTGTGGTGTGACGTCACCATGTGAGCAAAGATCAAACATGTTTCTACTGGCATCACACACCAAGGGTATGTAAACAAACCAGAGTTAGAACACTACCATGTCTATTATAACACTTCTGAAGCCTCCGCTCTCCTGATGGATAGTGCATGCTCTCTGTTATACACACTTCATTATACATGAGTGTGTATAATGGAGAAGTTTGGTACCGGATTTCAGGTTGTAATCAATCCTTACCAGTTATGAACCGAAATGCATATATTTTTTCGAAGTTTCCATGTCATGTCAGGGATTCTCACATATAGCAAAATGGCACTTAGAAGAATTTTGAATCCTAAATTCCACATGCACTTTCAAGAAAGAAAAATCCAGCACTTGTAAACAGGACATACTGGACTCACTACAGGGGGCATGCCTCAGGCAACTTGTACAGGAACCTACTCAGGAAGGTGTGGTGCTGGGCCTGATATTAACAAATGGAGACTGTGTGGATCACGTAGAGGTGTCGGACCACCTGGAGACCAGTGAGCATCGGACAGTGAGGTTTAGCATAAAAACTGGACCAGAGTAAAGCCGCACCAAAACGAGGGTTCTTCTGGAAGGCTGATTTCGAAGAAGGTAAGGATATGCATGACGGACACCCTAGCAGAGATGGGGGAAACAGAAGGGGTGGAGGAACAGTGTGCTGCAATAAGACAGAGAACAGATAGGGCTATCCAGCTATGTGTCAGGCAGATTGGCAAGAGCAGGAGGAGAAGGCCAATCTGGTTTACTAGGGAGGTAGTGGAAAATGTAAGAGCAAAGAAACTAGCCTTCATAAAATACAAAAGAACTCAGGAGGAGGAGGAGGAGGACAGGGAATGTTACCAGGAGAGGCAGAGGGAGACAGAGAGGGCAGTTAGGAGGGCAAAGGTGTTAACAGAAGAGACTATAGCCAGAACAGTCAAGAAGGAGGATAAGACATTCTATAGGTACATTAGTGAACAGAGGAAAACAAAGGGGGGATAATTAGACTGGGGGGCTCACATAGAGGATTACCACCAGAAAGCAGACATACTTAAATACTTATACTCAGAATTCACTGAGGAGGAGGGGGAAGGGGCAGAAACTGAAGGAGGAGGCATACAGGGTAAAACAGTGGACACCAGCCCCTTAATAGAGGAAAGAATCCTGAGTGAGCTAAAGAATCTAAGGGTGGACAAGGCAATAGAACTGGACGCGGTGCAACCCAGGATGCTAAAGGAGCTAAGGGAAGAGCTGGTTACACACCTAACTGCATTGTTCAACCTATCACTGGAAACTGGAGAAGTACCTAGTGACTGGAAGAGAGTGGACATGGTCCCACTCTACAAGAGTGGTGACAGGGAGGAGGCTGGTAATTACCGGCCAGACAGCCTGACTTCAGTAGTGGGCAAGAAAATGGAATCGCTACTGAAGGAAAAGTTAGTTGAATACCTTGACATGAGTGGCCTGATAGACCCGGGACAGCAAGGATTAATCAGAAGGGGGTACTGCCTGACAAATCTAATAGAGTTTTTCGACTGGGCAACTAAGGTGGTGGACCAGGGCGGGGAAGTGGACATGGCCTATCTGGACTTCAGAAAGGCTTTCGCCACTGTCCCTCACAGAAGGCTGATAAACTGAGTAGCCTAGGGGTGGGTCCTAAAATAGTTAAATGGGTGAAGAACTGGCTATCTGGCAGTAGCCAAAGAGTGGTGGTAAATGGAGTACACTCTAGCGAGGGAAAGGTGATGAGCGGGGTACCACAAGGGTCAGTGTTGGGACCGATCATATTCAATGTCTTTATTGGGGGCATTGTGGAAGGGCTGGAGGGAAAGACATGTTTATTCACGGATGACATGAAAATAGGCAATAGGGTGGACAAGCCGGGGGAGCTGAAAAGATGAGGAGGGACCTTAAAAAAACTAAAGGAATGGTCTCAAGCAAGACAACTAGGTTTCAATGCAAAAAAGTGCAGGATCATGCACATAGGGCACAGGAACCGGAGAGCAACATACGAACTGGGAAGAGATGAACTGATGGTCACGAAGCAGGAAAGAGATCTGGGAGTCGTCATCTCAGAGGACCTAAAGGTGGCTAGACAATGTGAAAAGACGATAGGACAAGCTAGCCGAATGCTTGGATGCATACAGAGGGGTATCGCCAGTAGAAGGAAGTTGATTTTGCCCCTTTATGGGACATTGATAAAGCCTCACCTTGAGTACAGAGTTCAGTTCTGGAGGCCCCATCTGAAGAGGGACATAGACAGAGTAGAGGTGATTCGGAAGAAGGCTACTAAAATGGTGCAGGGCCTGCAGGGGAAGGCCTATGAGAGACTAAAGGAACTGAACATGTATTCCCTGGCAGTAAGGAGGGAGAGGGGAGACATGATTGAGACATTCAAATATCTCAATGGTATAAACAGGGTACAGAACGGGAGTATATTTCAAAGAAAGAGCTGCTCAAGAACAAGGGGTCACTGTATGAAGTTGGAGGGGGGGATGGCTCAGGGGTAACGTGGAAAAATAATTTTTCATAGAGATGGTGATGAATGCTTGGAATAGCCTCCCGGAGGAGATGGTAGAGTCTGAAACAGTCACAGGATTTAAGAATGCGTGGGATAGATACATGGGTATCCCAGAAACAAAAGGAGGGTGTTATGGAGCGCAGGATGGGCATCAGGTCTTACAATAGGCAGAGGCTGACAGGACAGACTGGGTGGGCCAAGAGGTCCTTATTTGCTGACAACTTATATGTACGTATGTATGTAAATGCACTGTATAATTTTACAATCAAAACCTGTGTTGCCAAGCTTGTAGTTATTTTTTCACAGCTTTAGCCAAAATGCTTTTATTGTATTTAAAATCTAGAAAAAAAAGTATTATATTTTATTTCAAATTTCTATGCAGTTGCCCTGGGAAGGGACTTGGATGCAAAGAGAGCTACAGTCAGACATAACAGCTATGCAACAGTGGATTGGCTTTCTGTTCTGCAATGGACTCTGAGGCAGGGTCATACCAAAAACAGCACCCATCCATCACCTGACAAGACTGCAACTTCCAAGTCTAAACTTGCACCCTTGCTTTTTCCAAACACATTTCTTAGTGGTTTTCGCCCTCTCCCTCTTCAATGTAAGCAGGTGGGACAGTTTTATGGTTACAACAACACAGAACTTTGACCCAGATAATCAAGCTTCAGATTGTCTCTGAGCTGTTTACTCATTTCGTATTTCCATACATTTTATTGTACTGTGTCTGGAATACTGAGCCTATGTGATCAGGAGTACACTAGCAGAGATTATTCTTGCAATATTCTGTGTTTACCTGCAATTTTAACAGTGTCTCCAATTCTGGAATGGCTTACAGTGGGCAGTATTCAATCCGGCTGCATATGACAAGCTAGGAATTGAAATCAGCAGTTAGCCTCTGACCTGATGCTCTCAGAATTTCCCTCAGGCTCTTAAAAAAAATGAAAACAGGGACTGAGTGACTAAATAACTTTGACAGTCTGCAAAACGGCAATTACAAGAGTTTTGAATCCTAAATTTCGGATGCGCTTTCAGAAAACAAAAGTCTAGACTGGATGGATCAATGGTCTTTTTCTGCCACCATCGTCTATGTTTGTATCTGCTAAAGAGTCCTAGTCACTTATCGTATTTTTTTCCCCTTAATGTAGACATGAACTTGAGAAGAAACTACGGTTTAAAGCACACTGGTCAGACACCAAAATGTTCTTAATTTCTAACCTTGTAAACACATGGGATTCTAGGAGTATTTCACCAGTATTCAGGATACTACAAAAAAAGCAACTGTATAACCTGAATATTAGTGGAATCCAGCAACTCACAGTTTGGAATATGCTCCAACATATTTGAAATGCATCATTTCCGTCCACTTTTACACTGCACTGGAATTTAAAACACACGTAAACATACTGACTGAATGACCTTGAGCAACTCACTTGACCTTTCCATGCTGCAGTCTACTCAGCTCTAAAACCAGATAAAAGCAGGACCCTGCTGAAAATGAGATGCTGCATCTCAATTAGGTTAACCTGGGTAAATCAATCAATATACTGTAGCTTCTACTCAATTACACCACTATCAAATAGATTGAACTACATATTAAAAAATACTTACTTTTCTTGTAAAAAAACAACATAGTGGTGTCCTGAACTATTAATATATCTCTGTCCCTTCTCTGTGCTCCAACCTGTCAGTTTCCACCCATGCCAACGCTCACAGCTTTACGTTATGGGGAGAAAGAACAAAGAGTGCAAGTACCACTGCAAAATTGAAGGACAGCAGCAAGGAAAGGCAGCTAGAATCACTAGCACAGGGATGACACCCTGCAAATTTCCTATCTCAAATCCTGAAAATAAGAGAATGTATGCAGTGGATGTGAAGTACATGGCAGAACAGATGATTCTATTTGTGTTCTATACCCTTCCACCATACCCCCTGGCCAACCCTCATCTCCCCATTCTTTTTCCAAGGCTACCCCAACTCAGCAAAGACCACATCCCTTGTTTCATGGCCCTTACAGCCAGCAAACCCTCTGGCTGCCCCCGACTTCCAAGCCCTATTGCCACTCACCGCTCCAGATAGGTTCTCTCAGTCAGCAGTTTCCAGAGGGACGAGGACAGAAAGTTGGTCTGTGCCAAACTTAAGACCTGTGTATTTCTACTCTTTTACTGGCCATTTTCTTACACCAAAAATCAATGACTCACTGGAGCCAGCCTGCCCCAGCATCATCATCTTCCTCACTTTGTCAAACAGAGCTGCACTGCTACGGAGCCATGATACCTGTGAAGAAAAATATTTACCGATTTTCACAAGTGTTGAAAATAAAGTCCAAAGATCTGCTTCTGGCATCCTTGCGGAAACCAGCTATTGATTTCAGGAGCATTTTGCAACACTGTAAACAGGTATAAAACACTGAAATGTAAAGTATCAAATTACTGATCTATAATTCTCTCCAGCACTATGGTGGGAAGGTCTTAGCTGAGCAACTGCACTGGAAAAACAGCATCTGTGTCAAGTAAGATGGCTTTGGTAAACCTTTTTCCCTGAACCCTGTGACATTGACCTGCCATCGTAAAGTTATACAGTGACTGTGCAACCCAAGGTCGCTTAACCCTACCAACAAAGATGAAACTACATCTTAGCAAAATGTTCTCTTCTGTGACCATTTCAGCACATTTAAGGGATCTCAGCTGCCCTACAGGTGGGCTATTATTGGCAAGTTGCCAGAAAAAAAAAAAAAAAAAGAGAGACCAAGAGACAACTTGCCTTGCTCTTAGGCTGCCAGCTAATATCCCCTTCAGAGAGAACTATGCAAGAATGCCTTGCTCTTAGGCTGCCAGCTAATATCCCCTTCAGAGAGAATAATGTACCACAGGGTGTACATTAAATAAGTAATAAGACACCACAGGGTGTGCATTGTAGGATTTGAATGCATGTCCCAGGGGTGTAGTAAGGCATGAGGCCAAAAGTTGATGGTCCTTATACCCCTGGGAAGTACATTAAAATCCTATAGTGCACACCCTTTATGAGCATATTACACTTATTAAGTAGCTCTAAGTAGGGATTTTTTTTTTATTTTTATTATTATTATTATGATTATTATTATGATTATTAAGAAAATGAGATTTGGCACCTGTGTGTGTTGGAAATTTAATGCACGGTCAGGAGACTTCCTCAGCTAATGGAATTTCTAGGTTTTTCTTCCCATTTTATAACATATATCATCACTGGTGTGTTAAGAACTCATGCCTTAAACAACCATGGAAGTGTGGCAATTACAGTTTTATGCACACCCTGGAGTGTGTTATAGCACTTAAAAAATGTGTCTTTAATGAAGACAATATGTAAAAAGAACCCAAAACTTGTGAACGCGCATTAAGCAATATCGCCACATGGTCATGTCATGGGTCTAAATGAGTCATAGCCGTCTATTTTATCTATCCATTCTATAAGCACATTTACAGAGATAACGGTCAGTTAAAGTGGAATTATAGTTATATACTCGTTATTCTGATTGCGTGTAAGCTTTGTATGTAGGCAATTAGTTGGAATGGGCAGTCCTCCCCTGCTACCTGGGGCAGGTTGTAACACTCTGAACGGAATTGGAAATGGAAACAATCACACAAAGCCTCCTAGCCAAGCACATGGCCACAAGGAAGAGAACCTTAGGGAACAGGAGCCACAGGGATGTCTCATGGCTTCAAGGACCACATTAAGCTTCCAGGGAGGTGGGGCCTGCATGTTTCTGGGGCAAATTCTGTGACATGCTTTGAGAAAATGAACATGCGGATGGGACCGCAGGGAGTGAGAGCCTCCATAATCATTGACAGCAGAGAGGGTGTCCACCTGCACCCCGAGGAAGCCGACAACCCTTTGTCTAAGCCCTGCTACAGAAATTCCAGGACACCGGAGAGACGGTAGGCGGAGGCTTGACTGAAAAATGGTGCACCATGAGCAAAATCTTTACCAGACTCCTCTACAGGTCTCATTCGTAGAGACCTGGCTGGATTGCAACAACATGTGGATAACTCTTGCTGAGTATTCTGATAGCACAACAGTTTTGTGCTCAGAAGCCAAGCTGAGAGCAAAAACCTCTAACGCTCTGGATAAACTAAGGAATCAGTCCCTGGTGAAGGTCTTGCCAAGTGTATCAGCTCTGAGTATCGTACTCTTCCAGGCATTTATGGCACAATGAGAATCAGTACAGACAGTTTCCTTTTCAGCCATTTGAGAACCTTTGACATCTTAGGTCATGGAGCGAACGCCTACAGAACGGCGTCCAGCCATGACAGGGCGAAGCAGTCCATTTCCTGTGCTGGCATTCCCAGTATCTGCCAAGTACCTAGGGGAGGTCTGTCCACTGAACCTGGAGGCCATGAGATCCCAAATCAGTACTTCCCAATGTCTGCAAACCAACTGAAGCACGTCCTAGTTGAGTTGCTGCTCCCTTCAGTGGCGCTTCTGTTGACTTAGCGGCCTGTTGACATGGCAGGTGAATGTACACAACAGGAGCCATCGCTGACAGTGAGAGCAGGTTCATCTCTACCAAGCAAAGTAACATGTACACCTTATTTATTTTATTTATTTAGCGTTTGTTGACCGGGTAGGTACACTAGACAATCTGTATGCCTATTTTCAGGTACGACCCGGAAGAGTACAATGAAAATACAGGTTCAAACAAGGTACATAACAACAAGAGGGGCAATGTACGGAGTTACAAGAGAGCAAGACAAACGTAGATAGTATACAGTGAACAGTAATAGGTAAAATGTATATATACGTACATAAAAAATAGAATAACACATTCAATGATGATTACATTGCATGAGTGACCCCATTTACCAGGGCCACTTAATTCATAAGCAGATTGGCCATCATAACTGTGTGTTTTGTGCCTCCTTGGTGTCCGAGGTACGGTGCAGTTACTGAAGCGACCATGCAGTAACCAACCAGAACATGACATGCTGATTTCTCAGTGTGCTTCTGAATGCGAGCAGAGCCCTGAATACCTTTCCCATCTTGGGAAACAGTGACGGGGAGCATTTTTCATGTTAGACTACAAGTCCCTAGAGTCAATGCCATGCGTAGCATTGCTCCACAGTCCAATGGGCTGGCGGACATCGTGAGAGTAAGAGTCAGCTGTTACCCATTAGGAACAGACACTTCCTGAGTCAGGTACATCTGCACTAGTCAAAACGTGAGGGATGAGCTCACCGAGGGTGTCAGAGAAATGTCTGTTGACAGGGACTTCATCCGCAGATCTCACAGTTTTAGACAGTGGCATTAAAAGGGGAGTAGAGTGACACTTGGCCTATTCCAGCAAGTCAATGCTTGCTGCCACTGGATCCAGCATATATAGTATTGTCCATGAGGTCACTGCAGGCTTGAATTTGAGCCCCTCTTAAGCCTGTGAGAGGGGTGACACTGTCCGCTGTGACAGATAGTGTGGCTCTGCTGTGCCGACCATACCTCTAGGTGCTGACTGCACTTTTGAATTCCTGAAAAATCTCTGGAACTTTAAATATTCATAGTTTGTAGTTTTCATTTTTATTTTACTGTCTATTATACTGAAATTCCCCCTCTGCCAATCAGAATGCAGAGCTATTGCCCTGTTGTTCTGCAGTAACCAGACAGCATATCCAATACTGGGACTGCATGCTAATTCCGGGTTGGTTGGTTGATTGACTTATCTATTTATTTATTTCAAACGTTTCACCAGGAAAGGCATACTGAGCTGAGTAGCAGCTCGTTTCCAGATGTGTCCGGGGGGGGCACTGAGAGGCAAAGCATAACAACCAAAACAATATTTACAGTCAGGAATTAGAGTAATATTTGCAATGAGAAACAATCAACAATTGGTGGCTTTACAAACAACAGTTAGGCCTGGAAAGAGCAGATGATACAAACTTATTCTATCCTATGTGGCCATGTTGGGTTGGATTCAGCAATGGATGGCTCCAACGCCATATGGGCGTCACTGGAAGGAATGGGGCGTGACATGGAACTACATAGGTGGAGACACTGGAAGCTAAATAGTATGTTTCTAGGTGGAGGTTTCTAGACGGAGGTAAGCAGAGTTATAGGGGAAAGGAAAAGACAAGGGGAAGATGGTGGGGGGGACAGCTGAGTGGAGGAGCAATGGTAGAGATCAGGTACATTTGCAAGAGGGAGAGGTGAGGTCACGGAGAAGAGAGCAGAGAGCGAAGGGAAGAGGGAGAGCAGGTGGATGGATGGATAGGGAGAGAGGGAGAGGGACAGAGAGAGTTCCATAGTTTAGAGAAGTGGTAGGAGAAAGCAGCCTAGCCAGCTGAGGCTGACCTTGATGGGAGTGCTAGGGAGCAAAAGCCAGCGTTGCAAAAAGTGTAGGGGGGGGGCGGAGAGAGGAGAGTGCCAAGCCAATGTTTAGCAATAAAGGAAGAGCAATAAGCAAGGTGCCTGGCTTCAAGGGAGGGAAGGGAGAGGGAGGTGTAAAGGAAGCAATGGTGAGCGCAGGGCAGTCTAGGGCAAAACGGCAGAAGGAGGAATAGAGAGGATCCAGTCTGGCTAGAGTGGACTTAGGAGCAGCACTGTAAACAATTTCTCCATAGTCGAAAATAGGGGGAATCATTTTCTGTAGAATGGCTCTGTGAGACGGCAAAGGGGTGCACCCACAGTTTCTGTATAAACACACCTAATTTTGGGTGTAGCTTTTTACGGATGACATCCACAAACCCAAGGTACTTGAAAGTGGGAACATCCTCAATGGAGGACCACTCTAGAGTGTGAAAGAAGGGGAGGGCAGTAAGCCTGGAGATCTTTTGCCTTGTTCCAAAGGTCATGGAGACCGTTTTTCTTTTTTTTGCATTGAGGGACAGCTGATTCGATATGAACCAGTGCTGAATGATGTCAAAGTCCAGTTGGAGTCTGGTCATCAGATCAAGGGGAAGGGAGGAGCCAGAGGCAAATATAACTGTATCATCTGTGTAAATATGGATGACGCAGAGCAGAAGGCAGCAGGGAGGTTGTTTAGGAAAATCGAGAAAAGTATAGGGTCAAGGATGGATCCTTGGGGGAGACCGGTGCTGATGGGGGGACAGGGAATCAGCAATTCTAACCGACTGAGTCCTACCCACAAGGTAGGAGCAGAATTAGTTTGTAGCAGAGATGGAAAGTCCCGCAGCTGTGAGCTTATCAAGGAGAAGGGGGTGGGCAACAGTGTCGAAAGCTTTGGCCAGGTCAACAAAGATGGAGGAGGTGATCTGTCCCTGATCCATGCCTGAGAGAATGGAGTCAGTAAGCCTGAGGAAAGAGGAAGAGGTGGAGTGGGATATACGGAAACTAGACTGGAAAGGAGTGAAGGAGGAGGATGAGTCAAGGAAGGGAGAGAACACTAAGTATTCTTGAAGTTCAGCAAGGGTAGGAAGCAGGGAGCTGGGGCGGTAGTTACCAGGAATGGATAAGTCACCCCCTTTAGGAAGAGGTATGACTGTGGCATGTTTCCAAGCATCAGGGACAGAGGCAAGGGAGAAGGAGAGGCTTAGAAAGGAGGTGATTGGGAGACTGATGGCAGGGGCAGAGAGATGGAGGAGTTCAGGGGTCAAGCTGATAAGGGCTCTTGCCCTTGAGAGAGTTAAGAGCTAGGAGGGCTTTGAGGGTGTTTGCCGGTGAGATGGGGAGAAACACAGAAAATTGTCGGCAGATAAGGACCACCAGGCCCATCCATTCTGCCCATAAGCCCTACACTAGTTTGCAACCTCTGAGGGAGAAGGAGAAAGGAGTCGATGGTGTAAGCGGATGGGGAGGAAGGAGGGACGAGGCGCAGGAGATGAAGAAAGCATTGAGTTTAGAGGCAACAGAGGGAGGGTCAGAAATGGTAGTGTCTCACACCTTGAGGACTGGGGCGGAGGACTGAGCTGGGGGCAAGAAGAGGGAGTGGATGACCTTCCAAAACTTGGAGGGCTGGTTACTGTTGTTTTGGAAGGTGGCAGAAAAGTACTCAGAATTAGCAAGTTTGGTTGCTGTGGTGCAGGCATTTTGGATGGCTCGGTATTTGAGTTAGTCGGCAGGGGAGCCTGAGGACTTGCGAGTCTTCCATGCAAGATCCTGTGCACGCAGGCAGGCCAGTGGTTTGGCCAAAACCCAGGGGAGGTGGGAACTACGGACCCTGGTTTTCCTGAGGGGAGCATGATGATCCCAGATAGACAGGAAAGTGAATTTGAAGTAATTGAGGGCAGAGTCAATGGTGCTGGCTGAGGAGATGGGTGACCACTCGGCAGCTGCTAAGTCCTCATGGAGGGAGGAAAGTCCAGTGACCAGATCTGATCAGGAGGAGTTTGGGTGGGGCTTTGGGTCTATGTATTCTGCGTACACAGTATACCATGTGGTGGTCACAGAGTGCATCTGGGAGGGTGCCAGCTACAATAATACAGTGTGGGTGGGAGGCAAGGGCCCAGTACAATAAGGTATGATTGTGGGATTTGTGATTGAGGTGGGTTGGATCAGAGACCAGTTGGGTTACGTTGAGGGACTTGATGTTACGGCAGAATTTGGCTAGTAAGGGGGAGAGCCAATTTTTATTGAAGTCCTCAAGGATGAGTAGTTCACCGGCCGAGGTACGGGAGGAGGTAGTGGAAAGGTCAGTGATAGTGAAGGAGGGCAGACCAGGGCAAATAAATGCCAGTCACAAAGACAGGGGGAGAGAGAGAGAGACAGAGAGTTTGAGAAGCAGGAGTTCATAAGCTGAGGGGGAGGAGATAAAGAGAATAGGGACAAACTGGATGGCAGAGGAGCGGTAAATGCAACACCACCACCCCTCGTAGCTCGATCCTGCTGAAGTGAGTACCCAGGGATAGCAACTGCAGTATCTGGAATCTTGTGGGAAAGCCAGGATTCTGAGATGACCAACATGTTCAGTTGAAGGTTGATCATGAGGGGTTGTAGCAGATCAATTTTGGGGAGGAGGATGCGGACATTTACGTGCGGTAAACTCAGCCTTTGGGGATGCAGGTGGTGGGAGAGAGGGTAGGTCTAGGGCTGGGCACTATATCACCTGCAAGTAACAGCAGCTGATAGATGAGGAGTTTAGTAGGTACAGATGAGCGTTTGCATTGATAGTTGTGGGGAAGAGAAGGGGTTGGGTGGGGGATGGGAGGAGGGAGCAAGGATCTAAGAGTAGCAAGATGGAGGTTGGATGACGGGAGAAGGGAGCAGTTAGGAAGCCAGGGGCATGGGAGACAGAGTGGAAGCAGGAGGGAGGAGGGAGGAAGGAAGGGTGGGGGACAGAGGGAGAGTCAGTGGGAGGAGGAAACAAGGAAAACATTTTATTTATTTATTGAAAATGTTTCACCAGGACAGAGCACACTGGAGCAGAAACAATGCTAGCCTCATGGTGTGACCGGAAATACATGGGAGGAGTATGCACAATACAAACAATGTGATATAAGTTAGAGTCAAGCAAGTTCAAAACAGTGGTTACATGGGGGGAGTATACATAATACAGACAATGGGTTGAAATTTAGAGTCAAACAAATAGAAACGGTGGTTACATGGATGAGTGTAGCTAGGCAGGCTTAAGCAAGTGGAAGCGCTACATACTTGTGCCACATGGGGGATGGCATAACATGTTTGATTAACATCAAAACTATGCATGGATTACATAAGTGCCAAAGTCTAGAGAATAAGAGAAAAAAATGCACCTGGCTGGCAGTGCGAACTGGGAGCACGAGCCTGGGGAGGTAAGTGCAAAGATTGTTAGGGCAACTTTATTATAGGCCAGTCATTTGGGCGAATGGCCCAGCCTCTGGTCAGGCGCGAAAGGAGGAGGGGGATCGGGTGGGGTAGGAGAGATATGGAGCACGTTGCAGAGACTGGAGATCTGGAGTTTATTGCACTTATAAAAAGACACCCCTCCAGGGCTCAAATTGTCTGTAAAAACTGAACAATAAATTAAAGCATAAATAAATAATATGCAAAACAAAAGATTACATTCAGAGCACGAATACCATTCAAATTTAACCATTACATACAGTTCATGGAACAGAATAATGCATACCAAGTAATCAAATGCAAGCAGGAAAAAAATGCCCAGAAGCTGATTTTTAAAAGACCGTACAAAATTTGCCATTTGGATCCCCTCGGGCAATGAACTCCAGGGGGTTGGGGCAGCAGCCAAAAAAGCCCAGTCACCAGTGGACTTTAAACAACATGGTGGTATCTTACAAACCCTGCTGCCTGGATCTCAGGTCCCTAGATGGCACATGAGCAGCCAGAAGCTTACTAAGGTATAGGGAGGGCTAGTCCATTCAGAGCTTTGTATGCCACTAAAAGCACCCAGAACACCTAACAAGCAGTCCCCAGAGCTCATAGCAAGATGTTCTTCCCTGCCCTACCTGTCCTTAAAAATAGTACCTCCATCCTGCCCCCACAATCCGTTGCTCGTCCCGTGCAACTTGCCTCTTAATGCACTCCTGTGGGTACTGCCGACTTTACCTGTAGGCGTATGGTGGAAATCGATGAGGCTGATGCTCTTGCATGTACCTGGCTAGCTAAATGTCTGTTGTAATGTACCTCTGTTAAACTCCCCATGCCTGTACTAAGTTTGCTATTCTATCTCTCGTTCTAATCAATGTTTCTGATGCTCTTGTATGCACCCTGTCTGCCTGATCCTCCTGGGTCGCACCTGAAAATAGGCACTTGGCTGTCTAGCGTGCTTACCTGGTTAACAAAAGCAAATAAATATGATCTGACCATGGAACATCTATGAGTATTTACTTTGTACCTTTTCATGTTTCTTTACTGAAAACATTTTGCACTCCTGTGTTGTCTATTATGGTTTCTGGATTTTTGCACATGCAGTATCTTAGTGCACAGTCCACCACAGAACCTCTGCTTACCCCCCCCCCCCGTGGGGTGGAGGGGATATACCCCTAAAATGCACCATTCATCAAGAGGTGCTCCAAGGAGATTGGGGATGGGGGTTAGTCCTGGATGGGAAGGGAAGGTCCTGCTGAGATTTTAATCCAGGTCCCAGTTGGCAAGCTTGGTGCTCTGAGGAGATGGGGATGGGGGCTAGTCCTGGATGGGAAGGGAAGGTCCAGCTGGAATTTTAATCCAGGTTCCAGTTGGCAAGCTTGGTAAAACTTAATTGCTGTAACTAACCAGGCACAGGAACTGTTTTCCTTCAAGTGAGTGATAATAGTCAAAAGCTTCTTTCAAAGTTTGTTTAAGGAAACCATAAATGGAATCTACGTGATTCACAACCTACTACATGTTATCGAAGGTGACACTGCAGAACCACACTGAGTCCTTGAACAAACAGTTAACAAACGAGCACACCTCAGCTAAGGAAGCACTACTCAGCAATCTATCTGTGTGCAGCCCATGTGGAGTTAGCGAAGCATGCCAGTTCCTTTTACAAAAGTAATGACAGTGAGTTGTTTACAAGACAGGTCAGTCATACTTGGAGAGGGGTGAATGCACATCTGACAGCCCCACCACAGCAATACAACCCCCCACAATCCTCTTCCTGACATTTCACACAGACACACACACACTACCCCCACTGCTGCCAGATCCTGTCACTTCAGACACTCACGTAACAGACTCCATTGCCCCACTTATGCCTGCACCCTGACATATCACACTCACCAGTCCCCCACTGCTGCCTGCTTAGACTCATCTCACACACAGTTCCCCCACTGCTGCCAGCTCCCTGATAATTCCCCGTTACCCGCTCAGACTCGTCTCACAAACACAAATACACACACACCATTCCCCCACTGCTGCCTGCTCCAACTCATGAGACACACACACACACACACACACAGCTGCCAACTCCATGAATGCACACAAGCGCGTGCACACACACACACACACACACACACACACACACACACACACTTACTTCTACAACTGCTGCTTGCTCCAAGTCATCACTCACACCAACACTCACTGACCACACACACACTCTTCCCCCATTGCCAGTTCCCTGACCGAACACATACACCATATAATTCCCCCACTGATGCCCACTCCCTGACACTGGACACCCAGCCCCACTCCGCAGCTGCCACCCGCTCCTAACACACCACACCACAGACAGACAAACAGACACACACTGGCCACCAAGCCCCCATATGTTGCTGTTGCCTGCTCCAACACTGCACACGCACAAAACAACAAGTGATCACACACACACACACACACACACACACACACACACACACACCATTCCCACTGATGCCCACTCCCACACACTGGACACACACAACTCTGGCCACCCGGTCCCATTCCATTGTTGCCGCCCACTTACTAACACTACCTACATATACCTAACACACAACTAGCCACTAAGCCCGCTCTGTGACAGTACCACGCGCGCCGCACACACACACACACACACACACACACACACCACCACAACATGCCAGCCATCTGCTGCTGCTGACATCAACACTTTGGCTTGCCACTTACTGACATCCAGAGATGCCAGCATACCTGAAAAAGTGAGGGTGTTTGCTGCTTTTTAAATGTTGGGAGTTGCATTTGATTATGCCTCCGTATTGTTATTACAGAATTAACTGCTATTAGATCTTTCTAGACCCAACAGTAATTACCTGAATAATAAGACAGATGCATAATCAGGTGGAACAGCATAATTTTACTAGCAGCATCCCATCGACATCTAGAGCAAGCTGTATGCCCCTTTTATACCAAAAACACCCCCCAGCAAGTTAATAGTTTATGTAATTTTTTTTAAATCCCAAATAAAACACCAATGTTCTTTAGATTGCACGTTTCCCAAACAAAAAACATTCTCACATGAAAGCAATAATCACTCAATCACTAGTTTCAAAAGGCTTTCAGAGAACTGGTTTCCGGTTTAACAACCCTTGTACTGATATTTCAATTATCATTTTTGGCAATTACAAATGCTTTTGAGAGTCACTAACTACATTGACTTAGTGAATGATCTGCAACTCCAGCATCAGCAGGTCTTGCAGACATGCTGGTCCAGGTGCCAGAAACATGATTGTAACACCATCGTGCCATCACCAAGAGAGTGCCAGAAAACCAGCACTTACACTGGCATGCCAGCATTTGGTTCCAGCATGCCAGTATAGGTGCCAGGTATCTAGCACCTGGACCGGCATGCAAGAAAGACATGCCAGTGTCAGCCAGATCTCCAACTCCTAACTGTACAAACAGCAACTAGCCACCTACCCCTTGCTGCTGCTACCAGCTCCGACACTGCACAGCCGCATGTGTACACACACACACACACACACACACACACACACACACACACACACGGATTACAACTGGCCACCTATCCAAAGTGTCCAGATAATGTTGGTAGGTAAGAATGATTAACTCAATAGTTCTGAAATACGTTGAGTAAAACAAATCTGGAAACGTAAAAGTGCTTTAAATCTGAGAAACACAACTGCTCCTTTTGAATCATTAATAGTGTTATGAAGCATTATTCCACGCGGTGTGGAATATTTCCAAGTGTTGGAATAAGCATTGGTACTCAAAAAACTTTTCTGAAATGTCTTAAAATAGGGGTGGAGTAAAACAGGCAGTCACTTACCTTATCTGGAGCAGTGCCACCTCCCTACTGGTGCTACCTGCTCCCTGATACAACATATCATATAAAACATGGCCACCCACCCCACCCCTGCCATCTGGCCTGACAAACACCACACACACACAAAAACAGGCCACCCACCCCGCTGCTGTTACCTACTCCAAGACACAGACACACACAAACTGACCATCCGCCCTACTGATTCTAGCCACTTTAACACTACACAAAGACACAAACACACACGTACCCACACCACAACAACTGGCCACCCAACACACACTTACCATATTCACCCCACTGGTGCTAGCTGCTCTAACACTACACAAAGACACAGACACACACCACAACAACTGGCCACCCACCCCACTGCTACCTGCTTAAGACACACACACACACACACACACACACGTGGCCATCCACCCCACTTGTGCCAGTTGCTCTAACACTACACACACACACACACACACACACACACACACACCGCAACAACAGGCCACCCATCCGCTGCTGCTGACATCTCCTCATCTCCTACACTTCAGTATGTCACTTACTGACATCCAGCAATGCCAGCATACCTAAAAAAGTGGGGTGGGGTTGCTTTTTAAATGTTGGGAGTGGTATTTGTTTATGCCTCTGTATTATTATGGTGTTAACTGTTATTAGATCTTTCTAGACCTAAGAGTAATTACCTGTATAACGAGAAAGATGCATAATCAGATGGAACAGCATACTTTCACTAGCATCATCCCATCGATATCTAGAGCAAGCTGTATGCCACTTTTATACCTAAAACACGTGCCCCCCCACCAAGTTAATAGTTTATGTCATTTTTTTTTAAATCCAAAATAAAAGACTAATGTTCTTTAGGTTGCATGTTTCCCAAACAAAATTATTTTCACATGAAAGCAATAATCATTCAACCACTGGTTTCAAATGGCTTTCAGAGAACTGGTTTCTGGTTTAACAAACTTGTACTGATATTTCAACTTATCCTTTTTGGCAATTACAAATGCTTTTGAGAGTCACTAACTACACTGACTTAGTGAATGACCTGCAACTACAGCACCAGCTCCAGGTGCCAGAAACATGATAGTAACACCAGCGTGCCATCACCAAGAGAGTGCCAGAAAACCAGCACTTACACTGGCATGCCAGCACTTTTTTTTTTTTTTTTTTTTTTTTTTAAGTTGTTTGACCAGGTATAGCACACTAAGCTGAAAGCTTTTTTACAGGAGCGACCTGAGAGCACATGGAGGTTAAGTGACTTGCTCAGGGTCACACAGTATGCAAGTGGAAGCTGTGGGATTCAAACCCAGGTCTGGTCTGCTGGATGTCACCAGATTTGCAGCTCAGAGCCTTAGACCACTGTGCTATACTGCCTCAAACTTGGTTCCAGCATGCCAGGATAGGTGCCAGGTTTCTAGCACCTGGACCAGCATGAGAGAGAGACATGCCGGTATCAGCCAGATCTTCAACTCTTACTGCACAAACAGCAACTAGCCACCTACCCCTTGCTGCTACCTGCTCCGACACTGCACAGGAGCGTGCATACACACACACACACACACACACAACACCAACCGACCACCCACCCCTTGCTACTGCTACTCACTCAGACACCACACATTCACACACATACATGCGTATACACATACATATATATATATATATATATATATATACACACACCATACATGTGTGTATATACATATACATATACACATACATATATATATATATATATACATATATATATAGTTACACACACACACACGTGGATTACAAGTGGTCACCCACCCACAGTGCTCCAGATAATGTTGGTAGGTGCAAATAACTCACTGGTTCTGAAATATGGTGAGCACAACAAATCTGGAGGTGTACAAGCATTTTAAATCTGAGAAAACAGCTGCTCCTTTTGAATCATCAATAGCGTTATGAAGCATTATTCCATGCAGTGTGGAGTATTTCCACGTATTGGAATAAGCATCGGTACTCCAAAAACTTTTCTGAAATTTCTTAAAATAGGGGGAGTAAAACCGGCAGTCACTTACCTTATCTGGAGCAGTGCCACCTCCCTACTGGTGCTCCCTGACAACACATATACACCATAACAAGTGGCCGCCCACCCCACTGCTGCCATCTGGTCTGACAACCCCCCCACAACAACAGGCCACCCACCCGACTGCTGTTACCTACTCCAAGACACACACACACAAAACTGGTCATCCACCCCACTGATGCTAGTCACTTTCACACTACACAAAGACACACATATACACACACCACAACTGGCCACGCACTCCACTGCTAGCTGCTGACACACATACACACACACACACACACACACACACACACACACATATATACAAACAAGTGGCCGTATTCACCCCACTGGTGCTAGCTCAGGGGTCAAAACTGGCACTGGCACACTAGCCAAATGCTGGTAGATTTTTGTATTGGGCTAGTAAGATTTTCTTTTAACTAGCCATGTGAGCTTGTAGTGGAGAGGGTAATAATTCAGTAAGTACACCAGCTGGGCCAGTGAAAAAGTCTGTGGAGCTAATGGAATTTCTCAGTTACTAGCCCTGTTTGCTAGTGGCTGCAAAACTTAATTTCGACTCCTGTAGCTGTTCTAACACTACAAAGACACATACACACACCACAGCTGGCCACCCACCCCACTACTACCTGCTCTGAGACACACACACACACACACACACACACACAACTGGCCATCTACCCCACTTGTGCCAACTTCTCTAACACTACACAAAGGTCAGACACACACCCTACAACAACTGGTCACCCACCACACTGCTACCTGCTCTAGGACACATATAAATGGTGAGAGACATGTGAACTTGCCCCCCGCCCCATCGCTACCTGCCCAAAGACACACACAATCAACTGGCCACCCATCCCGCTGCTACTACCGACTCCAACATCACACACACACACACACACAAACAAACAAATGGCCACCCACACCGCTGCTGCTACTATCTCTCTGGTACTACACACATCAAATGGCCAACCAGCCTACTGCTGCTAACTACTCATCGAGACTACACATGCATGGCCACCCTATCCATAGCCTAGATATCCACCCCAGAGTAGCATACCTCCAACAACAACTAGTCACATACCCTGCTGCTGCAACCTGATCGGAGATCCCCCCCCACACATCCCACAACAACTGATCACTCAGCCCACTGCTGCTTCCCAACGACTGACTACCCACTTCACTGCTGCCACCCGCTCCCTGATACCACATACACAAAAACAACTGGTCACCAACCCCTTAATACTGCTACCTGCCTCCCGACGCCACATATGCACATGAAAACAACAACTGGAAACCCACCCCGCTGCTGCCATTCACTCCCTGACACTACACACATGCGCAACACAACAATTGGCCACCACCCCGCTTCTGCTACCGGTTCCCTGATACTACACACATGTACAATAACCTTGCCACCAACCCTGCTGCAGCTACTAGCTCCTTGACACTACTCATCTGGCACACCACAACTGGTCACCCACCCCACAGCTGCCACCCGCTCCCTGACACTACACACACAACTGACCACCCCCGACAGCTGCTACCAGTTCCATGACACTACACACAACTGACCACCCTCTACAGCTGCTACCAGCTCCCTGACACTACACACAACTGACCACCCTCTACAGCTGCTACCAGCTCCCTGACACTACACACAACTGACCACCTCCTACAGCTGCTACCAGCTCCCTGAAACTACACACACAGTTGGCTACCCCCTACAGCTTCTACCAGCTCCCAGACAGTACATACTTCGCAAGTGGCCTCCACCTACAGCTGCTAACAGCTCCTTGACACTACACACACCACAACTGGCCACCCCCTACAGCTGCTACCGGTTCCCTGACACTATACACACCACAACTGGCCCCCTACAGCTGCTAACAGCTCCTTGACACTACACACACCACAACTGGCCACCCCCTACAGCTGCTACCGGTTCCCTGACACTATACACACCACAACTGGCCCCCTACAGCTGCTACCAGCTCCCTGAAACTACACACACCACAACTGGCCCCTACAGCTGCTACCAGCTCCATGACACTAAACACAACTGGCCACCCCCTACAGTTACTACCAGCCGCCTGACACTACACACAAGTACCCACCCACTACCTCTCCCGCCGCAACACTGCACATACATCCCCACACTTGCGAAAAGAAAACTAACTAGACTGGTCCGTCCGTGTACCCGTAACAACTGTCTCCGCCGTCTTTCTGTCTGGCACGCTGCCCACTGAACTATGAGCTTCCTTAGAAAAGGCAGACTAGACAGAATTGTGAACGGAACTCACCCCGATCCCACCCGACCCGTCGGGGCCCCAGGGGCACAGGAACCTGCTGTCCGCACGGACCGCTCACCTAAATGTGCCCGCTGCGCTTCAGATTTACTGACGACACTCTCATATTTATTTGCTTTTGGTAACCGGGTGAGTGCACTAGACACAGCAATGCCTATTTTCAGGCACGATACAGAGCTATTCCAGCAATTTCCACGACATACAAACTATTACAATTGTACTGTAACTAACTTGATAGAAAGCGTCCCGAATGCGACATGTAGCCCACTAGCATGAAACCGAATTCTTTAAACACAAATCTGCGCTCTGCGTTTAAAGGCTAATGCTACCCATTTCATTGCTGAGGTACAGTCCTGTCAGACTCAGCCCCGGCGCCCGTCACTCACCCTCCGGTATCCCGAACTGGCAGCCAGCGGATTGTGCTAGTGTGGTGGTACTGTCTGGGAAGAGAGTGTGCGCCCAGTAACCGGTCCGGCAGCCGGTGTGGATCCGAGAGTACCGCCCCTCCACAGTGCCTCCACTCTGTTCAAAACAACAAACAAACTACCCTCAGAGCCCTAACTAACGACCGATAGACAGGAGTCGGGTGCGCAGCACTGGGGGCCGGGTCTCAGCGCATGATAGGCGGTGGCTCCCGCGCGTCACGAGCCTGCCTCCCAGCCTGGGAGCGGGGCTGCGATAGGCCGAGGAAGTGGGAGTGCGGCTGTCACGTGCCGAGGAGGAGACGTTGGAGAATTGGTAAATAAGACGGAAGGGCCGTGAGAAGGAGTCTGCGGGGTGAAGTGCGTCATAGGGGCGGCGTGAGGTGAGGAGGAAGGAAGGTTGTTGAGCCTGCCGCGCTAATTGAGGTTCATGGCTGCAGTGAGGCTGGCCGCGACGATATAACACACAAACAGTGGTTAAATAGCAGGAGGTGACCGGAACTTGGTTTCTCCACCTCTTACAAATAATAAGAGAGTTCCAGCACTTCTGCTGTTTCACACTAGCACTATAATACTAGAGGTGAGCTTCACCTACCTAAGGATGAGGCCTACAAATCTAAAAGGTCAGATTTTCGTCGTCTAAACGTTAATGCTTGTGAATCGGAACAATAACGTCTGACCAGGAGAATAATTCTATATATGTATTTTTTTTTTGGTAAACTTTAGGGGAGCCAGCCGTTTTAGAACTGGAACAGTCAGAAAAGGCCCCACACCCAAGTGTGTATGGCTGGTCCCAATGTGCACGTTCAGAAACATTTTACTGTATGGTCAGTGGTGAATAAGAAGTACTGAAATTCAAACGTCGGCACAAATGAAAATCAGAATTAAGATTCTCGCTTTGAAGGATAACTCTTGGGACTTGAGCGGCTGTTCGCCCTTTTTCTGCTGTCAACATCTATGTTTCCATATTTCCTTCAAGCCAGACACATCTGTATGGAAACTTGTAACGGCTCAGTGTGGCCCGGTGGAATGGAGTGTCAGGATTTGCCGAAGTGCCGCAGCTGACTGAAACCGAGTGGGTATTAAGCCACAGGTAACGCCCGCTGAGTCAGTACCAGCTGTGGCCATGGAGACACCAGAGGGTAGCCGTCCGCTCCGTCACCACTGCGAGACGCCAAGCCCTGCTGGCCCCCGCGTCACCAGCAAGCGTCCGAGCACTGGTCCGTGCCGCGGTGCGCTTCTTATGTCGACAACTGCCCGTGTCTACTTGCTGACTTGGTCCGCTCCTCTCCCGATCTGCAGAACACAACACAGTTTGGGTTGGACACTTGCTGGTGACGCGGGGGACAGCGGGGCTTGGCGGCTCGCGGTGATGACGGAGCGGGCGGCTACCCTCTGGTGTCTCCATGGCCACAGCTGGTACTGACCGAGCGGGCGTTACCTGTAGTTTAATACCCGCTCGGTGTCAGTCAGCTGTGGCACTTCGGCGAATCCTGACGCTCCATTCCACCGGGCGACACTGAGCTGTGTTACAAATAAGCTGTACTGCACAACTTATGTCCCGTCTCTTGTGTCCATAGGGGTCCCGCCTGGCCATGCAGCTCACTGGAGGTGATGGCGGTAACATAGGCTTGTCGCCGCCGCGAGCCTGTGTTACAAGCGCATTAATCACCTTCAGAGTCGGGCTCTGCCGTGGATTAATGCCCGCTGGGCAGTTGGGCCCCTCTGGCACTAACCCCCCCAGCGGGCATTAATCCACCGGCAGAGCCCTCCTTTGGCGGTGATTAATGCTTACATAGAACTTGGCAGAAAAGGACCGCCAGGCCCACCCAGTATGCCTAGCAAACTGCTAGGACTTCCCTTCTGCCCGTCCCCCTCCTCCCTGGAACTACAGTCCCTTGTGTCTCTCCCAGCTCTCTTGAAACCTTCCACAGTTCCTACCTCCACCATCTCTCCTCAGAGCCTGTTCCAGCTCTCCGCCACCCTGTCTGTAAAGAAAAATTTTCTGATGTTCCCCCTGAATCCCACCACCACCACCACGATCTGCATATTGTGGCCCATTGTTTTTGATTTTTCCTTTAGCTGGAAGATATCCCCTGCTGGCACCTTGTTGAAACCTTTGATATACTTGAAGGTTTCAATCATCAGCACCCCAATTCACCCCCTGTACTTCTCTCCTTGTAAGCCCTTTCGCGCCTCTTCAGACAAGGCCACTGACTGCCCTTTACACAATATTTATCTTGCCATATTGTTCTTTTGTTTATGTAATTACTTTTCTCATGTTGTACTACTTACTGAAACCATTGTAATTTGCTATTTTTGTGACTTGACGTGGAACCTCTGTAAAAGAGCCATTGGCTCAAAGGTCTTTCCAATTTGTTAAATAAATAAAAATGTTCCTCCTTTGTTCGAGGGAGTACATGTTGAGGTCCTTCAGCCATTCATCATATGACAGATGCCCGAGTGCCCCTACCATTTTTGTCACCCGTCTCTGGATGCACTCCACGCTCTTCACATCCTTCCTAAGGTATGGCCTCCAGATCTGGACTTTGTACTCAAGGTGTGGCCTGACAAGCTGCCTGTACAAGGGCATTATGGCCTCCCTCCTCCTGCTAGTTACTCCCCTGCCAATGCAACATAGAAACATATAATTTGATGGCAGATAAGGACCGCTTGGCCCACCTAGTCTGCCCATTTCCCTACCTAGAGGATAAGCTGCAGATCCTATTTAACCAACAGCCTGTTTGTTCCTACCCCCGTACAAAAATTGCTTGTGTCTGTCCCATACATTCTTGAATGCCACCCCCCCACTGTTTTTGACTCTACGACCTCCTCAGGAAGGCTGTTCCATGCATCTACAACCCTCTCTGTGAAGAAATACTTCCTCACATTACCTCTGAGCAGTCTCCCCGCTATCTTCAAATTGTGCCCCTTGTTCTTGCACATCTCTTTTTCTGAAAGATGCTACCCTCTTGGACTTTGTTGATTCCCTTGAGGTATTTGAAAGTTTCTATCATGTCCCCCCTCTCCCTCCTTTCCTCGAGGCTATACATCTTAAGCTCCTTTTGTCTTTCTTCACATGTCTTCTGGTGCAGACCCTGCACCATTTTGGTTGCTCTCCTCTGGACAGCCTCCACCCTGTCTATGTCTTTGCGAAGATGGGGTCTCCAGAACTGTACACAGTACTCCAGATGTGGTCTTGCCAACTGTCTGTACAGAAGGCCAACAACTTCCTACCCAGCATCATACTGGCCCTTGCCACTGCTTTCTCGCATTGCTTTGCCATTTAGGTCCTGTGAAATGTGTATGCCAAGGTCTTTTCCAGCTTGGTAACCTCTAGGGCTTGCCCTCACATACTGTATTTCATGCACTGATTATTTTTGCCTAAATGCATGAGTTTACATTTTTTGGAGTTTATTTTTATTTATCTTCTTTAATTTCTAAACTTAAAATAAAGGTCAATTGCCATTCCCTGGACCATTCCTCCAGCTTCTCCAGATCCCTGCACATGCTCTGAACCCCCTCAGGCATATATACTCTATTGCAGATCTTCGTGTCGTCCATGAATAGATACACTCTTCTCTCTAACCCTTCTGCTATGTCCCTTATAAATATATTGAAAAGGAATGGCCCCAGTACTGACCTCTGGGGTACCCAACTGGTGACCATACCTTCCCTTGACGGTACCCCATTAACAATTACCCTTTGCCTTCTGCCCTCCCCAGCCAGTTTTGCACCCACCTAACTACTAGCGGCCCCAGCCCAAGGCATCTCCTTTCATGCAGTAGTCTCCTGTGCGGCACAGAATCAGACACCTTATTGAAGTCGTGATAAGCAATGTCTATAGATTCCCCACACCGATACAGTACCCTGGTGACCCAGTTGTAGAGCTCTACCAAGTTCCCTCAGTGAAATTGTGTTGCCGCTGGTCCAGAAAACTGTTGGTGTCCAGGTAACTTGATTTTTCTTCTTGAGCAGTTTCTACATAAGCTTACCCACCACCGATGTTAAACTCACCAGCCTGTAGTTGTCTGGCTCCTCCTTGTCCCCCTTCCCTTACGAAGGGGGACCACATCTGCTCTTCTCCAGTCATCAGGGATCTCCACCCGTCTCCAAGGACCTGTTGAAGAGGCTGCTCAGAGGTTCTGCCAGCATTTTTTTTTTTTTTTTTTAATTTTAGTCTTTGGTAACCGGGTAAGGCCCACTAAGCACAAGTGCCTGTTTTCTGGGGCGACCTGGGAGCACTGGGCAGTTAAGTGACTTGCTCAGAGTCACACAGCATGCAAGTGGTGGTTGTGAGCATCAAACTCGGGTCTAGTCTGCTGGATGTACCAAGCTCATTCACGCCTCGTTCCTCTAACCTTTAGGCTATACTGCCCCCATTTGGGGGGGTTAGATAGCAATATATTTGAATAATAATTGCTTCCACATGGGGCTTCTAAGTGTAACTCCCCTCCCGATGTTGGGAGCTTACCTGGGGCCCCACTGTGATCCTACTTGCTGAGCTCCCTCAGTACCCTGGGGGTGCACCCCATCTGGCCCCATAACTTGCATAGATACTGGTGCACCTAAATATTTTAAAAAAAATTTAAATTGTACTGCAAGTTAAATTACGTGATGGAATCCACTGATCTCAAGTCAAAGACCAAAAACAATGTCATTATGTTACTGTTATGAGAATTTCATTTCAAAGATCAGTAGGAAGCAGTACAGGAACTCTGTTCCTGCTGCAAAAAAGTTACATGAACTGAGTTTCTGCTCACTTTCATCACTGTATATGGTTAGTTTTTGTTCTGTATAAAAATCAGCCTGCATTCCAAAGTATGGTTGTTCATTCTGCAGTTTAAAGGTCATAAAACTCCCGTTTTTTTTCTGCAGTGTAATGGAACCTGTGAGAGAATATTAAGGATTTTGTGTTGTCCATAATGTTGGTATTTTTTTGGGGGGGGGGAGGTTAGATAGCAATATATTTGAATAATAATTGCTTCCTTAGGGGCTCCTAAGTGTAACTCCCCTCCTGATGTTGGGAGCGTGCTTGGGCCCCAGTGATCCTACTCCTCATCTGACCAGCATGCTGCTCACTAATTTGCTCCCCATCCCTTTCCTGGACTGCAACGGGGCTAGGGAGCTGATTGAACATTTGTGGCGCCTTCGAGCACCTAATCCATGTGGCCGGCATGCCGCTTGCTTCTTTGCTCCCCCAGCCCTTTCCTGGACTGCTGCCAGGGCCGGGAGCGCTCTGAACTGTTTTCGGTGCCTCCACGTGCCTGAATGGTGTGGCCGGTGAGCCGCACACTTGTGCTTCCCGCCACCTCGAACTGCTGCACCAGAAGCGGGGCAGGGAACAAAGCAGAAGGCCCAGTGTGTTTTTCAGCGCCCCAGAGTGCCCGATGATAATGCGGCCAGAGCGCCACTTGCAACTCCACCTCCCGAGCCCCATTGGACACAAAGGGGGTGGGGGGAACTGAAACAAAAATAAATGAATTTAAGACAAGATGGCACCAGGGACTACAAGTCCCATGATCCTTTGTGGTGCCAGAGCTGCTTTTGAGAGACTGCTCCTGCTGGGGAGCCCTACAAATAGAGCTCTTGTGCCCCCGGCTCTAGTGACCACCAGATGGGACCAGAAAGGTCCTAATCCTGCAGCTAGATGCTGCCAACACGTTTTCATTTATATAATATTTGTTGGAGTTGAACTAGACTGTATGGGGGTGGCTATGTTGGGTGTGGTCTGCCTGAAGCCAGCAAAGGACCCGATTAGTAGCTGCAGCAGTCCAGTCAGGGGTGGAGTTCAAGCCTCCTTTCTAGCCAATGGGACGTCGAGATGTCAAAGCCAACATTCTAGGGTTGACAGTTTCACCCTGAGAGAGACTGTGTAGTGCTACTGAAGAGAAAGCAACTGATTTTGACGGGTCCCTGTGCTGTCACAGCCTGAAACTTGGAAGTTTGTAGCTAAACAAACTGGAACTGTGGTGTTTGTTACTGAACAGCCTGGTAAATCCCCAAACAAGGGGATTTACCTCAGCCTGAGTGAATTGCCTAGAATTTAATAACAAAAGAGCAGAGACTGCATTGAGAAATTGTTTTGTGTTCTGAGGAGGTGAAGCGGCCACTGCCTCTCAGATCCTGACACAAAGACTGTAATTTTTGACGGGACCAGTGCTCCCGAGGTCCTGCCTGCTTGCCTAACTGCTGGCCTACATTCTGAGGTGGGTGAAGAAAATTCTGTCTGTGGGGTGAAGACAACTGCTGGCCTACCTTCTGGGGTGGGTGAAGACAAGTTCCTCTGTGGGGTGAAGAGGATTACCGTCATCATCCACACCAGCCTAACTATTCTACTCAACTGCCAGACATGGGAGACGTCTCCCAGCGCCTGCACCACCTGGTCATCTAAAGGTCGTGAGTACTGGGTTTACCCAAACAATTGCTTTTCTAACTGTCCAGCTAGCTAGCTAGTTAGTTTATCACCTGGGCTTCCGGTGCAACCTTAACCTAAGCCCACAGCAACAGTTACAGCCATGATCACCTGTGTGTTTACATCCACTGGTGTAATTAGTATTTTGCAACTGCAGCATCCACCCACTGCAACGGTGCTGCACCCAGTGTCCACTCATCACAGGCCTGCAACTCCTCGTTGTGTGCACACTAAGGTATTTGGGAGCTCCCACAGGGACTGTGGGGTTAGCTGGGTCACCAGTGGGGGGAGAAGGACTGGGACAGAGGCAGCATGGGTTCATGGGGGTGAGGGAGATCCTGTCAAACAAATCTGATTGACTTTTTTGACTGTGTCACTAAGACCGTAGGCAACGGCCAAGCAGTAGACATTCTCTATCTTGATTTCAACAAAGCTTTTGACTCTGTGACCCACAAAAGGTTGATCAGGAAGTTGGTGTATCTTGGGGTTGGGGAAAAGATGGCCAGATGGGTGGAAAACTGGCTGAGGGACAGAACCCAGAGGGTGGTTGTGGGGAGGGAGTTATCTGGCACCAGAGAGGTAACCAGTGGGGTCCCGCAGGGCTCGGTGCTGTGGCCAGTGTTGTTCAGTGTCTTCATCAGTGAACATTGGGGATGGCATTAAGGGCAAAACGTGCCTATTTGCGGATGAAGCAGGAGAGTGGACACAGCTGAAGGGATACAGGGCCTACAAGAATAATAATAATAATTTTATTTTGGTTAAGCACTTTTCAAAATACCAAGGCACTGTACAACAAGGTTAAAACAACAATAATAAAATCAGCAAACACAATGATAAAGTGGTGATCAGCGGATATCTAACACTAATGTCCTCCCTGACTCTCAGCGATCACTCCCCTGTTAGCTACACCTGGTCAAATAAATTAATCAAACAACCACCAAAAACAATCACCAGCAGGGTTCTACCCAGTGGTCACCTTCCTCGACTCAAATCCCACCTCCTCCACCAAGACTGGTCCCCTATCTTCAATGCAACCACGTAAACACTGCCCTTGACCACTTCATAAACATCTTCACTGTGGCCTGTGACACGTATGCTCCTATTAAGAAACGCAATGTCAAATCACTGAGTAACCCTTGGCTCACAGGTGACCTCCTCAGGATGCTAAAAACAAGAGACCACCTATGGGAGCTGGCCAGAAACTCTGGAAGGCAAAACGACATCCAAAACTACAAACGTGCCCGCAATGACTGCACCAAAACCATCCGACAAATGAAGTCCGCCTACTATAAGCATGCCCTCACAAACTCCTGGGGCAATGGTCAGGAATTCTGGAAGAACATAAAGGAACTCGCTGGGAATCCACCCAAAACCCCCCCATCAATACTCAACATCAACGGAACCACAACCCTCAACCCAAAAACCATTGCGGATACCTTTAACAAAGCCTTTACTGACCTCAGCGCTGTCCTACCTCAGGACTGCTTCAAAGATGGTGTAGCCCCCCCCTGTCTGCAATGAACACTACTCCCACCAGCTCCCCCTGCTTTTACTTCAAAGCAGTCAAGGCTCACTAAGTATGCAAATATGTTACCATAGCCCTTGGTAAATCAAGATTCAGTAATGACTCCCTCGATCTCAAAATCCTGTCTCTCACACTTGATGAAGTGCTTAGTCTTCTGACCAGAATTTTCAACCTCTCCCTCAGCCTTAGCCAGTTCCTGGACAGATGGAAATCTGCCACTGTCACCCCAGTCCATAAAAGTGGTGACAAAACTGCCCACGATAACTGCAGACCTATCTCCCTACTACCCCCACTCTCCAAGGCACTAGAACGCATCGTCTCGGACCAGCTCACAGAATACCTGGATACGTACAACATCCTGTGCAAGCAACAACACGGGTTCCGCAAAGGTCACAGCACCTCCACAGCCCTACTTGAATTCACCGGCGCAATCCACAACGCACTTGATTCCGGTGAACTACTAGGCTCAATCTACATTGACTTAATTAAAGCCTTCGACACCATCAATCACCGCCTCCTACTTGTCCAGCTTCAGAACACTGAGCTGTCAACCGACACCATTGGCTGGTTTAAGAGCTACCTTGAAGAACGGTCCCAAACAGTAAGAATCGCTGATACACTCTCGGAGCCTAGACTGGTCCGCTCAGGAGTCCCCCAGGGCTCCATTCTGGGACCCCTCCTCTTCAGCCTATTCTTAAACTCACTACTGGACAGCTGCCCAGAACAAATAATTCTCTACCCCGACGATGCTGTGATCCTCACCTCGGACCCTGATCCAAACCAATTACAAAATAAACTTCAGCGGGCCTTCTCCTCCATCAATCCTGGTTCCTAAATCATAAACTGATTCTCAATCAGAAAAAACAAGTCTATGGTCTTTGCAGCCCCACAACAAAACAAACAACTCCACCTCTCCATTGCAACCGAACAAGGAGCCATCCTAGAGCAAACACAATTGTTCAAGTACCTATCACCGCCATGATCCCCACCTCTCATCGCTGTCCATATTAGCAATGTGGCAGAGTCTGCCAATCTGAGAGTTAGGCATATTATTCGGCACAGGAAACACCTAACTCCCGAAGCACTGTCAGTGGCGTCAAAGCTCCATTGTCAGCATCATAGACTATGGTCTTATCATATATGGGTCTGCAACTACCACTGCTCTCAAACGTATCGCGACCTCCCTGAATAAGGCCTGTCATCTCATCACTGGCTCACATCACCATACTCACACGTGTGTCCTTCATTCCCAATCTGGATGGACAAATGCATAAAATACCAAACCTGCATCACGGCCAAGAAAATCATAATGAGACTTGCCCCACCTGGTGTCTGTGCCCTCCTTAAACCTAGACATAGGAATGTCACTACAAGGAGATCCAATTCCCATCTACTACATATCCCACGATGTCGCACGACCCAAGGACAAAGATCATTTGCCTATCGGGCATCCAAGTGGCTCAACTCTCTTGGCAGCGACATAGTGACCGCTTCAACACTCGACCTTTTCAAGTCCAAGCTGCGCCTCTCACTGCTTGTATCCTGCAATTGCCCATCTTAACATTTCCACTGTTCCAGCTGCACATGCCCCAGCACCCAGCACTTACAATCAGTCTTTGCACCCCTAACACCTTACCTGGCATATTCCCTCGACAAGGCCCCCTGGCTGCACTGTCTCCCACCCTCGCCCACCTCCCCCCCATATCTCCACTCCTGCCCCACCCACCTCCCATACTCCCCCTTACCCCTGCACCTCCTACCCCCTCGATCTCCTACCCTCACTTCTCCCCCATCGCCCCCCTGTCTTGCTCATAGCTCAAGTCTTTGTACTGGTTATTACATGTCTGTAAATCAGTGACTTTATGTTTGTAACTAAAAATGATGACTGTTGCACACACTGATGTGGAACCTTTGTAAAAGAGCCTCTGCTCAAAGGTATTATAATCCTAGATTGAAATAAAAAAATAAAATAGTCTGACGGGTCTATTCAGTCCATCCCGCTAAAGGCCTGATGCCATAAAAAAGTTTTCAACACCTGTTTGAATCCCCCCACAGTCGCGCACTCCCACAGCTGACTGGGTAGAGAATTCAAGAGGGCAGGGTCTACGTACATAAATGCACTGGCCCCAGAAGATTTTGAAGACGCCCTCAGAATCTCCAGCAACCCCTCATCAGCTGAACGGAGCTGTCACTCAGGGCAGTAAGGTACAAGAAGCTCTTTCAAGTAGTCTGGGCCAAGTCCATGTAGGGCTTTATAAGTCAGTAAACCAACTTTAAAGGTGATCCGCCACTGAATCGGCAGCCAGTGCAGATCGCGCAGCACAGGGGTGATATGAGAGGATCGAGAGTCCTCATCAACAATCGCGCTACAGCGTTTTAGCGCTAGCTGCAGGCGGTGGATATCAACCCCAGGTAGCCCTAAGTACAGAGAGTTGCAATAATCAAGGCGCGAGGTCACAAAGGCATGTACCAATGTAGGCAGATCCCCGGATGGAACAAGGTGCTTGATCCTGGTGATGTTCCTAAGATGGTAAAAGGAAGACTTGACGACCGCCGACACCTGAGATCGTAGTGTCAGCCCGTCGTCAAGCACCACCCCCAGGTCTCGCACCTGTTCAGAGGTAAGGATCTGGGAGCTCCCTAGACAAAGTCCAGAGGGCTGACCAACCCTCATCCCCTCTATCCGGCGACCCAAATCCACAACCATCACCTCGATCTGGAAAAGCTGGGGAGGTGGTCCAGGATCTGGCTGCTTGGTTTCAATGCCAAGAAATGCAAAGTTGTGCATATTGGAGCCAGGAGTCCCAGGACAGAGTACTATCTAGGTGGAGTCCAAATATCTGCATCAGAGGAGGAGAAGGACCTGGGAGTGATGATCACTAGTGACCTGAAGCACTCCACGCAGTGCAAGAAAGCAGCAACAAAGGCAAACAAGATGCTGGGATGCATATCTAGGGGGATCAGTAGTAGGAGAGAGGAGGTAATACTGCCCTTGTACAGGTCACTGGTAAGGCCACATCTATAGTATGGAGTTCAGTACTAGTGCCCACACCTCAAAAAGGATATTAACCTGCTGGAGAAGGTGCAGAGGAGGGCTACAAAGATGATAGCAGGTCAGCAGGGTAAGGCATACGAGGAGAGGTTGAGGGCACTGGACATGTACTTCCTGGAAGACAGGAGAGAGAGAGAGATGGGACATGATTGGGACCTTCAAGTACTTGAAAGGGATAAATAAGGTTGATAAGGAGAGTTTCTTTAAGCTGAGTGGCAACCATAACACAATGGGGCACAGTCTTAAGGTGGGAGGTTTAGGAGGGAGGTCAGGAAGCACTTCTTTACAGAGAGGTTGGTGGACACTTAGAATGCGCTGCCGGAAGAGGTAATCTCGTGGAAGACAGTGGGCAGCTTTAAGAGCGGCTGGGATAGGCATGGGGAAAAGTAAGAATCATGGTTAGGGAGAATGGGAGGAATGGGGAGGAGGGAGGGCAGGGACAGTAGCTCAAGCTGTGGACCCTGCAATGAAGCAGACTTGATAGACCAAATGGTCTTCTGCTGTCTTGTTCGTATGTTTGTATGAAATACTGTATTGTGATTTGTTACTGTGTTCATTCATATCTGATTTGTTACTGTGAGAATTCATATCTGATTGGTTACTGTGTTTATTCATACCTGACTGGTGAATGTTTTACTCTCTGTTTTCCTAGTCCCCTACCTTGTTTTCCAAACCCCATAATAATTTTTTCTGGTTATTTATCTGCAGTTGTTGAAGTATTTTCCCTTATTGTGTTAGTATAATATTTGCATGTTTAGAGTGATAAGTGGGGAAGGGATTGTGTTACTAATCTACCTATCACCAAGGGAGGGGTTGTATTAATTTCCTGTGGGGAAGGCACCCTGGCGGTTCAAGCCCTGCCACAAAACACTGCTTTTCAAACTATTAATAAACACATTTTAACTATGGATTACACTTTTTAACGTCAATTGGGACAGCAGGTATTATTACGATTACACGTGCAGCTCATGTTTAAGTGGTATCTTGCTTATCAAGAGAGCTGTAATAATTAAAATTTAGTGGTCCATGCACTGTGAAATGGCTCACATTAAATGGGCTGCTACTCGACAAGGAACACTTGTTGGAGTGGTACGATTGTCAGTGTTCTGGTTTGGTTTAGGTCTCGATTCCTGGCTATCACAACTAGGTGTCTTTGGTGCTGTTTTCTGCTGCTGATTTTGTTCTGGCTCTTTGATGATGCACTGAGAATCATTGATTGATGGGTTTCTTGGGGTTGCTTTTGGAGCTTCACTGCAACTGGTCTTTTTGTCTTTACTGGTGATGTGAGATAAGATTTCAGACCACTTTTTCCTGTCCATTAGAGATGGCGACCAGTAATTTCTGAGGCTGGTCTTGCATCTATGCCCTGTGACTGACATGACCAGCCTCAGACAAAATCTGTACTGCTGTATTGCGAATACAGTGGTTCGTATAGCGGACACCGAGTTCGGCATCTGTAGAAATTTGGACCATCATATCGCCCAGATAAGTATGACCCATTGGCTGTTGGCTGTACCAGTACTCTTTTATTTATTTATTGCGCTAACACATGTTGAGGGAATCTCAAAGGGTGCAAATAGAAGGCAGGTGTGTTAGGTGGGCATCTAGCTATGTATTCTTTAAGTAGAGCTACTAAACTGTTGGGTGAGTTTGGCTGGGAGTATAACACATATCTAAATACTTGTTTGTTGGCTTCATTTACAGAGCTGTGATTTTTTTTGTAGCCTCATTAAAAACAATGGCTGTATATTCCTGTCTATCGTCCTCTTTCTGAACTGAGAAAGAATTCTGTTTCAATTGTCTGAGCCTCTCTCTGCCTTGTCTAGCAAGCCCAAGTTGCATTTCGAACCATAATCTACGTACAAGCCCGTATGCAGATTCAGGATTTAGTTTTGGGCAACTTCTGAGTCAGTCAGTGTCTGCTTGGGATATACAAGGGTGGTGACTGGCTACATCTCGACCTGCTCGTCTGTACTGTTTAAGCACAGCCACGAAAACATTATTCGTGACCTTAAATTCTGGGTCACATGCAATGTTAATATTTCTTTTGACCTCCACACTATTGAAATAATTAAGTCCTGCCCGAATTCCAATAAAAGAGCTTATACTATATTCTTTCCCATCTTCAGTTCTAACTGCCCCATAAACTCTCCTGAGTATTGCAGCTAGGCTAGAAATCGGAATGGTGCCCATGTCCATGGAAAGACTGTTAGCTGTCAGCCAATCGGAAAATACATTGCAGGCCCATCCTATATTTTTATGTGTGTTCATCTCGCATTTTTAGTGTTCCAGCTCATCTAGCTCGTCACTTGCTAGAACCGCATGTCTGCTACTAGTTATTTCTTTAGTAGGGTCCTGTCTACTTTTGTCAACATGTTTCTTTTTTCTTTCTTTTTCAGACATACAGGACCAGCTACTGGAGGACTCCATGGAGTCATACCTGTGAGAAGATCAGGACAATTTTTCTCGACATCAGGAGCGGGATTGCAGGACTTTTGACTGCACTTGTTGTCTACCCGTGCCACGATCCCCATTATTCCACAGATGGAAACGGTAACATCACAGTTATGCATTTCATACATTTTCAGGACATCATGATGATTGTGACTGATTCGTGCGATTTTCAGATTTGCACTTGGTGGGTGGGTGGGGGAAAACATGTGCTGTCTGTTATATACTGTAGATGTGGTTCGCGATTTCACAGTGGTTCTGTAAAATATTGCAAGCCAGAGCGGGCATTACTGGGGAATTAATACCATCCTCAACTTTGGTCACGTGTGGTAATTTGCCCAATTGTTTTGCAGTATTTCACTCTAACATTAATTGCCATATTACAAAGTAAAATAAAGGCATAACCGACTGCGGCTTTCTCCTCTGTAGAAAGTGCAGTCGTTCTACTGCATGCGCACAACATATCGCTCCAACGTCTCGCCGGCCACGCTGCCTGGTCTGCCCCCAACATCATTCTTAAATTACACAAAAAAATGCAGTAAAATTAAAAGAAAGCCATAACTATAATCTACTTTCTGTCTCTTAGGCAGCGCGATCATTCTGGCTTGTGTCCACAACAGCGCCATTCTCTGCTCCACCCACTGAATAGCTGTGGAGCCCCATTCCTTAGCACTAACATCACTGACAGCCGAGCTGTTAACACAATAACAAAATAATGAGTTATACTACATGGGGAGACTTGAAGGGGCCAGCATTAGGTCACTGACAATGTGACACACAGCCAGACACAGACCTGTGGGGAGGAAACAAGACCTTTTGAAAGAGAAGGCATTATGAGAAGGTATTATGTACTGCCAGTGCCACCTAGTGGACAAAGTAGAAACGGTGGACTTTTTTTTTTTTTAAAACATGTCGCACACAGAAAAATTAAGTACAAACATATCTTAAAAATGTTTTTTTAATCTTCTTTTTAATTTCTGCAAATGAACCATTATATAATAATAGCGAGGCACTCCAAGGAGTGTTATTGTGTAGTAATGTCACTTCTCAGGTGTTGATCACACTCAGTCTGCAGTCTCGTGCTTCAGCCACCCAAAGTATGATGTTACTACATAATAATACACACTCTGTCATGCCTTACTGCTTAAATGACACTCCTCACTCCACTCAACATCGACCCACCCAACAAAAGAATACAAAAACTGTGTTGGAGGGATGGACAGTGACTGACACAGACCCGCCTTTTGCCACCTTGGCCAGCCACCCAGATGACATCGAAATCCTCTCAAAATCAAGAAGGCTGGTAAGCAGCTCCACATTACATTATGTCAAAATGCTGGGGGAAAAAAATAATGAAAATTGATCGAGGGAAGTGGAGGTGGCCAGGAGTTGTGGTAGCTGATGCAATAAGTTCATTGGACTTCAGGAAAAAACATGCCTAAGGGAAGTAGGTGGGGAAAAAAACACTGGAGGCAGAATGACAGAAGGGCCTGCCACCACCCACATCTATGGGCAGTCCAAAGAGTGGGACCCCAATTGTCCATGACTCAGTGATCCTGTTCTTCGTCTTGGAGCATGCTGAAAGAGGAGCAGCTGGAAAATGGGTATGTCAGTGGGCACAGAGTTATGCCTTGAGATATTGCAGCAACTAGGAGGAGATGCTGGATGGGAACTTGGGCCCATAAAGAGACAGACACAATGGTAATACAGTCATTAAAAAAACTCTTGTCAGCTGCTTCCAAGCCCTAATGCCCTCAAAGGTCTAAGTAGAAGTTATGTGTTCTGTTCCAAGTAATCCCTGGCATCTAGCGGCTCCCTCTCCCTTTCCTCTACTTGCAGCACAGTGCAATATCCAAATTCTGCTGCAGCAGGTAGCTTACAATGAGGTACCTGTGGTAGGAGGCAGAAAAGTGAGGTACAAGAGCATGTAATGTGGGGTTACCATGTGTTAGTGGTGCCAGAGTGGTGCCAGAGGAGCTTTTGATAGAGAGAGGGGAAGAAGGTAAGTCTGTGTGTGGAGGGTATGGAACATGTTATAGGGCAGCAAGGAGGTAAATAGGAGCGTCAGCAAATTCTGGGCACAGGAGTTGGTGCTGGGGATAGGGCAGATAATTGAGGGAGGGGATGGGGAGCTGAATGGCAAAGGTGGGGGCAAGGGAGCTGGTACTGGTAAGGGGCAGTTAATAGACAGGGGTCCGGAGATGTGTGAGGGGAAGAGGTTATGGGGTATACATGTGCAGACTGGGGAGCTGGCAATGGAAAGAGGGGTTGGGGTAATGTATGTGTTTGTATCTATATCCCTATTCAGGTTACTGCATTAGCAGCCATTTTGGCTCTCACCAGAGTTTGTTGTAATAGGGGACCAAATGTCTGGGCAGACTGGGTGGACCAAGCAATCCTCTTCTGCCACAAATTCTATGTTTTTTTATTTAAATACTTTATTATGAAATCAGTTATTACAGCCTACAAATGTCTTACAGCTGTTCATTCTGTTGTGCAGCAGCAATTACATAGATCTACCTTTTTTTAATATAATAATAAAAAAAGCCTTAGAACTATGCAAGCTAGGAAACTGAAAATGAATTACCAAAAACATAGAAAAAATATGGAGGTATTAAATTTGGACATTATTTGACCAAGACATGACAGGCATGCGTCTTATCCACTGAGGGGGCTGAACATCGGTGCTGTTTTGCTTACCATTAGTCCCAGGTTATCTAGGACGTGGAAAACCAAGTCCTCTGGCCTGTTTCTCCATTGGCTTAATGTGTATAACGGTGCTAATTGTCCCACAGGAAATGGGAAACTGTACTATGGGGGGCAGGCATCCAGGCCGGAGACCCACCCTTCCAGTCATCTGATTTTTCCAGCTGCACTTCAGGGCCACTCTGTGGTTCTGAAATGTCTCTTTCTATCTGGGTCATCTCTCATCTGGTCCAGTGATCAGTATATTTTCCTCCCAATCCTGCACTTCAGATGTAATGCGCTCCATGTTAGCTACTCCCTGCATTAGTCCTCTCTTGAACTGTAGGCGGCGCCATCTGCAGCCATTTATGTATCATTGCTTTTGCTGCTGCTGCTACACAAATATGCCACGCCTGCTTTCCATTTATGTTTTTAGGTTTAAGTCCAAGGAACCGGTTACTGCAGGTCAGGGAGGCCATACAGTTAAATATCTCATGTATATTTTTCTACCCCCTCCCAGTAGGGTTTGAGTGCCAGGTATCTCCAGAATGTGTGGGTCTGTGTTCCCCATGTTTTCCCTGCATTTCCTCCCAACAGACTGACCCAAAAATGGGGTCCCATTTTGTTTTAATAACAGGAGTTATAAAATATCTCATTTTTACTTTCCAAAATAATTCCTGCCATTTAACGTACTAACATACTAAAAGCCAGCAGAATAGGCCAAATGGTCTGTCTTGTCTGCTCGAAAGCCAGCAACCTAATGGCTGCTCACCTTACCATCCCCCCCAAACCCCAAGAGGGTCTTCATTTGTTTCAATTTCCCCTTGTACCTATCCCGCCCTTTCTTGAAGCCATCCACTGTACCCTCTTCCACCAGTCTCCCAGGCAGTGCATTCCACGGCTCCACCACCCTCTCAGTGAAAACATGCCTCCTCACTTTCCCCCCTATAATTTCCCCCCTCCAGCTTCCACTCATGGCCCCTGGTTGTTCCTCCCTTCTTTAACCTAAACAGCTCCTTTGTTCCACTCCTGGTTATTCCTTTTACATACTTGAAAACTTCTATCATGTCTCCCCATCCCTCCTCTTCTCCAGTGAGAAAAGCCCAAGCTTTTCCAACCTCTCCTCATAAAGCCTCCCCTCCATGCCCTGAATCATCTTGGTCGCTTTCCTCTGAACCCTCTCCAGTAGTACTATATTGTTCTTCAGATGAGGTCTCCAGAACTGTACACAGTACTCAAGCTGTGGCCTGACCAAGGCATTATACAGAGGGAGGATCACCTCCCTTCTTCTCGACGTAATACCCCTGGCTATGCAGCCCAGTAACCTGTTTGCTTTGGCTGCTGTTTTCTACAATTTTCAGAGTTATTTAGGGGAAGAGGATGTGCAGAAGGAACTATTCCAGATCTATCCACAGTCTTTACGTGTGAGTTCAGCGCCTGCTTCCATTTGCTTTAAGGGCAAGTTCAGCACCTGCTTCCATGTGCCATTTGTCAATAATGTGATTGGCGGCCATCATCCTTTCCTGCCCCAAGCGTTGATACATAAGGGATATTACACATTTTTGTTGTAATGTTTGTGCTAATTGAATAAAAGAGATTTTAACTTTCTCCTGATTATGTCTTGAGTTCTTTCCGTAATTGTTGTGAGATAAAATCTCTAATTTGAAAATACTGAAACCTGTCCATGTTTCCAAGAAAAATTTCATTTTTAGTTCTTCGTATGGTTTCACTATTGTACCTTGTATGCATTGTTCAGTGCATGACAAACCTGCTTTTACCTATTTGTGGCACCATGGATCAGTATGGCCTGGTGGAAAAGCCCTGTCCCACACCAGCCAGCGGAACTGCCACTGATACAATGAAACTTTCATTTTTTTTTTTCCCATGTCTTCAAAGTAACTCCTGTGGGGTATGCCTGTTTGATGGTAACATCAACACAGCGACATACCTAGCTGTCGGCAAAATTGACAGGTTGCCGACAGCTGCATCACTGTTCAGTGTGCCCGAGACGAGGCACACGATCTCCCAGTCCTGCCCCTCCCGAGTCAACTCGACTGGAGTTGACAATCTATAGTACCGGGGGAAGAACACCCCCCCCCCCATAGCTCCACTAGGGGACCCATCAAAAGATGCGGAGCAGCAACAGAAATGAACCCCAACACAGGGGCAAACTCTACAGTGCAAACAAAACCACAATCAAAAATAGTACCTGGGAATCAAACCCAGCTTCTCACAGGTACCAGCTGTAACCACTACGCTGAGCCGGCAGCTTGGTTTGCAGCCAACAGTGGCTGCACTATATTTTGCATCTCCTTGCTCTTTTTCACCCTCATTCCTTTCACCCCCTTGCTTTTATTCTTATCTCACTCTTCTGTCAGGCACTCAAGTTGAATTGCTCAATTTGAGTTGCCCATATCATGGGTTACCCCCGAATAAGGATCTGAGGATCCGAAGTGGAGTTTGTCCATCTCATTTTACCAGTGAGCCAGCACTTTGTATTGGCGGCTGGCCCGTGGCATTTTTTCAGCACAGTCTGCTCCTATGGGAGTATGCTGGGCTCTGAGAACCTTGCTCACTACAGGGGTCCTTTTGAAATGTACTACAGTCGGAGACCCTCTTTAAACTCAAACAGCCTTTGGGAAAATACTGTAACCTTTTCTGATCATCTGCAAAGAATGTGTCAGAAATATTTCCCAATTATTATATGTTACAGGCATGCCCCATGAACAATATGCCACATCTGTGTCAGAGAACTGTTTAAGTCTTTTTCTGTCTATCATTTTTCTATGTTTCTATGAGCCTGAACTGCGTGCCGTACTGTGGGTGTAGCTAGGTCAGCACAACTAGACCAGCAGAGAGCACAGATGTGTTACCAACCCAACCCACTGCTCAGAGCCCTCTTACTTTTGTATACACTAGTGTTCAGTAAGGACAGTGACACCCCAGCATGGGGCTGAGTGAGGTATGGAGTAGAACAGGAAAACCTGAATATATAAAGACTTGAACAAAGACACTGGGGTGGGTGTGTGTGTGTGTGTAAGGAAGCTGTTCAATCAATGTGCAAAATGTTAAAAATACTTTATGGTGAAGAGGTGATGATAAACTCAAACTTAGCGTGCAGGACCAGGAACATTGAGTTAAAAAAAAAATAATGCAAATGCCAAGGCAAATGACCGGAGAGCACGCTTCCTTCCATGGAAAATAAGTGATTGGCACAGGGCACCTGCTGTGGCTGTCTTGGCACACCACCTGAGATCAGTCATGCAGAATTATAAAAAAGAAATTATATGGACTAACTAAGCTAAGCATGTAAACTACACATTGTAATGAGAAACATGGCCTACCTGGGAACTGAAACCAGGTCCTCACAAAACTGTCTCCACTTTACCAGTATTAACATGCAAACTGGCATGCCTGAGCCTCCCACAGTCACATTCTTTCTCAAACTTGTAAATCTGGTAGCTGGGAACATTTCGTATGGAAGGAACTGATGATGCAGTATTAGCCACCCAGAGGAAGAAAATCATCTTCAGTGATGACAGAGGTGGCTGGCAGCACACACGTGTCTCTAACCTTTAAAAAAGAAACTCGGACGAGGCTAATACTGTGTAATACACTTTTGGGATAGCGGGCCAGCTCGGAATGATCCACTTGGAAATAAGTATTTGAACCTGTCAAACACAGAGATTGTGTTTAAACATGCGTACCTTTGAGACCGCTGTTACCTTGATAAAGTGACTTGTATCATGAAATGTTATTTTAGCCAGCATGAGGGTAGCATTCACAGTAAAAATGATTTTGAATTATATATGTGTATGCTTTAGGAGTTGAGTCATTTCTGTTTTTGGTTCTGCTGTCTTATTTGCCAATGAGGCACTCCACTGACAATACTGATTTTTTCTCCTTCAGGAAAGTGTGCATACGGGGACAAACCACCCCAGTTCCTGTGGTATGAGCTACTGCCACATATTTGAAGTACAATTTGTAATGAGAAATCAGTAATGAGATCTAACTGGAAATTGTTGTTTTCTTAGTACAAGTTATTGAAACTGTGACCCTGGGTTATTTTAATTTACTGTCACTCTCTAATTTTATTAGGATAGGTATAGCAGCTTTAGCTACCCATTTCAGCTGAAAGGTTTTAATTTCTTATAGAGTAGAACTTACTATTTCCAGTCAAGCCAAGAGGGGTAGGAGCACAAGTCAGGGACTGGTGTGCCTCAATGCCAGGAGTCTGGTTAATAAACTTAGTGAGCTACAGGCAATGGTGCCAGATTCTGGGCTGGATCTTGTGGCCGTTACAGAAACTTGGGCCACTGAGAACAATGACTGGGACCTGGAAATTCCTGGATACACCTTATATAGGTGTGATAGAGGGATGGGTATAGGTGATGGGGTGGCCAATGATATAATGGAAAGAACTGAGGCAGTAGAAGACGCATTCATTGGAGGGAATGGGGAGATAGAATCACTGTGGGTATAGCTCACAAAGTTATCAGGTAGGAAACTTTGAAAGGGGGTGGTTTACAGGCCACCAGGGTAATGAAAGGAGAGTGATAAGGAAGCAGGAGCAGAAGTAGGGAAGGGTGTAGTGAAGCGGGAGGTTGTAATACAGTATTAGGAGATCTCAACCTGCCAGATATCGACTGGGATATCCTAGAAGCCAGGCCGTATTTGATACACTTCAGGATCGCATGCTGGTGCGGGTCACTAGATAGTCCACAGTGTTCGATGTGGTACTCACTGACGGAAACAGTGGGCAGAATGCAGGTTGGGGAACCACTGCGGTCCAGCAACCATGATACTATATGGTTTGAGTTGGCCCTGGGCACCAGTAAGCCCTTGTCTAAGGTTGAAGTGCTAGACTTCAGAAGGGCAAATTTCAGCCAAATAAGTCGCTTAGTCCTGGGCAGGTTAGCTGCAGTAGTCAGCATCAGGGGAGTGGAGGAAAGATGGGAGTTATAAAAGGGTCCATTCTTGAGGCAGCGGAAGCATGCACGAGAACAGTTATCAAGAGGAACAAGTACTGGAGACCGATTTTGGTTCCCTGAAAAGGTCAGGGAGGCAGTCGGGGCCAAGACAGGAGTTAAGTTTCCGATGTACATGTAACAGATGAATTATTGTTATCTCTAGACTATCTTTACAAAATAGGTTGATTCTATGTACGTATGTTTGTTTTTTTTGGTTTTATTATGAATTTGTTATGCCTTATGTGTAACATTGTTGCGTTATTGTCATCAGACAGGTACGCCTTGAAAAGAGGTCTGTAAGGCCCTAATGGTGTTGTGAAATTGTACTATCACTTATTCTGTATAAATAATTTTTAAAAAAAATTTAGATAGCTTTATCTGTATTTCAAAACATACACGTGAAGCACAGAAAAAGAATACAGTGACATCATTGGCCAGGTAATCCATTCTGTATAAATCTTTTTACTACTACTAAAAGGAAGGCCTTTATAAGGTACATAGAAAAGCAGGGGGATGAAGAATGGGACAAATATCAGGAAAAAACTGGAGAGGCCAAGAAGGCAGTCAAGTCTGCAAAGGTAGACACAGAAATGTGCATTTTGGAGGTGGTCAAGGGAAGGGGGAAAATAGTTTTTTAGATATATGAGAAAAAAGAAAGATGGAGGGGGGTAGGGAAATGGAGGAGGATGGGCAGAAAGCAGCTATGCTGAATGACTACTTTGGCTCGGTATTCACTAAGGAAAACAGCAGACCCTTGCCAGAGAGCAGCAAAAAGGCAGCTGATAGAGGGGTCCAGGAAATGAGGCTACAGACATTTATCAGCGTAAGAGTCAGAAAAGGGTTAGCAGACCTGAAGGTAAACAAGGCCCCAGGGTCGGATGAGATGCATCCAAGTGTGTTAAGAAAACTGGCATTAGTGTTAGCCAAACCCCTGGCAGGGCTATTCAGTAGCCGCATGCAGCAAAAGGTGGTTCCGAAGGACTGTAGGATGGCAGATTGAGTTGTACTGCACAAGGGAGTGGACAAGGAGCAGATGGGGAAACTGTAGACCTCCATGAGAGGGAAATTGATGGAGACACTAGTCAGAGAGGACCGAGTGGAATACCTGGAGAAAAGCGGGCTTCAGGATAGTAAGCAGCATGGATTCATGGTAGGGAGGTCTTGTCAAACCAACCTGATAGTATTGTTTGACTGGACAACCAGGGCAGTTGATAAGGGGCGCACAGTAGACTTACTGTAGTTTGACTTCAGCAAGGCATTTGATTTGTTGCCACACAAAAGGCTGCTGAAGAAAATGGGGGATCTGGGAACAGCTAAGGAAATAGTAAAGTGGGTAGGGAGTTGGTTGGATGGGAGGCAGCAGAGAGTTGTGGTGACTGGAGTCAGATCAGTGGATAGAGAGGTCACCAAACAGAATACCACAGGGATCTTTTCTGGATTAAGTCCTCTTCAATATGTTTATTGGCAACATAGGAAAGGGAATCCGGGGGAAGGTGGTGTCTGTTTCAAAATACCACTAAACTCTGTGGTACAGTTAACAATGTGGAGAAGATAAGGGATTTGCAAAGAGACCTGCAAAGGCTGGAAAATGGGTCCAGTGTCTGGCAGCTGAAATTCAGTGCCAAGAAGTACAGTTATGCACTTCCGGGAACAAAAGAAAACAGAACAGAGTACTGGATTGGAAGGGTTAAGCTGGACACAAAATCAGAGGAGAGGAACCTAGGAGTCGTCATTGGTAACCCCCTTAAACTGACCAGTCAATGTAAAAAGGCCTTCAGCAAGGCTAATAGGATGCTAGGGTGCATCAGGAGAGGATTCAACAGAACAAAGCAGGAGGTACTGTTACCACTGTATAAGTTGCTGGTGAGGCCAAACCTGGAGTTCTGTGCCCAGTTCTTGAGTTCCTACCTAAAATAGGACAGGGGCAGGCTAGAGAAGGTACAACGTAGGATGATCAGGATGATTCAGGGCAAGGAGGGCAGATCCTGTGAGGACTAGCTAAAGGTGCTGAATGTGTAATCACTCAAAACCAGACAAGGGGGGATATGATGGAGACCTTCAGGTTCCTGAAAGGAATTAACAAGGTGAAGTGCGAGGAAATATTAATCAGGAACAGAGAAGCTCAGGGTCACAACTGGAGATTAAAGGGGAGGAAGGCGGAAGAAGGATGTGAGTAAATATTATTTTCCATCAAAAATGGAGAAGTCACAGAATGATCTGTCACAGAGATGATGGATAACAAAAAGATGAACAACTTCAAACACAGCTGGGACAGAGTCATGGGTGTAGTAGCTACTCAGTGGAAACAGGGAGGTGGAGAAACGGAACAAAAGGGGGAATAGTGTTAACTGAAGACCCCACAGAGACAATAGGTCCCAGGGTGTGCTAGGATAATATGGGCAGGCTGTTTTGCCATAGAGGTTTTTCTCACCAGGGTCACATATGGGCAGGCTCTCAGCCCTGTCCCCATCTCCTCTGAGCTGGCACCCACCATACCGGACCGCCATGCCCGAGGTCTCCCATGGATTTCCCCCTGTGATGGGGCCAGGAATGGGAGGGGAGGGCCATCCTTCCCCCAGCCAGTGACACACATCCAGATGGGGCAGGTGACCATTTGACGGTGCAGGGTGGAGATAGGCAGGCAGGGCTTCATATAGGCCACACCAACCATGTTCTGCTTTTCTCCCCTTAGCTCCCTTGCTGTGGCAGCACATAGGCATGAATGTGGAGGTGCACATGCCTGTGGAACCACAGCCCTTCCATTTGTGTTGCTCAGAACTGCTGGCGCTACCCCCAGACCTCCACCTGGAGGCAGCCATGGGCCAAGATGGCAAGCCACCCCACCCCGGGAGTGGAGAGCTGCCTCCACATGCTCAATCCTCTCCCTTTCTGGTGACCTGACCTCTTTCCCGAACCCGGGTCACTGACGTGGGAAAAGGTAAGGCACAGAGCATTTCAGCCATCCTTGCCACCAGGTCGGCTTCCATTCGTCTTTTTCTGCCATCATCATCTATGTTTCTGTGTTTTTAAAACTTGGTTGAAGCCAAACTAAAATGGTCTTATATGACACATTCTGTGTGCTACATTGTTTAGCTGGTCAGATCTGCAAGTCACAAGTCCATCACAAGGTCTGATTGCAGTGAAGTACAAGTGCAAAATCTGTCTTAAGTTCCAGACTGCCAGTATTGTCTATGGGGGGGCTTTGGCGTGATGGCAGTCTTGGTATAGTAAGGACAGACCATTCAAAATGCCAGCCCATGCCTAGATGTGTGTAGCTCTGAATATATGTGTGTGTGTGTGTCTCTGTACTTATATTGTATGTAGAACACAGTGTTGCCACATGTGCATGACTACGCATGCAGTAAGGCATGACAGGGTTTGTGATTATGGGTCAGTAATCTCATACCTCTGAAGGATTTTAGTCACGTGGTAATCACACATCCTGAAGTGCCTTATCGCACTTATAAACTGTGTCCTACACAACACATTGAAAAAACAGAGCTTTAAAGTAAAAAATATTACTTTTCCCCATGTTCTTTCAAAAATAGTGCCTTTATTGCTGTGTACGTCTCCCTTTCTGTTCCTCTGATTCACATTCTGACGCAGGCTACGGCACACATGCCACCCGGTGCTGACACTTCTCATGCTATCATGATGCTGCTGTCTGAACATGAGTGGCATACAAAACATCAACAATCAAGGTAGGAACGGCACCAGGACAGGTGGGTGTGTGTGTGTGTGTGTGTGTGTGTGTGTGTGTGTGTGTGTGTGTTTTATGAGAATCAGTGTGTGTGTGTGTCTGTGAGTATCCATAAAAACACAGAAATTTCCGGCAGATAAGGACCGCTTGGACCATCTAGTCTGCCAACCATATCACCACAGATCCTGTTTGATCTCCAGCCCATTGTTAACCCCACCCTTCTTTCCCCTAAGATTCCTTTGTGCCTATTCCATGCATTCCTGAACCCCATCACTGTTTTTGCCCCAAACACTTCAGCTGAGAGGCTGTTCCAGGAATCGATCACTATTTCTGTGCAGAAGTGCTTCCTCACTTCTCTCCTGATTTTCCCCCACTTCAGCTTCATGTCATATTTCCTTATTCCTAAGCACCTTTTTTTCCTGAAAAACACTTCTCTCCTGTACCTTATTTACCCCCTTGAGATATTTAAAGGTCTCCATCATATGTCCCTCCACTCTTCCAAGGGTCCCTCCCCATAGGGCTTCTGATATAGACCACGCTATAGACCATGCACCATCTTAGTTGCCCTTCTCTGGACTGTCTCCGCTCTATGTCCTTCCAGAGATGTGGTCTGCAGAACTGAACACCGTTCTGTGGATGAGGCAACACCACCTCCCTCATCCTACTGGTGATACTCCTCCGTATGCACCCTAACAAGCCTCCCAACTCAGGTTGTGCTTACCTTGCTTGCCTCCCGCTGCCCCGATCAGCTCATCGCCGCCCTTCCCAGGTCCTCTTGTGGCCTCTGAAGTCTCTGTCTGGCCCCAGTTATGTGTTTCCCTTTAGAATGTGGCTGGAGGAGTAAAGCTGTGGAACCGCCGTGTCACCGCACTGTGAGAATGGGAGCCAGCGGTCTGTGCATGCCCAGTAGCGCAGTTCCGTTTTTTCACCACTTCTGTGGCTCAACAAAGGCCCCCTCCATGCTTCCGACCCCCAGAATTTGCTAGTTGGGGTCCAGAGACAGGAGAGAGTTGGATGAGGAGCCACAAAAGTAATAATAGCACCAATGAGCGCTATGGAACTGTTCATAAATATGAATGAACCACCTATGGATATTAATGAGAAAGCCTGCCTGCTGCCTGGGGGACCGTGTAAATCAGAAGCAGGGACAGGCAGTAGAAAGGGTTCTGGTTTATATTTTTGCAGCCGGGTGATAGGGCAGAGGGGACACTAAAGGACTGTAGAGCTATAAATAAATAAAAATGTTTTTGCTGGCTGCACGAGCACCTTAAAGTTGGGGCACAGAATGGACTGTATATGAATTGTCTTATCAGCAGCCATGTTGTCAACCTTTAACCTCAGTCCCAGCCAGTCGAAATGCAGAATTTTGCTTACTGCAAAAGCAGTTTTGGGAGGAATGGATAGACATTTCTTGGCACTCAACAAGCAACCAATAGGGCATCAAGTGAGCCCAATGAATATTAATTTTTTCCATTTGACAATTGCTCAGCCAATCAGGAAAGGGGAATGGAAAAGCGATGTAAGGGGCTATTTGCCCACCATTGGGGGATTCCTGAGTCAAGAGTAGGAGAGACTGCTGTTGGGCTTATTGGCCCTTAAGGCCTGTCTGTTTGCCCAACGGCCTTGCCTGGCCCCAGGATTGGATAAGCTGCAGGGAAAGTAACCTCAGGGAGAACAACTAAGTTGTATGGTGGATTCCCTGGGAGAGATTTGAATCTGTTACTGCATTTGGGAACTTGGTGAGTTGCAGCCTGAAAAGATAAACTGCCAGCCTGAAACAGAGAGTTTGGGGTTTGCAGCTTGGAAGCAGAGACTGTACAGTCGCAGCCTTATAATCAGACATTCTCTCCAACAGAGCATATAGCAGCTTATACCCTGTGTTCCCCTTTCGGTGGGGTGAGTACTTTTGAGACTGTTTTTTCTGCAAGCCAGAGATCTGTGTGTGCTGGAGCTAGAGATTGGGCAAAAGCCCAACTACTTTTCTGCAGCAGAGAAAAGTGTGGGTCAGGCAACCCGTCTGGGGAACCACCCACCTGCCCTGTCCCCAGACCAAAGAGGAGACCACTGGAGAAGAAGACATCGAGAGGCCTGCCAGGTGAACACTGCATGCAAAGGCCCCAGGGGCAAAGATTGGAAAGGCCTGGCAGGTGAAGACCAGCATTCTTCATTTCTTGTGTCAGATGCTGCTGTGGTGCACCAACAACCCCTGATATCAGCATGGTCCTGTGGGAACAGAAGTGTCTGCAACCCCCTTCAAATCTGCAAACTGTGAGTACCCCTGGGCTACGGTTCAGGGGGGTCTTTTATTTAGCTAGCTAGCTAGTCAGAACAACCAGAGTGGTTTAAGTTCTGGGCAGGGCTGTGTTCAAGTTCAAAGCTGAGCCCAGGCAGAAAAGTTACATTTTTTGCATCTGTTTAAAATTACTGGGCCCTGACAAAAGTTTGTTCTCCTAGTTAAGATTGTTTAATTCCATCACATCCCAGCCTCTTGGAACCATCTCCCCAGTGTGATACTCACCACTACAAACTGAACTGGTTACTAAATGGCCGTGGGGGAAAGCTGGCTGCACCCACAGGGGGAAGTGTGGGAGATAGTGGGTGGTATAATTGTTACCATTTACTGCTGTACTATTTTTCCACTGTTTACCCCCTCCCTATAATAAATGGACAAGTTGGTTTATGGTACAAGTTAGTATTGCTGGTTATTTGAAAGTGTATGCATGTACTGTGTAGGGAAGGTACTGAAGGGGGCAGTTACTGTATTTTCCTGGGGGTGGTAACCTGCAGTTTATCCGCAGGTATCTTCAATCACTAAACTAGGCAGAGGCACTGTGTGCATTTATTGTTCCATATCCATTTGTCCTCCAGAGAATCTAGGCCGTCCCCCTGAAGGTGTGTCCAGGGGAGACCGAGGGCCCCTGAACAGCCAAGGTGAATCCAAAAGGAGCTGTTACACTAGTCCCCCCCCCACCCCCAACGGCCTTGTTGCACTGCCTTGCCGCCTTTAGGTCATCAGATATGATTACCCCTAGGTCTCTTTCCTGCTTGGTGGTCATCAGTACCACTCCACCCATTTTGGACTCTGTCCATGGGTTTTTTATGCCCTAAGTGCATTATTTTGCTCTTTTTCACATTGAAACTCAGCTGCCATACCCTTGACCACTCCTCTAGTTTTCTCAGGTCCCCGCTCATCCTTTCCACCCTGTTGCAGATATTGGTGTCATCCGCAAAGAGGCAGACATTCCCGTCCAGCTTCTCTGCAGTGTCACTTATAAAGACATTAAAGAGGACCAGTCCCAGCACTGATCCCTGAGGCATTCAGCTAGTCACCCTCCCTTCCTCGGAGTGAACTCAGGTTCTGACCACCTTCTGCTACCTATCCCACAACCAATTTCTTACCCAGTTTGCCACCTTTTGACTCACTCCTAAGCTACCCAGCTTGCTTACTAGTCTAGTCTCCTGTGTACAACATTGTCGAAAGTCTTACTAAAGTCTAGGTAGGCTATGCTCACTGCTCCGCCCTTATCTAGTTCCTTGCTCACTCAAGTCAAAGAAATCTATCAGATTCGTTTGACATAAACTCCACCCCACCCCCAATGAATCCATGCTGCCTCAGGTCTGGTAAATGAGTGTTTCTGTATCTCAGTATTTGTGTTTGTGTGTGTGAGTATCCATGTGTGTGTGTTTCTATGTGTGTGTGTCTACCTGGGTGAATCATAGCACCCATTCTGAAAAAAAGGAACATGAATAATTTGTGAACATCAGCTCATTAAAGTTAATAAACTGCCCTTCAGCTCAGTTCATGAATCGCATTCATGAACTGTCCATCAACTCAGAGCTCATGAACTTGCTAAACCTTTGATGGACCATGATGAACCGAGACAAAAATCAGTTTGCATAACTAATTTGCATATTGGAAGTCCATCGTTTGCTACATTAAGTGATATAAATGAATGCAAAATAAGAGCTCTTTCCATTTAGGAGTGGAACTGTATTTTCTTTATGGCAATTAACTCTTTGAGCAAACAAAAGGATTGATATTAAACTTCCTACAGTGTAAATGTACTGTCTAAAACTAATTAGTTTTTAAAAGTAGTCAACCATTACCTGTTATATCAGAGATACTTTTTTTGTTTCCCTTTGTTTAATTAAAAGATTGTTTACCTGATGTTAGTAAGTGTGATCTGTAGGACACCACTCTGCATGGCAAGTGACACATCTTTCTCTATTCACTGCCCCCACCCCCACCCCCTGCTACATTATCAGCATTTTGACCTTTCTAACTCTGGCATCACTGCTGCTTAGGAACCGCCACTCAGTGGCTGCCAGGTCAGTCAGCTGTGATGTCACTGCCAGTGAGTTCTGAATGCTGATGATGTAGTTTTGGGACAGAGATAAGTATCTCAGCTGCCAGGCTGAGAGCTGTTCCACACATCCAGCACAATATCACCACACAGAAAACGTTCTAATGAGCAAAAGGAAAAAGAAAAATACTTCAGAAATAAACTACGACTGACTACCTCTTAAAATTTGTAATATTGTCCTGTCTGCATGTTTTGGCTCGACTAGCTGTTTAAAAGAGTTTCAGATGTGCTGATATAAATAGCAATTGGGCCTTTCTAGTTATGAACTGCAGGCAAGCAGTGGTTCTGTTTGAAAGAGCATCAACAAAAAAAAAGTATAAGTTACTAATTCTAAAATGCATAATAAAAGACCGTCATTAGAAAATGCTGAGTCGGCTAAAATAATTCAGTTGCCATGGTAACTGCTTATGTTGCTTAATGAAACTACTGAGGGTTGAATAGAAACATAGAAGTTGTCAGCAGATAAGGACCTCTTGGCCCACCTAGTCTTCCCTATTTTCCCTACCAGCAGTGCCACCACAAACCTTACTTATTCCATCTCTGGTCCTTCCTCCCATTGCTTTATTTCTAAGGTCCCCTTGTATCCATCCCATGCATGTTTGAATCCTTTTACCACCTCCACTGGGAGGCTGTTCCAGGGTCACAGAATGGGTAATAGAAACAGAAACAAAGACAGCAGAAAAAGACCTAAGATTTGCCTGTAATTCTGTACCTGGGGCAAAATTCTTATTAGAATAGGCCCTTCATGTTAAAACAGAGTTGCCTTATGAATTATTTATTTATTTTGTTTTTGTTTACCACGTGAGTACCGTAGCCAAAATGGTACTATTTTCAGGCACGGCCCGGGAGGTTACAATGACACAGGAAATACAGTAGTTTCAGGGTGAGACATAGGAAACCAATTTAAGTACATGAGTGAAATAAAAACAAGATAGGACAAGAATTCAATAATACAATGACAGTAAATCGTAAAAACATAACCAGTTAGAGGAATCTAGTTGGTGAGGATGCAACTAACAGTAGTGAGACATAAGTGCAAGTACAAAGAACTAAATTTTTTATTGTTATAAATGCAGGGTAATTCTAGTAATTAAAAATCATTGATGGACTGTGTCCACGAAAATTAACTGCAGGAGTTTCATTTTTTATTCTTGTAATTTATTGACATTTTCAGCAGTTACAAAAATAAGACATGGAAAGTACATTCACTAAAAACCAATAATTCAAAAAATTACTAACAATAGAAGCAGCAGATACCAATAACTCTTCAAGGAGAATTAATACAAATAATAACTAACATACAATATCACTTTTAGAGCATGTTCTGAAATAGGTTGAATGTTAAAACGAGAAAGAAAAAAGGTAGAGAAACTAAAAGAGTAAACCATAAAACAGGATTGACACTGATCATAACCTTACTTCTAGGTCTGATTACTCAGACCCCAGACCCCTGCATCTGAACACACGAAGATGCCATTGCCAGCATAACACAGAGGATTGTGTATGGGCAGTCATACATAACAAGGATATTCTTGTATCGAGAGGGTTCCTTGGTAACAGATGACCTCGAAAGCACAGCTTGAGAGGTACTCTGTTACCAAGGGAACCTCAAGATACAAGAATGTCCTTGTTTGTGTATGACTGCTCATACACAATCTTTTATAGTGTATGGGCAGTCACAGTACAGAAAATCACACAAAACCAGCTGGAGAAGACAACAGAGAATAGAAATTTTAACATTTTCTTTTTTTTTTTTTACTGACAGTGTGCTGCAGATGGTTCTGCACGTTCAAGTTTAAAAAAAAAAAACAAAAAACGCAACTTCCCACTTAACTGGATTGAGGAAAGCAACTATGAGGCATCATTCCAAGTTGTTATGCTGCAGTAGTGACATAGCTAGTGCAGCATAACAGCTATAATGACATAACTACTGCAGCATAACAGTTCCATTCTAGTTATGGATTTCTATCCATAACAACATTCTACCATGCACTATAAGGTCTTTTGGTCTATCGAGTCTGCTCATATTGCAAGGTCCCCAGCACCAACTAAGGACTCTTCCTCCCCTCCCCAGCCAATATCCCCTCCTTTTTATCTCCCCCACTCTTGACCCTGATTCTCCCCTTTACCCTGTCCCAGTCTCCTTTGAAGCCATCCACTGTTTCGAGCAATACCACTTCCTCGGGAAGCCCATTCCAACCAGCCATCACCCTCTCTGTGAAGCAATGCCTTTTGGTCTCCTTCCTAAATTTCCCTCCCTCTAACTAACTGAAGACATTGCCCCTTCATATTTCTGTTCCCTCTGAGCCGGAGGAGACTTTCCTTGTCCACTTTATTTATATCCTTCAGATAGTTAAAGGTCTCAATCATGCGCCCCCCCCCCCTCTCCTCTAGGGAGAACATGTTCAGGGCCTCCAGTTTCTCCCCATAAGTCCTACCCTGCTGGCCCATAATCATCATTGTTGCTGTCCTTTGGACTGTCTCCAGCAGGTTTATTGATTGATTGATTGATAAAAGATTTATTTTTATACAGGTAATTTTGTTGGCAAAACCTCATTTACAACAAATTCCTGTGGTATTTTCTTAAAAGTTACAAACAATACAATATTAACAACAATAAAATAACATTACAAAACATACAATACAAACAAAAAATCACAATATAATATCTAAAAACATTTACATTGAACGTTCAAAAAATTGTGCAATTCAGATTTGAACATGTACAAATCAACAATCCTGATTAATTCAATTGGCAGTTTATTCCAGTGTTTGGCTAAACTATTTTGTAATGTCATAACTCCCATTCTATTCATGATTCTGTTTGTGGGTATCTTCACTGATGCTTTTCTCAATTTGGCAGTATACAATAATTCTTCTGACTGAATGAGATATTTTAATGGATGCATTACATTTTCAGTATGACTCAATCGATGGCAAACCATAGTCCACAGGTAATCTGTCTTAGCTGCAGGTTGTAGCCAATCAAGATCCTGATAGACTAGGCAATGGTGGGTCCCATGAGCCTTTCTTGTTATGTATTTCCCCATACGATAATACATTTGGTCCAGTTTGGCCGATGATTTTGGGTTTGAATACATATAGAGAGAGGATCCATATTCCAGTATAGTCAAAAGTAATTGTTTTACCAATCTAATTGTTTCTGTCCTTCTTTACTTATAGACTCCAGTACTGTACACTTTACTCCAGGTGTGGCCGCACCAGCAACCTGCACTATGGCAGTATTACCTCCTCCCACCTGCTGCTGATCCCTCTAGCAATGCAACCCAAAATGGTATTGGCCAGGACCCCTCCCAGGCTGTATTCCTTCTTCAGGTTCTTAGCTCTAATGTGCATAACCTTGCATTTCTTTGCACTGAAGCCAAGTTGCCAAATTCCAGACCACCTCTCGAACTGTACCAGCTCTTCCCTTAGGTCCTATATCCCCTCTGTTGTTTCCACGCTGCCACAGAGCTTGGCATCGTGCATGAATAAGCAAATTCTGTCCGTTTATGTGCTCTCCAGTGTCATTCATGAAGACATTAAAAAAGCACCAGACCAAGCATTGTGGGGCCCTGCTGGTGACATCCTGAGCACTTGAGAGCTCCTCTCCCACCACCATGCCCTAGGTTCTGCCCTTCAGCCAGCTACAGTAGCTACCCACCCAGTCAATTTCTGTCCTACCCCCAGATCCACCAGGTTCCTGATCAGTTTCTTGTGGGGCACAGTATCAAAGGCCTTGCTGAAGTCAACATACAGGATGTCCACCGCTTTACTTTTGTCCACTGTTTTAGTGACCCAGTCAAAGAAGTCTGTCAAGTTTGGCACAATCTCAACGCCAAAAAATCCATGTTGCCGCTCATCCTGGAGGTCATTCCTCTTCCAAGTGTCCTATTAGCCTTTCCTTAAGTATGGCCTCCATGACCTTCACACAATTGAGGTCAGGCTGACCAGTCTGTAGTTATCTGTGTCATCTTTGGAATTGCTGTTATGAAGCAGCACAACATGTGCTGTTCTCCAGTCCTATGGTACAGCAAACTATTGAACAGGTCTGCCTGGGGGCTTGCAAGAAGGGCCTTATGGTACAAATGTATCATCATGCAACATAATATACGTGATCCACCTCTGCCATTTGTCTTGACATTGATTGCTTCTGCCATTTAATGTCAACGTAATTTTTTCCATACAACGTTTAACATTGACTGTATTTTTTCAATGTGTGGGAGACATTACTGAAGCCACAGTTGAGTTATTGCTTTATTGGCTGTTAAAAGTTATAATAATACAAAGGACTTACTTCACAAATGCACTCCTTCTGGGGGTATTGACAGTAAAACTAATGACACCGAGGCAATTTGGAAGCCAGAGTAGATCTGCAAAATCTGCTCCCAGATTTCACTCCAGTACTCTGAGAACACTAAACAGTCCCAGAAAAAGTGGGTCTGATCCACATTCCTCCCCCATACCCTCACCAACAGTTCCCATACCTTTTTCCTAAAATTAAGCCTGCACTATGGGATCTGAAAGAAGTGGTTTCTGTCCTTCCAGGCAAGCTCTCTCCAAATACTGGAGGAGGGTACTCGAGTCATCAGTGAGGCAAATTTTACCCATTGCTCATATGTACAGTGTAGACCTTTCTCCTTGTTCCAGAGGTCCAGTGTTGATACAGTAGTACCCTTCAAAAGTTGCAGTCCCGGATATATATTCCCAATTAAATGTCCCCAAGTATCACCCTGGTATGAGTGTACCTGCAGGCACCTTAAGTGATCTCTGTATGTAAACTGATATTTTGCTTGAAGCAGTTGAAATGAGAGCACTCCTTGTTTATCTAAAAATTAGAATATATATGAAAGTTCCAATCAAGATCATCTCTAAAAAATCTGTTCGGTTAGGATGAAGTCCTACGTATTTCTCTTGGGGAGTGGGAAACATTTAGCTCTTTTTCCCAGGCTTTTTTAAAGTTTGGTAGATCATCCATCCCATGTTGAGACTGAAGGGCATATATTTGTCCTGTAACCTTTAAATCTCCAGGAGCTAAGTTTAGAAAAAAGAATTCTAGAGGAGAGAGAGAGAGAGATCTCTTGCAGATGGCCAATAGATTTTTTATATAATTCTTGATTTGGAGTTATGGAAGGAAATGGCCATTAGGGAGATAAAATGTACTTTCAATAGTAAGAAAATCAGCTAAAGATTCATCTGTATGAAGTTGTTTAAGTTGCTTTAATTCCCTTCTGTTTCCACACTCTAAGAAATGTATTATTTGTTAAGTTCGAAAAAATAGGGATTCTGACAAATTAGAGCATAAGGAGAGATAATCTGAGCATGATCTTGTGGGCCTTGAACCTTAACTTTACCATATTTTTTTAGAAAAGGGGAGACATCCTCAGAATTTTCTTGACTATTAAAGAACTGTCTCAGAAGATAGTCTTAATATCATCCCATGGGTAGTAAGCTGACATTTCCAACTTAAGCTACGGGGAAGATAGCCCAATTCATCAAAACAATTTCTAATAGCCTCAAGTTGGACCACTATGCAATATACTTTAAAATTAGGAGCAGCTAGCCCAGCATTATTAACTGGATGTTGGAATTTGGATTTTGCTATTTGGGGTTGATTATTACTCCATATGAACCTAATAATTTTCTTATCCAGTGTCTAAAAAAAGATTTTGTTACTTCTATTGGTAGGGTTCAGAATAAAAATGTATGACAAGGTAACAGATTCATTTTTGTAATATTTAACCTCCACTCTAGGGATAGCAATAGGTCTTGCCATTTATAAAGATTTTTCGGAATTTTGTTTGATTAGTCATAATTAGACTGAAATAGCTTATGAATATCCCTTGTTATTTGAATACCAGGATAGTGAAAACATTGAGAAATTTTACAAGAAAATCCATGAAGATTTTGGAATACTGTGGAGTCACCCTGATTCTCTTAAGTACATAATCTCTGTTTTATACCAGTTGATCTTGTATTCTGAAATGAGCGAAGCGTGATATCAGAGGTGGATGAAAATGCTGATTAGCCCATCATTGGCGCAGAGTGAAAGAATGAGTTGTTGATTATTGATCGTGATGCCCATAGTCTGTTGATTCTTTTGTAAAAATTGCACAAAAGGCTCCATATAGACAGCGTATAATAGGGGAGACAACATGCAGTCCTGTCTTGTGTCTCGTTTCAGTTTGACTGTATTTGAAATTGCACTATTGGTTTCAGTCTTGGCAGAGAGAGAGACCTATTTCTGATTTTAATCCAATTTATAAAATTTGAACCTAAACCAAAATGCTGAAGTAAAGATTTCAAGAATAACCAGTTTACCCTGTTGAATGCCTTCTCTGCATTTGAAGCAAGGAGGGTGTGTTTCGAGATCATTATTTGCTATAATATCTAAAGTCCTTCTAACGTTGTGTGCAAGCCTCCTTTCTTCAATGCAGCCGATTTGATCTATATGTATTATTTTACTTATCTGAACATTAAAATGATTGTCCAAAATTTTTTTGAATATCTGATCATCCGAATTTAACAGTGAGATGAGTCTATATGAGCCACATCTCTGAACTGGTTTATCTTTCTTTCATATTCAAAGTGATATGGGGCATCCAACAGGGTGATGTCATTGTAAATGGTGTAGACCATGGGAATGAGTTCCTGACAAAATGTAATGTAAAACTCATTTGTAAATCCATCTGGGCTGGGGGACTTAGCCTTGGGAAGATTTTCTAGTAACTCCTTCAGTTTCTGCAGATGAAATTTCCAAGTCCAGTTAATCTGCATTATCCTTATCCATGTTCTCACAGTTAACATTTGAAAGAAATCCTGACAATTCATGCAAAGTTAGTTCAGCCTCAGGAGTGTATAACTTTTGATAAAAATGTGTAAATATCTTTTATTTTCCTTTGGTCTTTATCAAGTTGTCCGTGATCATCCGTAATAGTTATTATTGCTTTAGCATTCATCTCCAATTGGATTTGAAAGGCTAACCGTTTGTCGGGCATGTCTGCCATAAAGTAATACTCTGTCACCCAGCCTCTTCCCAGATAAATCCCCCTCATCAGGTACGCAGCCACAAACAGCATCCCTCCTAGATGAGCTCATTGAATCCATAGCAAAGTTTAAATATCTTGGCTTTTGGCTAGATCATAAACTTTCTTACACTGTCCATATAGAGGAACTATGCAAGAAGCTAAAACAACAGCTAGGGCTGTTCTTTAGAATCAAGCACCTCCTAACTCAGAAAGCCAAGCTAAGACTAGTACAATCCACATTTCTTCCCCTCTTGGATTATGCTGATATTCTGTACAAGCACAGCCCGTGTTCAGCCTTAGTAAACCTTGACATATTGTATAACAGGGCCCTAAGATTTATTACTGGCACTCCCCTTAGAATGCATCATTGTGCTCTATATGCTATGCTGAGTTGGCAGTCCTTAACAACCAGAAGACTCAGAAACGTGGCCATCTGGACCTTCAGAGCCCTCTCTGGTGTGCTACCATCGTATGTCTCCAACAGTTTAACATACTCCACTGGAACCTATTCGCTTAGGAGGCATTCCTATCTGTATCTAAACATCTCCCGCCACAGAACTTGCTTTGGGGCACCCTCTCTAAGTCACTACCTGCCCACCCTATGGAATAATTTACAGAATTCCTTAAAACTGCCATCCCTAATTAAAATGTTCTCCTTCAAATCTCTCATAAGATGACATCTTATTGACCACTGCAGCTGTTACTCCCAATCCTGTCCTCTGGCTATGACGGCCACGTTGCCTGGCTCGTAAGTATCTTCAAGAAAGTGCTAACACCTGTTTGACATTCCTATCCATTCATACCCACACCTAGCCAACAGCTCCTATTTCTCAACCTGAGCAAGGCCTTCGACTTAGTCGACCACAAGCTGCTACTGACCACCTTCCAAGACATCTATCTATTCATACCCACACCCACGGCCATCCATTCATACCCACACTCCCACTCAGTGCTTCTTCTCCCATTTTTCCTATTTTTGCTTGCTCCTGCTGCACCTATTTCTAACTGCTGTTCACCATCCCAGGTATGCTTCACTACTTCTGCTCTATGGTCATTGTTATTGGATCAGAGGAAAACATTGTAATCTCCATGTTTGCTTATCATCATGTATCACTACCTAGTATCCTTGTGTTTTTGTAGATATTGTACAAACTGTATATAACCTTGAATTGTTGGAATGTAGTTTTTTGTAACATTATTACTACTTTTATGCATATATTGCTATTTTGAATCATCCAGGCCCACTTTGTAAATGAGTTTCTCTCAACAGTGTTTCACCTGGTCAAATAAAGATGATTGATTGATTGATAATATGTAGTTTAGCTCTTAATGCAACTTTTTTTTGTATAAGATCATTATAATGTTCCCATAACTTAAGTAATGAATATAATTCTGAGTCCGCTCCTGATCGTATACATTGGGCATCTGCATTTTTTTAAACCTGCTTCCATTTTTCTTAACAAAGGTTATGATTCTTATTTTTAAAGGCAGAATCATATATTATAGATTGACGGAGCGTGCATGAGACACTGTTATTCTGTGAAGAGCGTCTCATGCGCAGATGCCCTTGAAACTGCCACATTCCGGGAACATTTAAAAAAAAAAATATATATTATTGGTCACGCTGATAGTAGTATATTATTATGTCTGTCATTACTCACTTTCTCAGATAAGAGTGGTTTCACTTGCCTTCAGCTTGAGCAAGAACAGAATGCGCATGAAACCACTCTTATACAGCAATGAGTGGCTCCGGGGGACATATTAACATATATAATAAATCCTCCCAAATATGAATCTCTTTTAGAGTGACAAAACTCTAATTTCTTTTCTAATCTTATTAACAAAATTTTGATTGTTTTACTAGAGTAAGGTCAAATCTGCATACTTTATCTTCAGGGTATCCATACTAAGTTTACTAGCAGGAAGGTGTCATCTATCCAAGTGATTGGACCATAATCTACATATTCTATAACTAATATCTGAAACTAATGCAAAATCAGTCCTTGAATGTGAATCATGGGCGATAGAGTAGAAACAGCAGATTTTTTTGTTTGGGAAATGTGACCTAAATGGATCTATCAAATCCAGATCTGCTGCAAAGTTCGTAACTATTCTAACCGCATTTGTTTTACTCTGTAGAGCCCAAAGAGCAACCTAAGCCAGCAAGAGTAAGGTAAAAATCCCCTATGATCAAGAAAGGAGGAGGCATTTCAACCAGATCTAAGAAAAAAATTGTGAAAAAGACACCATTGTTCTTGTTTGGAGCATATATATTAAAGGTAGTGTTTTACCTATTATATCTAATTCACAATTACATTTCTCCCATTTTATTTTCTCTGACTTTGTTTATCCTTCCTGGGCATGGGCGGGAACTCCTTCCACCTTCCGCTGATGTGCTCAGTTCTCGTCTGGCTGAGACTCTGCCACCTGCCCTCTCAGGACCCCCAGTCCAACCCTGAGTCACTGCTGTGCTGCCCCCCTGGTTTGTTCCCAGGGCCAGGTGCACATTCAGCTCCACAGCATTTCTTCCCTGCATCAATCCGGAGGTGGAGACTGGTGGTATCTCTAGGAAGTGGCAGCTCGAGTCTAGTGTTGGACCTGGTGGGCCAGCAGAGGGGTCATCCTCCCAATCGTATACCTTTTTTCCAATCCTCCCACCCCACCCCAATAAGAGCACACATCAGGATTGGCTGCTGGGAGACCTGAAGCAGCCATTCTGTGGACGTTACCCAACTCGTCCCTGCCACCATTCGAGGATCCCCTGCACCACCACCTGTGGTCATCCAGGAGGTGGTAAAGCAGCAGATGATGACACCCTCCCTGCCCAGGGAAGGAGAGCATCCTGTGGGATGCTAGAGTCTCCTACCCTCCGATGCCCCAGGCTAGTTCCTGAACCCAGCTCATGAGTGTCATGAGCTGTAGCTCTACCACTGTGCTGTCAGGCTGGCTCTTCTCCCATTGTTATCTATATACTGCTTTATGACTTTTATATTTAAGCTGCTTTTCCAAAAAAATGAGACCCCCCCCCTTGCATTGGCCGTATACGGGGAGTGAAGACCTTCCTTAATCCAGGGATGATGCTAGGTTTGGCACAGCAGTCCTGCAGTCTGTTTCTAAAATAAAGTTCTGTGCCCACCTCCAGTGGTACTGCTTTGTAGTCTGCATAAAGTTATGAATTACCTGTGTATTACTGGGGTTAGAAGAAAAAATTACTTACCATAGTAATCTTGTTTCAAAACAACATGAAGTCTTGCTATATTATGACAATTGCAGTTTGTCCCACCATTAGAACTGCTCCGGAGGTGAAAGAGTTAACTCCCATTCTAAGAATGGAACTTGGAGCGCGAGCTCGGTTAAAGAAGCTCTGTCTGGGTTATTTCAAACCCAAACTGTCAGATTCTTTACTCCTCCTCACTGAACAGTCGCTCTGGAGATTTCTCCTACTGCTCGGTTCATTTCTCGGTTTAAACAGTGTTTTCTCGGTTCAAATCAACCGAGAATATTATTATTTAACCGAAAACCGATCGGTTCAAGCTCTGTCTGTGGTATCGTAAGTAATTACAGTTTATTTTCTGTGTGGAACTTGTCAATGTTATCGGTTCGGTTTTGAACCCGATCAGCTTGTTTTAAAACTTGAAATTGAAGGTTTTAGAGTGCGGTTCCTGGTTCTTATCGGTTCTAAAACGTTTCATTACGTTTTTTCAAGACCGTGTTACGGTTAGGAACCGATAAGTGTCTTGCCTGGCTGCTGTTTAAAAGGGCAAGTTTTTGGTTAGGCTGGCATTATGTCTGAGAAACCCAAAAGAAAACCGGCCCACTGGTTTCAACACTGTGATGTCTGTGGGGAAGTCTTTGCCAAGGCTGACCCACACAATCACATGTGTATATTGTCTGGGGTTTGACCACCTCAATTCAGACTGCCAGATTTGTAAATTTCCTGCAGCCACCCTGGATAAGAGAGTTGGCAGGCTCAGGGAACGAGAGGCCAAAAAGTCCGCTGACCCGGATGGCCAGCCCGGTTCGGTGCCAACCGAACCGGAGGGAGTGCCCTCTGACCAGGGCGAGACTTCCTCGGGCAAACATAAAGCTGGCTCGGAGGGCCAGTTCCAGTAAAGAAAACAAGAAAATCAGCAGGTGTGGAGCCCAAAATTCCTTCTCCAACTGCTGCAGAGATAGCAAGAGCTATTCAGATTGTCCAGTCACTTTCTCCAGTTCCGTCCGAACCGCCATTGTCTGGTAAAAGGTCGGTTCGGTCGTTCCACTGTTCAGAATAAGATGTTGAAGAGTTTTATGAACCAGAGGAGGGGAGGATGATTATGAACAGTATGAATGTGACTTGGAGGGTCTGGGTGTGCCCATTGAACTGACATCTCCCCAGACAGACCTTTTGAATCTCCCCTTCGCTTTCTGAGTCCCCTCTCACTTATGTTTTACAAAAAGTTGCTGAAACCCTCCAGCTCCCATTGGAGGAAGCTGTGGATGAGCAAGAGGAACCTGATTTTGTAGAAATGATGGATATTCCAGAGTTCAGGAGGTTGTCTATTCCCTTGCATAAATCATTTAGAAACAAACAATAAAATTTTAAAATTCCTAATTCTGTGCCTCCTGTGGACAAAAGATGGACAGGAGGTACACTCTGTCAGGTCCTGATACGGAATTCTTTCACAGCAATGCAGTCACGTTGGTGTGGTTCAGGCTGCAGCCTGTGATAAAGCTAATATTCCTTGGCTTCACATCCTCCTGACAAGGATTCCAGGAAGATTGATGCCATGGCTAAAAAACAATACATGGCAGCGTCCTTGGGACTCAGGCAAGCAAATTACATGGCTTATGTAGCAAGGTATCAAAAATCTAGATGGGACACTGTCATGGCTTTGGCCAAACAGGCCTCTGGCCAGCTTGCTAATGAGCTGGAACAGGTGGCTGCTGATGGCATTGAGGCATCTAAGGTGCAGTTTCATGCTGCTGTGGATTTTAATGATGTATCCTCTAGAGTCATGGCTACGTCTGTAGCTTTTCATAGGTTGGCCTGGCTCAGGTGTACTAGCTTGTCACAGGATACCCAGACTAAGGCTATGGATTTTCCTGTGGTTGGAAATTCTCTGTTTGGGGAGCAGACAGAGAATTATATGAAGAAAATGGATGAATATAGGACTACCTATAAGAGTGCTCAGGCTAAGGAGCGGCAAGTCACTCCTCGGAGGCAGACCCCCAGGGGTAGAGGTAGGCCTTTTCACAGGCCTTTTTACCAAACCCAGGCCTCCTCTGCTTATGCTCAGAGGGGGTTCTTCAGAGGGAGAGGCAGACGGGGTGTGGGCAGGCCTGCTCCCACCCCTCAGCCTAAAGCACCTGCCAAACAGACACCCTGATGGGGTGCCCAGGGTCGATTCTCCTTACCTGTAGGGGGCAGGTTGGCCTACTGTCTGTCAGAACTGGGTGTCTCTAACTTCAGACAAGTGTCCTGGAAGTAGTAAGTCAGGGTCTGGTTTCGCTCAAAAGTTCCCAAAGATGAATCTGATCTTCCACCCTCAAACCCTCAACCCTCCTGGCTCTCAGAGCTGTGAAAGGGTTTCTCCCCTACACCAGGGCAAGGGTCTGTACTCCAGATATTTCTTACCCGGAAAAAGACAGGAGAATGGCGGCCCATTTTAGACCTGAGATATCTGAACAAACACCTTTTGAAAACAAAGTTCAGAATGGTAACTCTGGCAATGATTTTACCCTCTCTAAGGCCAGGGGACTGGCTAGCCTCCCTGGACCTCAAGGATGCCTATTTTCACGTCCTAATCAGAAGCTACCACCGAAAGTACCTTAGATTCGAACTGCCCTCAGGTCACTACCAGTTCAGAGCAATGCCCTTCGGCCTCACCTCTGCCCCAAGGGTATTCACAAAATGTCTGGTAGTAGCAGTTGCTCATTTAAGAAGGCAAAGGATTGCTGTCTTTCCCTATCTGGACAACTGGCTCATTGTAGGCCAGTCCCCAGAACAGGTAAAATCTCACCTGCAAGTTACCCAGCAGCTGCTCACCTTCCTGGGCTTCTTGCTCAATCTTCCAAAGTCAGTTCTGGAACCAGTTCAGGTGCTCACCTTCATAGGTGCAGAATTGGACACAAAGCAGGCCAGAGCCTTCCTACCCTTAGAGAGGGTAAGGAACTTGGTGGCTCTGGCCTTCTCCTTCACTCTGCAGGTCTCGACCAGCAAGACACTTTGCAGCTCCTGGGGCACATGGCTGCGCCCACAGCTGTAGTGCAAGGAGCAAGATTTCAGATGAGGGACATTCAGTTTCACTTGAGAGCCTTTGGTCTCAGAGAAAGACACCCCTTTCAAGTTGGTCCCAGTGACCCGAACCCGATCCAGGCCCTCCAGTGGTGGCAGGATCAGAGCAATTTAAGACTGGGGTCCCTTCATTCCTCTGTCTCACTCCTTGACCCTCACTACGGATGCTTCCCTCCTGGGGTGGGAGCCCACATGGCGACCTCCACTGGGAGTGTGGTCCCCTCAGGAATCTCTGCTCCACATCAATTTGCTGGAACTCAGAGCTGTCTTTTAGCACTTCAAGTGTTTTCGCGTCTGTTCAGAACAAAGTGGTACAAGTCAGAACAGACAACACCACAACAATGTGGTACATCAACAAGCAGGGGGGCACTCGGTCTTCGGCCTTGTGCACCGAGGCAATGAAGTTGTGGTCTCTGGCATATTCCCTGAACACTTCCCTCATAGCAGTTCATCTTCCAGGAAAGGACAATGTCCTAGCAGATGCTCTCAGCAGGATTTCCCAGGGCCATCACGAATGGTCTCTGGATCCTCAAGTACTGGGGATAGTTTTTGCCAGATGGGCACCCCTCAGATAGATCTTTTGCAGCCCCAGACAATCACCAACTTCCACTGTTCTGTTGCAGGCCCCCAGTTGGCTCCAGTCCCCTGGATGCCTTTCTCCTAGATTGGGAAGGAAGTTTTTATGCCTTATGTTAATGAAAATATCAAAGCTACAGAAATTCAGAATACATATAAGGAGCCAGAAGAACTGTGGGTCACCCTGGAAACAGGTAATGGGACAGCCATAAGAACTGGGGTTGTCTACAGGCCCCAGACCAGAGGGAGGACATAGACACATTACTGTTAGAAGATATACAAAACATGACAGCTAAAGGGGAGTTCTGATAATGGGAGACTTCAACATGCCAGATACAGATTGGTCAATACCAGCAGGAACATCTGCCAGAACTAGACTCATAGTGGATTCCCTGCAGGAGGGCCTCAAACAACTGGTACAGCAACCCACAAGAGACAGGGCTATCCTAGATCTAGTACTGACTAACAAAGAAGGATCACAGATCTCCAGGTAGAGAAGGTCACCTGGGGGCCAGTGACCATCACATGGTATGGTTCAATTTGGCTACTACATCTAAATCATCCCATTCCAAGGCAAAAATATGGGACTTCAGAGGAGCTGACTTTGATAAGATGGCCAACAGAGTTAAGCTAGCCCTGGCAAAGAAACACAGGTGAGGAGGTACAGGCAAGTGGGCAAGCATTAAGGATACAATACTTGAAGCAACATCCCATTGTGTTAGACAGAAAAGGAAGTCAAAGAAGAAGGAAACCACTTTGGTTCTCAAATATAGTAGCAGAAAAGGTCAGAGCCAAAAGGCTGGCCTTCAGAAAATATAAGGGAACACAGCGGGATGAAGATGAGGCATACCAAACTGCCCTAAGGGAAGCAGGTAAGGCAGTAAGGCAGGCAAAGTCCCAAACTGAGGAAACACTAGCACGAACAGTAAAAGAAGGTGACAAGACTTTCTATAGATACATTAGTGAAAGGAGAAAGTCCAGAGGGGTATTGCTAAGCTTAATGGAGAAAAGGGAGCATGTGAGGAGGAGGACCCTGTAAAGGCATCTATCCTAAATAGATACTTTGCTCAGTATTTACTGAAGAGAAGGTAGGCAGGGCCACAGCTCAGCATCATGGACACAGGGGAGGGAGGTGAGCACTACTCCCTTCACAAAAGAAAGGGTCCTACAAGAGCTTGCTAAGCTCAGGTGGATAAGGCAATGGGACCTGATGGCATACATCCCAGGGTACTTAAGGAGCTAAAGGAGGAACTAGCAGAGCCATTAGCAGAATTGTTTAGTGAGTCTCTGAGCACAGGAGAGTCCCAGAAGACTGGAGAAAGGCTCATGTGATCCCACTCCACAAGAGTGGTAGCAGGAGGAGGCGGGAACTACAGACGGTCAGTCTTACCTCAGTAGTGGGCAAGATTATGGAGGCACTCCTTAAGGAAAGGATAGTACAACACCTGGAATCCATAGGGGCACAGGATCCAAGACAGCATGGGTTTACAAAGGAAGGTCCTGTCAAACTAATCTCATAGATTTCTTTGACTGGGTAACCAAGTGGTGGACCAAGGGAGCAGTTGATGTCGCCTACCTTGACTTCAGCAAAGCTTTTGACACTGTTCCACATAGAAGATTGATAAATAAGCTAGGTAGGCTCGGGATTGGGTCAGAGTTGGTCAACTGGGTGGCAAACTGGTTGACTGGCAGAAAACAGAGAGTGGTGGTAAATGGTATACAGTCAGAAGAGATGCAAGTCACAAGTGGGGTACCTCAGGGATCAGTCCTGGGGCCAGTCCTATTCAACATCTTCATTAGTGACCTCGCAGATGGACTAGAGGGTAAGGCTTGTCTGTTTGCAGATGACACCAAGATCTGCAACAGAGTAGATGATCCAGATGGGTGGGCAATGAGAAGAGATCTGGATAAACTAGCAGAATGGTCAGAAGAGTGGCAACTGGGATTTAATGCAAAGAAGTGCAAAATCATGCACATAGGGAAGAGAACCCTGAAGCCACTTATAGGCTGGAGGGAGTTGCTAGCAGTCACAAAGGAAGAAAGAGACTTGGGCATCATCATCACTGATGACCTAAAATCATCCAAGCAGACCTCTAAAGCAGTAGGTAAGGCTAGGGGTGTTAGGGTGTATTAGTAGGGGTATCTGAAGTCGTAAGAGGGAGGTATAATCCTCTGTACAAGACATTGGTTAGGCCCCATCTGGAGTACTACGTGCAGTATTGGAGGCCACACCTTCACAAGGACATTAACTAAATTGAGGCAGTCCAGAGAAGGGCAACCAAAATGGTGCAGGGACTGCATCAGAAGACATATAAGGACAGATTAACGGAGCTCAATATGTATACCCTTGAGCAAAGGAGGGGAGAGGTGATATGATCGAGACATTTAAACACCTTAAGGGCATAAACAAGGTGAAAGAGTCTAACATGTTTAAATATAAGAAAAATAGCAGGACAAGAGGACACAGCATGAGATTAGAGGAGGCCGATTAAGGGGAATGTGAGGAAATTCTTTTCACAGAAAGGGTGGTAGATGCATGGAATGGCTTACCACAAGAAGTGGTGGCTATGAATACAGTGCAGGGCTTCAAACAGGCATGGGATAGGCATAAGGAGCAATACAAATGACTATGAATAGATAGGTCACTGACAGAGCAAAGGCCGATGGTACATTTATAAGGTAGAAAAAGAAATGGGCAGACTGGATGGGCCTTGCGGTCCTTATCTGCCGTCAACTTCTATGTTTCTATGTTTCTATGCCTTTCCCCCCTTCCCTCTCCTATTCAAGGTGCTAGTCAAAATCAGATCCCAGCCTTGCAGGGTGATTCTGATTGCCCCAGATTGGGCCAGGCAGCCCTGGTACCCACTCCTTCTGTCCCTAGCAGTCCATTTTCCCCTGTGTCTCCCCAGGAATCACAACCTGTTAACCTGTGCCCAGGGAGAGTTTGGTATCCGAACCTCAAATCCCTCAACCTCAAGGCCTGGCTCTTGAGGAGTTAGAATTTGCTGACCTACACCTTTCTCAGGGTGTTCTTGAAATCCTAAAGGCTTCCAGGAAGCCTCCCACTAGGGCTACTTATAATTCTAAGTGGAAAAGGTTTTCCATTTGGTGTTCTGGGAAACATATTTCCCCGGAATCTGCTGATTTGCCCATTGTTTTGGACTATATGGTCCATCTTAATTCTTTGGGCCTGAGACCAGCTACCCTGAAAGTACATTTGGCAGCTGTCTCTGCTTTTGTGTCAGCAGGAAAGCCCTCCTCTCTTTCCACTCACCCTGTATTTTCCAAGTTTTTTAAAGGATTACTTCATACTAATCCACCTTTTAGGGATCCGGCCCCTGCCTGGGACCTTAATGTTTGCATTGCCCAGTTAATGCAACCCCTTTTTGAACCTCTGTCTTCTGCAGAGCTTAAGTACTTAACTTGGAAAACTGTTTTCCTAGTGGCTATCACTTCTGCCAGGCGCATAAGTGAGTTGCAAGCCTTGTCAGTAGAAACTGACTTTATTTCTTTCCACAGGGATAAGGTAGTCCTCAGGACTAACAGGAAGTTTTGCCTAAGGTGGTTTCAGATTTCCATCTTAATCAATCTATCTCCCTTCCAGTGTTTTTACTGAACATTCCTCCTCTGGCTGGGAGGAGATTGCACAGTTTAGATGTTAAGAGGGCCTTAGTTACTATATAGAACGACTCAAGGGTCACAGGTTCGAATCCTCCAACTTTTTCTCACTTATGGTGAGGTCGGGAAAGGAGACCTGCCACTAAGAGATCAATTGCCAGGTGGATTGTCTCTTGTATCCAATTTTGTTATCAGAAACTGGGGAAAGTTCCCCTCTGGCCTGAGGGCTCATTCTACCAGAGAATTAGCCAGCGTCTCTAGCTGCTGCCAGAGACATCCTATCTTAGAGATATGTCAAGCAGCTACCTGGAAAGCGGTACACTTTCACCAAGCATTACTCCCTGGATGTCCAGGCCAGGAGAGATGTCTCGGTTTGGCTAGCTGTGCTTCAGAGCCTATTCCCTAGTAGGTTCTGTCCTCCTCCATGGAGGTACTGCTGTGTAGTCTGCAATTGTCATAATATAGCAAGACTTCATGTTGTTTGAAGAAAAAATTACTCACCTTAGTAATGTTGTTTCTTCTAATGGAGTCTTGCTATATTATGACCTCCCCCCCAGCCTGCCCCTCTCAGAACTTCCACTTGGGTATGGGGTGGGCAGCCTAGTGTGGGCGCTAGTTATGCCCATTATATGTTTTCCACCCCTTCTTGGGGTTTTGGGGTGTGGTGTTTTTATTTTAGCTTATATTATATTATTACTTCTGGTCCCCTGACTTGAGTCTTTGTGTTGGGACCAAGAATATGTGTTAATAGTCAGGTAGCCAGTTGGCTAGTGTAGGTTACAGCTTCCACACAGACCTTAGTGAGTTTTGCTCGTAAAGATCTGACAGTTTGGGTTTGAAATAACCCAGACAGAGCTTCTCTAACCGAGATCGCACTCCCAAGTTCCATTCTTAGAATGGGAGTTAACTCTTTCACCTCTGGAGCAGTTCTAATGGTGGGACAAACTGCAATTGTCATAATATAGCAAGACTCCATTAGAAGAAACAACATTACTAAGGTGAGTAATTTTTTTTTCTTCCCAGTGATACTCAGGTAATTCATAACTCCTACCCTACCTGCCCTTCCAGAACGTTTTAGCCTCTGCACTCCTGTATGCTGTGCTCTCAGGGGTATAAATGCCATTTCTGGCACATATGTTGTGATTGTGTTCACTATTGTTATTCCTCCTTGTCAGGTGATTCTGACATTCAGGGGTATTCTTTCACATGCTATGCCTTCTTGTTGGAGGCCGCTTCTGGGTGTTAAAGGAATTCCTACTATAATTATTATTTTTATTATTATTATGTTCAATATTGTTATCATTGTTGCTCTTAGTCCTCGTGGGCCTGTCTTTCCAGGCTTCTAGGAAAGCTGAGGGGTTTAGAGCAAAGCAGTTAGTAGAATGCAGCATTTGAAAAGTGGCTCATGCAAAAGATTCCATCATTTGCATATGTTCCATCTCTCCGGGCAGCTCTGCTTAGAAGGCTTACTGCATAAAGTTATGAATTACCTGATTATCACTGGGAAGAAACAAGATTGCTATGGTAAGTAATGTTTTCTTAAACAAGCACTAATCAGGTATATTCTTACTTTCCTCTGCCTCTGAAACAAGTATTACCCCCTCAGGGAACACTTATGTGCATTTTATGAATATATATGTCTCTCCCTTTTTCTTTTTATGTAACCAGAAATATAATCAACATAATCCTCCTCCCCCCCCACCAAAAAAAAATCAGCTTCCAGTTCCTATCTAACTTATAGCCAAATTACCTTAATTAATTTACTCTGTAGAAGCTGCTGGGTTAGTTGACTGAGCATAGGTGGGATTTGAACCTTGAAAACTCGGGGGTGATTCCTCTGAAGGTTTATTTTCATTACACGGGTTTTTATCATTGTAATTTTCTGCTTTCTGCTGGTGAGTAAAATGGAAGGTGTTAGAGGATTCCTGTTGCTGCTCTTGGTTCATGCCCGTTTCCTCCGCAAAAGCTGCTCTTTCATCTTCTATTGGGGAAGTGAAGATCCTGAGTGTTCCCTGTCAATAGACTTTTAGTTTTGTTGGGGGTATGATGGTAAAACTAATATTTATCTATTTATTGAATTTTGGTAACTGAGTGGGCCCACTGAGACAATTACAGTCCCTTTTCCAGGGGCGACCTGGGAGAGCAATAGGGTACAGGACGAAAGTTGCAGATTAAATACAACTAAATGCTTCTGACAGAAGAAGTTTTGTACAATCATCAAGGCAATATACCAAGGGAACTGATTCCACATTACCACATGGATACAGAAGCTATGTAAAGAGAGTGGTACTCAAGCCACAGTGGGTAACAGACAAAGAGTGAGTCCACATACATAACATACAACCAGGCAGCATAGTACTATCAAGTTTTAGGCTGGGATACGACTCATAGTTTGTATCTTTCTAAATAAGTATTTACTTTGTATTTGACAATGATCATCTTTTTGCCATCACCTCTGGTGTAAAGTCTGGGTAAACCTGAAGAACCCATCCTTTAATACATAGCCCCTTAGCCTTTCTTTTTTTAATTCTATTTTTGGTTCTCTTGGCCAGGGAAGGGATGTACCTCATGTCATCCCACAGAAGTCTTTCCACCCCCTTTCCCTGGCATTCCAGCTGCTACCCACTCTGGGAGGACCATTACTTCCCTCATGAAGGGACTGTGCTCAGGGAGTGACTGAGATCACCCTCGAGCCCTGGCTGAGACTTGCGTGTGGTCATTTTGGAGGTGCATTAGTCCGTGGATCCCAGCCTTCATGCTGTACTTCCCTGGAGGGTTTTCTCCTTGTGGTTTCCCCTGGAAGCGCGGACATGCAATGACATCAGCGTGTGCAAATGCGTGCTCCCATGCACGTCCTGCAGACATTTGCCATCGCCTCCACTCCTTTGTTACAAGGTCCCAGCCTGTGTACACCCAGTCTCCACTGGGTGTCTCTAGTGCACCGTGAGCTCACAGGCCCCCACCCCAGAGGAGGAAAGCTATCCATGGGACACTCATCCTACCCCCCCCCCCCCCGACAGCCCTCTGGCACTCCAGGCTTATTCCCGAACCCAAGTCGTCAGCATTGCAAGCAGCAGTGCTACCACTGCGTCAGTGGACTGGCCCCCTTGTCCATTCTTGCTTGCTTCAAAATATCCTCTCTAGCTTGGTACCAGAGAGGTTTTATGAACATGAATCTTGGTAAATTACCTTCATCATTTTATGTTATAACTATTATTATAATATATATTTTTTTTGTAGGCTCATTTTTTATTCACTGCTACTTCGGGGAACTCTCTCAGGCATCTCTCTTACCCCCAGCTCTACCTCCTAGCCTGAAACTCCCCCTTATGTCCCGGCACCAACCTGACCAACTCCCTGGCTCTGAGCCCCCCCGAGGTGGGCCTGCCCTATCCACCCAGGGCGCTCTATCTACAAATGTTGTGGCCAGCTTGGGCTCGATCCAGTACAGGAGGAAGTTCGACTTGGTGGAGTGTGGCTAGTGGGAGGCAGTGCCGTCGCCTATCCCCGAAAATAGGGGATTTCCATTGTTTTCTCCCTGAAGCTCGGCCGTGCAGTGACGTCCAGCTCGGCTGATGCACACTCCCGTGCACCTCCGAAAGACATCTGCCGCAGCTTCCAACCCCTGCATTCTGCGGCCATGCATTGTAGTACCACCAGCCTCCGCTAGCAGTCACTAATACATCGGCAAGTGGAATCCCCCCTCCCCGGGGAAGGAGAACAGTCCTGAGGACGCTCAGTCCTTCCCCATCCCTGCCGACCCCTGACAACCCGGGATCGTTCCCGAACCCAGGTCGCCGGCATGGCGCGAGGTGTGGCATCCAGCACCTCAACCCTCAGCGCCACCGGGCCGGCTGTTATGATTAATATTAATATATTAAATATTATATAGTATTATTGTTGTTAATACTATTCATTTTTTTCTCCCTTACTTCTGAACTATTTCTATTACCCCTCACCTCAGGATGCATCTGGAAACGAGCTGCTAGCAGCTCAGTATATCTTTTCTGGTGAAACTTTTGAAATGAATAAAGAAATTTGGATTATATGCAGTGGTATGGGCCCTGTCGAGCTCCACATTTGACTCTGAATAAGTCCTATTAAGAACTTCTGTGAGCAACTTCTAATAGAATAGTACAGGCTCGTCTCTCTCCACTCCATCTGATATCCCCCCTAATTTCAGGTTACATTGTCTTGCTGTGATCTCCAGCTTTAAAACTTTTGCAGTCAGTACAGCTAGGTCTTCTTTGAGGATATCTCCTCCACTAGGCCAGATCTTTGGAACTGTAGGCATCGGCACTAGGATCACGTGGAAACTTTTGCTACCTGGGGGCAATCCATGATGACGTCCCACATCTGTGTCTATATAAGTGTGGGTGGCCATATCACTTCTCAGTTCTTTTCCCGCCATAGATCATCCTCATTGGACCTGCTGAAGGAAATGCCGTCAACCAAGCTGTTGCTGTTTATTCTTTGATTTTATCATGGTGTTATTTCGACATCTCTGCATTCTGGTGAAATTTAAAAAAACTTTTATTTCAGTGTTATAAGAGTGTAGAAATATTTACAGAAAAGATGCATACGCAGTCTGTTTGTGCTGTCTGGGCCTGCCTCACAGTGTGAGGACTTGTGAGATTTGCTAGAGCTTCAGCTAGACTACAAGGTGATGCCACATGAAAGCACTAGAAAATGTCTTCCTTCTCAAAACTTTAAAGGCTATCGAGAAGGAACAGGGCCCAAAATCTGTGTCTTCTTTACCATTTTCCAAGAAGCGTCCGACAAAGTCGAAGGATTAGGACAGGCAACAGTCACTGCCATGGCCCTCGTCCTCATCCAGCCACAAGCATAAACAGAGAGAAAAAGAAAGATCTGGTTCTCTGGTGAGGTTCCAGTCACCATTGACACAAGATAACTCTGTTGCATTACTGCCTGCTCCGGCGGCATTGACTACACAGAAGGAGCAGGACAGAGAACTGTACCAGTTAAAGCAGAAGGAAGCAGGGAAGGCAGTCAGAATAGCAAATGACCAAACTGAGGAAAAGATAGCCAACTTGGTTAAGAAGGGGGATAAAACCTTTTATAGGTACATTAGGGAGCAAAGAAAGATGAAGGCAGGTATACTGAGGCTGAATAAAGAGGAAGGTGGTTGGGCAGAGAGTGACAGTGAAAAAGCAGGGATACAGCCGGCCCGGTGGCGCTGAGGGTTGAGGCGCTGGATGCCACACCTCGTGCTGCGCCAGCGACCCGGTTCGAACGACTCGGGTTGCCGGGGTCGGTGGGGAGGGAGGATCGAGGCCCCAACGGATGCCTCCTCCCTCAGGGGTGGAGCCATGAACGCTGCTCGCTGCTTCATCTCCACGGCCGCGGGAAGCACCCCACCAGAGAGATGGAGGCGCTCCGCCCCGCCGGAGCGCTGGGAGGGGGACGCTGGCTGCGATGAGGGCTTGTGCGCGCCAGCACACCGCCACTCGGGACGTACATCCTAGCGCGGACGTCTCAGAGGGTGGGGGAAACCAGGGGAAGAAAAGTGAGGAAAACCCCTCTCGGCAGCCCAAGATGATAGCCTCTCGGTACCATCCGGACCACCAATAAGAGGGACAGACCCCACTGTGCAGGAGGGAGGAAAGGAGGCACTCTAGGGGCAGATCCCACCGGAGGTGGAATAGAGGAGTTGAGAGGAAGGAAGGAGTGGGCTCCGGGAGGAGAGAAGGAGGCATAAAGAATAAAAGTTTAAAAAAAAAAAAAAAAGAAAGAAAAAGCAGGGATACTGAACTAATATTTCTGCTCAGTATTCACAATGGAAAAGCAGGGGGAGATGCCTAATCCAGTCAATAGAAGCACTCTGGATAGGGGGGTTGATATTAGTCATTTCACAGAAGAAAGGGTTCTGAAAGAACTCTTAAAACTGAAGGTGGATAAAGCAATGGGGCCTGATGGAATTCACCGCAGAATTCTAAAAGAACTAAGGAAAGAACTAGTAACACCACTGACTACCCTTTTAATAAATCATGGAGGGTGGTGTGGTACCTGAGGACTGGAGAGAGGCAGATGTGATTCCTTCACAAAAGTGGGAGCAAGACAGAGGCAGGAAACTACAGACCTGTCAGTTTGACCTCAGTGGTAGGGAAATGATGGAATCACTTGAAGGAAAGAATTGTTGAGTACCTAGAGGCCAGTGGGGCACAGGACCCAATGCAGCATGGATTCACAGCAGGAAGGTCATGTCAAACAAATCTAATTGATTTCTTTGACTGGGTAACCAAAGTAGTAGATCAGGGAGGGGCTGTGGATATGGCCTACTTAGACTTTAGCACGGTATTTGACATAGTCCCGCACAGAAAATATTAATAAACAAATTTGCCAGCCTGGCAGTGGGTCCCAGGGTGGTAGCCTGGGTAAAACACTGGCTGAACAGGACACAGTGGGTAGTAGTAAATGGAGTCCACAGTGAAGAAAGGAGGTTTAGTGGTGGGGTACCGCAGGGTTCAGTACTGGGGCCAGTCCTTTTTAATGTCTTTATAAGTGACATTGCAGAGGAACTGGAAGGGAAAGTATGTCTCTTTGCAGATGACACAAAGGTCTGCAACAGGGTTGATATGCAAGATGGGGTGGAAAGGATGAAAAGGGACTTGGCAAGGTTGGAGGAATGGTCAAATGTATGGCAGCTTAGATTCAATGCAAAAGTGCAAGTAATGCACCTGGGAAACAAAACCCAGGGAAGAGTACACAATGGGGGTGAGATACTGACAACAACAAAATGGAAAGGGACCTGGGGGTAGTCATATCAGACAACCTAAAGGTGGGCCAGCAATGTGAGAATGCAGTAAGGAGGGCTTGGGGGGATACTGGGATGCATAGGGAGAGGCATCACCAGTAGTAAACAGGAAGTTGTTGGCCCTCTGTACAGACAGTTGGTAAGACCACATCTGGAGTAGTGTACAGTTCTGTAGACCCCATCTCCTCAAAGACATAGACAGGGTGGAGGCTGTCCAGAGGAGGTCAACCAAAATGGTGCAGGGTCTGTACCAGAAGACATATGAAGAAAGACTAAAGGAGCTTAAGATGTATAGCCTCAGGAAAGGAGGGAGGGGGGGGACATGATAGAAACTTTCAAATATCTCAAGGGAATCAAAGTCCAAGAGTGTAGCATCTTTCAGAAAAAGAGATGTGCAAGAACAAGGGGGCACAATTTGAAGATAGAGGGCGGACGGCTCAGAGGTAATGTGAGGAAGTATTTCTTCACAGAGAGGATTGTAGATGCATGGAACAGCCTTCCTGAGGAGGTGGTAGAGTCAAAAACAGTAGGGGAATTCAAGAATGCATGGGACAGGCATGAGGAAGTAGGCTGTTGGTTAACTAGGATCTGCAGCTTATCCGTTAGGTAGGGAAATGGGCAGACTAGGCTGGATTGCACAGCCTGTCCACGGTTCGAAATAGCTGGGCCAGTCGATTCCTTGCTGCAGCAATCTCCCTGGACAGGAACTCTGCCTTCTTACTTGAGATTTCTGATTGATAGTCTGAATAATCAACCTAAGTCTGTCCTCATCCAGGCCAGATTTCCACCAACAATGTTCCAGCCTTCGTCCAATTCTCTTCAACTCCCTCAAGGTCCCATCAAACCAAGGGGACCGAGGGCGGAGAGGGAGAGGGAGAGGGTGAACTTGGACAGGAGCTACGGAATCCGGGGCCCTCAGCATCATACTATTATAGTACACTACTAGGTCTCTTGGATCAGAGCTTTCCATTTGCTTACTTGATAGGTCCAGCACTGCCATCAGACCCTCTGGGGTAACACCCCTCAAAGGGCGGTACCGTACCATCTCCACAGGGGCAGGTCTCAGAGGGGGAGCTACAAAACTGAACGTAATAAAGTGGTGGTCTGACCATCCAACTGGTTCCACCACCAAGTCAGTGACCTCCATCCCCAGGAGGAACACCAGGTCCAAGGAGTGACCCTGAGTATGGGTTGCAGCAGTAACTACCTATGTGAAGCCCAATGAGATCATCAATTGGAGGAAGTTCTGACCAAAATGTGAGAGTTCATCGTCGACCCAGGCATTGAAATCCCCCAGGACCAACCACCTGGAGGATTCCAACACCATGTTGACCATGAAGTCAGAAACTTCCTGCAGGAAAACTTTCCCATTTCCGGGTGGATGGTAGATGAGAAGAATCTTGCTGCCCACACCTGCACCCATGATACACTCAAAGGACCTAGTGATCCCCACTGGAACCTCTAGAAGGCCCAGTTCTGTTTTAAAACAAACAGATACACCCCCACCCCTACGATTCAATCTCGGGCAGTGTATCACCGAGTACCCCACTGGAACAGCTGACTCCAATATTGGGCCAGCATTCTCATCCGGCCAGGTGTCGGTGATGCAAACCAGGTTAGATATTTCAACAAGATCAGCAATCATTGCTGTCTTGTTCCTTATTGACCTAGCATTGTATAACACTGCCCGAGTTGGATGAGAAGCCATGGAAGAGTGTGTAGCTTGCCCACTACCCGTGGAGTCCTTGGGTATGGAAACAAGGCAGGGAGGACCCCTTTCCTGGATCCATTTCGCCCCAGGGCACCTCCTCAACCTCACTACCCCAATCTGCCCACCCCTCTCCCTCCACCCTCCAGGCAAATACCATTTCCTTATCAAATCATATTAGTGGAATGAGTGGAATAAATTTGTTTTTAAAGTAATTTGGAAGAAAATAAGAATTAGGTGGACACAGGAATATACAGAGTTTTATCTACCAACTCCTCTTCCTCTGACTCTTCTTCTTCAGATCCCAAATCCATAGGTAAAGCTACTTTTTTTCGTAGAAAGCCCTTGCAACGTTGACATCTTCAAAAAAGTAATCTTTGCTTTAAAAAGTAATCTTTAGCCTTGCAGGGGCTTGTAATACTGCAGTGACTCCAGCCTGATGAAAATTCGGATCTCAGGTTCAAAAAGCGCTTTGTTCTTCTCTGTGTATTTAGACAAAAGTCTGGATGCAGATGGATCTTATTGCCCTCATAGAGAAAACTTTGCTTTAACCTGGCGGCATGCAACATTTTGTTCCTTTGATACATAGACGCAAAAGCACAAATTACATATCTAAGAGGAAGTTCTGAAGCACAATTTATCCCTTGTTTAAATCTTGATGACGGTCTAAATACTGACTCTAGCAACACTTGCTGGTCAGGTGAGAAAGCCATCATCAAAATTTTTTCTACTTCGATCTTTAATGCGGAACTAGGGATATTCGCTGTACGTCCAATCGATCTCAAGTTCTTCATTAAGAGACTATTCTCTATAAATTCCATGTTTAGCATTGTATTTATTTGTTCGTGAAGGGAAGCATTTACTGCTCCGTCCACTGTCAGTACCCTTGCGGCCAGTTCTGTTTGTTTTTCAGCAATTTCAACATGATCTTCGATTTTGGAAACCTTTTCTTCTATGCTCCCACAACACTAGGAAATCTCAAAGTAATGTTTGGACTTTCGTTAATGAGTCTTTTATATCAACTTGCAACTCCATCAAAAAAGCTTGCAAAGAAGCCAAGGTCGGCTTCTGTGGGTTCTTTGCCTTAGCACCCAACTAAGGACACTGCAATGCCAGCGAAGACGCTTCTCCCATTGGGAGCTGCACACTTGCTGCCCCCCCATTGTGGGGTGGCCTTCCCGGTAACTGTTTTGGGAGAAAGGAATTCATCCATCTACAGTTCTAGCTTCGCTGCCCCCCTTCAACTCCAGGCCTCTTTGTCAACAAGACAGGTAAGTCGAGAGTACAACAGAAGAGGCAGATTTAGCATTTGCTATAGCGGAGCTGAGGGACAATGCGTGCGTCCATCTTGCTCTCTCTAGCGCCCCCTTCACAAAAAAAAAAGTTCATGGAATTGTTGGAGATGCCTTGCACATTCTCCAGTATAATTCTGCCTATATACCCTGCATTAGAAGATGCTACCTTCGCTGCATGGTACAGACCAAACTCACTGTCTGCTGTTCCTACAAAGGCTGATAAGTAGTATCCTGCACCATCTGCTAAGCCATATTAAGTTAACCAGCCAGAAATGGACTCTGTAGTCATCATGGCTGCTCATGATAGGTCTGGGGCACCTAAACACAGGAGTACTTTGCCTCCTGATAAAGAATCTAGGAAGCTGAAGGTGATGGGCAAGCATATGTGTGCCTCTTCCTCATTGGGCCTTAGGATTGTTAACTACCAGGTCCACATGATAACATATCAGAACAGCATGTGAAAGCTACTCATACTGCAGTCCAGGTTTTGCCAAGAATGAGTTAGATTTATTATTATTTTCTCAGATTGACACCTTTGAGCCAAAAGCTCATTACACAGGTTCCACATCAGAAAGTTATGTAACAGAAGACAAGCAATGTTGGCAATAACAAACCTTGAAAACAAAAATTAAACAATTGGAGATAAGAGTTAACATAGTGAAATAAAAAGTACAGGTTTAATTGGTTTTGTACAATGTGCCGAGTTACTAAATGCAAGAGCAGAGATAAGGAGGCAGACAGGAACAGAGCCAATAGCTTAAGTAGGGGAGGAATCAGTCGAAGGTGCCTAGTCGGTAAGGTAGATAAAAACAGTATCTTCTGGGGCTAAGATTGGCAAACGTGCTATGTTCAGCTTATGATATGTCTGATGCTTCCGCCAAAGCTGCTGCTTCTGGCATTTGCATGAGGAGATATTCCTGGTTCAGAGTTGCTGGCTTTGCCAGTGATGTGTAGCAAGCAGTTTTGAATGCTCCCTTTAAAGGAGCAAAACTATTTGGCTATGATGTTGAAACATAGAAAGAGAGACAATGACAGCAGAAAAAGACCAAAGGTCCATCCAGTCTGCCCAAGTTCTCTGTTTAGCCCTGAAGCCTACTGTTTCTCCAGGGTCCAGGCCTGAGTCATCAGGGGTCAGCCGGGAGCTGGGTTGAGCTACCGCAAGGGAGCTCTCCTGTCCTGGGGAGGGACATGGATTTCTCTGGCTCTTGGCTGCCACCAGGTGGAGGGTAGGTGGCAGCACCAAGCCCAAAGGAGACCAGGCAGGCCAGGTGGGAGGAAGGAGCCTTCATCAGAGCCATGGAGCGCATGCGTGCCTCCACACGCATATGCGACTGTGTTCTGGGGTCCTGGGATAACGGGGAGAAAAACGGAAAAATGGGGCACCGAGTCAGGCTAAATGAAGCCCTGAAACCACAGGGTGGATCAAGATCCTCTGTGAGAGGACTGCAAGCCGTGCTTGCCCAGAGCCCCTACGGGAGGAAAAAACCTAGATTTAAAATAAAAAAAATAAAAAATAAAAAATAAAAAAAAAGCACATGATAGCACAATATTTTTACTTAGCTTTACAAACCGAATGCCACTCTGGAACACAAGACACTGAGCTCATTCAGCACTTGTGCCATCTTAATTGCAAATACATTATACTTGAAATTGGGGGGGGGGGGGGCACTCAGGCTCCAAACAATGCAAAAGAAAAGAAGTGGGACTAATAAGAGATTAGCGGGGATAAGTTTTTACCTAACCAGTCTAAATGTTATAAGAAATCAGAACTTGAAAAAATATTATCTAAAGAATGCATACATACAGCTGCAATCACTGAAACATGGTGGGACAGTACAAGGGACTGGAGTAAATATACGGCAGGTTATACACTGTTAAATAGAAATAGAGGGCAGACGGGGGGGTGGTGGTATATGTGTATACATTAAGAAGGTAGTAGAATGTGAAATAATACAAGATCATTTTATCTCTTGGTGTTACCAAGCACCTATAAATGTCCCCACAACTACCTTGGATATTTAACAATCTACTTGGGAGACTGAATTAATAATTTCACTAACCCCCCAAACAGTGGACAAAAATCTGGATTCGGATCACTTGCTCCTGTGTTTGGCATGAATTTGGCTGGAGGGTAGTTAGCCAATATTTTCGGACTCCTCAAGTAACTGCTAAGTATCATCCCTCTCAGGATTCCACCTGCTGGTGACAGTGTGGGTGTGAAGTGTCCATGCATACTCAGATTTTTTGGTCCTGTCCTGCTCTCGTTCTGTTATGGAGTGATGTGGACAGAACTCTAAGGGAACTGATACCTGCACTGGGCCCTTTGACACAAGAAAAAGCACTTTTATTACACTACCTTCCACAGCCTAAACATAAACACCTCCTTTATTTAGCAGGAATACGAACATACGAAATTTGCCAGCAGATAAAGGCCTAGAGATGTATCAAGTCTGCTCGAATGTGCAGCTAGCACCCCTTATTCTGCAGCTGTCCCTCCCTTTCACCCTTCCCCTTGTCCTGTCCCATCCCCTTTTGAAGCAGTCCACTGTTCTACTGGATACCACTTCTGCAGGTAACGCATTCCACCCAGCCACCATCCTCTCTGTAAAAAAGTGTCTCCTCATCTCCCTCCTGAACCTTCCTCCCTCCAGTCTCATATCATGGCCCCTGGTGTCCCTCCCCTTCCTTACTTTGAACAGCCCCTCTGTACCTGTCTTGTTTATTCCTTTCATGTACTTAAAGGTTTCAATCATGTCCCTCTCCTCCAGTGAGTACATGTTCAACTCCCTCAGCCTCCTCTCGTATGATAAGTCCCCCAGCCCCTTGATCATCTTCACGCCTCTGCGCTGCACCCTCCAGTAACTTAATGTCCCTCTTCAGATACAGGCGCCAGTACTGCACGCAGTACCCAGGTGCAGTCTAACTAATGACCCATACAGTGGCAGAATCACCTCCTCCTCCTCGAGGATATATCCCTTGCAATACAACCCAGCATTTTGTTGACCTTTGCAGCTGCCTTCCTACATTGTGCCGAGTTGTTCATTGACCCTGTAATGAGCACTCCCAGATCCTTCTCCTCTGTCTGGGCTAGCTGCACTCTCCAGCTGATAGCTCCTCCTTGCTCCTTCATCCCAAAATGCAGCACCTTGCAGTTTTTGGCATTAAACCCCAGTTGCCAGGTGTCTGACCAGGTTTCAAGCTTTGCCAGATCATCCTGCAACCCCTGCCATCCCCTAGGTCATCCACCACCGCTTCCTACCGTGGTATCATCAGCAAACAGACTGATCTTGCTCTTGATGTCCAATGATATGTCTGCAATGAATACCCCAAACAACACTGGTCCCAACACCGAGCCCTGTGGAACACCGTCATTACTACTTTGGGTGTGAGAGCTCCCCACCCACCACCACCCTCTGTTGCCTTCCCTGAAGCCAGTTCCCTACCCATCTCACCAGCTTTGCCCCTGTGCCTACTAACTTACTTCCCAGCCTTCCATGTGGCACTGAGTCGAATGCCTTACTGAAGTCCACATGTAGGACATCCACTGCATGGTCCCTGTCCAGTTGCCTAGTTACCCAGTCATAGAACTCCACCAGGTTGATTTGGCAGGATCTGCCCTGTATGAAGCCATGCTGTCTGCTGTCCTGTAGTCCTTTGGCCTCTAGGAGGGCCACCAGCCTTTCCTTCAGGATAGTCTCCATTAGCTTACCCATGATGGATGTGAGGAATACTCTTTAAGCATCAGCTAAGAAGGTCATAACTAGATTATGACTACAAGAGACTCCAACACAGGTCTCACACTGAGTGAATATAGTTTACCACAAATATAAAATGGAGAAAATGATAATGCAGCTACAGAATATTTTACCGATCTTATAAAATAGATGGACTGCTTAGCTACTGTATGTTGATAATCATAGATCAGATATAATCCCATAGGAACCCTGACTGGGTGATGAGGGGGAGGGCCTCCTTTGCTCTTAGAACACTAGACTGGACAGTCCTTCAACATATCCACTGACTTTAATTGTATGCTACCCCGATATAGAATCTCTGGGACTATGCCTTGCTCTCATCCCTCCCCTTTATATCCTCTTTCATACAAAGATATTCAGCTAAAAAATGTGTATACTGAACCACGATTCTTTTAGAAAAATACATTATATGACAGATGTGCAGTGTTGCTGTACCACTGAAAAGTTTAAAAAAAAAATAAGCTTAAAAAAAGAAGATAGAATGTTTGGAATTAAGTGATAAAGAAAGAAGATTCTGAGTTTGAAGGTGTCTGGGATACAGCTGATAACTGATAAGGACAAAAAGATAATAGTGGGTATACAGTATGCTATAGGCCACCTAGCTGTGATCAAAACTATAATCATGAATTATTTAAATAGATTACTTAAGGCATCTGATAAGAGAAATGTAATACTTCTGGGAGTTTTTTAATCTACCAGGCCATTAACTGGAGATATCTAAGTGGTGAGTCACAATCTGAAACTGATTTTGTAGAAACATGGTTAAGTGAGGGCCTTGAACAGAACCAACAAGGGAATGTAATATTCTAGATATTGTTATAACCAACATATTTTCAAAAATAAATACAGTGATGGGGATAATCTTAGCACTAGTGATCGTAATAGCATAAGAGACAACACAAAGATATAAATTGTCAGAACAGAAGGAACAACAGTAACTAAAAATTATTTCAAGGCAGATATCAAGAAAATTAGAGAAAATTTGCTAAAATGGGAAAGGGAAAAAGATCTACAAAGAAAATCTATAGAGGACTGTTGGTTAACAATCAAAAATAAATTGGAGGTGGAGAAGAAGCATGTTCTGATTGAGAAGATTTACAACAGAAGAGGGAAAATTCCACTATGGTTAACAAATAGGGTACAAAAGCAGATCACGAAAAGGAAAAGAGCATGTGTTGAGTCTAAGGACTTTCCCAATGAAGACAACAGACAAAAAATACAAGTTATAGTTAAAAAGGACAAACAATTTGTGAGGAGGGAAAGAAAGAAACTGGAATTCAAAAATCGCACACCCTAAAGATAGTAACAAAACTTTTTTTGCATGTGTAAACAATAATAATGTGTTGGAAAGGGCAGTTGGACTGACAATGAGTATGGAGGAGTTGATGATAATGATCCCCATATAGTGGCAAACAACATAAATGAGTTTCTGTTCTGTATTTAACAAAAACTTAGAGGGAAATGTCTCTCTGTAATTGCTCCCTCCCCCCAGTGTGAGGTAGGGCCTGATTGGCATTTTCACAAAGAGTAATAATTTTTTTTACTTACAGTGTGTTTGTTAATTTAATTTTTATCTGGTTGATTCTGCCATCCCTTCTGCAGGCATTTTGACTCCAAGTGTCTCTAGCAGTGCACGCACAACTTCCCAGGGCTGTCATGAAAATGATGTATGAGCCGGGAGCAACCTCAGTTACAGTGACCCAAATTGTTGGTAAAGATCACAGTGATGGACATTATTTGCAAACTGGGTGGCAAATCTTGCAACATTATTAAATGTTACAGCATATTTATGAAGAGTTGTAGGCTGGGGAAAAAAAATCAGAATTGTATTCTGAAGCTCACAGTAAGACTTGTTTAGCTATAATATTTTTGACATGTGGGATTAAATGATTTTGCTATTTACTATTTACTTTCTTTGAGACCTTCTGTATATGTTCATGAAATGACAAAAACTGATGCAGCATAATACCCAACTAGTAATATTAGATGCATTTTCCAGTCTGTATCCATCTACTTTTTCAGTTAACATCTGTTTTTTTTATTTCAGTTTTATGTTTGGTTCCAAAAAACATTGTTTTTGTTTTCATTTAATAGAGTTTTGTTGTCAGTAAACACATTTTGTAATTTATGATAGATGGGTTTCATGTTCATTTTCAGGTTAGCTCCTGTCTTCCCTGAACAATATAATACTGTGTTGTCAGCATACATTATTGTTGATACCCCTCTGCATACCCTAGGCAGATCATTAACAAAAATAGAAAACGGGAGCAGAACCAAGACTGAATCCTGTGTGACCCTCGCAAATATTTCTCACAAAGCAGATCTCTCAAAAACGTTTTTTCCATCTGCTTCTGTTTTCTGAAGTAATGTTGAAACCATTTTATTGTATAATTCCCTACGCCTAATTTTGCTAACTTTCTTATTAATATGGGGTGGTTCACCAAGTCGAAGGCCTTGGTCAGGTCAATAAAAATAGTTCCAGTGAGTAATCCTTTGCCCACGTTATCATAAATATCACTGGTCAGCCTGACTGAGGCCATCAACATGCTGTACCTCCCACGAAATCTGTAATGATGCTCTGTAAACAAGTTATTATCATTCAGTAATGTTGGTAACTGATTGAAAACCACTTTTTCTAATAATTCTGTCAGTCCAGATAAAACAAAAATTGGCCTATAATTCATGATTAACTGTTTATTCCCAGCCTTGTGTAGTGGGCTTACCACATTTGTTTTCCAGCAATCCAGAAGTTGATTTGTAAAAATTGTAATATTAAAAAGATATGTTACTGGACTCATAATCTGTTTAGCCACTCTTTTTAACATCTTTGGTGTAAGACTAGTAATCCCTGCCCCTTTGTTGCCATTCAAGTTCAATAGTAATTCGTAAACCTCATCAGTTAATTTAAAAAAGTTAAAAGGTTTTTAAAGGAAACTATTTCATCCTGTTTCCTTTTATTAACATATGCCTGGTCTATCTTTGTTTTATATTCTGTCATGTTAGTAAAAAAAAAAATTCAGCTTTTCAACTACATCTGTACTATTACTTATTAAAGCCTCATAAACTCTTATTAATCCCTACTTGATTGAGGGACTAGATTAAAACCACACGGACTAAAGAGTGACACTGGGAGTTCAACCGGTGCTCGTTCTACAATTTCTGTACACACTTTTATCATTTAATACAGAATTCATTTTGGGAGGATTTTCTCTAACAAATTATGTATTAAACAGTACAGAATTCTCCATCAGGGAGTTTTATTCATCAATTTGTGTGGAGCACACCAGAGGGCTCAGAATATGCTGTCCATGTACAACCTTGGACTCCACATAAATTAAACTCCACGAAGGATGAATCTCTGAAGACTGTGCACATAATTCATTAGGGGAAGTTCCCCTGAACAGAATTCTTTATTAAACATCAAAAGTTTGTACTGAAATTGTAGGATGATCACCAGTTGAACTCCTGGTGTCACTCTTTTAGTCTGCGCGGTTTTGACCACCTACCCTTGATGGATACAGGCCTTGTGTTAGGGTCAGAAATTGAGGTCAGTTTGACCCCCTTCTCCCAAAGTAGGGGGTCAGAAGCCAAAAGTTGGGGGTCACTGCACCAAATGTATATGTTCATGAAAAGAAAAAAGCTTTTTTATTGGCTAATATGTCAGCTAGGAAGCAGTATGGCACAGTGGTTTAAGGCTCTGAGCTGCAAACCTGGAGACCTGGGTTTGAATCTCACAGCCCCCACTTGCATACTGTGTGACCCTGAGCAAGTCACTTAACTTCCTTGTGCTTCCAGGTCGCAAATGGAATCAAGCTTCGGCTTAGTGTGCCTCTCCTGGTTAAACAATTTTCCCCTTCCCCTTGATGAAGGTATAGTATACACAAGTTACTGCCATGCCTCATCAGCACAGTGGTACTTTGCCCTGCATGACACGTAAAAGTGAAGCCCTCCCTCCCTATTTTATTGTGCCAGGCTGTCGACCAAAAAAAAAAATACCAGCAGATACATACAAGTAGTTAATGGCTGTTAGAAATGCCTGCGGCTGCCACATCAATAGCAAGAGCAGAGGTGCAATATCTGTTTGCCTTGGCCACCGGACTGCTTCACAGACTGAATTGGATTCAGTGCGAGGCAGTCTGTGGAGCAGAAGTCACCAAATAAAACGCTGTTCTTTTCTGGTGCCAGGGAAGACAGAGAAAGTACTCCTGCTTTCCCTAATTATCATTCATCTAGCAACCGGTAACTTTCTTTTTATTCCTCAACCAGCCCATAGAAAATGCAGGAAGACTGTCTCCGAGTCGAGCATCACTTCACTGCAGCAGGGAGGGCAGTACTACTCAGAGGCACTGTGTGAGTAGATTGACAAGAAAATGCTTGGCTTTACACCCCCCCACCATAACAGTAACTTTTATAGTCTGTCTCACTCTCTGAATTGATGTCGGCTTGAATGGCCATCACCCAGTCTCCAGAGCAGCACTATCCTGGATTCCTGACAACTTCAGAGGACCCACACAAAGAAGGAACACGTTTCTTTGCTACGTCTGACACCATTACCTCATAGGTGAAACTGCTAAACTGGGCACTGTCTTCTGCTGCTGCCACTGTCAAGCCCGTCACCCCTGGCTCCTCTGTGCTCAGTTCTCCTGATACGCCGGCTCTTCCCTACTCAGACAGGGACTACCACTCCATAAGTTACTTGTTTTTTGCCTCGCTGGTCAACTGCCGCAGATCAGGTAAACAAACTGAAAAAGATTGCCAGCCCACATATTCTTACCACCGGACCCGCCGGATTTACTGTCAAATCACAGCCCACGCTGATAACTTGGCAACACCTACTCAGCTGGGTCTCCCGTCCCCTTAGTCACATCACCAATCACAGGTCACCTCCAATATGTAAAGGGGAAAAAAAAAAAAGGATCAGTCATCACCGCCCCTCTCACTGTCCCACGGAGAAGCAATGCATTTAAAGTTACAGCAGCACCAATTACGCAGAAAAGGGCTGCATCAAAAACAGATGCAGTGCTTTCAAAGTAGTGCATCAAAATTAGGATTTTTCCCCAAAGGAGATGTCAGTAGTGCGTTAACGCAAGCCCAGTGGATAGGTTGGTAAAGCTCTCTAAATGAGTCCCAAAAGTTTCTAGGTTTTGCCAGGTCTTTTAATTGTTTATCTTTGAAGTACTTTTGCTTTGCTTTCTTTATTTCAGCTTTACAAAGATTTCTGTATCTATGATAACCATTTCAGTCACACCTAGAATTTGATTTTTTTTCTGCTGCTTCCAAAGCCTATTCCTTGTCCTTATTAGTTTAATTAAATCCACATTTAACCATTGTAAATACTTAGTCTGTACTGTTTGGCCCACTTATTCAAAGGAGATGCACGGTGCATCCCTAGATGTGCCTGCGCATCTCTGGAATTGCGATGGCCATCAGGGGCATGGCAATATTCAGAAGACACTGATGTGCCATGCAAACCGAACTACACTGGGTCACAGAATATCGCGATGTGGGCATGCAAATTAGGGCTGCTTCATGCATATTCCCTGCATCGCAATATTCAACCCTCCCCTGGCGAAGACACAACCAGATGCGCAGGTACAAAGTTAGGATACCAAAACCCTGTTGTAACTTTGTGCCGTATGTGAAGGTGTCTGGGCTGGCAAAGCCCAGAGGTTCCATGGGAAATGAAGTAAGAAGCTCCACTGTGCTGCCACCCGTATGCATATGATACTGTTCTCTTGGGGGAAGGAGGCATCAAATCACCAAACAGCAGATGATGTGCAATACTTTGTTCTTTTTATTAATTCAGCTTTTAAACGGCTGTAAAGCCTAACGTTTTGCCTACTCTGTAGGCTTCCTCAGGAGAATGCCTGCAACACTTCACGTAAGTGCCTCTTGTTAATCTTATAAATTTTTGTACTTTTGGACTCAGCGAAACATTGGGATTTACAGCCGTTTAAAACATGAATTAATAAAAAGAACAAAGTATTGCATATTGTCTTCTGTTTGGTGATTTGATGCACCCCCCCAAGAGAACAATAACTTTGTGCTGGGCAGGGTGGTGCCCCGCGCAAAGGCCATGGCTGGTCACGTGGTCCCCCCTTCCAGCCCTGATCCCTGACGAAAAAAAAAAAAAAAGTAAAATCACATTCCCCCTTTTCCATAGTGTAGGGTCCCCCCACCCAGCCCCAGTACCCTATGTAGCTAAAAACATTCACATTCTCTGGCATTTCTATAGTGTAATGGACCCTCCTCCCAGCACCAATCCCTGTTGAAATACATTGAAACATTTACCCTGTTTCAGTAGTGTAGTGTCCCACCCCTGTCCCCGATCACCCACCCAATAATAAAACAGACACTTTCCAAAGTGTAGTAGCCCACCCCTGTCCCCGATCGCCCACCTGATAGTAGTAACATATGTTTCCATAGTGTAGTGGCCCTCCCCGGTCCCCCATGAAATACACATGAATATTAGATTTTTCCAGCTTCACCCAAACCTTTATTTCATCTATTTGGGCCATTAAACTTCTGACATTTAAGTGAACAAAATTAAGTCCTTTTAAAGGGAAAGGCCCCCTAAACTTTTTTTTTTGTATGCCTCTGTAGTTTGTAGGCATGAACAATGATTCCCTTTCTTACACTACCCTAATTTCATCCTAATTTAAATGATGTTGCTTCACTCTGTTCTACCCAGGTGTGAAAACCTGTTTGACTCCATTGCAAAGGTCATGACCTGACTCATGCACGGCATCATGGTAGCTGATGATGTGTAGATGCACAAGCCAGCAGAAGTGCTACTCTCAGTCATTTCTGTTGTATGTCTTCTGAGCTTTGTTCTTGTCTTGTGCTGGCCGCCAAACTTTTCAAGGTAAGTTCTGTACTATTTTCCGTTATTCAAAGTATGTCTGAGTTGGAAAAAAATGCAGTTGGAAAGATGCTAGTGCTTGTGACTTTTTGTTATTAGACTGAATAATTGGATGTGCTAGGAGCTTTGTGTGCTTACTTATGGAGCTTGCAATCCCTTTGATGTCATTATGCATGTCTCCTGCTGGCAAACAAATGTTGCTCTGCAAATGACCTGCTTTTTTTAAATTCATTTCTGAGTGGGACTGGAATGTTTTAGAGCAGTGTTTCTTAAATGGTGAAACCAGCCTTCCAGGGGAGGCCCCATCCTGTTCTAGTGGAGGCTTAAGCAACCCTGTAAATGTACTGTATTTAAATTTGGAGTTTGGGAAGTGTTGTGTGGAGGGGCAAGGCAAACTAAAATTTGATAATGACAGGTGACGCTTTTTATGTTATTATTTATGCCCCATTTCTGCCGATATGCCCTCTCTTGCTTTGCCCCCCCCCCCAATGGTAGGGCTCCTCTATCAAGGCTGACAGGCTAGGCCCCTTGCTTCACCTTAAGCCAACATTTCAAGGATGGGCACTGTAGTAAGTTGTTTGGGGTCTGTATCATCCCGTTACAACCAAGTTGTTTTCCAGTATTTACTCCCTACCCCTTGGATGTCTGTGAACACTCAGAGCTCATACATGCTGTCTCTGAGCCCAGCCAGCAGCCACCCTGCCACTCTACCTCCACATCGATTCCACCCATGGTCATCAAGATTGCAGCTGCAACCCTTCCTCCCTCCCTGAAGAAGAAGGAAAGTGTCCTTTGGAATGCTCAATCCCGCCCCTTCCCCTGATGGTGGAGGTTCATTCCCAAACCCAGGTCACCAGTACAAGTAACAACACTGCCACTGCACTAATGAGCTGGCGGGTAACCTTAGTTATTGATCTGTTTGTTTATTGATGTACAGATTGGTGACATGAGAAAGCATACAGAGCTGAAGCTCGTTTCTAGGTGTGATTGGGGGGGTATGGAGGGTGGAGAACTAATGTTTTAGAGGATGCTTGTGACACCTTATTTCTGCTTTATCATAGTAGCTGGTGCTACAGAGTCTGTTTGTTCACCAAGCTTGCAGTCCCTTTGTCGTAGACTCTTGCTGTCAAACTTCTCAGCAAATGACCTCCCCTGTTAGTTTAAAGTGTGTCCTAATTGGGGGAAAAATGCTTTTTGTTCGTGTTTATAATAGGGTTGCTACCTTTCCAGTTTTAGACTAGACAATCCATTTTTTAAGGTCCTTATCCTATCATCCAATTTTACTTAAACATAGTCAGTTTTTGGGCTATTTTGAGTGCTCACATACTCTTAAAACTGATTGTATCAAATCATTCACTCTTTTGACTGCATGTCCAGGTTGCAAAGAAGTTGCGATATCACATGCTTTTGCTTGTAAAACCATTCGGTCTGGGAGGTGTAAAATATGGCCATTAGGACCATTTATTATATTTATTTTTTATTTATTATCATTTTACCAGAAACTGGATCAAAAGGATCTGTTTTCAGCCATGCCTGGGAGAAAGGGTACAGCATGAGGGAAATCACAAAGCATATAGAAATAGACAAGAAGCACAATAATAAAATCATGACAAGTAATCGTGTGTGTGTGTGTGTGTGTGTGTGTGTGTGTGTGTGTGTGTATGTATATGTGTATATATATATATATACAAATGGCCACTAATATTGGTAAACAGTTCAGAAAAATCAAGACTATTTTATACAACGCCATATGGAAGATGCCTGCAAACTGCTAGATACTTTGTTTGAAAATGAAATACTTTACTGATGTATCAAACCCTGTTGAGCCAGTCTATTACCAGTAAATCAATGTAATCGTTTCCACTCTGACTTTTACGTAGGTCTTTTACTGCCATTATAGTAAACAGTGGTTAACCTTTACATGCTCTCATGTGTTCCTTTTTGTTTCTCCTGTATTCTGATGTGTTTCAGACCCATTATTTTAAATTATCTAATTTTTATTGCCTTTATCAGTACAGTGATTCCCTGTCTTCTGAGTCCTCAGCAGCTGCTACCTTCACTGTTCATAGCACCTGAAGATTCCATGATATTAGTTTTACCATTACAGGCCATTCAAATGAATAGCCAGCAATGGGGTGTCTGAACCTGTGGAATATCTTAGAAATATGAAAAACAGCAGTAGGTGCTGAGTTAATGGGGAACATTATGCAGACTTGTGGATACTACCAGTGTTGATAATTCTTTATGAAAAAGTGATCAAAGTTTAGCAGAATGCATAACTGACTTGGAAAGGAAAATGGGAAGATGCTCAACAGAGGTTAGAGCAACGGGCTGTAACTGAGCTTTGTATATTGAGCAGACCTCGGTTTGATTCCCATAGCCTCCACTTGTACACTGTGTGGCCTTAAGCAAGATACTCAACCTCCCTGTTCTTCTATGTCACCTTTGTAAATTTGCCTTCTGCCCTATGGGTTTTACCTAGTTACAAAAGAAACTAAATACAAACTAATAGTATAAAAATTATTTTTCTATCACATTTAAGGTTTTCTCTGACATTAAAATTGCTTTGGAAGATGAGCAATATAACCCCAAAAAAGTATATCCGTTGTGTTTTTAAGTACCAGGGGAGGAGATATGTATTTGGAAAAGCCTGGCCTGAAACCTTTGGGGGTTGGGCAGCAATTTGTTTGTATGGCTTTGAAGTGCCACAAGGAAGGGGTTTCGTGTTGAAAGTCCGTCCTGAAACCGGGGCCAGCAAGTCTGTTTCTTTGTGTGTGATTATCTGTATGCCCCAGTGAGGGAAAATATGCGCTGAAAGCCTGGTCTCAAACTTTGGTGGGAAGGGGTGCAAAAATAGAATGCCAGCTTTCCTGTGTGTTAATATAAACGTAAGCATTTTTTTTTTCCCAACTCAAACCCACATTAAACAACAGAAAACAGTAGGGAACTTACCTTGAAACGTTCGATGGCCAGCACAAGAGTAGAAGACAGCTCAGAAGACACAAAACAGAAATGACTGAGATTAGCACTTGGATATCTTTTCTTGCACAAACGTATATTGTCGAATACACCTGCTTTTGGGGCTACACAGGTCCCTTCTTCAGATGTTTGCCAAATGCACTTGGATTGCCTCCAGGCCAGAGGGGATTGCGTAGTGGCATTGAGGGACTGTAAGACTAAACTTAAGAAAGCAAAGTAGGGGCCAGAAGGCAATATAGTAGTGGGTGCAGCACACAAAGCAAAGGTAACGCGCACTCCATAGAAGATGTCCACACACCGACTTTGAATAATCCCAAAGATTTATTTTGTTATTAGACAGATACTTGCAGCACATAACCCCAAAGCCATGTTTCAGTACATACGTGGAAAGCAGGAAGTGAAGGAGCAGCCTGGGCCCCTGAAACATGGGAATGGTGGAGAGGAACCAGTGAGAGAGCTAGGTGCAATGGTAGAGATGCTGAATGAATACATAATTTCTGTATTCATCAAAGGGCCCCGTGGAGGTGTTCGTAGAGAGGGCCAGCTGAATCCATGGTAGCCAATTGAATCCATGGTAGCCATGATGCAACTGCAGGCATTCCACACACACTGGTAGCTGGCTACTTGGCGAATATTAAGCTGGGTAAGTTCCAAGTGGGAGATGGGATTACCCCAGGATCACAGTGGAGCTAAAAGGACAATTTGTGGGTCTGCTTGAAGTAATCTTTCTTGAATCTGTTCAGACAGGTGTGGCACCAGAGGATTGGAAAGTGACCAGTTAGGGTCTCCAGATTCATCAAGGGGACAAGGTGGAACCCAGTGAACTACAAATTTGTCAGCCTAATATTAGTTCCCGGGCAAGGTCTTGGAAGTCATTATCAGGGACAGTATAACGGAGCATTTGGTTGGGTCCAAGATTCTTGCCCCCTCTTAGTACAACTCTACAAGCAGCAGATTGTGCTAAATCAGTAGTCCCGTGGCCTGGATGGTAAGGCCCTGGAATTAGATGATCAGGTTGCAGTCATCTAATTTCAGGAGGTGACCAGAATACTTAAAAAAAAAAAAAAAAAAAAAAAAAAAGTAAATCAATAAATCCCTAACCATGTCCCCTGCCCGTCATTCAAATGGCAAAATCAAATAATTCCTGGTACCCTCACCCTGCTCAGTGAAGGGGTTAATAAGTCCACTCCCATCATTTCAGCCAGTCTTCCCACCCTGAGTACTAGCCGATGGGGATAGCTCAGAGTCATGGGGGGACCAGTTAGGCAGATTGAGGGTGGCGGCCACGGGACTACTGATATCCACCTGAGAGAGCACGAAATACTTTTTATTAAACTTTTGGAGGGCCTTCCAAATATGAATACCTCTGAATCACACCAATATTAATCAGATCTTAATAACAAAAAGCCCTCTATCATTGCCATTTGAGAATTATTTCTTACTTTGGCTATCAGTTTACAGAGTTTAAATAAGCTACCAGAGGGCACTCGTACAGTGCCATGAATGTAAAGGGAAGCACAGTGAACTGACAAAATAAATGAAAATTGTTACACTGTGGATACTGAAGGATTCCTTACGCATTGTGAAACCTTTTATTCAGCTAATAAAGAAACTGTACATTGATGTTACAGCAAACAAGCTTTCGGTGCCACACAGGTCAGTTCTTCAGGTGATTTTAACAAACTGAGCAGAAGAAGCAGGTTTTATACCAAAGGCTAAAGGAAAGGGCAGCCTCAGGCAGAGTTGTCACCTTAAAACCATAGATGTGTGATGGGTAACTTGTATATTGTAACGTGAGGAGGTGGTTGTGCTGTAGCTCAAGGCACACTTCACTGCCTTTGACATCTATGAGCCTCTCCAGTCTGGTTTTAGGTCCAGGCACAGCACAGAAACCATGCTGGTCCGGGTGGACAGGACCTTTTCATGGCAAGGGATGGGTGACAGCGGTCAGTTCTCGTTCTCCTTGCTCTCTCATGAGCATCTGACAGTGATACCATGGACCATGGGCTGTTACTGGATGAGCCCAGGGAGTATGTAGGACTCACCAACAAAGTCATCTGCTGGTTTCAGTCCTATCTCACTGGCGGGATGCAGAGTAGTACTGAGAAACATTTCCTTGCTCCCAATGTGGCTTTGCCTTGTGGAACATCCCAGGGCTCAGACATGTCATCCATGTTGTTTGCAGTGTACATGCTGCCCCTGAGAGGGATCATTAAACGGTAGGGGGTTGGGTTTCACTACTATGCAGATGATGCCCAGTTCTGCCTGTCTTTTGCGCCCGGGACACCTGGTGTGGTTGATGTGTTTAATAAGTACCTGGCCGAGATCCAGGACTGGATGTCGTCGAGCTGCCTCAGACTCAACCCTGATAAAACTGAAGTGCTGGTGGTTGAGCTGGGTCACGGGGGAGAGCAGCAGCTGCAGAAACAGAGACAGCTCTTCAGTGCTTGTAGCTGCTGCTAAGGTGAGCAATCTAGAAATCTTTCTGGACGAGGGGCTGACTTTTGGGGCTCAGGTGTCAGCAGTAGTCCAGAATGGCTTTTTCCATCCAAGGAACATCTCTCTGATTAAATCTATTCCCCCGCCCCGGTGACCCAACCACACTGGTGCACGCTTTTGTGACATCAAGGCTTAACTACTGTAATGCTCCATACCTTGAGATCAGTGAAGGTAGGCTGTGATGCCTGCTGCTAAGTTATTGACTGACCTTTCGAGGTCTAGTCATGTCTCCCTGGAGCTGTGTGACCTGCATTGGCTCTGGGTTGAGTGGCATATCTCCTTTAAAGTTGGGTTGCTAACTTATAAGGCCCTACATTGGTTGGGGGCCTGGGTTACCTGTCAGATCTCTTGCATTCTTACACGTCCTCACGCCCTGTCTGCTCCGCTGAGGAGGGCCACTTGGCTATTCACAGGGCAAGGTTAAAGACCTTCGGGGATAGTGCCTTCAAAGTGGCAGGCCTGGTCCTTTGAAACTCTTCCGAGGGCCATGAGGGAGGCCTCCCTCAGTGGAAGCCTTTAAAAAGGTCTTAAGCCACATCATTTTGCACAGGCTTGTGAGGAGTGAGGGTCCCCATGGTTAGTTGCCCCAGTACTAACTTTTAGTTTATCGTTATTTATGGAATCATTTATTGGGAACTGTTTTATTATATTGCATTAGCTCTTTGAATGAATGCTTTATTGCTTCTACTGTGTTGTTATAATGGTGCCCTGAGCCTCAGAGAAAGTGTGACGCAAATAAATAAAATCTACTGCTACTGCTACACCCGTGCACAGTTTCTTTGTTAGTCCAGTAAAAGATATCACAGTCTGCTAGAATCCTGTATTTCTTTTTTTCATATAGCTGTTTGGCCCTCAACCACTGCCAGTGCCTTTCTTTGGGCTGTCATGCAATCCCCAGCTCTGACTGCTGTTCCCCCCGCTGTCTTGGCCAGCGGGGAAAAGCATGGTGCAGAACTCAAGGACTGCTAGGACCATCATACATGGCGTTCAAGGCACATGGGCTCTTTTAGTTTTCTCCCATGTTTCCCCTCCCACCACCCCTCTGACTTGTAGCGGCCTCGAACATCAACAGCATGCACTGGGCTGATGCCACCCCCTGTGAGGGAGCAAGCTCCCCAGCTCACTGCAGAGGTCCACGGCTGCACCACATTCCAGCCATCTCCTTTTCTGGCTGATTTGCGCTCCCCTCAGAAGCACTTCCCAGCCTGGCTGCTCAAGCCTGACACACCCTGTCTTGCTACCAAATCCAGCTCGCAATGTGGAAGCGCAGCACACTTCTACTTGAGCCATTGGGCGGCCCAAGAATCCTGTATTTCAAGGACAGCTGAAAACATTCTCTCTTTTGAGTATATGAGGGATGAAGAACTCCCAGAAAGTGCATTGCCTACTCCTGTCTGACCCTTGCATGCATGCATGCAGTGTGTCATAAAAGTCAGATTTGCTTACTTAAACCACATTTTGCATCAGGTTCTCCACTTGCATCTTGGACCTCCTAGTGCCTCTTTGCTGTAGCAGGCCCCTCAGGTCTGCAGATTATTCCATCTGTCCTCACTCCCTATTGTGGGAGAGTTCACTTTTTCAGTGGCAGCTTCTGACCCATGAAACTGTGCACCCTTAGATATGAGGTTTGTTCTGTCTGAGTGTTTGTGAGACAAAATTTAAAAACCACTGTTGTTAGTAGGCACTTACAAACTTGGGCCTCAATCCACAGAATGTTTTTTGTACCCCCCCAAATATGTGTGCAGGGGGTTGTGAAAGACCATAGCATGCCTCCTATGCACACATGGAGCACCTCTCTGTACCAACAGTGGGAGTTCTGCTAGCTCTCTGAATGCGATCTTGCTGGGCCTGTGTGTGTACACAGGTGGTGGGGTCAGGCTGACATGCAGAGAGTACAAGCGCCTTCAGTACATGTCTTTGCACTGCTGAGGGCAGCAACATTATGCCAGGGTGATGCAGCAGTAACACACGCCTCCCCAAAGCTTTGTAAAGCCTGATGGCTCCCCTCAGCTGTTGCCCCAGCCCTTCAATAAGGCATTGTGGCTTATGGTAAGGAAGTTGATGGTGGCTACCCCCAGTGGTGTTTTTAGGTTGGCTACCTCCCAGGTCACTTAGGGAGACCCAGAGGCTTCTGGGATGGGTATGTGGTTTGGGGGAGAGGGAGCAAGTCAGACCTTGGTGGTACTTGGGCACTTAGTTTTATAAAATGAATGAGATTAGTAACCAAGCCAGTGCAATTTTCCAGCCAGCTGCAGGATCGGGGACCAAGCCCTCTCTCTGGGTACTATATATTTGTGTGTGTTGGGGGGTGGGGTATTTGTACAGTGACTTTGCTCATCTGGATCAAGTCCCGGGGAGTAGGACTATGGGGACCGGGTTATGGAAGGGTGTATGGATACTTCTTGGGAGCATTTCAGTTGCCTGAACAACTACTGAACAATTATTAAAGATGCAGGACCAAACCCTAACTGCCAGTTCCAACTACAGCCACCTGAGCCTTCCACCATACTGACGACAGCCAGTGGCCCCAGCAGTGGCTGTAGGTAGATGGAGGGAGTCAAGGGTGAAGGAGAGGGAGGGCTTTGTTCTGGCCCACTAAGTGCATCAAACAAAACAATGTACTTGGTAGGAGGAGTGTTGGTGTATTTGGATGCAAAGTTGGATATAGAATCGGAACTCCTGATTCCGCCTCTGATTCTACTCCTATGCCTTAATTGGAGGCGAAATAGAATCAACTCAGAATTTCTGAAATTCTGACTGGGTGCAAATGGAATGGATTCCACAGAATCTGAGCATCCCTGCTGCACTCTTAACCACTAGGCCAGACTACCGTTAATGTTGCCCAGCTGATACTGCTAAACGTTTGGACTCTCTGGAATGTTAAAGAGTAAAACTAAATGAGCTTGGACATGGAAGACTTGAGATTGATGGGGTCTGTGCATGAACCTTGAGTCAGGTCTCATTCCAAATATGTACCCAGCTATTTTTTTGCTGTGGTTCTTGTGATATATTTCACATGTGAAATTTGTTGTATCAGTAGCAGTTGGGGCAGCTCCAACATCTGGAGGACATATTTGGAAAGGTCCAAAGTCTGGAACTCTAGCTGCTCAGTGCAGGAATTGCAGATCCAGATGCCTGATTGATTCCCCCCTGGACTGCATCAGTAGGTCTGGTCTGAATAAACGCAGCCATGGAGGTCTGCTGCCGAGACTGAGAAGATCCTGGTAACAGAACTGGCATGGCTAGTCCAGGGTTATCAGGATTGCCACCTTGCCCTGACATACCTTGAGGACCACTTTGTAGATAAAGAGAACTGGAAAGAAGGCATACAGAAGGTCCTGGTGGCTGCCATCTTTGTAGAGGTATAGTGATGCTTATACTATGGTGGTTACCATTCTTACAATGGATGTTTTGTAACTGTATCATGGCACTGACAAGCACGTGTGTGTGTGTGTGTGTATGTGTGTGTATACATATATATATATATATATATATATATATATAGATATAGATATATATATATATATATATATATATATATATATATATATATATATATATATATATATATATATATATATATAGATATAGATATATATATAGATATATATATATATATATAGATATATATATATAGATATCTCCCAGAAAGCTTCTGGTTCCCATGAAATTGGCCATTGCATCTCCCCTTAGGATCTCACTCACTGCACCAAATAGTCATTTTATTTATTTTTTTAATCCCCTGCTTCCGTTCCTATGTCACCTTTTCATTGTGAACCTGCCCCTTGGGGCATACTTCATTGGCCTTAAGAAGAGCATCGTCTTCCATGACTTTAGAGGCCCACCCACTCCTCTCCCCACCCCTTGAGGTCTGCACGTGGAGACAGGCCATAACTAAAGCTTCACACAGACTAGAGTAAGGCAGAAGCAGGACCCCCCCCCCCAATATCCTGTAGATACAATTGCAGTTGTTTGATAGAGCATGGTTGCATATCTCCAGAGGGCTGCACCCTCATTGTCACTTCCACCAGACTCCTCCTGGCAAAGAAAATGCTGGGGAGCTGGCGGGCATCAGTACCAGAAACAACTCAAGGGAGTTGCTTTGAAGCTCTCATGGAAGAAAAACAAAAAAAAAAGGCAACAAAACCAGTCAGCTGCTGACCAGCAAAAAACAGTGTACTGACCTAGATTTGGTACTTTATAAAATGTTTTTTTGAAATTTAGTTAGTATTTGTTGACTGGGAAAGGAGGGCTAGACAATTCTGCCTAGTTTTAGCCGGAGGGCATACAGATGGAAATCAAACCACATTAGTTTGTTGGTGGTATTTTATTCAGTGAATGGAGTAAATTTGACCAGGACAGTGGGGAAATTCTCCTACTCTTTTCAAAAAATGCCACAGGATCTTTAATATCTACCTAACAACTACCACCACAAAAGGCAGTCATGACCTTGGTTTAACATCTCATCCAAAAGACAGCACCTCTATAGCACAGCATCCCCCATGTGATGCACTACAGTGTCAGTATTAGGTTTTAACACAAGTTCCTGGTGTGGGACTAGAACCCACAACCTTCCGATCATCTGGTTTCGGAGGCAAGTGTGTAACCTGCTGAGCTACTGATACTGCAAAGTTGACTGCAGTGCATACAGCAACAACACTCACTGCAATCCAGTGTTGTTTTGATTCTTGTATGAAGCTTTCTAAATGGTAGCACCCCCAAGGGGATAGCAGCAGTGAACAGATTACAATGTAAAATGTTTGTTTAATTGGGAAATATGTGGCTGTTTCCATTAGCAGGCTCCCCACCAGTCACCTCCACACTGGTTCAGCATTGCGCCTCATTTAAAGGAAGCTAATTCAAGCAATTACATTTTTAGAATAAGGACCCAGCCATGATGTTTGGTGGCTGGGCTTAAATTCATACCAGAGCTCTGAAAGGAACAAAGACCCCTACTCCCCTTTGAGATAAAATAAGTGAGTTGCCAGTTCAGGCAGAAAGAAAATTGTAACAATTGAAAGATTTGCTGGGGGTGGGGGTGCATGGACTGAATTCTGTGGTTTAACTGATTTGCGTGATAAACCAGAAACATCCCTAATTAGAACCTTGTTTATGAATGAGCAAGCGTCAAGCTGCTTATTTTATGTTTTATTCATATTTTTCAGTCGGTAAAACATGTCATCATATTGTTTTTTTTTTAACAAAAATGTATTTCTGACATCCTTAGATCCATACTCTGTGCATTTTTAGTTTTCTCAGACATGATAAAAATTGCTTTTACAGATACCTTTGTAATTAATGACTCACATCATTAAAGATGGCTGCCTCTCACAATTAGGAAAAAAAAACTCTTCCGTTGAGGTTACCTGTTGAATGTGCATCCTAGATTCATAATGTGGATGTATTAGGATGGTGTTCTGGCATGTTTCTGACTGTAAATAGCACAACACTGTACCAGGAGATTTATTTTTTTCGTGGCAGACATGGCACGGGAGTTGGAACTTTTAAAAACTTCAAAATCCCATATCTTTGGTTCAGGAATGAAATAAAAATGAAAAGTAAAATGGATGTCAAGAATAGTTTTTCTATCTTTGTTTATCCCTCTGGCCACAGGTGGGACCTCCTCCTACCTCCCACCAATGTGCCGTGTTCCCAAATGATTGAGATGCTGCCAACCATCCTCCCAGGACCCCCAGCCCACCCACGACTCACCTGTGCTGTCCCCTGGCCCCCCCCCTTCAGCTCCACACCGTTTCTTCCCCACATCAATCTGGCCATGCATGGCAGGGATAAAGACATGATATCCATGGGAGGTGCTGACTCAGGTCCAATGTGGGACATGGTGGGCTGGTGAGGCTTTATCCACCAATCCTGTGCCAAGTTTTCCCTTTTGTCCAGCCTCTGAGGGCGTGTCGCCACTGCGTGCAGGCTATCTAGATATTTTTGCCAGGCAAACATCATCGCTGAAAAAAAAAAAGAGTATGGTGACTAACAAACACTGCCGCTTGTTTGGGAGTTGTATGGCTGTTTCCATTAGCAGGTTTCCCGCCGAAGACCTGCAAATCATTTACAAATTGAAACCAACTGAGGCAGTTACATATCAGAATAGGCACCCAGCCGATGGGTGGTCCACTGTGACATTTGATGGTTGGGCATAAATTCACATCAGAGTTTTGAAATGAACACCAAAAGAAACCCCAGTCCTTTCCCTTTGAGATAAAATAAGTAGCCAATTCAGGCAAAAAGAAGATTGTGATATGTGTGATTGGGGGGGAGGGTGTGCGTTGAAGTCTCTGTTTAAACAATTTATAGTGACAGTGCGACTTTCTCGCATGCTACTGTGCAGTCTGGCATTATATGCTTTTGGCATGTTATCTTCAGGCCACAATAAATTTAAAAACATTAGGTACCTCTTCTACCCGAGTGTACTGTTTGTTTGTGCAGATCAGCCGGTGCGTGTTTTTGTTTGTTTTCAGACAGCATTTCCAAAAGACTAGAATGTTAGGGGCCCCTTGCTGATTCCATCATACACCAGAGATTTATTTTTTTGGAAAAAAAATAAGTGACTGCTGGCTAACCAAAGGATTCATACTCTTAAATAGCTATTATTATGACTTTGAGCTGCAATTATTAAAAAAAAAAAAAAAAAAAAAAAACAGACATAAAAGCTGTTTTGCATAGTTAGGGGAAAAGCAGTGACTAAGACAGAGCTTTTACCTGTAATAGAGGCAATTTTGTGTCCACAGAGCTCAGTTTATTATGATGTTTTAAACAGCTTCAGATAGTGATTTTTCCTTAGGATAGTTTTCTTCTCACTTTAGAAGCACATTAAGGTACCGAAGAGACCTGTAATTATGTCCAATAGTCCCACTTGTTGAGTACATTTACAGCTACTGAGCTGCGCCTCACGCCTAACAAAACCCTAGATGCGTGCAATTACTGGACTATAATTACATACCATGTCATGCTGTATTGATTACTCAATCTCATAGTGAAGCATACACCTCTAATATCAAATTATAGGGATAAAATATTTCTGTTTCTGATTACAGTTGTGAAAAATATTTTCCTGACTTTCTCTCTAGTCCTGCCTGTTTAACACTCTTCTGACAGAGCCACACATCTTTTTGGAGATGTATAGTTGTCTTTTGGCTGGTGATACAAGAATTTTCAATTATTTTGATGTTTGTCATACGTTTTTAAAACATTTTGTGCACGTATTAATTTATTTATTTTGCTTTGGTTAACCGGGTACGTGCACTAGGCAAAAACCTGCCTATTCAGTCACGACGATTTAACTACTTCCAAATAAAATAACCCCAACACAGTTTACTTCATGAGAGGTACAAGGTGTAAAACTTCAGAGACATTACACAGTAACTTCAGATCTCCCATTCTAGCATTATATCAGTGGAGGTAATCCGGTAAGTAAGGAATAAGCCACAGTAGGTTGTGGTTTATAGGGTTTTGAAGCACGCCCCTGGGGTGTAAAGACATAAAGCTGAAGGCTGAGTGACTTTAAAGCTCTGGGAAGTACATCAAAATTCTTTAAACCACAGCTTGGAGTAGCTTATTCCATTTATGAAAGGGCATTTTTAGATTGTAGTTTAATGAAATGTACATAAACATGGTTGTTTGGATGCAGTCAAGGAATTATTTTTATTTTTTTTAATTTCTTGTCACTCCTTACCTGTTATATGCTAATGTACCTTACTAACCAGTGCACATTGGTCAGCTGGGCACACTAGTATGATGCGTTCAGGAGGTCAGCCTTGCAAAACAGAAGCGTTGGCACTCTGTTTAGAGATTAATTTAAACCATTCAAAAGTTCTTTCAGAAATTTTTCTGATACAGAAATGCTAATTGGAGCCTTGGAGTAGCAGTACTAGATAATCAGGAAGTGGTTATCAAAATTCTGTTTTTTGGCTGGAAGCATACAGGCATAGTTCGGGTTTCCATAATATTTTTTTCTAGCGATCTTAGTTTTTTTAGATATTTAAAATGTATTTCCATTGCTGTGGAGCCATAGTAGATATGGCTGCTGCCTAATCTGCAGCCAAACTACCCCTCATGTCGTATCACATCTTTTGTTTACTTCCATGGGACCCTGTGCTGCATGCTCCTGCTGTCCCTGTGTACTGCTGCGAGTCATGCGAATGTGCGATTGGCAGCAGAGGGTTCCAGTTCAGCATGGCAGGTGGGAGAAATGTAAACAAAAACAAAGAAAAATTGAGCAAATTACGGGGTGATATAGTACGGCAAAAACAAGAAAGATTACCAGGTAAGTGCTCAACAGAGCACAGGAAACAAACTACTGCAAAAGATCCAATTTTCAAACTCCAGGGAATCTTACTGTATTCTGACTAATGCAGTATGGTCTCACCGTAGGACTGCCCTGGAGGCGAAATGGTTACTGGAACCTATGCAAATGATGGAATGCTAGGCTCAAGCTCAGTTTTCAAACCACTGTCCCTGGTAACAGCTCTTCAACCATCAGTTCTTTACTCCGCTTGCCTCAGTAAGACGTCTCTGGAGAGCTCTCCTTCATTCACTTGAACAGATTTATTTTCTCGGTTCTTATAAAGTGCTGTTAATTTATTTCGGAATTTGAAGCACTGTCCTTGGCTTTTGGGTAGAATTAGTTAGGTTTAGTGTGTTTTTTGGGTAAGTAGCTCGGTTCCTTTTCGGTTTCCCTAACCGGGAAGGAACAGACGTTTTGTTTTCTGATGAAGATTTCTATTTAGTTAAGTTGTTCCGACTCTGATGTAAGTTGGTTATTAGCTTAATTTACTTACCGGGGTAACTCCTGGTTCTTTGTCGGTTGGCGTAACCGGAAAAAAAAGGTTTGAGAGATGGATTTTCTTACTTGGTTATGTCACAGAAAACCAAGAGGAGAATGGGACATACAGGTTTCCAGCATTGCACTGAGTGCGGGGAACCTTTTGCAAAGGACGATCCGCATTTAATTTGTGTTTTCTGTCTGGAGTTTGAACACCTTAAGACAGACTGCAATATTTGTAAGAACTTCCCACAGTCTACGGTTGACAGGTGGTTAAAAAGACTGCAGGAAAGAATGACTGAAAAGGCTGCTGTCCTGGCCGTTGATAAACCGGTCCTTCCTCAGAAAGAACCGGAGGAGCTGCCCTCTGAACGGGGCAATAGCTCTTCTAGCAAAAAACGTACTGCTGATACGGCCGCTGAACTGGCTGTTGTTGGCGAAAAGAAAAGAGAAACATTCCAGACAGGAACCACAACCAAAGAAGGCTGTGGCTTCGACTGCTGGAGCAATCGCTTACACGATAAAGATTATCCAGTCTCTACAGTCCGGAATCCTGGTTCCGGTTGAAAAACGACCATTGCATGCAGCAGTTCAAACCCCCAGTTCAACCCAGGTCCCCGGTTTATTGGAATCCAGCTGTGACCATTATGGGGAAGAAGAGGATGAGGATTATGGAGAGCCCATTGAACTGAACATTTCTGTGGATCCTCACCATCCTGACTCCCTTGATAAGGGAACTGAGGATTTTACCTTTTTTTTTTTTTTTTTTTTTACTTTGTGCTTCCAGGCCCAGGACATCTCTCGGAGGAGCCCTCTCGACTGCGATGCCTCCACTCTCTGCCTGAAGCCTCTACCTTCCAGCACCGACTCCCCAACTGGACATTCCAGCCCCCTGGATCACCCCCTGAGGGAGGGCCCGACACTCCTACTTGGTGGCCTTTCTGAAATTAGAGGGTCCATCCAGTGGGGAGGCTTCGCCAGCCATCGGGGAGAAGGACCAGCATTGAGGATGTGTGCACCGGTCACAGGAGCCCTCGTTGCCTTCCTAGTCCATGGAGGATTTTTTCGTGATGGCTTCCCTACAGAGCTCGGACGTGCAATGACGTCAGAGGCACTTGCTTGCTGATGTCTGCCACAACTCTGCCTCCTGCTTTGCTGCACGTTCCTTTTTTGCAGCCCCGACTGCTGCCAGGGGCTGCCCAAGAGCGGCACGAACCCCTGATCCCTCCCCAGGAAGGGAGAGCAGTCCTCCAGACGCTCAATCCCTTCCCTCCTCTGCTAACCCCTGGCGGCCTGAGTCTGTTCCCAAACCCGGGTCGCCGGCGTGGCGCAAGGTGTGGCATCCAGCACATCAACCCTCAGCGCCACCGTGCTGGCTCAGGATTTTACCTCTTACTATTCTTTTATGAAACAAGTGGCTCAGACCGTGTACGGTCGATTGGTCCCCAGACAAAATGTCGCGGTCAAAATAACGCGGACATTTAATCGCGGGGACAAATAAAAGCGGTTCATTTGGTCGATGGCATAACTCGTAGATAGGTAGTTTGGTCGCCAAAAAAAAAAAAAAGGGTACTTGGACAAATAGTCGCAGCATCACTTTCCTGACCGCACCAACAGTTACCACGGACAGTTACCACGGACACCTAGTCAGCTCAGCAGACCATGAATTTAAAATGCCTTTTGTAAAAACCCTAATGTCTTTTGTGAAATCCTTATAATCAGTCATTGAAATGTATGTTGTAAAAATGGCTGTAAGACTGACAAATATAGACAGGAACTTAGCTGTAGCTGGATGTCGTAACTGCCTTATGAATAAAATTTAGAATTTCCATATGGAATCCACCCTCTGTGAAATAGAAAGCTTCCAACTGTCCCGTGTTGAACTTCGGCGTGAACAAGCACTAAAGCAAACACCAAAGATGCTGAAAAACACCAGCTGAGACCACGTACATGCAAGTCCCCACCCCCTGATGAAGATCCCATTTTGGGTTGAAGCGCTGGACAAATCACTTTGCAATCAGCAAAATATATATATATAGATATAGATAGAAATATATATATATATATATATATATAATCTATATTTATAGATAAATATATATATATATATATATATATATATAGATGTAATAGTTTTTGGCAATGGGGCCACAAGCACCTCCTGTCACTGAGCCATGTAGTGGCATTACAAACTACTTACGTGCCTTTCCTGGTGCCTCAGCAGCTCTTGACAGACTGTGTGTAGTCCCATTGCCAATAAACAGGGCACATTTTTAAAAGTCAGGATTCCAGTTTTGCACCCTGTTTGATGAAGCACCAGGCACATGAGTGTGTCTCTTGGGTTCATTGCCCTCTCAGCTGATCATGTGTGTGTGGGGGGATTTTATTATACTTTTTATTCATTGTCGCCGTACATCTGCGGACAGAATGTCACGGGTATCTGGTTGCGGTTGCTACATTGTGCCCGCTACCTGTTGTACCGGCGACAAGATTACATTTTGATGAGATCGGCGCTACAATTTGACCGCTACTAATTAGACCACGACGAATCGACCGTATGCCGCTCCAACCCTTGATCTCCCCACTCAGGAGTCAGCTGAGGATAAGGAGGATGAGGATTACAGGGAGATGATGGATGTTCCAGCATCAAAAAGACTGTTGCTGCCAATCCACAAAACTCTTAAAAAACGGACCCTTAAGATTTTGCAGACACCCACCTCAGTACCTCCTACAAACAAGAAGGTGGACAAAAAGTACTGGGTTGCCAAAGGTGGGATGGAATTCCTTTTTGGGCACCATAGCCATGAGGGGGTAGTGCAGGCTGCAGCATGTGACACAGCTGGCATCCCCCTGGCCTCTCACCCTCCGGATAAAGATTCCAGGAAGGTGGATTCAGTAGCAAAGAAAGTATACCTGGGGTCATCTCTTGCCATTAGGCAAGTCTCCTGTATACCATATGTGGCCAGGTATTAAAAAGACCTTTGGAGTACTGTCTCAGAAATTGCAAAGGCAGTCCCATCCCCCATGGCAGCTGATCTTAGAAGAAGCTATAAAAAGGGGAGTTGAAGCTGCCAAGACACAGTTCAGGATGGCAGTGGATGCCAATGACACTGCATCCAGACAGATGGCAGCATCTGTGTCCCTCAGAAGGTTTGCCTGGCTCAGAACCACCAATCTGACACTGGATACACAGACCAAAGACTTGGACTTCCTCTGTGATCCTGTGTCTCTGTTTGGGGAACAAACAGAGGCATATATGAAGAAAATGGATGAATACAAAGCTGTATACAAGAGTGCTGCAGCAAAGGAAAGGGCATCCACTTCGCAGAAACACCAGAACAGAGGTGGTAGGGGCAGGGCTCATTATATGCCTTTTTTCCCCCAACCTCAAACTTCCCCCAGTATCAACAACAGAGAGGATACTTTAGAGGCAGAGGCAGAAGGGGCAGTGGCCGCACTAGTCCCAACACACAGCCATTAGCCCAGGCAAAGCAGACACCCTGAGGTGCCTGCCCGGGTCGCCTCCCCAATCCCAGCAGGAGCAGGCTGTCTCACTACCTCCAGGAGTGGCAAAACATCACCACAGACAAGTGGGTCCTGGAGGTAGTGGGCCAGGGTCTTGTGATTTGTCCTCAGCTTCAAATTCATGTCAAAGCTGAGGTCAAGGGCCTTCATACCCCCTATCCCATCAGAAACAGCTTTGTTAGAGGAGGAAGTATCCAGCCTTCCGTCACAAAAGGCAATAGAGCCAGTTCCCTTGGCCCAGAAGGGAAAAGACTTGTACTCAAGGTACTTCCTCACAATAAAGAAAACGGGAGTGATGATCCATTCTGGATCTCAGACACCTAAACAGACACTTGTCAAAGCCAAAATTCAAGATGGTGATTCTGACTACCATTCTCCCAACTCTAAGTCAAGGAGACTGGCTGGCATCCCTGGACCTAAAGGGCACCTACTTTCACTTTCCTATCAGGCAATCCCACAGAAAGTACCTCAGGTTCAGATTGCCATTGGGACATTATCAGTTCAGGGCAATGCCCTTTGGACTGACCTCTGCCCCAAGGGTGTTCATAAAATGCCTGGCTGTGGTTGTGGCACACCTATGGAGGCAGGGGGTAATAGTTTCCCCTATCTGGACGAATGGCTAGTAGTAGATCATTCACAGCAGCAAGTAAAGGAAGCACTAGCACTCACACAAGATACCCTGCAGTCCTTGGGGTTCCTGGTGAATCTAAAAAAGTCTGTTCTGCAACCAGTCCAGCTTCTCAAGTTCATAGGGGCCGAGTTGGATTCTCACAGAGAAAGGGCTTTCCTCCCTCAAAACATAGTGGACAGCCTAGTACAGGTAGCCAGCTCCTTCAAGCTCCATGTCTCAAGGCCGGCAAGACGTTTTCTACAGCTGCTAGGCCACATGGCAGCATCCACAGCAACAGTGTCAGGAGCCAGGTTCCAAATGAGGTACATTCAGTTCCACCTCAGAGCTCACTGGCTTCAGAAAAAAGAGTCGCTGTCAAAGCTAGTGCCTGTCACAACAGCATTTCTTCAAGAAGAAGAAGAATCAGCATTTATATAGCGCTTTTCATACATCCAAAGCGCTTTACAAGCAATGCTAGACTGGTAGTGAAGTGACTGAATGTGTGGTGGCGGCCATATCGCACATCATCACCCACACACAGCCTGGATAATTGCATGAACCGGTTTATGGGAAGGGGAATGTTGGCCAGGACACCGGGAATGTTCCCTACTCTTTGCGAAGAGTGCCCTGGGTTCTTTTACTTCCACCTGGACACCCACCAGGACAACACCAGGATGGGCAGAAGGGACCTCGGTTTAACGTCTCATCCGAAGGACGGCACACCCCAGCAGTACAGCACCCCCCAATACTGCACTTGAATGCCAGCGATTTTTAGGTGCAAGTCCAATCCCAGTGTGGGACGAGAACCCACAACCTTCTGGTCCAGAGGCGGATGTGCTACCAACTGAGCCACGCTGACAAGCATTGCAGTAGTGGAAAGACATGGCCAACCTCAGGCAAGGGGTGCCATTCTTGCAACAAACCCCTTCATTGGTACTAACCACAGATGTGTCACTCCTGGGTTGGGGGGTACATCTAGGGGAGCACATGGGAAAAACAGGAGTCACTTCTGCACATCAACCTTTTGGAACTCAGAGCAGTCCTTCTGGGCATCCAGTCCTTTGCCAGCCTAGTACGGGGCAAGGTGGTGCAGGTCAGGACGAACAATACAATCACCATGTACTACATAAACAAGGGAGCACAATGTCAACCTCACTGTGCATGGAGGCAATGAAAATTTGGAGTCTGGCATATTCCCTATAGGTCTCCCTCTCAGCTGTCCATCTCCCAGGGAAGGACAGTGTCTTAACAGATGCCTTCAGCAGAATCAATCAGAACCACCACAAGTGGTCACTGAACAAGCAGGTCCTGGAGGTTGTCTTCAGGAGATGGGGCACACCAGAAGTGGACCTTTTCGCAGCTCCAGTCAGTCATCAGCTACCACAGTTCTGCTGCAAATCTGTCAAGGGCACAATCCCTCCGGACGCACTACTTCTGGAGTGGACAGGGAGGTTCCTGTATGCCTTTCCACCCTTTTCCTTGCTGCTAAGGATACTGAACAAGATCATGTTCCAGCCAGCAGCAATGATCCTCACTGCCCCAGACTGGGCCAGGCAGCCCTGGTATTCTCTGATTCTATCCATGTCAGTAGCCAAGCCAATCAGCCTCCCCAGGAGGTACAACCTACTAACATCCTCCCAGGGCAGGATCATGTACTCCAACCGTCAGTCCCTCAAGCTCAAGGTCTGGCTCTTGAGGACTTAGCATGTGCAGACTTGCACCTGTCAGAGGGAGTGATGGAGATTCCTAGGGTATCCAGAAAACCATCTACTAGGAAAACCTATTCTTCCAAATGGAAGAGATTTTCCATTTGGTGTTAGGGGAAAAAATATAGACCATAACCAGGCCACTTTGCCAGTGGTCTTGGAATACTTAACCCATCTCCATTCTTTGGGCTTAAGGGCCTCTACCCTCAAGGTGCACCTGGCAGCTGTTTCAACTTACTTGTCAGCTGGCAAGGGACTTTCCTTAGCCTCTAATCCAGTGTTCAGAAATGTTTTCAAGGGATTGCTACACTTGCATCCCCCACATAGGGAGCCTACACCCATGTGGGATCTTAGCATATGTATTGCCCAGCTTATGCAGACCCGCTTTGAGCCCATGTCTTCAGCAGACCTCAAATATGTGACTTGGAAAACTGTGTTCCTAGTAGCCATTACTTCTGCTAGAAGGATTAGTGAGCTCCGGGCCTTATCCACGGAGCCTGACTACATTGCTGTCTATAAAGACAGTCATTCTGAGGACTAATAGGAAATTCCTGCCCAAGGTGGTATCCAAGTTCCACCTCAGTCAGTCCATTACATTGCCTGTCTTCTTTACTGGCCATTCAACTTCAGGAGAACATACGCTGCATAGCTTGGACATAAACATTCCTCCTCCTTGTCCGAATCACAAAAGGAGGCAATTCACAGGCAATCTCTCGATCCAGACCGGGGCGGGGGGGAATGTTAATGATAAATGTCTAGCTTATCCTTTGACTAAATCATCAGGTCCTACACTCAAGCTGTATATAAACTTTGACTCAGGGCTCTGTAAATGACCCTCTGAATCTGTAACCTGACATGTCTCACTACAATGACCCAGGGTCCTCCTAAGATCCTAGAGGTGGTAACCTGCCAATATAAATACACTGTACTGTGTGACCTATGTATAATATAATTAAATGTAATGTTTTTGCTTTTGTACTGACATGGAGCCTTTGCAAAGGAGTCTATGACTCAAAGGATTGTAATTCCAATTCTTCAGTAAATAAATAAAATAAAAAGGGCAGTCAGTTACTACCTAGATCACACAAAGGGCCACAGGCAGGACCATACTCAACTCTTCCTCACCTATGGAAAGGTGGGGAAAGGAAAACCAGCCACTAAAAGATCTATTGCATGATGGATTTTTGCTTGCATCCAATTTTGCTACAGCAAAGTGGGCAAGCAGCCACCCACAGGCTTTGGGGCCCATTCGACCAGGGGTACAGCTGCCTCTTTAGCAACTGCTAGGGTTATTCCTCTGGTGGAAATCTGTAAAGCAGCTGCCTGGAAAACAGTTCACACATTTACCAAGCATTACTGCTTGGATGTTCAGGCCAGAAGGGATGCCAGGTTTGGCATAGCAGTCCCTGCAGAGCCTGTTTCCTAAGCAGGTGCTGTACCCACCTCCAAAGGTACTGCTTGGGTAGTCTGCATTAGACAGAATACAGTAAGATTTCCTGGGATTTAAAAAAAAAAAAAAAAGTACTTACCATAGTAATCTTGTTTCTTCCAAGGGACTCTTACTGTATTCTGAGCTTCCTCCCTACCTCCCCTGCTAAGAACCTGTGGGGCACTGCACTCCAGCTGTACAAATAATATTGCAAACCTGTGGATATTGTGTTTTTTCTTGGGCATCTGTGACTTGAGTCTTAGTGGTGCCATTCTGAGCTGTTTGGGGAGTGGTAATTAAGAATGGGGTGGGGACTAGTTAGTAGTAGTAGTAGTAGTAGTAGTAGTAGTAGTAGTAGTAGTAGTGTTCGTATAGCTAGATAGTTCACTGTACATGCTTCTTAAGAATCTGATGGTTGAAGAGCTGTTACCAGGCACAGTGGTTTGAAAACCGAGCTCGAGCCTAGCATTCCATCATTTGCATAGGTTCTATTAACCATTTTGGCTCTGGGGCAGTCCTGTGGTGAGACCATACTGCATTAGTCCGAATACAGTAAGATTCCTTTGGAAGAAACAAAATTACTATGGTAAGTAATTTTTTTTTTAATCTAGTACTGCTGCTTTAAGTACTTGTGAGGGAACATGCTTTGGTAAGTGACATTTTCTTTGCCCAAGGTCACACAATATGTTTCTGGTTATAGTATGGTTTAAAACATGTACTCACCTGTTCCCAAGTAAGTCAGTGCTCTGACCACTAGTTCACACTGCTGCCCCTGTGGAGTAAAGAATAAATGCATTTCACCTTGGCTGTACTTAGAAAGTAGATATGTACTGTATGCAATACAGGAGGTAGAGGTCTGACTGAACAGACCTATAAAAAAAAAAAAAAAAAAACATATTAGGTGAAATTTCCGGGAGAAGGCATTTAAAAAAAGGCAAAAAGTGAACAGATGAAATAGAATATGGTATATAGAGCAAGAGGAGGAAACACAGGAAAAAGACTAGAAACATAGACTTTGATGGCAGATAAGGACCGCTTGGCCCACCCCGTCTGCCCATTTCCCTACCTACTGGATAAGCTGCAGATTCTAGTTGACCAACAGCCTACTTCCTCCTACCCCCCACTAGAATTGCCTTATGCCTGTCCCATGCATTCTTGAATTCCCCCCCCACTGTTTGTGACCCCACAACCTCCTCAGGAAGGCCGTCCCATGCGTCCACCACCCTCTCTGTGGAAAAAAATACTTCCTCACGTTGCCCCTGAGCGGTCCCCCCTCTCTATTTTCAAATAGTGTCCCCTTGTTCTTGCACATTTCTTTTTCTGAAAGATGCTACCTTCTTGGACTTTGCTGATTCCCTTGAGGTACTTGAAAGTTTCTGTTATGCCCCCCCCCCTTTTCCTCGAGGGTATACATATTAAACTCCTTTAGTCTCTCTTCGTATGGCTTGTGGTGCAGACCCTGCACCATTTTAGTTGCCCTCCTCTGGACTGCCTCCATCCTGTCTATGTCCTTGTGGAGATGGGCCTCCAGAACTGCACACAGTACTCCAGGTGGGGTCTCTCCAACTGTCTGTACAGGGAGATTACAGCTTCCTGTTTTCTACTGGTGATGCCTCTCCCTATACATCCCAGTATCCCTCCAGCCCTCCTTACTGCCTTCTCACATTGCTGGCTTACCTTTAGGACATCTGATATGACCACCCCAGGTCCCTTTCCATTTTTGTTGTTGTTAGTCACACACACACACACACATTTTGTACTCTTCCCCATGGTTTTTGTTTCCCAGGTGCATTACTTTGCACTTCTTTACATTGAATCTAAGCTGCCATACATTTGACCGTTCCTCCAACTTTGCCAAGTCCCTTCTCATCCTTTCCGCATACCCCTGTGTACCAACCCTGTGCAGATCTTTGTATCATCTGCAAAGAGGCATACTTTTCCTTCCAGTCCCTCTGCAATGTCACTTATAAAGACATTAAAGAGGACCAGCCCCAATATGGAACCTTGCGGTGCCCCACTAGTAACCCCCCCTTTCTTCAGAGTGGACTCTGTTTACTATTACCCTCTGCTTCCTGTTGTCCAGTCAGTTTGTTACCCAGGCTACCACCCTGGGACCCACTCACAGGCTGGCTAACTTGTTTATTAATTTTTTGTGTGGGACTGTCAGATGTCTTGCTGAAGACTAGGTAGTAAATGTCCACAGCCCCTCTCTGATCTACTACTTTGTTCACCCAGTCAAATAAATCCATTAGATTCATCTGACATGATCTTCCCGCTGTGAATCCATGCTGTCTTGGGTCCTGTGAGAGAATTAAAAAAAACATAAAGTACGAAGGAAGAGTTAAAGAGAAGAAGACTATACCTTGTGTAGGTGTGGTGGTGGCAGGGTCGCTTGGTGTTCCCTCAAAAACATACTTCGGTTCAAAGTAAAATATGGATATCCCTTGTGAGCTAAGGTAGTACCTAATGTGGCTAATAGTTTTATAGTTACCAGTTGAACAGTATTTTAAAAATAACCAGGCTGGCCCATGAATGCAGCAGTAGGGTTATTACGACACCGGTGATCCCACTTTGGGAACAAGCTTCTGACTTCATTTGAGCCCAGGAAGGAAGACTGAGCATCCTTGTGGATGCTGCCGTTTGCCAGGGAGAGTAGGCAGTTAGCTTGGATCTGACACTGCCACCTGGGTGATCACAGGTTGAAGTGCAGAATCTGAGCTACTTGGGGGTGGATGGGGCACCTCTTAATGGTGGCATGGCCAAGCACTGCATGCACAGGCCTGGTCATCTTTACCTGTGAGGCATCACTGGGGCTGGGAAGAGAAGAAAAAGGGAAAATCGTCCTGGCTGCTTCAGGGTGATGCTGGGATCTCCCGTTAGACTTCTTATTACTGTCTGGGCTCCCTCCTCCACTGAGCAAGACTTCCAAAGTGGACTGGGTACCTCTAACAGCCCTTAATGGTTGTAAGCTCTAAATGTTCTGGAGGTCTGGGGTAAGTACCCAGAGAGGTGGCAAATGATGGAGCTCAGGGGATCAAGCAGAAGGGGGCAGGCCAAATAAGAAGGAGGCATAAACTGGAAAAAAAGAAAAGCTCTCGGTGGTCCGGTGGATCTTCATCCTGCTGATGGTGGATTTGCAGTGATGTTTTACTTGGTAACTGAAATTTTATAAAATTTTATAAATAAATAAATGGCTGAGGCTGGAGAAAGGAGGATGAAATAAGGTGCTACAAGGGTAAAGAGGAAGGAAAAACATTTATTTATAAAGACGAAACTGCTGTAGCGTGATATTTTTCCAGAGAAGTACCATTTTACAGAGCTGTTACCTGGTGAAGCACTACGTGAAGTGTTCCTTTGTAGAGCCATTACCTGGTGAAGCACTATGCAGAATGTCCCTTTGCAGAGCCGTTACCTGGTAAAGCACTGTAGAAAGTGTCCCTTTGCTGGTGAAGTGCCACTTTGCAGAGTTTTCTCTCTGGAAAATGCTCACTTTGCAAAACAAAGAACTACGTGAAGGGCTATGTGAAGTGACGGCCCTTGACATGGATTTTTGCATAGCAATATGGTCTCAGTTCACCCATCTCTATCTACAGGGTGGTCTATTAACTATTACTGAAACCAGGGAAGGACCCATGACATGTCACTAGCTACAGACCCATTTCCTTCATTCACTAAAACACCACCAACAGCTTAATCTGGTTCTGTATGTCAGTTTGCATCTGTATATTCCCCCACTCCCCCGGGATAAGGCTGAAAATTGGCAGAATTGCCTAGTCCTCCTTTCCCAGTCAACAAAAACGAAGTAAAAATAAAATAAATCAGGCTATGAAAATACTGACTAAGGTATTCGCAACAAGAATTAACAGGGTGTGGGATTATTTAGTTAGTCCAGAGCAGGTAGGCTTCATACCATGAGTGGAGTCCTCTGATCAACCGAGGAAGCTAGAATACATCTTCTCTGTGTCTGGGGAGCCCAACACCCCTGTAGCCTTGGTCTTCTAGGATGCAGAGAAGGCCTATGATCAAGTGTCATGGATGTTTCTGTTCACAGCACTGGCTAATTTGGGTTTCCCAAGGAATTCATCCAGTGGGTCAAAGTTCTATATTCTAGTCAGCAGGCTAGGGTATATTGTAATGGAGTCCTTTCTGAACCAGTCTCCCTATGTAGCGGGAGCAGGCAGGGGTGCCCCCTCTTGTCTTTTTTATTTAACCTGTATCTAGAGCCTGTCAACCATAAACTAAACAGTCAACCTGCTCTGCAGGGAATTGCAACCTGCCATAACTCCTACACCAGCACTGTATACACAGATGACATCCTACTTCTTGTTACCAATCCTGTTTCCTCCATTCCTGTAGCATTGGCGATCATAAACAAATGTGGACCTTTGTCTGGGTACAACTTAAATGTCAGCAAAACCCAGGCACTGTCTCTAAATGCGGCAGTTACAAAGGGGGAGATAACAAACCTAGACCTCTCCTGGGCTCCCAAAATACTGAACTACTTAGGTGTAGAGTTGATCTGCAGTAAAGCTACAATGAGGCAGAAAACCCTAGATGACCTCGTCACAAAAATGCGGCAAGACCTGGAAAAATGGTTTCCCTCTCCCTTTACAGTCTGGGGTAGAATCAGCATAATTAAGATGAACATCCGTTAGAGGATTCTTTAGTATGATGAACAGTTATCTGCCCATGAAATGGTTCACAACAGTACATGGCTACATAGCCAGGTTTATTTGGGTAAATAAAGGACACCGTAGAGTCAAGTTGGCCCGACCCAAACAGCAGGGAGGACTGCGCCTTCCCCACTTTGCTTTACTACTATGTTGCCCAAGCTGGCAAGTAACTAAGGTGGCAGGCAGAGGACCAAGCAGACATAGCACAGGGATACCAGCCACAGTGGCTGACCATTGAGCACCGTATCAGCAAAGAGGTAGGAATAGATTTTAAATCCCTCCTGTATGTTTCCCCTAGGATCCTCCCCAAGCCCCTGAAAGGCATGGCTATATGCACATCCCTCAGACTGCAAGAACAACTATGTAGATTTTTGAACATACCCTACACTAAGGACCCACACCTACCTCTCTTCAACTATCCTAACATTAAAATTGCCGGCACCCCTATCAAAGACACTTTCTGGCCTGGGACTATGATCCCTACTATTGGACATCTGATACTTGGTGATAAGGTCCATTCTCTCTAGGACCTTCAAGGTACAAACCCAACTAAGTGACAGAAGCATATTCATATTCCTGTAGACTGTACATGCAGTTGCCCAGCACATGGCACTGACTTTTTGTGCCCTCTTTGTCAGGCAGTGACGCAACACTCAGTTTCCCTCTTCTGTCAAGCAGTTTTCACACTTTCACCATTTAAAATTGGATTGCAGCTCTCCCTGTTGGCAAACAGAATCCCCAAACAGGCAGATCAACTGGGAATGACTCTAGACTGATGTCTGTGCATACATGAAAAATCACTCCAGACTCACACAGTTTAAAATTCTCAATAGTCTTTATTACACACCTGTGAGATTATTTGGCATGGGTACATTCTGATTAGAACTGTCTCCACCCAGTATGGAGTACAGCAGGAGTCCTTCATGCACATTTTCTGAGCCTGTAAAAAGTCACAAAGTCTTTGGGAGGCAATCCGGGAGAAGCTGGACCCCATGTTAGGACTTGAAGATTTATTTACCCCAGAGATCTGCATCCTGGGTGACCTTAGCCACATATCTGTAAGTGAACACAGATACCACATGGCAGTCATTTCAGCTTCAACCAAAAAAGTTATTTTAAATTCTCCAGTAGAACCATGCTGTGTCGTGGCTTAATGCTTACACATTGTTAGATCAAGAGACAATCTCTTATGCTGAAAGGTACCAAGACCTCCTGCTAAACCTCGGAGTGGAACAAATGACTGCCAGTCTTAACACCAGACGCAAGTCCATTGAAATAAAAGGCTGGGTACGCTGTTAACTCTTTACTCCAGTATACAAGATGGGGAGTAACAATAAGAGGGTAACATTGTGGAAACCAGAAGTGTTACGTAAACAATCTCTGATAGTAGAGTAAATAATAACAATACTAATAATACAGATTCTTGAGTCTTTGGAGTCTGCCAAGAAACATTTGTAAACAAGCAAGAGTACTAATGAATGTTTATTAGACTGCTTACGCCAAGCATGTGACAAAGAAAATCACAAGGGAGATTGGTTTCTCGCCACTCTTCTGAAGAATGTACATAATCTCCAGTATTGTAGGATCTTAGGTTCGCCAAGATCTTGTTCTCTTTCCCTGTGGAACTGGGTTGCAGATGGCTAAATACTACAGATAACAGCATATCAACAGAGATTACCTCTTAGTTACAGATATGAGAAACAATATGTATTGGTCCGAAGTCATTCTCCATTGGATGATGACTTAGGAGACACAATTACTAATGAGTATCATATGAGACAAATAATATGCTTCCGTTTGCATTATAGCTTGGACAAAAGAAATGCTGACTGGGCTGTATTACATGTGGCATTTCTTGCTTATGTATAAGACATAATAAAGGATTTCTCTCTAAAGAGACAGAGAAGTGCTGACAGGGCTCTATTGCACATGGCACATCTGCCTGAGTGTAAAACACACACTACATATAATTATATGAGAATATAGGTATACAATAATCACTGATGATCCCTCAGAGTCATCTTATCAGTGATTAGGTAGACTATATATGGAATGTATGTAAAAGATAAACATAATGCATTATAGTGAGGTATAATAGTCATGCATGTTCTAATCTTATGAAAGGATGTAAACATTACTAAATATTAGCAGCAAAGCACATTCCTGGCACTCATGCTTATATGATGGATGTCTAAATCTATATGTTAGTGCAAAATAGCAGTATCACAGTACGACAGACCAGGAATACAGTGTGAGGTTTATGTGGGACGATAGGGGGCATAACCCAGGCGTAACAGAAGTATGATAATAAGGGTCATCAGTATGAACACCAATTTTGAGCACTAATCAGCTACTGTCCAACTGCTAATACACTATGTATTTAATCCCAGTGAATTCCCTCCTTGTATATAGTTCTGTGGGATGTTGTACATTTTTCTTTTCTTGTGTGTTATCTTGTTTGTAGTGTGTCATATAAAATCAATAAAGCATACTGTTTAAAAAAGAAATTGTGGTGGATTCCTGGAACAGCCTACTAGTCAAGGTGTTGTGGTTGAAAACAGTGGTGGGCTGAAAGACTGCATGGGATAGGCATAAGGGTATCTTAGTGAAAAGGAATGGTGGGTTGGAGAAAGAGAGATCAAGCATTGTCTGCGGTGATATTGTAGGTAGGGAAAATGGGCAGATTGGGTGGGCCAAGCAGTCCATATCTGCCAACAAATTCAGTGTTTCTGTAATAATGAGGATTACATTAAGTATCACTGGCTGAACTGAGTACAGCCGTTTGGTCAGAATCAGTGAAGATTCTGCCTTATAAGTTATATGCACTTTTAATCTCATCCCCTGAACTTCCCAACTAGGCTTGAAACCTGTTCAATCTCTGTTGTGAAAAAAAATATCAACAAACACTTAAGTCTATCAGAATACTTAGTTCAAATGCATAATAAAGTCTTGTAACAGACCCACTTGCCGAAGAAAGATAAATGGGCAAGAACTTTATGACAAACTGAATAAACATCCAGAACTTTTAAACCTCAGTAAAGATGAACTAGGGCTAATCGGGCCTTTATAACGCAGGGCATCTGGGTGTGGGGGTGAGGCAGAGCCAAGACATGCTGCCACGAGGTTGGCACCATTGTAGAGGACAAGCCTCTTCACCAAATACGAGTAAAGGCATATACAGGGCCAATATGTTAAACCTCATTGTACAATTAATAACTCGTTTATATACAGTATACCATTAGTGCTGCAACTGAATTTTGGCACCACAGTTAGGGTGCAGCAACAAGGGTGACAGTGACGGGGCGATCTTGATTTTAGATCGCCCCTCACTGATGCCGTCTTTTGTGCCCACACAATTTCTGCCCCCTCCAGGGCATGCCCGCCCTAGAGCTGGAGGAAGTTATATTTCTTTTTTGGGGAGTGGGTGCATGTGGCGAAGCCCCCCACAAAAGCTGACTGGTTCCCGGGAGGGCGCTTTGGTGCTGTAACTCCTGGGAGACATAATGCCTGGTGCTTTAATGCCAAGCGGCATGTTGTCTGCGCCGTAATTGGTGTCGGCAGCATGACTGTTGCACCAGCTCTGATGAACCGTTGTATATCGTGCATTGGCATATGGCTCACTCCCAGAGACACCAAGCAGTTACCCTCCTCCTTCATCCCCCATCCCCCAATATAGACTCTACATGCACAGGGATACAATATTTCCCACATGGAAAAAAATAAATATTTTCCATGTATGGCCAAAAATGTATTTAAAGTATACAACAATTTACCCCTTTTTATATATTTAAAATATATGGAATAGTAGGAAAATATAAGCTGTATATATGATATGTAAATGGGCAACATATGGAAACTGCGTTCTCAGTGTAAAACTTAGTTTCATATATGGTCCATATATTGTGAGTGCATGTGTCATATATACACCATATTGTTTTCCTATTATTTCATTTGGTTTAAATATATAAAAAAGGGCCAGTCGTTGTATATTTAAAATACATTTTTGGCCATATATGGAAAATATCTATTTTTTTCCATATAGGTTAGTCAAAGTCGGAGACTGGATTATCCTGTGCTCCAAAGTGCAGCTTGATGATTTTAGATAACACATTCCCAGCCTCTTTAGGGTCATTGAGTATGTACTGCTTCCCGGAGTATATGGTTTGTAACCTTGCTGGATATTGTGTAATGATAACAGTCCTGCACACCATGCCAGTCTACTCAGCAACCACCTTTATTAAATGCTTTCCACATTAAATAGTACAGCACATCATCTACTGTACCATAAGAATGAGGTATTGGTTGTGGATCCGGGTCGCCGGACAGGGGGGTTGAGTGGGGGTTCACCCTCTGGTCTTTACCTTGGGGGTGTGCCACTCTTGACCTCTAAACAGGTGCGGAACCTGGGGGTAATCTTCGAGAGGCTGACCCTGCATTCGCAGGTGTTTGCTGTTGTTTAGTCCTCGTTTTACCATCTGAGGAATATCTCCAGGATTAAGCACCTGGTTCTATCTGGTGACCTTTCTACTTTGATTCACGCCTTTGTGACCTCGTGTTTGGACTGCTGCAACTTCCTGTACCTAGGGCTACCAAGGGTGGAAATCCGTCGCTTGCAGCTAGTGGAGAATGCCGCAGCATGGCTTCCGACGGGATCCTCCCGGTCCTGTCATATTTCGCCTGTGCTGCGCGGACTGCATGGCTGCCAGTTCAGTGGCGGATCACCTTTAAAGTCGGTCTTCTGACTTTTAAAGCCCTACATGGACAGGGCCCGGAATATCTGAAAGAGCTCGTGGTTCCTCACTGCCCTGGGCGATTGCTCCACTCACCCGACGAGGGGTTGCTAGAGATTCCGAGGGTATGTTTGAAATCTTCTGGAGCGAGAGCATTCATGTATGCTGCCCCTGTCCTTTGGAATTCTCTACCCTGTCGGTTACATGAGTGCTCGACCGTAGAGGGCTTTAAACAAGCATTAAAAACATACTTGTGGAACCAAGCTTTTGGTGATTGATTAAGGGATGCTATCAGTACTATCATTTTGTTTCATGCTGAGATGTGTTGTATGTGTATTGGGATTTTAACTGTTGTTAAGGGGCCTTGGTTTTTTGGAAGGCACCATACAAATAACATTTATTATTATTATCTAGTGGCACAGTGAAGCAGCTGTACCCAGTGTCATTTTACTGTTAATCTATTAGCAGCTCATCGTCCCTTTTTTTTTAAAACTGTGCAGCTTAAAGCTGCACTGTGAGCTTTTTTTGTAGTTTTTATCATTTCACTTACTGAGAAAACTTTAGATGCCTATCCTCTCTCACATTCTTACGGTTCACTCCCAAGTGATTTCATGTCACAATTGCTATTAAATTCAACAGTAAATTCATATTTTCGGTGCTTCCCTCTCTGCCTTCTTTGTTCCCTACAAAGCACAATCTAGCCTGTGTACACGGTAGTGCGCGTGTTGGAATGTGGGGGAGGAACAGTGCGAGTTCACTTACTTGCCTTTGAAACACTTTCCACCCCCCAACTCTGTGCCCTTATATTTTGCTGCCAACTACTGTGCCTTCAATTGTTTGCCGTACGGTTCAGAGACATCTATAGTGCATCATCGAGGTCCTCCTGTATGCTTCAAGAATGCCTAGGCAGTTGGTTATCGGGGTTGCGTTTTATGTAGATACATAGATACATAGACAGTGTCGGCAGATAAGGGCCTATGGCCCACCCAGTCTGCCCATTTGAGCTTGTAAGTTTACTTTGTTTTCCTAGAAGTCTGTTGCCCCTTAACCCTGACCTCCAGAATTCCTTTTTGTCTTAAATCCCGAGATTGTTTCAACCCCCACCACTTTCTCTGGCAGGGTGTTCCACTTGTCCACCACCCATTCTGTGAAGAAATTCTTCCTCACGTTTCCTCTGAATCGTCCTCCCTCCAGCTTCATCCCATGCCCTCTAGTCCTGGTATTACTAGTGAAAACTGAATTGACTTTCTACTATTGCAAAAAACAACAAAAAAGAGTGACATAAGATTACCTTTTTTAGCCTTGGTAACTTTTATTAGCAAACATTTTGGTTATTAACAGGCTATGGTAGAGTTTATTAATAGACTCATGTATTTGTTACTGTTTATAACAGCGATTCCCCCCCCCCTCCAACTTAGATGTACAACACATATAACAATCTTGTCACAAATGGACTAATGAGAAAACAAAATAAATATTTTTTTATTGCTGTTCATGGGCGATGTGTAACGTCGAAACGTGTATTTATTTATACTGATGGCAAGACAGGACTGTCTGTACAACTCGATCACTTCTTGGGGCCAGTTTCAAAGAAAAAGGTCATTCGGGTGCCATGAGTAGAGGAGATCCTTTTATTTTCGTTATGACAGCCAGCGTTAGTACCACAATAAATACAGTCCAGCTACACCATCATGTTTTCTTGCTTTTGTAAGCAGCAACACTTGTGGCAATGTGCGTCTTTGAAAAACCTCTGTCAAGTGTTGTTTCCTTTTGTGCATCACTAATCCGATAAATTAACTAAAAGGCACACAATTGTAGACAAAGCCCCTGGTGCTCTGCGGCAGCATTTTCTGATTTCTGCGGCATGATTTATTCACTTCTCTGGTAGAACGCAGTCCTGTCATTGGCTAAATATGATGTGACGTCATCAGTAACATCATATGCTGAGCATAGAGGAAGGGCTTCAGGATAAACAAGATGGGAAAGAAAGCCTGACACTATGGAAAAACAGTATATTTAAATGAAAATTCACCAAAAACAATGAATTCTGTGGCAATATATATATTCTGCGGCATGATGCAAATTCTGCGGAAAATTCCACAACCTCAGAATTCCAGACCGACCCACCCAATGACTCTCACTATGCAATCTTTGAGTCCATTCTGCGCAGTCCATTCCGACCGCTCCCCATGAACACTCATGGACCTAGTACTGGATTTACATTGCCATGGGCCCTGTGCACAGAAGTAGTCATGGGCATTCCGTCTCATTGGCATAGGTAGTAAAGCTGCATGGGCAAACCTTGTAATGCAAACATCAGCTACGTAAATCTGATTGATTTATGTGGTAGTCAGTCAGTGGGAGGATTAAGATCAGTGCTGCCGTTTCACATGGGAATTGTGACCAGTACCCTGTACTACAGCCAGCCTGCAGCCTATCTACAGTTTGTGTATATCAATAAATACAGAATTACTAAGAAACACCACACACGACAGTGATGTCCCATTCATCTTCATGGCTACATTTGTGACACTGACTCCAAACACCAGCTGAACTTGAAAATTTCAAACTACAGTAATCAGCAGGCAGTTAGAAAAAGAAAATTGCCAACAATCAATACCAAACGCCATCACCAATTTTTATTTTATTTCTTTAGACTCTGCTGTCTGCTGCTGAGATTTTTACTATTGTTATCTCAAAATCCCAGGCATTGTCCATTCTGTACCTCCATCCTTCCCGCCTGCTGCTGATTAATAGGTGGGCCTGTCTGGCAAGTTAAAATAAAACAGATCAAAAAAAAAAAAAAACACATGGAACATGTGAGGTGTGGGATTTAATAAGGAAGACGATGAAGGTACTTCAAACCAAATGATTTTATTCAAGAGCGCATAAAAAAAAAAATAAAACAAAATAAATTCGAACTTCAGGCAGAACGGAAAAAAAAATAATCTGATAACATTAATGCAGAAACCAGACACCAGAATACCACTAGTGTACTGACACATGGAGGGCAGAGTATGTCTGCACCTCCCAGACTATCTGTCTGAATGAACTAAAAGATTTCTTTATATAGACATATAACCATGTGACACCGAAGTCCCTCCTACTTCTGATGAGTTAAACAGTGTTTTAATCCAAAAAAACATAAATTTCACATTTACACACCTTTGAAATACAGACTCATTATTTAAGTCATATTTAGTAGTCATAAACAAATATAACACAATGATTTATGGAATTAAATGTCAAATTATCTAAACAGGGTTCCACCTACTTGTGTATCCCTTTAAATAAGGACAGAGTTCAGCTGGCCAGACCTATAGAGAAGGCTGAGCTGTAGGTTTAACAACAAGGAGGATTTGATTTGATTCAGCACCCACAGGTAAATCTCTAAAAAGAAAAACGACAGAAACCCTGCAAACAGCTAGCTGTTTTAAAGTATTACTATACTGTGACTTAAAAGAAAACTGGGATTCTACTTCATGCTTACATAGCTTTAGAAATATCTGTAGCTTGGTTTTAGACTTGCAGTTCAAAGAAAATGGCTGCCTGTGTTTGTTATTGTTTTATCCTGTTCCTCTAACAGTAAGGGCAGAAAAGAGCTCTGAGCAATTCTTCAGACTTGAAGGCTACTTTAAAAAAAACAAAGCGTATCTGTACTTTATTCTCCTAAAGGAGTCAGCGTTTACCAACATGAAGCATTTACTTAGGAAAGGATGAAGGGGGTGTGACCAAGGGATTGGAGATAAAGTTCACAAAACAAATTTAATCTCACCTTTTATTTTGATTACCACACACCAAAAGGACATAACCTCCCTTACGCTTAAGCTAAACAGCCCACTGCTACTCTAGTTTTCCATATTGGGGCAGAAGTTTAACTGTACAAATGTAAGCGGGGGTTACCAGCATCTATCAGAAGCAATGACTTGGAAAGGAAACAAAGGGTTTACAGAATATTATATAGGTGGCCAGCCTATATAATGTTACCGTTCAGAGAAAGAAAAGAAATGAGGAAAAACAAAATGCTGTTGCAACAGACTTTTAAAAAAAAAAAAAAAAAAAAATTTCTGATAGATGGGTTTAAAACTCCCTTCCTACACTCCTTCATGTAAGAGAAACCAGAGGATTTTGCCTCAAGTTTCACCTCTGGTTTGATCATTAAACAACAGATCTCCTTTTAAATTTCAATAGGGAGATGGAGCTTCTACCACCACTCCCAAAGCTCCACCCGAGTCCCATAATCCGCTAAAATTAACAATATATTTCAAAGCTTTTAAGTTCCAAACTAACTTACTCCGGGGTCTGTACTCATGTATCGATACCAGCTCCATAGCGTGAAAGATAATCAGCATTAATGTGCATTTTTCCAGCTCTATGTTGAATTTCAAACTGGTATGGCTGCAGTGCTAAATACCACCTTATAATGCATGGGTTTCTATCCTTCATAGTCTGCAACCAACATAATGGATTATGATCTGTTATGATCGTAAAGGTCTTCCCATAAATAAAACTTTAAAGCATTTATGTCAACGAATAGCCAAGCATTCCTTTTCAGTAGTAGAATATTTAGTCTCCCTTTGGTGTAATTTCCGGCTAATATATATAACAGGATGCTCCTCTTCTCCATCCATTTGAGAGAGAACAGCTCCTAGACCATGTTCAGAGGCGTCTGTATGTACCATAAAGGGTTTATGGAAATCAGGGCTATACAGTACAGGGTATGAACATAATCTGGCCTTTAAGGCTAAAAAAGCCTCTTCACATAGGTCAGTCCAATGGACTTTATCAGGATGATTTTTTTTTTGTTAGATTACTTAAAGGGATTGCAATCTCAGCAAAATCGCTCACAAAGCGGCGATAGTAATTGGCCAATCCCAAAAACGAACGTACCTGTTTTTTCGTTTGTGGTCTTGGACTGTTAGCTATAGCATCCAATTTGCTTATTTCGGGTTTTACCTTTCCGTTTCCTATTATAAATCCAAGATATTTAGTTTCCTGCATGCCTATTGAACATTTTGCAGGATTAATGGTCAATCCTGCTTTTGCTATAACAGTTAATATGTTACTCAAATGCTTTACATGTTCCACCCAGGAGGAACTGAAAATGATTGCATCATCCAAATAGGCTGCACTATATTCCAGATGCGGATGTAACAATTGATCCATACATCTCTGGAAGGTTGCAGGTGCTCCGTGTAGCCTAAATGGCTTTTTTGTAAATTGAAATAGTCCTATAGGAGTACTGAAGGCCGTTTTATCCTGTGAATCCACATCTAGGGGGATCTGCCAATAGCCCTTTGAAAGGTCCAACGTACTGATGTACTGAGCATTGCCCAGTCTATCTATGATGTCATCAATACTGGCATGGGATACCCATCAAACTTTGCTATCTCGTTCAGCTTTCAAAATCTAAGCAAACCCGCACCCTCCTTCTTTTTATTCACAACAACCATGGGGAAGCTCCATGGACTTTTAGAAGGACGATTACCCTAGTTGTTGCATCTTTAGTAATTCCTTAGTTACTTCTTCCCTCAAACTCTCTAGGATTCTATAAGATTTGTGTCTTAGGGTTTATTATGAGTTAACTCAATGTGATGTTCAATTCCCTCTACCGTCCCAGGAGTGGTTGTAAAGATCTCTTGAAATACTTGAATTAACTGGTGTACTTCTTGTAATTGTTCCGTACTCAATTTATCATTTATAGTTATTTCCTTTATATTCCCTGTACTTTCTTATCGCTCATATGCTAGTTCCAACTCACTTTCCGCTACCTCCGGGTATACAAATAGGGTCGGTGAACTTCTATCATGCCATTTTTTAGTAGGTTAGCATGATAAATCTTTAATTGTTGCTTCTTATCAGGACAAATAATTTCATAGTTCACGGGCCCTATTTGACGGTGTACCCGTATAGGGTCCCTGCCATTTCATTAACAGCTTGTTCTCTGTACAGGGTAATAATAGCACCCTTTCACCAGGTTGAAATGTCTTTCTACCCACTTTCTGATCATAATACTGTTTCTGAGCCACCTGATCGTCTCTATTATTTTGTTGTGCGGCTTTGCATATTTCTCTAGCCTGTGGTGTAGAGTGTTGACGTACTCGAATGTGGAAACTGGAATAGTGTCTGATTTAGACCCTTCCCACTTTTCTTTTATAATATCGAGGATTCCCCTTGGATTCTTCCCATAAAGTAATTCAAAAGGTGAATATCCTGTGGAAGCCTGGGGCACCTCACGATAAGCAAACATTAAATAGGGTAAATACCTATCCCAGTATTTACCTTCATCATGAATGAATTTTTTTAACATTTGTTTCAGTGTTTTTTGAAACACTCCACTAGACCATCTGATTGCGGATGGTAAGGTGAGGTCAAAATGGAATGTACCCCTAGGGCATGATATAGGCGTTTCAATACCTGGGAACAAAAATTGCTGCCTCTGTCTGTTAAAATCTCCTTTGGTATGCCCATCCTGGAAAATATTTTAACCAGTTCCTCTGCTATTTTATCTGCCGTAACTGTTCTTAAAGGGACTGCTTCAGGGTACTTTGTAAAATAATCACATACCACTAGAATAAATCTGTTTCCTTTAGTACTCTTGGGCAAGGGGCCAATTATATCCATAGCAACCCTGGTGAATGGAGTACCCACTACAGGTATAACCTGTAAGGGTACTTTATTCTTTTGAAATACCGGTCTCACCTGTTGACACTGTGCACATGACCTACAGTACTTGGCCACTTGTTCATGTATTCCGGGCCAGAAAAATCTGTATAAAAGCCTTTGTAATGTACATTCATGACCTAAGTGGCCGTCCATTGGCACGTCATGAGCAAGGGTCAGTAACTGTTTCCGGTAAGCAGTAGGTACCAACAGTTGCAATATAGTTTCACCTTTTTTCTCATTAACACATTTTCGATATAATAACCCATTATGTAACACATATTTCTGTTTAGAGCTTTGTTCAGTACCTATTAGGGAAAATAAAGGTTTTAACGACATGTCTTGCAACTGGGCTGCTCTAAACTCCACTTGGGAACTTAGATGTTTAACATCTGCCACTTTAAAGTCATTATTGTCCTTTACATCTTTATGGGTATGTTGCCACACCCGTTTCTCTTGACGTTTTTCCCTTCTTGTTTTCCTTGTTTTCCTGGGAAGCCCATAAAGTTCATCCTCAAAGGGAAAAGTTCATGAAAATTCCATATTTATTCGGTCTTGTGCCCTGGTAGTCACAGCCCCAATACTCATAGCATTACATAGTAACTGTGCAAAGTCTGGATGGTCATGCCCCACAATGACTGACACTGGAAGTTCTGGAACCACCCCAACAACCATTCTTCGTACAATGGACTGTGTTTGTATATCCACCGGTTGGACTGGGTATTTGTGTGTCGCCATGTATACAGGTCACTATTGTTTGTGCAGTATTATCATTGGTTGGAGGTACCAGGCCAGCTTTGATTAAGTTTGCCGACTTCGAGTCTAGTATACCAAATGTCTCTTGTCATTTATTGTGATAGGCGTGATATACTGTCCCCAGTTGGCCAAAGCTAGGTGTGTGGGGCAGATTTCTTTTTGGGGCAAAATCTGGCTATATGTCCTTTCCCTTGGCAATAATGACAGGTTATATCAGCATGGGATACTTTAAACATATTCGGTGGTTTAGCATTATTACCAGAAGCTGTTAAAGAAGGCATATTTGTCCTTACTGTAGGTTGGTTTGTACCAGCTCCAGAGTGTCCTTTAGTCCTATTAGGTCGGGCAGTTAAGTAATCTTCAGCCAGCTGAACTGCTTTCTTAGATGTCTCTGGGCGATGTTCCCGTACCATCTGCATCTTGTGGTAAAATACGAATGAATTGTTCCAATACTACTGCTTCTAACATCTGTTCTTTGGTGTTAGTTACGGTTGTAACCACTTGGTACAAAGATCCTTTAACCTCATATATGCTTTTGAGGGGTGTCAGAGGTCTGAAACACGAGGGTTCTAAACCTCTGTCTGTATGTCTCTAGGCAAATATCATACCCGTTTAAGTATAGCTTCTTTGACCGTATCATAATTCTCACTCAGGGCATTGTCCACATTACCGTAAGCCAATTGGGCTTTCCGGTCAAATATGGGGCTAAGCGGATGACCCACTGTTCTCTGGGCCACTGACAGGCTCTGGCAATACGTTCAAGCGTAGTCAGATAAGTTCGATATCATCAGTTTCACTTAGTTTAGTTAATTTAATGTCTTTTGGATTATCCCCTGCAGAGGCGGTGACCTACCTATGCCAAGGGCTTGTATGGCTTTAAGGTATCGGCCCATCTATCCTCGTTCCTCTGCATATCCCTGTCTCTCTGCTTTGCCATAGCAATCTGTTGCACACAGCCAATGCAACAAGTCCTGTGAATCACCAGTAGGAGGCTCCTTTTCCAACTCCTCCTTCTCTTCCTCGACATCCTCTCCATCTTCTTCAGGCTTCAGGGTTTTCCGTCTGGCGTCAGGCGATCCGTCATCAAGGGTTGTCAAATTTTTCCGCCATGGTCCTGGTCAGCACTCCAGGAGGTACCTTCTGGGACATCCACAGCTTCCTCCAGATACTTAGAGCAGTATCTTGAATCCCACCACTGCCACCACGTGTGAGGTGTGGGATTTAATAAGGAAGACGATGAAGGTACTTCAAACCAAATGATTTTATTCAAGAGCGCATAAAAAAAAAAGTAAAACAAAATAAATTCGAACTTCAGGCAGAACGGGAAAAAAAATAATCTGATAACATTAATGCAGAAACCAGACACCAGAATACCACTAGTGTCACTGACACATGGAGGGCAGAGTATGTCTGCACCTCCCAGACTATCTGTCTGAATGAACTAAAAGATTTCTTTATATAGACATATAACCATGTGACACGAAGTCCCTCCTACTTCTGATGAGGTTAAACAGTGTTTTAATCCAAAAACATAAATTTCACATTTACACACCTTTGAAATACAGACTCATTATTTAAATCATGTTTAGTATTCATAAACAAATATAACACAATGATTTATGGAATTAAATTTCAAATTATCTAAACAGGGTTCCACCTACTTGTGTATCCCTTTAAATAAGGACAGAGTTCAGCTGGCCAGACCTATAGAGAAGGCTGAGCTGCAGGTTTAACAACAAGGAGGATTTGATTTGATTCAGCACCCACAGGTAAATCTCTAAAAAGAAAAAGCAGAAACCCTGCAAACAGCTAGCTGTTTTAAAGTATTTACTATACTGTGACTTAAAAAGAAAACTGGGATTCTACTTCATGCTTACATAGCTTTAGAAATATCTGTAGCTTGGTTTTAGACTTGCAGTTCAAAGAAAATGGCTGCCTGTGTTTGTTATTGTTTTATCCTGTTCCTCTAACAATAAGGGAGAAAGAGCTCTGAGCAATTCTTCAGACTTGAAGGCTACTTTAAAAAAAAAAAAAAAAAAGCGTATCTGTACTTTATTCTCCTAAAGGAGTCCGCGTTTACCAACATGAAGCATTTACTTAGGAAAGGATGAAAAGGGGATGCTGACCGAGGATTGGGAGATAAAGTTCACAAAACAAATTTAATCTCACCTTTTATTTTGACCTACACACCAAAAGGACATAACCTCCCTTCGCTAAGCTAAACAGCCCACTGCTACTCTAGTTTTCCATATTGGACAGAAGTTTAACTGTACAAATGTAGCGGGGGTTACCAGCATCTATCAGAAGCAATGACTTGGAAAGGAAACAAAGGGGTTTACAGAATATTATATAGGTGGCCAGCCTATATAATGTTACCGTTCAGAGAAAGAAAAGAAATGGGGAAAAACAAAATGCTGTTGCAACAGACTTTTTAAAAAAAAAAATAAAAAAAAATTTCTGATAGATGGGTTTTAAAACTCCCTTCCTACAGAACAGATTCACAATCAGAGGGACAGGACACCAGAGCATTAAAATTAAAAACTGTACCTTCTGTTTTTTCCAGCTGATGAAGAATGCATCCTTCTGTTGCCCAGAACACAGGTCAACACTGTAGCACTCCTTCTCCCAAGGGTACAGCTATACAGCTAAATCTGGGGTACAAAATAAAATAGTGCACAGACCAGATACATGAAGCTATAAATTTATTGGTGCAATATCAGGATACCACGACCAACCACCCACGGTCGTGGTATCCTGATATTGCACCAATAAATTTATCGCCTCATGTATTTGGTGTGCGCCCTATTTTATTTTGTACCTCATCCTTATGTTGCCAACAGACACGTTCCACATTTCTTTTAGACCATCCGATCTCATGTCCTACAAACTCCAGCGTGCTTTTAGCTCTAACATCAGACCCTTGGCTGCTCTGATCGCTCAACTGGTTCGACAGTGAAAAAAAAACATACTGGCCAGTGGCCTCACAGATACCCACCCATGTTGGTCACTCCCCAACTCCCTCAGTTAATCTCAAACCAGCCAACTCTGCCTCTACTCTGTCTCTTCTGTTGGTACATTACTTGCTCACCTCCCCTCGTCAGTTTTGAGCCTGGCTCCAGATGACTCCTTCCTCCCTCTCCTAGAATAGCTCAATGCTGCTTCCAGCTGCACTAGCACAGGTCATGGTGTGAGGGCCTTAGTTGAGCTTGCTTACGATCTTCCCTTCGGCTGCTTTAATTGACCATCAGTGGACACCCACTGGCTGTCCTCTGACAAACAATCCTGTCGTCCTCCTCTAATCCCACTCCTCCCGGTCGAGTCCCACTGACATCTCTCCCACCGGCACCACCTCAACGCCTCTGATCTGGTCCAGGCACCTGACCCTCCCTCTCTGTTTGACCACTACCTTGTGAAGACTAACCAACGATGCCAGACTGTGGGAAATGCCAGTGTCAGTTGTTCTAGGTGTATGTGCTCAACCTCTGAGGAAAGGACAGTGGTTCAGAGAGGAGAGGTAGGTCGCAAGGCTGAGAGGGGTGCAGTATTGACTGTTGGCTCATGCTCATGCCAAGACAGTGTCCACTCATTGCTTCCTATGCCAAAAAGTCACTGATAGTGGCACCACCACGCACGTGGGGGGCGAGGGAATGGGGCTGAAAGTGAAAGTGTGACAGGAGGACTGTCAACAACTGCCACCCGTGCCGTAGCGCCACAGTCTGCAAGTACTTTTGCAATGCATATTTTACTAAAGTAAGTGATCCAAGCGCATGTCGCCACTAATTTGCAGGGATTCTGAGCTCCACAGCCGCTGTAGCAGTAACCCCTCTGATCAGAACTGGAAGACTGGTGAGAGGGAGCAACCAGCTTGTTCGGTGGTGGGGGACTGAGTGAGTTCAGGGTGTGGGGAAGAATAGCCAATGCCGGCATGGGGGTAGTCCTGGGTATCAGTGACTGTAAGACTGTGGGGCTGGTTTATGCAAATGAAAAGATCCAGCTGCTCTGTGAATGGAGCAGTTAGCTCCTTTCAACTACAGAAAGTTTAAGCCCCACAAAGAGAAGCATGCGCCACAATCAGCCTCGCTGATTGTTGGAGTGTCACTTCAGAGCCCACCGCAGCCTGAGCTGCATTGAACCCGACAGTGACGCATCTCAGAAATGCAGTTCTTTGTAACAAAATGTTTGCTGTGCATGAAAACATAAACACCATATCATGTAATTTAAATACTTTTAAGTTCCATGAGGGAGAGCTGCTCAGGGACACGTCTTCCATATATGGCAGTTAGCTCCACCCCTGCTAGATTCCCTTTTATATTAGTTTGTGACAGTAACTTACGTTTAAGGTGTTAACACACTGTCATACTGGGTGTGCCTATAATTATTTATTGTTTCTTATTTGGTGTCTGTATTGCTGCCTCCACATAATTTACTTTTGCATTAGTGTTAATTACCGTGTATCTTCTAATTGAAGCTGCAGCTTCTATAACATTGTGTGTGCTCATAGCCATGGCTTCAACTGGACGGTGGCTTCTATGCAGACAGCTGCCCTCCCAGTGTGGTAATACAGTTGTTGCTTTCAGTTCTTTGCCGCTTCTTTTTCAGTTAATTTTTTTAATAAAAATAAACTGTTCTTTTAAATCACCATTGCTGTTAATTTCCCTTTTAGAGCTTGGGGTCAGGTTGAGAAAGCAAGAGAGAGGGACCATGAGTGGAGGCCGGTTGAGTGAGGAGGGAGAGAGAGAAACAAGAGTAGAGCACGGTCGGGCCAAGAGGGAGAGAGATAGCCAAGAGTGAAGCGTGGTCAGGTGCAGAGTGTGTAAGCTGTTCCTTACCAGGTGAGATAAAAACCTTGTAGTTCCTTTTTTTTTTTTTGTGTGTGTGTGTGTGTGTTATCTCTTTTTCATCCCCGGCGTGCATCCATGCCAGCCTCTCCTCCAGGCGAGCCAGTGCTAATTCCGACTCGTACTGTCCCCCGAGTCCTCCGCTCTCACATGACAGCCGATTCCCTCCCCCCTCCCCCCGGTAACCTGGCGTGACCCTTCGCTGGATGGGTCCCCCTCCTCCGATAGGGAAGGCACCAGCCAGTGGGCCACAGACCAGCGCAACATCTTTACCCGGAGGGTGCTGATGAGGCGGAAGGCTTCAGAGGCATTGACGGCCTTAGAGAGCCAGGCAGCAGTCATCCGGCATGACGTGGAGCATTTTCACGTTTTCTGGTTGACGTCCCTCCTTGCACCATCGTGCAGTGCTCCTGGTTTCCACCAGAGGCTGTTGCCGAGTGACACCTTCCCTAGCCCGCCCCCGAGAGAGGAGAGCAGTCCCACGGACGCTCAATCCTCTCCCGCCCCAGCCAGCCCCCGGCATCCTGAGTCCATTCCAGAACCTGGGTTGCCGGCACGGGTCCAGGTAAGGTGGCCGCGCCTCAACCCTCTTCACCACTGGGCCAGCTTTGTAGTTCCTTTTAATTCTTGGAGTGATAATAGCGGTGAATACTGTAGGAGGTATTACTGAGAGAGCCGAGAGTATAGCATGGTTGGATGGAGAGGGAGAGAGAGCTGAGAGTGGAGTGTGGTCAGGTTTTGGAGAGTGCAAGCGGCGTGGATTCTTTTCAGTCTTTTTTCCGGGGGGGCAGAGGCCGGGTATGGAGAAATGTTGGGAAGAAATATTAAAGGAAAACTGTGGATTTGTAAAGTAATAGTTGTTCCCTGATGCCCATAAGTTAGTAATTCAAATCCACAGTTTTTTTATGAAGTTTTTCAACTCACCCTTGCCAAATGTGCAGATTAATCACATCGGGATTAGGCCACACGTCCAATGTGCCAGGTGCCATGGTTCTTGTTTATTTTCAGTGCGACTGCTCGTTCGGGGTCACAACATACTTCCTGCAGCACTATGGGAGCTGCGCGTGTACTGCTTTTCATTTATTGAGGCGTGTTATCATGCCTGTGTGCGACCGCTTCATTCATGCAGCAGACATGCGCATTTCATGATGAATTGGATGTTCGCGCTTATATGCCCGTTTCCCGCTCGCTGTCAGCAGTGTGTGCCTGCATGCATTTATTTTCTTTTTACCTGTTGTATTAACCTCAGTTCTGTTTTGGGGCTTTGTATTGGAGTCAGGTTTCATTGATTAATTTTTTCCAGAGTGTTAAAGACACAGTACATTTATACAACCATTAATCATGCCCACCTGCATGGTGAATGGGTGCCATAATACCACTGGTAAAACTAAAAATGGCAAGAAGCCCTCATTTCACCGGATACCCCGAAATTATGAATGGAGGAGACAGTGGGTAGCCTTTCTCAACAGACCTGATATTGAACTGGAGGCATTCACTCCAAGTAGGCATAATGTGGTGTGTTATGAGCATTTCAGAGAGGAAGATTTTCGTGTCCCCTTAGCTCAGCTCATGAAGAATGAGTGGCACTTATGATGCATTACTTCCTGATTTCTAGTGCATTTGTCTTTACCAGTCCTTTTCTGTACTGATAGTAGTTATCCTCCTTTGTGTCTTTCAGTAGTCAGACTTGGAGGCCACTTTTCAATGCAGCGTTCATGGTTCTTTGACACTTTCTCTTGTCATTGGCATTTCACATCCCAGGCATGTACACATTGCAGTGCAATGCATCATATGGTGTCCCACAACCACCTTCCAAGTCTCAATGTTTCTGATCATTGTCACTGTCTTATTATTAACCTACTACATTTGTTGGCAGCCTTTTGTTGTGTGTTGTTTTGTTTCTGTTCCAGGAATTTGGGTTCCTGCACCACCCTAACATCATTCACTCGTTTCGGTGACAGTGTCAGAACCCACTATCTAGCATCAACTGTGTGTTTCTGTTTCTGTATGTTAATGTTTACCTTATTAGCCACTACCCACATGGCCGCACCTTGCCGTGGTGGCACTGCTTTTAACCAAGGCTGCCACATGACCTGTCGCCAAGTTATGCACTTTACTGATTTCTACTTGACACCTTTCACAATGAAATGTGCCGTGTCGCTGGACGGAAGTCTGGGCATGTGAAACCGCATGCTAACAGTGTGATGAACTTCGTTATCCTTGCATCAAATCATGCATAAATGGCAATCAGTCAACGGAAAACAAAATACTGTTCTCACTCCAAGAGTTTCAGTGGCACAACACCCCCACCCCACCCCATGGCCTACATGAAACACGGCCAGAAGGGTGGAAAACTGGCTGTGGAACAGAACCCTTAGGGTGTTTGTGTTTGTAGAGTTATCTGTCACCACACAGGTAACCAGTGTGGTCACACAGGGCCGCTAACTCACAGGAGATCTGCAATCTGGTCCGCATCGGCAGATATAGGAGGATCTGGGTGCCGCAGTAACCGTAGTTTTGTCTGGAGGCCACTTGATTAACAGTATCTGCAGAATAATGTTGGGTTGGGCAAGTCGGGTATAAATTGTCTTGATTGCTTGGGTATTGCTGACTATTGCTGGGGGACGTGGCAAACTGATTGTATACTGATTATGTGGTAACTATTATTGGCGGTGGGTGACCATATTGCTCACACCTAAATTGAGGATGGTTTCGAAAGATGCAAGAGCAGGCATCTTTGGTACGATTATTGGGTGTACGGGGTGTTGTGCGGCCATAATATTGGATTGGTCAGGGAGCAGTGCTCCCAATCGGTTTTTAGGCCAGGAAGTAACAACTTACTAGTTTTCCAAGCTGGTAGTATTTCAGTATGCCATGTAGTATTCTGCGATGCGGTCACACTGTTCTGGTGAACTAAAGTGCCAATGCGTGAAGTCCGTTGAAACACCTGGTAGCAATGATACTTCCCAGGACTCTGTACAGGGTGTAAAAGGGGCAAAACTGGGTGTAAAACACTTCGATACACCCCTTAACTGTACCACTGTCAGGGAGGTTTGTGAGTTGCCCAGTGTGTTACCAGTTGGCAGGTCCCAGGGAGAAGTTCGAGGGGATCAGGAGGCAGCTAGAGGGTGGTGGTGGTGGGGGGAAGGTTGGAAAGGGAAGGGGAGGCAGGAACCATATGATGCTAGACGTGGACAAAATTGGGATAAGGAAACTTGGCAGGGAAGTGAGATGGGGTCTGCGCTGGGATGAGACACTGGGGAGGGGAGAGGGGATGGTGTGGAGGACGGTCCTTATCAATGCCAGGAGCATGGTCAATAAAATGCCATCACTCCAGGCTATCCTATTTGAGGGAGCAGTGTACGTGGTGGCAATTACTGAGACATGGTCCACCCACAGGCATGATTGGGACCTAAACTTGGAGGGCTACACTATGTTTAGGAAAGATAGGGTAGTGGGAAGGGGGGTTGGCGCTGCTGAAAAAAAATGACACAGTACTTAGTGTAGTCGAGGAGGCTGTGGGAAGTGTGCAGGTGATTTTGGTAACCCTGCAATGAGGGGGGTACAAGATAGAAAATAGGGGGGTGTATAGACCCCTCGCAATGGAGGCGGACCTTGCGGATGAACTGGTGAACATCAGGGATCACTGTGGCCTAGGAAAAGGCAGGGTGGTTGTCATGGGTGACCTTAACATGCCAGTAGCTGACTGGGGTACTATCACATCCTCTGTGGCCAGGGAGCAGAGTTTGACGGATGTCTTCCAAGATGCCTTCTTAGTCCAGCCGGTGGGGGAGCCTACTATGTAGGGCCCGGTAATGGACGTTGTCCTACCAGACATTGACCAAATTAGGGGCCTTGAGGTGAACAGCCTGCTGGCAGCTGGAAGCTTGTTGGAGACTATTAAGAAGGGGATGCAGGAGGCTACTAGGTTCTGTGCCAAGATAAGGCGTAAACAATGTAGGGACAGTAAGTTGTGTTGGTGGACCCGTGAGGTAAAGGAGGCGGTGATGGAAAAAAAGGCTGCCTACACGTACTTAAAGTGCTCAAGGGGTGAAAGGGAGCAGGGACAGTATGAGTTACTTGCCAAGAGGTTCACCAGGATGGTAAGGGATGCCAAGGATCGGATCGTGAAAAACAGGCCATGGATATCTGGGGGTCGGGTTCTATAGCTACATAGGGAGAAAAAAAAACAAGGGCACGCATCAGCAGGATTAGGACTGTGGAGGGATGGGATCAGGAAGCAGGAGAACAAGCATCAGTGAAAAATGAGTACTTTGCCTTGTTCTTTACCGGGGGAAGCGGGGGGGGGGGAATCCCTCCATCCCAATGGGTTGTAAAGTGAGCCCAGAGAATCTGGAGGGCAGCTGGAGTCCGAAGGAGTGGATGAGGCTTGGGTAGGGGATGGGCTGAATCTACAGGTGGTTGGGCGACTGCATGAGGAGGTGGCCTGGGAGGGCGAAATCACAGTGGATAGGGTGAGGGAGGCCCTCCGGTCCATAACGACGAACAACGCACCAGGGTCGGATGGGCTGTATCCCAAGGTTATGAAGGAACTTGCAGATGTGCTGGCAGCTGCACTGGCTGCACTCTTCAACATCTCTCTTCAGATAGGATTGGTTCCTCAAGATTGGAGGGAGGGAGGCCCATGTGGTGCCTATCCATAAAGGGGGGGGTCAAGATTGGAGATGGGCAATTACAGTCCGGTTAGCCTAATGTTTGTGGTGGGCAAGGTGATGGGAGTCATTACAAATGACAGGCTTGGGAGGCAGCTGGAAGGGTCGGGCCACCTGGATGACAGTCAGTATGGTTTTCCTCCAGGGAGATCATGCCACACCAACCTTGTTGAGTTTTAACACTGAGTGATGGCTGCCCTGAACTGACATAGGCCATGGAAGTCCTCCATCTGGACCTCAGCAAGGCGTTTGATTCGGTGCCCCAAAATGGCCTGCTAACAAAGCTGTGGGGGGTGGTGGTTGGGGTGCAGTTGCTCAGGTTGGTGCTACATGGGCTTAGGGGGTGAATACACAGTGATGGTTGCCGTGATAGTCTCCTTCCCCAGAAGGGTCATCAGCAGGGTCCCCCAGGGTTTGGTCCTGTGGCCACTCATGTTCAGTGCGTAGATCTCTCACATAGGAGGGGGTGTTAAGAGTAGGATGAGTGTCTTTGCGGATGACTCAAAACTGAGCAGTGACGGATGGGGATGAGGGGGGAGAGAGGCCCTACAGGGGGACCTGGAATACCCTGTTGTGGTGGTCCAGAAAGTGGGGATAGAAGTTCAATGTAGGGAAATGTAATGTGCTGCATCTTGGTGTCAGAAACTTGGGCCATGCATAAACCCTGGGGTGGGGTCACAGTGAAAGCACCATCGGGTGACAGGGACCTAAGGGTGGTGGACGTCAAAATGAATAACACTGAGAATTGTCTTTAGAGTTGCAGCAAAATCAAACAAGATACTGTGCTGCATAGCCATGGAGATTACCTCCAGGAGGAGGGAGGGAGGTAATCCTCCCTCTTTATAATGTCCTTGTCATGCTGCATCGTGACTATTGTGTGTAGTTCTGAGGACCTCACCTTAAGAAAGGCAATATCACTGCTTGAGAGTGTCCAGGGGAGGGCGAACAGGATGATTGAGGGCATGGAAGGTAGGCCCTATGACGAGAGACTGGAGTAGCTGAAGCTACACGTATTGGCAGAGAGCCAGAGGAGGTACAGGGTGGACATGATAGAGATCTTCAAGTATGTAATGGTGATAAAATAAGGGTGTAGCCAAGGAGGTGTTTTCACTAGGAAGTGGGGACAATGGGGGTCACAAGTGGAAGCTGGAGGGGGAAATTACAGGGTGGACTGCAGGAGACAGTACTTCACTGAGAGTGGTGGAACCATGGAACAGGGTTATGGTGGAGGACAGCACAATGGAGGGATTCATGAAGGGCTGGGACAGGTACAGGGTGAAACTTAAGCAGGGAAAACCATCTCTGGGATGGGGGAGTAGCGAGCATCCAGTATGGGATGGCAACCAAGCAGACACGAGACACCACCAGGCCTATTGTGCTGGCTTTTATTAGGTTAGTATGTTTAGTATTAAGTGCAAAATGTGCCTATTTGCGGATGACAGCAAGTGCTCTGGGAGAGTGGACACAGCCGAAGGGATACAGGACCTGCAGGAAGATCTGGAAAAGCTGGGGAGGTAGTCCAGGATTTGGCAGCTTGGCTTCAATGCCAAGAAATGTAAAGTTATGCATACTGGAGGCAAGAGTACCAGGACAGAGTACTACCTGTGCGGAGTCCAAGTATCCGCATGAGAGGAGTATAATGACCCAATACTGATGATCAATAGTGACCGGAAGCCTACATGCAGTGCAGGAAACCATCAGCAAAGGTAAACAAGATGATGGAATGCATATCAGTGGGGATCAGTAGTAGCACAGAGTAGCTTATACTGCCTTTGTACCGGTCACTGGTAATGCCGCATCTAGGGTACTGAGTTCAGTATTGGTGCTCACACCTCATAAAGTACATTTACCTGCCGGAGAAGGTCCAAAACAAGGCTAGAAAGATGACAGCCGGTAAGCAGGGTAAGGCATGCAATGATGCTATGAGGGCACTGAAGATGTACTCCTCTGAAGCCAGTAGAGAGAGAGGGGGGGGGGACATGATTGGGACATTCAGGTACTTGAAAGAGATAAGTAAGGTTGATAAGGACAGTCTCCTTAAACTGAGAGGAAACCAGAACACGACGGGGGCACAGTCTCAAGCAGCAGGGTGTGAGGTTTTGAAGGGGAGGTCAGGAAACACTTCTTCACATACAGGGTGGTAGACACTTGCACTGCAGTACCAGAAGAGGTAATCTAATTGAAGACAGTGGCCGGCTTTAAGAGAGGCTGGGATAGGCATGGGGAGAAAGTAAGGATCATGGGTAGGGAGGATTGGACAACTATGCGGGGAGTGCAGGGACATTGGCTCAAGCTGTGGACCCTGCAACACGAGTGTACTTGGTACACAAAATGGCCTTCTTTAAGCTGGCTTCTTCGTTTGTATGTTGGTATGACACACTGCTGCTCACCCTCCATACCTCTTATCTAGGGGCATAGCCGGAATGGTGGATGGAGGGGACCGGGGTAAACTGTTCAGGGTCAATGATGGTAAGATAGGTGCCAGAGACACAGCAGAAGGGGGCACAAGGTGTAGGGTAGAGTTGTGGAAGATGGTGACAGAGAGTATGTTCGTGGAGGTGATGCAGGATACAGTGGAAGGTAGGATGAGGCACGGGGGGAGTAGATAGAGTTGTTCACGGGCATGTTAAGGTGGAGTCTATTAACATGTATTGAGAAAAAGGTTGCTTGGATGTCTGAGAGATGAGGGTGGTCTCACTGCTCGGTGACCCCATACTGATAATGATCAGATGGTGTATTAAGTGGGAAAGGCATAGTCAAATCCGGCTTGAGTCCATACCTGGGTTACCCAAGAACAGGGTGGTGTAGTGTTTTCTTAAATGTGCAGGTAGGGGGTAGAAAGACACCTCATGTCGTGGCACATGTTAGTACGAACTACCTTGCGGTGGCAACGGTTCAAGTGGTAAGGGACATGTTCAAGGAACTGGAAAGGCTATGTGAGGAGATGTGGGGGGGGGGGATCTGTGGCCTACTCAGAGGTACTCCCACTATCTGGCGTGAGTACAGCAGTGAAAGGAAGGATTGGAGACTTTAATACTTGGCTGGGTGAATGCGGTCACTCAAAAGGATACAGGTTAGTGGGTGGCTGGGGCATAACCTGGGACCAGAATGACCTGTACGGCAAACACGTTGCAGCACAGCAAGGAGGGGAAGGGGGTACTAAAGTAGAAGATAGAGGAGTACTTGGGAACAAACATGGATTTAAACAGGGGGTGGGTTGATTAGACAGGTGGTGGAGAGGGGGCCAGAGAAGCTCACACACATTTTTTTGGTTTTACTTTATCCTCCTACCTGCTGCTCTGTATCCCTCAATCGGAACTCACACACTGCATCTTCGCTCAGGGACCTTGGCCGATGCAAGCCCCTCCCTTACCAATAGCTTATCAGACAGCACTGACAACACCAAGGTTCCACCAGGAGATGGCAGTAACATGGCGGGGTTAGCTTGCAACCCTCCCTGGAGAAGGTGCTCGATCCTTCTACCCCATGTTCGACCCCCGGCATCCTGAGTCCATTCATGAACCTGGGTGGCCAGCATAGTGTGATTTGTGTAGTCAAGCGCCTCAACCTTCTGCACCACTGGTCCGGCATACACCACTTCTTAATGGGAAAGGCATAGGGGAGGGGTAGATGGGGGGAAGGCTGGGCTGGGGAAGGGAGCAGGTTGGAGCATTGTATCTCTGAATGGGAGAAGCCTTGGGAACAAGTCAGCCAAGTCACAGGTCCCTTTGCACTTTCGTGGATGTATAAAGCCACAATCTATCCCCCTTTTCACCTCCCTGGACCTCCATAGCAAGGTGTACCATGGCACTTCTGTTGTCCCCATCATGGTTCATGGCCTGCAGTTCTGTTGCTGGAGATGGACACCGAATGGTCAATCCAGACTGCCGCAAGAAGTGTCATTACAAGTGCTAAACAATGTAAGCGTATGAATTTTTCATGCATGCTTGCTCATGTATCTGTTGTGTCTAACATTGTCTTCATCTGTAGTGACTAACAACTGTATGTACCAGTCCTCACATTAGTCCCTGTCCACTGCCTATGTGACAAACTGACAGTGTATGTCTTTCAAAGGGAATGTGTGACACTGGGACAGATTTTAAAAGGAGCGGTGTGAGCATGCACCGCCATAACTCCTATTAGCACACAGTAAGAGACGTGTGTCAGTAAACAACATTGCATGGTTTTCACCTCATACTCATAATCCCTGCACGCACAACTCAACATCAGTTACGCATTTTCTTCATTTCATTCTGTCACTATTATGATATGCGTATGTGTTGTAACAGTGGCCCTCCTTCACACACAGATCCAGAGAGCCCCATAAGATGTCTAAAGGAGGATGCAGCACCATCAATACGGTGTGTGTCAAATCGGGCTGAAGGTCAGTTGTCATTTGCCGAGTACAACAAGGTGTGTAAAGTTCATGTCATTATTACACTGTCTGCTGACATAGGCCATTTCCTTGCCAGTGGGCCTGTACAGTAACAAATGTTCTTTTACTTTTTCACAGCGTAAGAGGGTTGCTGATTCAACAACCTCAGCAGAGTGTTATCCAGTTGCATCTTTTGTGGCACTGACTTCACAAGTTCCACAAATGGTTTCGGTGTCAACGCAGTGTGAACCCTTCATGCAGGACTTCGCATGCCAGTGGCCAGAATCTCCAGAGTCTGTATTTAAGGACCATGGCTACTCTAGGTCTTACTCTGCATCACACTTTCCAGAGTATGGGGACAGTGCTAGCAACCCATGCCCCACTGATGCTTATTGTTGTGAAGCTGCCACGACTTTGATTCCATGCCCAGCATTCACCTCAACACCGATGAAGAAGAAGCATACAATGACTGTGCAGGAGGAACAATCCTTGTCATTCATGTCCACTGAAACAACCACAGTTGATGACACAGAAGTGTCCATGTTTTCACCAGGTTCAGTTGATGAATATGAAGATGAGAGCGAGGCGTCTGTCTGAGGATGACTCATTTTACAGGCCTGAAACAACATTGGTAACTGTGAACAAAAGTACTTGGTGTTCTGCTCATGCCTATTCCAACTGTTCCAGATGCTGCTGTGTCAAATTTGTAAACTTCCACTTCTGCTCACCAAGACGTACAACCGTGACACAGTGATTGTATTTGAATTCTGTTGCGTCAACATGCACAACTTCACTTGGAGGTCACAGCCCATGGTTGGCAAAATGTGTACGGGGAATTTGCTGTTGAGTGGGTGCATCCTCTTCAGTGGAAACACATATACTAGAATTTCTCAACTTCTGAAGTTCCTTCGGGTCCCCTTGATGTCTGAGTCACAGTTTGGAGAGGTGCCGAAAAAATATCTATTTCCTGTGGTTAATCACATCTGGCAGTCATGCAAGGCAGCTAACTGGTCCTGTTTGGCAGACAAGGAACTAACTGCCATGGGTGATGGCAGGTGCGATTCCCCAGGACATTCCGCAAAGTACTGCACGTATACAATTATGGACTGTGACTCCCGGAAGGTTCTGGAATCGCACTTAATACAGGTGTCCAAGGTGTCAAGCTCTAATGTGATGGAGAAGGAGGGTTTTATAAGAGCCATGACGAGTCTTTTAGATGGTGATCTGAAAATTAAGGTTGTTGCCACAGACAGACATTCGCAAATTTCATGTCTAATGTCGCAAGGTAAAATGTTTCCGGCTGTTGAACATCAATATGATGTGTGGCACATCGCGAAGTCAATTATAAAAAAGCTTTGTGCTAAGTCAAGACAGAAATACTGTGAGGCATTGACACAGTGGATAAGATCCATAATGAATCATCTTTGGTGGTGTGGCGCGACTTGTGGTGGTAACGGAGTAGTACTCCGCGAAAAGTGGATATCAGTCCTTGAGCATACTGCCAACAACCATTCATGGACAGTCAGGCTAGAGTTTCGTGCATGCGCACACCAACCATTGTCCACAGAGGATGTGGAATCTACGGCATGGCTTGTGAAGGGGGAACCTGCACATGATGCTCTGCATGCAGTAGTTATGGACTCTCGACTCCTGAAGGACATGCAAAAGATGACAAAATTCTGTCGCACTGGAAGCCTTGAAGTGTTTCACTCGCTAATTAACAAATACTGCCCCAAAAGGCAGCACTTTTCATACATGGGCATGCAGTGTCGCACTCAGATAGCCTTGCTTGATTACAGTGAGAACAGCAACTTGAAGCAGGCAGTTATCAAGCGTGGAGAACTGCAAGGCCAACCATGGCATTGTTTTTCTTTTTCAAAAAAACAGCAAGCACTGGGTTGCAAAACCAGTTCCAGGACATAAAACATATCACTTTGTAGCTGATTTGTTTCACTTGGTGTTAGACTTGAAACAGGGACGACTGCAGAACATGTTTCCTGTCCACGTACCAAACATACCAAGGAACATTGCACCTGTGGAGTGACCCCCCCCCCACCCAAAGGAAGAACTGCTCGAGAAGCACTACACCCGTTTCAAGCATCAAGGGGACACTGAACATGTGATTTAACTGCAGTTAAAGGTCGGGTGAATGACATCAAAATAATTCCATGGACGGTTTGTTGTTATTGTTACAGTTGAAATGATATTCTGCCAGCATTGTCGATGACAAATGTATCCCTGATTCATAGTTCATGGTACTAATAACTCTGAAATACTGTTTTGCCATCACAGCACCATATGTGATATGATCAGTTGTTGGATGTCATGTTGTTTATACAGTGCATTGTGTTGTTAGCATGGCCGCCGTATGGTTGACACCGTTCTTTTCATAGACATGCTTTCTTTGCCCTATTTATACGGCGTGTAGACTACTAACACACACACACACGTGTGCCATAACCTGAAGTCCACATCAAAAAATGTCGGGTTCCACTACATGTTAAGCATTGCACATAATGAACGAACTGATGCACACAGACATCAACATTACCATGCACAGGTTTTCTGTGGTGGGGATTCAAGGTGAAAACTGAGGTGAAGTACTCATTTAGTATCTCAGCCTGCGCCCCCGGGTCTTGTGCCCATCCCTCCCCTGTTTTAATCCTGCTAATCTGCCCCTTCACTTTTCCGCAATGTATCTAAAGAACCCCTTGTTCCCTCTCCTAATTTCCCTGGCCAGGTTCTGCTCCTTCCTTGCCTTAGCCACCCTCACCACCCTAGTAGCCCTTCTGGCCATTGGCTCGTACTCCCCTCGATCCCTTTCACTCCTTGAGCACTTGAATTGCCTATAGACCACCTTCTTTCCCCCCACCACCTCCTGAACCTCCCTGGTCCACCAGCAGGGTTTTCGGGCCCTACCGCATTTTCGTCTTACTCTTGCGCAGGTGCTGGTAGCATCCTGCACCCCCCTTCTGATGATTTCCCACCTATCGTCTGCGTCATCAAGATGAGAAGTCATCATAAAATGTTGGAAGAAATAACATGATCTGACCTGAATGCGCAATGATTCCAGGATGACTTTAAACCACTTCAATTATTCTATGCTCATTGTAGGATCATCTATCCTGAGGATTTCTAGGGCCAGATATTCAAAACTTTTCCTGGTGGTCAAAGTAATTGATCCCTGCTAACCTGGGGTTTGGCCCCATGCATAATATTCAAAGGGGACTTTTGCGTGTGCTAACAGGGTTGGTGCACACACAATGTATGCGGTGGGCAGAGGGAAGGGCAGGGACAGGAACACCCATGCAACGCAGTATTCATCGTAGTGTGGCACAAAAGGCAGTGCCATAGGCCACTTTGCACAGCACTGTTACCGCATGCAAAACCATGACTTGCTCCAGGCAACCCTAGTGTCCTGTGGAGCTACTGCAACCAACAACCAAGTTGGGGGAGCAGACTCACCCCTTGGCATCTAGTGGCACCCCTGTCCACCAATCGCTGTCACCAGTAAAGTAAAAAATGTCCCTGATGTATAGTGGTCCCACACCCTGATCACCGACCTGGTAAATGTAAAAACTTTCCCTGCCGTCCAGTGGCACCACACACCCACTATACAGTCGCTGTCCATATAGTCCCTTTACATGCCCAGTATCCCCCCCATCCTCCAGTTGCCGTCCCTGTAAGAGCAGAATAATTCCCTGGTGGTTCATGGTTCCCTCAAGTCACCAGCCCCAGTACCAGTGAAATCATTCCTGGTGCGTAGTGGTCCCCCTGCTCTCCGATCGCCAGCCCCAATGTCATGTAAATCATTCCTGGTGCCTAGTGGTCCCCCCTGCCCTCCAATCACCTGCTCTATATATGGAAAAGTATCCCCTGATGTCTAGTGGCACCCTCCCAGCCTCCAATTGCCAGCTTCATATTTGAAAAATTATTCCTGGGCATCTAGTGGCACCGCACCAACCAACCCAGCCTGCCCCCCACGTTAAGTGCCAGTGCTGCAGATTCCATATGGCGGCCATCACAGCCCTCATCTCACCTCCACGGACTGCCGCCATATGGAAAAATAGCACATGGACAATGTACAGGGCACGCATTCTCTGTATTTTCCAGGGAGCACAGCCTGTGTGCAGATGCACGCTTTCTGTCTTTCCATATGGCAGCTGGCCGAGGAGGTGAGCGGAGGGCTGTGCCAGTCACCATATAGGATCTGCAGCACGGTAAGAGTTTTTTTGGCAGGGTGTGTTGTTTGTTGTTGGCGGTAAGTGAAGGGGGGTGCTACTTAGGTGCCAGGAACAGTTTTTCATATATGGTGCTGGAGATCGGGGAAACCACTAGCCCAGGGAATGGTGGGTGGAGGTCAGTGAAAAAATGTGGTGGCAAGAGTTGCCTGAAAATGTTGGCATTTACTAGCCATGAAAAAGATAGGGGACAAAAATAGTAGATGTGGGGGGAAAAAAAAAAAAAAGTGAAGGCCAGCTTCATTGCCCCAAGCAGTATTAACATTGCTCCAGCACACTACTAGTAACCTGAGTTTGTGCCCTGAGCTCAGGGCAGCAGAAGAGGAGGCTGGCAAGAGCACAAAAAAGCATCCTGTAGGAAGATCCCTTCCAATTCAGTGGAACACTGCTCCAGTGGTGACTTGTGGTGAAGAAAGAAGAAAAAACTGCCTGACTGCTCACTACTCCTATCACTTGGTGCCCTCATCAAGTTAATCTTCTTTCTGCTGGTCTGTGTTGGCACTGTGGAAATCAACCCTGGACCCACTGAAAGCTCGATCTCTCCAACTGACCTAACCTCCATAAATGGATTGAGTTTTCTTCACTTCAATGCCTGCAGCCTCCTAAAAAAGTTCTCATCAATACAGGCCTGGGTTGCACACCCTACCGGACTGTCTGGTTATATCTGAAACATGGCTCAAATCTGCAACAAAGATAGTGAAATAAATCTTCCCAACTATCAGCTCTTCAGATCTGACCGTCTATCCAGGGGCGGTGGGGTAGCCATCTATGTCAAAGCAAATATCTCTGCATCCTGCCTCAATTCTACATCTCAACCAAAGGAATTCAGATGCTTGTCTATTAAAATAACCCTTCCCAACACATCTTCCTTTCAACTGGTTGGTTGCTATAGGCCCCCTCTGCAGGCCTCAAACTCCTATCCCATTTAGGATCCATACTTAATCTGGGCCCTGAAGACACCATCATCTTAGGAGACATGAACTTAAATTGGCTGACTAATGCATCTGCACCCCTGGTAACCTTCTGTGACACCTATGGATTATCTCAATTAATCAAAGAACCAACAAGGATCAACCCAAAGAATACTCTCAACAGCACACTCCTGGATATTATATTGGTAAATAAACCTCATCATTATCCCTATGCAGGAGTACTTCTCAGTGACATAAGTGACCACTGTCCCATAGCTGCCATTAGATCAACAATCAAACCACCCAATCCTGCAAAATTCCTCCACGAAGGTCAAAAGAACTTTAATATTACAGGATATCTCCATGATCTGTGCCACACCACACGTTGGCAAGAATTCTATCTCACAGCCTCAATAGAGTCAGCTCTTCAAATCCTAAATGATATAATCATAAGTGCCCTCAATTCACATGCACCCCTCACCAGTGTCAGAACCAAACTCAAATCCTGTCGCTGGTTCTCTGCCGACCTTTAACTTATTCGCTTGCCAGAGACAAACCTGGAAAAGGGCAAGAAAGACAAAGGACCCAAATGACTGGCTCCAATTCAGAAAAGCCAGAAACTCCTGCACAAAACAAGTAAGAAAAGCCAAGGCAACCTTCTACACAGCTGAACTAGATGCCTCCTATAACAACCCTTCCAGGTTCTGGGGTACCATAAAGGGCATCCTAGGTCAAACCTCTACCCTGTCTTACCATCCAAAATTCAATTAAATAATATTGAAATCACCGACAAGCAAAATATCTTGAATGCCTTCAATGACCATTTCACTACAGCTGGCCTGGCTTTCGACTCCTCTCCTGCAAACCTATTAAGATCATCTCTAAACCTACAATCTACTGAGAGTCAAAGGTTGCTTCCACATTCTCATTCAAACCAATATTGTTCAAAGAGTAGAAGACCTCCTACTCCAACTAGATTCCACCAAAGTGCAGGTGCAGACTCCCTGGATCCCTACTTTCTAAAAGTAGCACTGTATGCCTTAACACGCCCCCCTCACCCCTCTTCAATCTATCACTTGTCACTGGTACTATCCCTCAATATGGAAAACAGCTCAAGTGTTTCCATTACTTAAGGCAGGTGATCCCATGGACCTCAATAATTATAGGCCCATTTCCATCTACCAATACTATCCAAGATGCTTGAGAAGCTGGTAAACTCTCAGTTAACTGCCTACTTTGATACCAACAACTCTCCTAAATCCAACTCAATCTGGTTTAGATCTATACATTATCACCATCTCTGCACTAATAAAAGTCACAAATGACTGGCAGACTGCCCTAGACAAAAGAATAATACCTGTGCTGTGTTTCTGGATCTAAGCAAAGCCTTTGACACTGTGGATCATGATCTTCTAATCACCTCACTAAACTCCATAGGCCTTGACTCACTCTCTATTAAATGGTTCAGATGCTATCTCTCTGGAAGGCTACAACTGGTAAGAATGATGGTGATCTATCTACCCTAAGCCACTCCTAAGAGTGTACATAAGGCTCCATCCTGGGTCCCATCCTTTTTGCCATTTACATCAACAATATTGACTCCAATCTCTCTTTCTAATATCTACCTTTTTGCAGATGACACTGTACTTTATGTGAGCGATCCTCACCATCAAAAGCCTGTGAGCTCCTACAGTCTCATTCTCCCTCCTCCAGCATAACCTATTAAAAGAAATTATTACTAAATGCTAAGAAAACCAAAGCTATGTTCTTTGCCCCAAGAACTGTTCTTCCACTATCCCATCATTCACCCTCCCACAACTCTCTACCATCCTTGGTGAAAATCTGGAATATGTTGACAAATTCAAATACCTAGGAGTATGGATAGACAATAAACTAGACTATACTACCCACGTTGAAGAGCTCCTGAAAAAGCTAAGACAAAGACTTGATCTATTCTATAGAATCAAACACTACCTGACCAAAGATTCCAAACAAAGATTAATCCTTGCATCATTCATGTCCCTCATTGATTATGCTGACTTCCTCTATGGTCATTGCTCCCTCTCCCATCTAAACAAACTAGACACCCTGTATCAGAGAGCTATTAGATTCATTACTGACCTTCCCTCTAGCACCCATCATTGCTCTCTCTACAATGCAGTCAGCTGGACATCCCTGCAACATAGAAGAAGAAAAAATGCTGCTACCTGGATCTACAAAGCTCTGACAAACAAACTCCTTCCTACATCTCAGACTGCTTCAACCAGATCACATCCAGGCCTACACCTTGAGGATCAACAAACTGATCCTGCTGAAGATTCCTATCACCTGCACCCGGTATGGAAGAGCTGCAATCAGTTATTCCCTGGCACTTATCTGGAATTCTATCCAAAAGACATTGAAAATGGAAACACTGATCCCCCACATCCTTCAAAAGCTGTACACCAGCCTAATCCCAGATTCATGCAATTGCTTCCCAAAGCCTAGTCCTCCACACCCCACACCCCTCTCTCCCCCACCCCACCCCTTCTAAAGCTCCTCCTATTCTTCTATCATTCCTCTGGTCCTTTCCACATCAAACCTCAAACATATATGCCCACCCATGTACCATTATCCAAGCCTTACCCCTACCAGACTGTTTGTTTCTCACCTTTAATAGGTTTTTGGTTTACTGTCCTTTGCCTTGTATATATGTAAATAATTGTACATCTATCTCATTCATAAATGTTTGTATTTGTGCTATTTCAATATCATGTTTTTGTATACACTCTGTAACCTTTTTTGTTATGACCACTCAGGTCCATCTTGTAAATGAGCTATGCTCAATGATGTTCGCCTGAATAAATAAAGATTTTGATTGATTGATTGATTGATTGACTTGTGGTGGTGGCATGATAGCTGTGCACTAGGCAGCATAGGAGGTGACGTGCTGCCGAGCACCCCCAGGATGTCACGGTGGGTTTGCTCATAATCTGATTTGATCAGTTGATACCACACCTTACTGGACAGGTGAGTGACATAGTTGTTTTTGTATTTTTTGGTTGTTGTGCTGTTTCCCTGGACCACTCCCCTTCCCAGGTATCCCACCACTTTGGGTACAGTAGCCCCTGTAGTGTAGTACCCATTTACCACTCACAGTTTGAACGTTTACAGATTCCTGGTTCCTCTGACTCCCAGCATTGGAGTAGCCAATCATGGGATTGTCCTGCAGTCGGGGGAGAAAGTACCTTGGTAGGGTTGGGATTGCATTACTGCACTGAAAGAACAATAATCAGCATGACTAGTCAGAGGCCATTTTTCCTTGTTCTGGTCCCACCCCCTCCTACCACCCATCGGACTGCACAAATTTCACACTGCTCTTGTGTATGTCTGTTGGTTGCATGTGGTCACAGGTTTGGAAAAATGGCACCAACCCACTATCCAAATGCTAGTAGATTTTGTATTGGGCTTGTAACATTTTCCTTTGACTACTCCTGCTGGCTTGAATTAGAATATCAGTGGAATTGTTTATCTTCCTAGCCACTAGCCCTGCTGGCTTGTGGCTGCAAAACCTAATTTCAACCCCTGTGCAGTGCGCCACTCTTCGCTGAAAGGCGAGTTTATTCAAGGATGCTCCTTTTCACTCCTCATCGGTCTCTGTTCCTGTCATTCGGGACTCGGGACATGAACCAGGGTCAACATTGGTGATTTAATTCTTTTATTTTTGGTGACCTAGTCAGTTAGACTTTGGAGTTATGATTTTTAAAGAGCAGCTGACACAATCAGGGCAGGTACCTCACACTGTGTAGTTCCCTGCCCTAGGAGCCTTTTCAGTTATCAGTTACTATTTTTTGCTCTGTGGTGTTAAAAATTTATTTCCCTTGTAAACCCCGTCTCATAACTTCCGTGTACGAGCCAGGCGAGCGCTGCAGCTCCCCCCCTCCTTTGCTGGCATGTTTACATGTATGGGACTAACACATTATTGAGCTCCATACACGTAAACATGCCAGCAAAGATAATCTTGGTGCATTTAGGCAGCCCCCTTCTCCGATTCCATTCCATTCTCTATAGACAGTGCTGCAGCCCCGTTCCCAACCTTGCATCCTAATTATGTTATTTTCAGAGGCGGGACTGCAGAGCTCAGCAGTCGCCCGTCTCATACATGGAAGTTACGAACCGGGTTTTACAAGGGAAATATTTTTAATACCACAGTGTACAAAATTGTAATTTATAGCTGAAAAAAGTTCCTAGGGCAAGCAACTTACACATATAAGTTGTCTGCCTGGAGCACAAAAGACGTGAGTGACAGTTGGTCTTTAATTCCCAAATACCGGCAGTACTAGTGACCTCATTATTAATCAGGATTGAATAAAGAATAGTTTCTACAATAGGAGTGTGTGAGTAATGAATATTATAAAGTGGGTACTGCTCAGTTCTGGCTTCCGATTGATCAGAACACTATCACATGGGATTACATTAAAATAACACATAACCTGCTGGAGAACACCACAGGGGTGCATTACCTGAGAACACAACCTGTCGGGGTCAAGAAGGTCATCATCTACCAACATAATCGCCACCACAAGCCTTTAGGCCATGATTACAGTGCTTGCAACCATACCCGAGTAGTGCTGAGCTACAGGCACAACCAAACACAATGCCCCTCATGACGCGACAGGCTTACCAGTCAGTGGTAGCGTATGCTGGCCTGTATGTCAGCAGCAGGTCATAAATGCACAGCCGAATCAAACCCACTGCAGCACCTGAGCATTACCATGCATGGTACAGGTCTATGTGGGGCAACCAACGTGGATGTCAACCAGCACTACAGAAACACGATCGCCAACAGGAACGCTCCCGAGCACCCATCAGCAGGACCCACGCCAGCAAAACTGTGAGAAGAGAGCAGCAGAAACTTGTGTTACAGATACAGATAGCCCTCATTACCTGCTATCACACAACTCTCTATCTGCTGTGCACTCTAAGGACATCAAGTGCCCTTCCCCTACTCTGTGCACTGTGCACAGCACAGTAACATAGTACATAGAAAATTTGTTTCCACATGGTCTCAGTTTCTAAGTGGAGTAAAGTAATTCCATGGGGGGGGGATTATGCTAGTTAGTTAATGTATCTCAGGATTGTGAATGTTCCTTGACCTTTATGCTCGGGACCTCAGCCCACCCCTCGGTACATTAACATAGCATAATCACCCCTCTGTCATGCCTTTTTCCTCACTTTTTATTGCCCAATGCTGTACCACACATAATAGGGTATTACTCAGGTCCAAGTACTGAGTATTATTCTCTAGTCGCATGTATTCAGAGAAACATTAAGGACACTTAAATAAATAAATAAATAAAAGCTATATCCGCCTCCAGCTGCCAAGAGCCAATCTCACAGCCATCCACTCTCAACTCCAGATTTCTCAACCTCTACTATATTTTCTTATCCTCTGAGACAGAAACAAGTTGTTTTTTAAATATCATTTGAGCCATCCCACTGCTTAGCCCAGTCCTCCAAATCCACAGAATGCTATTACTGTAATCCTGGGCCCCCGTATAACCTCCAGTCTATGATTTGGGGGGCCAGTAGTGAGAAATTTCAGCTTGCCAGTCATCCCCCACTGGAGCATGCCCTCCGTTTCAGTCACTGATGCAGTGTAAAGGTATGTGCAACCTGGAAGGGGGCAGAGCGGTTTGTACCACTCCAACCTTCCTTCCTAGTCCCACCCACAGTTTTACTGCATCAGTGAACAGAGACTGAAACAATGGCACACTGCTTGGAGTGGGGAATGACTGGACAAGACAGATTTTCTTAATTTTGTGCCCCCCCCCCCATTATAGATGGGGGGTGAGGAGGGGGCCTGGCATAAAAATAATGTAATTTTAAACGACAGTGTTAGTTTCTGGCAGACTAGATGAACCGAGTTATTCTGTGTTGCAGGAAGTCATGAGCTCAGGTTGCATGTACCCTAACCCTTCATGCCCCACTGATATATCTTATGTCTTTTATTCAATGAAAATCTTAGTTAGGTGTGATAAGCTGTATGTACTTCACATGAGCTTATGCACACTGAGTGAATACAGTCCCTTTTCTTTTATGTGGGTATTACCTGAAAAAGGGACTGTCATGACTCAGTGGGCACAATTGTTTAGCAAAAATCATAAAAGAAATGTGAAAGCACGATTGTGATACCATTTCAATGCATAGTGAAAAGTTTTCAATGACCAGTCAGGCATGAGGGACATAAGCTAATGTGAAGTGTATACAGCTTGTCACAGCTAACTAACATTTGCATGGAATAAAACACATAGGATATCTCAGTGGTGCACGAAGGGTTAGGGTTCATGCATGCTGCGCTCATGACTTCCTGCAACACAGAATAACTTGACCTCCTGCATGACTTTGGCCACTGAATACTGTGACAAGTAAAAAAATAAAAAGTGCCCAATGACTCGGTTATCACACTACGATGTGGTCATTGGAATATATATTTTTTTAGTTTGGACTGTGTAGTGACAGTGCTGAGGCACAAACAAATCACTTCAAAATGTCATGATGAAATTGTTTATTGTTCTTATGCTCATGCTAATGCACTGCATATGGTGTGCACCGAACAACACTGCCCATGATAAACATACACCATTACTGAACTCTTAGCTTTGCATGCGCGTCACCGAACGTGTGAGCGAGCGTCCCGCATGCATGAGAGGTCAACACAACAAGCGTTTGGTTTGCGTAATGGCGCCGCATGTTACAGCTAGTTGCGGATACACTAAGTAGAAAGCAATGCTAGCGACCAGAAGACTGAAGAAAGAACAGGATAACTGTTCCAGCGACTTGAAAGGGAACTATATGGGCAAGGTAACTGTTCACAGCGAGGTTCCGAAATGTATATGTGGACTCTGTGAGAAATGTTTGAAATTTGCGACGTACACACTTCCCTGGCAGTGGAACAAAAACGTTGCTCACAGCGTTCGTCTCATTAGCATATCCTGAACTTGGAGAGAGTGGCACTGAAGCTCCACATGGCGCAGTCCGGTACAAAAATTGAACAAACCAGAAAAACAGATTATGGCACAACTGAGGACAGCTTAACACTTTCAGCCACAGTAAAAATACCCTGAGCAAACTGGGCTGCAGCACAAAACATTTATCCAAGGTTTTCCTTTAAATGAATGGAGGGTAATAATGAGTGCTTTAAGAGGTTTTACTGTAATAGCTCAGATGCCAAACCACATGGCAAGGAACAAGCCACCCCCAGTACAAGCCGCAGGTTCAACTGGAGGGCTGCTTCTATTGCAGACTTCAAAACTGAGCTGCAGCTTCAGTTGGAGGGCGGCTTTAATTAGAAGATATACGGTAGTTGCACATGTGCCTTCCTTTGTATTCTCTTTACCATGTATTTTTTATTGCACAATAGTAAGTAAGTAAAAATCTTTATTTTTATACAGGAAGATGTTGCATGTACATCATTAGGGCCGAAAAGGTCCTGTTTCCAAGATCCTATGTAAATTCAAATAACAATACATTAAACAAGTAATGACATATTAGGTTCATCACAGACATAGACTGTAAAGTTTACTCTGTTCGCTATAATTTAGTTAAAAACCAGTCTGCAAATTTGTGCAAGTTGCAATGATTCTAAAACTCAAAACTTTACATTTTTCCAGGCCTCTGGTGGCAAGTAGTTTATGAATGACAAAACACAGTAGCTGACCAGTTTAATCAGACAATAGATAGTTACAACATACAAGCCAGAGTACATTTTACAGAGCATCAGATCAGATTTGACGATCACTATCTGCTTATTCGCTGTATTTGTATTGCATGTCTGTATCACTTATATTTGCTCCTCCCCAAGTTACACCTGGAAATTAACATGGCTCAGTGCATTTTCCCATTCATCAATTTTGAGATTAATTTGTCTTGTAAAAAATGGTGTTTTCACCTGTGTATAACTGGTTAAATTATCTTTTTTATAATTCTGTTTGTAGGTTGTTTTTTTGCACATTTTGTTGCCCTTGCCTCAGAAAAGCAGTTGACATATTTGACATGCTCGTATACATGGACAAACACCACTCCATTTATTTATTTATTTAGTTTTTGTTGGCCGGGTAAGTGCACTAGACAAATCCTGCCTGTTTTCAGGCATGACCCGGGGGAGGGGGATACAGATGAATGCCAACTGACCTTGAACCAGATTAAGCTGTTGGTGGTATTTTTAGTGAATGAGGGGAAATTTGGCCAGGACACTGGGGAAATTCCCCTACTCTTTTCGATAAGTGCCATGGGATTTTTAACATCCACCTGAACTACCACCAATCCAGGCAGATGGGACCTCGGTTTAACATCTCATCCGATCATCTCATTTAGTAGGATGACTCACTGGGATAAGAATATTTCAAAGTCCTTAACGAAAATCAATATTTTAGGTCCGGAGTAATTGACAATTATAACTGTAAGAGGTACCTGACTATCTAATCCAACATGTCCTAGTTAAACCCTTCTTCAACAAAGTAAAAAGTCTGTGCTTCATATGAGAGTTTCTATCCTAATTGACCCTCAAATTGTTTGTGCAGTGCTGCTTCAGAATCTCTGATATAACCTCCTGTACTGAAAGTATTGACACCAGTGCCCAGTAGGTGTTCTTAAGGCACCATAATGGCCCATTATGGTTCACGCTCATTCTGATGTTGGTAATGAGGTTATGAAAACTTAAGAAAAGCATCTAGAGCAAGACTTCCAGGGAGAAGCTCTTACTGATTTGGGGGCATTTAACTTTTGATAATATGTGTATCATATCATATACATCTATGTTTCTATATGCTATTTAATTTGACTATCGTTTCATTACCATTCCCTCTTGGGAATGTCATCGTTTATTCATGGAAACTGAATGGTGACAATCTGACCCCCCCACTCTCTGCTTTCTACCTGCCAGTCCATTTTCCGTCTCCTTCCTGCACACTTTGTGGACTCCACATTATGCTTCGTATATTTCTGTATGTTTTTTTATGTGGTATATTGTCAAAGGCCTTACAGAAGTCCAGATAGATCATCCAGATAGAAGTCCAGACATTGCTTGCATAGCCGCTATTCCCTCAGGAAAAACACTTACATCCTGCTAGACGTGCCAAAGACCTGCACCCAATACAGTAGAGCAGCAATTAGATACGCTATTTCAGCTGCCTAGAACAAGTTGCAATCCACCCTTAAGCTCACAGAACTGGTCACTATAAACGTTTTAAAATTCCTGATTTAACAAGGCCTTTAAGGAAAAATGTCACTGTCACGTTACTAGACATGGAATTCTACTACCCAACTCGCACTTACGCTCCCTCATTTATTTTTCCTAGGCTACGTCTCATGAATTGTTGTAACATGTCTGATTAAAATGCTCTGGATATGTCGCAGCCTTGCCCCGTAACCAAATGTAAATATTGTATCCTGCAATGAACTGTAAACATTCTTACCCTATAATCAACTGTAAATATGTGTTACCTTTTTATGTCCATAATTTGTGTGACTCTTGTGTTGTCCCTGTATTACTGTACCTACTGTTTCACCATTGTCCTTGACAGGACCTACTTGTAAATGAGCTTGCTCAGTTGAGCTTTCCTGTAAATAAACTTGAGATGACATCCATCATATGACCACCATTCACCTCCCTAGTTACCGCCTCAAAGAAGGCAATCGGTTTGGTTTAGCAGGATCTACTCTGTGTGAAGTCATGTTTTTTGCAAGAGAACAGCTCATTCTCTTCTATGTCCTGAATGTTAACATCTTTTATGATGAACTCACCTTACCAAGTACCTGGGTAAGGCTTACAGGTCTGTAGTTACCTGGGTCCAACCCCTGCTTGACTAGAGCGACAGCACTGTGTTTTCCTTTTTTTAGCTGTCTGTGTTTCCACTGAGTCCCAAAACTAATCAGGAAAAGGTACAACCCAATGTCTTTTTAACTTTACTATTACACTTGGAAGGGTACCATCAAGACCATGCACCCTCGGATTTTCCTAGATTCACAACCTCTAGATTCTTACCTTCTAATCGTGGCATGGTCAGCACTGTCTCCTGCTTGGCCTGCACCATGCCCACAGCATCCACCCCAGTTGGCCATGCCCCGGACTTCCTTGCTGAATACAGACAGGAAGTAATGTCACATTGCCTCTGTGATTCTCCTTGCCTGTCTCAGTAGTTACCATTCAATAACCAGTGGACCCGCCTTACCCTGACTCTCCTTTATCCCCTGCACACTCCCTTCCAGACCTGCCTTGGCCTGCATTCCTTCTCTGATGCGATATACTCTATTTTCTTTAGTCTGTCCCAGAGTCTTCCACTCATCATAAACCATCTTTATATCCCAAAACATTCACTGTAGTCCCTCGGATAACCACAGAGGCCTTCACCTAGCCCTCTTGCACTTTTTGCCCATGGAGATGTATCTAGTCCGTGCCTCCATCATGTCATGTGCCACTTCTGGGCCTCTGACTTGGCATAATCTTTTTTTTTTTTATTTGACCACCAGGAAAAGCCACATTAGGGGAGCTACCTAAGACTGTCTCCATCAACTTGTTAAAATCCGCTTTCTTAAAGTTTTACATCCCGGTCCTGGTAAAGTGAGGCGAGAATCTTGGACCCTGGGTCTTGACCTGTCAACCTGGTTAAGGTGAAGTGAGCTGAAAATTCTGAGTCGAATGAGATTTGCCAACGTGTCAGGTCTTTGACTAAGGTGTGGTGTCTTGATCAATTTGTGGTAAGGCAGTTCTTTGACTGTTTGGCCACATGATGGAAGTTTCACCAAAATAGAAAGGCAGGAGACATAACTCACAAAAGGGACCAGTTTATTGAGCAACTGAACCGTAGAAATTTGGAAGAAAAAAAAAGATGCGAACAAGAACATTTTTACTGTCAAACCACCAAAATTCTAATATTACTGTCTTTTTAAGATCACTTTATACAGTTAACTGTTCTAAAATAATTTCTGTCGTTTTACTATACTCTGAAACTGTGTAATCCTTTATAACTGTAAATCTGTATAGTTCTAACTCAGAGTTTGTATGGATCTGGAGTGTCGTAGATGATGCAGTGAAAAAAAATGCAAACTGAGGAACCTCCAAGCATGTGCTTTCCATTGTTCGGCTTGAAGAACCAATTAAGAACAAGGGATTTGGGCCACTGGGCATCATCAAAATGCAAGGATTTGAACAATACATTTATTTTCCACAGAAAAGCCTATGGTCTGTCACAACGGACTCTGGGGAAGGATCAGACGAAACAATGACTTACAACAGCAATACTGTTTCTTCCAAGGGATTTCCCAGTATGATTAGACATATGTAGTCAGCTCAGAATCTCTGTTTGAATACTTGTATTTCCAGGGAATTGTGGTAAACTGAAAGGCTTCTGGGCTGTCACCAAGAACCCTTGGAAGAAATCTAAAGAACTAAAGCAATGGATGTGCCCTTGAAGGACATCCAGTAGTCACCACTGACTCTGGGGGGAAAAAAATTCTGAAAACCTGAATTAATGGACAAAACTTTGAAGAACCTACCAAGACCTGAAGCAGTGGATGAAAACTTGAAAAGCCTCTGGGCCATTACCATGGGTCCCAGGAAAGGATATGAAGGCTGGACCTGGATGAAACTGAAGATCTGGGATACCTCCAGGCTGTTGACTTCAGAAGAATCTCTGAAGAACCTGAAACAAAAATCCCAACCCCACTGGGCATTGGATCCCTATTTGTGAACCAGTGCAGTTCCCTGCACAGCCTAGCTTACCTAGGGAGGGGTTGGCCTGAACACTCTGAAGAAAGCAGGTGTCAAGGAGTTCCTTAGCTGACAACACTATTCCTATTCTGACAATTGGCCTAAATTGTCTTGATACAGGTGGATAGAACAGCCACTGAATCATGGAGGAGATATTGTAAACGTGCAGTTGGGCAGAAATACAGTTGTCTCCGAAGTGTACTGTCTTTTTTTTTTGTTTTGTTTTTTTTTTATATCAAGGTTTTTTCCCTCCGGGCATGTCGCAGGCAGCTTCTCAGCCCTGTCCCTGTCTCCCCCACCTGGCAACTGCATCTCTTGTCCACCAAGCCCCATATCTCCCCATGGATTGTCCCCCGTGGTAGGGCTGGGAAGGGTAGGGCCGTCCTCCCACCCAGAGACCCAGTGTCCAGATTCATGGGTCGGTGAACTGGTGGCAGTGTGGGGTGAGGGCAGGCAGGCAGGGCTTCATGTAGCCCGCAACTGCCAGTTTTCTCATTTTCTCCCCTCTGTCCCTGCCACAGTGTAGGCATGTGTATGTGGAGGCATACACATGCTTGACGCAACCCCTCCCTTTGTGTTGCTTGAGTTACCAACAGTACTGCCGGGCCTCCACCTGGGGGCAGCCAAGGGCCAAATCAGCAAGGCCCCCGCTGGGAGAGAAATGCTGTCCTCTGTATGCTCAATCCTCTCCTCCTGGCCAACCCCAGTGACCCAAGTTTGTTCCTGAACCCGGGTCGCCAGTGTGACGAGAGGTAAGGCACATAGCACCTCAGCCCTTTGCGCCACTGGGCTGTCTGAAAGTGTACTTACTGTCTTTGTACTTGGCAGTTGCTAGTTTCAGCAATCTTTGGATCGAGCAGCCATCACAGAGCAATTAGAAACATGCAGAGCAGTTCAAGAACATGCAGGGCAAATCACACATTTTGGAGCAAGTGCAGTAAATGTTGACAAGGTTCATAGCATGCAAGGACAGTAGCTCAGTCTCGGGGCATGCAGTGACCATGCAGGAGAACTTTAGGACAATTTAAGCAGTTTCTAAGTCAAAACGAGTCAAGTTCTGGGCAAAGAGGGCAAATTTGGTGCACATGGGGCAGTTTCACAGTCTCTGAGCACTAATATACTTTGGGCGTTGTCCTTTTAAATAAGCAGTCCTGGAACAAAACAATTCTTGCCTTTCAAAGCTATTCACAAGACAATTCAGCACTGTCACTTTAAATGTATTGACATTCTCATTTTAAAATGTTCATTCAGGATTCAGCGCAGTCCCTTTGAATAACACTTGCACTTTGAAATGTTCGCTCAGTAACCAGGGGCAGTGTAACATGTCAGATAGTACATAAGGGGAAACCTGGGTTAAGTGGCTGGGATATACCTAGCTATGTGTGGACCATGAGTTATGCCCTCCCTACCACAGTTGTACACTTTAAGCTTTTAGTAGTAGTATATTTTATTCATAAACCGTGAAAGGGAGATAACTGAATTGAGCAGAGCTCATTTTCAGTGAGATCCCGCATTACAGTCATACAAGTTACCATACAGCTTATCATGACTAATAAAGTTTATAAATTGCTATGTACACAGTACACACACAAATAAAGACCTGGTTGTTTAAAAACAAATAGAAAAGAAAACACATTAAGCTACAGTAAGACAGCAGTCCCACTCGGGGCCGATTTGATAACCTTGTGTGCTGTGATCCCCCGCCAACTGTCACCCCTCTTTGCTAAGGGGCTCTGGGATACAGTTAAATACATTTAAATACTTTAACATGTTTACTAGCACTTGACTAGGGCCATGCAGGTGTGCTGCTGAGGTGGCTACCTGTGGTCACTTGGCTCATCTTCCACTCACTCCTGGCTGGAGCTGGTGTGCACAGATCACGAAAATTATTAAATTACAGTAGCCCTTTGTTTGGGCTTGCTGGTGGCTACCTGGGGCCAGTACGCTCCTCTTCCCCTCACTCCTTACTACAACTGATGTGCAATAACAAGAAATTTATTCACTTCAAATATTTAAGCTAGCCCCTGGCTTGGGTTTGCTAGTGGTTCCCCTGGGCTACCAACCCGCTCTGTTACATTCCTGGTGCTGGCATATTAAAAAAAGAACACAATATGGGCCTGCCTTGCACTCTTGTCTCACTGTCCGGGAGCTTGCTTTATTTAAATTTAATTAGGGTCTGCTGCCCTTGCCCAACTAACCCACCTTCCGACATTCGGTAGCTTTAAAAACACACGCACACACAATTTTGGCCTACTTTATTCTCTGCTATGCCCCCGATGACTCCAGTTATGTAAACTGGGCCTCCTGCCCGCTTAGCTTGCCCTCTAGGCATTCCTACTATTGGAGTCTTGCCCTGAACCTCCCACCCTCCACCCCAGGGCCTTGGCAATCTCTTGCTATGCCATCTGGCACTGGAAATACATTTTGTGAATGAAGATCTGGTTGTCAGCACCTACCCTGTGGGTGCTGCTGGCACACTGCACCAAGCCGGGGTAAAGCTCTGCTACAGGAGGGGAGGATGGTGTAGGGCGGGCAGCTGCGGTGGCACTGCTGGCTGAGGTAGGAGGGGGCCTCACTGTGTGTGGGTTGTCCTCTGTGCTTGCTGCTCTGCCCTGACGTTCCTCTTGTTTCACTGCTGCGACTCTTCCTGCTCACTGTCTGTTCCTCTTGCCGCTGCGGCCCCACTTCTGCCTGCTGCCAATAAGGGATTGAGATGACTGGATTAAAGTTTTAATTATTAAGCATTAATTTGGTCTGTGGCCCTCTGCCCACAGAGGTCAAGTCTTGAGAAAAGGTGAGAGATGGCACCTGTGGTAGCCTCAAGCCTCTAGGGGGTGCTTACCTCTCCATGCCCCTAAATTATGATCCCCTAATGTGGGTACAAAGCCTTAAGAAGTACTAATGTGGACCTGGGACCTGGAAATTCTACCCCCAGGGTTCAAGTCGGGGGAGAATGGAAGGCATCACTGGTGGCACCCTTAGACCCGCAGGGAGTGTATGCATCTCCAAGGCATGCAAATTGTGTGGCAGATAAGTCCCCATGGGTACCAGTGTTTAGTCTGCCAAGAGAGCTTTGGAGCAACAGTAAATCTATGGGTGGGCCTGGGACCCCTACCATAAATGCCCTATGCTTGGGGGCAGGTAGTGGAAAACTGGTACCGGGTTTCGGGGAAGCTTGGTCAGTCTATTCCCCAGGTAGCTCTAAGGAGTGAAATACCCTATTGCAGCAAGAAAAGGACTGTGCAAGGTGAAGTCTGATTCTCGGAGTAAGCCACAGTAAACCCCACCTGTGGTACAGCAGGTGAAAAAGGTTCTAAATAATGGATCCTCTTCATGAGTTCTGGCTACAAGGGCCCCAGTATTGCATGCAGTCTTGATGTAGTTGCCTTTTGGAGATCAAATATGTGTCAGCAAGGAAGATTTATATTGCAAAGCTATATCGGTGTGCCCTGCTGGGTTGTTGGTACAACTTCTGCTAATTGGGGGAATGGAGAGTGCAATTTAAACACTGCCTTTCCCGTCACCCTTTGGTGACAGGTTCAGAGACTGCCTATGGACACTGACACCAGAGACAATGAGAGGATGTAGTCTGCCCCTCTGGGGAATTCCAATGCTGAGATGAGCTTCCAGTAAACGAAAGGAGCCTGTTTTGAAATTATCCACTGTTTGCACATTGCCTTCATTTATAAAGTTGTTCTATGTTGCCCCACCCCACCCCTTCCTTTGCAGCCTGGATGCCCCAAAGCGTTCCTGAGTGTCTGGAGGTCAAGTATGTGGCAAAATAACAGTGTATGCTCTCCTCCCTATTTATAACAGTATTCATACCCCAAGACACTAGAAAGAGGGGCTACACTTAGCTTTAAATAACATTTTATGGGCTTTCAAACTATGTGGGCCATTCTACTAATCATTCTTGGGCACGGGGTCATAATGTCACAAGACTTATGCCGCATGGCAATATCGCGTTGAGGTCTTATCCTCTGCCTTGGATTGTGTGAATGGTACAATACCGCATACAGCAGTATACGCGGTATTGCACCATTCACTGTCATGGACAGCACTGTTTCGGGTTAGCCATAATGTTGTACGCTATTAAGCATACGACATTATGACCCGGGAGGTCATTCTTGTTGCTTCATATGAAATCTGAACCATTCATTGCTGAACCTGACGCAAAGTTGCTGCCCAGGTAATAATGAGTTAATGTACCTCATTATGGAGCCCTGTGTAACTACTGCATTCCTACTGCCCTGCCTTGCTACACTCCCTCCCCCCCCCCGTAATGTGGGAGCCCTTGCGATTGAGTACCCAGCAGTAACCAAGTAATTCTGAGGTTGCCCTCCATATTGCCAGCTAGTGCCTGTTACTGGATTTTAATGGCCACTGGTGGCAGCCCCAGCCTCACCTCAGGATCCTGTCTCAGTCCTCACTGCCAACTGTAATGCCATCCTTCTCTCTTTCACCCCCTTGACCTGTCTTTCTGGTCCCCCCTCTTGTGACCCAGCCTATGACTGTCCCACTCCTACATCCTGGAGCCCGATTAGTTGCCCCTTGAGCATGTGGAATTTGGCCTCGACTGCTGCAACTAGCCTGCAGTGGTTGCAGAATAACCCACCCATGCCCAGAGGCTTGAATGCGTACATTCCATGACTACTGCACCCCACCTGGTACCACACCATGGTCCCTGAATTAAAACTTCCCACTCTTCCCTGTTTAGAATTACAATATTTGGATAAAATGGTAAATGCTTTGCATCAGTACAGCATTAACGAGTACTGTAGCGATTGCTGATGGTGAATAATGTACAGAGCCTTCAAAGAGTTAGAAGCACCAAAAGTAGCAGTCTGAAAATGTTCTTAATTTTTAAAAGTCGTCAGTTGTTAATTTTCATTTCTGAAGTATTTTTCTTTTTCCATTTGCTCATTAGAAGGTTTCCTCCCCTATGGTATTAGGTGTGATCAAAAGAGCAGTGCTTTACCTGGAGACTCACATATCTAGTTCTCTTCCTCTTCATACCTCACTTACTGTGACATCACAAAGGGCTGATCTGACAACAGGTGATTGGTTCTTCTTGGAAAGTTGTGAGGTCACAGGTAGTGAGGTCACAGGACTGATGATGTATGAAGAGGAACAGAACTAGCTGTATCAGCCTCCAGGTAGAGTACTGTTCCACACATCACACCAAGTACTGTCAGTTAGAAAATGTTCTAATTAGCAAAAGGAAAAAGAAAAAAAAGTACTTTAGATACAAGGAGTAATTGTTCAGAGTGAAATATTCCAGTTACTATTACAAGGCAAACCAAACAGAAGACTGATTGATTGATTGAAAATTGATAACATGGGAAGGCACACTGAGCCATAGCTCATTTCTGGATGTGACACTGGGGAGTGGAACAGGGAGAACAAAATGTACCAGTACATAATGATAAAGTGTAGCAAGTGCCAACAAAAGCAACGTACAGGCTGTGTCATATTAGGGGGACACTATATGGTAATCGGTATACGCTGGAAAATTGTTACTTTCCACTTGGGCCAAACATTGGTCCATCAATCCCTTTTTAAATACATTATTAGTGGTCTTTCATTGCCAGTATGCGGGGGGAAGGGACCTTAACTTACTGTTAAATCCTTATATGGATACCTTTACACCGAGAAGATTCTGTCTCTCTCCAGTGCAAAAGTATGTTAAACACATGCTCTCTCATCTGGGAATCACTGATGTTTGGAGGAGTACCCAACGCAACCCCTTTTACAGAACACACACACATTATTCCTTGCATTTTCACAGTTATTTGATGTTGGATTACCTTCTGGTAACCAAGGAACGGATGAATAAAGTCCAGGCTGTTTCACATGGTATGATCTAGCTCTCTGACCACACACCAGAGGAGGCCACCCTTTATATGGGCCAGTCACAGACAAAAAAAACACTGGAGGCTACACCTGGGCTGCTGTTGAGATGAGGCACTTCAGAAATGACTTGAAGAGCAAATCCCAGAGATTTTAGCCGAAAATGCAGCCTCTGGCATGTCCAGTGGCATCCTCTGGGACATGAAGATAGTACCCCCAGCCTGGGATGTCAGGAATGGAGACTGGCAGGGAGGGTGAAAGAGTGTCTGCAAGGATGCTGTCCTCTCAAGGGTGGGGGAGGTGTGCACCACCTTGAGAGCAGCGTCTGGTGGCTGTGTGGGGCCATTGGTTACTATATCTTGGCACTTGGCGGCTGTGGGGCCATGGGTCACCATGCATTGGCAGCGCTGAAATGGTACACACTGTAGCATGAGGTGGGCATGGGTATAGGGAGCAAGAGAAAATGCCAGAACCAGGAAGCCTTGTATGATGGCCTTCCTGTGGCTCCCCCATGCCACTGGGCCCTCTTTGGCAACCCATCTACTACATAGTCCCTGATGGCCAGTAATGGCTTTGGCAGCATTCTTCTCCCTCTCCTCCTTCCCTCCACAGGAGGAGGCCCCCCTCCCCCCGAGGAGGGATAAAACTGACCCAGGCACCAGAGGGACACAGTGGGCTTTGACGGTGGATAGTGCCAGTGTCAGTAAGTGTGGTGGGCAGAGGAGTGGAATGATGTAAGGGCCTTTAAGAGTGAGACACCTGGTAGTACCAAGGGTGGCCAAGAAAATAAAAATATCTGGCAGGAAAAAGGCAGCACTGAAGGAAAACTGTGCTAAACCTGTAAACTATTGTTTCTGTAAAAGCTGTGTTTTAAATACTATGCCCATTCTGTTATTCTAGCCTTACTGGTCTGTTAGTTAAAGGGAAACTGCACCCTCATATCTTGCAAATTTTATTTGTTTCTGTGTCAACAGACATCTCTTTTTAGCCATGTTTACACGGTGGCAGTGCTGTCTCATATGCGCCACTCCCTTCTGCTCCCTTCCCGATGCGCCGGCTCAGCTCTCGTTCACACAGTCCGCCCTCGCAGTGCTGCAGGTCGCTCCAAGGAGGGGCTGTGAAGTTACCAGTTTGTATGAAAAAATGGCCTTTGTAGCAGAGCAAGCGCAGCAAAGCATTCACACCACCACTTAATGCACTCGCTCTGCTACTGATCCCACAACTGAGTCAGATAAAAAAAATTATCTGATTGGCACATAGGGCGCTCCCAACAGGGTTTACACTGCTGAATGTGCAGCGCATTAATTGGTGCGCATGTGTTGATGTGCTGCAAAGTCGGCAGTGTAAATAGGGCTTTTGTGTGTCTGTTAGAGTTATATGTGATTGCTTTAGTTTATTTTCACTGTTCATTCTAGTCCCACTAACTATCCTGGGAGTCTCCATTTTCTGGTTGTTGAATTCTCATTGTTCTTGAGAGCTGCATTAGCATATGAGAACATGATGTGTCGGTACCCTTTAAACTCCTCAGTATGCCTGGTTGCTTAATTACAGTTCAACAAAACAAGTAGCAGCAAGGTGTGAAGTACCACATTTACCTTCCATTAGCTTTGCAAACTGTCTGAGTTGTAATGCAGGGTTTTTCCCTTTAAACTACATTCAGTTTGTGTGTTTCCAGAGTGTTTTTTCAGAGTATTTGCACTGTCAGCTTAGAGATATGTGGTATAACTGGTTGCTGTGACATCATGTTCTCATATGTTAATGCAGCCCTCCTGGACAAAGAGATTAAAACAACCATAAAATGGAGACTCCCAGGATAGTTACAGGGGACTAGCATGAACAGTGAAAACAAAGTAAAACAAACATGTATATTCCGAACAGCTACAGGAAAAGAGTTGTATGTTGTCATCAAAACAAAATGTACAAGATATGAGGGTGTAGTTTTCCTTTAATTCAGTTGGTGATTTTGATTCCCTCACAGGTGTGAACTGCAGTGATCACTTTACCCTGGAGGCAAGGTTCCTGGCTATATCAAATTCTATTTTACAAATAGCCTTAGCATCTACTCTGCTGCATGTGATTTAGTATAGGGCAGGGTGGAGGTTTTATATTTATTTGAAAATTGGTGGGCCGGCCCAGTAGCGCTGAGGGTTGAGGCGCTGTATGCCACACCTCGTGCCACGCTGGCAACCCGAGTTCGGGAACAGATTTGGGACGCTGGGGGCTGGCAGGGGAGGGAGAGGATTGAGCATTTGTGGTACTGCTCTCCTCTCCTGGGATGGGTAGCGGGGTAGCATCGCTTGTCAGCAGCCCCTGGTGGAGACCAGGAGCACTGCATGAGTGGCACAGTAGGGAATAACCAGAAAAGCAGAAATCACTCCACGACCGGCCAGCTGATGGCTGCCAGTCCACCGATACCACCGAAGCCCCCGACGGAGCCTTGTCCACCTCAGCAGCACCCCGGGGCCAAGTAGTTGCGCTGGCCTCCCCCACCAGCACCTTCCCCCTTGGAAGAGAGGGACTCATCTGGCGATGGGTTATGCCGAGTTACCCTGGGGGTGGCTGCTATATGAGGTCAGAGGCTCGAGAGGGAGTAGTAGGTGGGTCGGGGGACCTAGGCTGCTCGAAGGAGTGGCAGGGCATGGAGCACACATGAGGGGAAAATAGATAATACAAAAAAAAAAAAAAAAGAAAATTGGTAACCGAGAGAGACACTGAGCTGAGGCTCATTTCCAGGTGCCACCTGAGGGAATGGAACAGGGGAAGCAGAAGTGCAATATACAGTAACAGTCAATTGAGCAGAGCATTGGTAAAATACAGCATTCCTGCCCTGGTGGTCGCGAGGGCGCCGAGGAGCTGCCCTCCCCCGAATTCACTTCAGCAGAAATCCTGCCCTGGTGGTCGCGAGGGCCCCGAGGAACTGCCCTCCCGCGAATTCACTTCAGCAGAAAGCATTCCTGCCCTGGTGGTCGCGAGGGCCCCGAGGAGCTGCCCTCCCCCGAATTCACTTCAGCAGAAAGGTACGACGGCTCGGCTTACTGGGACGGTGTTGTGTGCCGTGGACGGCTCGCTGTGCTCATGGAAGCACCGTCGATGCTTCACGTCGGCTACCCCACCACCACCCTTGGTGAACCACTCTTTATATAACGTGCACCATGTGTGCAAATTAACCTATCAGTCGATTCTCCCATTAGCTAGTTATCTCTTTCCACCGCTAGAGGTTGCCAACACGTAATCCCTATTAGCTGTTTTTCTCCCTTCACTTTCGCCATGCTACCTCTTCTTATCACACTACTAGTTTCACTATTACCTGTTGCCTCACTCCCTCCATCCATTTACCCATCAGTGGAGACAGGCAAATTGGTGCCCCACGTTGAGGCAGTGGGGACAGCAGCACTGACTACCCTACACACTGTAACACACCCCCTGTCACTACCCTGCACCTTCTGGATCAGCCACTCAATACTACCACCCTTCTTTCACATTGGGCACTTAGCCCTGAACTCAGCCATTCGTAGTCTACCTTCAGTTGAGATCTTGCCTTTGTCCACTTCACGTAAGACCCAGAGCTCCATCCCTTTAGCCAAACTCTTGGTAACCTTGCTCCTTCTACTTGCTGGGGACTTTGAACCTAATCCAGGGCCAACCAGTACCCCACTGGTACTCCCCCGGGGGCTCAAATTAATGCACCTAAATATTTGCAGCCTTCTGCACAAAATAACTTCACTGCAGCAAACTCTCTTTTCCCTAAGGCCTGACATTCTGATTATTTCTGAAACCTGGTTCAGGCCCCACAACAGTGACCCCGAATTCTCCATCCCTGGCTACTCCATTATTCATCATGACCGCCCAGGCAAAAAAAAGGGCTGTGGCATAGCAATGTACATCTCGTCTTCCCTCCAGTACACCCTAGTTAGTATACCTACGACACCGCAGTCAATTGATGCTGTGATGATTAAACTCTCCCTTCCCCACTCCACCCCCATCTTCATATCTGGATCTTACTGCCCCCGACTCCTCCACGAAACCATCCTGGACCTTTTGGGCACCCTGAAATCCCTCCCCACAGGGGGAGAGATTCATATACTGGGGGATTTCAATGTGAACTGGCTTGCCAGAGGCACCACAAAGCTTCAGAATCAGGTAGCCACCCTTAACATGTCACAGCTGATCTCTGAACCCACAAGACTAAACCTTAAATTGTTGAACCACTCCCTCCTTGACTGGTCTCTTACCTCCTACCAGCACCGTATTATAGCCTCGGGCATCTTGCCTGATTTATTCGGTGAGTACCACATGATCTACTCTGTCCGCAAAATCTTCAGGCCTAAAGCCCCCCCGAACTATTCTCACACTATCATACAAATCCCTGGACCTAGCTTCGCTCCTAACAGACCTAACAACCCCAGACTGGTCCTTTGTTTCCATGGCAACCTCTGTCGATGCAGCTTGGGATTATTTCAAGCTCAGATTCTTAGCTGCATGGGATTGCCATGCTCCACTCAGACATACATGGGTGAGGGGCGCTCACTTGCCCTGGATCTCCTCCGACATCCTGTCCCTTACTAAAGCCAGAGACAAGGTGTGGAAGTCATTCAAAGCCTCCTGTTCACCAAAATACATACCGCACCTTACAAAACATCTGCACTACACAAATCAGGCTAGCTAAAGCAAATTACTTCAAATCCTCCTTCCAGGCTAACCTAAATTGCCCATCGAAATTTCCAAGGTGGTTAAACCCTTTTTTCCCAGCCTCCCAATACAGATGAATATAGTAGGGTCTGTCATAAGTGACCCGCAAGCAGTTGCTCTGAATTCACTTCCTCATTTACTAGCTGCACCTCAACACTGCTGTCCACTCTCCCCCCCCCTTCCAGCCCAATCCCTCCCCATTTGGCCTCCCTGCCCAGCCTCCTCCTACTGCTCCCTCGTTCTCCTTTCGGCAGGTCACCTCGCCAAAAGTGTATCATGCCTTGCGCTCCCCAAGCTCAAACAAAGGCAAATGCCCCTCTGGGCTGGACTCTTAAAATGCTCCACCTGGCTGCCCCTGCTATCACCGCACCCCTGGCCGACCTTCTAAACCTCTCATTCTCCTTAACATCCATCCCTAAGGACTGGAAGCATGCAACAGTTATCCCACTCCATAAGTGTGGTGATACCTCAGCCCCTGGTAACTACTGACCTATTTCCCTCCTACCTATTATGGCTAAGCTACAGGAGCATATAGTCCTCTCTTAACTCCCATCCTTTCTTAACTCCTCCTCCTTTTTCTCGCCCTACCAGTCTGGGCTCAGGAAATTCACTCCACTGCCACCTCGCTCCTCAGGCTCACAGACACCATCCTCGATAGCATGGACAAGGGCCTTATCGACGCAGCCATTTTTGTCGACCTGGCAAAGGCATTTAATACAGTCTCCCATGCCCTCCTGCTTGATAAGCTCTCCTGGGCTGGGCTGTCTACCTTGGTCACCTGCTAGTTCCGCTCCTACCTGGTCAGCTGTTCCCAGGCAGTTAGAATTGGAAGTTCCATCTCACCACCCCTCCCAGTAACCTCAGGGGTCCCTCAAGGCTCTGTCCTTGGACCGCTCCTATTCTCCATATTCCTAAACGGTCTGCCCTCCCACATCCATTGATATGTACGCACATGATACGGTCTTGTATACATCTGGCCCATCATCAGCTGATGTGACCAGGCTACAGCAGGGCTTCAGTGATGTTCAGCTCTGGTTCCATGCAAACCAGCTTTTTCTCAATGCCAGAAGTCAGTCTCTTTGACCTTCGGCACAAGGCAGAGACTCTCCAGGCTCCCTGCTACCCCTTCCTTCCACACCCTGGACGGGACTATTCTGGAGGTCTGCACCTCCTTCAGCTATCTCTGGGTATGGCTCGACCAGCACCTAGACCTTTCTATACATGTCGATGCCATCCACAAAAAGCTCCACCCTAAACTGGCTGCACTCTGTCGGAGTCATGGTTACATCCTGCCGCCAGCTCGCCATGCACTTGTACAGAAAATGATTCTCCCTATATTTGACTATGGAGACGTAGTCTACAGTGCTGCTCCCAAGTCCATCCTAGCCAGACTGGACCCTCTCTTCCACTCTTTCTGCCGCTTCGCACTGGATAGCGCCCCCCCCCCCCACTCACCACTGTGTGCTGTACCGGTCTCTCGCTTTTCCCTTACTCCATGACTGCCGATTGAACAACTGCGCCAAGCTGACTGCCAAATCCTGGTCCCAGTCCCTGCCCCCCATCTCTCCTCTGTGATGGCTGTCCCTACCCCTCCTGTGTATTCCCTTAGGAACTCAGACACACGCACCTTGCTCGTTCCGTGGGTGTCCTCCTCTAGTAGTCAGGCATCCTTCAGATACCGAATGCCCAAACTATGGAACTCCCTTCCTTCTGTCATCTGGCATATGCCCAAGGCTATGCATTTCAGCGCTGTCATCAATTTGCATTTCATGTCGTCATATGCCTGTGGGTAATCTGTGACTAAAATAAACAAAAGATGTACAGGGAGTCTACTACAGGCAGGGCCCCTAGTTCTCGGCAGCAGAATTTTCTGATTTCTGCGGCAGGGCTCCATGGCTTCTGCGGCAGCATTTTCGGATTTCTGCGGCATGATTTATTCATTTCTCTGGCAGAACGCAGTCCTGTCATTGGCTAAATATTATGTGATGCCATCAATGACATCATATGATGAGCATAGAGGAGGGGCTTCAAGATAAATAAGGCGAGAAAGAAAGCCTGACACTATGGAATAACAGTATATTTGAATGGAAATTCACCAAAAACAATTCTGCGGCACTATTTATGTTCTACGGCATGATGCAAATTCTGTGGAAAATTCAGCAATCGCAGAATACCAGGGGCATTGACTATAGGGCATATAAGCATATTGGGCTGGCAGTATAGCCTAGAGGAACGAGGTGTGAACGAGCTTGATACATCCAGCAGACCAGACCTGAGTTTAATTCTCACAACCTCCACTCGCATACTGTGTGACTCTGAGCAAGTCACTTGACTGCCCAGTGCTCCCAGGTCGCCCCTGAAAACAGGCACTTGTGCCTAGTGGGCCTTACCCAGTTACCCAAGACTAAAATAAAAATAAATAAATATGGTCTCCCATGCCGTGGTTTTTTGACCCTACCGCATGGTTGTATTGTTTGCTGTTTTTTTCACTGCTCCTGTATGTCATACACTTCATTCTACTGGATGCTCTTTAATGGTGTTAAACTGCTCTGTATATACTGCTTTCTGTATAACTTGTATATCCTGCTAACTCATGTACAATATTACCCTGTGTTTATTGCAAGTATTGTTTGTTCTATTGCTCGATGTATGTACTGTTATCTCTGCCCCCTTCCCCCAGGACGCACCTGGAATCGAGCACTAGTGCTCAGTGTGTCTTCCCGGTAAAACTTTTAAATAAATAAACTGTAGGTTGGTTCAAAAATAAAGTGCAGTAGCAGCACAAAATGGAACTCCTGGTTAAGTGCAAACTACAACAGCAGCAGTACACAGTGTGCAAAACATCAATATTAAAACAGGCAAGAGAGCTGTAAGACAAGTGTATGCCCAGCCCTGTGGAGGAGGGGAGTGCAGAGGGGGAGGAAATGAAACCAGTAACTAGGTAGAGGTGATCCAGCCAGGTGCCTTACCAAGGACGGTTTGAGGCTGAGCCTGGGGAAGTGTCAGGACGAAATTTAAAACACCTACAGATCAGTACTAGGCATAGACAAGCCTACCCACGGCTGTGACCTAAAGGGTAAGGTCAGAGCCACAAGGGGAGGGGAAGTAAAGGGGGGATAGCAGTAGGGGAGGTGGGCGGAGTCCAACAAGAAAAATGGCTCCGTTTTGAGTTGTGCTAAGCGCTACAATTAATAGCAACAAGTCCAGGAAAGCATGGCATCAACCACGAATATTTGCAGCAAAAGTTTATTTCTCACTGTGTAGAGCATACACATGCTAAGTGCCACACTGTAAACAATGTTTCCCTCATACCATAAAGGCCCGACCCATTTTGCGCATGTGTGCTTCCTCAGGAACAGCTTTTCTTATTCATAGCGTTACTTAAATAGTGTAGGTATTTAAAGTGACAGTGCACCAATCTTATAAATGGGAAAAAGAACTAGTTAAAAAGCTTGGTCATTAACTCGTAGGGCAATATTAAATATATAAATATATATACAATATCTTAATTGCAAAATGTCTTTTAATAAATAGTAATAAGACTAGAAAAGTCATCAGAGTAACCAAGCAGAGTGCCTTAGAAAACAGGTAAAAGATATGGAGTTGTAACTGAAGTAACTATGTAGAGAACAGGGACCATCAATACATCATCTTAATGGTCGCACGGAGCTTCAAGCTATAAATATAAAACAAAAAAAAAAAAAAGAAAAGACTTCAGTATTAGTAATCCATATACAATTCTTACTGAAATCTTTCCAAATTGCATCAAGGGACAGTCAGTGCAACGAGCACAATTACAAGTCAGATTATGAATATGGAATCAGCATTTTTTAGGTGAGGGGTAATGTCAAATGAGGCATTAAGGCCAGGGAGATGTAATGCCCCCAAACAGTAAATCCAAAAAGTCTCTTTACAGAGTAACATGCCATTTAGGTCCCCCCCCCAGGACCCAAAGTGACTTTTTCTATACCACACAGACGTGTGTGTTGGATCATTCTTGTTCTTTAGCAGCTGTCTAACTAAGGCATTCTTGTGATTGCTACACCTGATGTCACTCAGATGTTCTCCTGTTCGAGTTTCCAGGGACCTGGTAGTTTTCCCAACATAGAAAGAATGGCAAGCACAAGTAGCAAGATACACCACACCTGCTGTGCAGCAGTTAATGAGTAATCTGATTTCATACTTCTTGGTGGTGTTTACTGATGTACAATGTGGTGCTTTAGTTACCACTGTACAGAACTTGCAGTGGCCACATGTATGGCAACCTTTTGGGGGTGGGGGCAACCATTGTGAAGCCGGTTTTTGGGAGGCCTGAAGAGAGTGGACCAGAATATCAGAAAAGTTCCTGCCTCTCTCATATACTGTCCTTTGAAGGATTTTAGACTCTTTTTCAGTGCAGGTTCAGTTGTAAGGATGTGCCAGTTTTTTTCTGTGACTGCTTTTACACCACCAGAGTTAACTTCAAACGTAGTAATGAAGTTAATCTGGTTCTCATGAGGTTGTGATTTCTCCCTATATTCTAAAAGATCATAATGTGGCACTGTCCTAACTTCTGTAATTGCATCCTGCACTATATTATGGCAAGTACCCTCGATCCTTGTATCTACATGCCATCTCTTCCATTCTTTTTTTAAAATCAGAGATGGGTGGAGTCCTTAATTACCCTTTGGGGCTCCAAAATATGAGCATACTAGATAAACGGCTAGGCGTTTTTCTTCTGGCACTTTTTGTATGTACCTATGTACACAAACCAACTGGTCACCTTTAACCGGTCACCTGCAGTGTAAGGATCAAACAGTCATGTCTTGCTGCGCACAAGGAGCGGACAGGTGCGCTCACCATATGGGTTGCCAACCCAATAAAATTACAACTTGCACATTCAAAAAAGTGGTCTAAGTGCTACTCCGCTTGCAAGGAAGATGCTTGAAACTTAAAGTTAAAGTGTTAACTGCCAAAAATATTTTATTAGCAGTTCACCAATTTGCGATTATTTTCATCAAGAGATGCTGGCGTGCATCTCTTGGTAACCTGCATTGTAAGCCCTGCTGGGTCTTACGCCCCCTCCCCCCGCAACTTAAAAAGCTACCTTAGTTTTGTTGCCAGTCAATATCACACTAGGAATATGACCAAAAATAGGCAAGTGAAACCCTTTTGCAGATCAAGTCAGTGTCGGCGCTCCTTTTCTGTGAAGGCAGCCAATTGGCAGAATGATCTTCCAAAAATGCTTTTTGCTACGTCTAATCAGAACCAGTTTAAAAGCTCATTGAGTGCATTACTTCTCGGAGAAGCCTGCTGTAACTGTAGATAATTGATTTGTACATTGTCTGTTCCATATTATTTACAGTGTATGGTCCTGTTTTAATTGCTCTGTACTAATTCTAGTGTGGAACCTTTGAAAAAGAACACTTGTTTCTCAAAAGTATTTCCTAACAACAATAAAAGAATAAAAAAAAAAAAAGTTGATATCCTTGCTGAGCTCTTCCATTGTTATCACACTGCATCCATGCTCTAATACAGAATTCTGTGGCTGAAAGGGGCATAAACTACATTACATTGTTCTGAAAAGCCACTTATCACTGGTGTGTAAACCAGAAGCACCCATTAAGTTTACCAGATGAGAAGGGAAGGGAAAACGGAGAAATAGCAAAAACTGGAACCCATATTTAAAAAACAGCCTGTACAGGAAAATATAACTTAAAGGTTTAGCACAGTTCTCCTTTAATATTGGCAATTCATAAGGAAAATACTAGGTCTATTCCAAAACAAACACACAGAATACTACACTGAGCTGAATAAAGAGACTTCACACATGCCCAAATTCACAGCTATATTAAAAAATATAAACAAGGGTTGCGTTCCCTTTAAAGCAACGGTATTTATTAGGGTGAAAATCCTCCTTTATTTTAATAATTTGTTTTTGGTAGAACATCAGTATATACATTTTCATTTTGTTTCTTTTCTGAAGTGGGATATGGGGTTTTAAAGTTCTCAAAAGTCCCTCTTCCCTAGCCACACCCACTACGAATAAATTAAACATTTTGTTGTGTGTTGTTTATCCTCAGAAATGCTTGTTAGCAACCTCCAAACACATCCACAGTATGAACCCAGTATGGAAAGTCAAAATCACCTCTCAACTGTCACACATTACGAGGTACGTCACTCATTTGTCCCTCAGAAATCCTTTGTCCCACATTGAGAAGGTGACATTCCACACTGACCACTCAGACTTTTAAGCAGAAATATATAATAATATAAGATGCTAGAATATCAGTAAACATTATTAACATTAGTGCACTTATTTCCACAGTATTCTGAGCTTGCAATGTCATGTTTGATGATGTGTCACACATTTTGTCCTCTTGTCACACATTTGGGTGATAAAAGGTTGAGAGGTATGTCAAAATGTAACCTCAAGAGAAAGGATTTTTAAAAATTGCTAGTGGCAGCCATATTTAATGACTTGAGTCATTAGGTATAAGAACAAGGCAATGCAATGTGTTTTAAACATTTCTTGGAGAAATAAAATATACTGATGATGACTCTTATGTTAGGATTGTAGTCATGCTTAAAAACTATATGAACTTTTTTTGCCAACTAGCAATACTGCTGCTTTAAGTATTATATATGTTTAAATGTACATTTACTGTGTCTCTCTGGTTATAAGCGTGCATTCTTGAGTTTTTTTGGTATCCAGTGAGCATACTGTTGGAATAGTTGCGCAGGAAAAAGCACGCTGTTAAAATAGCAATGGTGAAAACAGCGACAATGAGAGAAGAGCATCGGGATGTTATCATGCCCCCCCCCCCAAGACTGTCACCCTCCGGGTTAGTAATAGTAAATCCTGCCCCTCAACTGTCACGCCTCTCGACTGTCACCTTCCGAGTTCGCTTTCCTTCCTGAGTTGACTCATGCGGTCATTAGTTCATGGGATTTGTTCAGCCTGCTTATTGTTGGTGTTTTGCCTGCACAGTTATCGACCACGTTGTGTTTATTTAACGGTTTTGACCAGGATCCCAAGTTCTTTGGGTGAGAGACCTGTGAAGCGAAGCAGAGCAGTTCTGGCACATAAAGAAATTGAGAAGAAACTCTTGCAGCCATAGGAGACCAAGAACTATACATACAAATATATTATAAATCATGTTACATACCTTTGCTTGAAAAATGTTTTTTTAATTTAAAATCAAACTGTTTTATTTTGCAGAATATTCGAGAATCCCCTTTGCTGGAAATGGACAGTGCCAACTGAACTTAGAACTTCAGAATTTTAGAATTATGGGCACAAGACACCCTCTCATGGGTATAAGAGTACCTGGAATGTTTAGAAATAAACACTCCTGCCCAGCCCGGTGGTGCTGACGGTTGAGGCGCTGGACACCACACCTCGTGACACGCCAGTGACCCGGGTTCGGGAATGAGCCTGGGTCGGCAGGGGAGAACTAGGACTGAACGTCCACAGACTGCTGTCCTAGTCTTGGGGAGGGTAGGGAAGAACATGCCATGCTGTAGCGGCCCCTGGGGATGCCCGGGGGCACTACTAGCATGGGTGTACGTGGGGGGGAGTGTGGTGGACATCTGCATGCAGTGCCTTGAACGTCATTGCACGGCCGCGCTCCCATGGGGGTGGGAGCAAGGAAAAGGCTGGATGCGACCGTGCAGCTTGATGGCCGTGCCCTGCGCTGCCCGGAGGACTTGTGAGGAGTCCCATCAGGGAGGGTCTGGGGCCATCCTGGCTGGGAGTGGCATTGGGGGGGGGGCCCCTCCAGCGGGATGGCATGATGGCCGTCCCAGATCCTCCTGGGGTGAGGTTTGAGCCGCCCAGCACTCCGGTTGGACAGGGCTGGCAGCTGGATGCCCCAGCCGGCTTAGTGCTGCAGCAGGAGGAAAAACAGCAGCAGTGATTAAAAAAAAAAAAGGAAAGAAACACTCCTGATTGGCTTAGAATGATGTTGTGATTTATAATGGATTAACAAATCAGCTATTTGGAGTCTACATCTGGAGGTTCAGTTCATTTCTTTTTCCCAGAAGCCCAAAACTTTGATGAATTTGGAAGCCTTCAGTTTCATGGCAGTCAGTATAGTTCTAGGTTTCTGCATTTTGGAAGTCCGTATTCCAAGAGGTCAATTTTTGGAAGCTAATAATATCAAAAATATAATTTGTAAAATATGCTAATAATATCAAAAATATCATTTGTAAAATATTCCCTTCTTTCAAAATAATCAGTCCTGTATTCACCAGGGGTGGGTCCTGTCCTGTCAGACTAACCTCATCGAATTCTTTGAAATAACTAGGGTGGTCGTTGGGGGAGTGGATGTGGCCTACCTAGACTTCATAGAAGGCTTTTGACACCATCCCACATGGGAGGCTGGTATTGAAGCTGAGGGGACTGGGGATGGGCACTAAGAGAAATGGGTGGAAAATTGGCTTAGGGATAGGAGTCAGAGGGTGGTGGTAAATGGTATATGCTTGAAGAAGGGGAGAGTGACCAGCAGGGTACCTCAGGGGTTAGTGTTGGGACCAGTGCTTTTTAATGTCTATGCCAGCGATATTACGGAAGGTCTGGGAAAATATGCTGGTTGGCTGATGATGCAAAGCTCAGTAACAGGGTAGACATTCAGGGAAGGGTGGATAGGATGAGGGCTGACTTGGGGAAGTTTGAGGAGTGAGTCGGAAAGAGGCAGGGGCGGCGGTGAGAAGTGCTAAAGTACAGACAGAAGAAAGGCTAGCACAATCAGTGAGGAAAGGGGACAAGACATTATTTAGGTACATCAGTGAGAGGAGAAAGTCCAGAGGGGGTATAGTCTGACTCAAAGGGGGCAATGAAGAGAGGGTAGAAGGGGACCTAGCGAAGGCAACAGTCCTTCACAGGTACTTCTGCCCGGTCTTTGCTAGAGAGGGAGTGGGACAGGAACCAGAACTGGAAAACAGATGTGCAGAAGGGGAAGAACTGAGCTTTACAACATGTACAGAGCAGAGGGTTCTAGAGGAACTTAAAAAACTAAAGGTGGACAAAGCAATGGGGCCAGACGGAGTACATCCAAGGATCCTAAAGGAACTGAGGATGGAACTGGCAGCACCTTTTGCAGCCCTGTTCAGTGAGTCACTGAACACGGGGGGTGGTCCCGCAGGACTGGAGAAGGGCAAAGGTAGTCCCTCTTCACAAGAGGGGGGTAGCATGGAAGATGCGGGGAACTACAGGCCAGTGAGTCTCACCTCAGTTGTGGGGAAGATCATGGAGACACTGCTTAAGGAATATATTGTGGATCACGTGGTATCCTTTGGAATGCAGGCTCCAAGACAGCATGGGTTCATTGTGGAAAGGTCCTGTCAAATAAATCTGATAGATTTCTTTGACTGGGTGACCAAGGTGGTAGGCCAGGGAGGGGCGATGGATATTGCCTACCTTGATTTTAGCAAGGCTTTTGACACAGTCCCGCACAGAAAGCTGGTAAACCAGCTGAGTAGTTTGGGGGTGGGACACAGGGTGGCGAACTGGGTCAGAAATTGGTTAGTAGACAGAAGGCAGAGGGTGGTGGTAAATGGCACACAGTTATAAGAAATGGGAGTCAGTCCTGGGACCAGTCCTCTTTAATGTCTTCATAGCAGGCATAGTGGAAGGGCTAGAGGGAAAAGTATGCCTGTTTGCAGATGACACCAAGATCTGCAACAGAGCAGATGCTCCAGGGGGTGTAGGGAGAATGAAAAGGGACCTGAAAAAGCTGGAAAATGGTCTGAGGTATGGCAGTTAAGGTTTAATGCAAAGAAGTGCAAGATGATGCATGTGGGAAACAGAAACCCTGCGGAGAGCTACGTGTTGGGGGTGAGTTGTTGACGGTCACCAAAGAAGAGAGGGATTTAGGGGTCATTATGTCAGATGACCTGAAATCTGCCAAACAGACTGCAAAAGCAGTTGGGAGGTCTAGTGCGATATTAGGGTATATAGGGAGGGGTGTTACAAGCTGTAGGAGGGAGGTGGTGATCCCACTGTACAAGACACTGGTTAGGCCTCGCCTAGAGTACTGTGTGCAGTTCTGGAGACTGCACCTGCGTAAGGATATTGACAGGGTGGAAACAGTGCAGAGGAGGGTAACTAAGATGGTGCAGGGTCTGCACGACAAGGCATATGGGGATAGACTTAGGGACGTCAATATGTACACATTGGAACAGAGACGGGAGAGTGGGGACATGATTGAGACTTTCAGATATCTTAAGGGCACAAATAAGGTGGAAGGGGTTAGCATCTTCCAGTATAAAAAGTACAATAGAACTAGAGGGCATGACATGAAATTGGAGGGGGGTTGCATAAGGGATAATGTGAGAAAGTTCTTTTTTACAGAGAGGGTGGTGGATGCGTGGAACACCCTGCCTCAGGAGGCGGTGGGAGCACATACAGTGGTGGGATTCAAGAGGGCATGGCATAGGCACAAGGGAATCATATATGTATATGAAGGGGCATAGCTGAGGCTGCTGACCTAGTAGAAGCAGCAGGAGGAAGTTGGTAAAATGGGCAGACTGGATGGGCCTTGCATTCCTTTTCTGCCATCAACTTCTGTGTTTCTGTGAGTGGTTCAGGAGGTGGCAACTTAATTTCAACACTAAGAAATGCAAAATCATGCATCTGGAGAATAAAAACCCAAGTGCGGAATACATTCCGGGGGAGAGGGGAGGTGCTGAAAGCCACAGAGGAGGAGAGGGACCTGGGAATAGTTATTACTGATGACCTCAAGGTGACAAGGCAGTGTGAGAAAGTGGTGGGGAAAGCAAATCAAATGCTTGGATATATAGGAAGGGGACTCACCAGCAGGAGGAGGGAGGTGCTTCTCCTTCTGTATGTAGCACTGGTACAACCGCACCTCTAATATGGCGTGCAGTACTGGTGGTCCTGTCTCCAAAAGGACAGGGACAGATTGAAAGCGGTGCAGAGGAGGGCTACCAGGATAATGCTGGGAATGCAGGGGTTGTCCTATTAGAAGAGACTTGGGGAATTGAACCTGTCCTCCTTGGAGGACAGGATGAGAAGGGGGGATATGATTGAGACATTTAAATATTTGAAAGGGACAAGTGACAAGTAGGGTACAAGTGGAGAGTCTGTTTCAGCTGACACTAGAGGACACAGTATGAAGCCGTTGGGTGGCAGGGTCCAGGGAAATGGGAGGAAGCTCTACTTCACTGAGAGGGTGGTGAATGACTGGAATAAACTGCCAGAAGAGGTGGTGGATACAACCAAGCAGTCCAGACATGCTTGGGATAAACATATTGGTATCCTGGCAATGGGAGGGATAGGTTTGGGAGTCCCCAGTAGATGGATTCTACGTGGGGATTTTCATGGGCAGACTAGGTGGGCCAAGTGGTCCTTATCTGCCAGCTGTGTCTATGAATCTATGGTTGGTGCCTATGCTTGCAAAACTGGATTTCAGCTAATTATTTTTTGTTTCTTTCTGGAAGTCAAATATTTCCTCCTCTGGGTAAGTTTTTGCCTTATTTGTGGATGTTAAATATTTCCAAAATGGATATAAGTGAAGACTGGCTTCACCTCAAGGATTGAAGACGGAATGCTCTCTGAGTGATTCACTCCAAGTTTCTTATCAAATGTCATGGCTTTATTTATAGCTTTCTCCCATATTTGTGTTACACCACACAGTAGCTCAGCTTGTTCATCCTTCTTTGTCTGTTCATAAAATGTAACACATTATCCAGTTCAGCCACCATCCTGTGAAAGCTGGAACTTTATACACAGAATTGGGTATGCTGCTCACCTGTTTAGCATTTAACGTTTCCTGTCACAGCATCAGTTGAAAGTGGGGGAAAATGGAACCAAATGTTACGAAAAAGAGGGGGACTGGAAAAAATATAGTAAATAATTAAAAAATAATAATTGCATAAAAAATGATACCATTAGGAGAAAGTACAGAAGTTTGAGGGAGGTATTTAACATGATACATGAACAAAAGATATTAAGAGTAAACCTGGGTCAATGAGCAAATACTATAATCTGTGTAGAGGGGAGAGGGAGTAAATAGTTGGGGGAGGCTGTTCCAGACGTTGGGGGGAAGGGGGGGAGGAGGAAAAGGAGTGAGTAGTTGAAGGAGCCTGTTCTAGATTTGGGGGAGTAGAGGAGGTAGGTAAAGCAGATAGTTGGAAGGTGGCTGTTCTAGAGCTGGAGAGTAGGAGGAGGAGGAGTGATTAGTTAGAACAGGCTTTTCCAGGGATGGGGGAGTGGAGGGTGAGGAGGAAGAGCAAATAGTTGGAGGAAGGCTGTTCCAAATCTAGGGGAGTGATGGGGGGAGGAGGAACAAGAGCAAATAGTTGGAGGGAGGCTGTTCCAGAGTTGGGGAGGAGAAAAAGGAGGAGGGAATAGTTATAGGAGGCTGTTCCAGAGGTGGGTGAGTGAAAGGGGGAGGAGGAAAAGTGAATAGTTGTAGGGAGGTTATTCCAGAGCTGGGGAAGTGGGGGGGGGGGAGAGGAAATGTGACTAGTTGGAGGGAGGCTGTACCAGAGTTGGGGAGTAGAAGGAGGAGGAGTGACTGGTTAGAGGAGGCTGTTCCAGAGGTGTGGGAGTGGAAGGGGAGGAGAAAGAAGAGTGAATAGTTGGGAGACATTGTTCCAGAGGTGGGGAGAAAAAGGGAGAGAGGAAGGAGGAGGAGGAGTGAGTAGTTAGAGTAGGCTGTTCCTGAGGTGGGGAGTAGAGGGGGGTAGGTAGAGCAAATAGTTGAAAGGAGGTTGTTCCAGATGCAAGGAGTAGAAGGAGGAGTGGTTAGTTAGAAAAGGCTCTTCCAGAGGTGAAGGAATGGAGGGGGGAGAAGGAATAGCCAGTTGTTGGAGGCAGGTTCCAGAGGTGGGGAGTAGAAGGAGGAGTGGTTAGTTAGAAAAGGCTGTTGAGGGAGTGGAGGTAGGAGAAGGAGTAACCAGTTGTTGGAGGCAGGCTGTTCCAGAGGTGGGGAGTAGGAGGAGGAGTGATTAGTTAACAGAGGCTGTTCCAGAGGGGGAGGGGGAGAAGGAGGAGTGAGTAGTTCGAGGAGGCTGTTCCAGAGGTGGGGTAGTAGAAGGGGGAGGAAGAGTGAATAGTTGGTGGCAGGTTGTTCCAGGGGTGGGGGAGTGGAGGAGGATGAGGTGGAAGAGGGAATAGTTGGAGTGAGGCTGTTCCAGATGTTGAGCAGGCTATAAGAAACATAGACTTTGATGGCAGATAAGGACTGCTTGTTCCACCCAGTCTGCCCCCATAAAATGGGGTATTGTCCAGTGGAGGTTCTGAAATGGAGAAACTTGAAGAGGTAAATGCCAGAGGCATACCTATCAACTGTCCCTGATTTCAGGAATGTCCCTGATTTTGCCTAAAAATGTTTTACTGTTCTTCGTACAATCTGTGTTTTTGTGACTGTACTGTGGGGATTGTAAGCATAAAATCTTCTTGTGAAACATTAATGTTACAGACCAGTTCTTCCTCACAAAATGAATTTTACACTAAGCCCCTTATTTAACCAACTTCCTGAGTGGGTATCACCAATTTTTAAGATGTGTCCCTGACTTTTGGTTCTTTGTCCTTGATTTTTTAAGCCTTAACCCTGATTTATAAGGCAGGAGGTTGGCAGGTATGACCAGAGGTTCTAAGGGAGTATGTAGAGGGGGTGGAGGAAAGGAGAGAAGAACGAGGATAGATGAAAGAGGAGGGATAAGAGCCAGAATTTATATGGTATGGTTTCAGTGAAGAATGTGTCAACTTTACAGAGAGGAGTGCAACATCAGCATAGAGGGTGCAGTGGTGAGTGTGGGGTGACAGTTTAGAGTACAATAACAGAAGGAGAATATGTAGCAGCTATTATGATGGGCAGGTAGGTGAGTGGGAAATGGGAAGTGGCATACTACCACCAACACAGGAGCTGGAGTACCACCCCTGAGACACCCTGCAGGCATTAGGGAATGTTTAAAGCCCCTACCATTGAGTCAGGGGCATCATCGTAGTTGAGCTTGTTTGTGGGAATGAAGAGGATTTATTGAGTAGGGAAGGTGTTTGTTTTCGGGCTATGGATGCTGCATAGGGGCACCAGATAGATCAGATAGTCATTATTCAATCTAAATTATGTAAATTGGAGCAATTTATAGGAAGCACATGGATGTCAATTCAGGAAAATGAGTAAACTATTAAAATTCAGGATCAGGAGGAAAAGGAGACAGCTGAGATGAGTATGGGGGATATCAGCAAGAGGTAGACATCTGAAATTAAGGAGGGGGAGAGTGAGATTAAGGAGGTGCAAGAGGGCAGGAAGCATAGAAAAAGGCAATCAATGGAAACATCACACTTAGATGAAAACAGGCTCTCTAATTCAGGCAACGAAGAAGACTTGAGAGTGGAGGATTGGTGCCTGGTCCAAGGAGGAAAAATACGTAGAAGGTGTGGGGCAGTTATTCTAGCTGGAATTAATGATGAGGATGACATTAAGGAATCCACAGATAAAGAAAATCCTGCTAATACCAATAAGCAGTCTCAATTTGAGACTGAGAACTCTGGATTGATTAATAACAATAATAAGGAACAAGGCAGAGGAAGAATCCAAGACCTTGAGCTGAGGAATAGTCGGTCAACCTTGGAGGCAGATGTACAGTTAGGTGAAGAAAATCATTCTGGTAGACAGAATAAACAGCCACTACAAGGAATGAAAGATTCTAAATTGTCTGGTATTAATGAAAAGAAAAATTACTTAACAGGCTTCTTTCTAGCATTGAAAGAAATAGCACATCGGCAATACCCCAAAAGATATAGTAGTGATAGGTGACTCAGTTATCAAATTTACAGACAAGATAATCTGTAAAGGAAGAAAGGAAACCACCATAGTAAGTTATCTATCAGGAGCAAGACTAGATAACAAAAAAAACAACATTGAAGGGGTGTTAAAAGGTTCATATCCTGCTTACCATCTTACATGTAGGAACAAATTACACTGGCAAAAGGAGGGAGCTGGACATACAGAGGGACTTTGAAATGGTGGGGAGGATACTAAAGGGAAAAAGTAGCAAAGTAATTATCTTGGAAACACATCCAGTTCCCAGAGCAGGGAAGAAAAAAACTTGACACAAGAAAATTAAATGACTGCCTAATGAGGTGGTGCGATAGGGAGGGCTTCACTTTTCTAAGTAACTGGAACAGGTTTAGTAATAACCTGAGATTATTCAGACATGACAGCTTGCACTTGAACAGGAATGGAACCTGGGTCTTTGGAGACAGAATAATTGAATGCATCCAAAAGACGTTTAAACTAAGAGCTGAGGGGAATGGGGTGGTGTGTTACATAGTACCAAAAAATACATCTGCATATAGTAAGGCAAATGGAAAGATGTAGGAAGTTGGAGGGTATTACTCACAAATGCCAGAATTTGGTTAAAAAAAAGGATGAGCTGGAACACCTTTTGGCTAAGGAAAAGATCCATATTTGTGCCATAATGGAGACCTGGTGGGAGAGGAACATCAAAAAATATACTCTGTTCAGCCTAGATTGAAAGGACAAAAAGGGTGGAGGAGTGGCAGTATACTGTATGTGTCCAATAATATAAAAACTGAGCAAGTTAGCACGAATGACAGTGACAGAGAGCAGATTTGGGTTAAATTACTTCACAATTTTGGTAAAAAAAAATTCTGCTAGGTCTTGCATGTAATGTATGCCACCATCGCAAGGAAAGGAGTTAGACCCACTAATGTTGGTGGACTTGGACAGTTTGGACACTAAGGATACAGTTATTTTGTTGGGGGGGGATTTTAATATGCCTGGTATTACGTGGGACAAGTTGCAGGGTAGGACCACCATATAAAAAGGATTTAGATATTAACAGGCTCAACCTGGACCAGTATTTGACTTTGGGAACCAGAGGTGAACATATTTTGGGTCTGGTTTTAAGTAACCCAAATTCAAAATTGTATAATGAGGGAGCCACTGGGAGGAAGTGACCACAATGTGGTAATTTTTGAAATACAGAAAATGAACTGCAAAATAACAGGAGCCACAAAAATTACATGCTTCAACGGGGCAAATTTCAGTGGGATGAGAAAGGCATGTAAAGAAGGGGACGGGAAGGTTGACTTTGAATATAAAAATCACAAGAAGATGTGGAATATACTCATGCTTAAATTAAGTGATTATTTATATATATATATTTTTCCCCAACTCTCTTTCACTCCGGTCACAGCTCATGGAGCCTCTCTTAGGCATCCTGCCTTTTCCTGCCCGCCTGAGGTCCCCTCAATCCTGAGCCTCCTCTCTTCTCCCCCCCCCCACAGCCAGTACCCCCAGCTTAACCCCTCCAGGGTGGGGCCGCCCCTCCTCTTTGGGCGCTATTAATGATTAGACGCTGGCTGTAGGTGGGGGCCTGGGTGGAGGAACTGGAAGGCCTGGCGAGGTGGATCCGGCGGTGGGCATGAGGGTCAGGTGCCATCACCTACCCCGCGGAGCCGGGATTTTCCCATAGACGTGCAGCTGATGCACCGGACAAGCCACAGCCCTCCCCTGGGGAGGAGAGAGCAGCCCAGTGGGTGCTCTATCCTCACCCTGTCCCCGTTAACCCCAGCACCCGAGTTCACCAACCTCGAGTTGCCAGCATAGCGTGGCGTCAGCACCTTAACCTTTAGCGCCACCGGGCCGGCTAAGCGATCATATTGATAGATTTATTCCTGATATAACAAAATATAATACTTTTGTTAAAGTCCCGATATGGTTCGACAAGAACATTAAATCAAAGATCAGGAGGAGGAAGAAAAAGGTGTATAAAAGGGCTAAAACGTGCAACACACAATTTGCATGGGATGAATACAGAAAATCAGTCAATAATTGTAAGAATATATAAGAAAAGCAAAAAGGTACCATGAACTTGAGCTCGTGACAAAGGTTAAGGATAACTATAAATTGTTCTGTAGCTATATTAACCGTAAAAGGAGTGGGTCTTCTCAGGTGTGGCCATTTGAAAATACCGAAGGGAATTTAATAACTGATGATATAAAAATGGCCAAACTGCTAAATACATACTTTGGCACAGTTTTGGGTAAAAAAAAAAAAAAAAAAGGATGCAAATCAAGTCATCAGTCAGAAGTTTGGGGAAACGCCTATAATAATTGTTAAGGAGGATAACATCAAAATGAGATTAAAACAGCTAAATCCAAATAAGGCACCTGGCCCAGATGGTATGCACCCAAGCATATTAAGGGAAATGGCAGAAGTATGGCAGGGCCTGTTACTAAAATGTTCCAGTCCTATCTAGACAAAGGTGAAGCAGCGCAAGATTGGAGAACAGCAGTAGTGATCCCAATATACTGTATAAAAACGGCAAGAAACCTAAATGTAAGAATTATAGGCCAGTGAGCCTAACCTTGGTGTTATGTAAGGTCCTGGAAAACACTATTAAAAAGGAACTAGAAAAGTACAATATGCAGCATGACTTTACCAAGGGAATGTCTTGTTAGACAAATTTACTGTATTTTTTTTTTTTTGGCAAAGTGAGTAAAGTGTTGTATCAGGGGAGTCCTGTGGACATTATTAGTCTCAGTTATAACAAGGCGTTTGATAAAGTCCCACACAGGGAATTGGTGGAGTGCTTAACACATCCGGGGTTAAATATTAAAGTAATAGCATGGAGTAACTTCCTGGCTAAGAGAGCAGCAGGTGGTATTACGTAGGGTTGGCATCTAAATGGTCAGCTGTGACCAGTGGCGTGCCACAGGGTTTGGTTCTAGGCCCTTGCCTTTTTAATATTTTCATTTCAACAAAGCAATGTAATAAGAAGGTGTGGTTATCAAACTTTGCAGATAACACCAAGATGGGTTTCGTGGTTGCCAGTAATGAAGAAATAGGAAACTTTCAAAACAAACTGACTAGGATTGAATAGTGGGGACACGATCACAAGTTAGAATTTAGTGTGGAGAAATACTCAGCGATGCATTTTGGTGTCAGCAATGGGAGGGCATCATATGTGCTCGGAGGACAAATCTTGAGGACAGTGACAGAAGAGAGGGATCTGGGAATTATGTTAATGAACGATCTGAGATTTAAAAAACACTGTGAGCAGGTCACAAGATCTTATGGGATCTTGAGCAGTATAAGAAAACACATCAATAGTAGGGCTAACAGGAAGATCATGCTGCTGCTGTATTGTTCACTGGTTAGGCCACACCTGGACTTCTGTGCTCAGTTTTGGGCTCCTTTAAAAAAAAAAACAAAAAAACTGAGATTAAGGGCCCGCTTTTCAAAACGGGTTGGAACGTCGCAAGTGACTTGCGGACGAGAGTTTTACACAAGTGGCGACTTGCGTCAGACACTGGGGATTTTGCAATTTTCGAACAGCGGCTGCTGCAAATCCCAGACTCAATCCCCTTGCGGCAGCTCCCCCTGCCATAACTTTGTGTCCCGAGGCGACTCCTCCTATGGGACTTGCAGCACAAGTTGGGCGCAGTGTGCCTTAAAATGGGTCTGCTGTTGCAAACTGCTGCAAACATTGTAAAATTGGACTGTGCTGCATCCAAGGTGTTCAGCGCAGTGGCGGCCAACATCGGGAAGGACGCAGGGCTGGACACAAGCCCTGCGTCCACCTTTGGAAATCGGGCCCTAAATCATTAAAGAGAGTGCAACGAAAATCAACTAAAATTATCTCTGATCTGCAGCCCCTGGAGTATGAGGACAGGTTAAGTAACTTAAAATTGTATACACTAGAATGCTGTAGGCTGAGAGGGGACTGATGCTTGGTTTTTCGTGCCTTTATTAACCCCGATTTATGGGATAGTATTGGCCTGGAAACTAGGGATTACAGTACAATAATAGGACACATTCACCCCAACTGAAGAGTAACCTAAACCGTGCCAAAAAAAGACCAGTGTGGTTCTCCGAAAGGGTTGTGTCATTATGAAATAGCCTACCATTGGAAATGGTGGGCAGTGGCACAATGGATGAATGCAAAACTAAACTTGATAATTACTGCAGTAAGAATAACATCAAGGGATATAACTTTTAATGCTAGTCGAGTGGTTTTAGGACAGATTGTCTAATTTTGCTCATAAAAGCCTATGAAAACTAATCAGAGTGGCTAGAGAGGGTTCGGATAAATTACCCAGTGGTAACTGCTTCATCAGACAGTATTGCTATCCTAACTACAAACCCATAAGGATATATATGCACACAGTCTTAAAATACCCGTTTGTTAAATTGATTTAAATAAACATATTTTTCGACAAAATCATTAAAGCAGCTTTGTTCCTGAACCATAGCTATGGTAACAATTTTAACTTTTTTTTTTATTCACCTTTTTATTGACTGGGATATGCCCTCTCTAGGAATGTATCCACTGGTACTTGTCCTCCCAGCCTGTCAGTTGCTACTACCCTATCCCCCACCCTCTGGTGAAGGTCCCTGCCGAGAGTGGCCCACGAGTGCCTAAGCCCACTATCCTAACTGTTCTGTGTTTTTATCCAGGTTTTCTCCAGCCTTCTGTGCACTTGATGGTATCACCTGCCTACTGTTGGTCTCAGACCCTGAAGCAGGTCCACTTAGGGGGAGTCGAGCTTCCTGGCTCACCCCAGGGACTGCTGTAGTGCCAGGGGTAGCATCGTCCCTTTCATGGCCTAGGAAGCATTACCATCCATAGCACTACCTCCTGGCCTGTCCCATCGCCCAAGTCCGATTCTGAACCTGGGCCTCCAGCACTGCAGCATGATACACTGACTCTGGGCCAGTGGGTGGCCCTCAGTTGTACCAGTTTATGAGCAGTCTTAGTATTTAACATGCCTCAAGATTGGTCTTACTGCACAGTTTAGTTGTGTGCAACAGATCTATAATAATGTTGCACAGCATGAGTTGGGCACTCACCACCTCCACAGATGAGGACACCAGTCTTGGAATTAAGTTGCCATTTTATTGCACAGGACCATCATGCCTCTGACTGATGAAGGATCTTTTGATCCGAAATGCGTTAGGTGGTTTACCTGTACCTGTATCTGTACTGTGCTGCACGATAGTCTTGTACAATAAAAGGAGAACCATCAGCAATAAGACACCCAAGTGTGAGGCTGATTCCAATTTGCACTTTGTAAAAACTGTTCACTGTAGTATAATAGAATGTATTAGCCTAATTTTGCTGCCTTTTAAGATTCCATTTCCTGTTACCAGAAATCCCAGAATCCCATGCAACTGACATCAGAGGAAGACTGCAGAGCTGGGAGATCCAGTAGCCTGCAGTATACATGTTAAAAGATTTTGTAAGCGAAAATCAGATGTTTGCTGGTCCTGCAGTGATCACGGGGCTTAGTATAATCTTCTGTGACTATATCTAGCCCCAGGAGAATAGCAGACCAGCAAACAGAAGATTACAGCTTATAAAAAAAACTCTTACATTCACTGTAGGCTGTTGAATCTCCCACTGCTGCAGTTCTCTGGTGTCAGCTGGAAGGGAGTCTGGCATTTCTGGTTACCAGAAATGTGAGCTTACAAGTCAGTGAAATTAGCCTGATACAATCTACTACCCTGCAGTAATCATTAGGTAAAAAAAGTGTTTTTGCACACAAAGGGCTAATTGGGATCAGCCTCACACTTGGGCGTGAGGCTCTTATTGCTGACAGTTCCCCTTTAAAGAGCTACTGACACCTCAGAGAAACTTTAAAAAGTCTAATAACTAGGTATAATTCTGCCTGCATTCCATTTATAGTTTATATATTTCTCCTCCCCATCATTTATTACTAAGGAAATTTGCATGAATGTATGATCTTAATTGCTTAGTTTCTTTAGAGTCCATGTGCCTCTATAGCTTACTCCCTACTTCAAAGTCTTTTTTTTTACTATGCTTTTTGTTCCCTGCCAACCGACAAAGTCTGCTCTGGTCACGGACCCCTTGCCACCACCTCCGGATATGCCCGCATCTCACCTCTGTTATCCCTGGGGCCCCCAGAGAGAGTGGTGTCGTGTACCGACCTCCTATATTGGGCCGCTACAAATATCTGGTCAGGAGCCGGCTCTGGAGGCTGATCGAGGCACCAGGGCAGAGCTTGAGACGGCCGCACGGGATGTTTTCTTCCCTGTGAGCAGGGGCGGACGTAATGACTGGCGCCCGACCCGCCCCTGACCATCTGGTGTCAATGCTTGCGGTGAACCCAGCCTCCGCTAGGTGTCGCCGTGGCACCGAGTACACAAACCCCCCTCCCCCCTGGAGAAGGAGAGCAGTCCTGTGGACGCTCGATCCTTCTCCCTCGGCCGGCTCTCCGACAACCCGGGTCCGTTCCCGAACCCGGGTCACCAGCACCGCAAGCGGAAATCCAACCACTGCGCCGGCGGGCCGGCTGCATCTACTTAAAGTCTTAATCTTCTGCTGTGACACCACAGTCTGCTGCCATGGGAGTAACTGTGATATCACAGGCAGTGCTCTGTGACTTCAGGTAGGGAGAAAGCAGCAGGAATAGATAAACTCTTAAGGAGCAAAGATCCTGTTTTCATACAGATGACCTGAGTAATAAATAATGGGGAGGAGGAATACAGCACTAATGGGAAATACAAGCTGGACTGCCTAAATATTAGGTTTTGTTGAAGTTCTCCTGAACGTGTCACCAGCTCTTTAACTTCAAGATTGGTGTCCTTATCTCTGGAGGTGGTGAGTGCCCGACTCATGCTGTGCTAGTAGTGATTTGACTGCCGTTGAGCACCACCGACCATGTGCGGGACCTCCCTTTTGTCTTTAGAACTATAATAATGTAGAACTTGTTAGCAGAACCTTAAAGTCAGTCTTAAAGCCAGACATCACGTTTGTGCAGCTGACCACCTGGCAATTACCAGAGTGTGGTACACAAGCATTGACATATATGATCGGATTCACACATAGCGTTAATACGCTATTGCTTAAAACAGTGTCTATACATTTTACTTTTACAAGTGGAGTGGAATTGCTCTGAGGATGTCAGTGTCAGTGGTTCAGTAGGTAGCACGCTCGCCTCTGAGGCCGGGAGATCAGAGTGCTGTGGGTTCATTTCCCACATCTGGCACTTGGGTTAATATCCCAATACTGACACTGTAGTGCAGCATGAGAGGGGTGCTGTACTTCTGAGGTGCCGCCTTTCCGACGAGATGTTAAACCGAGGTCCCATCTGCCTGGATTGGTGGTAGTTCAGGTGGATGTTAAAGATCCCATGGCACTTATCGAAAGAATAGGAATTTCCCGTGTCCTGGCCAAATTTCCTCATTCACTAAAATACCACCAACAGCTTAATCTGGTTCAAATTCAATTGCTTACCATCTGTAACCTCCCCGGTCGCCCCTGAAAAGGGACTTCTAGGCCTAGTGGGCTTACCGGGTCAACAAAATTCAACAAAAAAACATGTTGCCATGCCTGCTGCTGACACCATTTTATGAGCAGGGCGGCAGCTCGCGGCATGGGACTTGGAAACTAGTTGTTTATGTTACGGGCTACTTTTTAAAAGTGATGAAACCGCATTAAACCATCATATTTATGGTAAATACTCATATGAACTGTTACAGATACCCTAATACTGTATTTACACAGGAGGGTTTGCAGAGTGACAGACCCTCACAAATATTGGTTCAGTTGTCCTTTAAGTGTCCTAGCTGGGATTTGAACCCAAGTCTGCTCGGAATAACTGTATTTAAGGGTTTTGAGTTCTCCTGGTAGCTCACCTGGTTGAGCAGTGGCACAGTATAACATGAACTCCACATGCAAAATAAGGAAAAATCCACAAAATGGTAACATTTCATGGAACAAGGAATTTGGCGAATGTTTCCATGGAACATGGAAGGCCAGGTAAAATCCCATGAAACATGGAATGCTGCAGTAAAATTCCATGAAATTACTAGTGGCAGCATACCAAGAGGTATGTTAGGTATTGGAACTGAGGGGGCACCCCTTGGGGTCAGCATCTGATGTGAGTCCAAGACAGCTGAGCACCAAAAAAAGAGGCAGCTGTGGACATCAGAGGCAACTGGGTTGGTGTGTAAGATGTGCCACTCTCCACGCTAAGGTCTATTTCCCATGCATGGGTTTGAGAAGCAAAAAGTCAGGCAACAAAGGGTGGTATAGTGACAGCTTCTGCCTCTTTTCTTATCACTGCCCAAGCCCACGTTTTGGTCCGACCCCCCCAGCCTCATCACCCAGCTTTTCAGGGACTTACCTCCATCCCAGGTTCTACCTCTCCAGCTTATCCCCCATGTCAGGGCTGGAAGGTGCCCCCTATTACTGGATAATGGATCTGGTTCACAGAGAGAGGGCCTTGTCATCAGTGAGGAGCCAGGAAGAGGTCAGACCTCTCACTCTGCATTGCCCGGTATTTTCACCTCCATTTTTCTTCCTGTGGAACACTGTCTTCGAGGTGTATACAGGCTTACGTGAAAGTGCATGTCATGTATCACTGTCGGCATCCCCCAACCCTGTAAGCCACTGTGAGTGCACTGCCACCTGTGATCACCTAGGTGGCAGTATTGTGCTGAAGACAGTGGGCAGCTTTAAGAGAGGCTGGGATGAACATAGGGGGAAGGTAAGGATCATGGGTAGGGAGGATGGGAGGAGTAGGGAGGGAGGGCAGGGACATTAGCTGAAGCTGTGGCCCCTGCAATATGAACAGACTTGTAGACCAAATACCCTTCTTCTGCTGCTGGCTTCTTCATATGTCTGTCGATGTAAGCTGACTGCCCTCCTTTCCTGTAGGAGGATATCCTTCTCTGGGATGCTCTGTCCTCCTCTCTCCTGGCTGCCCCCCGGTGACCTGGGCCTGCTTCCAGACCCAGGCTACCAGCATCACAGGTGGTAGCCGTACTGCTGAGTACATGGGCCAGCTGAGCTTCTGCCTGTCTAACAGACTTATTGAAGACTTTTGCCAGTGGTGTTCAGATTACTTGTGCTATTTCTAGGTGTCCTTGGATGTAGCTCCTCTGGGCCATGCGGTATTGTAACATCCTGCATCTCCATGTGTAGTGAGAACCATGGTGTTTGTCTCTCCTGAAGAGCAGGTCTCTAAATTCCTCTCCCATTTAGTCATCAGGCTGACCTTGATTATTTCATCTTCTGATCTAGGCACTTAATTAAAATATCAGTGGAATTTGGTATTTTGAATTATAAAAGGGATACTTCGGCTGATTTTTGCTTACAAAAGGGGATCATTCTGTCCTAAATGAACTCAATATAATTGCTTTTTGCTGCGGATTCACGTAAAATATTACGCAGTGACCTGTAGTTGGGGACATTTTGCATCTTAACCTGACTGCACCATGAATTTTATTTATTTAGTGATTTGGAAAAGACCTTTGAGCGCAAGCTCTTTTACAAAGGTTCCACGTCATAGATTGCAAAAGAAAGAACAATAGGAGAAAGCAAAGGTACATTACAATGAACGATACAGCTTGGATTCAGAACTTACAGAATAACTCAAAACATAGGTACAAGTTAAAATAAAAATAAAAACACTCTATGAGGGTGGGGAGAATAAGAAGCCACAGAGTGCCTGGTCAGTAGTTCAGAGGGACGGAGATAGCTAGCAGTGGGGTGAAGAAAGGCGGTACGAGAGAGAGGTGTGTAATGCAGTGGAGGTGATGGGTGGGGGAAAAAGGGTGATAAGGTATATAGATAAACGGTGGGGTGAAGGGAGGCTGAGTGGAGGAGACATGCTATGGTGGGGTGTGAGGGGGCATGGTCAGGCAGCCTGCATTAGTAGTGACTGTTAGGGAAACTCACGGGACTGTGAGTTGGGGGAAGGGGGTGGCGGGTGCCGAAGGAGCATGACGCAGACTGATGGCTGAGGCAAGTCATGGGAGGGGGTACCTTGAATAGCAGTGTTACATGTAACATGGCTAAGAGACTAACAGCCCCATTGCTTATTATCCTGAAATTTTTATTACAAGGAAGATTCATATTCTGCCACGTCACCTTGACAGCATTGCTCATACTTAATTTAAGTAACTATCATTTTCACTCCTCCTAGTGTGTAACAAAGTCAGGCATTTAGAGATATAGTAAGTAATAACGTCTTTCTTTACACAAAGAAACTATCCTGTTTGCAGTGCATAGTTCTGATTTTGTATTTGAAATGTATAAAGTTTAAAAAAAGCAAAGAAAGAACATTAACGGCAATTGCTGTCCTTTTAGGGTCCACACCTCCACAGGGAGGCAGGGTGTTTGTGTTCTGTAGTTACAACACTGTTTAGAGCTGTGCGATCACAGGATCAAATCCCCTTAGATAGAGTGCAGTGCACACTCCCAGTTGGTTTTATTTTATTTATTTATTTAAAATCTGATGGGTCCATAAGCAAAATGCACATGTTCATGGGCAACCAGACGAGGATTAAGGCTTATTTTGGCTATCCAGATTTACTGTGTGTTATTTTTATTTTGTACACACAAGGATTGTTACTGTTTGTTGCTAACATTTTAATTGCATTATTTTTCTCTGATTCAAATTGTTGTTGCTGGGTATACCTTCTGCATTATTACAGGGTGTGCCTACAGGTGTGTGCTTACAGATTACTGCTGTAATCTTCTGATTTAAATTGTCTTTTGCAAGGTATGTCTTCTGTTACTGCTTTATTTTTCTCTGTAGCAAAGTGTTTCTTACAGGGTATATCTTCTATCAAATTATTACAGGTGGTGCTTTACAGGTTTTACAGTTTTATCTATCATTAGGATAAGCTTCCAGGGCTACTGCATTTGTTGCTGGCTGATTATTTCTGCTCTTACCTCCTTGTTTCTTTCGTCCGTGGTTCTTCTTTTTCGGCAGGGGAAGGGCCCAGCCACCACCCCATCCCCAACCACCCCACATTACACTCCTTTTATAGGGTAGCACAATCGTGACATTTCCTGTAGAAAAGCAGGAAGGGGCGGATCAGAGGGGTATCCACACAATGACCTCATTTACAGGGGCACTAGTAATTTAAGTTGTTATAATAAGTTATACAAAAACAAACAAAACACAAAATCAAACTTTTGCTTTCATTTTCTTCCTTCTAGTTACTCTGATCAGGTTATAAACCCAGCAACTTATCTGGAATGGATATCATTGACTGCAGGTACTGCAGAACACTTTTCAGAAGGGCAGTTTTACGGGATTTAGGACACTGTCCTACATGCTGGGCCATTGGAGATCTAAGGGCTGAGCTCCAGGCAGCATGGGCAGAGATTGCGCACCTCAAATTGCATATTCAAGAGGAAATATATTATAAGAACCGCCCGCCATTTCCCCAGCATCCAACAGAAGCACCTCGACCGCAGAGGGTAGTTGGTCCGGGATGTTGGCAGGTGGTTAGGAGGGGCAAATCGGGTGCCCCATCACTCGGTGCTCGCCAACATATCACCTCCACAAACCATATAAAAACTACAAACAGGTATCTGCCTCTATCTCCGAAATCAAACAAAGGGACAGAGGACACTGCAGAGCAGGACACTGCAACACAGGAGCTAGCACAACAAAACTCGCCCAAAACAGGAACCAAAACAAAAAAAAGCAAAAAGGAAATCCAAAAAACTTCTGATCATAGGAGACTCCATGATTCGGGGAATTGATACCGATCTCCAGCCAGGGGTAATGGTCAGATGTCTCCCAGGTACATCAGTGTGGAGAGACACTGACCACATTGCTAAAATTGTTCAGGAAGCAGGAGAAAACATTGACGTCCTGGTACACATAGGGACTAATGATCTCGCCAGCCGGTCAGTTGTGAAGACCAAGGAACACCTGACCAGGCTGGTTGACAAACTATCATCCATTTCATCCGGCATTTCCTTCTCTGAGATCCTGCCAGTCCAGGAGAGGGGGGCAGATGGACAGAAGGTCAGAGAAGGGGAGATAGTGGAGCTAAACATGTGGCTCAAGGGCTGGTGCCAGGAAAAAGGACACAAGTTTGTAAGGAACTGGCAACAGTTTTGGTAGCGAAAGTTCTTTAAATTTGATGGACTGCATCTGACTAAGGAAGGAGTCAGTGCATTGGGGCAGAAGTTTGACGTCTTTGCAGAATATTTAAACTAGCAAATGGGGAGAGGGGTGCAGCACCCCATACATCGAATGGGAAGAACACCCCTTCCTCCTCAGCTAGTGGTCAAACAGGAGTTCAGCATGTTTGCAGTTCATTTGCATCACCAGGTAAGGAAAAAGGTCCAGCTCCCCATACGACGCACAGGGGGAAACCCCAGACCTCGCCCAACAACTAACACACCGAAATCTGGCCAATGGAAAATCATGTACACAAATGCTTGCAGTCTTGGAAACAAGATCCCAGACCTGCAGGCAATAATGACAGAGGCTAAACTGGACATAGTAGCCATTAGTGAGACATGGTTTACCAGTAACCACACTTGGGAGACTTCAGTACCTGGCTATGTACTGTTCAGAAGAGACTGAGGTGCAAAAAAGGGGGTGGAGTGGCCCTGTATGTCAATGAAAATATCAAAGCTACAGAAATTCAGAATACACATAAGGAGCCAGTAGAACTGTGGGTCACCCTGGAAACAGGAAATGGGACAGCCGTATGAACTGGGGTTGTGTATAGGTCTCCAGACCAGGGGGAGGACATAGATACATTACTGTTAGAAGATATACAAAACATGACAGCTATAGGTGAGGTTCTGATAATGGGATACTTCAACATGCCAGATACAGATTGAGCAATACCAGCAGGAACATCTGCCAGAACTAGACACATGGTGGATTCCCTGCAGGGGGAGGGCCTCAAACAACTGGTACAACAACCCACAAGAGACAGGGCTATCCTAGATCCAGTACTGACTAACAGGGAAAGGATCACAGATCTCCTGGTAGAAGGTCACCTGGTGGTCAGTGACCATCACATGGTATGGTTCAATTTGGCCACTAAAACTAAATCATCCCATTCCAAGGCAAAAAATATGGGACTTCAGGGGAGCTGACTTTGATAAGATGGCCAACAGAGTTAAGCTAGCCCTGGCAAAAAGAAATACAGGTGAGGGGGTACAGGCAAAGTGGGCAGGCGTTAAGGATGCAATACTTGAAGCAACATCCCATTGTGTTAGAAAGAAAAGGAAGTGCAAAAGAAGAATGAAACCACTTTGTTCTCAAAAACAGTAGCAGAAAAGGTCAGAGCCAAAAGGCTGGCATTCAGGAAATATAAGGGAACGAGCAGGATGAAGAAAGGGAGGCATACCAAACTTCCCCAAGGAAGCAGGAAGGCAGTAAGTCAGGCAAAGGCCCAAACCGAGGAAACACTAGCACAAATGGTAAAAGAAGGTGACAAGACTTTCTATAGATACATTAGTGAAAGGAGAAAGTCCAGAGGGGGTATTGCTAAGATCAAAGGGGATAAGGAGGCATGTGAGGAGGATGACCATGGAAAAGCATCTATCCTAAATAGATACTTCTGCTCAGTATTTACTGAAGAAGGTAGGGCAGGGCCCACAGCTCAGCACCATGGACAAAGGGGGGAGGGAGGTGTGCACTAGTCCCTTCACAAAAGAAAGGGTCCTACAAGAGCTCGATAAGCTCAGGGTGGACAAGGCAATGGGACCTGATGGCATACATCCCAGGGTACTAAAGGACCTAAGGGTGGAACTAGCAGAGCCATTATCTGAACTGTTTAGTGAGTCTCTGAGCACAGGAGAGGTCCCAGAAGACTGGAGAAGGGCTCATGTGATCCCACTCCACAAAAGTGGTAGCAGGGAGGAGGCAGGGAACTACAGACCAGTCAGTCTTACCTCAGTAGTGGGCAAGATTATGGAGGCACTTAAGGAAAGGATAGTGCAACACCTGGAATCCACAGGAGCACAGGATCCAAGACAGCATGGGTTTACAAAAGGAAGGTCCTGTCAAACTAACCTCATGGATTTCTTTGACTGGGTTACCAGAGTGGTGGACCAAGAGGGAGCAGTTGATGTCGCCTACCTTGACTTCAGGAAAGCTTTCGATACTGTTCCACATAGAAGATTGATTAATAAGCTGGGTAGGCTCAGGGTGGGTCAGAAGCTGGTTAACTGGGTGGCAAACTGGTTGACGGGCAGAAAACAGAGTGGTGGTAAACGGTATAAAATCAGAAGAGATGCAGGTCACAAGTGAGGTACGTCAGGGATCAGTCCTGGGGCCAGTCCTCCTCAGTATCTTCATCAGTGACATTGCAGATGGACTGGAGGGTAAGGTTCGTCTGTTTGCAGATGACACCAAGATCTGCAACAGAGTAGATGATCCAGATGGGGTGGACAGAATGAGAAGAGATCTGGATAAACTAGCAAAATGGTCGGAAGAGTGGCAACTGGGGTTTAATGCAAAGAAGTGCAAGATCATGCACATAGGGAAGAGAAACCCTGAAGCCACCTATAGGCTGGGAGGGGAGTTGCTGGCAGTCACAAGGGAAGAAAGAGATTTGGGCATCATCATCACCGATGGCCTGAAATCATCCAAGCAGACCACTAAAGCAGTAGGTAAGGCTAGGGGAATGTTGAGGTGTATTAGTAGGGGTATCACAAGTCGGAAGAGGGAGGTAATAATCCCTCTTTACAAGACACTGGTTAGGCCCCATCTGGAGTACTGTGTGCAGTACTGGAGGCCACACCTTCACAAGGACATTAACCAAATTGAGGCAGTCCAGAGAAGGGCAACCAAAATGGTGCAGGGACTGCATCAGAAAACATATGAGGACAGATTAACGGAGCTCAATATGTATACCCTAGAGCAAAGGAGGGAGAGAGGTGATATGATCGAAACATTCAAACACCTTAAGGGCATTAACAAGGTGAAAGAGTCTAACTTGTTTCGGTATAAGAAACATAGCAGGACAAGAGGACATAGGATGAGATTAGAGGGAGGCCGATTTAAAGGGTAATGTGAGGAAGTTCTTTTTCACAGAAAGGGTGGTGGATGCATGGAACGGCTTACCTCAGGAAGTGGTGGATATGAATACAGTGCAAGGCTTCAGACAGGCATTGGATAGGCATAATGGAGCAATACAGATGAGTGTGGATAGATAGGCCATTGACAGTGCAAAGGCCGATGGCACATTCATAAGGTAGAAAAAGAAATTGGCAGACTGGATGGGCCTTGTGGTCCTTATCTGCCGTCAACTTCTGTGTTTCAAAAGAACATTTATTTTAAATATAGAACCACACAAAAGGCAAACATTGAGAATAAAAATACATAAATATAATCCTTAAAAATAGATACAAAACTGATAGCTTGAATCAGACAGTTGCAGAATTCTGATGTTAATATATATTCTGAGTCCAGATTTGAAACTAAAAATGCTTGACATCTCCATGGTAATTGTAAATCTTTAAAGATCAAATGCACATGTTCCATAAAAAGCTTGAATCCCCTTGAATACACATCATTGTGTCATATTAGTGTTTCCTGAAAATATACTGCAGTTTGGTTTTGTGGCTTTCTTTAAATCAGCATCTGTTAATGTGCTGTGCAGTAACTGAAAACAGTGAAGAAACAGTAAAGATGTTTCTGTCCCTGTCATTGAGTAATGACATCATACCTGTCCTGCCTGCTGCTTCTGCAGTTAAGTCCCTGATTGACTAAATAAGATGTTGCAGTCGCTAACTACATCAGTCGATACATCTAATTGTTTTCACTCAGTTCATTACTAACCCATCTGGTTTGTGTTTTGAGAGATATGCTTAAAATCTATCTTTCTGTTCTCATAAAAAGATGATTACTTGTGTTTCAGTGCTGAATTGAAGTGGTATGAATGAATCTATGAGACAGGGTTTTAAATAAGCTGCAAAAATTGATTAGCAGTTTTGTGCGTGAAAGTGCTAATCAGTTGTGAAGATGCATAGCACTTGCCTCAATTTGATTAGCAAAATAAAAAATACTAAAATGTATACATACAATAAAAATTCTCATTAAAATTACATAGCTACATAGACAGTGTCGGCAGATAAGGGCCTGTGGCCCACCCAGTCGGCCCATTTGAGCTTGTAAGTTCAGTTTGTTTTCCTAGAAGTCTGTTGCCCCTTACCCCTGACCTCTAGAATTCCTTTATGTCTATCCCATGCATTCTTAAATCCCGTGATTGTTTCAGCCCCCACCACTTCCTCTGGCAGGGTGTTCCACTTGTCCACCACCCGCTCTGTGAAGAAATTCTTCTCATGTTTCCTCTGAATCGCCTCCCTCCAACTTCATCCCATGCCTCTAGTCCTGGAACATCTTTTTCGCTTAAAAATAGTGTTTTCCTGCACCCTGTTCCTCCCTGTAAGATACTTGTATGTCTCTATCTTATCCCCTCTCCCTCCTCTCCTCCAGGGAGTACATGTTCAGTTCCTTCAGTGTCTTCATAGGACTTGTGATACAATCCATGCACCATCTTTGTTGCCCTCCTCTGAACCTTCTCTACCCTGTCTATGTCCTCACGTAGGTATGGTCTCCAGAACTGTACACTGTACTCCAGGTGGGGCCTCACTAGTGTCTTGTATAGCGGAATTATGACCTCCCTTTTCCTGCTGGTGATGCCCCTGCCTATACATCCCAGCATCCTATTTGCTTTACCTGCTGCCTTGTCACACTGTTTCCCACCTTGAGGTCATCAGAGATGACAACCTCAAGATCCCTTTCCTGCTTGGTGCATGCTATATCCTCACCCCCAACTGATATATTGTGCCAGGGTTTTGTGCCCCATATGCATTATCTTGCACTTTTGCATTGAATTTCAACTGCCAAACCCTTTGACCATTCTTCAAGTTTCTGCAGGTCGCTTCTCATTCTGTCTACACCCTCTGGTGTGTCTACTCTGTTACAGAGCTTGTGTCATCAGCTAACAGTGAAATTCTGCCTTCTAGATCCTCGCGAATGTCACTGATGAAAATGTTGAATAGGACCGGTCCCAGCACTGATCCCTGTGGTACCCCACTGGTCACTCTTCCCTCTGTGGAGTGACAGCCATTTACCACCACCCTCTGTGTCCTGCCACCCAGCCAGTTACCTACCCACCACACTACTGTCCTGCCCACACCCATATTCCCAGTTTGTGTAATAGTCTTCTATGTGGCACAGTGTCAAAGGCCTTGCTGAAGTCCAGATAGGCCATGTCCACTGCCCTCCCCTGATCCACCTCCCTAGTCACCCAGTCAAAAAATTCAACGAGGTTGTCTGACATGACCTCCCCCTGGTGAAACCATGCTGCCTTGGGTCCTGTAGTCCATTGACAACCAGATGTTCCACCAATCTCTCCTTCAGTAGTGCTTCCATGATCTTCCCCACTACCGAGGTGAGGCTGACTGGTCTGTAGTTCCCTGCTTCCTCTTTGTTCCCACTTTTGTATAAGGGGACTACATCTGCTGTCCTCCAGTCTTTGGGTGCCCCTGTTTCCAGTGATCGGCAAACAGGATAGCTAGAGGTTCAGCCACCACCTCTTAGTTCTTTAAGGACCCTGGGTGCACCCCTGCCTGGCCCCATTGTTTATCAACTCTTATTACTTCCAGTTCCTTCAGGACCCTTTCTCGTAAAGGGACTTGTGTCCATTTCTGCACCATTCTCACCCCTTGTACTCCCTTCAGACCCATTACCCTCTTCCTCAGTAAAGACTGAGCAGAAATACCTGTTCAGTATGTCAGCTTTACTGTTGTCATCCTCCACGCTCCCATCCTCCCCTTCAGTCTCACTATCCTCCTTTTGTTTTCTTTTTCACTTATGTACCTGTAAAGGTTTTGTCCCTCTGCCCACTGATTTTGCAATGTGTTCTTCTGTCTGAGCTTTGGCTTCCCTTACTGACCTCCTGCCTCCCTTTGCTTCTCCTGGTACTTCTCCCTATCCCCTTCTGCCTGTGTTTTTGTATTGCCTGAATGCAATCTTTTGGCTTTCACGCTCTTTTGCTACCTCTTTGGAAAACCATAATAGTCTCCTTCCTCTTCCTCTTGCTAACCTGCTTAATGCATAATTCTGTTGTTCTTTTTTCCCATTTTAAATACTGCCCACTGTTCCTCAACCCCTGATTCCTGTCCCATTCCCTTAATGCCTCTTTCAGGTATCTCCCCATTTTCCCAAAGTCTGCCCCTAAAATCCAGGATACGTGTTTTTGTGTGGTTTGGTTCTGCTCTTTTCTGTGATTTCAAACCACAATGACTGGTGGTCACTGTTACCCAGGTGCTCCCCACTGTTACTCCCCATCACACTGTCCCTGTTTGTGAGCACAAGGTCCAGTATTGCCTTCTGTCGAGTTGGTTCCATGACCAGTTGCTTGAGGAAGGCACCCTGAAGGAGTCCAGGATAAATCTGCTCCTATATGATGCTGCTGCTGGGATGCTCCAGTCCACGCCTGGAATATTGAAGTCTCCAACCAGTACTACTCACTCTTGTCTGCCATCCTTTGATGGCTAGCATCAGCTCCCTGTCTGTTTCTTCCTTCCTGGGCTGGTGGTCTATAGACCACACCCTGTGCGGATGGCTGTCCCCATTTTCCTTTCCAGCTTAACCCACAGTATCTCTCCCATTTTGTTCCTCCTGATCTCTGTGGCCCTTATGTCATTTTTCACATACAGTGCCACCTCCTCCCTCCCTGCCTGCTCTGTCTCTTCTGAATATGTTGTAGCCAGGTATGGCCATCTTCCAGTCGTGGTTATCATTACACCAGGTTTCAGTGATGGCCACAATGTCCAGGTCTGACTGTACCATGACAGCCTCCAGATCTTCCATCTTGTTGCTAAGGCTCCTGGCATTTGCACACATGGCTTTCCATGATTTGACCTCCCTAGACTGCTTCACTGTTCTACTCCAGCCCCTTCCTTGGTTGTCATTTATCCCTGGTTCTCCTTGCTGTCTGCCCTTCTGCTGAATTTTGCCCCTTTTCTGCTTATCCACCTCTTGGGCACTAATCTCCATCTTTTGCACACTGCTTTGCAGAGATAGCGACCTCTGGTTCACTGGTTCCACTGCTAGCTGTGGGGGGTGAGCAAGAGGTACCCTCCTGCTGGCCTGCCACCCTTTGCAGTTTAAATGCTTGTCAATGTAGCATTTTAAACTTATCATTGAGTGCTTGATTCCTCCAGGATGGATGCAGGCCGCAGGCTTGAACAAACCTCCATCCCTCCAGGTGGGTCCCCAGTCACCAATGAATCCAAACCTTCCTCACCACACCAGTTCTTCAACCATGAGTTAAAGTTCCTGGTGCATGCACTCCTATGTTCTCCCTTGCCTCTCACAGGTAGTACTTGAGAAAGTGACAGAAGTAGCTACTTGCTTGAGACCCTCCCCAGTTTCCTAAACTCTTCCTGAACTTCCTTTGGCTCCCCATTTGCCAGGTCATTAGTACCTAGGTGGATAATGACATCCAGCTCACCCTCCCGCCTTGCCTTCCCAGTGATCCCCAGGATCTTCCTTCCATCCCTCCATGCCGTAGCACCTGGTAGGCACCTCACCTCCCTGTCCTCCCCTCCTATGTTCCTAGCTGGATCCTCTTATGATGGAGTCCCCACCAGGATTCGCTTCCTCCTCCTCCTCTGGGGTCCACTGCTTCCTGCTGAGGTCACCTCCTTGGCTGACCTCCACATCCTTTCCTTCCACTCTCTGGGTACCTCTATTTGGTTGTCCTCGTTTGCCAGTGTGGCATAGAGTTCTTGAGTGAATAGGATCTGGGATGTGCCTCTGCCTGACTGCTCTAACCTCCCTGAGCCCACTGTCATCCAAGTGCCTCGTCTCGGCATCCTTGAGGCAGCTGCATTGGACTGGTGGTCCCTGGATAGGGTGATGGTACTCCTGACCCAGTTTACTTCCGCTCTGAGTCTGGCTACCTCATCCCGCAGTCCAGAGAGATGCATGCAGATAGGGCAGCACCTCAGTGTCCAGAAGGTCTGCCTGAATATGGCTGCCCCACAGCCACTGCATTGCACCACTCCCATTATACTGCAATTCCACTACTTGTCTGCTACTGAAGCTCTCCTAGTTCTCTTTTTATTAATTTACTGTACTAAAAATCCTGTCACTAATCCTCAGATATTTTTTTTTTTTTAAAGGAAAAAGAAACCAATAAATAAATAAATGAGTCAAAACACTTGTGCTGAGGGTGGGCTTCTTCCCCCTTATGCCCCTCCTACTTCACACCCCTTACCATTCCCTGTGTTTAGCTCTGTCTTTGCGTGATCTGTTTCAACACACACACACACACCTTTGCCAGTATAGCCTAGGGTTACAGTAATGAGCTGTGAGTGAGCTTGGTACATCCAGCAGACCTGGGTTTGATTCCCACAACATCCACTTGCATATTGTGTCACTTTGAGCTGAACCTCCCCAGAAAACAGGCACTTGCATCTAGTGGGCCCTACCTGGTTAGCAAAGAATATAAACAATAGTTTCTACTACAAGTCATTTTATTTTGCAGAATATTACTATGCACTCTGCTCCTTTATATTACCTTGTCAGTCAGCCAGGACTACAGCAAGGAATACTTGTTTTAATGAGATTTAATTTCTCAAAGTACTGTAGTTGAGTTTCACAGCCCCTGCACAATTTCAGACAATTTTTGTCTATCTGTAAATCAATATTTTCTTACAACATTTTTCTGTTCATGAAATATGATTTGGTAGATGTCTACAGCAGAATAAAAAGTTCCACCAAAGAAGCTTCAGAGTCATGCAAGAGAGGATGAAGGAACCTGCCAGACTATGTGTTGAAGAGCTAACCGCCTGAACTAGACCCCTCTCACTCCAGCAGACCTTTTCATTTCCACAACCTCCACTAGCATAATATGTGGCTCCAAGCCAGTCACTACTGGCCCTCTGAAAACACTAGACACCGTGACCGGCAACACAACCTGGCTTAATCCTTCCAGTGATGTTAGCTGGCTGTAGTTGTCTGATCAGCTTACCAATAAATTGGCTGGCATTATGGCTGTTACTCGTCTGGCAGTCACAGCACTGTAGGGTACTGTTCAGCCGCAAGCGCACCTCCTCTGGATCGCTCACAACCATAAACTCCACACTGACCGACGCAACTATACACAGTCCTCTGGACAGGTTAAAAGGCTACAGCAATGACTACAGTATAGTCACAGGCGGGGGGGTCTTGGATGATCCAGGAGTCTAAGGATCGGGAGGGAGGGAGAAGCATGACGATGGGCGGGCTGATGGACGTCGGAGAACTGGGCATCGGGACGGTCATGGCATGGGACTGCACCCTCAATCAACTCCCCTTGGGGTCAGGAGTCAACCAGGCCTGCTCTAGATGGAAGTTCCACCAAAGTCTGCCTACAGAATCCCACGAGCAGGTGAAAACAGTCATGCGCAGATTGGCAGAGAGATAGCAAGCTGGACCAACCGCGAATGACATGCTGTGATTATTTTTTTTCCACCGCGCAGCAGCTTTAAGGCTTAGCTGTCTTGGTGAAGTATTTGTTGCTAAGAAACCATCCAGAACTGCAAGTGGTCCCGCTGTGGGAACTGTTGCTTGGCAACAAACAGTAAATTCCCAGTGAATCAGTACTGGAACAGCAAAAACGCACAGAAAAATGGATCGCACTCTTTTGCGATCCATTCCTTGGTTTGACTTGCACGAGCAGCCGGTTTGCATCACAAATTGCGATGTGATACTGGCTATTTAAAACCCTGTGAGAAATAACAGTTTCTGTATCACAGCTCTCAGATCTTATCTGTGTCAGTCTTCATCATTCATCACTGATGGGTATCTGCTGGAGGTCAGGACCCTGCGGGAGCTTTTTTTTTTTTTAAAGGTAGGTGGAACCGACACACCATCGGCGCCGCCCTGGGGCCCAACGCACTATGTGGTGCTTGCAGGTTGGCCGTTAGGCTGTGTCGACTCTGCCTGCCTGCCAGTTCTTCGTCTCCCGCCATAGAGGTCACCTCGTGTGGAAGCTGAAGAATTTTGAGGCCTGTGCAGTTTCTCCCACGCAGTATATTGTTCAAGTCCGGCCGGTTATTCCCTGCCGGTTCTGTGTTGCTTTACTCGACGTCGCCCGGTAAGATCTTTCCATTATTATTCTTTTTTGCGACGTCGAGTCTGTTTTTGGTGTGTTTTTTCCCCCCGTAGGTCATGTCTCGGTCGGAGGGCAAGAAATCTTCTAAGACGGGTCGGCCCCCCATGCGACGGTGCCCATGCGGCTGAAAGTTCTCCGTCACCGACCAGCACGACTGGTGTCTCTCGTGTCTTGGCCCGCTTCACGACATGGATTCGGGCGACGCCTGCTTCTCCATGGACCGCCGGTCTCGAACAACACGCTGGAAAGTGGGCGAGCTCCGCTCTTCGGGGTCAGGGTGCGCACTTGTTAGGCCAAGCCACGCCTTCTCAGCCTTTCCTCCGGGTCCCTCCTCCCGGTTTGTACGACCAAGGAGGAGGAGCCTCAGCTACTTGTAGCCTAGCAGTTGCCAAGGCTTCTTCCACACAGCAGGAGGCCCATCCCGCCTCCTTTCCGGGAGGGGCGGAGGCGCCGCCAGCATAGTCGCCTCTTCAGGTGAAGGTTCCTGTGTCACCTCCCACGGTCAGTAAGGCCGGGTCGGTGCCGTCTCGGCGCCATCGGCCCGGTGCCGTGTCGGGTACCTCGGCGCCATCGCAGCTTTGTAGGCCCTGGCCAGGTGCCGTCGTCAACACCGACTTTCGTGCGGTGCCGGGCTCTGCCGGAGCTGCCTGCGGCGCCTGCATTCGTGAGCGGTGCCGTGAGATCTACTATGGCGCCATCCTTTTCTCATGTCTCCTCGGGCGCCGAGGTTGAGCATGGTGCCCGTATCCCTCGGGGACTCGGCGCCATGGGGCCGCCCGTTTTCCTCAGTTGGCACTGTGTGGCGTTGCCTGCCCTCTGCGCGAGAGGCCAGGCAGCGCGCCTGTCCGCTCGAGTTGCCTCGGTCCGCCTGCCTCGGCCATTTGACACTGGAGTTGGGCGGCGCTGGCGAAAGCACTGGGTTGTCGTCGGGCGATCTCCGCCTCGACGCTGCTTATGCACCTGTGGGATGATGGTGCCGTGACTGGTCCTGCCTGGATCTCTGGCTCAGCCTGGGGCCGCACCTCGGATTCTGCTCGCAGGGCTGCGGGAGGCGCTGGCACCGACTCGGGCACAGCTGTGGTCTCTGGGTCTGTTGGTAAGGATGGCACTGCCCGCCCTCCCACGGTTTGGCACAGGGCCTCGGACTCTACCTCCTCGGAGATGGAGTCGAGCTCTGAGTCGGACGTGCAGTCTGACCCCTCGGGGTTGGCTGTTGAGGTGGGCAGCACGATAGTCTCTTCGACGAGTCAGAGTCAGCCCCCTTCTGAGGTGAGGTCGGTGGCTACCGAGACTAGGGTCAGGGGTGCTGACCAGCAGGCAGTGGTGCGGGCCACCATAGCTCTGCAGCCTGGTCTTGGCGGTTTCACTGATCCTCAGTTGTGGTACCCCTCCAGTGGTGTGCCTTGATCACCCAACTTTGGGGCCGATCTGAGCACCTGCAGGGGGAGGGTCGCACTCTGGATAACCCCTTCGTGGGCTACCCAGATGTCAGCTACTCTAGGCTGGCCCTCTCGAGGAGGAGGGCTCTTTCAGACTCGGGAGGTGGGGTCGGCGCGTCTGCCTTTTCTGGGGTCCACCTGGCCCTGGGAGGAAGCCGAGTGCGGATCTCTGCTCTTCCTCCTGGTCTCTTTGAGAGAGTCCTTGCTCTTTTTGAGGTGGGGACCGTCCTTCTTGACCTATACTGCCCCGGTCGCCCTTACTGGGATTCTTCTGGTGCAGCCAAGGTGCACCGAGGTGGTTGTTCAGTTGTCGGCCAGGGGGTCTTCTGGGGCACCTTCTCCGTGAGCTCCACAGTCTGCCTCCTTAGCCTCAGGCAGAGAGGTCAGCCGACATCTCTTCTCGGCTCTGTCCCCATCCTCTGCCACATTCTCCTGCGCCCCAGGCATCCTTGGTCCTAGCGGGCCTCTCACCTGGGAGCAGTTCAGAGCGGTGGCTGCTCGGTTCCCTGATTACGTTAGGGCAATGGACAGCCAGGTTTTTCAACCTCCCCCCGGGCAGCCACCCACTGAACAGACGGTGACCTCCAGCTCCTCATCCCCCTCTTCAGAGGGAGAGGAACCCTCTGTCCACATCTCTCTGGCTGCTGATCTCTCTGAGAATCAGCGATTCCTCGTGAGGATGTTGGAGGATTTGCACCTTACTCCTTCCACTATTAGCAATCCTGAACACTTGGCACACACCTTTCTAGGCGATTTTGGCGAGGCCACCCTTGTGGTGCCACCCTGGCTTCCATTCTTCAGGAGGATGTCATCAGTGCTCCTGGCAGAGGCCCTCTTCTCCGGGTTCCTGCCCAAGGATCTCAGCCAGAGGTATTATGCACCCCGAGTCTCCAGGTTCCATGCCTCATCCACAGTCTGATTGACGAGTTGGATACTCCTGATGAGCTCTCGCGCCTCACTGTGACCGCCCCCAGATCAAGACTCCTTGAATTTTGATTCTGGGTAGGAGGACTTTACTTGGCACGTTACTTCTTCTCTATCTCTGCACATCAGGCCCATTATGCAGCCTATGACAGGTTTTTGTGGTCCAGGCTAGGTCAGCTCCTAGCCTCATTGCCTGACACGGAGTAAACCAGACAAGCCATTGCACTCTCTGCGCGTGGCCTGGAGCTAGCAAGGCACCAAGCGAGAGCATTCTATGATGCCAACGAGGTAGCTACCAGGGTCGTAGGGACAGCGATCTGCACTAGGCGGATGGCATGGCTGCGTCTTTCCCGGTTGTCACCCCTTGGCCGGCGTGGGGTGATTAACTCCACCCACCAGGGAACCTACTCCTCTTCCTGCAGAGTGAGACAGCTGTCAGGGCAATTCCTCTCTCCGGGGACCCGCCTCTCTCTCTATCTCCCCACTCCGGCCTCTCAGGCCCTGAAGGTTCCCCCCTTAGTGTGTCACCCACTGAGGGCTAAGGGACTTTGTCCTTAGGTGTAAAAAAGAACCCTCTTGGGGGCTCGGTATCACCTATCTGTGATGAATGGTGAAGATTGACACAGATAAGATATGGTACACGTACCCACCGTAATTATGATCTTTCTGTGTATCTTTACCATTCATCACAACCCCACCCTCCATCCCCTGGGCCTCAGTCTGTGGGTCCCCTCCTCTTGTCTCTCCCTCTCCTCCTTAGGAGGTAAAATAGGACACACAGGGGAGTATTTTCCAGGAAGAGTGGATAGCTCGAGCGGCACTCCTTCTCCAGTACCTTGACTCCACCCCTGTGGGGTGGGAGTTGGTAGTTGCCCTCCTTCTCTCCTCCCTGTTTCCATCCAACCTATTTCTCCAAAAAAAAAACCTTTTTCACCAAAAATTTTTCCTTGACAGGGTGCTGAATCCCTGTATCCTGTCCTTCTTCCAGAATAGCTGACTCTGCTGTTCTGGAGTGTTTGCCAGCTATTCCGTGCCTTGAATTCTGGCAAAAAGCTTTGATACTCCTTGCAGTTCCTATACAATATGGAGACAGACCAGGGTCCGGGATGTCTTATCCTTCTCCCCTCTCTCCTAAATTCTTTACCCACCTTACCCCCTTCCTCTTCCAAAAATTTGGGCCCCTCCCAATCCCCTTTAGTTTCTAACCTCTTTCTTTTCTGTCCTCTCAGTCATTATTTCTCCTTTTAGTTCATACATCTTTTCCTTTTTCTGTCCCTTGGACTCCCTTGTCCCACCCTCCACTCCCTTCCTCTTACCTCTCTGGCGACTCAGAACTGGCAGGCAGGCGGAGTCGACACAGCCTAATGGCCAACCCGCGAGCTCCATGCAGTGCGTCGGCCCCGAGGGCAGCGCCGATGGTGTGTCGGCTCCGCCTACCTAAAAAAAAAAAAGCTCCTGCTGGGTCCTGACCTCCGTCAGATACCCATCTGTGACGAATGGTGAAGATACACAGAAAGATCATAATTACAGTAGGTACGTAATTTTCATTTCTCTGTCATCAAAACTCTTCATTCTATGCTGGCTATATAATGGATATAAAATAAACTACATTCTATTAATTCATAGAAGCAGCGTGTATTTACTGTAGCCTCAATAAATATGTTAATGTGATAATTTTGTTTTAATGTCAGATTGACAAATGTGTATCTGCCACACTCTGCTATTTTAGAAATATGTACAGTATGAACTCATAAAATTCAATTCTTAAAGGGTTTCTGTGTGAAAATACATCATGTATGTGTATAACTAGAAATACTATATGGCATCCTGATGCCCCTCTCTCCTGCCCGACAGTTTAGGCAGCAGCTGTCTTCTTCCTCCTTTACCCGGCCCAAAAAAACCCTGTTTCCTGCCCTCATTTGAGGCTGCTGCAGCTCACTGCCCATTGTCTTCTCCACACAGTCAGGGCTGCTGCGCCCTGCTGCCTCCTGCACAAACAGTTGTGGCTGCTGCACTGCTACCCTCTGTCCCCCACTCTATAACACAAGATGAAAGTATTTTTTGTTTTTTTTTCTTTCGAGTAGTTTCGGCAGTGTACCAAAGGATCTGACTTTAGTGGCAGGGAGCAGCATGGTGCAACAACTCTTAACTGGGGAGGCAAGAGGCTCTGTGGTGCAGCAGGGCACAGTGGTGTCAGGGGACAGAGGACAGCATGATGCAGAAGTCTTGATTGTGGTGCAGGACACATTGGGGCATCAGGGTACAGCAGCCTTGACTGTGTGCCGAGGTGCAGGTGGTGCAGCAGCCCTGCCCATTTGGGGCAATGGAAGTGGGTAGTAGGATGCAGCAAAAGCCCCACCTTTGGTGGCCTGGGGCAGCATGGTGCAACAGCCCAAACTGTGGTGCAGAGGCCCTGGGACTCTAGGGCATAGCAGAGCATATCAGCCCTGTTTGTGGGGGCAGAAAAAGTGGGCAACAGAGTACATTGGCCCCGACTGTTGGGGGGGGGGGCAGAGGGAAGGGTGCAGCAGCCTCAACTGAGAGGCAGAAGATAGGAGCATCAGGATGCTATATAGTATTTATAGTTATACATACACATGATGTATTTCCACATTGAAAACCTCAAAGAAGTGAGTGTTAGGAGTTCATACAGTACATATTCCTGAAATAGCAGTGTGTCAGACACACATTTGTCAATCTGACATAGAAACAAAATTATCACATGAACATATTTATTGAGACTACATTAAATACACGATGCTTCTATGAATTAATGGAATGTAGTTTATCTTATATCCATTAACAACCCTGCGTTGTATGGCCAGAATAGAATACAGAGTTGTGATTACAGAGAACTGAGAGCTGTGGTACAGAAAATGTTAATTCTCACCGATTCATTCATACCACTCCAATTCAGCACTAAACCCCAAATGATCAATTTTTTTATGAGAATAGATAGAGTTTAAGCATATCTACCTAAACACAAACCCGATGTGTTAGTAACAAACTCTGAGTGAAAACAATTAGCTCTACAGACTGCTGTAACTAGAGACTGCAACATCTTATTTTACAATCAGGGACTTAATTGCAGAAGCAGCAGGCAGGACAGGTATGATGTCATTGCTCACTGACAGGGACAGAAACATCTTTATTGTGTCTTCAGTTTTCAGTTACTGCAGAACACAGTAACAGATGCTGATTTAAAGAAAACCACAAAACCAAACAGCATGATATTTTTAGGAAACACTACTCACGACACAGGGATGTGAATTCAAGCTTTTTATTAAATAGGTGTGCATTTGATCTTTAAAGAGAAACTTTCATGATGGTCCAAAAAGTTACAGCTTATAGTCATTATATGCAGTACTAGACCTGAAAAGTTGTGTGCATTTGTTGTTTCTGGCCAAGGTTTACTCTGCCTTCCATAATTTGGATTTATTTTTGAGCCCTGCTGCACTTGCCTTTGCTGTTCAGTTGCTGGGCTGCTAGCTCCTGATGACATAATTGTAGGGGTAGAGGAGTGACTCGCATTGTGGCAGTACCATGCAGTTGCAACAATGTTGCAAGGGAAACCTACCAGTATTCAGTGTACATACTGTGTTTTCTCTTCCCCAAGACACCCTGTTAGCAATGCATTATGCCAAAATTCAAATGCTTTGTCAGTATGTTTTTTTGTTGCTTGTGTGGAATTGACTCTGCCCTATAGTGATGTCAGCAGTACAGCCCTGGGCCCACAGCAACACCCGGCTTGCTGTAGAAGCTCTGGTACACCTTGCAGTTTTTAGCAGCTCAGAATGCAAAAACTAACTGCAGCGGATAGTAATGAAATACAATTCCAGAATCAGTGCAAGAAGGGGTAATTTAAGCATGAAAGTAAAAGGACTGGGGAAGTTCCTCTTTAAATAGTTACACATTTGCTTTCTGCCTAAATTGATTATTTTCTTACTGTACTTTGCCTTCATGAAAAAAGGGGATCTCTTGCTTTTCATATCAGAGCACTAATGTGAATAAAGTTAGAATTTGATTTATTGGTCAGCAACAAATGCCGTTGCACAAAAAAAAAAAAAAAAAAAAATCAGTTAATGCATGCACCTCTGTCATGATTAAAATACAATACTTTCCATATAATACATCAGTAAACAGTTTGAGACTGTGCATATCATGTCTAAAATTTAAATAACAAATATGTGATTTCCTATGTAACTTCTTATTTTATTACAGTGGTAAAACAACCAGGAGTGGTCCGGGGGTAGCCCAATATAGCATACCATAACATTTTGCAATCAAGGAGGAGGGTCTCCTTTTAGTATGTTAACTATTTGGATTAATTATTTGTATTTGTTTTTTCCTAATTTTAGTGATCTCCAACAAATAAAGTGCTAGATTATTTTTTTTTTCATTTTCTGAATTGAAAAGCAAATCCAAAATAAATCTAGACAGAAAGTGCATCAATCTAATGTGTTCTCCTAGATATTTGTGCCGTATCTCGGAATACTAAGGCCATTGGAGTACCACATTAAGACCGCCTCTTCTTCTTGCAGATTACAATAACATATTGTCCCATGAAACGTTTCTTTCTTATATCTTTTTTCCAAAACATTACTTGGGAATGCTTCAGATCTGAATCTCATTAGAATGTTTCTACATTCTGGAGATTGGGCTACCTCCAAATAAAATTTAAAGGGTACCTAAACAAGCAGTTTTTTAAAACTGCAAATTCCAAAATCTGGTTTTATAGCGAGGTAAGGTAAAGGCTGCTGTTTACATTTATGCTAATACTGCATTTATGTAAATAACATAAATGCAGTTTCATAGCTTTTGAAAAATGTAAACATCAGCCTTTCACTTTCAAAAAACAGCCTTGGTTTCTCCCTAAGATGTCTGCCAAGTGTGTTAAGTGATGAGTCATGATGACATCATCTGAGACAGAGATCCACACATATTTCTATAGTGCCAACTAGTTCTTCTTTCCCTCTTTATTTTGAATTGTACCAGCATGATTAACACCAATTGTACCAGAATGATTAACACCATGTATTACCTCGTGGATTATATTGATCGGTACACATGTTAGGCTATGATTTTTTTTATTTTGTTCACTTTAACTTGCGGAAAATGTTTTGCAATCCAGCTGACTTTTTCTTTGGCAAACTGCATTATAGTACAACACTTCAAATGCCTGATGATCTAGTGGTTACATGATGCACTGAATTTTGTTTTTTGATAACCAGGAGAGAGACACTAAGCTGAAAGCTTGTTTACAGGTATGGCCTGGGAGCACAAGGAAGTTTAGTGACTTGCTCAGGGTCACACAGCAAAGTACCGGTCTTGTTCATTTCCAAAGCTTATGCTCTCTTGTTAATCCACAAATAAGGCTTTCTTTTTCCATGTGAACCCCCTGCACCTAGCCTTCCTTCTGTTGAACACCCCACCATCCATACTCTGCCCTTAGTACCGCATATGAGCTTGCAGTCTCATTAAGAAAATTATTACACCTCAGATTGTAATCTTGTACCTCAGAGAGTTGTGCACACCTATAGTGATACACGTCATCAGTTGGCACTGTTAAAAAATGCCTCCCAAATCACTCTCCAGTCCACATTCTCAATGTTTGACTTCTGCTCCCAGAGTAAACATTGAGTGGATCACCACCCTTTTGCACAGTGAAGATAGTATGTACAGTTCCCCTGCTGTGTTTTTCCCCACCTCATTAACCAACAACTAGGTCTTCCTGGAGGGCCAAGCAATATGTATCATGCCCCACCAGAAAAACTGCTGTTCATGCCCTCATAAGGGCTGCATTTACAATGAATAACAATATTATTAGCAGGAGAGGCATACTAATACCTTGAGCGAATCCACCTGACTTCCAGTGTCAGTCTACTCCTTTACCTGTGATCTGCAGAACCCCACAGGACAGTTTCCAGCAATTCTTCTCCAGTACTTTTCTGTGCTCTACTCCACAATGAGAGTTGGATGGCTAACACCTTCCAAATCTTGAATGAGCTTGCATAAAACTCCCTCAATACTGTCCTAACAAACGTCAACACCTCCAACCCGAGGGTAATCTCCCACACTGAATTCAAGTAACAGTTTAGGTGCAGCCCTGCCACTCTGAGTATTTGTCATCGCTGGCTACTCTCATCCACAGTCGGGTAGTGATCTGAGCTGGCAGCCCACATTTCAGATCTCACGGTGATCTGCTCAGCGTCCTCCTTCATGTCTTCAACCACAACCTGAATATAGCTGTACCCCTGCTGGAATGGCCTCTTCAGTCCCTCTCTGGCATTCGATGCTTCTCACCAGCTCCCACCAAAACGGTGAGTTCACTACCCTTCCGCATCATGAATGTGGTTAGTACAGTCTCCCGTGTTATATTTACATATTAATAATAAACATGATTATGCAGGCTGATAGCAGCATGGCACACATGGAAAAATAGGTTTTCCTACCCATATAAGATCTAAGCCACCTATGATTAGGCACTATTAAATGACGTGCATAATGATGTGCACACCCATCATTTAATAGTGCCTAATCAAAGGTAGCCTAGATCTTTTAAGGATAGGAAAGCCTATTATTCCCCTTGTTACCTGCTGCTATGAGCCTGACTTACTGGAAAGATATGTTTATATTTGATATGTCAAAATGAAATGGGGACTGTACTACTTGCATTCATGTTGCAGAAGGGCGATGAGCTCACCTGTTTCCGGTGTTAGAAGGAATAGTGATGAATGAATATCCAAGGGGGCCTGAGAAGGCCACTCTTGCAAGGTATTGCTATATTCAGGGAAGGGGGAAGACAGAAGGAAAGAAATATGAGCAGATTACTGTGAGAAATAAGATGTGGGGCTGCCAGCACCTTGATCACTACCTGACCCCGTTGTCCTGGCCAACATTCCCCTTTCCATAAAACAAGTTCATGCAATTGTCCAAGGCTGTGTTTGGATATTAATGCATGAAATGGCTGCAACTACACGTTCAGTCACTTCACTACCAGTCTAGTATTGCTTGTAAAGCGCTTTGGGATACAATGTGTATGCAAACCACTATATAAATGCTGATTCTTCTTATTATTATTTCCCATGGAAAAAGAAGACAAGACAAGCATATAATTGAGTTTCGAGAAAGTATGAACACTAACATTGGACTGCACAAGAACTTTGCTACAAAAAAGTGGTGGCTGTAGGGGGTGGTGAAAGGTGTGGTTGCGACCCCCCCCTTCCCCACATAGTAACGTACTTGCTTGCTGCTGCTGCTGCATTTCACTTTGTTGAAGAAGTCTGATTTATTGATTGTACAAATGTTAACATTCAAACTATGGATTACATTTGTAGGTTCTGTCAAAAACGTACTAGAAAAGAATAATAGCAGAAAATATAAAGGTTCAATAAAAATGTTAAAAAGTGCATATTAAGCATGCACACCACCCCAGCACCCCCATTGTAGCATCATGGACCCACCATAACCACTAGACCACCAGGTTATTCAAGATTTGTACTGCATTGTGGTTTGCCACAGAGAAAGTCGGTTGGATTAAAACACATTTTCAGCACGTTAAAGTAAACAAAATTAATAGAACCATAGCCTAACATGTCCATTATACAAAATAATGAACATGGTTTTGACCATTTGGATGAAAGAATTCTATACAAAGGGAAAAAGGAACTAGTTAGCACTGTAGAAAGCCATATATCTCTCTGACTTTGGCTCCAATGATGTTATCACATAACACATTTGGCGGCCATTTTAGGAAGCAGGTAAGACAGTTTATTTTAAAATTGGAAGGCTGATTTTACAATTTTCAAATGCTCTGGAACCACATTTAGATAAATTATGTAAATGTAGTTTTAGCATTAATGAATGCAGAAGCCATTCCTTTAGTCACCTACGGAGTCAGATTTTTGATTAGTTTGTTGTCAAAATGTTGTTTAGGTATCCTTTAAGGGAATGTGCCTCCATTGTTTGTAAGCCATTTTGAGACTTCCAGAGATTCTGTGTCTTTCCAAGTCTTTTTCTTTAAATTTCATCTGAATACACCTAGTTACAGTTTTCATATAGGTATCATTAAAACAAATATTATTCACAGTGCAGAATTTAAGGTGACCCCAAACTATATTTCCTTAGTATGATATTAACTGTGTCCAGCCAGCCACCCTTCTGATATGTTAGAATTGTTTTTTTTTCTCTAAAAGGCTTTTGCCCGAAAATTAGTTAAACCACCAGACATCAAGGGTGAACCTCTTGGTGGTAGATATTTTTGTGCTGAACAACATTTGTGCTCACAGTACCATGCTGTCATTTTTCATTTTAAAGTTATTCATATTTGAATATAGTTAGGAGACCTAAAATACATTTGCACAGCTGGTATCTCTCACCTCATTGACATCATCAAGGCAGCAATTTTAGGATTCTTAGAGCAGAATTTTTGAATCAGGAGAGGCTGTGCTTACAATTTTCAAATGCCATAAAACTGCATTTATCCTACTTTAATAAATGCAGTTTCAGTATAAATGCAAACTACAGCCTCTCCTTTACAAGCCTCATTTGCACCCGGCTGCAATATTCGAAAACTGGCGCAACATGTTAGTATCAGCACTAAAAAATAATGTATGCGGGGGGGGGGGTGGAGACATGAATACCCACGCACCAGGATATTCAGAAAAATGGCGCCGCACTACAGTCCTTAGCGCAACCTGTAGCACGGAGCTAAATACCACCACCGAAAAGCGTGCGGTAACCCCAGACCACCAGGTATTTGAGAGTTGCAGTATACCGGGGATCAGGGCAGGTGCAGTCCACTGGACCACCAGGGACAATTGAACAATTGGTATGGGAGATCAGGACGGGGGAAGGCACTGGACTATTGAGACATTGGGTGGGAACAGAAGGACATGTGTCGCGGAGCGGGGAGGTCCATTAGACTACCAGGGATATCGGGTGAATTTCATTACATACTGTGAAAGGGATCAGTTATTGAACTGGAGGGGGTCACTAGACTACCAGGGATATAGGGTGAATTTAATTACATATTGTGTCGGAGATCGGTGATCGCGGCTGGGGGGGGCACTGGCATACCTCTCAACCTGCTGCATCATAAATCAGGGACAAGGCTTAAAAAAATCAGTGACAAAGGACCAAAATCAGGGACACATCTTCAAACTTGACAATATCCAATCAGAAAGCTGATAGAATATGGGGCTTAGTGCAAAATGCATTTTCTAAGGATGAACAACTCTAACTTTAATGTTTGACATTATTTTGTGCTTCCAACTCCCACTGTTTGGTCACGGAAACACAATTTTTAGGAGGGACAGAGTAAAATTTTGAGGCAAAATCAGGGACGTTCCTGAAAATCAGGGACAGTTGAGAGGTATGGGCACTGGACCACCAGGAATAGTGTATGCATTAGGGAATACATGTGTTGGGGTTCATAGATGGGGTTGGGGGGATCACTAGACTACCAGTGAATGTGAGCGTTGTACATATTACACAGATCAGGGATCGTGGCTGGGGGGGGGGGCTAAAATACCAGGGATAGTAGTCCTTATGACAATTCCACAGTACTCGGGGAGACTGGACTAAGAGGGACACTGCATATAATCATCGGAAGCAACCTTTGAGCATGCTGCTTTTTTACAAAGGTTCCACGTCATACAAGCAAGACAAGTACCAGTATACAGAGACAAATAAGAGAAGGTTTGTTGCCTTCAGAGAGGACTGGGTTACGATATAGTTACTACCATAGTTTTTAAGGATATATATTTATATTTATTATGTCATTGTATTGCTATATATATGGGATACATGATGGGCAGGAGTGGGATATGGAAAATATCCTTACTCCTGCAAAGCGAGATATCCATGCCTCACGATGCAGGGATGAGAATATTTGCCATATCCTATGATCTGCACATCATGTGTGCGATTTATACAGTAGATGTGGAAGCTTTAATTTGTTTTGTTTTATCTTATGTTGTTCCATTGCTGTGAGTTGCTGCTGTGAGTGAATGGGTATGAATGGGGTTTGTATATGTTGTGCGATTAGTGTGTGTGTGTGTGTGTGTGTGTTAATAGGTAGATGAGTGTGTCAGTGTGATCTGTGGTTGGATGATGTGTTTTGGTAGGCGGGACATGTCCAGAAGGTTTCCTGTAGATACTGTGTGTGATTTTCCTTTTTCCCTATATTTTGTTATGTGTAGTGTTTAATTTTTGTTGTATGCTGCTATGCGTAACTTTTTCATTTGTGTTTGGCTTATATGTTATTTGTTTTGGAATGTCTGTGAGAAGCTCCATGGGAACTACAGGTAAGAGAGCAGTTTCGATTGTGCGAGGTGCTTTAGTTGTCATTGAGACGCTCAGCTTTATTTTTTACTGAGACCGACAGCAACAATTATACAGTTTCAGATTATATATCATGTAAGTAATACTAGTTTAAAGAGATCTTGTTTAGGTTGCTGTAACATGTGAAGAAATGAAATTAAGAACCGAAGGCTTCACTGTGGAAATATGTGTGCTGTGCAGTTCACTGGTATGTTAGTCAGAGTCAGTCTGTAGACAGATTTTCTTTATATTTGTTATCACAGAGATCATAAATGGGACCCGATAGGTTTACAGATTGGATGCAGCGTGAAAGACTGCATGACCATTCAGCAGCTTGTAGTACAGAAATGTGATGTTTTAGGTGTGTGCCATTTGGTGCAGTGAGGACTGTACTGCTGCAGGCTTCTGGCATGTGTGAAACTGCAAGCAATAATGAAGAATGCAGACCAGCTGCTTAATTGGGTACCTCAAACATTTCAGTTTCACATTTAAAAGAAGTTCTAACTTACTTCGGGGACATGCTGCTGGAGTGAGAATATTGGCTGATGACATAGCTACAGTATGTGTAAACGTAAATATTTTTAATGTAGCTATGTTATCAATCATTTATCTCACTGGGGTGAGAATACATGATTTTATTGTCAATGAATACAACACACCCCTATTGTATAAATTTGTGTATCTTTGTATGTGTAAATATATATGAATACGTGCTTACGCGTGTGTGTGTGTGTGTGTGTGTGTGTGTGTATATATATGTAACCCCCCTGCAAATGGGGGTTCCCAAAAGACTTCCAGGAGCTTGCTTGAATGCTCCAAGCCTGAATGGTGTTTGGCATTTAAGCCATTTATCAGTGAGTGTTTTTAGAACCTCTGGTACTGTCTCTTTAAGAGCTGTCTGCTTGCAGACATAATTAGTTTGTATGGGGGACTGTGTGTTTCTTTGATTGAGTACCACTCAAGCTGCTGCCAATTCACTTCATTTTTGCAGTCACTAGGAGTGCAAAGGGAACCTATTTGAAAGATGTAACTGTTTGCCAGAAATTATTTAGAGTAATAATGAAATTACAGTTTATCTAACCTGCTTTCTTTGCAGTCAGAACTGTGTCTGCTAGTTCCCCATTCTAGTTTTGAACTGCTGAACTGGACCAATCAGTGTGGGGTAAGCTAGCTCTAAAATGGTGCCTTGGACGAATCAGAACTTGGACTCATAATCTGAGCCAGCCACAAGTGGATTGTATGGGCAGTGACTCTGGGAGATGTAGTTTAGACTTCAGTGCCTTTTGGACCAACAGCAGCAGTCTATTGTGAGTGACAGCCAATCCAGTCAAGAACTGGGAGGAACTCAAAGGAAGTGCCGGTTTTGTCGGTTGGAGTTTCAGTTGAGCTTTGGCAGTGAGGAAGGAAGGAGCCCTGTGCTTTTCAGTGTGCAGTTTTAGTCAACATAACGTGTAAGGCCCAGAGTTCGGTCTGCAGCTTGTGTAACAGCTTGTTAGGACTGAATCCGTCCTGTGAAAAGAATCAAAGGATCTCTGAAGAGTAGAAACCAGGCTCACCCTGTAGAAGACTGGAGGAATTGCTGAAATTGCACTTTCGGTCTGTCAGGAACTGAATCTGCTGTGTGTTCTCCGGGTATTGTGCAGTAATTGCGATCGGGATACAGATGCAGCCTGCCTGGTATAGTGCTTTCTTTATATGGATGTGTGAATAGGTTTGTGTACCTCAAGTGAGCCCTGCTGACATTGAAGGACCCTATCTTATTTGGAGGTCGTGAGTACTAATTCAGGTCGCTCCTGTTGAATTGCCACATTAAATCCAAATGGAATTACTGTACTGCTGACTGTTTAATTCCTCCTTTTCTCTGTGTGAAAGGCCCCTACCAGCTGCCACGGTTTGGACTAGCCACTAGGGCTTGGGTACCCAGGGACAGTAACTGATAGGGATAGGCCTGTGCACAGAGCCATAAATAGATTATTAGGTGATAAGCTAATTAACCTGATTTCCCCTGTCCTTGTTATATCCCCTAAATAAATCAGAGCTGCTTGTTTCAGCAAAGTTATACTGCCTGAGGTATTTGTCTATGTTAAAGTACTGTACTGTGATTGTTGCACTGTATCTCATTTCACAGGAGGTCCCAGTGCGGAACCAGACCTGGGGTAAGTGTATACTGTGAAGGTAATTCTGATATATTGTGTGGGCCACTAGTGAGAAGAAGGGGGTTGCAGTGTCCCAGAGGGCTGTGACCAAGTTAGTTTAACTATTGCAAACCCTGACCTCTGGGTGGAGGCACCCGCCATTGGATCCAGGCCCCTCAACCTGTTAGTGGCAAATCAGGCAGGGGTAGTAGCCCCTGGGATAGCGCCATCTAGGGTTACATCCTGGAGGCTCACCGCTGGGATTGTGTGTCCTCTAGTGGCCATATTCTACGAACCACTGTTAAGAAAAAATGGGTACCCGACAGAAGTGGCTGTGCACCGGCTGGTGGAGTGGTGTACTGGGAGGAGATCGGCCCCTAAATGCTATGCTTATCCTGGACATCCCCTGGGTATCAATACGGACACTGTGCAGGGAGTACTTTCCAAGGTGGAAGGTTTACAAAACCCTGTGGTGGTGGGTCGGCATGCTAATCTGCTCACCCACACTTTCCTGGCCCTAGTAGAGTTTAAGGATCCCATAGATAGCTCCAAAGTGCCACAGACCATTACCCCAGAGGGAGCCCTCACTGCTTGAGTGATAACTAAGGACAGTAAAGACCGGGGGAATCAGCCCCACCACTATCTGAAACTTTTAAGGAGAAATTTGCTGAATGGTTGCTGGGGAGGAAAACTGTGGAGGACTTGAAGAAACTATTCTTGCCACCTGGGGTGTTCCTCCCCAACACCTCTCCTGCTCCAGTGCCCGTAATGGTGGCTGAACCAATGCAGATTCCTATTTCTGCACCTGCCATTAGTCACGACTCTTACGAAGGTTGAGGATCTTCTCTGGCACCCTCCCACCCCCAAGGGAGAATGACTGGGAGACCTGGATAGACTATGTTTCACACAGAGAAAAGGAGAATTAAACAGTCAGCAGTACAGTAATTCCATTGGATTTAATGGCAATTCAACAGGAGCAACCCTGAATTAGTACTCACGACCTCCAAATAAGATAGGGTCCTTCAATGTCAGTAGGGCTCACTTGAGGCCACAAACCCTTCACACATCCATATAAAAGAAAGCATTTATACCAGCAGGCTGCATCTGTCGATCGCCAATTGCTACTGTGTTACCGGGAGAACACACAGCAGATTCCAGTTCCTGACAGACCCGAGTGCAATTTTCAGCAATTCTTCCAGTCTTCACCACAGGGTGAGCCCTGGTTTCTACTCTTCAGAGATCCTTTGATTCTTTCTAGAATGGATTCAGTCCTAACAAGCTGTTACACAAGCTGCGGGCGGAACTCTGGGCCTTACACCGTTTTGACTAAAACTGCACTGTAAAGCTAGGGCTCTTCCTTCTTCACTGCCAAAGCTCAACTGAACTCCAACCGACAAAAACCGGCACTTCCTTTGAGTTCCTCCCAGTTCTTGATGGATTGGCTGTCTCACAACAGACTGCTGCTGTTGGTCCAAAAGGCACTGAAGTCTAAACTACATCTCCCAGAGTCACTGCCCTTACAATCCTCTTGTGGCTGGCTCAGATTATGAGTCCAAGTTCTGATTCGTCCAAGGCACCATTTCTAGAGCTAGCTTACCCACACTGATTGGTCCAGTTCAGCAGTTCAAAACTAGAATGGGGAACTAGCAGACACAGTTCTGACTGCAAAGAAAGCAGGTTAGACAAACTGTAATTTCATTATTACTCTAAATAATTTCTGCAAACAAGTATACATCTTTCAGATAGGTTCCCTTTGCACTCCTAGTGACTGCAAAATGAAGTGAATTAGGCAGCAGCTCAGAGTGGTACTCAGAGAAGCACACAGTCCCCATACAAACTAATTATGTCTGCAAGCAGACAGCTCTAAAGAGACAGTACCAGAGGCTCTAAAACACTCACTGATAAATGGCTTAAATGCAAACACCATTCAGGCTTGGAGCATTCCAAGCAAGAGCTCCTGGAAGTCTTTTGGGAACCCCCATTTGCAGGGGGTATAGCCTTCCTGGTTTGGGAAAGCTTGACGTCCGCTGGGTCAAGCAAGTAATTCCCTATAAGTTCTTAACTGCAACCATATACATTTGCATTAGGCTCGTGACATGTATCATCAGTCAATATATCATTTTACCAAGAACACATTTCTGAAACATTGCAATCGTCCTCTTTACACAGTATTACATACACATTGTACCATAACTCAAGTTATTACCTCTTGTACATGAAACCTGAAGGAGGCCCTTCCTATCAGTTACCTTGGGCTGGACGGGGCAAGGCACCCATACTTAGAGGGCAACACAGTAACTTGAGTTAGCACTGACGCCAGTTTGGGCAATGACTTGGGATCATTACTTGTCCTTTTTTATGGACAACATTGAGAGGCAAATCCACAGGCCTCCCAGGGAATCATAACTGAGGTGCACCACAGGTTTTACAGCTCGACCAGTCTTTCTGGGGGAACTGTTGCAGTCTCTGCACCTGAGCCTCATTTTCAGCATTGTCCACACTTGTCAGAGTTCCATGGGGTAGAGAGGAAATAAATTGGGGCACTTTCAGCTCCAGGAGTTACAGTTTCTGGAGTCCACAACACCTCTGGCTCGCATGGAGCGTTTTCGGACACTGGCAGTGGACTGTCAGGCACTCAAAATACTCTTCTTGTTGGTGTATCACCAGTCTGCCCCAATCTATCATTTTCCTCCTGAAAGCTCAAACAGTTCAACCATGCACAATATTCCATTTCATCTGATCTGATGCTTTGCACTTCACTTTCTGGGAGCATTGGCTCAGGGATGAAGCTGAGGCTTAAACAGTCAGAAGGCCCAGCTTTGTCTCCAGTATTGACTAGGGATTGCCCAGAACAATTGACTCAGTTCAGTAGAAGGATAGTATTCAAAGTCTCTCTCACTTTCTTCCGATATGGACTGACAGTCATGCTCAACTGGGACTTGTGGAGGGGAACACTTTAACTTTGCTTCTGTAGGTGCAGACTCTTGATCTTTTCTTTAGCAGCTCTAGTCACTGGTCCAGAGGGGCATCTTCTAGGGGCTCAGACTCAATTAAGATTTGTCCAATGGGCAGTAAATGATTTCTATGCATTGTTTTTACATCTTTGAATTATTCTCAGGCCTTACTTTGTACACTGGCAGATCATCTAGTTTGCCCACTACAATGTGAGGGAGATGGTGCCATCTGTCAGCAATCTTGTGCTTGCCATGCAATCCCAGATTTCTTAGCAATACCCGATCTCCTCCTGGAGTTCCTGTATGCTTTCACCTTTTATCATACCTTTCTTTGTTGGCCAGATTTCTTTTGGCAGCCATGGTTTGAGCCAGTTGAGTCGCATGAGTTAGCTGGGCCTTTAACTTTGCACATACTGTAAATAGTTGTCAGCCTGAACCCCATCAGGAGAGACCAAAACACACATCTACTGGTAGTCGAGCTTCTTCCAAACATCAGGCGGTGGGGAGAATCCAGTGGCATCACTTTTAGGTGCAGTTATAAGCATGTACCAGGGTGCTAATTTGTTGGCTCCATCTAGGCTTGTCCTTTGGGTGCAGGGTGCCTAGCATATCTAGCAAAGTGCGGTTGAAACGTTCAGGCTGTGGGTCCCCCTGGGGTGGTAAGGAGTGTTCTGGACTTTCGCACTCCCCACAGAGAAAGCATCTCTTTGATCAGGCGACTCAAAGTCTCTCCCTTGATCAGAATGGATTCTTTGTGGAGCCCATAGTGAACAAAAAGTTTTCTACAGTACTTTGTCCACAGTGGATGCTTTCTGGTCTTTGGTGGGGAAAGCTTGGGCATATCTCGTGAAATGGTCAGTGACCACCAGCACATTACTGATATTTCTTTGATCTGACTCCAAACTTAGAAAATCAATACAGACCAGCTCCATGGGTGCACTGGTGGTGATAGTATCAAGGGGAGCAGCCCTCTGGGGCAAAGCTTTCCTCTGTAAGCAGCGACTACAAGTTCAATGTGTTGCTCCACATCAGCCCCCATCTTAGGCCAATAGAATCTGGATCTCACCAAGTCAAGTGTTCTGTCTATACCAGGTGCCCCATGTGGTTGTGCAAGGACCTCAGTACTGAGTCTCGAAGGCAGTGGGCAGCACTAGTTGTTGTTTGTCTACTTGTCCCCTCTGTCTACTGTTTCTCTGTATAACAGTTTATTGATCAGTTTCAACTTAGGACCTTCTTTGTATAACAGTGCAGTTCTCAAATCAGGTGGGCGTAATTTGGACACATCTTTTCCCGCATGAGGGCTTCTAAAGCTGCTTTGATCATGGGATCGCGGGATTGAGCCCGCCTGCTGTCATTGTCCAGCTGAGGCAGTGCACCAATGTCTATTGCAGAAAAGTGGCAATAAGCAGCAGGTATGCAATTCTCAGAGGCTCCCAAGCAATCCACCATGCAGTCCACTGCGTCCGTGGACATTTGTTCCTCCCTGTCAAACTTCTCGGCAGAGTGCCCGAATGTCAGGTTCTGCTAATCGGACCCAATCATTCTGGGAACAGGCCTCCCGAGAGAGCATCAGCATCTATGTGGTTCAGACCTGCTCGGTATTCGAGAGCATAGTCATATGTAGATAATGCAGAAAGCCACCTATGGCCAGTGGCATCCAACTTAGCTGAGGTCTGCACATGGGTCAAAGGATTATTGTCAGTTTTACTAGTATTTTAGCCCCATACAAGTACTCATGGAATTGGTCAACAATAGCCCACTTCAAAGCTAGGAACTCTAACTTATGTACAGGATAGTTCTTTTCGGATGGGGTCAGGCTTCTACTGGCAAAGGCCACTGGTCTCAGGCCATTCTCGTGCTCTTGGTACAACACAGCCCCCAACCCTTGCAAGCTAGCATCAGTGTGCAGGACATAAGGTTTTCTTGGATCGGCATAGGCCAGCACTGGAGCATGGGTAAGTTGATATATGATCTCATGAAAAGCAGTCTCACAATCAGGAGTCCAGCGGGCCCCAAATACTTCACTCGGATGAAAATACACTCTTTCAGTCTTGAGGGATGCTGACTTTTTGTATTTTTTGTGGGTTGGGGGATACCCTTGAGTAAGGTTAAGTAAAGGGCGGATCACTCTTGAATAGTCCTTGATGAAACGCCGATAATAACCACAGAATCCCAGGAATCTTTGCAGTTCTTTTAGATTTTTGGGCTGTGGCCAGGTGGTCAAGGCCTCAACTTTACTTGGGTCGGTCTCTATTCCCTCGGTGGATACTATGTGTCCCACATACTTTACTGATGTTTGAAAGAATTGACACTTATCAATGGACAGTTTAAGGCCAAAGTCCTCCAGTCGGTCCAATACCTTAAATAATCTGCTCTCATGTTCCTCCAGTGAGCTGCCAAACACAATAACATCATCTAGGTATACCAGGCACTCTAGTAAGTTCATGTCCCCACTGCACGCTCCATCAATCGTTGCGAAAGTGGCTGGGGCACCTGAAATCCTTGAGGCATCCTCATGAATTCATAGAGCCAAGCGGACAGATAAAGGCTGTCTTTTCCACGGTCCTCTGGGGCCATCGGGATCTGATAGTACCCACTGCGGAGATCCAGCACAGAGAACCACTTGCTCCGTTTGGCAGTCCAAAGCATCCTGAATGCGGGCATTGTGTACTGATCAGGGATAGTCCGCGGTTTAAAGGTGCGATAATCCACACACATCCTTACTGTTCCATTCTTTTCCTCACTACCACAATGGGGAAGCATAAGGGCTTCTGGTTCTTGTATTACACCAGCAGCTAACATCTCTTGCAGATGCCGTCTCACATCATCTATGTCAGCAGGTGCCAGGCGTCGAGACCTCTCACGAAATGGTCTTTAGTCATGCAGCCGGATATTGTGCTCAGCTCCTTGCACGCATCCTACATCCCATTCCTTTAAAGAAAACACCTGGTCTCTCTGGGCAAGCTTCTCACTGATCTTCACTTTCCATTCAGCTGGCAGCGGGGAGTGGCAAATCAAACAAGTCAGGCGTTACTCTGTCATTCTTCCTTGAACTCTTGCTGCTGGGTAGCACTGCAGTGTCTGCACAATGCACATTAGCCAGGATGCAACCTCTGTTTACTCGAATGTCTCTTTCAGACACATTATGAACTTGGACCATTACCCTTCTGGCATAAGCATGGGCTCTAGCGGGCAAAATACTAGGCTTGACCAGCAGTCCCTCTGGCAATTTTCCATCGCCTGGTGCATCCAACATTAATATTTTATTCTTAACATCCTTTCTGATACGGACCTCTCCTGTAAGGTACACTGGGCATTTGGCGCCAGGATCAGAGACTCAGGATCCTTCTTCCATACAATTCCGACCGGTTCCTCTGGTTCTGTTTTTCAGCATCTCTCTGTGCCTCATAGGCCTTCTTAATTAAAGCGGAACTCTTTAAAGCTCTACTAGTCTTTGACCCTGTTTTTCATAACACAACTGTGCCAGCCTTCCGAACATATGAGCATTTGTTCCAATCAACAAAGGGACACCATCATTACAGTCCAGTGGGGGACACACTAAGGCTAGGGTCTCTACTTGTTCGGCCACTCCAGCCACGGAGGTGGGGAAAGACAGCCAAATTGGATATACCGGAATAGGGTAGGCTTCTCACTTAACCCCCATACATGCAGTCCTTCTAATGGTTGTAAGGGTACGTCTGACAAATGCTTCTGATACCAATCTTGGAACATAATTGTCACTTGGGAGCCACTGTCTAATATAGCTCTTGTAGACACTCGTTCACCTTTACAGTGGTCTCCATGGAGGACCACTATTCTGGACCAGTCTGGAGGCGGTAGTGGGGGCCTGGAGCAACTGACCTTGCCACAAAAGGACGTGAATTAGCATTTTTGGTGCCCTCACTGGGATCATGTGTGCACCTCTTAACCACTGATTTCTTCTCCAGCTCTCCTTGTAGCCTATATGCAACTTTGTCAGTGTCTTTTGGGACTGGCATTCCCTTTCATGTGCCCATCTTTCCCACAATTATAGCAAAACATACTTTCTGGAGTTTGAGCTGGCCGAGCGCCACACTGGGAGCCAGGGCGGGTATTACTAACTGGAAACCTTGGTGCCATCTCTGTCTGCGCGTGATAAGCATTTGGAGACATCTCATCAATTCTCCACTTCCATGGTCAAGGAATCGAGTTCGGGCTGTTATCAGCAGGAGATACATGGGTGGTTCCCCCCACCCCATAGCTAGTGCAGTCGGATATAGGTCAGGGCCCGTACTTGCAGGCGTGGCCTTCATAAAGGGACTGTTTTTGAATTCCCGGATCTCTCTCAACAGTTCGCCCCATTGTGACATATCTTTTTCCTTGTCAGAGCACTCATTGACTGCCAACCTCTGCCCCTGAACTTCACTTGATGGGTCACCCTCAGTCACTCGGGTCGTAGCCGCAGCTATTGGTGCAGGTCCCTCCCGAGGTCGTCTTTTCTCAACTCCTCGAATTTCTCTCATTAACTCATCATAGGAGGGTGGGGATTCCAGTCGATCTGCCAGGTGTAACTGAAGCAACAGCAGTTCTGAGAAGGGGGCAGACTTAAGGATCCTGTCCAGCCTGGTTCGGTCCAGTTCAATCGCTGGCAAACTACCTTTTCTGAGGCATTCTTGCAACAATTTTTCCAGCCGAGATACATACACAGACAACAACTCCCCTTGGTACTGTTGTGCATCTCTTACTCTCCACCATAGGTCCTCATCAGAATCTGGGCTCCCATACACATTCTCCAAGGCCTCAAGATAGGCCTGTGCAGTCGCTTCAGGGTTACTGGCCCGTTTAGCCTGGGATGGTAGCCAGGGCAGGACCTCGGGCTCTCACTAACCCTCTTTCGCATTTCACCTTCCGAGCATTGCCATTCTAGCACTTGGGGGGCAACATAGTCTATCCAGGTCTCCCAGTCATCCTCCCTTGGGGGGTGGGAGGTGCCAGAGAAGATCTTCAACCTTGTGAGAGTCGTGACTAATGGCAGGTGCAAGAAATAGGAGTCTGCATTGGTTCAGACACCATTACGGGCACTGGAGCAGGAGAGGGTGTTGGGGAGAACACTCCAGGTGGCAAGAATAGTTTCTTCAAGTCCTCCACAGTTTTCCCCTCTCCCAGCAACCATTCAGCAAATTTCTCTCAAAAGTTTCAGATAGTGGTGGGGCTGATTCCCCCGGTCTTACTGTCCTTAGTTATCACTCTCCAAGCAGTGAGGGCTCCCTCTGGGGTAATGGTCTGTGGCACTTTGGAGCTATCTATGGGATCCTTAAACTCTACTAGGGCCAGGAAAGTGTGGGTGAGCAGATTAGCATGCCGACCCACCACCACAGGGTTTTGTAAACCTTCCACCTTGGAAAGTACTCCCTGCACAGTGTCCGTATTGATACCAGGGGATGTCCAGGATAAGCATAGCATTTTGGGGGTCGATCTCCTCCCAGTACACCACTCCACCAGCGGTGCACAGCCACTTCTGTCGGGGTACCCATTTTTTCTTAACAGTGGTCTGAATATGGCCACTAGAGGACACACAATCCCAGCGGTGCCTCCAAGATGTAACCCCTAGATGGCGCTATCCCAGGGCTACTACCCCTGCCTGATTTGCCACTAACAGGTTGAGGGGCCTGGATCCAATGGCGGTGCCTCCACCCAGAGGTCAGGGTTTGCAATAGTTAAACTAACTTGGTCACAGCCCTCTGGGACACTGCAACCCCCCTTTCTTCCCACTAGTGGCCCACACAATATATCAGAATTACCTTCACAGTATACACTTACCCCCAGGTCTGGTTCCGGCACTGGGACCTCCTGTGAAATGAGATACAGTGCAACAATCACAGTACAGTACTTTAACATAGACAAATACCTCAGGCAGTATAACTTTGCTGAAACAAGCAGCTCTGATTTATTTAGGGGGATATAACAAGGACAGGGGGAAATCAGGTTAATTAGCTTATCACTCTAATAATCTACCTATGGCTCTGTGCACAGGCCTATCCCTATCAGTTACTGTCCCTGGGTACCCAAGCCCTAGTGGCTAGTCCAAACCGTGGCAGCTGGTAGGGGCCCTTTCACACATAGAAAAGGAGAATTAAACAGTCAGCAGTACAGTAATTCCATTTGGATTTAATGTGGCAATTCAACAGGGAGCAACCCTGAATTAGTACTCACGACCTCCAAATAAGATAGGGTCCTTCAATGTCAGCAGGGCTCACTTGAGGTACACAAACCTCTTCACACATCCATATAAAAGAAAGTACTATACCAGGCAGGCTGCATCTGTATCCCGATCGCAATTACTGCACAATACCCGGGAGAACACACAGCAGATTCAGTTCCTGACAGACCGAGTGCAATTTTCAGCAATTCTTCCAGTCTTCTACAGGGTGAGCCTGGTTTCTACTCTTCAGAGATCCTTTGATTCTTTTCACAGGACGGATTCAGTCCTAACAAGCTGTTACACAAGCTGCAGACCGGAACTCTGGGCCTTACACCTTTTTGACTAAAACTGCACACTGAAAAGCACAGGGCTCCTTCCTTCTTCACTGCCAAAGCTCAACTGAACTCCAACCGACAAAAACGGGCACTTCCTTTGAGTTCCTCCCAGTTCTTGACTGGATTGGCTGTCACTCACAATAGACTGCTGCTGTTGGTCCAAAAGGCACTGAAGTCTAAACTACATCTCCCAGAGTCACTGCCCATACAATCCTCTTGTGGCTGGCTCAGATTATGAGTCCAAGTTCTGATTCGTCAGGCACCATTTTAGAGCTAGCTTACCCCACACTGATTGGTCCAGTTCAGCAGTTCAAAACTAGAATGGGAACTAGCAGACACAGTTCTGACTGCAAAGAAAGCAGGTTAGACAAACTGTAATTTCATTATTACTCTAAATAATTTCTGGCAAACAGTTACATCTTTCAGATGGGTTCCTTTGCACTCTAGTGACTGCAAAATGAAGTGAATTGGCAGCAGCTCAGTGGTACTCAGAGAAGCACACAGTCCCCCATACAAACTAATTATGTCTGCAAGCAGACAGCTCTTAAAGACAGTACCAGAGGCTCTAAAACACTCACTGATAAATGGCTTAAATGCCAAACACCATTCAGGCTTGGAGCATTCAAGCAAGCTCCTGGAAGTCTTTTGGGAACCCCATTTGCAGGGTTACATATATATATATATATATATATATATATATATATATATATATATATGTATATATATATATTTGCATCATAACATATATGTAGGATCGGGTTGGGGGACCGCCTTACAGACATCCATGCACATTAATGTTTTTCTCCTGTGATGACTCGAATACATTGGCTTGGCTCTAAGACAGTTAAAAATTAAATACTAATAAGTCAGCATTTAACAAATAGTTTTGTTTTACAAGACAGTATGTAGCCAGCCAGCATTTGTTTTCTCAATTTTTCTTTTTTTATAAATGCAATATGTTTTCATTTGTTGATATTATATGTTTGGTGTTTAGATACAAACAAATGTCGAATGAATTAATTAATGAATAACATTTGAGAAATCATGTATAAAAAAGCACATGACTTTTTCACTGCCACGCCCCCTGATGAAGGGTTTACACTCAAAGCGCCAGGGCAAGTGGAGTGTAGTGTGTTCCTGCCTCACTCAGCCATTTACTTGCAATAAAGCAGTTACATTAATTTAAAGTACCGAGTGAAGTGAGTTTTTTTTTTTTGTTTCCTCTTTGGAGTGCTTACCTTGGATTCTGTCCGTGCTCACCAGCAGTACTGCATGCAGACTGGATCAGGTCACTCATGTAGTCATGGCCTCTAAGTGTAGCACCCACACATCTTCCAGAGACCATCCACAAACCCACACTATTGCATCCAAGGAGGGGTACCAGTTCTTCAAGTACATTAGGCCCTGTTTCTGTATGTTTCCCTGGCCTGGGTCTCATGTTGCCCCTGGAGTCTCTAGGGTTTACTGTTCTCTCATCTGTCCCTAGTTATGAGGGACCTCCCTCATTGCACCCTTCGCTATTCTCCATCCCTCAAGGACAATGTAATGTTCACACAGTCAATATGATGTACATTCGACCGGTCATGTATAATGTTCTATGATTCTAACTCATACATAAAGTACACCTTCTACAGGTTAACATACTGCTTTCTGCTGTGTTCCGTGCTTGTATCTCCATGTTTGATAATATGTCCCTCATTATGAGGATCAGTGTCTCTCATTGTCCCTCGTTTTGAATATCTGTGTCCCTCAGTTCAGTGTTACAAGGTTGAGAGGTCTGCATTGAGTAAGCCTGCTGACACCCATGACATGCAGATACCAAACTGTTGCTCGGTCTGACATACAGGTGGAGCTGTGTGCACCTTCCAGCTTGCGGCTCCTGACCTGTAGTTCCAGTCAAACCTTCAGGTGGAGCTGTGTGCTCCATGTAGTAGCACCGGGCAAACTACATGGGAGTGCATGCAAAGCAGGCCATAATGAGATGCTAATGTGGCTGTTTGCCCACGGATAGCCTGAGTAGGCTCATTTGTATAGGGTCTTTGAATATAGCATACTTTTGCCCTGGGCTAATGTGTTAGCACCATTCAAACATGTTAGCTCTGGGCAAACCTCTCGCACACATAGCAGAGTTGTGTAGTGTGTGGCCTGCAATGTTGTTTGCAGTTGTTGTGCACCACTTCAGTGCTCACATCCACACTGGCTACCTGCTGCAACACTGCCCTTCTCCATCTCTGTGTGCCATTGGGCTGCTATTGCAGTTTGGCCTTTCACTATATTCAGAGCTGTCTTCCCAGGCTATTTTTGCACTGCACTCCCAGCCCGGTTTGCACTGCTTCCTTTGCATGTTATATTCAGCAGGTTTAGCCCTGGGGCTATTCCTTTGAATATAGCGTGCTAATGGTTCTGGGCTAATTTAGCACACCGTGTAGTGCTAATTTTGCCCTGGGGCTAAGTTTTGTATATCTGGCCCCAAATGTGGAAAAAGGTTGTTTAGTTGTCCTTTAATAAACATGCTGCATGCTTTCTGTGCACTTATATTTCTGTAAGGGATGGGTGCAACAGCCAATAATGAAAAAATCAGTTTTGTGCTTATGGACAAAACAGATATCGTTGACAAAATATGGGGCTACCAGTTTTACAAATAAGTAAACACTCAAATACATATTATTGTGTCGTCTATATAAAACCTAGATATATACTGTATGTCAGTTAAGGTTCTTATAAAGAGCACCAGCTGTGCTCATTTTTAAGACAGTCCCACGTGGTTCTATGTGATAATAGCGACTGCACAAAAGCGATTGCTATTATCGCGACCTGCATTATCGCTGAAATGTTTTTTGGCGATATGCAGAAAAAGGCTACCAGTGAATTGTGCATGTGGGGGGGGAGTTGTGCCCCCCCCCCCGCACCGTGCCCCAGTTCAGAAAAAAATCTAAGTCCCACAGCTGCGGGAAGTGCAAAAGGAACATCCGCCCCCAGTTGCAAACCCAGGACCTGCTCTGTCAGAGCCAACCACCCTACCAACCACACCACACGGTTGGCTCGGTGGAAGCAGGCTCACCATGGGGTCACATCCCTGTTCCCCATCCTAACCTTGCGGTTGCAACGTTCGCCATCCCCCTACAGTTGCCCACAATGATATCACCATCATATGGGTCACCGTTATGACAGTCACCCATATGCGGTCGCTATCATCACGGTATACCATCCCCACATACCCACCAATGGAAGTTTACTTCCACAGGACTTAAATAGTCCATTTTGCAGAATTTTTGTTTTCTTAACTTTTGCAAGAGGAAGGGATTGTAAATTCTGTTCTCCCAATCCCTTCCCCTTCCTGGTTCCTGTTGTTGAATGCTCCTCCCAGTGAAAGCGTTGGGTAAGACCTTGTCCCATTTCTTATGGCGAGAGAGTTAAAAGCAAGGATCTATTTTTGTCCTGTCCTATTCTGCCTCTTGGCTGTCTCTCGCCTGTCTGATTGCACAATCAGATTTTTCTTGTGGCACCTAGAAATTGGCAACTCCGATGGCCCCACAATTTCCCCCAGTTTTCTCTATTCCTTCACTTGCTGTTTTAATTCTTTCTTTCTCCCCTTACTTCTCTGTGGTTAACATATATATGTGAATCTTTATTTGAAACTAGGATCCCTTTGTTTGCAAATGTATATAATTATATTGTTGAAATGACTGCAGAAAGCCATTTGGGTTTATTAGAAAAGATAATACTCTGGAACACAGGGGGTTGACCTTGAGATGCATTTTGACCTCCACAAGGTTGTTTACAGAATTGTCAACAGGGAACCAGCTCTGGGGAAAAAAATGTATTATTTTATTGCACCTGTTCAAACCAGATGTGCTCTTCAGGCTGACCTCAGGAAAGAAAATGACAAAGTTTTGATACATTTTGTGAAAAACAGGAGATGTAACTTACAACAACAGGAGGCACAGTGTGAAATGCCAGACAAAATCATCTGATAGAAACAGAGTAATGTGTTTTGTTTTTTTCATGGGGAGATTCAGATGGAAGACTTTTTAGTTTGTACTGCCTTTATGAAGAGCTATCCTGTACAATTTTATTTTTGCTATTTTATTGTTATTAATACGCTACTTGCAAATGTGATAACTTCTCCTCTACTGCTTATGCCTCCTGACCTATGTCCCTATGACACTCCTTTGTGCTGCCCCCACAATCTGCTGTTTTGTGAGGTATTAGTTTGCAGCGCATAGGGGCATGCACCCTTGATTTCATTAGAAGTCAGTTTTCAGTTATACATTTTTTAGTTTAGAGGGTCACTTGGGTCAGTTCAAAGCCACAACTCGACTAACAAGGCCATTGCAGAACAACAACTTCCTAATTATTTACTGAATATTCCCTCTCTTAGTTCCACCCTGTTTCTATTAGTACCACTCTACCACTCACACCCTTACAAGGCCCTTACATAGCCGACCTTGCCTTGTTCGGTACTAGCATGGGCAGTGCCTCCTGTGGACTATGATATTTCCCTACCACTTTATGCAGTACACATTGCACATATAATAACATTACATGTCATCACAGTACACACTTCACAAGACTGTCACACCTGTGGTGCGGCATCTTCTGCCAATTGCTGCTCCAGGCTTGTGCTCCCAAGTGTGACGTCCTTATTCTCCTGCTCTTACACTGTGGACCTCTGTGTGGATGGCCACTTTGAAGAACTGCTTTTTTAAATGCAATACAATCCTACTCCCTCAATCTTGCCTCCCAGTTGGCTGGAGGCACAAGTGTGAATTTAGGTCAGAAGTTGAATAGACTTCACTATACCCTGATAGTACTATCAGAGCATACAGAACTCATACAGAACTGTGGCAGTGATCTCCACTCTCTCACATTCACTGCCACTCAGGCCTGGATGGCAGAGCACAGACTGGGCTGCTTTCCATCATATGTCCACACTCTGTGGCAATCTCTTCCCTTGAGCAGTTTCAGTGGCACCAATGTTGGGGGGGAATTTTGCATGGTTCAGCAGAATGTAATCACTGATTCTACAGTTAATCCCAAGTCTAGTTCCAAATTGGTTAGTTTACACCACAACCATGGCAAATTTCCATGACTCCCAAATGCTAGACTTTCATTATTTACCCTCTAAACTCGCTGGTGTAGTATTGATTCAGCTGCTCTTGCCGTAGCATTGCACGGGTTGTCTGATTGCTCCTTTATTTATTTTGTCATGTCTCTCACTCGTTAATACAGGTCTGTGTTTCTTCTAATGGCATTCACATAAAGTTGCCTACCAGGAGCCTGAAACATTCTGCAATAGAAATTGGCCTTGCAGCCACTCCAATTAATTAATGCATCGCAGACTATTGGATCTGAGTCTGCTCACAGAAGAAATTGAAAAGAATCCAAGTTAATGCATTTCTGGTCTGTATATGGGGAACAACTGTTTCAAACACCATGAAGTCTTGCTATATTAGGACAATTAGCAGTTAGCCACAGCACTTGAACTGCCCCGCGGAGAGGAAGGAGTTAACTCCAGGCTGACTGGAGTTCCAAGCACGAGCGCTTTGCTGAAAGCTCTATCTGGCTAGTTTCAAACTGAAACTGTCAGATTCTTTACTCCGCTTCACTGAACAGTCGCTCCGGAGATCTGCTCCTTCAGCTCGGTTCATTTCTCGGTTCAAACGAGTGTTTTCGGTTCATTTTAACCGGCAATAAGTATTTATTTTACCGCATTTCGGTTCAAAGCTCTATCTGGTAAACCGTAAGTACAGGATTTTAAAGTCTGTGTGAAATTAATTATCGGTTCGGTTTGAACCGATCGGGTTTGCTAAAAACCAATTTTAAATAATAGCTTGGGCTTTTAGAGTGCGGTTCCGGTTCTTATCGGTTCTAAAAAACTATCTCTTAAATTGGGTTTTTCAAATACCCGTGACACGGTTAGGAACCGATAAGGGTGTCTTACCTAGCACTGCCATAAAAGGGCAAAGTTTTTGGATGAGGCTGGCATTATGTCTGAGAAACCCAAAGAAAACCGGGCCACTGGGTTTCAACACTGTGATGTTTGTGGGGGAAGCCTTTGCCAAGGCTGACCCACACACCATGTTTGTGTCAGGGCTGACCACCTCTGTCAGACTGCCAGGTGTGTAAGAATTTCCTGCAGCCACCCTGGAGAAAAGATTGGGCCGCTCAGGGCGAGAGGCCAAAAGTCCGCTGACCGGATGGCCAGCCCGGTCCAGCACCCACTGGACCAGAGGAGTGCCCTCTGACCAGGGCGAGACTTCCTTGCAAAGGAAGGCTGGTTCTAAGGAACCAGTCCCAGTAAAAATCTAAGAAATCAGCAGGTCTGGAGTGCAAGATTGCCTCTCCAACTGCTGCAGAGATAGCTAAAGCCATACAGATTGTCCAGTCACTGTCTCAGGGACCGCCGAACCACCAACAGCTGGCAAAGGTTGGTTCGCTCGTTCCAGTAGTTCAAGAGTATGATGTTGAGGAATTTTATGAACCACAGGAGGGGAGGAAGATTTTGATCATTATGTATGGGTTGGGAGGGTCTGGACGTGCCCATTGAACGACATTTCTCCAGACAGACCATTAGAATCTCCCCTATGCTGTCTGAGTCCCTTCTCATTTTATGTTTTACAAAAGGTTGCAGAAACCCTCCAGCTTCCCTTGGAAGAGGCTGTGGATGAGCAAGAGGAGCCTGATTATGTTGAGATGATGGATATCCCAGAGTCTAGGAGGTTGTCTATTCCTTTGCATAAGTAATTTAGGAAGCAAACAACAAAATTTAAAAATCCTCATTCTGTCCCTCCTGTAGATAAAAAATGGACAGAAGGTATACTTTATCAGGCCCTGATACAGACTTCCTCACTGAGCAGTGTAGTCATGTAGGTGTGGTACAAGCTGCAGCCTGCAGACATATTATCCCCTGGCCTCACATCCTCCTGATAAGGATTCCAGGAAGATTGATGCCATGGCGAAAACAGTATATGGCAGCTTCTTTGGGACTCAGGCAGGCAAATTATATGGCTTATGTGGCTAGATATCAGAAATCTAGATGGGATACAGTGTTGCAGTTAGCCAAGCAGGCCCATGGCCAGCTGGCTAGTGAATTGGAACAGGTGGCTGCTGATGGCATTGAAGCCTCTAAAGTTCAATTTCATACTGCTGTAGCGTTAATGATGTTTCCTCTAGGGTCATGGCCACTTCTGTAGCTTTCCGTAGGTTGGCATGGCTCGGTGCACTAATCTGTCACAGGATACTCAGTCAAAGGCTATGGATTTTCCTGTGGTGGGAAATTCTCTGTTTGGAGAGCAAACAGAAAATTATATGAAAAGATGGATGAATACAGAACTACCTACAAAAGTGCCAGGCCAAGGGTGGCATGCCACTCCACAGAGGCACACTCCCCAGAGGTAGGGGCAGGCCTTTCCACAGGCCTTTTTATCAATCCCAAGCCTCCTCTGCTTTTGCACAGAGGGGTTTTTTCAGAGGCAGAGGTAGGCGGGGCGCAGGTAAACCGTCCCCCACCCCTCAGCCTAAGGCTACTGCCAGGCAGGCACCCTGATGGGGTGCCCAGGGCCGATTCTCCTGTACCAGTTGGAGGCAGGTTGGCTTATTTCAGCCAGAACTGGGTGTCCCTAACTTCGGACAAATGGGTTCTGGAGGTAGTAAGCCAGGGTGTGGTTCTCAGCTTCAAACAGTTCCCAAAGATGAGAACCAGACATTTTCCACCTGCAAGCCCTTTAGAGGCCCTTGCTTTGAAGCAGAGGTCTCTTCCCTCCTAGACTGCAAAGCAGTGGAAGGGTTCCTCCTTGTCACCAGGGCAAGGGCTGTACTCAGATACTTTCTTACCCCAAAAGACAGGAGAATGGCGCCATTCTAGACTTAAGGTACCTGAACAAGCATCTTTGAAACCAAAGTTCAAAATGTTAACTCTGGCAATGATTTTGCCCTCCCTCAGGCCAGGGACTGGCTAGCCTCCTGGACCTCAAGGATGCCTATTTTCATGTCCTGATCAGGCCTTCTCACCGAAAATACCTCAGGTTCGAACTGCCCTCAGGTCACTACCAGTTCAAAGCAATGCCCTTGGTCTTACCTCTGCTCCAAGGGTATTCACAAAATGTCTAGCTGTGGTAGTGGCTCATTTAAGAAGGCAAGGATTGCTGTGTTTCCTACCTGGACGACTGGCTCATTGTGGGTCAGTCTCCAGATCAGGTAAATCCCACTTGCAAGTCACCCAGCAGCTTCTCACTTCCTGGGATTCCTGCTGATTTACCAAAGTTAGTTCTAGAACCAGTTCAGGTACTAACTTTTGTGAATTGGACACAAAGTTGGCCAGGGCATTTCTCCCCTCGGAAAGGGTAGAGAAGCTGATTGCCCTGGCATCCTCTTTCACCCTGCGGGTCTCTCGACCAGCAAGGCACTTTCTGCAACTTCTAGGGCACATGGCTGCCTCCACAGCTGTAGTGCAAGGAGCAAGATTCCAGATGAGAGACATTCAGTTTCATTTGAGGGCTTATTGGTCCCAAAGGAGGGACCCCCTTACCAAATTGGTCCCAGTGACCCCAACTCTGATTCTAGCTATTCAGTGGTGGCAGGATCAGAGCAATCTAAGACAAGGGGTCCCCTTCATTCCCATTTCTCATTCCCTCACCCTCACCACGGATGCCTCCTTGCTGGGTGGGGCGACTTACGGTACCTTTCCACTCAGGGAGTGTGGTCCCCCAGGAATCTCTGCTCCACATCAACCTATTGGAACTCAGAGCTGTCTTTTTAGCTCTTCAGGTTTTCTCAGCATCTGTCCAGAACAAAGTAGTTCAGGTCAGGACAGACAATACCACAACAATGTGGTACATCAACAAGTAGGGGGGCACTCGGTCATCAGCCTTGTGCACCAAAGCAATGAAGTTGTGGTCTCTGGCTTACTCCCTGAACACCTCCCTGGTAGCAGTTCACCTTCCAGGGAAGGACAATGTCCTAGCGGATGCCCTCAGCAGGATTTCTCAGGGTCATCATGAATGGTCTTTGAATCCCCTAGTGCTGGGGTCAGTCTTTGCCAGATGGGGCACTCCTCAGATAGATCTTTTCCAGCCCCAGACAACCACCAACTTCCTCTGTTCTGTTGCAGGCCTCCAGTAATGGGCTCAGTCCCCCTGGACGCCTTTCTGTTGGATTGGGAAGGGAAGTTCCTGTATGCCTTTCCCCCCTTCCCCCTTCTCTTCAGGGTGTTAGTAAAAATCAGATCCCAGCCCTGCAAAGTGATTCTGATTGCACCAGACTGGGCCAGGCAACCCTGGTACCCACTGCTTCTGTCCCTGATAGTCCACCCTCCCCTGGACCTTCCCAGGGTCCACAACCTGCTGACTTGTGCCCAGGGGAGAGTTTGGTATCCGGACCTCAAATCCCTCCACCTCAAGGCTTGGCTCTTGAGGAGTTAGAATTTGCTGATTTACACCTTTCTCAAGGTGTCCTTGATATTTTAAAGGCCTCTAGGAAGCCTTCCACTAGGGCCACTTATAATTCCAAATGGAAGAGGTTCCCCATCTGGTGTTCTGGGAAGCAAATTGTCCCAGAATCTGCTGATTTGCCCATTTTGCTGGACTACTTGGTCCATCTTAATTCCTTAGGCCAGCTACCTTAAAGGTTCATCTGGCAGCTGTCTCTGCTTTTATATCAGCAGGAAAGCCTGCCTCCCTTTCTTCTCACCCTGTGTTTTCCAAGTTTTTTAAGGGATTACTTCACACTAACCCTCCTTTTCGGGACCCAGCCCCTGCCTGGGACCTTAATGTTTGCATTGCTCAGTTAATGCAACCCCGCTTTGAACCTCTGTCTTCAGCAGACCTTAAGTTCCTAACTTGGAAAACTGTTTTCGTAGTGGCCATCACTTCTGCCAGACGCATAAGTGAGTTACAAGCCCTGTCAGTGGAAAAGGATTTTATTTCTTTTCACAGAGATAAGGTAGTCCTCAGGACTAACAGAAAGTTTTTATCTAAAGTGGTTTCAGATTTCCATCTTAACCAATCCATCTCCCTTCCAGTATTTTTCACTGAGCATTCTTCCTCGGTGAGAGGAGATTGCACAGTTTGACGCCAAAAGAGCTTTAAGCTACTATTTGGAACGCACCAAGGGTCACAGGTTCAAATCCCTCCAACTCTTCCTTACCTATGGCGAGGTTGGCAAAGGGAAACCTGCCACTAAGAGGACAATTGCCAGGTGGATTGTCTCTTGTATCCAATTTTGCTACCAAAAACTAGGTAGAGAACCCCCCTCAGGACTGAGGGCCCATTCCACCAGGGGTACAGCTGCATCTCTAGCGGCTGCTAGAGATATTCCCATTCTGGAAATCTGTCAAGCTGCTACCTGGAAAACAGTTCACACCTTTACCAAGTATTACTCCCTGGATGTCCAGTCCAGGAGAGATGCTCGGTTTGGCACAGCCATGCTTCAGAGCCTATTTCCTAAGTAGGTTCTGGCCCTCCTCCATGGAGGTACTGCTGTGTAATCTGCTAATTGTCATAATATAGCAAGACTTCATGGTGTTTGAAGAAAAAATTACTCACCTTAGTAATTGCTTTTCTTCTCATGGAGTCTTGCTATATTATGACCACCCCAACCTGCCCCTCTCAGAACTTCTACTTGGGTAAGGGGTTGGCAAATTAGTGCAAGCACTGTGTCATGCCGTTATAGCTCTTTTTCCTTTTCCCTTTTCTTTAGGATTAGGAAACTAGGTATTTCTGTTTTTGGTTGTTATGTTTGGCCCCTCCTGGACTTCTGTCTTTTGGGGAGGGGGCCTAATAGTGCTTGTTAGGTGATATTGTTGTTGTTGTTGTTTCTGTTATTGTTATTCTATTAGTAGGTAGCCATTTGGCTAGTGTAGGTTTTTTCCACAGACTTTTGCTTAGTGTTGGTTTCAGAAGATCTGACAGTTTCCAGTTTGAAACTAGCCAGATCGAAGTTTCAGCAAAGCGCCGCGCTTGGAACTCCAGTCAGCCTGGAGTTAACTCTTCCTCTCCGGGGCAGTTCAAGTGCTGTGGCTAACTGCTAATTGTCATAATATAGCAAGACTCCATGAGAAGAAAAGCAATTACTAAGGTGAGTAATTTTTTCTTGTATTATTTAAGTGAAATGTGCCGTGTCAGCAGAATGGGTCCACAGAAATTAGAGTTACCGGGTGAATATGGGGTTATAATTGCAGAACCAATGATCAAGTGCTTCAGCAACCATTCACCATGTCAAAGTGGTTGCCTATATTAGGGGTGGCTCTTATTAGAAGATTGTTTTTTAGCTGTGGCTACAACTCAGAGATGTTAATGGAGCAGCTTCTAAAAGGTAAAATACAGTAGCATGGGAATATTTTGTCCATGTTGAGTACATATATTACCATAGGGGAAAGAAAATAAAAAAAAAGTGCATCTCATATATAGATATAAGCAATCTTTTGTTATGTTAAGATATATACAGTAGCTAGTTCAAAGAAAATGTGAAGAATTTTAATTCACCAGCACTAGGTCAGAATGTCAAATTCCACAACAGCGTGGTCAAAAACAATGCAGGAGCCGGCCCGGTGTTGCTGAGGGTTGAGGTGCTGGATGCTACACCTCGCGCTACGCCGGTGACTCGGGTTCAGGAGCGAGCTTAGGCACCGGGATCAGCGGGGGAGGGTTGAGGAAGGATCGAGTGCCCTTGTGGTGCTCTCCTCCCTGGGATGGGGGGGGGAATGGCCCAGCATGCCAGCGGCCCCTGGTGGAGACTGGAGGGCACTGCAGTGTGCCAGGTAGCATGATCAGCGTGGCCGAGGCAGGCAGGGTTGCCATGCGCCAGTGCGTCGAGGTGTGTACCACGCATGGGGGAGGAGACTGCAGAACAAAGGAAAAACCCAGTCCTTGGGGTAGGCGACAGCACCAGCCCCCATGACCCCATCCAGGTCCGTCCTGTCAGGCCTCTCCTGTTCCTCCGCCCAGGGGCCCGCGCCCGCAGCTGGAGTCTGTGTATGTGAGTGTGCCCAGAGAGGAGGGGTGGCACCACCCCAGAGGGGTTAAGCTGGGTCCGTCATCTCTGGCCTCTTGTGTTCCTCCGCCCAGGGGCCCGCGCCCGCAGCTGGAGTCTGTATGTAAGTGTGCCCAGAGAGGAGGGGCGGACCACCCCGGAGGGGTTAAGCCGGGAGTGCCAGCTGCGAGGTGAGGGGGGAGGAGAGAGGAGGCTCAGACAGGTGGACTTTGGGCTGGGCAGGATTCGGCTGGATGCCCGAGAGAGGCTCCTCTGACCATGAACAGGAGGGAAAAAGAGTTGTAAAAAAACAAAAAAACTGTGCAGGAAAAACAGTGCTGTCAGAAACAGTGCTCAACCAACACCGCATCGGCAAAAGCAACGCCAGTGGTAGCAGTCCAGAAACACACAGATGACCGCTTCCATGGCTAAGATAAATCAACTATTTCCTGTTTTTTTTTTTTTTTTCACGGGTTGTGCTCTCGTGAGATCCCCAATATTTACATAATCAACTCCATGGGAGGGCTGCAGGACGGGGAACCTTGGGGAGTGGGTTACATCAGTGAGGGAAAGGATAAATAAAATAAAACTTCGGGGGGCACACAATACAAAAAATATACGAGGGGGGAATGGAAAATGTAACAATTGGTAGACCAGGAACAGAACCCTGGTCCCGACTGTCCTGACCTCACTTCTTATCCCTTAGCCATCTCCACCACGGCAGCAGAGCTCGGACATGCAGCACTTTGTTTGGTACCTGTTTACCTCCTCCCCTCTGATGTCAGCTACGGGGTAGCGGTACCTGACTTGCACTACGCTATCCTTGTAGCTGTCAAGTCATTTGCAATTTTGGCAGTGTGGTTCTGAAAGCGTTATTATTGAAATGCTGCATTCACTCGGTATGCATCTCTGGAACTCATTACCGCAAGAAATTTGGGTACTTCATACTCTAGCTTCAGATCTCATCAGCTGAGCCTGAACTGGGAGTTACAAATTGGGCTTGTGGGCTACAGGGGGACCTACTAATTTAGGTGCCCTTTCGCCAACCAGTAGTAAATCGTGATTCAGACCAGCTGGTTTTATTCACAGTCTCGGGGATCAATGGGGATTGGTATTCATGTAGAGATGCTCAGGGCCTGAGGTGATGATCAGTTAGATCTGGGTGAGATCTCATTAGTGGAGGACCATTGTCCGAAAGGGTTCGAGTTGAGCTGTGACAGACTGAGCATTTAAAAAAATCACAAACTCTGAGTACAAGGTGGGTTCTAAGTAAAGAGAAAAGAAAGGCAATCTCATACTGGAGAGCATGACAGTTGAAACTGTGCATTGCTCGGATAGAGAGAGCAAGAGAATGTGTTTCGCTAGCAGGCACCATAGCCTGGTGTCCTTTCCTGCCTACCAGGGAAATCATTTCTGCTTAAATGGGTGCTAATTGGCAGCAGTTCATAATGTTCTTATTAATAGAAATTAAATTCATACTTCCTTTTTTTTTAAATGTATTTTTATTAGACACTTTTATACACAAATGCAATAAGTAGATATTGAATCGTATACAATATCTTCATGTAACATCATTATACATACTTTTATAGTCTGACAGCTGGAGTTACAGACAACATGACTGGTTATGACCACTTCTCCCAGAACACCAAGCCGCCAACTGGCTGAAGCATTAATGCTCCTTTACTCATGGAACAAAGAATGGCTGCAATCCTGAATAATATAAAGTCCATCCCTGCCATTTCATTACAAATTTCTGTATGTGATCCTGAATTTTTGCCGTAAGACCATCTGAGCACATCCTGTAAAATTACTGAATTCGTCTGTGCCTATGTACATATTGTATTGTATGTAATGTTTTTTTTTGTTTCATGTCCAGGACCACTTTGAAAATGAGCTTGCTCAATGGTGTTTATGCCTGGTAAAATAAAGTTATTGATTTGATAAATTTCCAATATTATGGATCTCCAATCCTGTATAGTGAGAGTTTGCACAGACATCCACTTCCTGGTAAGGGCCTTTTTGGCTGCTATAAGATATATAGGCAACAGTGTTTTATTCCACCGGGGGGAATGGTTTGGGTATATTGATAGCAGGACAATTTCTTCTTTTAGTTCTGTCATTTCCCCTAGACATTTAGACCGTTCCAGCTGGAGACTACACCAGAAGGGCATCAGAAGGGGACAATTCTACAGAACATGACCCAGATTAGCCAGTACACAGCCGCAATGCCGCCAGCATCTGCCATATTCTGCTGGGAGAAATTTAGTTAGAATCACTGGGGCATGAAAGTATCCAGTTCGAATTTTCCAAGAAAACTCCCGCCAGAAAGAAGAAGAGGTCACCCTGATGGCTGACAAAGTCGCCGCTGTCCAGTCTGGGAACTGAACCTCTGATACCAGATCCTCTTTCCATTTATCTAAAATTGACTTTGTCGAGTCTCCCAATAGGTCTCGTAATGCCTTGTATATATTTCCTATGAGGTGTCCATATTGATTCCCCTTACTAGCGTCAGTAAAAATTTTTAATAAAAGTGGGATTGGGGTAGGAAGTTTAGCCACTATTGTTCGGTGGCGAAGTATATAATTCCTCACTTGAAGGTATCAAAAACAGTCCGAAGACCATATTGTGTCTTGAGCTTCTCAAATGACAGGACCCCTCTTTCATCCAAAAATTGAAATAAATATGATAATCCAGCATGCCGCCATTGAGAGAAAGTCTGATCCCTATGTGAGGGTTGAAAAAGGTCATCTTTAGAAATTATTTAATAGTAATCATAAATTGGTTTTATTTCTGTTTTTTTCCTTAGTCTGAACCGTATTAGAAGATAACTAGTTGTGATCTGTGTAAAGTGTTGCACTGCTGGTGTATTATCAGTAGATGAGAAAAGAATAGTGGATATGTCGTACATATCATTTAAGGTAAATTCCAAAGTTTTCCAGGGAGCCGAGAAACTGTCAGCCAAAAGATCAGAATGCGAAGGAAGGCCGCCTGGGCATAAAGTTTAAAATTGGGCACATTTGCACCTCCCTGAGTTATGGGAAGCTGGAGAATGGAAAGGCGGACGCTCGGATGTTGATTGCCCCATATAAACTTTGAAATTAGTCTATCCCAAGACTTAAAGTAAAAGGGTGCAGGGAAGTATGAAATGTTTTGGAAAAGATATAGAAGTCGGGGAAGGATGTTCATGTGGAGAGTTTCAATCCATGAAAGAATGTTAATGGTAAGGAGGATCATCTTTCCATGTCCTTTTGTATTGTGAGAGTAAGTGGCTCATAGTTAACTAGCTCTGACACCTCCAGATTCAGGGGGGATGTGAATTCCCAAGTATTTGATCTTTGTGGATCTCCACTGGAGGGCAAGAAGACTGCGAAGACTTTCAGTTGGAGAAAAATTAAAGAGAAGAGCTTCCGATTTTGCAATATTTAGCTTAAATCCTGCCAGATCTTCGTATTTCTGGAGAATTCGCCAGACCGCTGGAATAGACGTGTCCGGCGAGAGAAGAGTCAAAAAGACATCATCTGCATACATATTAACTTTATATTGTTGTTGCCCTAATGGGATGCCCTCTATCTCAGAGGAAGTTCTTATGGCCATTCCCAACGGCTCCATATAGAGAGCGAACAAAAGGGGGGGGGGGGGGGGAGAGGGCAACCCTGTCAAGTGCCTCTATGTAGTGAAAAGGGAGGAGATATTCCACCATTAACTCTCACATATTCTTGAGGAGTGGCATAAAGATTCCTCAGTAATTTTACAAATGACTCCGGGAATCGAAGCCTCGACAAGGTGTCCCACAAGAATTTCCAGGACACCCTGTTGAAGGCCTTCTCCACTCCAGACTAATGACTGCAGCTGGGATCTACCGGTCACAGATATATTCCATGAGAATTAAAGTTCGACGTATGTTGTCTGTAGTATTTCTACTTTTAATGAAACCCGATTGGTCATAGTGAATTAAACTGGGTAAGATCCTCTTCAGTCGAGAGGCCCAAATGGCCATGAAAAGTTTATAATCAATGTTGAGAATTGAGATAGGTCGGTAAGAAGATGGATTAGTGGGGTCCTTGTTTTGTTTTAATATGGTAGCTAATGTTGTGTATGCCCAGGAAGGGGTGGGGGGAGACCCTCCCTAACTTCTTTAAATGTCGAGAGTAGTTGTGGAGATAATTCCTTAATGAACTTCTTGTATCATTCGGACCAGAACCCATCCGGTCCTGGGCAGCGATAAGAAGAGAGAGATTGAATCCCGTGGGATATTTCTTCAGTAGTGATTGGAGACTCCAGAAGTTCCCGCTGGGTGACGGTAAGGTAGAGAAGGGGAATTTAAGATTGCCCAAAAAATGAGGGTTCCCCTAAGGAAACTACCATTAGTGTGGTCCAAAATTGGCCCTGGGCGTGGTTGACTCATTACCCAAGACCAGCCCTCCCGCAGGTGTTAATAAAATATATTTTCCCCAACCCATTCCTAAGCTTATTTTAACTAGGAAAGAATATGGCAAGGGGGGAAAAAGGGAGAGAAGGAAAAAAAAAAAATTCTTCCTTATTTAACAGTTGCCATGAAAAGTATGTTTCCCTACCTCAAAAAAAAAGAAATCTCAGTTTTAAACTTATAGAAGCATTAGAACATTGTCTATTGAGGAGTTCAAACTGTAATGAGGTTCAGAAATTCAGGTACAAGGATGATAATTAGTCCTCTATTGGCGTCCAAAGAGAAAACAGATCCAATAAGAATCCATGTGTTAAACTGATGAAATTTGAAGCCGAGGCCTACCTTACGGAGACAGTCATCTCCAAGCAATCCCCACCATCCCTCCAGGTCTCATCCCCCCGCCCAAGCCTCATCAGACCCCCCTCATACAAACAATGTTAAGGGGGCTGAAGCTCTGTAAAGCTCTGGGAGAGCGAGATGAAAATTAAGGGAGGCGGGAACCCCCCTAAACCCCAAGGCATCCCACCAAATGATTATGTAGCCGCTTAGCCTGAGATAAACTCCGCCATCTAACAGCTACCCGTCCCAGCATGCAGCCCTTAGGAAGAACATTCTTGATTGGTTATAGTATGTATGTATATTCTTTCTTTGTATTTTTTCCCCCTTTATCAGTGGCTGCCTGGGATAAATTTATTAGGAGCCCTAAGGCAAGGGTATAGGACCCACGCCACCCCCCCCAACCCCCAGCGAACACAGAGCCAGGCAGGGCTGGGTTTAGAGGGGACAGAGACCCAGGAAAGAAAGGAAATAAGAGACAGCTCAGAATGAGCTTACCGTCATCCTTCAGGTGGCCAGGGTGGGATTCCAATATTGATGTAGTCGGTCCAGCAGGTCTGCCAATGGAACATTGCGAAGGTGTTCTTCTGGTTCCCGTTGGATTTTCAGAATAGGTCTATTTCTTGAGAGGGCCGCTGGTTTATCTTTAATGATGCCCTTAGATAGTAGATCAGTGACTGCTTCTTGGCCATGCTAGAAAACAGGCCCTGTGGGAAGCTGCACCCATAAGCGATGGATAGGGTGCGAAACCTGATTTTTTTGTGCTTGAAGCAGGGGGAACAACAGAGTATATTTTCTCCACATCTTTTGAGTATAAGGGGCATAATCATTGTCCATTATAAGACGGTGGTTTCCCAGCATTGTACGACCCATCTGCCAGGATTTTTTCAGTATCTGTTCCTTCGTGTGATAATTTTGAAACTTTATTACAAAGGACTGAGGTCTTGCATCAGGCTGGGAGGGCTTTGGTCCAAGGGCTCAGTGGGCCCTTTCAATATCGATAGCAAATTTGGGTCCAAGGTTTAAAATTAAATAAAGGAGTTAATCGGAATATGCAACAGTATCAGAACCCTCCTCCCCCTCTGGCAGACCATAGATTTGGATGTTTTTGTGTCTACTTCTATTTTCTGCGTCTTCCTGCCTTGCCGCCATATATATTTGCTCCCCAAGTATAGATCTCACACAATTCTCCAGGAAGTCCAGCCTGATGGTGTTAATGCCAATCTGGTGGTCTGCTTCCTGCATGCGCGTCTGCAAGATCCCAAAATCTGACCTCAGTTCCCCTATGGATTCCTTCATTTCACTACGGAACTCCATGATTGCCTTCAAGATGCTGTCCCCCATCTGTAAGTCTTGACCCCTTTTTTTTCCTGATTTAGAGGCAGGGGTAGATTTACAAGTGCCAGGGTCTTTGCTGAATTTAACACCCTGCTCGGTGTCTGATGTGTCCCGATCCTCATAGTCGTCTGGGTCGGCGAGTGACTGAAAGCGGTTCTGCTGTTGTTTTGCCATCAAGAATGAGATTTTACCAGTGGCCCATTCTTTGGTGCAGTATTTTGACTTTTAAAGAGTTTTTGGACTAGGGTATGAGTTAAAATCTGTTAATTTGCTCCGTGATTGTGGGAGGGCTCGCGTCGGTGCTGCCTACGAGCTCATACTGGAACCGGAAGTCCAGAAATTAAATTTATACTTCTGAATAATCCATTTTGCACTGTTCCTTAATAAAGACTGATGCGAAAAACTGTATTTTGAATTGTTTTCTTTATGTGGGCAACATTCTGCACAGTTCTTTTCATGCGAACATATGAACAAACGAAAAATATGCTGTCCAACCAGCAATAATTTTTTTTTTTTATACCCACCCCACCCCGGCGGCACACATCTGGCTGCTGGCTTGGTGCACCCGGCTCTTAAGGCCCTCACCCCCAGTCATATACCCACGACTTGCCCCCCTGTGGTGGCAAGCACCCCTTACTCACTGCTAATTCCTGATCTAGTCTTCCTGGGGGTGACACCCTTAGAGCCAAGTATGTCTAGGATGGCCATCAAGCTGCACAACTGCATTTTTTTCCTCTTTTCCTGTTTCCCTTTGGGGTGGGGTGTGCAGTGACACCAGCGGAGTTGACATGCACGCTCCTGTGTGTGCTGCTTCAGACGTCTGCCCCATCCCTGCCCACCTTGTCAGCATCGGCGTGCTGTCCCCCCCAGCCTCCGCTAGGGGCCAGACATTCATTGCTACTGGTGCCCCCCTTCCCTGAAGAAGGAGAGCAGTCCCTGGGGTTGCTCAATCCTTCTCCTCCCCTGCCGAACCCCAGCGGCCCGCGTTCGTTTCCGAACACGGGTCGAACCAGCAATAATTTAAAAAATATGTAGGCAATTCTCCTAAAGAAACCCTCTGGAGGCAGTTTTAAACCAAAAGATCCACAGAATGAAACTGAAAAGTCAGAAGAAAGGCATTTTATCAGCTCTGCAGCAAGCCGTGTTTAGGGGAAACAAGTTTTCAGATTGTTTTTAATGCAGTAGCACAGGTACAATAACTTCAGAAACTCGTCACACCCTAAAAGGAGGACACTTAGGGATAATAAACATCCAATACCTAAGTGTAGTGCTGCCACTGATGAAGATATCTGGGGTAAATCAGTTTTTTATTTTACTGGGTGTTGTGTTTAAATTTATATCTCATTGATCCTTCAGCCCCTTCCCTATTTGCTATTTCAAACAACATGAAGTCTTGCTATATTCTGACATATGCAGTGAGTCCCAACCTTCGAACTGCCCCAGAGATGAAAGAGTTAACTTTCCACGCCAGGCATGGAATGCTGAGCTCAAGCTTGGTTGAGACTCTGTCTGTTGTTCTTCAAACTCAAACCATCAGATTCTTTACTCCGCCTCACTGAACAGTCGCTCCGGGAGATTTCTCCTTCTGCTCAGTTCATTTTGTCGGTTAAAGTGCCGTTTTCTTGGTTTTCGACCGAAATTAAACCGTAACCTGTCGGTTCAGTCTTTGTCTGTGGTATTTGTGAGTACTAGATAGGTTATATTTTACTCTATTCTCTGTGGAACTTGTAAACGGTTCATCAGTTCGGTTTGAACCGATCAAGTGTTTAAAAAATCTTGAATTGTAATTTTAGAGTGTGGTTACCGGTTCTTATCGGTTCTAAAAAAACAGATTTTATTACGTTTTTTTTCCACGACCCGTGACACGGTTGGGAACCGATAAGAGGGTCTTGCCTGGCGGATTGCCATAAATGGGTAAGTTTGGATAGGACTAGCACTATGTCTGAGAAACCCAAAAGAAAAAACGGGCCCACTGGGTTTCAGCACTGTAGTGTGTGTGAGAAAGTCTTTGCCAAGGCTGACCCCCACACCACCTGTGTTTATCGTCTGGGGTTTGACCACCTCAATGCAGACTGCCAGATTTGTAAAAATTTTCCTGCAGCTACCGTGGAAAAGAGAGTTGGTAGGCTCAGGGAAAGGGAGGCCAAAAAGTTCTCTGAACCGAATGGCCAGCCCGGTTCGGTTCAAACCGAACCAGAAGGAGTGCCCTCTGACCAGGGCGAGACTTCTTCGGGCAAAAGGAGATCCGACTCTGAGGAGTCTGTTCCAGCAAAAAGGACTAGGAAAGCAGCTGGTGTGGAGCCAAAACTTTCCTGTCCAACCGCTGAAGAAATAGCCAAAGCGATCAAAATTGTCCAGTCACTTTCCCCGGTTCCGACCGAACCGGCACCGTCAGGTAGGCGCTCAGTTCGGCTGGTTCCACCGGTTCAAGAGTATGATTTAGAGGAATATTATGAACCGGAGGAGGGGGAAGAGGAGTATGAGGAGAGTGAATGTGGATTTGAAAGTCTGGATGTGCCCATTGACCCGGACATCTCCCCAGACAGACCTTCAGGAGTGTCTCCTCCTAGGCTTTCTGAGTCCCCTCTCATTTTATGTTTTATAAAAAAGTTGCTGAAACCCTCCGGCTTCCTTTGGAGGAAGCTATGGATGATCAAGAGGAGCCTGACTATGTAGAAATGATGGATATCCCAGAGTCTAGGAGGCTGTCTATTTCCTTGCATAAATCTTTTGGGAAACAGACTTTTAAAATTCTAAAAACTCCTCACACTATACCTCCTGTGGATAAGAGAATGGACAAGAGGTACACATTGTCAGGCTCTGATAATGGAGTTCTCACACAACAATGCAGCCATGTTAGTAGTGCGCAGGCTGCAGCCTGTGACATGGCAAATATTCCCTTGGCTTCACACCCCCGACAAGGACTCCAGGAGGATTGATGCCATGGCAAAGAAACAGTACATGGCAGCATCCTTGGGACTCAGACAGGCGAATTATATGGCTTATGTGGCTAGATATCAGAAGTCCAGATGGGACACTGTTATGGCTTTAGCAAAACAGGTCCCTGGCCAGCTTGCCAAGGAGCTGGAGCAGGTGGCTGCTGATGGTATTGAGGCATCCAAGGTGCAATTCCATGCTGCAGTGGACTCTAATGATGTATCTTCAAGAGTCATGGCTACATCTGTGGCTTTTCGCAGAATGGCTTGGCTCAGATGTACTAGCCTGTCACAGGATACCCAGACTAAGGCCATGGATTTTCCTATTGTGGGTAATTCTCTGTTTGGGGAGCAGACAGAGAATTACATGAAGAAAATGGATGAGTATAGGATCACCTATAGGAGTGCACAGGCCAAGGAAAGGCAGGCAACTCCTCAAAGGCAGCTTCCCAGGGGCATGGGCAGGCCTTTTCATAGGCCTTTTTAACAAGCCCAGGCCTCCTCTTCTGCTGATGCCCAGAGGGGGTTCTTTAGAGGGAGAGGCAGACGGGGTACAAGCAGGCCTGCTTCCACCCCCCAGCCCAAAGCCTCTGCCAAGCAGGCACCCTGATGGGGTTGCCAGGGCCGATTCTTAGCTACCCGTAGGGTGCAGGCTGGTTTACTTCGTCCAGGACTGGGAGTCTCTGACATCAGACAAATGGGTCCTGGAAGTAGTAAGCCAAGGACTGGTTCTCAGCTTCAAAAAGTTTCCAAAGATGAGAACCAGATCCTCTCCACCTGCAAATCCATCAGAGGCACTTGCCTTAGAGGCAGAGGTCTCATCCTCCTAGCTCTCAGAGCTGTGGGAAGGTTCCACCCTACACCGGGCAAAGGATTGTATTCCAGGTACTTCCTTACCCCAAAAAAGACAGGAGAATGGCGGCCCATCCTGGATCTCAGATACCTAAACAAGCACCTTTTAAAACCAAAATTCAAAATGGTGACTCTGGGAATTATTCTACCCTCTCTAAGGCCAGGGGACTGACTAGTGTCCCTGGACCTCAAGGATGCCTACTTCCATATTCTCATCAGAAGCTCCCATCGAAAGTACCTCAGGTTCGAGCTGCCCTCAGGCCATTACCAGTTCAGAGCAATGCCCTTTGGCCTCACCTCTGCTCCAAAGGTATTCACAAAATGCCTGGCAGTAGTAGTTGTTTCTCTAAGAAGGCAGAAAATTGCCATCTTCCCTTACCTGGACGACTGGCTCATAGTAGGTCAGTCCCCAGACCAAGTCAAGTTACACTTACAGGTAACTCAGCAACTGCTCACTTCTTTGGGTTTCCTTCTAAATATCTCAAAGTCAGTTCTAGAGCCTGTCCAGCTCCTCACCTTCAAAGGCACAGAGCTAAACACAGAGAAGGCCAGAGCCTTCCTTCCCCTTGACAGGGCAAGGACCCTGGTCTCTCTGGCCTCCTCATTCACCCTGCAGGTGTCTCGACCAGCAAGGCATTTTCTACAGCTCCTGGGGCACATGGCTGCTTCTACAGCAGTAGTGTAGGGAGCAAGATTTCAAATGAGGGACATTCAGTTCCATTTGAGAGCCTTTTGGTCTCAAAGGAAGGACCATCTGACCAAATTGATCCCAGTAACTCGAACCCTGATCCAAGCCCTACAGTGGTGGCAGGATCCGAGCAATTTGAGACAAGGGGTTCCCTTTGTCACTCAGTCTCACTCCTTAATCCTTACTACAGATGCCTCCCTCTTGGGGTGGGGGGCTCACATGGGCGACCTCACCACCCCGGGGTTGTGGTCCCCTCAGGAATCTCTGCTCCATATCAATCTGTTGGAACTCAGAGCAGTATTTCTAGCACTTCAAGCTTTTTCCAAATCTGTTCAGAACAAAGTGGTACAGGTCAGAACAGACAACACCACCACAATGTGGTACATCAACAAGCAAGGAGGCACTCGGTCTGTGGCCTTGTGCACCGAAGCAATGAAGTTGTGGTCTCTGGCTTACTCCCTGAACACCTCCCTCACAGCAGTTCACCTCCCAGGAAAAGACAATGTCCTGGCAGATGCTCTTAGCAGGATTTCCCAGGGCCATCACGAATGGTCACTGGATCCCCTGGTCTTGCAGGTGATATTTTCCAGATGGGGCACCCCGCAGATAGATCTTTTGCAGCCCCACAATCACCAACTTCTCCTTTTTGCTGAAACCCCAGTGTTGGGCTCAGTCCTCCTGGATGCCTTAGTTCTCAATTGGGAAGGAAGTTTTCTATGCTTTTCCCCTTCCTCTCCTGTTCAAAGTGCTAGTAAAAATCAGATCTCAACCTTGCAAGATGATCCTGATTGCTCCAGACTGGGCCAGACAGCCCTGGTATCCACTCCTACTGTCCTTAGCAGTCCATCTTCCCCTGTGTCTTCCCAGGAATTACAACCTGTTAACCTGTGCTCAGGGGAGGGTTTGGTACCCGAACCTCAAATCTCTCAATCTCAAGGCCTTGCCCTTGAAGAGGTAGAGTTTGCTGATTTACACCTCTGTCAAGGTGTAATGGATATCTTGAAGGCTTCTAGAAAACCTTCTACCAGGGCTCCTTATAATTGTAAATGGAAAAGATTTTCCATATGGTGCTCTGGGAAGCAAATTTCCCCAGAATCTGCTGACCTGCCCACAGTCCTTGATTATATGGTTCACTTAAATAGCTTGGGGCTGAGACCAGCTACACTGAAAGTGTGTTTGGCAGCTGTGTCTGCTTTTATTTCAGCAGGTAAGCCCTGTTCTGTCTCAGCTCACCCTGTTTTCTCTAAGTTTTTCAAGGGATTGCTTCACACCAACCCTCCATTCAGGGACCCTGCCCCTGCCTGGGATCTCAATGTTTGCATTGCTCAGCTTATGCAACCCCCTTTGAGCCTTTATATTCAGCAGAGCTTAAGTACTTAACTTGGAAGACTGTGTTTCTGGTAGCCATCACTTCTGCCAGATGCATAAGTGAATTACAAGCCTTGTCAGTGGAGCCTGATTTTATCTCCTTTCATAGAGATATGGTCCTCAGGACTAACAGGAAGTTCTTGCCTAAGGTGGTTTCAGATTTCCACCTTAATCAATCTATGTCTCTTCCAGTGTACTTCACTGACCATTCCTCCTCTGGTGAGAGGAGACTGCACAGTCTAGATGTGAAAAGAGCCCTCAGTTACTACATAGAGCGTACCAAGGGTCACAGGTTTGACTCCCTCCAACTGTTCCTCACTTATGGTGAGGTTGGTAACGGGAAACCTGCCACTAAAAGATCCATTGCCAGGTGGATTGTCTCTTGTATCCAATTTTGTTATGAAAAATTGGGTAAGGTTCCCCCCCCTCAGGCCTGAGGGCTCACTCTACCAGAGGTACAGCTGCTTCCCTGGCTGCTGCCAGGGACATCCCTATTCTAGAGATACATCAAGCAGCTACCTGGAAAACAGTTCACACTTTTACTCAGCATTACTCCTGACATCCAGGCTAGGAGTGATGCTCGGTTTGGCACAGCTGTGCTTCAGAGCCTATTTCCTGAGTAGGTTCTGTCCTCCTCCATGGAGGTACTGCTTTAGAAAGTTCAGATATAAAGTCAGAATATAGCAAGACTTCATGTTGTTTGAAGAAAAATTACTCACCTTAGTAATGTTGTTTCTTCTAATGGAGTCTTGCTATATTCTGACCTCCCCCGCCTGCCCCTCTCAGAACCTCTGTTTTTGGGACGGGTGGGCAGTGCAGTGTTGGCACTTAGTAGGTGCCTACCTTTTGCTCTCTACCCCTTCTGTTTGGGGTGACTGGTCATGTGTTTTCATTTTTGGGTCTCCTGACTTGAGTCTTTGTGTTGGGACCAAAAAAAAAAAATGTGTTTTATGTTTAGTAGCCAGTTGGCTAGTGTAGGTTTACAGCTTCCACACAGGACCTTGGTGAGTTTAGCTCGTAAAGATATGATGGTTTGAGTTTGAAGAACAACAGACAGAGTCTCAACCGAGCACGAGCTCAGTGTTCCATGCCTGGCATGGAAAGTTAACTCTTTCATCTCTGGGGCAGTTCGAAGGTTGGGACTCGCTGCATATGTCAGAATATTGCAAGACTCCATTAGAAGAAACAACATTACTGAGGTGAATAATTTTTTCTTCTGTCTTGCACCACTGTGGTACATCCCAGAATACCCCCATGGCTGACATCAGCCATGGACTATGGGAAGTTTCATTTCCATTTTCCAATAATCCAACCTGTGCTTTTTTTTTTTCACAGTTTTGATCCGCTGGTCTCTGGTCCTGCTGTATGCCTGATGCTACATTTGGGAGTACTCTGAGACTAGCGATCAGTGAGTCAGAATTGTGATTAATGAATGGGTACAGAACAGTTAACCGATTCTGCTGTTGTTACACTTTGTGGCTGATGTCAGCTGTGGGGGGATTCTGTGATGTGCTGGAGTGGTCTAAAATACAGAATGTCAGATCAGGACTGAGGGAATCTTGCGGCAAATGAATTAGACAGAAAACAATAAACACGTCTTTGCTTTACTTTAATGCGACTCTCCAGGTCGCCATGTCTGGTTTCACACCCCTACCTGGTGACTGTACAGGACTCACCTGATTGAGGGGGTTGGGGTTGTTCTTTCTCCTTCGGTGGTGGTTGGGGTAATCCCAGAACAAATAATAATTAGCCCGGTGCCTCCACCCAGAAAGAATAAGTTGGCCAAATGTTGTATACAGTACCTCCCCCTGGGATGCAGTACTTACCCACCTCCCTACACAGGACTGCACCATCCCCTGGAACCAATAAGACAGTTGTTACATTCAGCGTTAAACACTTCAATCAGGTTACACAAAGTGGGCGCACACACAGAAGTGAAATTCAACAAACGGACAGTACTTTTATTTAAAAACACAGGCTTGGAAGCTGGAGGAAAAGAGAGTATCAGACAGTTGCAAGTCACCTTAAGCCCTTCCACCCTTTTAGCAATCCCCCGGTGCCACTACTGTGGGTTATCACCACTCTGTCATATCCCACATGGTCTGTGAAGCACCCATGCAATCAAGGGGCACAGAAGGATGAATTAGACTACACAGGGTGTTCTTCAGCTGGTACCAGTACTAAAACTATTATTTCAAGTAGGACACAAAAATCTGTAACTCTTGAGTACCCAGAAATTACACTAAAGTCCCAGTGCAGGCCTGGTAGCTACGTTGCTCGGGTTCTTTTAGTGGCGCACTTGATGAAAATTTAGCAAGCTTGCAGTTTTATCCCCTGATGTGCTATAGTGAGATAACACAATTTAAAGAACTTGAAATGTGTATTGAAGTTAAACGTTATGCTAAATGCATAAAACTAAGTACTGCTATATTTTTTGCCCTGTTGATGCAGTTTCTGAATTACAATACAGGGTGTACAAGAGGTCCGAACAACAAATATGGGCATGTCTAAAATGGAGGGGTGAGACAGAGAGACACCAAAGGGTTCTAGCCTGCAAACCCTAACCATAAAAGGTTCTGATAGGTATTTGAGCCTTATCAAAACAGCCTTCAGAACCTTTCAATTTCAACCCGGCCATCAAAATTCAATAAATAAATAAACAATTGTAACTATTGATTGTTTACCCATGCGCTACTGTCAGTGAAGGGAAAGGACTTTAAAAACAACTCAGAGTGATACTACAGTACATGCTTCCAGTGTTGTTCAAGTTACTTTTCCTATTACTTTTGGAAACTTGTCCCAGAAAGCTCTCTGCAGTCACTAGCAAGGGTGGAGAAGTACTGGAAAAAGTAATACACCTTACAGTTACAATTACTTATGTCTTTGTATATAACAGAAATACGTAACTGTAATTGATTACATTTATTTGAAAGTAACTAACCTATTACTTTCAAAAAGTGCAATCTGTCATAGTAATTTATTATTTTTGTATAAAAATAAGTAACTGTAACTGTCGGGTGTATTACCTTTTCTAGTACATCTCCATCCTTGTTAGTGACTGCACAGAGCTTCCTGGAGCAAGTTTCCAAACGTAATAGAAAGTAATAGAAAAAGTAACTTACCCGACACTGCATGCTTCTAGTCTCCTTTTGGGCCTTTCTGCCATCAGCAGCAGCCTTCTTACTATATAAAAGACCTGCTATGGGAGTATTTTAAGCTCCAGAAATCTGTGTTTTAAAAATGATCAGACCCTAAAAAAAGGGTTCTGGTAAAGTTCTATTACAGAAAATGACCCTGGTTCTGTATACATCTAAACCGGTTTGCTCGTCTTTGTTTGTAATGTCCTGGGTGTATAGGCTATGCAGGAAATAGTAGATGGAATGAACAGGCCCATAGTTGTCCCTGGTAGCTAGAATGACCTTGTGCGGTGTCATTGTGTATTTGTTGTTCAGACTCTGTGCCCACGAGCTGCCAGTAACATTTTCTGTGTCATCAGATCAAATGAGGGCAAAGCTGTCTGCTCCCATTTATTGTGTTTATTTAGCTTTTATTGACCAGGAAAGGAAGGCTAGGCAATTCTGCTTGTTTTCAGCCTTATCTCGAAGGAGGCAGGATATAGATGGAAACTGAAATGAGTGTAACTACACTGTAACTGCAGTGCAATTGCAAGGCAGTTGCATGCAACAAACATGTAACTACAGTGTAATTACCGCTGTTACATGTAATTAATGATCACCTACCCCACAGTTACATTGAAACAAAGTGTGACCACTGGAATATTGAATCAGATTAAGCTGTTGGTGGTATTTTTAGTGAATAGGGACAATTTCGCCAGGACACTTGGGAAATTCCATTGCTCTTTTTGAAAGTGCCATGGGATCTTTAACGTCCACCTGAACAACCACCAAAACATCAGATTTATTTATCTGCTTGCTTATACAAGGCCCAGATTCAAGTTTAAGATTTGTGTTACAGAGAAACGAAGTTCAGATCCAACCTAGTGGTACATCATTCTGCCACGTTAGAGGACCAGGATCATGTTTCGGTTCTGACTTCCCCAGTCTAGGCTGGTGGGGGTCTAGATTATGATCTGAAGGCCTTATGTACTGACCCTAGTGGAAGGCAGCTGAGCAGCCCTCTGCACAAGCACCTCCTTTGGTGGTAGCAGTAGTGGCAGCATCAATGCTGCGATTAACCACTCAAAGTCACCCACCCCCCCACTTATAGCGCAGCACAGGTGCTTCTGGAAAAGCCTGAAGCCACATGGGGACTACAAAACAGGGTGAGTGATCAGTAGTATTGCTAGGAAAATAAAGTCTGCAGAAGCTTTTAGAACCCCAGAACCCAGTATGGGTCTCCCATCCCTAACAAAACTCTCACTGCACTGAGCCACAGCATCTCATGGTTATTAGCCGCAAGCCCACAGTGCACTGAACATACGGCGCACGGGGTTCGCAGCATTCTCCAGGGGATGATCGGGATTTTACATCCCTTGTGGCAAATGCAGGATATGAACCACAGTTTATGGTCTAGCCTACATCCCTTCCGGAGCCTAACACATCAGGGCTTGCGCCGGACATTTTGTGCAAGATGTCAGCAGGGGTAATCTCTTTCAACTGCACCGGGATTGGAAATTCAGGCACAGTTACGGCAAAGGGGTTTGCACTGCCAAAAGCTAAGTCCCCCGGTGCAGGGCTGGACACAAGCCCGGTGCCAACGTTTGAAAATCCAGCCCCATCTCACTGGAGCGATTGCAGGCAGAGTTTTCCAGATGGTGTGGACATAGATACACGTGCACGCTCCCCTGCTTCTGCTTATGGCAGAGTGTGTCAAACCTCTGGAGCACTGTTTTCAGTGGGATCCCCAGTTTCAAGTGGCAGTTTCCATGATTTGCACCAGCCTGAGTCAAAAGATTGACGCATGTGTCATTACTTTGATGCAAGCTCTTCTTTTTAGGCATGCCCAAGCACGCAGTTTAGACACTGCTAGACAAGTTGTCTACCAGAATTAAAACTTTGGACACCATTGCATCTAAAATGAGGTGTAAGCCTTATTAAATCCCATCCTATGCCTTTTTTAATTTAATTTTTATTGTTCCCGATACTCATGTTACAAGCAGATGCAGTACCCCCCAACGTCCTCCCCCAGCACTTGGACTCACCTGGGCACTCCAGTCTAGATCCTGCACCACCTCCCGATTCCTCCATGGCTTGCCATGTGCAGCCAGCCTTAGTCAGCAGAGGCGTAGTGGAGTGCACCAGGTATTTTGTGGCATATGGGGTGTCTGGAAGCTGCAATCATCACCCATGTTGGCGTCTGGCATTTTCTTTCCTCTTTACACTCTCCCATCTCCCCTGGCACAATGAACACCCATAACACTCTTCTGTGGATGGGGTAACTGATGTTGCATGGTCACCACAGCACCAGTGCCATGACCTCTCCCCTCATTGGAGGCGCTGCTGCAGTGGGCTGCTTAGTGCCCTCCCCCCAAGTTAGAGCACGATGCCTTGGCATTGCACTTTACTGAATTGGGGCAGTTGAGTCAGGACTGAAACTCGAGTAGTGGGTCAATGGTGCACCAGTCAGCGCCGCTGTACCGGGCTGCCATACATCGCTAAGTTTATTACTTTTCATTTAACTAAAATACAGGTAAGGAGATTGGAATCCATGGTAGATGATGATGTTGACATAAAGGGAGCTGAGCTTCCATCATCTTGTATCTGCCATTGGCACTACTATTATGATTGATTTTCTCCACAGCAGAACGTGAGAGGTGAAGGCCCACACACTACTATTTAGTAGTAGTAGAAAGTTTGGTACCAGGTCAAGATCAGTAGTAGGAGAGAGGAGGTTATACTGCCCTTGTACAGGTCACTGGTAAGGCCGCATCTAGAGTATGGAGTTCAGTACACACCTCAAAAAGGACATTAACCTGCTGGGGAAGGTCCAGAGGAGGGCTACAAAGATGATAGTGGGTCAGCAGGGTAAGGCATACAAGGAGAGGTTGAGGGCACCGAACATGTACTCCCTGGAAGACAAGAGAGAGAGGAGACATGATTGGGACCTTCGAGTACTTGAAAGGGATAAATAAGGTTGATGAGGAGAGTCTCTTTAAGCTGAGTGGCAACCATAACATGAGGGTACAGTCTTAAACTGGAGGGTGGGAGGTTTAGGAGGAGGTCAGGAAGCACTTCTTCACAGAGAGGGTGGTGGATACTTGGAATGCACTGCCGAAGAAGTAATCCTGGTTGAAGACAGTGGACAGCTTTAAGAGAGGTTGGGATAGGCATAGGGGAAGGTAAAGATCATGGGTAGGGAGGATGGGAGGAGTGGGGAGGGACAGTAGCTCAAGCTGTGGACCCTGCAGTACGAGCAGACTTGATAGATAAAATGGCCTTCCACTGCTGGCATCTTAGTATGTTCGTATGTAATATAGTACTGCCTAAATAGCGCTGCAGTAACCGACATTCCATTGACAGCAACAGGGGTAGAATAGTGGTAGCGATTTAATGCTACCCCTGTTGCTGTTCGGAGAGAGGAAGGGGCGCTGAGGTGGCTTGGAGCATGGTACTAGGTTGAGCCACTCCTATGGTGGAGTGGCTAAGGCACTAGCACCTGGAGCAGTGGAGACCTGGTAACCAAGGTTCTGTTCCCGTCTCCTGATATTGCAGATTTTTTTTGTTTTAGAGACAAGTTTTCCCCCCTCCTTATGTTCTCCCCATCCCTGCAATCCACCCCCCATAGAGTTGATTATATTTATGTTGCGGGGTGTGGGAATAAAAAAAATCTAAGTTTTACTACTGTTTCTGTGGCATTTATGTAGCATCTTTGTTTTTCACGGCATTAACTTTGTTTTTGTGGTTTTGACTGCGCTGTTCGTGGTTGCTGCGTGAACCCGTTCTGAAAATGTCATTTTTAGTCAGGAAAGTTTAAAGATAGGGCAGCAATACCCTGTTTACAAGCTTGTCCTGAATTCACAAATTAAGAATAGTTACAGCAAAACCCCATAATACAATATCGGTTAATGCAAATGTAACCCCCCTGTTACCCGGGGTTACTAGAACCCTAGTAAGACCTAGTGGCAGGCAGGGACAGGCAGCTAGTGAAACTCCAGTTAAATGCATTTTGCTATGTCTTGCTCTGTTTTCAGTCTCTGCTGAGCTGGAGCTATGACATCATTTAGAACTGTCGCAGCTGCATAAGCCACACTGGAATGTTGCAGTTGGAGGTTAGAGTAGAACGTTGGGGGATTTGAAGTGAGTCTGTTGCAGCCTGTAGTAGAGGAAGGAAGTGCTCTGCTGTAAGCAGGCCCTCAGAGTCCTAAGCTGTGTTAAAGAGCTAGTTTTTGTAGAGGGGTGTGTGTTCTCACCTGGAGAGGAACACAAGAAGAGCCAAGTGAAGTGGTAGAGACCGCTTTCAGTGAGTTCAGGCCCCATCCCGCGGGATGGGGGGGAAGGAATCAGCCTGTTTCCAAGGGCAAACCCCCTGGTCCGGCTAGGAAACAAGAAGCTGCCTGAGTTTGTTTGTGCTGAGGCACCAGAAGTTCTGGACGAGATTTCTTTGGAAGAGAAAACGCCTGTGGGGCAACTGCAACCTAGGGGTGAGTTCGCTCTGCCAAAGGGCCAATGTGTTTTCACCTGAGACGAGATGAAACTAAAGTGACTGTTACTGTGGGGTCAGGAAAAGACAGCCAAGTACAGTTTGGAAGATGTGGGAATTGGACTGCTTAATTCTGTGAGGGGTCTAGAGTAATGGACACAGCCACTTTTTAAGTATGTTCAAGTTCAGCACAAATGGGATGGAAAAACAGTAGATTGGATGTGGCATACATTTAATGAGAATCTACACAGCAAAGTGTTTTTAAGGATGAGGTGTTACAGTCCAGTGAAATGGTCAGGTATGAATTATGGGAGCGAGAGGTGGGAGACCCCCCATCAGTAGTAACCAAACTCACCTGTACGGGTTTGCTTTGGGACACCTGTTGCTTTCTCTCAGGTTCTTAACCAGTGCCTGAGGAAAGTACCTAGACGTGGGATTGATGAGGAAGATTCCCTGATGGAGCCAGAAGTGCTCATAGATGGTTTAGGGAGCCACCAGTAAATGTTCCAGAGCCAGGGAAACCAAAAAAGAGTTGGGTTAGGGCAGAGTGCCCAGAGTGTTTCGAGACCTGAGGGTTTCAGTGTAAAGAGGATGTGTTCTGATCTCCATAAATCTGCATTACCAGGAGTGTAGCCCCGTGGGGGTCCATCTATGCTTGGTTATTCCGTTGGATGTGAATAAAAGCCACACTTTAGGATTCCAGCTTCTGGTATTTGACATTACAGTTATTGCTTCCTGTGTCCGGAGTTACTTGGGTGCCCCTGACTAGAAGTCAGACCTAGCCAAAATACCGAGCACAGTTTTCTCCCCAAGCCCAGGTCCCAGGTAGGGGTTACATATAGAGGCACTGCACAGCTTAATAACACAAAAAAATACCACCAACCCGACTTCTGGGTAAACCAATCATTACACAAAGTAAATCCGTCCAAACTAAGTACGTAAAACAAACATTCAGCAACTACAGTGGAAGCTGTTAGAGTTTGTGCAGCTAAACATAGCATCTTTATCGAATACAGTTAGACTTCGCTGTCAATTTCTGGATCGTAGCAGAGTTAAAAGCTCTAGGCTTTTTTGCATGAAATGTTATACTTTCATTCAATCTGTTTTAAAGAAATATAAGCTTTATGCAGTCTTTCTGACTCCGTTTCAAGGGATAGGGATTGGTGGGGGGGGGGGGCATTCATTAAATATTACCTTATAGCCTTCAGGTTGGAGAGTGGACTCCAGTAAGAGTTAAGCTCCTAAGCATAACCATTCCAACATTACCTGATCATACCTCTCAAGCTGCCAGCATTACAGTGCATTGCACCAGCCTTCGAAATGCCAGAATGTGTAGGACTGTCTCGTTTTAAAGATCAGTGAATCTCAGAATAGTGGGTCCCATATGTTTAGTGTTAAAGAATGTTACTATCAAGGGTTAATTTAGAGCTAGCGTTCCAGTGCAGTGGTAACACTGCCACTTGTGGTGCCGACAGCACAATTTCAGGAACAAGCTTGGAGCAACGAACGGTTGGCCGGGGGGGGGATGATGAAGTATTTGCAGGACAGCTCCCCCTCCGTGGAGTGGGGGGGGGCATGGAGACCAGCATCAGCCTGACCACTAGCAGTGGCTGGAACTGAGGGAGCCCAGGACCGCCAAACCTTGGAGTGGAGGAGCTGCAGACATGGATGAACTGTACACGGGAGCCTGCACAGCGACGTCCTTGACATTCTTGCATGTCTGCTACTCTGAATACCAGAAATGAGTGAAAATGCTGCTGACTGGGAGGGTGACACTGTACCTTGCCACGCACAATGGACACAGGGCCTTGTGTACCTAGAGCCCCCAGTCTTTACCTCCATGACTGAGGCCAACCAGATGGTGAGGGCAGTAGCCAAGGAGTTGCATGCAACCACACCTCAGAGGAAAAGCTGAAGGAGAACAACTGAGTGGTGTGTTGTGGGTGGACCGAGGATGCCAGTGCACCATGTGGGGGGGGGGGACCTTGGTTGGAAGGGAGCAGAGCAGTGGTAAAAAGGCTGACAGAGTTCCTAGTTGGCAAGACATCAAGAAGATAAATTGAACTGAAAGAAAAAGTTAGTTGAATTTTTTAATATTTGTGAGTTCAAATATAGCTCTCAAAATTATGAGGAACATCAGTAAATTTGTACGGAGCAAGAGTAAATTTAATTGTAAAATACTAGGTATAATGATACTATAGTGCCCTTCTAAGCAGAAGAGGGTAAACATAGATTGTTACAAAAATTCAATGATGGTCTGTCTGTTGGCTCCACTGTAGGATGGCAAGCAAGGGCTCAAGATGTGTAACACTGTAACACGGGCAACCTGACTGGGAAGGGGCTGCGGAAGGCAGTACCTCCTAGCCCAGAAGGTGCTGGCATCATCTTCCACCGCTGCAGCTGCCACTGTGGTGAGCCAGAGAGTGTTCTCCCTCCCAAGGAAGCTGCGTGCATGCGAGACCAATGATTGGCTCTTCCCCCATGTAGGTGGAGGGTGGTGGGAGGTAGGAAGGAAAAGGGGAAAAAGAACCAACAGCCACTGTCAGCATGATGGGTCTGGTACAGTTGGTCCCTACATTGCGGCACCTGCCACCTGCGCTGAACACTGAGTGCCAGCAGAAAGGGGGGGGGAAGACTTACTCTGAGCCCTGCTATGGACCCCATCGCCTACCTGCACTGAACCCTGAGTGTTGGGAGGGGGGAAGAACCTCCACAGAGTCCAGCAGCAGTAAGACAGTGGTAGATGGTGGTGGGTGGGAGCTGGCTACAAGGCAAACAGCCTGTATTGGCAGGGATAAAAATCTTTATTGACAATAAAAGAAAAAATTCCATAAAGCGTGACACAGATACTTAATTTGCTGAGGCTGAATAAGACGGAATAGAATTTTGCAAAAGCATCTGCTGTTTGACTGGGACAATTATCTGTTCCCTTCAGATGCAGCTCTTGCACATGTTGCTTGGGACCTTCGTCACAGCTGAAAGACTAATAGCTTTAAGTGCTCTATTAGCATGTACATTGTATATGTTTGCTTGGCAATTGTAATATTTCTGGTTTTGTTTTTCCTGTTGCTGTTTATGCCTTCACTCCAACACCTGCTTCCCCTCAGGGAAACTCAAGGAGCACCTAGCCCCTGGGCACTCTACCTGCCACTGCCATCTTCCATTGAACCTTAGCTGTAATGCCCCATCCCCACCTTGGCAGGGATGGAAAGCGGGAGAGGATTCTCCCCGAGTCTTTACACATCATCAGGAGGTGCCTTCCACTGTGCTTCCACCTGAGGTCACCTAGGCGGCAGCACTGTGGCGGAGGGAGTGACGCTTCATCCCTGAAGGAGGAATGTGCCCACTGGGATGCTTAATTCTCCTACCCCCCGTCATCCCTCCAACAACCCGAGCTTGTTCCAGAACCAAGCTTGCAGGCATCACACAGGGTAGCTGTACCACGGTGCCGACGTGCCAGCTGTAGTTTTTTCTTTAATCTGCTGCCCTAAAAATAGCTCTCATTTTATCCTCTGCAGCAAAGCACCTTATGTTTCTGCAGGAGATGTGATATGACACCATGGAAGCATTGTGACGCTCGTATGGCAGTTTACAGATTTTCTTCTAATTGCTCCCTGTAATGAAACATACTAGTAATTCCTCTCTTATCAAATGTCACAGTCCCCAACCAGTGATACTGAAAATTGAGGGTGTTGAGTGAACGAAGGCTGTCATGGTCTTCTCTTGAAAGTGCAGCCTGTTAGAGTCTGGAACTGCATTCAGCCTACAAGTAATTTTTACAGTTGAAGCTGTGTTTTTTGTTTTTTTTGTTATTTCTTTATCCCCCTCATGGTCGGCCCACATCCAGCCGCCGTCCTGGTGCACCCCGGCTCCAATTGAGGCCCGCACTCCCAGTGATACCCCGATGGCTTGCCCCCCATGGTGGGGAGGCAGCAAGCTCCCCTTACTCAATATCAGGAGATGGATCCAGTGCACTGGGGGCGACACCCTCAGAGCCAGAAGATGCATGCTGGGATGGTCATCGAGCTGCGCGACCAAGCTTTTTCCTTGTTGTTTTCCCCAGGAACTGGGGTGTGCAATGACACCCGCAGAGAGGAGCGATATGAATTCATGCTATGCCCTCCAAGCTGCCTGCCCCAACCTCCCCCCTTCTACAGCGCGCGCCTGTCCCCAGCCTCTGCTAGGGAGCAGGAGAGTGCCGACCACTGAGGACCCCCCTCCTCAGAGAAGGAGAGCAGTCCATCGGATACTCAATCCTTCTCCTCCCCTGCTGACCCACAGTGGCCCGTGCTCGTTCCCGAACATGGTTGCAGGCATAGCGTGAGGTAAGGCGTCCAGCGCCTCAACCCTCAGTGCCACCAGGCCGGCCTGGAGCTGTGTTTTGAATACTGGTTCCAGTCCCACACCAGGAACTTGGACTGATACCAAATGCTGACACTGTAATGCGGCACTCCATCTTTTGGATAAGACATTTTATTTATCTACTTTTTCTTGACTGGGAAAAGAGGGCTAGATAACGCTGCCTATTTTCAGCCTCATTCGGGGGATACAGATGAAAATCAACTGAAATTGAACCAGTGGTATTTTTTAGTGAATAGATGAAATTTGGCCAGGACACCAGGGACATTTCCCTACTCTCTTAGAACATTTTGAACTCTGATCTTACAATTTTTTCTAAGATTTTGGCTTAGTGTTTATCTGAGGCTGCAGCAATAGTGGTTGCTGATATGCCAACCTGTGCCAGGGCTCCAAGGCAGGGGGTCTGACGGGACGTGTCGGCAGAGGCAGGGAGTAGGGTGACAGTGCTGGGTAAGAGGCGGGGGTTAAAATAGAAAATAATAAAGCAGAGGAATATTTTTGGCAACCTGATTTTTATTAACAAAAATATGGGACAGAGGAGAAAGAGGTCTTATTGAGGTTTTTTTGCCATCGGTTAATTGATGGTCAATTTTTTTTCCCAATTGTTTTACCAGGAGTAGCACACTAAGCTGAAAGCTTGTTTACAGGTGCGACCTGGGAGCACAGGGAAGTTAAGTGACTTGCTCAAGGTCACACAGTATGCAAGTGGGGTCTGTGGGATTCAAACCCAGGTCTCCAGATTTGTAGCTCAGAGCCTTAAACCACTGTGCAATACTGCCTCCATGTAGAATGGGTAATAACCTTGTATAGAGGTATGGTAGTGGCCCCATATGTAAACTGTGGTTTGGGTCCTGTGGTAGACTTTAGGAGAGGTGTGAGGCAAGGGTGTCCTTTGAGCCCTCTGTTATATACTTTTACTCTGGGCCCTTTAATCTGGACACTACAACAGAATCAGAAAGTTAGAAGAATACAGTTGTCTCCTGATGTTCCAGAGGTTAAGGCTGTGGTGTATAGGAGTGATTTGTGTATTACTATCAAAGATAACGTGTTGGGTGATGAGGTCCAGAAGACACTAGAGGCTAGAGCAGTTTTCTAGAATAGCAGGGCCCAAAGTAAATTATGATAAAAGTGCGGGTATAGTACTTGGACATCCTAATGGTTACCAGTTGAGAGACTGAGTGGCAGGAATCAGTATGACAGAGGAACCTTTAAAAATTCTAAGGATTACATTTGGGCCAGGAGATACGGCCTTTGCTAACTGGAATGATAATGTGTTGAAAGCAGAAAGGAAATTAGCTTTGTGGAGGAACAGATGATTATCACAAAAAGAAAAGAGTGTTTTTGATCAAGACACTTTTGATACCCTGTTTTCTCTATGTCGGTGTAGTGTTTCCTCCTCCTGTATCCCTTGAGACAGGATTATATAGCATTTTTTTTCAGGGACTATGGGGTAGTCATCTTAACCCTTTTGAAAGGAATATTACTTGTGTGGACTGTAGAGATGGAGTGGTAAAGATGGTTAACCAGTTATTTTTTTTTTTCATAACCATGTTATGCATTATAACGTTATGCCTGTTTTGGGAGGGCAAGGGAAATCTTGGGTACCTGTAGTGACAGATTGGATATTACTTTGGTATTTAGAGTGGCAGACTGGGAAATGGATGAGTAGGCCAAGAGGTTAACTTTATTTACTTTCAACCTGTATTTTTAGTGTTCTGGTGAAAATTAAGTTGTGGGAAACAACTCCAGGCAATACTTTATACCTGACCAGGAAACAGCTATACAGGCATATTTTGTCTGTGTGCTTTGTTCAGAGAATTAAAATACTGTCTGGCTGGACAAGTAAAAATGGCTCTTGATCAAGTAACAAATCACAGAGTACCTAGAGAGATGTGGGATAGCAGTTGGTTAGGACTACATAGGTGGATGGCAGTTTGGGACTCTTTTAAACACAAGAAAATTGAGCACAGAAATTGCCCCAGGGAAGGCTGTCTGAGTATTCTAGAAACTCAGTCACATCTTCTATTGGAGTGTCCTTCTATATAAAATCATTCTGTGATTTATTAAGTAAAACATGGAATGAACCTTTACTGAATAGGGTTGACTATTCTGTTGTAGTTTTGGGGATGTATTCTGGTCCTTGGAATAAATACAATAAGCTCACATTTTTGTGACTCTGACAACCCGGGTTCAGGAGCGATCCTGGCAGTCAGAGGGCCGGCTATGGGGGAGGATGTCTGAGCGTCTGATGGGCTGCTCAGCTCCTCCGGGGGAGGGGGGTACATTGGCCCAGGGGTGGCCTGACCTCTTGCGATGGCCAAAAGCGTCGCAGTCCCAGAGGCTGCACCAGTGGGGAGAGCGTGATGAACGCCGGCGTAAGCCATGGTGGCATCGTGGCACGTCAAGCTCAGGGAGGGCATACAATGAAAATGCCTCTCCCGGCGTGACACTGATGCGGGGGCCTGATACTGGGTTCTCACCTGTCTGCCGCTCAGTCAGACCCGATGCACAGTTGATTCCCCTGGGGAGGGGGTAAGGGTTGGCCCCCCATCATGTCCCCACCTGGGGGGTAAGCTAAGGCTCCAACGGGAAGCCGACGGGACGTGTCAGCAGAGGCAGGCGAGTCGGGTGACAGCGCTGGGTAAGAGGCGGGGGTAAAAATAGAAAATAAAAAAATTAATAAAACCGCATTACAGATTTGTTTTGTCTGCTGTAGGTACTATATCTGGCAAGAAAGATGTGCATTACAGCTGCAACAAGAATATAGCTCTCCAGAAACAGTGAAGGATAATTACTCGAGTATTGAGAAAGATTTATATATCTGAGAGTCAGAAACTTCTGCCAGCTGGATTGTCTAACTTATAGAAAGGAATGACATGGTTAGAATGTGGATCATTTCTTTTTTAGCCTGTAACTGCTACAGCACAAGTTGATTTAAGCTGGTGTATATAAGATTTCTTTTTTGTATGATTATATGTATTGTATTCTGTTGGTGTGGTGGGGAATAGTACGTGTTGAACTCGTACTGGTTTTCTTTTTGAATGTATGATATTTTCTTATAATAACTGGCTCTAGTTTTTCCCCCCCAAGAGAAACCCAGTTTGTAATTTGCAGTTATAAAGGAGTGTTTATAATGGCAAACATGCACCACGTTTCCCCCTGCTCTGGGCATGTGTCTGCCGCTGCTCTTCCCTCTCTCATCGCCGGCAGCATGGCTTACCGTCGGACACTACACTGCCACTTGGACTCAGCAGTAAGTCTATTGGAAAAAAAGTTGCTGGGCTTAAAATGCTGAAACTGGGCTACTTAAAAAAATGGGAAAAAAGATAAACTAAATGGCATTTACAGCCTTACAGTTGGTGTGTATCTGCCACCTACCGTACTTCACACCAGGTCAGCCAGCCAACCGCCTAATGTATTAAATGTAGAAAAATATTTTTTTTACAATGCCGGATGGCATGAAAGAAAAGGTCCAGAGATGCAGAGCCACTGTGTGGCTCGTGCTTTTCACATAGTGAAAGTGGCGCATGTTTGCCGTTACAACCAGCAGATGAAACATTTCTGCGTTTCCCAGTCTAGCTCCTACATTTACAGATAGCACTTCTTCTGTCTCACTCACCCCCACCTACCTGACCAAAAATAAGGAACGAGCAGTGATCACCGCTACACCACAGATACAGACACGGACGTCTGATCCCTGCTCCACATACTGAGGTATCACCTTGGTGCTAATCTCTCTGCGGACTACAAACTGTATTTTTATCTATTCGGGGGGGGGGGGGGAGTAACTTAAAATACTCTGTCTAACTTGTGGGGTTGAAACACTAAACTGCTTTAGTATTTTAAACAGCAGCCCCATCTACTGGCCAAACTGTTTCTTACTTAAATAAAATTATGCAGGCGAGAAAACACTCCCCAGCAATTACATAAAACAATGCATGGGGGGATAGTGCAAACTCGAATTTAATGCTCACCCTCGGTGTGGGATGCTTTGATAAACCCCTCGGGATTTATGTAGCATCCCACACCTTGGGTGTGCATTAAATTCTCGTTATGCACTCCCCCATACATCATTCTATATTTTATGTACACTTGTGAATACTTTATTACTTAATCCATTTTAAGTAATTATCCATTTCCTTTTCCAGTGCTGTAATGAACTCAGTATTGTTTAATAATTTTATATGCAGTTCATATCCCAATTGACGACTGCTGTGTGAAAATCTTCACCTATGTTACTCAAAATAATACAGAATATGAGTTGATATAAGCGAGAGGGGTGCGAAATCACTCAGATACTGACTGATTTCCCAAAACAAATTATGCAGTATATGTGTACTCAGATGAATGGAGACAGTTCTAAATATATCGAACACAGACAAGCACCCAACAAAAAGCAATATTTTGTTGCATCTTTTTTGCACAGCTATCAAATTCCTGTGCCTGAAGGAGAGACTGAAGGAACAGACGGGCCAGGAGTCATTAGGGAGGGTATGAATTAAAGGTTAAAGCTTCTCATCCTTTCATTTCAGAATCAGTTTGTGGTTCCACACCCTGTGCAGAGAAGATTTGCATTTCAATGCAGGCACTTTAAAATGCATTATGCACATGTGTTGCGAATTATAACGTTTCCTGGAGGACAGCAATAGGATTTTATTTTAGTTTGGAAAGCAAGAACAGCCCAAGAAATTAGTCCTCTCCTTAGGCGAACAAAATTCTGCATCTGTAAATATATTGTGAACATGAGAAGTGGCATCCTCCAGTTATAAAATTATACCCATGCCTGCCAAGACAGGAGCCAGTGCCAAGGAGGGAGAAAACAATATAAAAATAAAAAAAATAAAAATTAAAAAACAGAAGAGGCAGCCAAGCACCGAACCACAGGAGCAAACAACTGGAAACCCTTCAGAATAAACAAGGACAGATTTTATGGGCCAGGCAGGTGGACAGGGGTACTGGGTATGGATGTGTTAGCTTGTGTTAGTTTGCATCCCTTTGTAAACTAAATCATTTCTCTGAAAAATCTGAGAAAAGGACTGCATGATGGCCCAGTCCTGTGTTAGCTGGCTTTGTCCACAAGGGAAGGGCAGGCTGCATAGGCTGTGCAGTACTAGACACAACTTGACCCAAGGGTGATCCCACGTAGGGTAGGGTGTGTAGGCAATGCACTACTAGACACATCTCAGAATCTCCCAGGGGTTACCCAAGGTAGGGTAGGTGGTATAGGCAGTGATGTTTTAAACACAACTGGGAACAACCCAAGGAATTATTCAAGGTTACGGGGAACTGCACATGCAGTGCAGTACTAGACACAACTTAAAACTACCCAGGGGTGACCCAAGGTAGGGTAGACTGTGTAGACAGTGCACTACTAGACACATCTCAAAATCACCCAGGGGTGAGCCAAGGTAGGGTAGGCTGCGTAGGCAATGGAATACTAGACACAACTCAAACTGACCCAGGGGTGACTCAAGATGGGGCAGCCTGCGTAAGCAGTGTAATGCTAGATACAACTTAAAATGACCCAGGGTGACCCAAGGTAGGGTAGGCTGTGTAGGCAGTGATGTTATAAACACAGCTCAGAACAACACAAGAATTATCCAAGGTAGGGGGAACTACATGTGCAGTGCAGTACTAGACCTACCTTGAAATGACCCAGAGGTGACCCAAGGTAGAGTAGGTTGCATAGCAAGTGCACTACTAGATATCTCAAAATCACCCAGGGGTGACCCAAGGTAGGTTCGGTTGTGTAGGCAATGTAATACTAGACGCAGCTCAGAATGACCCAGTGACCCAAGGAAGGGTAGGCTGCGTAGGCAGTGTGGTGCTAGACACATTTCAGAACAACCCAAGCGTGATCCATGGTAGGGAAGCTTGACATAACCTGGGGTGACCCAAGATGAGGTAGCTTCTGCAGGCAGTGCAGTACTAGTCTCAACTTCAAATGACCCAAGGGTGACCCAAGGAAAGGGCTAGAACCTCATATGGTGGCAAATAAACCTTGTAGATAACAGACGTGATCAGTCTGAGAAGCCCAGTATTACGAATATATAGTCAAATTCCCTACACCCACTAAATATTTAGATAGCTGCTGATGCCTCAGAGAAAGCTTTGAAAAACAAATTTAGAAACCATTCAGCTTACATTGCTTCAGGAGTAGACTGGCCCCTAGTGCTTGAGTTCCTAATTGTACCCTGGCCTGTCAGCAGTATGGCCTGTGTGTGTGATGTGCCTTCCAGTCCCTTGCCATGCCATGAGTCATTCAGTGTTTTTTTGAGTCTTGCCGGCACCGGCCTAGTTTATATCACTCATTCGTACCCAATAGGAAGCTGTCTCTTAAGGCTCCTCTGCCCGCTCACTGCCTATGCATGTGGGGTTATTGGTGCCAAATGCCATTTTCGGCAGCGCAGCATCAGGGAGAGCAGGGGTCAGGCTAGCAGCAGTAATAACTGTGTCAGTCATCAAACAGTCGGTCGTTCAGTCGGATGGTGACTGAACAGCAGCACAGCATGGACCTGGTGGTCATGGATATGGGACGTCATTTCACCTGAGTCCCACACCCACAGCAAGAAAATTACTGAGCAGAGGAAACTGAGAAACTGGTGGCTGGATGAGCTGCCATCAGCGGGCGGCGCAGCAAACTGTGGAGCAGATGAGATGACATACTGTAAATGTACTGACCAGTCGTCTTTGTGGGACTACTCATCTCTCTCTGTCATCAGCAGAGAGGTGTAGAGGAGCAAGTTACTGTGCTTTAATTAATGGGTTGCGTTTTTCCCCATACAAAGATCCGTGTATTAAATACCGTATGACACGAGTGCTAATTAAAGCACATGGCATCTTTATATGAGAAAAACCGTGAGCCAAAAGCACTGCCTCGCGGATAAAAACTGTTGTTCTCCCTGCCAGCACGAGCCACAGCTTTCCACACAACTGTCTCCTAAAAGCCACTTGCCTCACAAATTGCCGTATCGTTCGGAAAATCCTCGCTGTGCTACTATGTCCTGGAGACACAGTTTCACATCTAAGCCAGTGAAAAAATGCGACTCCTCAGTTAGATAAAACAAAATATGGGGTGCAGTGTGTAAAACTCGAAGTTTACACAAACCCTCATTGTTGGATGGTTGTACAGTGTATATGTGCCATCCAAAAACTCGTGTGTGTGTGTGTGTGTGTGTGTGTGTGTGTGTGTGTGTGTGTGTGTGTGTAAAATTCTCGTAACACACTGCACCCCATACTTTATCCTATATTTAATAGCTAGTGCAAATTTTTAATCTAGCCAGCTAGCCGGTTTGGAAATGCATCTATGATTGTTTTTTTTTTTGTTTGTTTTTTTGCATTCTGTTTTTCTACCCTTTTACTCTAGGCTCCCCATTCCATCTGCCTTGAGGTTGTCCTGCAGCATTTATCCGCCATTCAGCCTTTTCCTACAATCACCCATAATTCAGATGAGCCACAAACCCCAAATGACCAGTTCAGTAAATCATTTACTGCACTAACCTGTGAGATTACGGCTCTTTTGTCACACCTTTCTCCTCCCTGCTAGTCAGACACTGAAAGATTTACAATGCAAAGGGTAGTACTCAATCTTTAGCTGCAACCTTGCCTCTTGACAAAGGACTGCCGTCCTGCCTTACCTCTTTATGTGTTAATCCTAGCTGCGTAGAGTCAGTACCTTTACCTATAACAATAATCAGTGCTTACTGTATTTCACCTGAGTTAGAATGTATTACCGCATCCAAAGAAATCTAGATGTAGTATTTGCTGTATTGGTTCTTGCACAAACAGATCCAGAAGCAAATGATTTGATATCTTTTAATGGACCAACATAGATGTAACAACAAGAACAAAGTGCTCTAGCTTTCGGACCAACCAGTCCTTCTTCAGAAGCCTAAACAGGCTTCTGAAGAGACTGAATGGAATCAGACACTTTGTTCAAACAACATGAAGTCTTGCTATATTATGACAATTGCAGTTTGTCCCACCATTAGAACTGCTCCGGAGGTGAAAGAGTTAACTCCCATTCTAAGAATGGAACTTGGAGCGCAAGCTCGGTTAGAGAAGCTCTGTCTGGGTTATTTCAAACCCAAACTGTCAGATTCTTTACTCCGCCTCACTGAACAGTCGCTCCGGAGATTTCTCCTACTGCTCTGTTCATTTCTCGGTTTAAACAGTGTTTTCTCGGTTCAAATCAACCGAGAATATTATTATTTTAACCGCAAAACTGATCGGTTCAAGCTCTGTCTGTGGTATCGTAAGTAATTACAGTTTATTTTCTGTGTGGAACTTGTAAATGTTATCGGTTCGGTTTTGAACCGATCAGCTTGTTTTAAAACTTGAAATTGAAGGTTTTAAAGTGCGGTTCCCGGTTCTTATCGGTTCTAAAAAAAACGGATTTCATTACGGTTTGTTCCAAGACCCGTGACACGGTTAGGAACCGATAAGGGTGTCTTGCCTGGCACTGCTGTTTAAAAGGGCAAGTTTTTGGTTAGACTGGCATTATGTCTGAGAAACCCAAAAGAAAAACCGGGCCCACTGGGTTTCAACACTGTGATGTCTGTGGGGAAGTCTTTGCCAAGGCTGACCCACACACCACATGTGTATATTGTCTGGGGTTTGACCACCTCAGTTCAGACTGCCAGATTTGTAAAAATTTCCCTGCAGCCACCCTGGATAAGAGAGTTGGCAGGCTCAGGGAACGAGAGGCCAAAAAGTCCGCTGACCCGGATGGCCAGCCCGGTTTGGTGCCAACCGAACCGGAGGGAGTGCCCTCTGACCAGGGCGAGACTTCCTCGGGCAAACATAAAGCTGGCTCGGAGGGGCCAGTTCCAGTAAAGAAAGCAAGGAAATCAGCAGGTGTGGAGCCCAAAATTCCTTCTCCAACTGCTGCAGAGATAGCAAGAGCTATTCAGATTGTCCAGTCACTTTCTCTCGTTCCGTCCGAACCGCCACTGTCTGGTAAAAGGTCGGTTCGGTCGGTTCCACCGGTTCAGGAATATGATGTTGAAGAGTTTTATGAACCAGAGGAGGGGAGGATGATTATGAACAATATGAATGTGACTTGGAGGGTCTGGGTGTGCCCATTGAACCGGACATCTCCCCAGACAGACCTTTGAATCTCCCCTTCGCTCTGAGTCCCCTGTCACTTTATGTTTTACAAAAAAGTTGCTGAAACCCCCCAGCTCCCATTGGAGGAAGTTGTGGATGAGCAAGAGGAACCTGATTTTGTAGAAATGATGGATATTCCAGAGTCTAGGAGGTTGTCTATTCCCTTGCATAAATCATTTAGGAAACAAACAATAAAATTTTAAAACTCCTAATTCTGTGCCTCCTGTGGACAAAAAGATGGACAGGAGGTACACTCTGTCAGGTCCTGATACAGAATTCCTTTCACAGCAATGCAGTCACGTTGGTGTGGTTCAGGCTGCAGCCTGTGATAAAGCTAATATTCCCTTGGCTTCACATCCTCCTGACAAGGATTCCAGGAAGATTGATGCCATGGCTAAAAAACAATACATGGCAGCGTCCTTGGGACTCAGGCAAGCAAATTACATGGCTTATGTAGCAAGGTATCAAAAATCTAGATGGGACACTGTCATGGCTTTGGCCAAACAGGCCTCTGGCCAGCTTGCTAATGAGCTGGAACAGGTGGCTGCTGATGGCATTGAGGCATCTAAGGTGCAGTTTCATGCTGCTGTGGATTTTAATGATGTATCCTCTAGAGTCATGGCTACGCCTGTAGCTTTTGAGGTTGGCCTGGCTCAGGTGTACTAGCTTGTCACAGGATACCCAGACTAAGGCTATGGATTTTCCTGTGGTTGGAAATTCTCTGTTTGGGAGCAGACAGAGAATTATATGAAGAAAATGGATGAATATAGGACTACCTATAAGAGTGCTCAGGCTAAGGAGCGGCAAGTCACTCCTCAGAGGCAGACCCCCAGGGGTAGAGGTAGGCCTTTTCACAGGCCTTTTTACCAAACCCAGGCCTCCTCTGCTTATGTTCAGAGGGGGTTCTTCAGAGGGAGAGGCAGACGGGGTGTGCAGGCCTGCTCCCACCCCCTCAGCCTAAAGCTCCTGCCAAACAGACACCCTGATGGGCTGCCCAGGGCCGATTCTCCTTTACCTGTAGGGGGCAGGTTGGCTTACTTCGTTCAGAACTGGGTGTCTCTAACTTCAGACAAGTGGGTCCTGGAAGTAGTAAGCCAGGGTCTGGTTCTCGGCTTCAAAAAGTTCCCAAAGATGAGAATCAGATCTTTCCCACCTGCAAACTCTTTAGAGACCTTTACTTTAGAAACAGAAGTCTCAACCCTCCTGGCTCTCAGAGCTTTAGAAAGGGTTTCTCCCCTACACCAGGGCAAGGGTCTGTACTCCAGATATTTCCTTACCCCAAAAAAGACAGGAGAATGGCGGCCCATTTTAGACCTGAGATATCTGAACAAACACCTGTTGAAACCAAAGTTCAGAATGGTAACTCTGGCAATGATTTTACCCTTCTAAGGCCAGGGACTGGCTAGCCTCCCTGGACCTCAAGGATGCCTATTTTCACGTCCCTAATCAGAAGCTCCCACCGAAGTACCTCACATTCGAGCTGCCCTCAGGTCACTACCAGTTCAGAGCAATGCCCTTGGCCTCACCTCTGCCCCGAGGGTATTCACAAAATGTCTGGCAGTAGCAGTTGCTCATTTAAGAAGGCAAAGGATTGCTGTCTTTCCTATCTGGACGACTGGCTCATTGTAGGCCAGTCCCCAGAACAGGTAAATGTCACCTGCAAGTTACCCAGCAGCTGCTCACCTCCCTGGGCTTCTTGCTCAATCTTCCAAAGTCAGTTCTGGAACCAGTTCAGGTGCTCACCTTCATAGGTGCAGATTGGACACAAGGCAGGCCAGAGCCTTCCTACCCTTAGAGAGGGTAAGGAACTTGGTGGCTCTGGCCTCCTCCTTCACTCTGCAGGTCTCGACCAGCAAGACATCTTTTGCAGCTCCTGGGCACATGGCTGTGTCCACAGCTGTAGTGCAAGGAGCAAGATTTCAGATGAGGGACATTCAGTTTCACTTGAGAGCCTTTTGGTCTCAGAGAAGAGACCCCCTTTCCAAGTTGGTCCCAGTGACCCGAACCCTGATCCAGGCCCTCCAGTGGTGGCAGGATCAGAGCAATTTAAGACTGGGGGTCCCCTTCATTCCTCTGTCTCACTCCTTGACCCTCACTACGGATGCTTCCCTCCTGGGGTGGAGAGCCCACATGGGCAACCTCTCCACTCAGGGAGTGTGGTCCCCTCAGGAATCTCTGCTCCACATTAATTTGCTGGAACTCAGAGCTGTCTTTTTAGCACTTCAAGTGTTTTCTGCATCTGTTCAGAACAAAGTGGTACAAGTCAGAACAGACAACACCACAACAATGTGGTACATCAACAAGCAGGGGGGCACTCGGTCTTGGGCCTTGTGCACCGAGGCAATGAAGTTGTGGTCTCTGGCCTATTCCTGGACACTTCCCTCATAGCAGTTCACCTTCCAGGAAAGGACAATGTCCTAGCAGATGCGCTCAGCAGGATTTCCCAGGGCCATCACGAATGGTCTCTGGATCCTCAAGCACTGGGAAAGTTTTGCCAGATGGGGCACCCCAGATAGATCTTTTGCAGCCCCAGACAATCACCAACTTCAACTGTTCTGTTGCAGGCCCCAGTGTTGGGCTCAGTCCCCCTGGATGCCTTTCTCCTAGATTGGGAAGGGAAGTTTCTTTATGCCTTTCCCCCTTCCCTCTCCTATTCAAGGTGCTAGTCAAAATCAGATCCCAGCCTTGCAGGGTGATTCTGATTGCCCCAGATTGGGCCAGACAGCCCTGGTACCCACTCCATCTGTCCCTAGCAGTCCATCTTCCCCTGTGTCTCCCCAGGAATCACAACCTGTTAACCTGTGCCCAGGGGAGAGTTTGGTATCCGAACCTCAAATCCCTCAACCTCAAGGCCTGGCTCTTGAGGAGTTAGAATTTGTTGACCTACACCTTTCTCAGGGTGTTCTTGAAATCCTAAAGGCTTCTAGGAAGCCTTCCACTAGGGCTACTTATAATTCTAAGTGGAAAAGGTTTTCCATTTGGTGTTCTGGGAAACATATTTCCCCGGAATCTGCTGATTTGCCCATTGTTTTGGACTATATGGTCCATCTTAATTCTTTGGGCCTGAGACCAGCTACCCTGAAAGTACATTTGGCAGCTGTCTCTGCTTTTGTGTCAGCAGGAAAGCCCCCTCTCTTTCCGCTCACCCTGTATTTTCCAAGTTTTTTAAAGGATTACTTCATACTAATCCACCTTTTAGGGATCCGGCCCCTGCCTGGGACCTTAATGTTTGCATTGCCCAGTTAACGCAACCCCTTTGAACCTCTGTCTTCTGCAGAGCTTAAGTACTTAACTTGGAAAACTGTTTTCCTAGTGGCTATCACTCTGCCAGGTGCATAAGTGAGTTGCAAGCCTGTCAGTAGAAACTGACTTTATTTCTTTCCATAGGGATAAGGTAGTCCTCAGGACTAACAGGAAGTTTTGCCTAAGGTGGTTTCAGATTTCCATCTTAATCAATCTATCTCCTTCCAGTGTTTTTACTGAACATTCCTCTTCTGGCAGAGGAGATTGCACAGTTTAGATGTTAAGAGGGCCTTAAGTTACTATATAGAACGTACCAAGGGTCACAGGTTCGAATCCCTCCAACTTTTTCTCACTTATGGTGAGGTCGGAAAAGGGAGACCTGCCACTAAGAGATCAATTGCCAGGTGGATTGTCTCTTGTATCCAATTTTGTTATCAGAAACTGGGGAAAGTTCCCCCCTCTGGCCTGAGGGCTCATTCTACCAGAGGTACAGCCACGTCTCTAGCTGCTGCCAGAGACATCCCTATCTTAGAGATATGTCAAGCAGCTACCTGGAAAACGGTACACACTTTCACCAAGCATTACTCCCTGGATGTCCAGGCCAGGAGAGATGCTCGGTTTGGCACAGCTGTGCTTCAGAGCTCATTCCTAAGTAGGTTCTGTCCCTCCTCCATGGAGGTACTGCTGTGTAGTCTGCAATTGTCATAATATAGCAAGACTTCATGTTGTTTGAAGAAAAAATTACTCACCTTAGTAATGTTGTTTCTTCTAATGGAGTCTTGCTATATTATGACCTCCCCCCCAGCCTGCCCCTCTCAGAACTTCTACTTGGGTATCGGGTGGGCAGCCTAGTGTGGGCGCTAGTTATGCCCATTATATGTTTTCCACCCCTTCTTGGGGTTTTAGGGTGTGGTGTTTTTATTTTATCTTATATTATTGCTTATATTATATTATTATTTCTGGTCCCCTGACTTGAGTGTCTGTGTTGGGACCAGGAATATGTGTTAATAGTCAGGTAGCCAGTTGGCTAGTGTAGGTTACAGCTTCCACACAGACCTTAGTGAGTTTTGCTCGTAAAGATCTGACAGTTTGGGTTTGAAATAACCCAGACAGAGCTTCTCTAACCGAGCTCGTGCTCCAAGTTCCACTCTTAGAATGAGAGTTAACTCTTTCACCTCCGGAGCAGTTCTAATGGTGGGACAAACTGCAATTGTCATAATATAGCAAGACTCCATTAGAAGAAACAACATTACTAAGGTGAGTAATTTTTCCTTCTTGTTGTTACATCTATGTTGGTCCATTAAAAGGTATCAAATCATTTGCTTCTGGATCGCATCCAAAGAATGTACTCTTATCGTATTGTATGTGTTTGCATTGTATGTATCTGTATTGTTTCTCAGTGACGTGAAACCTTTGTAAACGAGTCTTTGACTCAAAGGATTGTAATTCCGATACTGTTCAATAAACAATAAACAAAGTGAAAGACCTCCCTTAATGTAGGGGTTAATTTGTACCAACACACTAAGGAAATATGCAGCAGATAATAGCTGCTTTTTGGTGCAGAGAGCTGGCAGAGAACTGCAAAATGAACATGACAGCTAAGCCTGTAATCACAGGAAGGACACTACTTTCTGGAGGTCAAGCCACAGGTCAATGAGACGGGCCGTGGCAGATCTTACTTCGAGAGGGCTCTTGCAGTAGGTAATTACATATAGTACTGAAGCCAGCAGGCATCAGGACCCCACGGAAAAATTTCTAGCTAGCAGTCTCTGACGAGGGACCGCCCCCATGAGACGGGCCCAGGCAGTTATTTTTCACCACTTAGGGCAGGGCTGGGCTTGGAATGGGCTGGGGCAATGAGCAGAGGGTCGGGTAGGAAGGTGGACAGTTGAAGGTAGACATTGGGTTTAGATCTGTTCTGGTCAGCTGTGGGCTGGCCAGCAGTGCACAGCATCAGTGAGACAGTAAGTCAAAAATGATTGAAACAGCAGAGCCACTTTTTAATAGCTCCCTTTCCCTGCCTGGCTTTGTATGTGCAGTTGCCGCTAAAGGTAAAGTGCCCTACATGTTTTTTGCTGCAGTTGCCCCTGCACCCCCAAACAGTGGCAATCAGGGCAGGTCAGCTGGTCCTTCAGTGTTTCCCCCCCCCACCAAACAGTCACCGTTGGTGGCAGTTCCTTCAGTGTCCCCCTAACAAACATCCTTAATCATAGACAGCTCCTACAGAGCCCCCCCCCCCAAACAGCCGTGATGAGCAAACGTTCCTTTAGTTAATTTGACTGGGGCAAGGGTGTGTGTCGGGAGGAGGGCCCTAAGCGGGCGGGTCAGGGGGGTTGAATGCCATTTTTGGGGGGGGCACTAGACCACCAGGCTGGATGGCTCAGGCAGCCATGGCCTGTCCTCCTCAAAGAGCACCCTGGCCTGTGACCCAGCCAGTCTGCCCCTGCATTTCTTATATCGCCTATAGACTTTCCAGTTATACAAATCTCAGGATAGAAGATGTTCTGCAAAACCAGTCTATTTCCAAATGTATTCTTTAATCATTTCCCATGATGGTTTCACCTTCAGACATTCTCAGAATATGTGTTTAACACTACCACTTTACTGGTCACATCTGTTAACTGTGATCAACTGTACTCGTACTGTGTCTGTTTTGTCAACCAGGTGTCCAGTATGCATTATGTATGATTTTAAGCTGTGTTAATCTATAATTGTCTGGTTTGTGATATTTATGTGCATCTCTCCAAATTATATTTAATTCCTCATTTGATATTACTGTATCAAGTTCTCTTTCCTGCCAGTTATGTGCTTCAACTGGTGTCTGTTATACACCCAAGAGATCTCGTAGGATCTTAATGGAGTCGAAGGGCATTTCTATAGGTGAGTGTTTTATACTGGAAGGCAGACATTTATTCAGGAATAGTAGGGATTTTATATCAGTTATTCACTAAACATAGTTCTTGCTCAACCTGCCGGCACATGTTCTGAATCCTGAATATTATTTAGGTTCCTGAGCCACTGAAGGTATTGTACTGCTTTATCAGTCAACGAGTACAAGTAAAAATCAGGACTGTTAGTTATGTAAGTTAAAACGCTCTGTGCTTAATCTAATTCAGAATGAATGCCTTGAACTGAATGAGTTAATACCCCTTTTCTCTTTAGCAACTGCAAGTTTGTTATGAAATATTCTCGGACGGTGACCATTCCATAAAAGAGGAAATTTTCTCATGTACTTTCTTACATGTAGTGTTTGTTATTGCCATTGAGAGCATACTGATTACATAATAAACCCTAGGTAATAAATCAATCTTAAAGAGCAGCTGACACCTTTGGAAAAAAAACTTTGGAAAACATAATAGTTGGGCACAATTCAACTTTGTATTTCATGTATCTTCTATAGATTTCTCCTCTTTACTATTTGTTGCTGAAGAATTTCCCACAAAACCAGGATCTTTGTCCCTTAGAGCTCATCTGCCTCTATAACTTACACCCTACTTGGCATCATAAAGCTCTGTTGTGACATCACAGTCTGTTGCTATGGGAATAACTGTGATGTCACAAGCACAGTATTATGACATCAGGTTGGGACGAAGCAATAGGAGCTGATGAACCCTCAGGGAACAACTCTTCTGTTTTCATGCATCTGACCTCAGTAATAAATAGTGGAGGTAAGAAATACAGAGCTAATGAGAAAATATATGCTGCTTTGTGTTCAAATATGTTCTTCAAAGTTCTTCTTGAGGTGTCAGTGGCTCTTTAAAGTGATTGTTTCTCACTCATTGAGACATATACATTTTGACCATCTTTCCATATCTGCTATAACCTCATTCCATTCCAAACGTTGCGTGTATTATTTTTCCTCATGCCTAATAAGCTTGTTGATATACCAAGATACTTTATGTGGCCAATTTCCCATTTAAATGCAGATTTGCTGTTGTCGCCCTTAAACATATAGTTATTTCATGGCACAATAAAAGATTTGTCCACGTGAACTTTATAGCCAGATACACGGCTTAAATTGTTGACCAATTATATTGACTCTTCTAAAGAAGTTCAAGGCTCAGTGAAGTGAATAGGCTCATAATCTGGGTACTGTGATAGTTTTTGACTCTGATCCTCCAGTTTCAATACCTTTTGTATTGCTTGGATTTTTAATGTCAAAAGCAAGCATTTCAGTATAAAGCTATGGATTACTTCTACTGCAACTGGACTTGAAAGAATGTTACTAGTTATGTGGAAAGGCCCTCAAATACCTAACAATTATGCGAAAGACAGCTAATAAAAACCTGTGAGTTATTCTTCCAGTAAATACTCAAACTACTGTGTAACAACTCAAATTCATGCTCGTTATATTCAGTACTCCGAGCACACCAGACATGTTCACACCATTTTATTTTCACTGGTGGAACACCACTAGTGCTGTTATTATATAGTGAGTCACATAACATTCATTTTTTTGTGCTATTATAAAACCAGCGAAAATAGAGAAAATAAAAAGACTGAATATTTCTCATTATGCAGTGTTTTTACCTACGTGGAACCCTTGTCTAGACCTCTTACAATGCACATAAAACATAACCCGACTACCTAGTTATTGTTAGAATCCTTGACTGTATTCTGCTTTGAGCACGCAAGACTCACTGATCATAATAGTATTTTTAAAACATTTTATTTATACTTCTAACTTAAAATACCTAAATATTTTAATCTGGAGGTAGTAACTGATAGAATTGTCAGCTGTGGTTGTATCAGTAATAAGCCATGCCAGGGTAAGCACTGTAAGGGATTGATGCACACCCCAGATGTGTTGTCAGGCACAAACCGTCTGGTAGTGCATTGTTTCCCCCACAGGGCTCTCCCTGGAGGGGCTTATTCTGCTTTTAAAATGGTCTTTTTAAGACAGTCTGAGAAAAAGTGAAACATTTTTAATAGTTTAAAAAGTGACTTCAAGGGGGATGCTGTGGAACAGTAAATATGGCAGACATCCCATCCTGATGCTCTGAACTCTTAAAGATGTAAAAGTTATTTTTCAGTGTTTCTAGTTTCCAAACTTGTTCTATACTGGACCCGTTAGACATGTTAGCTCTTGGGGAGCAGTGATGGGTCCAAAATGTAACCAGAAACAAGTCGCCCAAAGCTTGGATACTTTTCTTACATCAGCAACTTCCTCGAAGGGACCAGGGCCTGCACAGCCCAACAGAGTGAGTGACGCAGACTTCCTGACCACTCAGATAATGGCCATGATGCATAAGGGAGAGCCTGCAGGAGAAGAGATAAACGTCTTGCAGCCGTAGAGGTGACACTATCCAAGTTCAATACTAGGATCCACATCCACAATAATGGTTCCTCCATATAAGAGTTCTCTCAGGAGTCAGAGAAGCTGAGGGAGAGGAATGCTGTCTTTGTAAAGACTTACAAATTCTTAGAGTGAAAGTAGAATCCCTCGAGAATGTCCAAAGAAAGCCACTATTAGGATCGTAGCTAGCATGCCCCCGCTCTCCCCCATACTGGCTGGTAAGACTGAACTTATATTTCCTATCAAAAAGTTAACTTTACAGACCTGTGATAATTACCAGCTGACTTGGGGATCAAAGTTTTGAGAGCATGACCACATAGAGAGGATATGCAGAGGGCCCCTGACAGCCATATTTACTCTTTTTAGTGTGGAGGCTTCTGTTCCTCTCCTCCAAGTGGCCAGGACCTGAAGAGACGGTGCTTGGGAGGGCAGTAAAAAAAGCATTTTTCCCAGACATTTCCTTCCAGACACAATGTAGGAGCAAAGTCTTGCAAACAATTATAAAATCTCTTTTGGAGCAGGTGGTAGGCACCCAATTACTATTTCCTTCTTGGCTTCAAGTCCGATACAACAATAAAACCCACATCTTCACAGATCTGTAGTCGGCTCTGCTGAAAAGATTGTGGAAAAACAGTAAATGAAGAATCCAAGCATAGTGAGGACGGGTGAACTTGGACTATGTCAGACTGTTTGCCTGTACTTGTACATGTTAGGTTATCAGATGCACTGTAATATATTGTACCTTGAATTTATTTTCTACTTCTGCAATGTTTGCTTGCTCATTTTATATAGTTAAAATGTTTTACCATCTTTATTAGTTCCATTGAGCTCAGCAGGTATATTAATTGGTTTACAGGTACACACTGCTCAGTTTGTGAACTGTTGCACTGTTTCTTGTTGACTTACGCCATCTCCCTACATGGCAACATTACTTGCCATGGATAGTAGGGTATAATGCAACTTAACTGAGCCCAGGACGTCTGCTTACATATGAGGCCCACTCACTGGGACATGCAGCCCTCTGCACAGATTTCGCTGCCCTGCGGGGGATGGGAATTCATCCAGGTGAATAGACTTAAAGGCCTATGATTTAGTAAGAGTGGCATGTTTCTATAATATTATCCTGCTGGACTTTACGCCTCCAGTTTTTCCTGGACGATCCGACTACATGAGTGGACTTGAGGGACCTGTAGTAATGGATCTGTTATTGTTATCCTCTGTGTATGTTCAGTATTGAGTCTGCGAACCCCATTTATGTTGTATGCTGTATGACATAAAAATGTATAAATAAAGTTTAAAAAGGTGAATTTGAGCCAGCCCGCCAGTGCAACAGTAGCACTACTGCTTGCAGCGCCAGTGACCGGAGGTCAGGAGCGACCTCGGGATTCGGAGGGTCAGCCGGGAGGAGGATCATCAAGCACCTGCAGGACCACTCTCTTCCTTGCCTGGCCCCTGGCAGATGCTGGGGAAAGGCAGCTCGGTGTCACGACAAATCGGGCATGGCAGATGTCAGTGCACGTCACTTGGGAGCACGTGGCGTGCAGCATGACGTCATTGCATGTCATGTCCTCGGGGGACTGAAAACTGGAGGAAAAACACCAGCAGCAAGATGATGAGTGCCTGCAGGCCCCACACCTGACCAGTTGGGCAGGCCACCAGAACCGCCAGAGGGGGAAGCCCTGGGGGAAGAAGGCAGATAAGTTCTGGCAGATGTTGGGATAATGGGGCTGGGGCACTCCTCTGAACGAGGGCTGTCCAGGTGAGGAGGAGAAAAAAATGAGTTCAAACTTCATATTTGGTCGTGCAGCTGTGAAATGGTTGATTTTGTTTAAATTTTTCTAATATAAGTGCATTATTACCAGAGTTCTATAAAACACTGATTATTACTGCTTGTATCGCTGAGATACAAACATTTGTCTATACAGTCGTCATATGCAGGAGATCAATGCACAGTCATGTGACCCCCGTTGGCCAATTACAGGCTAGGATTTCCTAAGCCCATTTTATAATTAAAGGAGATTTCTGTTATAAGGTATTGGGCTTCATAACCCAATATCTTATTTATTTATATATTTTTTTTATTTATTTCAATCTAGGATTACAATACTTTTGAACCGAGGCTCTTTTACAAAGGTTCCACGTCAGCATGTGCAACAGTCATCATTTTCAGTTACAAGCATATAGTCATTGACTTACAGACATGTACTAACCAGTACAAAGACTTCAGCTATGAGCAAGATAAGGGAAGGAGGGAGGGGGCATGCTTATGCCAGCATAAGCTGATTTCTGTTAAAAGTAAATTTTTAACTGAGTCTATGTAGTTTTAGAAGGGATCGTACCTGGCTCTGTAGCTACTGCTAGATCCTTCAACTTCTAGTATGCCTGCTTCGCCTCTGCAGTCGCCGAGTAGTGGACGTTAGCAGGAGAGCATGAAGGCAGCTTCACATAAGTCTATGGGTGGTTTTTCAGTGCCTTTTTAAACTCTAAGCAATCTGAGAGGGAAATGAAAGCCACAGCTGTACTAATAGGGACCCTATTAGTAGAGCGGTGGCTTTCATTTCCCTCTCAGATTGCCTAAAGTTTCAAAAAACAGCATTGAAAAACAGCCCCATAGACTTGTATGTGGCGTGCCCCCATGCTCTCCCTGCTGAAACATCACAAAACCTTGGAGCATGGCGGTGGAGCAGGCATACTAGGAAGTTGGACGGGATCTGCTAGCGGTGGCTACAGAGCCAGGTATGATCCCTTCTAAAACTACATAGAATCGGGTAAAAAATGTACTTTTAACTTTTGCTTTTAACAGAAGTCTGCTCACGCTGACATAAGGTATTGGGCTATGAAGCCCAATACCTTATCCCATTAGGCTGGAAATTCACTTTAAGCAATAATACACGACAAGGTGTGTGATATCACGGGATAGTGTCCTGCCACAGGTGTGTTGTGAAGCATGAGGCCACAGACCAAGTGACTTCAACCACCTGAGAAGGGATGATATCTCATGATATTGTATAGCTTGGAGTGTATTACTGCGATTATGAAATTGATCTTTTTTGATTTTGTTGACTAATTGCATTTACCTATTTTCAGACCAGCATTATGGGCTCAGATATCATCCTGGCTGAATGTGGTCTCGGCCAATCAGATTTGAGGATTTTGACCATCCATTTCATAACAGGAACCAATGTATATATTTTATTAAATTATTTCTATGCTATGATGACTTTTGTGAGAACAATAACAATTTATACAAAGTAAAAAAAAGATAAATATTCAAAGTACTTCTAACATCTAAGAAAGAACCTTTTCCATTATCAGAAGTCATAGGACAGAAGGAAGGAAGGGATGGTTTCTGATTGCTGTGAAACTCAGCGAACAATGTAGGGATGAAGCACGGCACAGCCTTTAGCACACCTTTGCCCTTGAGGAACAGGAATACAGCGTGAGGTTCTTTACATGAAGCAGCCTGAATCTCATTCATCTGTGACCACCTTTGGTAAGAAGGTTGAGATTATAAGAAATACTTTACTGCTTATGGGTTAACTCCTGAAATGCTTAGGGATAATGCTCTGCAGTTGTAGCTGGAAGAATCTGAGGAGTTCATTAACCAAATTGGTATGAAACATACTACACAGCCTTGTGAAGTACAGAACATTGCGTGTAAGTGTTCAAGCAATCACGGTATAGAAATAAACTACAAAATCAATTTTCTTCTCACTGGCTTTCACGTCTTCTGTATCCAGCCACCCCCAACCCTCTCTCATGTGACAACCTTGGAGTTAGCAGCAGGGAGTTTTCTTAAAAACGCATATGAGAAGAAAGCTGAGTTTGATTATACTTGTCTCCAAGCCATCAAAAAATGACAGGACCTGCAATAAAACTAATGTCTGTGAGGTCACCTGAGAATGATCCAGCCATGAGCTAGGGTTACCATCTGCCCTGATTGTGTCAGGGCAGCCCTGGTTTGGGAGGCTGTTCCCTGCCAGAAAAACTGGAAACATTCAAAATGTCCTCATCTTAAACTAGAACAAGTAATTCCTTACTCAAGGAGTTACAGAGAACTAAGATACATAAAATAAAATACATCAGAATGATAGGAGATAAAATGAACAACTAAAAAACTAAAAGAAGAAAGTCCATCCCCCACCTGATAGGGGGGGTCTGCTCTCCTAAGGTCAGTTCAATGTATTCCAAAGCTGTATCTGTAACAATAATCTGTTAATACCTTTTGCTGTTAATGAGTGTAGATATGTAGTGACCACTTAACGGTAGAAAATTGTTGTGTAACTTTATTTTGTTATTACACTATACATATAGACGGTGATGTCCAAACCTGCTAATTTGTAATAGCAAGTATCATACATTCATACAATGTATGAAAACTTGTTGAGTCTTTCACACGTCTGTTGGGCGGGATATGGAGTGCCTCAGAGATGTATTCCCCCACAATCACCTTTACCAGGTAAGTAAACTACCATTGTGGGAGATAATCTCTGAGGCGCTCCCCATTCATGACATCATGGGTAGGGCAGTAATTTTATCACAGTGTTCACGGGCTTCACAGATACCGTGAAATAGTTTACTTGCCGTGAAAACATCAGCTGTTAGTATGCGGTGCTGAATTATACCATTTTATCGTGCGATGCTATCTTAAAAACCCTGTTTTACTTTTTAACTGGTCTTCTTAGTGAACACAGTGGCTTGTCATGATTCATGAGGTTTAATTAATAGCTGAATTGGCAAGGGTAGTACAGATTTGCACGAGTAACACTTTTGAATCAATTACTTAATTGCCTTATTCATTAGATCAATTAACAAACACTTTAAAACAGTTGGTAACTCACAGCTCATTTATACGACTTAGTTTCTTCTCCAGCTAACAAAGAAAGCAAGTCTGTTAAAACGAATGGGTCGCCCGCATCTAAAATGGGTAATGTTTATGCTCTGCAACGGTGCCGACACTACGAATTGGGTACTTTCCATGTATCTGGTGATGTTTTATTCTGCACAGTTTGTAATGTGGCAGTAGATCATAAAAGAAAGGCGACCTGCGATCGTCATCTAGACGCAGCTTCACATTTATCCAAGAAGAGAAAAGTCGAGTCCTCCTGTTCCTCTGCCAAAGAGAAGCAAGTAACAGTTAAATTGGCAACCACAGACTCAATTGTGGCTGACTTGAGTCAAGTTGCTTGTAATGCTTCCCGTCCAAATGCTGGAGAAATATGAGGGAGATGAGAAAGGCACACCTTGTTTCGATGATCTGACTGACTTTGCTTGTTTTTGCAGCTAAAATCCGAAGACACACAGCACCCAGCCACTAAAAGAGCCCTGTCAGAATGCTCACTTAAAATTAAAGATTACATGACAGGACATGGGAGATTTAACCAGTCGGCATCACAGTTCTTTCAAGCTACAAGAGTTTTCAACCCAGTGAGGCTGGCTACTTTGGCGATATCGTCGGAGGAGATCTGCAGTGGTATTCCTGCATTTGAGGAGAACATCAGAGCACGATCTGAACTGAGAATTTACATAGCCAAAATTCAGCCACAGAAACTCAAAATGTATGACCGCACTGTTGAGCAGTTCTGGGGTGACTGTCAAGAACGTTTCCCATTCCTCGCAACAATTGCACTTAGCTGTCTTAGCGTTCCTGTACATAGTGCTAGCGTAGAACGATCTTTTTCTAAGTATACAGCACTGCTAAGCAACAATCGACGCTGCATCAAGCCAGAGAATTTAAAAGTATACTCAGTGTTGCAACAAAATCAGTTTAAATAAACTGCACAGCATTTATGTTTTTAACTGAATAATGTTTGTCAGATATTATTTATGTATTAAAACTTGTTTTTGAAGCATAATCTTACTCTTATGCAGTGTTCATGTTCATTTCCGTGAAATCACCTGTTTTTGCTCATTTCTTTACTGTGAAAAACGGCAAAATTTGCCGTGAAATAATTACTGCCCTAATCATGGGTCATTAAAAAGCAGTAATCCTCTGCTAGGGTGGGTCAGACATGTCTTGTACCTAGTCCTTACATGCTGCTAAAGATTTCCCCTGCAGTATTCCCATTTTCTCTGCCCAGGAAGTTGCGATTGCTCTGGTAGAGTGAACCTTCGGATCTCTTGGTGCAGTTAAGTTATTCACTGTGCATGGTTCCGTGATTGCTGTTTTAAGGTACATGGCAATCAAAGATTTTGAAGCAGGTTTTCCTTTTACAAGCAGCATTACAAACAGTCTGTTTTGTATATTTCCTCTGTCCTTGATAGGAATGTGCTAAGTATCCTTTTCATACCCCATATTTTAAGCGGAGGGTTGTTTTGTATTTCCCACTGAGGGGGTTCTGCAGAAGTTTCAATAGTTTGGTTGATGTGGACTGTCAATGGTACTATTGGTCAGAATGACATTATAGGTCTAAGGGATATTCTGTCAGTGTCTAATGTTAGGAAAGGTAAAGAGAATTTCAGTTTACAGTTTAGTGCTTTAACCACTAGGCTACACAGTCTGCATGAGTGTGCCTGTAGTTCTCCTCCACGTCTAGCAGATGCTAGTGCCATCAGGGAAGGGAAAGTGTTAATGTCTGTGCTAAGCCTATGTCATGCACTGGGCCCTGTTTGCTCAAGAATGGTACGAGAGGTGTCATGTTGTACTTGTCCCATGGCACTATGTCTATCAATGATGACATTACTCCCAGTACTTGTGAAACTGCTTGAAGTTCTGGATTTCTGTGTTTTTGTAATTATGTAGTCTGTGCAATATTTGAGTGGACTTGGGCATTTAATGGGTTGCCGAGACCCGGATTTGTGCGATCAGTGAGCCTAGACTATCTGTAGACTGGCTGGGGATTATGGGTAGCTTTCTGATAGGTTATTACACAGCTGTGATTTTATAGGCAGTGTACTACCGCATTTGTTCTCGAAAGGACTGTTGTACTGTTCTGGTCTTGATCAGCCGGTCGTTCAAAGGGTATTACTTGTATGTCCTTAACTCTTTTTACCATCGTGAACACACTTGGGGTTGATGGTAGGTTGAATGGTAACACTTGTATTGGTATCGTTTTCCCAATATGTGAAATCGACGGAATTTATAGTGTGATGTATGTGTCCTACAAATGTAGTGAAGTTAGGTAATCTCCTGAGCTTATAACCATGAGGGTGGGCCCGATTGTTTCCATTTCTAGGGTTTGAATTGTACAGAATTGTTAAGGTCCAGAACTGGGCATAGCCCTCTGGTCCCTTTTTGGGTACCTTGTCAAATATGGAGGATCCTCCTTTTCCCTGTTTTGCAATGCGTTACCCTGTCTAAGGTCTTGTTGTGCAGTAAGTCTGCCGGTACTGTTTGGACTTGTGTCGGGGTAACGTGTTTTTTGGCACAGGAAATAGGACTAGAATGTTCTTTGTTGGTATGCAAGAAAGTTGTATCACATATCCTAGTCTTGCTACTTGTAGGACCCACCTGTCTTGTGTGATTTGCTCCCATGCTTGCATGAAGAGTAGTAGTTGATCACAGACTGGAATGTTTTGGTATTGCTTGTAGCAATAGTAGTTGTTGTTTCAACTGGGTTCTGCAAGGGGAGTAGTTTCCCCTACCTTGCTTGGGAACCCTTCTAGCTCAATATCTGATGCAATTTTTTATTTTATTTATTTATTTTGTGGGTATAGCTGCCTGTAGTAGTGTAGCCTGTAGTTGTAATTGCCCCTGTCTTGTCTCAAAAGGACTGAGAATGGTATGTTTGTCTAGCTGGCAGATACGTGGATCTGTTTGACTGGTCTTTGGTATCTTATCCTCTTTTCCCCTTGAGGTATCTTTCTAGACCTTAACCAAACAGTCTGTTTGACTCCTGTTTGCGCTTGGTGGAGTTGAAATGTTGCTGTATTTCAGTGTGCTGGGGGCATAGGCAGTAGTTATCGCAGGATCCCGCTGTTTTGCCCCTCAGAAAGATGGCAGCCGAGGTCTCGCGAACATTGGGAGTCAGTCAAAGGGCTGCTCCCACGTTGAGTGAGATCTCAGACCGGAAGAGATGAGGGGAAGAGGCGTGAGGCGTTTCTGCATTTCTACGGACATGGGGGCCATAAAAAAACATTTTGGTTGGCTCCATGTTGGCCCGCAGCCTTAAATACCCTGTATGGGGTACACCAGTAGCGTTGAGGTTGCAGAAAGCCGCGTTTCAGTCAGGTTCCACCATGGAGCTAGATGCCGTTTGAATGGTGACATGCCACAGAGACTGGGATACCTGGAATGGAAGTAGGGCCACTGTCCTGCACTGAGACAGGTTGATATTTGCCTTGCTCTCCTTGTACAGGTCATTTGATGAGCCTTTTTTTTTTTTTTGGAAGTGTTTGCTCCTGTAACCACTAGCAGGGGTATCCAGTTAGTCAATCTCCTTACATTATAAGGCCCAGTGGATACTTTATGGACGTTTGCACCTGGAACCGCTAGCAGGGGTATCCAGGTAGTCAAATCTTCTTACATTATAAGGGCCAGTGGATTCTTTATGGACGTTTGCACCTGAAACCACTAGCAGGGGTATCCTGGGTGTCAAATCTCCTTACATTATAAGGCCCAGTGGATACTTTATGGATGTTTGCACCTGGAACCGCTAGCAGGGGTATCCAGGGTGTCAAATCTCCTAACATTATAAGGCCCAGTGGATACTTTATGGATGTTTGCACCTGGAACCGCTAGCAGGGGTATCCAGGGTGTCAAATCTCCTTATGTTATAAGGCCCAGTGGATACCTTATGGACGTTTGCACCTGGAACCGCTAGCAGGGGTATCCAGGTTGTCAAATCTCCTTACATTATAAGGCCTAGTGCATACTTTATGAAAGTTTGCTCCTGGAACCGCTAGCAGGGGTATCCAGGTAGTCAAATCTCTTTACATTATAAGGTCCAGTGGGTACTTTATGGACATTTGCTCCTGGAACTGTTAGCAGGTGTATCCAGGTAGTCATTTTCCTTACATTATAAGGCCCAGTGTATACTTTCAAACAACATAAAGTCTTGCTGTATTCTGACAATCTGCAGTTAGCTCCAGCCTTTAAACTGCCACGGAGTGTATAGGGTTAATTTTATATGCAGTGCATAGAACGTTGAGCTTGAGCTGGGTTGAGGTCTCAGTCTGCAGCCCTTTGAAACCCAACCGTCAGATTCTTATGTGCAAAAACTCACTAACTATACTATGTGGAAATTGTAAACATTTTTAACTAGCCAACTGGCAACAAAAAGTTTTGGATTCCCAAAGGAAGACTCAAGTCAGGAAACCCAAAACCAAAACCTAACTAAAATGAAGATTATAATACAAAGCACCCAGAAACCTGGAGGGTGTGCTGAAGACACCCCTGGGGTGCAACACTGCACCTGCTCACCCACTACCCAAAAACAGGTTCTGAGAGGGGAGGCAGGGAGGGAGCTCGGAATACAGCAAGACTCCATTAGAAGAAACACAGTTACAAAGGTGAGTAATTTTTTCTTTAAACAACATGAAAGAACTGGAAGGGGACAGGATCAGTTGTGTTCCAGGACAGTAGCTGCTGCTTGTTGTTTTCACAGGGTTCTTGTGGATTTTACTTGATAGAAGGTTAGTTCTTTTCTTTCTTACTTCTAAGGGGCTAGCAGGATATTGTTTTGGGGGCTGCTGAAAGTTTGAAAACTGGTTTGGTGGCTGTAAGTGGGCTCATTTTGTGGATGTTTCACTGTGTAACAGGCTGCACTGGTGGAGGCCTATTTCTTCTGATTTAAAACCTATTTGGTGGGATTTGCTTGGAGATGGTTATTTGAATTGGAGACCTATATCTGTTAATTTCAAGCCTATTTTGATGTGTTGTTAGTGAAGCTGATTAAATTGGAGACCTGTTTCCTTTGGCCACAAAACATATTTTGGGGGCTTTGAGTTGAATTTTGATTCCTTTTGTTGACTCCACTAGCTGCAAAGGTTAGTGCATAGTGGGGAAGGTGTTAATGGTCTGCCAGATCTCACTCCGCCAATTGACTGGAGGCAGAGCTGAATCAGGTTTGAGGTGTTAGCTGCTTTGTCTTCCTGAAAGAACTGGAAGGGGACAGGATCAGTTGTGTTCCAGGACAGTAGCTGCTGCTTGTTGTTTTCACAGGGTTCTTGTGGATTTTACTTGGTAGAAGGTTAGTTCTTTTCTTTCTTACTTCTAAGGGGCTAGCAGGGTATTGTTTTGGGGGATTCTGGAAGTTTGAAAACTGGTTTGGTGGCTGTAAGTGGGCTCATTTTGTGGATGTTTCACTGTGTAACAGACTGCGCTGGTGGAGGCCTATTTCTTCTGATTTAAAACCTATTTGGTGGGATTTGCTTGGGCCTGGTTCTTTGGCTGCTGGGCTTGGAGGGGAGACACAGGGCTGATACACTCTCTCTCTCTCGAGTCAGGTGTCTGCCCAAGATCTCGCCCTCCCCACCCTCCCTCCCCAGAATTTGATTTATAGGGGAACACCTGCCCTGCAATTTGAGGAAAAGGCTGCAGGTGCGGCTCATGTAGTTCTAGCCACTGGGGGTTGGATTTAAAGGCTGGGAGAGAGGTGCTTAGGGAGTTGTTAATTCCCTTATAAGTTTAATGTGTTGTACTGCACCTAGTAACAGGGTTACTGGTGTACAGTGGGACTGTCTCTAAGATTAGTGGGTGACCTGATTAGGCAGTAGGGTGTATCTTGAACTAGGGGGGAACCTGATGGCTCACCCAAGGAAACCTATTTGGAAGGGGATGGAACCACACGTCATTAGGGCCGGCATCTTTGGGAGGGTGGTGGGGTGCACAGGGTGTGGAGCGGCCATGGTACTGGACTGGGCTTGGAAGTGTGGTGGTTGCCCAATGTGCTACCAGCTGCACAGCTTAGGGAGGAGGTTGCGGGGATTAGGAGACAGCGTGGGGAAGGGGAGTATGGTTGGGGAAGGGGCTGCAGGGATCTCCCGCAGGGGTTGCACCAAGCACTGGGGTGGGGGCATAGGGAAAGGAGTGCAGGAGAATACTCAGGGGTCACATAGGGACCCTGGCGGAGTCCAAAAGGACACTACCAAGGAAGCAGGCAGGTAACTGGGGACCCTCACAAAGGAGGGACGGAGGGACAACATTCTCAGGGAAGTAGGCAGATGGCCAGGGCTGGACAGAAGGAAGCAAGGCGGGGAGGTGGATCAGACCTTACACTCAGTAACTGCTTCAAATCTCTTCTTCTGCTCGAGGATGAGGGGGGTGATGTAGCCACGACAGGGGTGGTTAGAGATGGAAAGGGAGTGGGGGGCAGGAGGCAGGGGCCAGATAGCAGGAAGAACAGGGGGACCTGGAATGCAGGAAAATGGGGGGAGCAGTGAATCAGAGCAGGAGGGGCAGGGGGAAGAGGGAGGAAAGCGCAAGGAGAAGGACCAGTTGGGAGGAAAGGTAAAGGAGAAGGACCAGAAGTACAAGGAGGATTCAGTAAAGGGAGCTGAGGGTTTAGGCCAGGGGAGCACGACGAGCAAGGAGGAACTAAATGGAGACAGGAAGGAAGGGAGGACGAGCCAGGCTAGTTTAGCAGATGGGGGAGAAGGACCAGTCAGCAGTGAGGGGGAATTAGCAAGGTACAGAAGGATACTCAGGAGGAGGAGAGGCATAGGATTGGAGGAGGGTGGCCATGGTAAATAAGGAGGGGTGGCATGTGGCACCCAGATAGGGGGAGGAACAAGGAGCCGGCTGGGTGGAGGGGCCGGTAGAAAGGATGAGGGACATGGAAGGGGGGGAAATGGAGGAAAAGGAGCGGTCAGAGTGCTCCTGTTGGGGGATTCTGTGATCAAGGGTATCAAATGGGATAGGGAGGGAGAAGCCTGGCCAGTTAGAACAAGATGCTTCCCTGCACTAATGGTGCGCAGGGCTAAGCACGAGGTATATCAGCTGGCAAAGGATTGTGGGGGTTCCCCGGACATACTGGTCCACCTGGGTACAAATGACATTGAGGGAAATAGCGAGCTAGAGATACAGGCAAGATTCAGGGAGCTTGCCAGAGTCTGTCATGACATAGGATGCACAGTTTCCTTCTCAGAAATCTTGCGGTGCCAAGGGCTAGTGGGGAACACAAAAGGAAGATTAGGGAGATAAACCAGTGGCTCAGGGAGTGGTATGAGGCCAGAGGGTATGGGTTGATGGGGGATTAGGGGGAGACCTGGGAGGATAAGGAGCTGTATGCTAGAGATAGACTCCATCTCAATTTGGAGGAGGAATACTTAAGTTGAAAATAGAGAGTTCATTGGTGAAAAGTGGGGTTTAACCTTGAAGGGGAGGATGGAAAAAGAGGCTGTCAAGGGGTGCGATAAGGGAGGGACTCTGTCTCCACCCCACTGGGGAGCTGGAGGATTGCGGGAAAAGGCCGACTGGCAAAGTGCAGACCAGGGGAAAACAGAATCCCCATGGGAACACGAGCAGGGGAAATGGAACTATAGGGAAAGGGTGGAAGGTAGTCCTGCTAGATGCCAGGAGCTTGGGCAATGAAATGCCTGAGCTCTAGGCGATGCTAACTGAGGGAGCAGTGGATGTGGCAGCAGTCACTGAGACTTGGGCCACTGCAGGACACGACTGGGACCTGAACCTGGAGGGTTACACTATGTTCAGGAAGGACGGGGGGAGGGAAGGGGAGGAGGGGTAGCAATGATACACAAACTGCATTGGCATAGGGGAGTAGAGGAGGCGGAGGGAACCATGGAGGCGATTTGGGTCACCTTTGATAACAAGGGGGGCAAGAGAGAAAATAGGAGTGGTGTATAGACCCCTGCCCTGGCGGAGGAGCTGGAGGAGAGTCTGGTGGCAGATGTTGGGAGACACTGCAGATGAGCAGAGGAACGGGTGGTGTTGGGGACCTAAACATGCCAGGAACATACTGGGAGTTTCATGACATCCTCTGTGACCAGGGAACAGAGGTTGTTGGATGCTCCTTCAAGACGCGCTCCTAACTCAGCAGGGGTGAGGGAACCGACCAGGAGGCTGGGTACTAGATGTGGTCCTGCAGACAGTGACTAGATTGGGGCCTGAGGTAAGTGGGACCCATTGGCGGGAGGACTATGCCACTGTCTGGTTCTTGCCTGGACCTAGGAGGGTAGAAGGCTGCACAAAGACAGAAGTAACTGACTTCAGGGGCGGATTTTAAGGAAATGGGAAGGATCCTTAAGGAGCATTTGATGGGATTGGGTCAGACATGGACGCTGAATAGGTGGGAAATCATCAGGAGGGGCGCAGGATGCTACCAGCACCTATGCAAGAGTAAGACTAAAATGCGGTGAGGCCTCCAAAATCCTGCTGGTGGACCAGGAGGTCCAGGAGGTGGTGCAGGAAAGAAGGCAGCCTATACAATTCAGGTACCAAGGAGGAAGGACTGAGGGGAGCACGAGCTGATGGCTGAAGGGCCACCAGGGTGGTGAGGGCGGCTAAGGCAAGGAAGGAGCAGAACCTGCCAGGAAATTAGGAGAGGGAACAAGGGTTCTTTAGATACATTGGGGAAAACGAAGGGTGAAGGGGCAGATTAGCAGGATTAAATCGGGAGAGATGGGCACAAGACCCGGGGGAGCAGGCTGAGGTACTAAATGAGTACTTCACCCTCGGTTTTCACCAAGGAAATGGGGGTGCTGCATCATACATGGAGGAGACAGAGACACTGAGGAGGGGGGGACCCCTACCGATCGGCAGGTCTGGGGAGAGGGGAGGCATCACTGGCAAGAGGGGAGGCTACAGGGAGAAGAGGTACTGGAAGTGGAAATCACAGCAGAGAGAGGAGGGAAGCCCTCGGCCCTTTAAGACGGAGAAAGCACGGGCCGGATAAATTACATCCCAGAGTGCTGAAGGAACTTATGGATGTCCTGAGCGAATCTGCATGGAGTTTTTCACCATCTCTGAGGACAGGGTGGGTGCCCCAGGACTGGAAGGTGGCACATATAGTGCCTATCCACAAGGGGGGATCAAGGAAGGTGGCAGGGAACTACAGGACTGTCAGCCTGACATCGGTGGTGGGCAAGGTGATGGAGGGAATTGTCAAGGAGAGGCTGGGGGGGACCTGGATAAGTCAGGGTGCCTGGACGATAGACAGCATGGATTCATCCTGGGGAAATCGTGTCAGACAAACCTTGTGGAGTTCTATGACTGGGTGATGAGTGCCTTGGACCTGGGTAGACCAGTGGACATCCTCTTTCTAGACTTCAGCAAGGCATTCGACTCTGTTCCTCACGTGGGCCTGTTGGATAAGCTGGGAGAAATGGGGGTGGGGAACCAGATGATCAGATGGATAGGCAATTGGCTCCAGGACCGGAGTTGGCGGGATAGTCTCATCCCCAAGGAGGGTCATTAGTGGGGTCCCACAGGGATCAGTCCTTGGGCCCTTCTGTTCAACGCCACGCTCCTGACATAAGGACAGGAATCAGGAGTGAGATGAGTCTCTCATGGATGACCTCAAACTGGGGCTGTGGTGATGGGGAGGAGGGAGGTGGGCCCTACAGGGGACCTGGAGGCTCTGGAAAGATGGTCTAGAAAGTGGAAGCTGAGGTTCAATGCAGGAAATGCAGGTACTCCACCTGGGGCCAGAAACCCGGCCAAGTGTACACCCTGGGGAAATGCTACAAGTCTCGATGGCTGAGAGGGACCTGGGGGTGGTGGTGGATGTCAAGATGAACAACTCTGAGACTTGTAGGAGGGCAGCAGCCAAGGCCAACAGGATGCTGGGATGCATCGCTAGGGGGATCACCTCCAGAAGGAGGGAAGTGATACTCCCTCTGTATAACTGCTTGGTGAGGCTGCACCTTGAGTACTGCGTGCAGTTTTGGAGGCCACACTTAAAGAGGGACATTAACCTCCTGGAGAGGGTCCAGAGGAGGGCAGCCAAAATGATTTGGGGCTTGGGGGACAGGACCTATGAGGAGAGGCTCAAAGAGCTAAATATGTACACATTGGAAGAGAGAAGGGACCGGGGGGACATGATAGAGGTCTTCAGGTACATGAAGAGGGTAAATAGGGGAGGAACAGTCAGGGTGCTTGAAGGAAGGAGGAGGGGCCACTAGAGGGCATGGGTGGAAGCTGGAGGGGAAGATCTAGGGAGAAAGGAGGAGGCTACTTCACTGAGAGGGTGGTGGAGCCATGGAATGCACTGCCTAGGGGCTGGTGGAGGCAGAGACAGTGGAGGGGTTCAAGAGGGGTGGGACAGGTACAGGGAAGGGTTCTGGAAGCAAAATCCAATGCAGCAAGAATATCCGAACTGGGAAGGGAGAAGCCAGAGAAGGCGAGGGGGGCAGCAAGGTCAGCACCCAGGGTGGGGGCTGACCAAACGAGCAGACACGAAAGACTGTTAGGCCTATTCTGCTGGCATTTTAGTATGTTAGTATGAAGTCTTGCTGTAGTCTGACAATCTGCAGACTACCAAGCAGTACCTCCATGGAGGAGGGACAGAACATACTTTGGGAATAGGCTCTGAAGTACTGCTGTGCCAAACCGAGCATCACCCCTAGTCTGGATATCCAGAGAGTAATGCTTGGTAAAGCTATGGATTGTTTTCCAGGTGGCTGCTTGACAAATTTCTAAGAGAGGGATATCCCTGGCAGCAGCCAGGGAAGCAGCTGTACCTCTTGTAGAGTGAGCTCTCAGGCCTGAGGGTGGAATCTTTCCCAGTTTCTCATAGCAGAATTGTATACAAGACACAATCCACCTGGCAATAGTTCTCTTGGTGGCAGGTTTGCCCTTTCCCACTTCCCCATAAGTGAGGAACAACTGGAGGGAGTCAAACCTGTGACCCTTGGTACGCTCTATGTAGTAGCTAAGGGCTCTTTTAACATCTAAACTGTGTAGCCTCCTCTCTCCTGAGGAAGAATGATCAGTGAAGAAGACACGAAGAGACATAGACTGATTCAAGTGGAAGTCTGAAACCACTTTGGGCAAGAACCTCTTGTTGGTTCTAAGGACCACCTTATCTCTATAAAAGGAGATAAAATCAGGTTCCACTGACAGAGCTTGCTACTCACTGATATGTCTGGCAGAGGTAATGGCTACCAAATACAGTTTTCCAAGTCAAGTACTTAAGTTCTGCTGAGGACATAGGCTCAAAAGGAGGTTACATAAGCTGAGCAATGCAAACATTTAAGTCCCAGGCAGGGGCAGGATCCCTAAAGGAAGGATTGGTATGAAGCAATCCCTTGAAAAATTTACAGAGCACAGGATGAAATGATAGTGAGGAAGACTTTCCCACTGACGCCTGTCCCTTTTAACTATTCTAACATGGAGCAGTGATCCTTGAGACTTATAGAACCTAGCTAGTGAGTCTTGGTGCAACTCGCACCCTGTTAACACATTGGGCAATCATGGCAGTCCTCGTGTGGTTTCAGTTACTTGCCTGCTTATGTATGGTACCCCACGTGACAGACCATTCAAGCAGAATTGACCCCAACATAGAGTCATGCCTACCACTGCTAGACTGCCTTTATATTAATACTACGTATAACTTATGCTGCCACCACATGACACCGCACCCTTCTCACTTTGTGGAATCTCCTCGAAGTGGGACCGCTATCTTGTTACCAATATGTGGCGAATCAGGGCTGGGGTCTTCCTTGAGCCCTAATCTCATCTCATTCTGATATAGTCCTCACATCTGAGCTTATTTGCTGACAGAACTGGGGGAACGTTAGGGTTGATAACCCTAAGGAAGACCTCAGCCCTGATTTGCCAAGACTCTGGACAGACAAAACCGTAATGTTTTTTCCTTTTCCTGCTTGGAGGGTGGGGTGTTAGGGTTGGAAACCCCAACACCACATTTCCCTACTTTTGCCGCTTTAATCGGAACCCTAAGTGGTGCATTGATGTAGTTTTCTGCAAATATATAAATAAATGCATAAAATAAACAGGAGAGGTATTGTGTCCTGATTGGTCAGAGCTTATGTATTGGGACAGCACATTGCACAGGTTAAAAATCGCTGGCAATCGGAACACGGCACACTAACAATATTATGCATTTAAAAAAAATTACTGATTACTGTTACAAACATGGCTGCCAACATTACTCATTAAAACATCATCTAGGCCCTAAAAATAAAACTCTCTCAAAATAAAAAGAACAACAAATTGATTTAATATTCTTTTATTTATATTCTCCTCCTTGCACATACACGTGGATTATAAAAACTGAAGTACTACTCATAGTTTAATTTTTTTGGAATGTCTTTTCTGAGTCTGACCATCCCCCCAACCCCATCTATTCTTATCTGCCCATCAGGGAAATCTTTGCTGCTTGCCCTGACACAGATACAATTGAATCCCTGGCTTTAATGAGGTGTTTATCGCTGTGTGTGTGTGTGTGTAGAGCCAACCAGTAGAATTCTGTAGAAGGTTGACTTCTTCTATTCCATGATAAACAAACGTTCCAGCTATCGAATGTGTGGATAGACATATACTTGACAACTGGGGAGGGACTTCATTTTACTAGTTACTCCCTTAGCTACTTAGTTATCAAGTTAGCTTTGACAGAGGGAAAGCAGGCAACACCCCATCCGGGGTAGGATGATAAACCTAATGCAATAAGAATAAGAATGGGAAGCAGGGAAACCGGTATAAAAGGGAAGGAAGAGACGGGAAAGCAGGCAACATCTGTTTGGGGCAGGACGATAAACCAAACTTCAGAAGTGTAAGGAAGGGAAGACATGAAACGGGTATAGGAAGGAAGCAGAAATGGGCAGGCTAGGTTCTGTAGTAAACAAGCCAAGTGGGTTCAGTGGTGTAAAAAAAAAAAAAAGAGGCAAGCGGGTAGGTTTCAGTGGTTTGAAAGTGAAAGCAGCCAACTGATTATGGGAGTGGTGCATTGTAATGGCTGTGGAGCTGCAGTCTTAAGGGACACATTCTGGAGACTGAGGTGCTCCCCATGTGCATGCAACTCTTTGGGCTGTGGCCGGAGGTCAGTGGTCTCTGAGTCGAGCTGGAAAGAATCCAGAGGACCTCTAATCCCTCCCAGGGGCCACAGAGTCTGTCGCCTTTGCTGCAGAGGATGCTTAGACACAAGAGGGACGACTGGACCTTGGTGGGCTCTGGGAGGGTGGGTGGTGGGTGGGCACACAACTCAACCTATGTCACTGCAAAATTCTTTCACTGTTCTGGAGGGACAGGACAGCTGTGAGGAGACACCTGATGTGGTGGCAAGAGAGGACGTGGGGGACCCCCGAATGGGAGGCCCAGGGTGGGAAGAAGAGGCCCCCAGTAGAAGAGGAAGCAGCTGCTGGTGGGGGACTCGATCTTGAGGGGGTAGACTTGGGAGCAGGAAGGGGAAGGGAGAGGGAGGTAAGGTGCTTACCTGGTGCATCAGTTCAGAAGGATGGAGAGCAGATCTGAAGGATCACTAGTACACCAGTCCGTGGAAGGGAATCGGATGTCATTGTCCACCTAGGGACTAATCACCTGGCAAGGGATGGACTAGGAGTAGTGCAGGCGGTTAAGGGAACTGGGGAGGGACCTTAGACAAGTTGCATGAAAGGTGGCATTCGCAGAGGTGCTACTTGTGTATAACCAAGGGCAAGATAAGGCACTCACTCCAGGAATTTCAACAGCTGGTTGAAGGTATAGTGTGGAGAGGAGGGATTTGGTTTCATTGGGGATTGGAGCTGACCTGAAGGATATGGACCTATGCAGAGGTGATGGCCTACATCTTTCTGGGAAGGGGAACTCAGTACTCAATGAGAGGTTTATCTATTTATTTTTTAATTCTCCTCTGGACCCCAGGGACCGCACCTTCGGGAGGCTCCTATGATGTCTGCCCTGCTTCCTTCACCTTACCTGGAGCCCTGCTGAACCCCCAGACCCCAAGCACTGCACCTTCGGGAGGCGCCTATGGTATCTGCCCTGCTTCCTTTTACTTACCTGGAGCCCTGCTGGACCCACATGTAGCCGTGGTTCTTTCCCCCCCCAGGGAGGGATGAGGTGGGGCCCATACAACCCGAACTTCTTGTCTTCGTTAGGTCCAGCTTCCAGGGCAGGCAGTTGGGAGCTCTGGGGTCCGCACTGGGTGCTCTGTCTACCCAGTACCTGGAGGCCGTATTTCCTGGTGAGTGCCAATGTCCACCATGCTCGTTCCCCTAGTAACTTGACTGGATGCTTATCATCCCTCAGGCCTCTGCCTCGGGTCGGCCAAGAGCTGAGCTGCGACCCCCCCGGAGAAGGCGAACGGTCCTTAGGATGCTCAGTCTCCTTCCTCTGGCCAGCCCTCTGACTCCCCGGGCTTGTTCCCGAACCTGGGTCATTGACGTCGCAAGCAGTAGCACTACCACTGCACCAGCAGTCTGGCTCAATGAGAGGTTTAAATGTTACATGGATGAGCATTTTAACTAGCCAAGGGAGAAGGCTATATTACCAAGAGAGGCATAAATGAGCCTCTCTGCAGGTTAAAGTAACAGGGACACAGGATGACGGTCCGGTTGCCAGGGTGGAGGACAAGGTGAGAAAGAACAAAAGATGCAGGAGGAACAGGAAACGGAACAACAAAGGAAGGGTGAGATAGGCGGAGTCTTGGTAAGCATCACATGCAGAAGGGGGGTTGCAGGGAAGGAGCAAGATTTGGAAAGCCATGTGCACCAACATAAGGAGTTAAGACAATAACAATTCAAACCTGGTGGCCATCATTGTGGAGCCAGACCTGGACCTAGTAGCCATAACTGAGTCATGGTGCACTGAAAATCATGACTGGGATATGGCCGTATTGTGCTACTCTCAGTTCAGAAGAGACAGTGAAGGGAGGAGGTGAGGAGGGGTTGTTCTGTATGTGAGAGAGGGTATCAGGCTATGGAAGGGCAAGGGAATGGCTTGAGTTGCTGTGGGGCACCGTGAGACGGGAGCAGGGGCCACTATTTGCACTGGGGTGGTATACAGGCCTCCAGCACGGGAGGATTTGGATAAGACACCAGGGAAAATCATCAGCAGGATGGCGAATAAGGGGAAGGTGCTGCTGGCTTGAGAATTCGATATGCCAGATGTTGATTGGAGTATTCCAGCTGTGGTTTTGGCTAAAAGCAGGGCAATCCTAGACACCCTGCAGGGGACATTTCTCAGGCAGCTAGTCAGTGCACCTACTAGGGATGGTGCAATGCTGGTTCCCTGTACTGTGTGATCCAACATTAAGAAGGGCGCAAAAGCAAACCACATGAGGATGAGGGTCCTGGACTTTGGGGGAGCAGATTTTAAAGAAATAAGAGACTACTTTAGAGGCAGCCTAGCAGGGATGGATTACTAATCTGGAGTAGAGGAACAATGGAGAAAATTAAGGGAAGCCATAGTGAAGGTAACCAACCTTTGTGCGAAGGAAATGAGCAAAAGGAAAAAGGGCACTATGGTACTCAAGGGAGGTGGCCACAAAACTGAAGGAAAAAAGGGTGGCATTCAGGATGTATATAGAAACACAGAGGGAGGAGGATATGGAGAAGAATCAGGCAAAATAGAGAGAAGCAGGGTGGGCAGTGAGGCAGGAAGAGGCACAAACAGAGGAAAGGATAACCAAAGGGGTGACAGAAGGAGACGAGATTTTCTGCAGGTACATAAGCGAGAAGAGGAAGGCAAGGGGAGAGAGACTGAGGGTAAGAAGGACGGCTGATGTTGACTGTGCAGAGGAGGATCAGGAAAAAGCTGTCATCTTGAACAGGGACCTCTGCTCAGTCTTCACAATGGAGGGACAGACAGACCAACAAGGAGCAGTAGGAACACTAGAGGAGGAGGAGGAGTGGTGAATACAAATTCATTTATAGAGGAAAGAGTCCTGAAGAGACTTGCAAACCTGAAAGTGGACAAGGCCACTGGACCAGACGGGATATGCCCAGGGGTGTTAAGGGAACTCAGGGAGGAGTTTTCTGCACCACTGGCAGCCTTATTCAGCAATGTACAGGAGTGGTTCGAGAGGACTGGGGGAGAGCTGACATAGTCCTGATCCATAAGAGTGGCAGTAGGGAGGAGGCTGGCAACTGTAGGCCGATGAGTCTCACATCAGTGGTGGGGACATTGATGGTAACCCTGTTAAAAAGAAAGACTAGTGGAATATGTTGAATCCAGCAGGTTGTAAGACCAAAGGCAGCAAGGATTTATGAGGGGAGGTCATGCCAGACATCTGATCAATTTCTTCAGCTAGGTGACCAGAGAAATAAATCAGGGTAGGGCAGTGGATGTGGCCTCCTTGGAATTCAGCAAGACCTTCAACAGTGTACCACACAAGAGACTGATTAGACAGTCTAGGGGGGATCCCAAGTGGTAAACTGTAAAAAACTGGTTAAGCGATAGGGTAGAGGGTGGTAGTGAATGGCACACGCTCTAATGAAGGGAGAGTGACCAGGGGATGCCGCAGGGCTCAGTAGTGGGACTGGTCCTTTTCAACATCTTCATAAATGACATCACAGAACAGCTGGAAGGCAACGTATGCCTTTTTGCAGATGACGCCAAGATCTGTAATAAGGAAGATACTCAGGAGGGGAAGGAGAGAATGAGTAGGGATCATAGAAAATGTGAGAAGTGGTCAAGGGTGGCAATTGTGATTCAGTGCCAAAAAGTGCAAAATCATGCACCTGAGGCATAGAAACCCAAGAGCGGAATATAAAATGGTGTTGGTGGGGGGAAGGGATGCTGTCAGTCATTAAGCAGGAAAGAGAGCTTGGGTTATAATATCTGATGACCTCAGTGTTGCAGGGCATTTTAACAAGACAGTGGGCAGGGCCAGTGGGATGCATAGGGAGTGGTATAATCAGCAGAAGGAGGAGGAAGGTGGTATTAACACTGTATAGGTTCTTGGTGAGACCCGACCCAGAGTAATGTGCCCAGTTCTGTAGGTTGCATCTCCGGACAAACATAGACAGAGTGGAGGCAGTCCAGAGGAGAGCAACTGAAATGGTCAGGGGTTGCATGTGAAACCCTACAAGAAGTGACTGAGGGATCTCAACATGTATACCCTTCAGGAGAGGGAGGGCATGATAGAGACCAACAAGTACCTCACAGGGCTGAACAGGGTACAGGAGAGAAGTCTGTTTCAAATAAGGAAGTGCCCCAGAACAAGAGGGCATGCAATGAAGCTGGAAGAGGGGACATTTAAGAGGGATGTGAGGAAATACTACTACACTGAAAGAGTGGTGGATGCCTGGAGCAGCCTGACACCCATGATGGTGGTCATGAAAACAGTGGGGGCTTCAGGCATGCATGGAATAGGCATAGGGGAATATTAGTAAACAAGCAGGCAGGTGCGAGGTTCGTAGGATGCTAGTTAGGGTCTGTGGCTACAGAATATGTAGGGAACATCTGGGCAGACTGGGTGGGCCAAGTAGTCCTTTTCTGCTGACAAATTCTCTTTCTATGTATCAGAAGAAAAATTATTGTGAAAACTCTTGTTTTGTATTGTTTTCGTTATGTGGACAACACTCTGTACAGTTCTCTTTATGGAACCAAGAATTTGAAGCTTTGCCTGTGGCACTGCATAGTCAGAACTCTGAGAACTGCTCTTATAGGCCAGCAGCTCACAGCCATAGTTCTGAATTCTTGCAGTGTCATGGTTGCAGTGCCCCAGAGTTGGTACCCTGTAGTACTGTTTCACTTGGCAGCTCCCCCAGAGGCAGTTGTGGGAGGGCAGTGTGGCAGGGGTCCTAGGAGATAGGGTGTGAGGCCCAAGAGAGAAAAACAGTGCAGACATCTAGATTGGAGCCTGTGCCCACAAACAGTAAAATCGCCCCCTTCCTTTTTTTTTTTTTTTTGGCAAGGTCAGGTTTTCTGTGTTTCAGATACAAAGCCTGGGCTATGCTATTTAAAGCAAATTTGTTTTCTGTCTTTCTCCCTCTATGCCTTGCTTAGCTCGGGTGAACCCCCCCCCCACACACACACACACACACACACCCGAGCAGGCTATATGATGGAAGGCGAGGCCACATGCTGGGACTGCTGTCCCTGCCACATGGGTATTCTTCAGACCTTGAGGCACGTTATTGGCTTGCACTCGGGGTTTGCTAATGGAACCCTGAGCTCCGAAGGGAATAGTCTGTGCGACCACTGGCAGTTGTTGCAACCAGGTTGCAGAGGAGGATGTGTGCAGGACTAAGAGGCAGCAGGGAGCAATGGACCACAGCCATACCTGAGAAGTAGAAGCAGGTTATGTTGTCCTCAGCTGTGCTTCGCTCCTCCAGTCGGGAATCCCAGCAGCATCGGGGACCAGTGTTGTGGCAGTCAGCAGCAGTTAAGAGAGACCGGTGCACCCTCTCTTTAGCCCTGTTTTATTTTTTTGTAGCTTTAATTTGTCCCTCTTCAGTGGGAGTGTGGGATTCTGAGGAAGAGCAGGGTGAGACAGTGTTGGGCGGAGTGTCATGGTCCTGCCTCTAGGACCGCCCCAGCATCTCTACAGCCATTCCCCCCAACAACAGCGATTGCAGCTACTCTTCTACCTCAATGCTACACTTTGAGTTGGGGAGGAGAGTCAGTGGTAGAACCAAGGGCAGGTGCTGACTGCCAGAAGAATTTGATTTTAAAACTGTGGACTTTGAAAACACTGGACAACGCAAAGAAGCAAATGGCAAAACTGCAAAAGCGGCGGCAGACCCAACTACAAGGTACCATCAGGAGGGCAAAACATCTGGAGGGCAAAACATCAGGCCAGAGGCCCTTATTTAAATAAATAAGAGGGCAGGGACCCAGGGCAGAGGCCCTTTACTGAGATAACAGGAAAGCTCCTGGAGGGCAGAGCAAGGGGCAGGACAGTCTTGCATTAAAGGAAAAACTGCTGCCTTACTGCAGCCGAACTGCTCATTCTGTGTTGTATCCCATTACAGCCGAACTGCCCATTCTGTGTTGTATCCCACTGCAGCCGAACTGCTCATTCTGTGTTGTATCCCATTGCAGCCGAACTGCCCATTCTGTGTTGTATCCCACTGCAGTCGAACTGCCCATACTGTGTTGTATCCCACTGCAGCCGAACTGCTCATTCTGTGTTGTATCCCACTGCAAGTGAACTGCTCAGTCTGTGTTGTATACCACTGCAGCCGAACTGCTCATTCTGTGTTGTATCCCATTGCAGCCGAACTGCCCATTCTGTGTTGTATCCCACTGCAGTCGAACTGCCCATACTGTGTTGTATCACACTGCAGCCGAACTGCTCATTCTGTGCTGTATCCCACTGCAAGTGAACTGCTCAGTCTGTGTTGTATACCACTGCAGCCGAACTGCTCATTCTGTGTTGTATCCCATTACAGCTGAACTGCCCATTCTGTGTTGTATCCCACTGCAGCCGAACTGCTCATTCTGTGTTGTATCCCATTGCAGCCGAACTGCCCATTCTGTGTTGTATCCCACTGCAGCCGAACTGCCCATACTGTGTTGTATCCCATTGCAGCCGAACTGCCCATTCTGTGTTGTATCCCACTGTAGCCGAACTGCCCATACTGTGTTGTATCCCACTTCAGCCGAACTGCTCATTCTGTGTTGTATCCCACTGCAACTGAACTGCTCATTCTGTGTTGTATCCCACTGCAGCCGAACTGCTCATTCTGTGTTGTATCCCACTGCAGCTGAACTGCTCATTCTGTGTTGTATCCCACTGTAGCCGAACTGCCCATACTGTGTTGTATCCCACTGCAGCTGAACTGCTCATTCTGTGTTGTATCCCACTGCAGCTGAACTGCCCATACTGTGTTGTATCCCACTGCAGCTGAACTGCTCATTCTGTGTTGTATCCCACTGCAACTGGACTGCTCATACTGTGTTGTATCCCACTGCAGCTGAACTGCTCATTCTGTGTTGTATCCCACTGCAACTGAACTGCTCATTCTGTGTTGTATCCCACTGCAGCTGAACTGCCCATACTGTGTTGTATCCCACTGCAGCTGAACTGCCCATATGGTGCTGTGCCCCCTTGCAACTGAATTGCCATTACTATGTTGTGCCCCATTACAACTAAACTGCCAAACCTGTGTGGCACCCTAATTGCCAAGTAAACTGCCAAATCTGTGTGGCACCGTAATTGCCAACTAAACTGCCAAATCTGTGTGGTACCCTAATCGCTAAGTAAACTGCCAAACCTTTGTGGCACCCTATTTGTCCAGCAAACTGCCAAGCCTGTGTGGTATGGTGAATTGCAGCATGAACTGTTAACCCTGTGTCATGCTTTTTGCAAATGAACTGCCATATCTGGGTTGTACTCTATCTCAAAGGAACTGTTTAAACCTACACCCTTGTGGATTGCCAGTGGGGTGGTTGATCCAGCTAGAGTTAGGGGTTAGTCAGGCCAGACCCCTTCAGCTACTCATCTTTGCTATATCCCTACCCAGTTAAGGCAGTGAAGGAAGTCTAGGAGCCACCCCAGTTCAATAGTTAAGGACCCCAACACGCAGTGAGGTGGGACTGTTCTTGTTGCAGGAATGACAAAAGTTGCAAGATTAGGAGCAAAGAAAGCAGCAAGACTGGGAGCAGTGAAAACTCAAGAAACCCCCGATGACAAATCCTTGTTTGTGCAGCGCAACCCTGGTCTGCGGCCTGCAGTGACCTCCCTACCCTCGCCCACAGGGTCAAGTGAAAGGAAGATGTTTTTTTCATTGATCAGTGATATATGTTGTCACAAATGGTATTAGGTAATGTGTTAATTTTTGTCTTTGTATCTCTTTATGTATATCTGTGGCTGTATAGATCAGATATTGTGCAAAAGGTAATTCTAGCATGGACTGCACTATGATATAGATACCGTACTTATACTAAGGTTTAGTATAGTAGTATTCTCATAACTGTTATTATATGGTACAAACTGAGCCGGTGGGACCATTCTAGATACAAATCACATTGGAAGCTTTTTTTCTGATGTCATACACAAATGTAACACATATAAACGGTTCTCATAGTGCTAGAATCTCTTTGAGACGATGTCACAAATTCCAGTGCAACTAACCCTCTTGGACCTTTTTCTGTATGATTGCAGTCTCGTATACATAAAACACTCTGGGCAGGATTCATGAACCCCATGAAAGTCCCGCAGCTGCAGCAAAACTTTGGCACCAAAGGGTGGCCAATTGCGGAGCTATGGGGCCTCTGCAGCGCGTGTTCACAGGTAGGTGAGCCGCATGTGACTGGCTCCATGACTCACGACAGCTTCTGTGGGTGGTGTCACTAGGGGGATCGCTGCAGTGGCGGAGAGTTGCTATGGCTGGTGGGAGCAGCCGTAACACCCTCCGCAACTGCTGTGGCTGTGAATCGCATGCATTGCCACTGCGAGCGATTTCAGTCCGTCACTGGGATTGCAGAGTGGGATTTAGCTCCCGAATGGTTCGTGAATCCTGCCCTCTGTCTCTTGGTTGTAACTACAGGTTGCTTCCTCCTAGGAAGTAAATGGTTTCTATATGAAACATTTCTATCTAACATGCAAGCATTCCTTTCCTAGTTCTCAATATCTAACGTGTACAATTTTTCACTGATGTAATTCTACAGTATGTATATGGAACACTGATTCTCACAAATATTACATTACATTAGAACAATATGAAAGTCTCTGTAAATATACTCAACCAGACTTCTATTGGACCATGGACAGGATTTGTCAAGTGTCTCTCCTTTCTTCTATTGTCTGGAGTTAGGAGATTCTTGCTGATTCCTGATGTGCAGTGTTCCTTTTTCTGGTACCTTGTAGATCTTCGCCTTTGACTTCTCTGTCTTACTTTGTGCAAAGTTCAGTCAAACAGAATTAGTAAGTTTGTCAAAGGTTTTGGGTGACACCTCTCTTGGCGAGCTCTGGAGAGGTAACCTCTGAAAGAATCTGTCTTTTTGCAGAAGTCGTAAGCAAAAGTTCTGAAATCTGGAAGCACTTAGTAGCTGGTGCCTCTGTAATGTATTAGAGGTCACGTAACTTAGAGCACAGCAGAAATAAAGATGGTATGCAGTGGGTTGATGTGGACCCAGTTCTTATAGAAACAGTCACGTAGAGAATAACATGGGGTCCCTCACTGGTGCAACAGTGATACTTGTCACTCTCTCATTGGACAAGCTCTGTAGCCAAGCAATTTCCGTTGTTCGGAGGGATAGTCTTTTTGGTTCTGAATGAATGGCTGCCATTTGTCATGTGATGGAACATAGGCTAACTTTGGCACTTTATGACATGAAATGTTGGATGTCATAGGTGGATGCAGTTTGTGATTGTCTCTTGGAGTCCTGTCATGCTTAGGAAAGTACCTAAGTACATACAAAATCAGAGTCTCTTAGTTTGCTGCGGAGTGCTTCCACTGATATTAGGCACTGAAAACAAGTCAAGCACCATGTAGGCCAACCTCTGTAGAACTAACATTTTGTCTGGATACTCAGTGAATTAGGCCACAGAATGGTGCCTACATCTACCATGATCTATCTACCGATACAGAAGCTTTGGAATGCATTCAGCCTGGCAGTCAGTCACAACCTTTTCCAGACATTGAGATTCTTCAAATCAGAGGAATGAGGAGCCTCCTCTGGTGGGCTCCTCTCCTGAAAGTAAAGTTGTCTTATTCCACCTGGAGGTGTCTTTCTTCAACCCACTCTGGTGCAGTTGTCCCCTGAAATCCCTTGTTGTGCACACCCTGTTGCTTATAAAGTCTATATGCAGGTCATTCTTCACAGCTGCTGCAAAGGTTAACCAGACTAGTATTTGAGTTATCCCTGGCCAGGGTTATAAAGTTTAAAGAGCCTCACCAGCCTCGGCCCCTACAGCTGATATATAGGTGCTGTACCTCAGGGGCTGCTTCCAGTGTAAATCTTGCCAAAAATAATCTTCATGCTAAATAAAATTATAACACTCGTAAATTTACAAACATGGGGTCCCAAGGACTTCCCAGTTTGTGGTGCCACCCATGCTCCGCCCCCGCGCTCTGCAGATTTATGATGCTATCCCAGGGAGAGCGCAGGGATGTGCTCCATTGTACTCCATGGGCAGCACTTTTCAGTCTTTTTATTATATTATAATGGCCATCTAGTCATAAAACATGGGTACGGGTCGACTAACAACGCCCTTGTTAGTCGACCCGTGCCCACGTTTTAGGATTAAATGGCCATTATAATATAAAAAAAAGACTGAAAAAGTGCCGCCCATAGAGTATAATGGAGTGCATCCCTGCTCTCTCCCTGGCATCGCGTCCACTGGGATGAAGCTCAAACCCGTTTCAAAGCTCCAGACCCACCCGTGGGCCCTCCGGCCGGACCGTCTGCTCCAGCAGACCCCTCGGTTCCCGGGTATCTGACCCTGTCGTATCCAACACTGTCTTACCTGGCTCCGCAGTATCCGACGCCGGCTTATCTGACGCCGAAGTACCTGGTGCCTCAGTACCCAATGCCGGGCTTCCCGCCGTCAGGTTATGGATATGCGCCCTACGGGTATAATCCATACCCGTATCCCCCTCCACCTCCACCTCCACCGCCCCCTCAGCCACCGGCGGACTTTAAGGAGACTTTGGCCTCCTGGTGGGCCAAGGCTCAGCTCACCAGAGAGGTGGAGAGTCGATGGTTCTGGTTCCGACAGACTCCCTCCCCACCTCCAGACACCAGGGCCGAACCCTCTGGTTCCAGGGCGGGGCAGGACATGCCGGGAGAGGGAGTCTTCCTCATCATCATCATCTTCTTCCTCCTCGGATGCCTTGGACGACTCCGATGGTTGTTCCGAACCTGACGACGAGCCACGCTCTCCGTCTAAGCCCAGGCCAAGGACTCCTCTGAAGTCCCTTCTGGAGGATCCTTCTTTTACGGAGTTGCTGCATCAAATCCAGGAGGTTCATAAGTGGCATTCTTTGGAGCCGGATCCCAAGCGTAAGAAACTCGCTGAGCATCTGGATCTGCCCGTGACAGCTCCCACCTTGGTGCCACCCTGGATTGAGCCTCATGCCGATCTTGTTTCCACTATTTGGAAGCAGCCGTCGGCTTTAGCCCCACTTCCTCGGAAGTCAAACAGGCTATATCAGGCTCCCGAGGGTGTTGACTTTTTAGATTCTCACCCTCTAGCTGATTCAGTCATGATTAGCACCTCTCATGGCCGGACAGCTAACCCGAAACATCTGTGCTCGTCTCCACCTGACAAAGAATCCCGTCTTCTGGACCAGTATGGGAAGAAGATCTATGCTTCTTCCATTCTGGGTATTAAGGCCCTAAATTATGTCGGTCACATGGGGGATTGCCAGAAGGCGAGTCTTAGGTGGAATCCAAATTGGACTCACTTCCGGACTCTCAAGTCAAACAGGAAGTGGCTGACCTCGTCCGCTCTGCACGTTTGGCTAGTCGGCACATGCTTCGTGCTACTTATGATGCAGTGGACACTGCCGGTAGGAGCTCCACTTTCGCTGTAGGCTTACGGCATCATGCCTGGCTCCATGTGTCAGGGTTGGTCCCGGAAGTGCAGTCCGTTATTCAGGAGGCGCCCTTCCGGGGTCTGGTGCTGTTCGGTGGTGATGTAAAGGACATTATCACCTATATGCAGGAGAAGGGGACTGCACTGAAGTCTGTGGACTCCATGTATTATCCCCATCAAACGTAGTGCCATCTCTTTTGCAGACAGAATTGGCAAAAGGCGAAACCCCAGGGAAAGGAGGCTGCTAATCGCGGGGCCCCTCCGGCTGCCAAGCCCCCTCCGCCCAAAAAAGTAGTGAGTACTTCAGCCGTGACGCTGCCCCACACCACTTGACTCCTTTCATCTCCCACAGCCTCTGGGCCTTCCAGAGGAACTGGTAGGAGGGAGGTTTTCCCTCCACCTCCCGGGTTGGGAGAGGATAACTTCAGATTCTAGGGACATGGATATGTTGTTCATCCACACTCATTGGCAGTATCCTTGCCGCTTTAAATCTTGCCGGAAGGTCTTCAAGCTTGCTCCTCCCACCCACCCGGGTGGTATAACTCTCGGCTCCGCCCCATGACGCCAGATCTTCCTTACCGCTTGGAAGCTCAGGTTCCCTCCTTAACGCTCTGCGTTTGTGACTGGTTCCTATTTCTCCGTTTGCGGATTTAAAAATAAAATTTTGCAAAAAGACTTCAGTCTTCTATCCCTCGCGGCTGCGATGGACAAATCGACTCCCGGATTTCGGAGATGCCCATGCGGGCAGAAGATGTCTCGGACGGATCCACACTCCACGTGTGTCTACTGCTTAGGCCTTGAGCACGACCCGCAGGCTTGCGACCTGTGCTCATCTTTCTCGGCCTACGTCCTCGAAGACCGTGCTGCCCGATTGCAACTGGGCCGTCCCGAGAAGCGTTTCCCTCCGGTGAAGTCCAAGGAGGCCCGGTTGGCGGTGTCCGCGGCGGCGGGTTCGGCGGATCAGCTCGAGCGGATGGTCGCCCTCGAAGAGGAGGCGGCGCGGGCCGTATCTTCCTCGGCCGCGGCATTTATCCCGCTCTCTCTGGGTTCTTCCTACACGGCTTCTTTTAAGGAGCTTTGTCTGTCCCTCTCCACTAAAGGAGAAGGGCCTGCGTCTGCTGGACCTTATTCTCGGTCCAAAAAGAGGGACAGGGGTAAGTCCCTCCGTCGACGCTCTTGGGAGCGGGAAAGGTCCCTCTCCCCGGGCCGTCGACCGTCGGCTTCGGTCGACCGCTCGGCTTCGGCCACTGGCCTCACGGTGTCCCCGTCAGGTCAGTTGACCGAGACTCCCACCGATGAAGTCGAGATTTTTCTCGACCCATTGGACGGGCTGTCGCCTTTAGCAGCTGAGATTCCCCTCTCCCCGGTTCCCCTGGGAGGAGTTGAGGATCCCGTGGGCTCGCCTGTGCCTCCGGTTCCGGAGCCCTCGGATGGACCTTCCGAGCCGAAGGGAGTGCCGGTTCCGGCCGACACCTCCCCGCACCGACCCGGAAATTCCGGGACTCTCGGTCTCGGTCTCGGACCTCTTCGCGGTCCAGCCGTTCCCACCGTCATAGGCGGTCTCGGTCTCGGCACCGCGGTAAGCGGCGTCGCCGCTCGTCCTCGTCCTCCTCCTCGGATGAGGGAGCTTCGGCGTGAATTACGTCGGACGGCGAGGACCTTATGTTTCAACAGCTCCTCCTGGCCGGGAATAAGCCGACTCCGGCGCCTTCCGGCCATTAAGTGCTGTCACGGGCAGCCGACACAACCCCTCGACTTGTCCGAGGCCTATACCAGGCGGTTGTTCGGCCAAAACCAGCTGCTCACCGATTCGGTGGAACCTCCGCCTCCACAGCCACCAATTGGGGCTCCGACCAAGGATTCTCGGTCGGCTAAGGGTTTACCCCATCGGCTGTCAGTTACCCTCACTCCGACCGACCTCGGCAGGTGAAGGGTGGCTCAGGCCAGAGGCAGCTCTTCGAGGACTCTTCCGAGTCCGAAGATGATTCCTCCTTCTTCTCCAAGCGACTGGACTTGGAGTCTTCAGGAGGTCAGTCAATGGAGCGATAGCCGTCGTCCTTCCTAGGACTGCTTCGGCTCATCTCGAGTCTACCGGATGGAGCTCGAACCGTTCCAAGCGGGCCAGGTATCCCCTCACGGAGATTCTGGACCGAGGATTCTCCGACGGAGGCCTTTCCGTGGCCGAGGCCATAGTGGGTCCGGCACTGGAACTTTGGCAGCGCCCTGCTTCCTGCCCTGCGCCTTCGGCCAGGATGGCCAGGAAGTATGCGGTCCCTACCGGTTCCTTGTCCGGTTTTGGAACACCCTCTGCTGAGGGGTTGGTTACCGACAGCGTTTTCGGCCCGCGCGCAACGCCAGGGATGTGGACAAACTTCCTGACAAGGAGTCCAAGAAATTGACTATGTCGGGCGAAAAGTCTACGCCATGCCTCCTCGGCCTTCTCGCCAGGCCAGTTCGCCGCCTCATGGCACATTTTCTCATGCCCTGTTGGGCTCCTGGATGAGGTCATCCTCATCTTCCGCCGATCTGCAGACTACGGTTAAGCAGGTGCGGGACCAGGGCAGGGCAGTGGCCAAACAGCAGCTCCAGACTGCTTTGGATATAGGGACTCATGTGCCAGATCGGTGGCGGCCGCAGTGGCTTCGCGTCGGCGGGTTGCTGAGGATATCCACCTTTACTCGGATACCCAGCATGTTGGCGGATGTTCCTTTGGGACTGACCTCTTCGGCCCTGGGTGGAAGGTCACCTGCAGAGGATCGAGAAGTCCAATGCCACCTTGGACTCGGTCTCTTCCGCTCAGAAGGACAAAGGCTGCAACCACAGCCTAAGCCCTTCGTCCTTCTGTGCCCCTGGCGCCCGGCCCAGCAACGCAGGGCCAGCAGGCTCGGCCTTGGCATCCCAAACCCAAGCCGCTTCCTCTAACAGGAGGCAGGGAGGAAAGGCCCAGGAGGTCCCTCGGCCGGTCCCTCCTCCAAGCCTGCCCAGTGGCCGGGCTGAGGGTGTCGCCCCATCCCCGCCACTACTTCCCTGGGTCCCCGTGGGGCGGCTCCGCACTTCCGTTCCGCCTGGTCCGCTGTTACCACGGACAGGTGGGTCTTGGAGGTGGTGGGAAGAGGCCTGCCTCTGGAATCGAGCAGGCACCACCCTTCAGAGCCGCCGCCTCGGGGGCTTCGATCCCCAGCCTCACTGGCGGCTCGTCGAGCCGACATCGCTCTCCTCCTCCAGAAGGAGGTGGTGGACCCTCCTTCAGACCCAGGGTTTGTGTCCAGGTACTTCCTGGTTCCGAAACGGACGGGGGGCTGGCGCCCCATTCTCGACCTACACGACCTAAACAAGTTCCTAAGGTCTCGAACCTTCAGGATGGTCACTCTGGCTCAGATAATACCATCCTTGGAACGCGGCGTGTGGTTCTGCTCTCTGGACTTGCAGGACGCGTTTTTTCACGTCCCTATCCGTCCGTCTCACCAGAGATTCCTTCGCTTCCGAGCGGAGGATCCCTCTTCGAGTTCCAAGCCATGCCCTTCGGCTTGTCTCCAGCTCCCAGGGTCTTCACCAAATGCATGGCAGTGGTGACAGCATTCCTGCGGCGCCGAGGGGTCCGGGTGTACCCTTACCTGGACGACTGGCTGATAGCGCAGCCCTCCAGGAGGAGGCGGAGTGGTCCAGAGATCTGGCCCTCCAGGTCTGCTCTCAACTGGGCCTCCTTATCAACGAGGCCAAGTCGGAACTCGAGCCGAAGCAGGTGATTCTATTCATCGGGGCGCAGCTCGACTCTCTTCGAGCCAGAGCGCGGCTCCCGGCGGACAGGGCCGAGGTTCTTTCCTCCTTTGCCCGATCATTTCTGGTTGGGCAATTGCGCCCTGCCCGGGACTTCCTGCGCCTCCTGGGTCTCATGGCGGCCTGCACCAGCGTGGTCCGTTGGCCCGCTGGAACATGCGTCCCCTTCAGTGGGGACTGGCCAGCCAGTGGTCACAACGCTGCGATCCCTTGACCAGCTTGTGTCGGTGACACAGGGGATGTGGAACGCTCCAGTGGTGGACCGTTCCAGATCATTTGCAGGAGGGCATCCTGCTCGTCCGCTAGCCGACGGGTCTCTATCGACCGACCGGCTCTCTGATGGGTTGGGGTGCCCATCTGGGGGAACACTGGCTCATGGCCTCTGGTCCCGCTGGAGTCCCGATGCCATCAACCTGTTGAGTTCGAGCGGTCCGCCTAGCTCTCACCGCCTTTGCTCCGTTCCTCCGGGTCAAGTGGTCCAGTCCAGACGGACAATACCACGACCATGTACTATCTGAACCGCCAGGGCGGACGCGCTCCATGCTTCTATGCAAGGAAGCTCCGCATTTGGTCACTGTGCGCAGCCTGGAGGCGGATCTCTAGCCATTCACGTGGCAGGAGCCTCCAACACCCTGGCCGATGCCCTGAGCCGGATAGGGGCTGCATCCCACGGTGGTCTCTCCTGCGGAGGTAGTACAGCATCTGTTCTCCTTTGGGGCACACCTCAGGTGGACCTGTTTGCTCCATGGAGAAGCCGAGCTGAGTCTGTTCCATGCCCGCCCTCAGCAGGGCTCGCTGCAGGGGATGCCTTCTGAGGCAATGGACCCCGGGCCTCTTTCGCCTTTCCCCATTTCCCTTGATCCACAAGGTGCTTCTCAAGGCGAGGAGGGACAGGCGCAGGTGATTCTGATAGCCCCAGACTGGCCTCGCCAGTTCTGGTACCAGATCTCCTCAGTCTCAGCTCCAGGACTCAGCGGCAGCTTCCAGCTCGCCCGGACTCTGCTCAGTCAATCAGGGAAGGTGTTCCATCCGACCTTCAATCCCTGCACCTGACGGCCTGGTTCCTGAGCTGCAGAGTTCCAGGCCTTGGGTCTTTCCGGACGAGGTCCTCAATGTAGTTGAGGCGTCCGTAAGAGTCGACCAGAAAATGTTATGCCTTCAAATGGAAAAGGTTTTCCATTTGGTGTCAGAACAGGGCTTGGACCCTTCCTCCTGTTCCTTGGCAAGCATCTTGGACTATTTATGGTCCTTTCTAGTCAAGGGCTTAGGTCGCCGACCTAAGGGTGCACCTGGCAGCCATCTCTGCTTACAGGCGCGGGCCGGGAAGCGATCGATGGCGCAGGAGAGATGGTCTGGCGCTTTTCAAGGCCTTGATCACATTTCCCTCAGTGCGGGAACCCACCTCCGTGGGATCTACTGCTGGTACTGGCAAAGCTCATGGGCAAGCCATTGAACCTATGCACAGGTGTGCTCTCTCTCACCTGTCGTGGAAGACCGCCTTCTTGGTGGCTATCACGTCAGCGTGAAGATGGGAGAGCTCAGGCGCTTTCCACTGAGTCTCCTACCTGGTCTTCCACAGGGACAAGGTTGTCCTGCGCCCCCACCCGAAATTCCTTCCGAAGGTGGTGTCGGAGTTTCACCTTAACCAGGTGTTGACTCTGCCGGTGTTCTACCCCAATCACACCTCGGAGGCCGAATATAGGCTCCATACTTTGGACTCTAGAAGGCGCCGCTTATTATAAGGGAGCGCACGGTTGAAATTGGGAGAGGTTCGCCAGCTGTTTGTCACCTACGCTGAAGCCGCATCTGGCAGACCTGCAGCCAAGCGGACGATAAGCAGGTGGGTAACCTCCTGCATAGATCTCTGCTATAAGTTGGCGGGCATGGAGCCTCCCAGAGGATAAGGCTCATTCTCACCCGCCATACTGCTGCAACGGTGGCTGCTTCCAGGGGCGTCCCTATCCAGGAAATCTGCAGGGCTGCTACCTGGAAGTCAGCAACACCTTCATTACCCACTACCACATCGACTGACGCCGGGATGCTGGTTTTGGGGCCTCGGTTCTCCAGTCTCTCTTTCCCAAGTAAGTATATGGGGGTGTGCGTCTTGCCTCCCTCCTCCCGGAGAACTGCTAGGAGTCTGCCAATGAGTGTGGATGAACAACATATCCATGTCCCTAGAAATACAGGTTACTCACCTGTAACAGGAGTTCTAGGAATGGTATGTTGTTCATCCACACACCCACCCACCTCCTCCCGCTTCAGACGCACAACCTGAGCTTCCAGCGGGCCAGATCTGGCGTCATGGGGCGGAGCCGAGAGTTATACCACCCGGGTGGGTGGGAGGAGCAAGCTTGAAGACCTTCCGGCAAGATTTAAAGCGGCAAGGATACTGCCAATGAGTGTGGATGAACAACATATACCATTCCTAGAACTCCTGTTACAGGTGAGTAACCTGTATTTCCTGGGTGCTCCAGCTGATCGCAGAAGGACACACAATAGAGTTTCTCCAGAAACCACCTCGTCACCCTTCCCCAAGGTCGTCATACTCTCGGGAACACCTTCTTCTGGTCCAGGGAGAGATTTCAGCACTTTTGCTTAAGGAGGCAATAGAGCCCATCCCCCTTTCTCTTCAGGGAACGGGTTACTATTCTCACTTTTTCCTGGTCCCGAAGAAAGACAGGAGATGTAATGCCAATTCTCGATCTCGGTTCCCTGAACTGATTCGTGGAGTACAAGAGGTTCAGGATGCTCTCCCTGAAGGGCCTCCTGCCCCTCCTTTGGCCGGGACAGTGGCTATGCGCTTTGGATATGCAGGATGCTTACCTGCATATCCCTATCCACCCTTCTCACCGCAGATATCTCAGTTTTGCTTTCCAAGGGGACCACTACCAGTTCAAGGCCCTCCCATTTGGTCTTTCCTCGGCACCCTGGGTGTTCACCAAATGCCTTTCTGTGGTAGTGGCCTACCTGTGTACCCAAGGGGTTGCAGGTTTTCCTGTACTTGGACGATTGGCTCCTGGCGGCCCCATCCAGGGAAGATCTCCTGCGCTTCCTTTCCCTTACCCAGGGGGTGTTTTTCTCCCTGGGCATCACCATCCAGCCACTCCAAGTCCCACTTGATCCTGTTCCAGAGGCTCCAGTTTATCGGGGTGATCCTGGACATGACCTCTGGCAGGGCCTTCCTGCCACCGGACAAGGCAGCCACACTCCAGGCTCAGGTCAGCCTGTTGTCCGGCCGCAGGCGGGTCAGTGCCAGGTCGGTCCTTTGCCTCCTTGGGCTTATGGCGGCTGCAAGCCCAACAGTCCCTCGTGCTTGGCTCCACATGAGAATCTCTCAGTGGATGCTTCAGTCTCAGTGGGGTCAGTTGGTGGACGACCTGGACCAGCTTGTCCTAGTCTCCTCCCCCATGGTTCGGAACTTGCAGTGGTGGATGGTTCAGGAGAACCTTTGTCGGGGAGTTCCCGTCTGTCTTTCTCCCCCATCCCAGACTCTGACCACAGTCGCCTCGGGGGAAGGTTGGGGAGCCCATCTCAGACCTCACAGGACCCAGGGCTACTGGTCCAAGCTCATGAAAACGCTTCACATCAATGTGCTCGAGCTTCACGCAGTGCTTTATGCTTTTTAAGCTCTGCATCTGCATCTCCTTCCCGGCCACTTAGCCGTACAGACAGACAATATGTGTGTGGTATGGTACATCAGCAAACAGGGAGGGACTCGTTCCTACCCTCTTTGCAGGGAAGTGATGCGAGTTTGGGATTGGGCAGCACAGCACAACCTCCACCTCACAGCAATCCACATCCCGGGGGGTTGAGAACACCTTAGCAGATAAACTCAGTCGCTCGTCTGCTCAAGCTCACGATTGGGAACTGGATCGGGGGTCTTAGACGATATCTTCCTACGTTTGGGAACATCATAGGTGGACCTGTTCGCCTCACCTCTAAACGCAAAGCTTCCCAACTTCTGCTCGCTCGCTCCAGAGCACGGCGTTTTTTGAGAGACGCTCTCTCTAGATTGGAAGGACAGATTCATCTATGCTTTCCCCCTGATCCCTTTGATTCCGAGAGTCTTACAGAAACTCGGTTCAGAAGGAGCTCGAATTATACTGATCGCTCCTTTCTGGCCCAGGCAAGTTTGGTTCTCTTCTGCAACAATACTCAGAGGAACCTCCTCTTCCTCTGTCGCGACTTTTACCGACCCAGGATCAGGGGACCCTGGTCCATCCAGGTCTCAAGTCCCTTCAACTCCACGCATGGCTCCTGCAGATGTAGCTCAAGCCCGATTTGGGGTTTCACCCCAAGTGACTGAGATTTTGGTGGAGGCTAGAAAACCCTCCACTAGGTCTACCTATGCCATGAAATGGAAACGGTTCACAGTCTGGGCCGTTTCAAAAGATTTCAGGTCTTTCTCATGTTCTGTTGGGTGGCTGCTGGATTACCTGCGCCACCTCTTTGATCTGGGTCTCAGTCACTCGTCCTTGAAGGTACAAATGGTGGCCATTTCTGCCTACCATGTCCCTTTTGCAGGCAGGACGTTTGCTCAGCTGGAGGTCTCTAAGACTTTCCTTAGAGGGGTTCTCCACTTGAGACCCCCTATCCGGGTACCTGCCCCTCCTTGGGATTCATCCTCGAGAAGCTTACTCTGCTTCCTTTCGAACCGGTAGCCTCAGCAGACATGAAGTTCCTCTCATGGAAGACTCTCTTCCTAGTGGCCATTACTTCTACTCGGAGGATTTCCGAGCTCCAGGCCCTGATGTGTAAAATCCCGTATTTGATTTTTCACAAGAAACGTGTGGCTCTGCGCACCAACCCTAAGTTTCTCCCCAAGGTGGTAGTGGAATCTACTTTGAACCAGTCCATAGAGTTACCTGCTTTCTTTACGTAGCACTCCAATCAAGTGAAGTATCTCTTACACACACTGGACGTTCACCGAATTTTGAGATACTACACTTACAGAACAAAGATCTGAGAAAGACTGATCAACTCTTTGTCTCTTTTGCCCACAAAAGAGAAGGCAGTGTTGTTTCTAAGCAATGCCTGTCCAAATGGTTGGCTTATTGTATTACTTTCTGTTATGACAAGTACAACAAGACCCTTCTGGGTCAAGTGAGAGGCCACTCCACCAGAGGAGTTGCTGCCTCGGTGGCTTGTTTCAAGAATGTGTCAGCGGCGGACATCTGTGCTGCTGCCATTTGGACTTCCGTCCATACCTTTACAAAACATTACAGTTTGGATATTGCCTTTCACCGTAGAGCAGGCTTCGGGCTTGCTGTTCTGCAAGGCCTCCTTTCCTAAGGCCTTCACAGCTAGAGGACCTGCTTTGAGTAGTTTTCCTCCTCCCGTTTTGCTTCTTCTTGTTCCAGACTGCTTGGGACTCAGTCCTATATGTAATTACCTACTGCAAGAGCCCTCTCGAAGTAAGATAGTACAGTTACGTAAGAACTTACCGTAACAGTAGATCTTGAGAGAGGCTCTTGCAGTAGGTAATACCTTCCTGCCCTCCATTCCCCTAAGCTTTTTAGCTCCTTTTCCAGGTTGGGAAATATCCGCTTCTGTCTCGTCTCGCCCTTTTGGGCCTTTGGTGGGAAAGAACTGGAAGGCGGGAGTGGGGGACCGCTCCTTTATACTGATGTCGCATGACGTCAGTCACCTGACATGGGGGCGGTCCCCCGCCAGAGACTGCTAGCTAGAAATTTTTCTGTGGGGTCCTGACGCCTTCTGGCATCAGTCCTATATGTAATTACCTACTGCAAGAGCCTCTCTTGAAGATCTACTGTTATGGTAAGTTCTTACGTAACTGTACTTTTCCAGGACTAGAGGGCATGGGATGAAGTTGGAGGGAGGATGATTCAGAGGAAATGTGAGGAAGAATTTCTTCACAGAATGGGTGGTGGACAAGTGGAACACCCTGCCAGAGGAAGTTGTGGGGGCTGAAACAATCACGGGATTTAAGAATACATGGGCTAGACATAAAGGAATTCTGGAAGTCAGGGTTAAGGGGCAACAGACTTCTAGGAAAACATAAAGTAAACTTATAAGCTCAAATGGGCAGACTGGGTGGGCCGCAGGCCCTTACCTGCCGACAGTGTCTATGTATCTAAGTATTATTGTGTATTGCTCTGGCAATTAGAAGGGAAAGAGGGGGGTTACAGTGTCCTAGAGGGCTGTGCCCAGGTTAGCGTGACCACTAACAGCCCCGACCTCCAGGTGGAGGCACCCGTTTCAGTAGCCAGGCCCTTAACCTGCAACTAGCCAAGTAGGCAGGGGTAGTAGCCCTTGGGGTAGTGCCACCTAGGGGTTACATCTTGGAGGCTCACCGCTGAGATTTTGTGTCTTCTAGTGGCTGAAATTACGAATTATTGTCAAACATAAATGGCTACCCCAACAGAAGTGGCTGTGCACCAGTTGGTAGGGGTGGTGTAAGGGGCAAGAGATTGACCCCCATAATGCTTTGCTAATACTGGATATACCTATGGCCATTAGTAAGGGCACTTTCTAAAGCTGAAAGTTTGAAAAAAGCTGTAGTTGTGGGTCGACAGGCTGGTTTAACTGCCCAGACTCTCATGGGCTTGGTGGAGTGTAGCGACCCCCTGGACAGTTCAAAGGTGTCCCAGACTATCACTCCAGAAGGGTTCCCAGCCGCCTGGAGGGTGATAACCAAAGATAGCAAGGATCCCTTAGAGGATGAGCCCCCACCGTTATCTGAGTCTTTTGAGGAGGAAGTTTGCCAAGTTGTTACTGGAGGAGGGTAAAACTGTGGAGGAGTTTAAACATTTTTTCCTGACACCAGGGAGTGTCACTTCCCCATTGTTCACACCCACCCCAGCACCTATTCTTTCATCAACTTCTGTACCTATTTCCAAGCCAGCCAGTGGTCATGGTTCTTACCGCAAACTCAAGGTATTCTCTGACATCTGCCCTGCTCGTAATGGGGAAGTCGACCTGGAGACCTGGATAGACTCTGCTACTCTTGCGGTGCAGGACTGGCAATGCTCAGAGGCCGAAAAAAAGGGCCCACTTGGGGGAAAGCCTCCAGGGGCCCGCCCTACATACTTTTCGCTCCCTGAGGTCATCTGACCCTGACGCCAAAGCCAACGAGTACATAGTCACCCTTGAAAATGTGTTTGGGGGCACCACTAGTGTTGAGGCCTTGAAGTGGAAACTTAAAGGTGTTAAACAACAGCCGGGGGAATTGTTATCTGCCTACATGGATCGATTAGAGGGAATCCTACAAACCATTTTTCGGAAAGGAGGCTGGGCCTCTTATAAAGTGGACCGGGTAAGACTGGATCATATACTCTGCACTGCCCGGCACTCCAGCTGGGTGTTGCTCAAATTGCAACTGCACCAAAAGAAGTCTGGTCCCTTGCCTTTCCATGTGTTGATGAAGGAGGTATGGGACGTTGAGGAGGAAGGTTTTTTGGAGCCCTGCGCAATTGTAGCTGCCACAACCCCTGCTCCAGGCGTGGGGTCAGTCGCTGATGGCCTGGAATTACTGCAATCACATGATGGAATTCAAGAACTAAATGTCAGCCCTGGGGGGCCCAACAAGAGAGGAACTGCTACGGATGCTCTGCCATGGGATGAACAGCTAAGGGAGTTCAAAGAAAAAACAGTCTCTTTATGAAGGCTGCTTATGCTGGTACAGGTCCCAATCCTTATCTGACTACATCTGCTATGGGGGTGGGGGTGCACACCCAGGTGTCTCCTGCTGACAGCAGCTCAAAAATTGATGACTATGGAAGTGAGAGAGTTGATACGATGTCTCCAAATGCTTCTCACACCGCCGGAAAAGGTGGAACCAAGGTTTTCTGTTGACAGTACCCCTGCCTCAGCTCCCAGTGTGATGCCTCAGCCACACCAGACCCTGGAAGGCATATTTTGCCATAATTGTGGGAAGGATGGGCACATGAAGAGAGAATGCTGGTCCTCAAAAGACCTAGATAAAATTGTGTACAGACTTCAAGGGGAGCTTTGGAAAGTGAGACCATGGCCTGGGAGCACCAGAAATGACTGCAGTGCAGGATTGAGAAACCCTAACTCAAACTTCTTTGTGGCTAAATCATTTGTCCAGGCCTCTGCTACTGCCTCTCCAGAATAGTGGGCCCTTCAATGGAGACTTCTGTGACTGTCAATGGTATCCATGCTTGGGCTGTGCTCGATAGCGGGTCGCAAGTGACCATTGTATTCCAGGACTGGTATGACAAACACTTATCTGATGTGCCACTACAATCTCTGGAAGGTTTGCACGTGTGGGGCCTGAGTGACAAGTCTTATCCCTACCTAGGATATGTCCGGCTCTGGTTGTCTTTCCCTGTGACTGTAATTGGTGTAGGTGAACAAGTAGAGACACTAGCCCTGGTGTGCCCTCCTATGGGATTGTATGATGGGATTCCCTTGCTCATTGGAACCAACGCCCACATGTTTGGAAGACTAGCACAGCTGTGTCACAAAAAAGAACGGAAACGGACTGGGCGGGCACTGAGAATCCCAGCCCTGATAGAGAGCCTATGATGTGCAAAAGCAGACTACTGAAGCTGATGGAGATGAGCCGGTGGGGATAGTGTTTAAGAAAGATCCTGATTCTCTGGTACTCCCTCCCAGTGCTCAGTACACCATTCATGGAGAGATTTGCATTAGAAAGGAAGTGCAAAATAAAATATTAATGTTGGATGCACTAGGTGATGGAAAGTTGCCAGAGGGATTATTGGTTAAATCCAGCATTTTGCTTGCGCATGCCCACGTCTATGCATGACGAGTGATGGTCCAGATTCGGAATGTGTCAAAATGGGAGGTCCGGATGAACAGAGGGTGCACCCTAGCTACAGTACACGGTGCAGACACTAACGTATTACCCAGCAACAAGTACTTTGGTGAAAAGGAAAGAGTGACCCCGGACTTATTTGACTTTGGTGATTCCCTGTTGCCAGCTGAATGGAAGACTAGAATTAGCAAGAAACTCACCCAGAGAGACCAAGTGTTTTCGTTAAAAGAATGGGACATAGGGTGTGTCCAGGGTGCAGAGCATCACATATGCCTGCATGATGATCGGCCATTTTAAGAGAGATCCCGACGCCTCGGCCCAGCGGACATAGATGTTAGGAGGCATCTGCAGGAAATGCTTACTGCTGGCATTATACAAGAATCAAGAACCCATATTCCTCCTCCATTGTGGTTGTGCATAAGAAGAATGGGTCCATCAGGATGTGTGTTGATTATCGAACCCTGAACCGGCGGACCATCCCAGATCAATACACCATGCCTCGTATACAAGATGCCCTGGATTGCTTGAATGGGAGCAAATGGTTCTTGGTATTGGATCTCCGCAGCGGATATTACCAGATTCCGATGGCCCCGGAGGACTGTGAGAAAACAGCCTTCATCTGTCCTTTGGTGTTCTACGAATTCCTGATAATGCCACAGGGGATTTCTGACGCTCCAGCCACATTTTTCAGCAACTAATGGACTGTGCGATGGGAGATATGAACTTGCTGTAATGTCTAGTGTACCTAGATGATGACATTGTGTTTGGACGCACATTAGAGGAGCGTGGGACCCAACTGTTTAAAGTGCTGGATTGATTGGAAGACTTCAGCCTCAAGCTGTCCATCAACAAGTGCCAGTTTTTTCAAACCTCCGTGAAGTACGTGGGGCACATAGTATCTGCGGAAGGAATAGAGACCGATCTCAGTAAGGTTGAGTCACTGACCACTTGGCTTCACCCCATAACTTGAAAGAACTACAATGTTTTCTGGGGTTCTGTGGCTACTACCACAGGTTCATAAAAGACTATTCAAAGGTGATTCGCCCACTCTTGAATCTTACCCAGGGTCACCCCCCCTACCAACCGTAAATACAAAAAGGGTCTGTCAAAGAACCAGAGAAAGTGTACTTATGCACAGGTGAACCTTTTGGGCCCCACTGGACACCCGAATATGAAGCAGCCTTCCACAAAGTCATATACCAGCTCACCCATGCCCCCATCCTTGCCTATGCTGACCCTACCAAGCCCTATGTGCTGCATACGGAGGCTAAGTCTGCAAGGCCTAGGAGCTGTGCTGTATCAAGACCATGAGGATGGTTTGAGACCAGTAGCTTTTGCCAGCAGGAGTTTGACCCAGTCAGAGCGAAACTATCCTGTGCACAAGCTGGTGTTCCTTGCCCTAAAATGGGCCATCATTGACCATTTTCATGAGTACCTCTATGGGACAAAGATATTGGTGAAGACCGACAATAACCCACTGATCTATGTACAGACTTCTGCTAAGTTAGACACCACTGGGCACCGGTGGCTTTCTGCCTTATCAACCTATGATTGTGCTGTCGAATACAGATCGGGACTGAGCCATATTGATGCTGACACCCTGTCATGAAGGCCCACTTCCAAGAGTGATTGGGTCAGGCTGTCTGAACCTGACATCTGAGCATTGTGCCAAAAGTTTGACAGAGATGAACTGATGTCTGCGGACACAATGGGCTGTCTAGTAGATTGCTTGGGCCCTCCTGATACCTGCATACTGGCTGCCTATTGCCATTTCTCTGCTCTAGATATTCGTGCACTACCTCAACTTGACAATGACAGTTTTCAGTGGGCTCAATCCCAAGATCCTATGATTTAACCTGCACTTGATGCCCTCCGTGCAGGGAAAGATGTGTCTAAGTTACGTTCCCCTGACTTGCGAACTGCCCTATTGTTTGAAGAAGGCCCCAGGTTGAAGTTACTTAGTCAGTTGTTATATAGAGAGACAGTGGATCATAGTGGCCAAGCAGACGAGCAACAATTGGTCCGGCCTACGGCCTTTAAACACTTGGTACTGAGGTCCTCCACGATCAGATGGAGCACCTCGGTATTGACAGGACTCTCGACCTGGTACGATCTCGATTCTGCTGGCCCAAGATGGGGGCTGATGTTGAACACCATGTAAAGACCTGTAGTCATTGCCTCCAAAGAAACGCCCTGCCTCAGAGGGCTGCCCCCTTGTCAATATCACTACCAGCACCCCCAAGGAACTGGTCTGCATAGATTTTTTGTGCTTAGAACCCGATCAACGGAATATTGGCAGTGCGTTAGTGGTTACAGATCATTTCACATGCTATGCACAAGCTTTTCCAACTAAAGACCATAAGGCCTCTACCGAGGACAAGGTGCTAGTGGAAAAATTATTCATTCACTATGGTGCCCCCCAGCGGATCCACTCTGACCAAGACAGAGACTTTGAAAGTAGACTAATCAAAGAAGTGCTTTCTCTGTGGGGGGTGCGGAAGTCAAGAACCACCCCCTATCACCCGCAGGGGGAACCTCAACCAGAATATTTTAACATCACCCTTCTAGACATGCTGGGCACCCTTCATCCAAAAGACAAGCATAAATGGAGCCAGCAGATTAGCATCTTGGTACACACATAAAATTGCACCAAAAATTATGCTGCTGGGTTCTCCCCCCTACCACCTCATATTCGAGAGGGAGGCCCGACTGTCAGCTGATGTCTGCTTTGGGGTCTCTCCAGACGGAGTCCGGGTCGAAAATGACCTGCAGTATGTACAGAAACCGAAAGCTCAATTGAACAGTGCATATCAACTGGCCCAGACAATGGCCACCAAGAGAAATCTCACCAGCAAAGAGAGGCACGATAAGAAAGTAAAGGCTCAAGAGCTACGGCCCGGAGACCGTGTGTTGTTATGCAATTTGGGACTACATGGCAAGCACAAAATTGCTGATAGGTGGCACCATCTTCCTCATGTAGTAGTTGGAACATTGGGTGATCTACCAGTATACAAGGTACGCCCAGAGAATAACTCCAAAGCTGTCAAGACCATGCACCGTAACTACTTGCTGCCTATCGGCCAAGTTATTATTGAAGCTGAGCCAGCAGACATTGCCTCCCCTGGGCCGGTGACTCGTGCTGCTGTAAAAAAGAGAGAGAGTCAACCTACCCCAGTGGTTACAGATTTAGGGTTCCCCCGCAGCAGGCCTAGAATGATGGTAACTGCCAGTCCACCTCTGATGATAGTGAGAGTGACAATGCCTATTATCCTTTCTATGAATTGAGTCAGCTGTTTCTAGGTAACCTTATGACTAATTGTGGGGATGAAGCTGGGCCTTCTGGACTGCCTAACCCCCCAGCATCATCCTTGGAGCCTATGCTCCCTGAAAGTGAAGTGCAAAGTAATACATCCCTGTGTTTGGTGGAACTGTGTGAATTGCCCGAAGAAGGGTCTGACAGTCTGAGTCCCTCTGGTGACACACCAGAACTTGAAGGACAATGTGAGAGTGTTGACAGCCCCCTTCAGTGCCGCAAAGCCTAGTTGTGATAGAGCCTGCTCAAAATGAGCAACTTGGGCCTTTGTCAGAGGATAATAATGAGCAGTGTGTTGTGGAAACAGAGCCTACAGAGCAAGGAGCTAACAGTGCTCCCAGTTTGGATATTCCCATATGTACAGAGACATCCCTCACAAGAGATGAAAGTTCCAAGACTAGTGCTGAAAGTACAGAGACTGTGGCTGTTCCCCACAGAAAGGCTAGCCGAGCTGTCAAGCCAGTATTGCACTTCAGTTATGATTCTCCTGGGAGGCTTGTGGATTTGCCTCTCAATGTGGTTCACAAAGGTGTTTGTTTCTCAGAGCTCACTACCCAAACTGAGTTTAAGGGCCACTTCCAGATTGATTGTTCTCCCTTCCCAGTATGGTGCCCCAGCCCCATCCAGCCCCAAGTTAGCTGATTGGGAAGGGCCCCCGCCTACATTGTTTACTGTGCAAGAAGTTATAACATGAATCAGTACTGTAATGTTTAAGGTATGTTAATTATAATGTAATCAGTATAACCTGTATGAAACATGCATAAGTATTGTCATTGTAGATATATTAATGTGAAGAATAGTGAATATGTGTAGTAAAGGTATAGGCTTATGTCAACTGATACAGCAGATGTTATATGTCTAGTATATATTTTCCATGTTATGATGGTACAGACTTGATGTGGACACCAAGTTTTCTCCAGGCAGGGAAGGGTGTAACCCCCCCTGCAAATGGGGGTTCCCAAAAAGTATTCCTTGAGCTTGCCTAAATGCTCACTGCCAGGCTGGTGTTCTGCGTTTTAACAATTTAAATGTTATTGCCAGAGAGTGCCTGTATAGCCTCTGTGTACTGTCTCTTTAAGAGCTGCGTAGATTGCAGTTATAATTAATCTGGGAGGTGGGGCTGAGTGTTTCTATACTCGAATCCTACCCAGGTTGTCAGATAACTGCTCTGTTCTGCCATCGCTACTTGTACAGAGGGAGCTCTGTTAGAAGATATACTTGTTTGCTGATCATTTGTTAGAGTAGTAATAATATTGCAGTTTGTTCTAACCTGCCTTCTTTGCAGCATGGACAGTTCTGTTTGTTTCCATCATCTTGGTCATGGATTGCTGAAATGGACCAATCGGTACCTTTGGGGACTCTAAAATGGAGCCTGCCCCCAGGGGCTTTGTGGGAGCAAAATTCTGTAGGAATTGTAGTTTTTGCATTTTGGTGCCAAGACAGACCTGGAGGGGGAGCCCTTGTTGTGACTGACAGAAGAATCAGCCAACCAAACCTTTTGGATGCTGTGGAAATTCACAGGCTGCTTGCAGCTAGTTTCAGTTTGAGTTGGGAAGTGATATAGGTAACAGCTCGAGATAGTCGAGCAGCAATCCTGTGTGGATTTGAACAGGAGAACTGTGAAAGGGCTGAGCTTTGGCCTACCTGTCTGCCTGCTGTCCCTGAAAGGGAGAAGAGAGATTATTCGGACTGAATCCGAGTTGTGAGAACAAATTAATGCCACTGAACTGTGACCAGGCTTTAACCTGAAGAAGAACGAAGATTTGCTGAATGCCATTGCCCTGTCAGGATTTCCAGCCACCGCTGAATTCCCGGTTTGTGCAGAGACTCTGTAATTGTGACCAGATAGCAATCTGCCTGGTACAGTAGACTTTCCTTACATGTAAATGTGCTGTGTGCTGCTAGTGGGTCGCGATTTGGTTCCCCACTGTGTTTTGAACTGTGTTCTGCTTGCTGGAAGCCGCGTCCAGCCCAACGGACTGAATCCGAAATCATCTCCATGTGGCCCGGGCCTTGCCACACTGGCCCAGCCAGAATACTCGCTACACAGAGAAAGTCATCGATGAAAGACCTGCCTGGGGATCAGCCCCCCCTGCTCAATGCCTTGAACAGGAATGACGCCTCTGTGATTCGTGTGGGCCCTGCTTCTCCTTGCACTCCAGCTCAACAACCTGCAGTCTCGATTTCATCCTGCCTGTGTCCAGTATTGGGTATCGTGAGTAAACATCAGGGTAGCTCCCTGCAACAACAGCTAAATCTAAAGTGCTGTCATCTGATTGCCTTGTTGTATTTTCCTTCATGAACTGAGCCCTCCGGCTCCGGATTACAAATAGTGTGTTTTGTGCATGTTGCTTTCTTCCATCACAGGGCCCCAACTAGCAGTGACGCCGGCTTACCCGGGGCAACGTTCCTGGCTAGCCCATCTCTTCCCCACCTGGGTACCCAGAGTGTGTGATGGTGTAGGGACGCTGAAGTGCATGCATAACTGTCTGACTGATATAGCCTTTAAGCAAATCAACCTGTTTACGCCCCTCCCTTGTTCAAGTCCTCTAAATAAATCAGATCAAACTATTTTTGCATTTAACCTGACTGTGGTTCCAGTTTGTGCCAAAAATACTGTACTGTTGCTGTTTGCTATGCATAACCTTGTTTTACAGGGGGTCTCCAGGGTCAAGCAAGAGGAACCAGCCCTGGTGGTAAGTGCAAACAGTGTGGGTAATTACCTGATGAATAAGGGTCGTTGTGAAAGTGATTATTGTGTATTGCTCAGGCCACTAGAAGGGAAAGAGTGTGGGGTTACAGTGTCCCAGAGGGCTGTGCCCAGGTTAGCTTGACCACTAACAACCCTGACCTCCGGTTGGGGGCACCCATTTCAGTACCAAGGCCTCTTAACCTGCAACTAGCCAAGCAGGCAGGGGTAGTAGCCCTTGGGGTAGTGCCACCTAAGGGTTACACACTTCTTATTTTAAAATGTCTGCTGATTGCATCTGAAGGCATGCCTGCCTCTCCTTGCAAATCAGATGAACATCGGGTTTAAGTGAACACAAATGAACTGGTAGTTCCTTTGATGGTGGCAAAGTCTGTGTCCACTGCATAGTCAAAGCTACATGGTCAAAACTACTGACTACCCCTGTGTAACACAACTCTAGTGGCCGAGCCCTAAATCTTCCTGTCTAATGCAGCTTCAGCAGCTGAGCACTAACTCTCCCTGTCTATTGCAGCTTCAGCAGCTGAGCCCTACCTCTCCCTGTCTAATGCAGCTTCAGCAGCTGAGCCCTAACTCTCCCTGTCTAATGCAGCTTCAGCAGCTGAGCCCTAACTCTGTTTCACACTCCACTGTATAATGAGCCCTAACTTAGCTTGTCTAAGGTAACTTAAGCAGCTGAGCCTTAACTCTCCCTGTATAAGGCAAATCCAACAGCTGAGACATAACGTCCCAGTCTATGACAGCTTCAGCAGCTGAGCCTTAACTCCCTGTCTGAGGCAACTCCAGGAGGTGAACCCTTACTCATCCTGTCTATTGCAAGTCTAGCCACTGAGCCCTAATTCTCCCTGTCTAAAGGCAGCTCCAGTAGCTGAACCCTAATTCCCCATAAGGCGGCTCCAGCAGCTGAGACCAGACTCTCCCTGTATAAGGTAGCTCCAGCAGGTGAATCCTAAACCTACCTGTCTTAAGCAACTCCAACAGCTGAGACCTGACTCTCCCTATTTAAGGCAGCTCCAGCATCTGAGACCAAACTCTCCATGTCTAGGGCAATTCCAGCAGCTGAGCACTAACTCTCCCTGTCTGAGGTAACAGAAGTAGCTACGCCGTAACACTCTCTGTTTAAGGCAATTCAAACAGCTGAGCCCTAGCTCTCCCTGTCTAAGACAGTTCCATCAGCTGAGCCCTAAAGCTCCCTGTCTAAGTCAGCTCCAGCAGCTGAGAACAAACCACCCTAGTCTGAGGCAGCTTTAGGAGCTGAGACCAAACTCTCCCTACATAAGCAGCTCCAGCCGCTGAGCCCTAACTCTACCTGTCTAAGGCTAAACCCTAACTCTTCCTGTGTTAGGCAACTCCAACAGCTGGTACCTGACTCTCCCTATCTAAGGCAGCTCCAGCAGCTGTGACTAAACTCTTTCCGTCTAAGGTAACTACAACAGCTGAGTCCTAACTCTCCCCATCTGAGGAAATTCCGAGACCTGAGACAACTCCCCGTCTAAGATGGTTCCAGCAACTGAGACCTAATTCTCCCTGTCTAACGCAACACCAGCAGCTGAGTCCTAACTCTTCCTGTCTAAGGTAACTTCAGCTGTTGAGCCCTAACTCTTCCTGTCTAAGGCAACTCGAGTAGCTGAGATCCAACTCTCCCTGACTAAGGCAGTGCCAGCAGCTAAACCCTCTCTTTGTATAAGGCAACTCCAGCAGCTGAGCCCTAACTCTTCCTGTCTAAGGCAGCTCAAGCAGCCGAAACAGAATTCTCCCGGTATATGGCAGCTCCAGCAGCTGAGCCCTAACTCTACCTGCCTAAAGCTGAATCCTAGCTTTCCCTATCTAAGGCAGCTCTAGCAACTGAGCCATAACTGTCCCTGTCTAAGGTAGTTCCAGCAGCTGAACCTTAATTCTCCCTGTCTAAGGCAACTCCTGCAGCTGAGCCATAACTGTCCCTGTCTAAGGAAGCTCCAGCAGCTGAGCTCTAATGCTCCTTGTTTAAGAAAGCTCCAGCAGGTGAGATCAAACTCTCCCTGTCCAAGGCAGCTTTAGTAAATAAGATTGAACTCTCCCTATATAAGGCAACTCCAGCAGCTGAGCCCTAACTCTAAGGCTAAACCCTAACTCTCACTGCCTTAGGCAACTCCAACAGCTGAGGCCTTACTCTCCCTATCTAAGGCAGTTCTAGCAACTGAGACCAAACTCTCCCTGTCTAAAGCAGAACTAGCAGCTGAGCCCTAAGTCTCTATCTAAGGCAACTCTAGTAGTTGAGACCTAACTCTCCCTGTCCAAAGCAGCTCCAGCAGCTGAGCCCTAATTCTTTCTAAGGGAACTCCAGCAGGTGAGCCCTAACTCCCACTCTCTAAGGCAACTCCAGCAGCTGAGCCCTAACTCTTCCTATGGGAACTCCAGCAGGTTAGCCCTAACCCCCACTCTCTAACTCTGCCTGTCTAAAGCTGAGCCCTTAATCTCCCTGTCTTGGGCAACTCCACAGGTGAGACCTAACTCTCCCTGTCGAAGGCAACTCCAGCAGCTGAGCCCTAACTCTCCCTGGCTAAGGCAATACCAGCAGCTGAGTCCTACCTCTTCCTTTCTAAGGTAACTCTTGTAGCTGAGTTCTAACTCTCCCTGTCTAAGGCAACTCCACCGCTGAGACATAACTGTTCCTGTCTAAGGCAACTCCAGCACCTGTGATATAACTCTTGCTGTCTAAAGACACTTTTACATGACACTTACTTGTGCCATTCAGTTTTGTTCCTATCCTGTTTCGCTCCTCCAGCTGTGCTTGCATGCTGCTTGTACACTGAACTCCAGTTTTGGCACATGTCTTCTTCCGGTGCTTCGACGGTGTTGCCTACCATCTGTTGCCCGGTGGTATCACGGGCAGTGAACGGAACTTTGGGCAGCCATTCTGCCGTGATCACATTAACCTCAATTCAGAATTCGTTTAGAGCAGAGTTTCCCTACTGAATTCTGCTGAAAACATGAAGAAATTTGTCCAAAGTTATACATGGAGAGTCGGTTGTAAAGGTTTTAAATAGAATTCATTAGGGAACATCCTACCTAAACAAATTATGTATGGAGGTTATCCTTTTTTAATGCTTTGTTCTGTTAAGTGAATGTTAAGCTGCCTAACTGCCTCACCATATATTAAGTTTTTGCCTGGACTGCTCCTTCGTTCAGTTCTGTAAATTCTGCCTGTTTTATGTATGTGCTCTACTGTATTTGTCTACCCTCCACCCTATGTAACCGACGTGGAGCCTTTGCAAAAGAGTCTGTGACTCAAAGGTTTGTAATTCCGATTGTATTACAATAAATAAAAAAAAAAAATGAAGTTCTGTTTTAAAAGAATGTGTTGTCAATGTGGCACTGAACTGGTAATGTTTGTGCTGGAAGGGAGAAAGTACACAGCACATTGAAACGGCACAGTGGGCGGCAAACCTACTAAAACTGAGAATGCATTTTGGGGTGAAAGTTCACTTTCATTCTGGCATGGGTTGCTATTACAAACATTTTTTGAAACAGAACAGTGATTCTGTAACACTTATTCCGTTACAGGGCACTGCATGTAAAAGTGCCTTTAGACAGCTCCGACAGCTGAGACCCAACTCTCTCTGTCTAAGGCAACTCCAGCAGCTGAGCCTTAACTCTCCCCATCTAAGGCAAAACCAGTAGCTGAGTCTTACCTCTCCCTTTCTAAGGTATCCCCTGCAGCTGAGTTATTCTCCCTTTCTAAGGTAGCTCCACAAGCTGAACCCTAGCTCTCCCTGTCTAAAGTAACTTCAGCAGCTGAGCACTAATTCTCTCTGTCTAAGGCTACGCCATCAGCTGAGCCCTAACTCTCTCTGTCTAAGGCAACACCAGTAGCTGAGTCCTCACTCTTTCTGTCTTTGGCAACTCCAGCAGCTGGGACATAACTATTCTTGTCCAAGACAGCTCCTGCAGCTGAGAACTAACTTCCTCTGTCTAAGAACCTTTTACTCAACTATCAACATGGATATGTTGTTCCTGTTACACAGCATTTAAGTTGCTGTGGTGTGATTCAAACAAAAATTCGCAGCTTTGTGCTCAAACCACTGGTTTACACTGCCTCCTAGTTGGGTCTTGTGATCCAGCGTGGCTTACTGACTTCTAAGCGGAGTTCACTGCCTCCCAAGTGGGGCTCACTGACTCCCTAGTTGAGTTTTTGTTTCTTTTATGCTTACAAAATATATTATTCATCCTCTCTTCCTAAATAATTTTAGCTCTATTATCTTGTTTTGCTGTGTTTGAATATACGAAACTTTACGCCCATGCACATAGATAATGATACATCACGACACACTGACACAGTATAGAGAGACAGAATCCTAAATTTCCTTATATGTAGCAAACATTAACACAAGAAAAACCCTGTGTAATGCTCGCTCACAGTCTGCGGGCCCATGGATTCAAACTGTAGCAAAAGGTTAAACTCAGCACCACATATGAAGTTCATATTTGACTAGGAAGTTAAGTAAGCAAGGACCCTCGGATTCTGAAAACACATGAAAAGCTGATTTCAAAAAGAGGTATTGGGATCACCTGTAGGTGTCAGGATTCCTGGGCTCTAAATGTCTAAGCTGTCTGTAAATTCAGTCATGACAGTGGCCATTTCTTGACCAACACCACTAAAACAGTCTCCACTAACTTCCGCTCAACCCAGAAACTAGCCAAACTCCTCTCACCCCCTGCTTTCACCACCCCTGATGGCAAAACCCTGGACATAGTCCCAGCCTACAAATACCTCAGAGTCTGGCTGGACAGTCACCTAGATTTCTCCACTCATGTTAACCATATTCACTCCAAGCTCTGTGTGACAGGGAGCTCCTGCCACTCTTGAGGACCGACCTTTCCTTCAATCAGTTGCAACAGTTCTTCTATTTCTAAGCCTAATCTATCCTTTACTGTTTCTAGCCCATAAGGTTGGCCACCTATGGGCACCCCCTTTCTTGACTATGCTATAGTGTGCTCTTTAATTTTCCTTTTCCCTCTCAGGTCCTCGTACAGGGAGGTTATTTTGGTGACCTCCTGACGTATGTAAAACAGGCTGTTTTTATTGTTGTATTTAGTATGTAATATCACTGTGTCATCAAATACCTTGATGTATATACCTTGTGTTTATGAAACATGTAAATGTTGAAAATACCATGGCACTAGGTTTTTTTGATAATGGTAAAAAGTACTAGACGACAATTATAGAAATTAAGTTAGTTGTGCTGTTTAAGATGCATGTAAATTGCTGTAAACTGAACAAGTCTAAATGTCATGGTGATTTGCATATATCCCATGATGCTTTGCATTTTGGAAGTAGGTATGATGTTGTATTTCTTTGAAACTTGATTTGTTACCAGTGCCCTTTGGGATAACCTTTCTTTCAGTGATTCTGCATTGAGGTTCTTTGTCTATAGCTTATTTTTTTTTCCTTTTGGGCCCCCACTACCCAAGCAAATGGGGCACACATGGGGTGGAGGTTGTATCTCAACTGGTAAGTTGGATCAGAGATCAGTGTCAGTAGGTGCTGGCTAAGTGCAGAAAAAGGACATACATAGTCTGTTGCTGCAAACTGATGTACTGAAGAAGGAATATGGCATTGCAAAAGCTTATTTTCTATATTTTGAATAAACATCACATGGAGATTGTGTGTTGAATCTAAAGTTTGGTGTCTGGTTCATCTGTTATCCCACAGCCCCTCCACAGACTTGTCAGCAGTGGGATAACTTGCTGGAAGCATCTGGACTGGCCAAAGAGGGACATTTTCTGGTGGATATCACCCAGATATCCCGGGTGGACTGATGCACCAGGAGTTGCCACAGGAGAACCTGGAGAAGAAAGTCCTTGGAGTTCTGCCCAGAACCATGGCTGATAGCTGGAGAGAAGCTGCTGCCTGGACTAGACCTGGGAGTTTGGGGGAAGGCCAAGCCTGAAGACAATGAAGAGAAGCAGGTTGAGGCAGACTGGAGGTGCGAGAGACAATAGCGTGGAGGTGGAGACCCTGATGAGGATGATCCACTGGATGAGTTGGCAATGGCTGGAGGCAGACCGACTACGCAGAGAGGTGGAACACTGGTGCCAGGTGCTCAGGAGGTCCCTGCCAGTGAGTTTGGATAAAGAATCAGAGAAAGATTTTTCATGGGCTCAGCTGGAGGAGGACCCCCTGACTGACCAGGATAGACCTTTGTTGCTTCTGTTCCCAGGATGTTACCTGTTGGAGGTCGGAGATGCAAGTATGGCACTTGAATGTGAGACCCCAGGTAAGACTGTGCCTAGTGATATTGTGCTGGGGTTGAAGACTCCAAGCAAGCAAGAAGAAGCCTATGAGGCTGAAGGGACTTTTTCTTGTATTGATGTATCTAAAATCTGTTAACAGTATTGACTGGGGTATACTGCAGGCTAAAGATGCTAATATTGCCAGAATGTTACAATATGTTAAGATCAAGGAGGTGGTACATGTGATGTTTTTTTTTCATGAAAAATGTACAAAGGAGGAGGTGGGTGGAAAATGGATTGGAACCTGTGTTGGAGTAACACCAACAGAGTGTTTACCCTCAGTTGTCTGTATCTGTAGCAAGTGGAATGAATCCAGAGACATAGTGGGTTTATGTAGAGGGATTGAACCTAGGACTGGACCCCTGCTTAAAACTGACATATCAGCCGGCCCGATGGCGCTGAGGGTTGAGGCGCTGGATGCCATACATTGCACCACGCCGGCAACCCGGGTTTAGGAATGAGCATGGGTCACCGGGGGTCAGCCGGGGAGGAGAAGGATAGAGCACCCGACGGCAGCTCTCCTTCTCCAGGGGAGGTAACTGCAGGCTCCCGCTACAATGCTACCACCTATGGGAGCCTGGGTGGATAGCATGGTAAGTGGAGAAGCAGCAAGTGGATTGGGTGGATGTCGGCAGAGGGGTGGAGCAGGAGGTATGTCTCAGCATGCCTCCTAGCTCATAGCCCCTCATCGCACACCGACGTCAAAGGGAAAGAAACGGAAAAAACACCTCGGTCCCTTCTGGGCGAAGACACATCCGTAGGACTGCTCCGAACTCATCAAGGCAGACTCTGCTGTGTCGGATCCACACACACGCATAGAGTGCTGGTTTGGATAGGTAAGCACTGGGGTTCCCTCTCCACCCCTACCCAGGCGGTATACCAGGGGTTTTCAAGGAAGTATGTGGACGAGGCACTCTAGGGGCAGACCACGGCATGTGTTGGGGTGTCCACTGAGGATGTCTGAGAGAGTGAAGAGAGGAGGGCGATTAGGCGGATAAATACAGGGTTAAAAAAACAAAAAAACTGACCTATCTGGTTGGGTTGGAGCAGGTAATTACGCACCCCAAAGAAAGTCTTTCTGTGGCACTGGACTTTGCAGTTGTCCAGATGTTCAGTCAGTAAAATAATTATATATTTTTTTTGCAGTTGTTTAATCAGGTAAGACACACTAAGTTGAAAGCTTGATTACAGGTGCAACCTGGGAGCACAGGGAAGTTAAGTGACCTACTCAGGGTCACACAGTATGCAGGTGAGGGCTGTGGGATTCAAACCCAGGTCTCCAGATTTGCAGCTCAGAGCCTTAAACCACTGCGTTATATGGACTTTCCCTAAAAGGAGATGGCAAGGTACCATTAGTCTCTGTTGAGAAATGTGTTAATGCCTCCGGGTAAAGAATGATGATATCCACTATGTTTATGATAGAATGTGTATCATTAATAGGGACCCTGAGACAGAGCTTCTGAAGATGGATGGGTGGAGCTCCATCCCTTCCTGGGATGGGAAGGTGGTAAGCAGTTTGCAATAACTGCTTCCCTCTTAAGGTGGGGGATATGTGACAGGGCGCTCCTGCCACTCTTGAGGACCGACCTTTCCTTCAATCAATTGCAACAGTTTTTTTCTATTTCTAAGCCTAATCTATCCTTTACTGTTTCTAGTCCATAAGGTTGGCCACCTATGGGCACCCCCCCCCTTCTTGACTATGCTATGGTGTCCTCTTTAATTTTCCTTTTCCCTCTCAAGTCCTCATACAGGGAGGTTATTCTGGTGATCTCCAAGTGTATGTAAAACAGGTTGTGTTTATTGTTGTTGGCTTTAGTATGTAATATCACTATGTCATAAAATATCTTGATGTATATACCTTATGTTTATGAAACCTGTAAATGTTGAAAATACCGTGGCACTAGGTGTTTTTGATAATGGTAAAAAGTACTAGGTGACTGTTATAGAAATCAAGTTAGTTGTGCTGTTTAAAATGCATGTAAATTGCTGTAAACTGAACAAGTCTAAATGTCATGGTAATTTGCATATAATATCCCATGATGCGTTGCATTATGGAAGTAGGTATGATGATGTATTTCTTTGAAACTTGATTTGTTACCAATGCCCTTTGGGGTACCATTTCTTTCAGTTATTCTGCATTGAGGTTCTTTGTCTATAGCATGTTTTTTTTTTCTTTTTTTTCATTTTGGGCCCCCACTACCCATGCAAACAGGGCCCACATAGAGGTGGAGTTGCATCTCAACTGGTAAGGTGGATCAGAGATCAGTGTCAATAGGTGCTGGCTAAGTGTAGAAAAAAGACATACATAGTCTGTTGCTGCAAACTGATGTACTGAAGAAAGAATATGGCATTGCAAAAGCTTATTTCCTGTATTTTGAATAAACATCACATGGAGATTGTGTGTTGAATCTAAAGTTCGGTGTCTGGTCCATCTGTTACCCCACAACCCCTCCACACTCTTCCCTGAACTCAGGTCCTCTATAGAAATAAAGATGCCCTCTCCCTTACTGTTCTCTGGACACTCCTTACAAAGACCATTCTGCTACTTTTCAGCTATGCCGATGTCGTGTACAGGTCCACCTCCTCATCCATCCTCTCCACGCTTGACGTACTTTTCAGCATCTTCTGTCTATTCACCCTGACTGCCCCCCCTTCCCAGAACCCATCATTGCACCCTTTACTCCTCACTGTTACTCCCCTCTCTTACTTCCCACTGAAACCTCCATACCTTCATTCTCACCGCCAAATACTAGTTTGGCTGGCTCCCCCCCCCAGCCTTCCTTCTATCCTCCTCCACCCACACCTCCTGTAGTCTCTCATCCCCCCTCTACCTAATCTTTACCCTGTACCCTGCCTCCCTTATGTCACCCTCTCTGTTTCTACTACTCTGTTTTCCAACATCTTTCTGTAAACACAATTTCGACGTTGTACATCGTCTACTTCCGATATGTACTTATTCGTTCCTCATTGCTGTTGCTTAGGTCATTCCTAATCTGTGTTGTACTCATGATTGATTCATTATTTTTACTCTGTAATTCCCTGTCCTTGTTATGTCTGCAAATAATTGACCGCTGCACTTACGGACTAATTGTTTGCAAACATTGTAATGTTTGAAATTAATTTGACCATGGCACTTAAGGACTAATTGTTAGCAACCACTATTCTGTAGAATATTCTCTAACTACTTCTTTGTTTTTAATCCGACTGTTGGCAAACATTCTGTATATTATTCTCTGTAACTGCTTTTCCATTTTTAAACTTGTTTTCAACCTTACTGGAACTGTATTTCTCTGGGTCGCCCCTGAAAAGGGGGTATGTCTATCTCAGTGAGCCTGCCCAGTCATCAAAATTCAAAATAAAATAAATAAATACAAAATGAGGGGGATAGACTTGGGAACAGGAAGAGGAGGGGAGTGGAAGGTAAAGTGCCCACCTGGCACTTCTACGCAGAAGGATGGAGAGCAGATCTTCAGGATCCCTAGGGCAACAGGTCATGGGTGTGAGCTGGATGTCATTGTCCACCTGAGGACTAATGACCTGGCCAGAGATGAGCAGAGGTAGTGCAGGTTAAGTTTAAGGAACTGGGGAGGGGCCTTACGCACATAGCACGCACAGTGACATTTGCTGAAGTGCTAACTGTGTACAGCTGAGGGGAGGATAGGGCACTCCGCAGCAGGAACTTTCAACAGCTGGTTGAAGGCATGGTGCAGAGAGGATGGTTTCTGCTTCATTGGGACGGGGGGCCAACCTGGAAGGATATGGGCCTCTACAGAGGTGGCAGCCTGCATCCTTCTGGGAGGGGAACCATTGTCCTAAGTGGGAGGTTTAAATGTTACTTGAACATGCATTTAAACTAGTCGAGGGTGAGACGTTACCAAGGGGGGCATAAAATGTCCCCTCCCCGCAGGTTGAAGCAACAAGGAGGGAGGGCATGAAGGGGGAAAAAAAAAACAGGGAGGGGCACAAGATGAAGGGGGTGTAAACAAGGGGGGGGCGAATACCTTATTTTGAATATTTGGCAGAATATTCATATTCGGGGCCCTAAATATTTGGAAATTTGGTACTGGGTATTCATTATCTGTGTCGCTGTGGGGTGACTGCAAACACAGTCCCTCACCCTGCTGCCCACTCCAATCTTCTTAAAAATGATCCCCATCACCCAGCTCTCTGCAAAAAGCCCACTCCCCCTCCTTCAACCCAGCACCCACGATTTCATGTTTAAGAAAAAACTCCCACGATGGGCGACTGTCAAAACCCGCCCACCTCCATGGCCGTCTTCCATCTCCTCTTGCCATACTTGTTGCTTTTACTTAGTTAACAATCCCTCTATCCTCATTTTCTGCAGTAACACAATGTCCCACCTCCTTTCCCCTCAGCACCCACATTTCATAACATGTCATTATTAATAGCAAGTCCCCTCCCCCCCAGGTGCGAGGAGGAGACTGGTACAACCCGGCCTCCTCCATAGCCTGTAGTCTTGTGAATGGCGCTCCCATGCTTGCTTGGAAAGTAAAACAGCTGATCACGTGATAAGCTGTTTTACTATATGAGCCAGTGCAGGACTGCTATTCACAAGAAGGCGGATGACCATGGAGGAGGTCTGGTTGCGTTGGTCACCTTCTCGTGCTGGGGGGGACTTGCTATCTATAACAACAGGTTATTAAATGTCAGTGCTGGGGAGAGTAGGTGGAACTTGGGTGCTGCTGCTGGGGTTGGAGGATGGGGGGTTGATTTATTTAAGTACAAGTAACAAGGAAAAAGGGTGGCATTCACGAGGTGCAAAGAAAACACAGAGGAATGAGGATATGGAGGTGTACCAAATAAAACAGAGGGAAGCAGGTAAGACAGTGAGGGGAGCAAAGGCACAAACTGAGAAACAGGGTTGAACACAAGTTCATTTTCAGAGGAAAGAATCCTGAAGGGACTTGCAAATCTGAAAGCGGATAAGACTATGAGACTGGACGGGATACACCCAGGGGTGTTAAGGGAACTCAGGGAAGGGCTTGCTGCACCACTGATGGCCTTATTCAACTACTCACTGGAAGCAGAAGTGGTTCCAGAGGACTGGAGGAGAGTAGACATAGTCCTGCAAGTGTGGCAGCAGGTAGGAGGCTAGGAACTAGAGGCCGGTGAGTCTCACATCATTGTTGGGAAATTAATGGAAACCCTGTTAAAGGAAAGGCTAGTGGAGTATCTTGAATCAAACCCAGACCAAAGGCAGCATGGATTCATGGGGGTTTATGCCAGACAAATCTGATTGACTTCTTCGACTGGGAGACCAGGGAAATAGATCATGGAAGGGCAGTGAACGTGGCCTTATTGGACTTCAGCAAGGCCTTCCACACTGTGCCACATAGGAGACGGAAGAAGAAATTGAACAATCTGGGGTGGGATCCAAAGTGATAAACTGGGTAAAAAACTAGTTGATGGACAACAGAAGGTGGTGGCAAACAGCAATCCCTCTCATGAGGGACGAGTGGGGTGCCTCAGGACTCAGTACAGGGACCGGTCCTCTTCAGTGTCTTCATAAGTGACATTGCAGAAGAACTAGAAGGGGAAAGTATGCCTCTTTGCAGAGGACACCAAAATCTGTAATGGGGGGATACACAGGAGGGTGTGGAGAAAATGAGCAGGGACCTTAGAAAACTTGAGGAGTGATTGAGGGCACAACAACTGGGATTCAATGCTAAAAAATGAAAATCATGCACCAAGGGTATAGAAACCCAGAAGAAAAGTGTAGAAAATTGGGGGTTACTGATGGTCACTAAGCAGGAAAGCGACCTTGGGGTTATCATACCTGAAAAAGGGACCTTTTGGGCCCAGTACGCCTACCTGGATAACAAAATGAAATAAATATCTGATGACGTCAAAGTGGCGGGGCAGTGTGACGCGGCAGTGGGCAGGGCCGGTGGGATGCTGGGGTGTATAGGGAGAGGTGTCACCAGCAGGAGGAGGGAAGTGGTGTTACCACAGTATCAGTTGCTGGTGAGACCCCACCTTGAGTACTGTGTCCAGTCCTGGATGCTGCATCTCAGAAAGGACATAGACAGAGTGGAGGCAGTCTACAGGAGGGCAACTAAAATGGTGCAGGGGTTACATCAAAAACCCTAATAGGAGAGACTGAGGGATCTTAACATGCACACCCTAGAAGATGGAAGGGAGACAGGGGGCATGATAGAGACCTACAACTACCTCATGGGGGTGAACTGGGTGCAGAAATGGAGTCTACTGTAAATGAGGACATGCACCAGGATACGAGGGCATGAATGAAGTGGGGAGTTTAAGAAGGGTGTGATGAAGTACTACATCACTGAAAGAGTGGTGGATGCCTGGAGCAGTCTGCCAGCAGAAGTGGTGGGAGTGAAAACAGTGGGGGCTTCAAACGTGTATGGGTTAGGCATAAGGGAGGATTGATAAATAGGCAGGGAGGGAAGAGAGTTGACGGAGACCAGATGGGGTCTGTGGAGACAAGACTAGGCAGGCAAAATCTGGGCAGACTGAGTGGGCCAAGCAGTCCTTTTCTGCTGACAATTTCTACGTTTCTGTGTTTCTGTTAACAATGGCCAGAGTGGGTTTCTAGAGGAACTGTGTCACAAAACGTTATGAGACTACTTGTTGCATGGAGCAGCAATAGCTTGTTTTGACAACTGGTCATAAGATCAAAAGAGATACTATAAGTCATACACTTGAAACCAGATTTTCTGGTTCGGGCCTGGAATTACACAACTAGATAACCAGGTTTAACAAAAGAGTGCCTCGCTCTCATTAGCCATTGGTACAGCCGACCAATACCAGCAGAGGTCAACTGATTAAGGGTATTTTTAAAGAAGTCCAAGAATTTGCAGTGATTTGAGTGATGTGATTGGCTAATGAGAGTCCAGAGGGCATATTACAAATAATCCCTTACAACAGTACACTCTGCTGATCTGCAGGTCTGAGTTGTCACTAGCTAATGGCCAAGCAGCTTTGACATTGGTTTATGACATCACAACCTAGCTCTTCTGTACGCAACATGAAACAAACTCGGACCGAAACATTTGAACAAACAGCACAAACCACATTCAGATAGTTATTGTTGTGCTTTTTCCCCTGATTTAATGATGTTACCACAAAAGATATTCACTTTGGGATACGAGACAGTCTGTACAAAGTGGCTGCAAATGACAGAGAGTGATATCAGAGAGACCTCTGGTGGTGGCTTTTGAGGTTGCAGAGATTGAAGAGAATGTCAACTTTCACATCCTTTAGCATCCACTGTTATCGTATAAAATTGGAAAATGCTGCATTTTGATTGGCTAGTAGCCATGCTAAATCACACTGTCAGCACCAAATAAAGTTCCATTACCATCTGTCCTAGTTACCTAACATAACTCAAATTTTAATTTCTTAACTACCAAATGAGCATCGCTTTCACAACTTGCAACCTGCAATCTCTGTTTCAGAAAAGAGCAGCATTTTATATGCCCCCCCCCCACACACACGCACACACAACTGCACATGTTTAGGGCAATTGTCTCTCTCATAACAACAGTTCAATACATTCAACAAATAAATTCAACAGCGTAACACAGTTGCACATGTATTATTTTTTACCATCTTAATTACCCATGTTATAAGCGCAATAAGACACGACAGGGTGGTGTTAGTAGTGCCATTAATGCATTCCCAGGGGCATAAGACTACTCAGCCTGTGGCCTCATTTCTTACTACTCTGCTGGGAGTGTGTTTATGGCACTATTACCAACCACCCTGTCATTATTACTTACTTATATCGACAATATATTTGTATATGTAAGCCTCCCTACCCCGTCTAGGGGTATTTAGATGGTGCAATTTGTGGGGAAGGGTCACCTTACAGCCAGAAACACAATCCAGAAACACATACTGATAGCAGAAATGTACCTGAATTCAGGAGTTCACTTGGTGACAGAATGGCTCTGCCGGAGTGCAGTGGAAATAGGGAAGGGTGCAGCAAGGTAGACCTTATGGGGGGCACAAAACTTAGTTAAGCAGTTAAACAGGACAACAGTTCAGTGCTTGGTATCCACAAAATTAATTCCACTGTCCAAATGGGGGAAAACTGTAAAACAGGTCTGGGTTTATTTTCTACTTCCAATCACACAAAGTTAATAAAGGCTTAAGCCACAACTGATTTTCAGCTCCATGGAGTGTGGGGGCACAATTGATTCTGGCACTTTTGATCTGCAGCCACAGCTGCCGTATGTCTCTTTGCGGGGGGGGGGCACATAGCCACTGGGTTTTGTCCCTCCAATCAGAGCCGAAATAGCTCCAGATTTTATTTGTGATGGCAGCAACTCTGGCATCTTTGACCAACATAACAGTCCTTCTGCTCTCACACCCCCTCCACCTCGGCTGCGGAGTTGTAGATTTTAACTGTAAGGTCATACAGGGCTGTACGGGAGACATGGCTGTCCTGTCCAGCAATGCAACTTCAGTTCTCTCAGCCTCCCTGACGGAAGCTGCATGGCTGATGCCGGCAGCAACACTGCTGATGCAATGAGGCAACCTCAGTGGCCGGGGTGAGGGGATCCACACCACTTTCTGCAGCTCCACAGGGCAGAATAGGGCTCTAAATCTTCCCACGATGACTTCCCTCAGGTGGACATGGAATCAGCTCAGGATCCTCGAGCTGCCACCTCCAGGTCCCCAGGGCCCGGCCTCTCACACTCCGGACCACAGCCATCCATGGCAGCCACCAGTCTCACAGGATACTGTGGGCTCCCACTGACTGGCCCATTCCAGTATCAAGGATCATGGCACAGGCCCTTCTACTTTCTGTGTAATGTAGTAAGCCCCAACACTAGGGCGCTTACATATAATACAGGGGAGCCCTGTTATAAGCACACCCTAAACGCCAAGCAAAAATGTTCTGATGACTAGGATATTCTTCTGAGAGGGCTACATTGAAAACAGTGAAAATCCATGTAAAATCTATCGTTAACATGATGAAAATGGGCTCAGACTAGTTTTTAGAGAACTCATTATTAAAAGTAGTATAATGTAGCTTTTTAAAAGAGCTCTTGCTCAAACAATTATAATATTGTTGTTACCCAGCCCAGTGGCATGGAGGGTTGAGGTGCTGGATGCCATACCTCATGCCATGTCAGCAACCCGGGTTCGGGAACAGACTCAGACCGCTGGGGGCTGGCAGGGGAAAGGAAGGATTGAGCATCCCATGACTGCTTTTCTTCCTTTGGGGTGGGTGAAGGTCATGCCCCGCACTTACAGTGACACCTGGCGGAGGCTGGGTGCTTCACAGTGCGGAGCATACGTAAGGGGAGGAGTGCGGTAGGCGTCTGCACATTAGTGCAATGCTATTGCACGTCTGGTGATTCATTGGGGTGAAAAATAGGAGGAAAAACTGGTGGGGCAACCTCGGCGGCTGATGACCAGCCCTTCGCCCCTGCAGTTGACTAGGCGTCTTCGACAGTTCGGCGCGCAGAGTCCTGTAGAGATACTGCCATAGGCGGACAGTGCGATGGGGTGTATAAATTTGCATGCTGGGATCGACTCCAGGGGTGCGGATGCCAGTGGCCGGGGGTTGGCGGGACTGCTCCAACCAGAGGAGGTAAAAAAAAAAAAGTGACAAAAAAAAAAGAATATTGTTGTTAAATTCATTCAGTGTGTTACCTAACTATGAAGGAATGTGTGCTGCCATCTTCATAGGGCATCTTCCGCACATCTATTCACTACTTAAGTGACTTAACGAGGAAACTAGCTGATGAGGTAGCCTAGGCCTAGCATACTCAGCGGTGATAAAGACCATCTACTACGCTCTCTGGGAAAGAACTGTTCTCATAAACGGGCTTTACTGCCTTTGGAAATAATGGGCTAAAATTGGGATATACAAAAAATGTGCCTGTAAACAGGATGTTGTTATATCCACTGTTCTTATAAATGGGCTCCACTGTATTATTCAGATCAGTCTGAACATATATGAAGTTTATGTAAAAATTTATTATAAAATTGATAGGGGACATACTGCACCCTGTTTGGTCAGAGCCCGTATATTTGGACAGCACAATTCACGGGTAAAGAAAGTGCTGGCAATCAGGACGCAGCACACCGACATTATCAATGCCGTTTTCAAAAACTCATGATTGCCGTTACAAACATGGTTGCCACCTTTACTCACTAAAAAAAATCAGATAGGCCCTAAAAATAAAGTCCATCAAAATAAAAATAAAAAAAACAAAAAAAAACTGATTAACCGTTATATAGTGTATAGTGGAATGCTCTTATGCATGAAATTCCATGCCTGGAATATGCTTGTTCTGCTGTAATAGTGTATAGTGGAACGTCGTTGTTCACTGAAATCTGTCGCTTTCAAAATGTTGTTCTGCTGCACTAGTGACGTCCGCAGTGCAGCAGAACCAAAAAGTGACGTCCGCAGGACAGCAGAACAACTTTTCATTCCGCTGCAGTGCGGACGTCACACATGGTGTCCTTGAGCAGCAATCTGACAGTCTTATTTTAAAAAGAAAAATGTAATTTTTTTTTCTGAGGCAACAACGTTCCACTATACGCTATACAGAACAGTGCATGTGTACCATTTAACGGCAGGGCTGTTCTTTCATCTCGTTGGTACTATGACGACTGATTACCTCTCAAGCTGCGCTCTCGAGGTAATCTGACATCATAGTACCAACTCAGTGAAAGAATAGCCCTGTTATTAACTGTTACTCATGCACTATCCTATATGTAGTTATGTCATTCTGTTGTTCTGCTGCAGTAGCTATGTCACTACTGCAGCAGAACCAGTTGGGATGCTGGCACATAGTTGATTTCCTCTCTTTGATTCTGTGGTGACAGTATTCTAGAACCTCTACAGACTTTTCAAGTCAGTTTCATTATGAAAAAGAGGAAAAAAACAATGCACACATTTCACATAGTACTACTATACACTATAAAAAATACAGGATGATCAACTTTTTGCACAACCTGTGTGTTCTGTCACCTCGGGGTCCTGATTCCCATGGACCTCTTGAGCTTCACTCTCGAGGTCAGAGGGAATCAGAACCCTTCTGTGGCAGAACACACTGGTTGTGCATAGTTGCCCATCCAGTATTCTCTATATTCCTTTACATTCCTGTCCTGACACACACATTAAAAAAAAAATAAATAAAAGTACTACTCGTAGTATTTTTGGAGTTTGTTTTCGGACTATGGACCCCCCCCAAAACTACCTACTGGGGAGATTTTTTCTGCTTGTGCTGCCACAGATAAAACTGAATCACTGGCTTACTGTGTGTGTTTGTGTGGGAAGAGGTGAGGTGAACATTTAACCAGTGGAATTCTGCTGTAGTTTGAATTCCCTCATTCCATGATAAACAAACAGTACATCTATTAAATGTGTGAATATGTAGATGCTTGACAGCTGGGTAGGGACTACTTTTTATGTTGTCTTGCGCACGCAGCGCAGACAACATATTGGAGTTGCTTGAAGTGGAAGAGCAGGTTTTGGAGGCTCGGTTGCATTGTAGCCAGTGGCGCCACTGCGTTTTAGGGCTGGGCTCCGTGGCACGAATTAGATTGCACGCTGTCTATGACAGCAGTTGCAAAGCGTGCCACCAACTTGAAACATTTTAGCCACTGCATTGAGGAAGCGACCCCTCATTGCAGGGCATGCCTTGCCTGGTATAACATTTTAATAAACATGGTGGGAGGTGGCTCACCACCTGCTGCTCACAGTCCCTAGGAAGCTGGTGTGTCAGCATATGTGACCCCTTTGCTGATGTGTTCTGCTGAGGGGGTGCCCAATCCCCCTCAGCATCATGCCTCCAAACACAGATATGCTTGCTGACGGGGGTGTCCAATCCCCCTGTCGGCATGTTAACCCCCCTTCCCATTTTCCTGCCGCTGCCCCACCCCGATTGTGTGCCACACTGGGAGCCCACCCCAGTGTGGCCAAACCTAATTAAAAAAAAAAAAAAAAAAAGAAAGCGGTCCATGATTAATTTTTTGCTATAAACTCAAAAGGAAACTGGTCCCTCGCCGCCCTGTCCTTCCCCAACCCACAGCCACCGTCTGTGCACCCCACCTCCCCACACCCCCCTCATCCCATACTTACCTCTGGAGCCTGGCGTAGTGGTCTTCGGTGGACCGGGAACATGTCTGCACTCTTTTTTTAACCTGACTGCTAACTGAAGAAGTGCCGGTAAGCTGTATAATTGCATAAATGTTTTTTTCCAACTTTGGTGCATATCCCAGTCATTTTTGTGAATTTTGGCACCAAATTTTCAACATGGGGTTCTTGGGACCCCACCTCATGAATTCAGTCACTGTCATCTCGTTATTCGGTCCTGAAAGGTGATTTCACGGTCACTGCGCGGAATCGCCTTTTGGGACTGATTAACAAAACGACAGTGTGACTGTTCATGAGGTGAGCTCCCAAATAGCCTATGTTGCAAGTTTGGTGAAAAAATTCCAAAAAATGACCATGTTACGAGTTTCAACATTGCCATTTTTTCACACCTTCTTATGAACAGTACAGCTGTCATTTTCCACATCCTGCTCGAAATGTGTTTTCGCACATCTGGTGCACAGTGACGCAGTTGCTGTAGGAAAACAATGTTTGTGACAAAGTGAGAAAATCACAGTAACACTGTTCATGAACAAAGGTCCCAAAATCCCTATGTTGAAAATTTGGTGAAAAAATTCTAAAAAATTACTGTGTTACGAGCATGCGTTACAGTTTCCACACACACTTGTAACTTTGAGAATTTTTAATATTTTTACTCCAGATTTTCAACACTGCCATTTTTTCACACCTCCTTATGAACAGTACAGCTGTCATTTTCGACATCCTGCCCGAAATGTGTGTTCGCACTACTGGCGCACAGTGGTGCTGTTGCTGTAGGAAAACAATGTTTGGGACACAGTAAGACAGTCACAGTAACACTGTTCATGAGCAGAGATCCTGAAATGCCTATGTTGAAAATCTGGTGAAAAAAGACCTCAAAATTACCATGTTACAAGCGTGCGTTGTGCAGTTTTCATGCATGCTTGTAACTTCGAGAATTTTTAGTATTTTTACTCCAGATTTTCAACATTGCCATTTTTCCACACCTCCTTATGAATAGTACAGCTTTCATTTTCCACATCCTGCCCAAAATGTGTTTTAGCACATCCGGCACACAGTGATGCAGTCGCTGTAGGAAAACAATGTTCCGGACAGAGTAAGAGAATCACAGTAACACTGTTCATAAGCAGAGGTCCCAAAATGTCTATGTTAAACAGTTGGTGACAACATTCCACAAAATGACTATGTTACAAGTGTGTGTTGTGCAGTGTCCATGTACAGTCGTAAGTTTGAGAATTTTTAATATTTTCACTCCAGATGTTCAAAATTGCCATTTTTGAACACCTGCTTATGAACAGTACAGCTGTAATTTTTCACATCTTGCCTGAAATGTGGTTTTGCACATCTGGCGCACAATGGCACAGTCGCTGGGGGAAATCAACATTTGGGACAGATTGAGAAAATCATACTGCCACTGTTCATGAGCAGAGGTCCCAAAATGCCTGTGTTAAAAATTTGGTGAAAGAATTCCAAGAAAAGGCTTTTACGAGCATGTGTTGCACAGTTTTCATGCACGCTCGTAACTTCCAGAATTTTTAATATCTTCACTCCAGATTTTCAACATTGACATCTCTTCTCAGCTCCTTATGAATGGTGCGGCTGACATTTTTATGTGGTGCAGAATGGTGCAGTCACTGTAGGAAATCAACGTTCGGGACACATTAACAAAATCACAGCGACACTGTTCATGAGCAGAGGTCCCACATGCTTTCATGAAGTGGGGTCACAAAAAGGCCATGTTGAAAATTTGGAGTGCAAATACCAATAAATGCCCAGGGTGTTAGAGTTTCTAAGCACAACATCCCACCCTGTACAGACTAACGGGCATCAGGGTGTATCTTTGGATTGTCGGCTGTAATACTCATGCCATTGCACCCCAGCTCCCACCCCGAAGCCACTAACAGCCATCCAGGTGTGCCTTGGACTCTTTGGCCCCAAAGTTCACCCCATTCTCCTATGCTGCACCCATCTCAGCATACTTTCTCATGAAATGGGGTGAGCGTAAGGCCTGACATCAGAGTCTGCAGGGTAGGGTTAGGTGAAATGGCATGAGCGTTATGGCCAATGACCCAAAGGCATACCCCCATACCTGTCACTCTCTGCAGGGTGGGGTGGGGTTGATGTTGGTTCTATACTATCCTAATCCTAATCCTAATGGATTGCGGACTCCTTATTTACTTTTTTAATTTTGTCTTATGTTGATTTGGACAGTGAGGTGGTGAGAGGACCTCGTGTCCATTTATTTTATTGCTTCCTCCATTTCCTGGTTGTGAGAGGACTGGGGGGGGATATGTTAATTTGTTACAATTTAAGTTTGAAATGTTTTATGATTTTGGAAACCTCTGTTTTCGCAGTGAGAGTGCTAAAATATTTTTTTCCTCTGGTTGTGGGGGTGGTGAGAGAACTCTGGTATTTTATTTACATTTATATTTATTTTATTTTAGGAGTCCTCTCGCTGGGTTTAGTCTCGATTTTCTTTGGGGCAGGGCTGGTTCTTTTTACTTTATTTTATGAAGTTTTGGAAATTATTTGTTTGATTAATATTGGGGGGGTTAGTTATTTTATTTTCTTATTTTTTTGAATTTGATTTATGTGGTTGTTTTTTTTTGTTTGGGTTTTAACTGTTTCGCAGCGGCATGTGTCGGCCTTTTGTCCCCACGGCGGTGCGCTATTCATCCTCCTCTCTTCGCGCCCTCCACCCTTTTTATTCTCTCCCGCTCCATTATGATATATATCAGTGCTGCAGAGCGCTGGGAATTGCTCGTAGGAGAGGGAAGAGGGCGGGGGGTTGTGAACAGGGGAGGATGAACGAGGGGAGCCACCAGATTGGGGTAGTCGGATCCAGAAGGTGCCCTGGGGCGAAATGGAATCCAGATTGTGGTTCACCATGTCTGGTGCCCATACCCAAGGGCACTACGGAATTTAGTAGGCAGATGGGCTCGACAGCCTCTGAGGTTCGTCCAACTCGGGTGGTGTTATGCAATGCTAGGTCCATCAGAAACAAGACGGGCATTATTGCTGATGTTGTTGGTTCAGTGGACCTGGCTTGCATCACCGAGACCTGGCTGGATGAAAATCCAGGCCCCACATTGGAGGCCATGACTCCGGCTGGGTACTCGGTGATACACCGCCCGAGATTGGACCGCATGGGGTGGGGGGGTTGCAGTCTGTTTCAAGACTGAACTGGGCCTCACAAGTGTGATAGTGGGGGAGACTGAGTCCTTTGAGTGCACGGTGGTAGCGGGTGTAGGCGTTCCAATCGTACTCATCTACCGTCCACCCGGTGATGGGAAACGCTTCTTACAGGAAGTGGCTGACTTCAACGTCATGTCGTTTGAGTCACCTAGATTGATGGTTCTGGGGGACTTTAACGCCTGGGTCGACGATGAACTCTCACAATTTGATAATCACTTCCTCCAGTTAATGACTTCTTTGGGCCTTACACAGGTGGTTTGCACTGCTACCCATAAGTCTGGACACTCCTTGTACTTAGTCTTTCCCCTAGGGATTGATACTTCCGACGTGGGGGTGGAACCAGTCACTTGGTCAGACCACTACACCGTGAGTTCAGTTTTTATACCCCCCTGAGAAGACCTACACCTGTGGAGATGGTTAGGTACCGCCCTTTACAGGTTATTACTCCTCTAGGCCTTGCAGCGGTCTTGACCTCTCGTCCCCTGCGTTGGCGAGCAGTAGTCCAGAGATTCTGGTGGCAGCCTATAATACGGCTGTTGCAGTGGCTCTGGATTCTATTGCTCCTGTTCATGTATGCCCCTTATCCCTTCACCCCAAGTCCCCTTAGTTTGATGGGACATTGAGGAAGATGCGGAGACTGGGGCGAAGGTTAGAGCGGTGCTGGCGTAGATCTGCCCTTGATGCCGACCACCTTAGTTTGATGGACCAGTATTCCGTCTATCAATCTACAATCACCCGCAAGAAGGCAGAGTTCCTGTCCAGGGAGATTGCAGTTGCTAGGAACCGACTGGCTCAGCTTTTTCGAACAGTAGACAGACTGTGCAACCCAGCCTATCTGCAGGTTTGGAAAGCCTTTTCGCAATTAGAGTGCGAGGAGTTTGCTTGTTTCTTCGCAAATAAGGTCGCAGACATCAGGGCGGATCTGCATCCGGCAAACTCTAAGGGGGATGCTGTTGAACAATGTGAGTTCACAGTACCTCAGTTTTCTTGGAGTTCCTTCGGTCGACCTGACTTCGTGGATGTCATAAAGATCATCCATAGTTACGTCCTACAAGCTGTAGTTTGGATTCTGGACTGACCTCCCTATTGTTGGGTTGCAGTGATATCATCGGTCCAATCCTTGTGCGAATAGTCTGGTGCTCCTTGGAGACGGGTGAGTCTCCTAGCTCTCTGAAAGAGGTGGTGGTGACACCTCTCTTGAAGAAAGCTACCTTGGACCCGGACAGTTTCACAAACTACAGACCTATCTCAAACCTACCCTTTATTGGGAAGGTGATTGAGAAGGTAGTAGCGGCCCAATTGGAGGACCATTTAACCATCCATGACATCTACGAATCTTTCCAGTCCAGTTTTCGTAAAAGACATAGCACCGAGACTGCGCTGGTTCAGGTGCTTAATGATCTTCTGAGGGCGAGAGATCAGAAGAGACATTCTATTCTAGTTCTTCTTGATCTCTCGTCAGCCTTTGACACCATGGATCACTTGGTGTTGATAGCACGCCTGAGGCAGATCTGTGGAATATCGGGAATCGTCCTCCGATGGTTCACCTCATTCCTCACTGGGAGATCAGAGTTGTGTCTTGGGTTTTTTCCTCAGGCCCAACTCCTTTGTTGTGTGGGGTGCCTCAGGGTTCAGTGCTGTCTCCCATGTTATTTGCGGTGTATATGCTGCCCCTCGGAGACATTATAAGATGGTATGAGCTGAGGTTTCACTGTTATGCAGATGATACCCAGCTATACCTGTCTTTTGGCCCTGACCAGGATGGAGCTCTCTCTGTGTTTAACAACTGTCTGAAAGAAATCCAGGACTGGATGGACTCTAGTTGGCTGAAGTTGAACTCAGAAAAGACAAGAGGTTTTGGTTGTGGACCCTGGTCATCAGATAGAGGGGTCGTCTGTTGGCACGACCTCAGGAATTTTCCTTGGCAGCGTTTCACTCCCGACCTCTGAATGGGTGCGTAACCTGGGGGTTATCTTGGATGACAAGCTGACACTGCAATCACAAGTGTCAGCAGTCGTCAAGACTTCCTTTTTCCATCTCAGGAATACCGTCAGATTTAGGCACCTTGTTCCGTCTGACTCATTATCAACGTTGGTCCACGCCTTTGTGTCCTCATGTTTGGACTACTGCAACTCCCTGTACTTTGGGCTTTCTGGGGTTGAAATCTTCCGCCTACAGCTAGTGCAGAATGCAGCCGTGGTTTGACTGGGGACAAGTAGGTTCTGTCATATTACCCCAAAGGCGTGAAACTGCACTGGCCACTGCTACGGTGGCGGATCGCCTTTAAAGTCCAGTTTACTTGACTTTCAAAGCCCTATATCAGGGTCCAGCCTATCTGAAAGAACTTTTGGTTTCTTACTGCCCCGGCTGTATCGCTTCGTTCTGCTGATGAGGGGTTGCTAGAGATTGCAAGAATGAGTCTTAAATCATCAGGTTGTAGAGCTTTTTCTTACGCTGCACCCACTCTTTGGAATTCTGTACCATGCCAGTTACGGGAGTGTACCTCCGTGGAGGAATTTAAGAGGGGCTTAAAACCCCATTTCTATCAAATAGCCTATTTGGAAAACTGATTTTATTTGAACTTGCTGATTATATTGTGATTTTATTGTGTTTTATATTGAATTTTATTATCTGTGTTCTATTTTGTATAGCACCTTAATAATCAGAAAGGCGCTTTATAAATTAATTATCATTATTACGTTCACTTGCGCGCATGCGCAAGGAACGTCTTGGGAGAATGGGACACTTTGGAGGTGTGCCTCTCCTGAGCAATCCCCTGCTCCCTTGAGCAGGCGTGGCGGTCCTGCACCAATCCGCACGGTGCTGTGTGATGACAGCGGTGTGTCTCTTCAAAGAAAACCACCGCTGTGTGCTTGCATCGCGTCACGCCCCTCCCAAATCTTGCTGCCACGCTGGGCCCACCCCAGCGTGGCAAGCGTCGTCATCTGCCGTCAGGGGTGCCCAATCCCCGTCGGCTCCCGCCCCCAGCCATCCTTCTGCCACGCTGAGAGCCCACCCCAGCGTGGCAAACGTCCGGCCATCAAAGTACAAAAACCCTGCAAATTTAAAACGGTCCCACGCAGTCTCCCCGCCCCTCCTCCCACAACCCGCACCCACCCACTGCGCACCCTGCCTCCCCACAACCCCTCACCCCATACTTACCTCCGGAGCTCGGCGCGACGATCATTGCTGGACCGGGAACACGTCTGCACTCTTCAAAGCCGACCGTGAACTGAGGAAATGCCGGTAAGCTGTATAATGGGATAGATAGGGTTTTTCAACTTTGTTGCATATCTCAGGCATTTTTTGGAATTTTTGACCCAAATTTTCAACATGGGTTTTGGGACCCTTCTCATGAATTCTGTCACTGTCATGGCGTTAGCCGGGCGAAGGGTGATTTAGCAGTCACTGCGCAGCGAAATCACCTTCCGGCCTGATTAACGAAACGACAGTGCCAGCGTTCATAAGGTGGGCTCTCAAAAAGTCTATTTTGAAAATTTGGTGGAAAAATTCCTAAAAATGACGGTTTTACGAGTGTGCGTCACGCAGTTCTTATGCACACTCGTAAGTTTGCAAATTTTCAATATTTTCACTCCAGATTTTCAACATTGCCATTTTACCACACCTTCTTATGAGTAGTACAGCTGTCATTTTTCATATCTCACCCAAAACGTGTTTCCGCCCATGTAGCGCATAATGGCGCAGTGGTGTGCGTAAATCAATGTATGGGACACATTAAGAAAATCACAGTGACACTGTTCATGAGCAGAGGTCTTAAAATGGCTATGTTGAAAATTTAGGAAAAATTCCTAAAAATGACTGTTTTATGAGCGTCATTGCGCAGTTCCTCGCACGCCTGTAGAGTGTTTGCTAATTTCAACATTTTCACTCCAGATTGTCAACATTGCCATTTTACCACACCTCCTCATGAGCAGTACAGCTGTCATTTTTCACATCCTGCCCAAAACGTGTTTCTGCCCATGTAGCGCACAATGGCGCAGTCCGTGTGCGAAATCAATGTATGGGACATATTAAGAAAATCACAGTGACACTTTTCATTAGCAGAGGTCTTAAAATGGCTATGTTGAAAATTTGGTGACAAAATTCCTAAATGACTGTTTATTTACGCGTTATGCAGCAGTTCCCACGCGACGTCAGTAAGTTTGAGAATTTTCAATATTTGCACTCCAATGAGTTCCAAATACCTAAACAGCACATAGAAGCAAGCAACATTCAGCATTGACAAATGCTTGTACTTCTTTGTCACTGATTTTTTTAAGCCATGTCAAAGTGCCAAATACCACTGCAAATACCTGCAAGCGAACGTTCGGCATTGACAAATGCTTGTTATTATACTTCACTGCAATTCCTATTATGCATTTCTCTAACGCCTGCACTACCAATGCCAATGCCAGCAAGACAACATTCAGCATTGACAAATATTTGTTACTAGTTACTTTTATCAAAAGAAAATGTTTGTAATAAAAAAAGTTGGCTTTTTTTTTTTTCAGACTTTCTGAGTTTGCTCATTTTATAAGCTCAGTAAGACAGTTTGGGGGGGCTCTAGGTATTAGGAGCAGTATATGCTAAAGATTTGTTTTCTGATTGTGTCAGTCTTCACCATTCATCACCTTTGGGTTGTGGCGGTCCGTCCCGGGAACTTTTTTGGATGGGCGGTCGGCGCACCATCGGCGCCGCCCTCGAGGCCGATGCAATGCGTGGTGCTCCCGGGTTGGCCGTTAGGGGTTGTCGACTCCGCCCTCCCACCAGTTCTTCATCTCCCGTCATCGAGGTTGCACCTCTTGGGTAGCTGAGAAACTTTTGAGAGGCCTGCTGATTTTCAAGAAGCCTTCGACTCTGTGTCGCAGTTCGTCGACTCTGATTCAGTTTTCCTGCCGGTTCAGTTTTGCTTCACTCGATGTCGCCTGGTAAGACTGTTCCTTATTTTATTTTGCAACATCGGGTCTTGTTTGGTGTTCTTTTTCCATAGGTCTTGTCTCAGTCGGGGGACAAGAAAACTTTGAAGACTGGATGGCCCCCCATGCGTCAGTGCCCATGCGGTCGTGGTATTCCATCACTGACCAACGTGACCGTTTACCAGTGTCTTGGCCTGCTACGACATGGATTAGTGTGACGCCTGCTTCTCCATGGACCGTCATGTCATTGAACAGCAGCGCATGGAAAGTTGGGCCGAGTTCCTCCAACTTTCGGGGGACGGGTGCGCACTCGTTGGGCCAAGCCACGTTATCACGGCCTTTCCTCCAAGTCCCTTCCCGGTTCTGTATGGACCGAGGAAGAGGGGGCCTCTGCTTCTTTTAGCCTCACCATTGCAGAAGTCCCTTCTGCGGTGCAGGAGGCCCAGTCCGTTCCCCTTGGGGGACGGGTGGGAGGCACTGCCTTGGCAGTCACCCCTTCGGGGGTGAAGGCTCCCCCAGTGTCGTACCCTCGGCTTGGAGGGCCTGGGTCGGCACAGTCCTCGACGTCATCTGTTGGCGCCGTCTTGGTATTTGGCACCATTCGCGGCATTGTGGGCCCTGATGGCGCCATCATCTGCGCCGTTGCTGCTGTCTGCTCCATTTGCAGCACCGATGGTGCTGGCGGTGCCGTGGGAGGCTCTATGGCATCGTCTTTTGCGGTTTCTCGCCATGGCGCCATGTTCAGCTCTGGAGCCACTTGTGGCGCCGAGCGAGGACATGGCACCTTGTGGGATTCGGGCGTGGTCAGAGCCATCATCGGCGCCGTCTTTGGCCTCAACGCCACTCGCGGTGCCGTCGGTTGGAATGGCTCCGTGTGGGTTTCTGACCTCAGCACCGAGAGCGTGGTCAGAGCTGTCGCTGGTGCCGTCTGTGGCCTCGGCGCTGCTTGTGGCGCCATGGGCCGGGATGGCGCAATGACAGGCCTGGACTCCGATGCTGCTGCCATTGCCGGTGCTGTGTCTTCTTCCCGCACCGTTCGCGGTGCAGCTGAGGGCCTTGGCACCGACTCTGGTGCAGTTACTCGGTCTGGTGCCCCTTTCAGTCAGATGGCAGCGGGCGTCCACGCACCGTTTGGCACAGATCTTCGGTCTCCACCTCCTCAGAGGGGGAATCGGATTCTGAGTCAGACAGGCAGTCTGACTTTTTGGAGTTGGCTGCTCACGTGGACACCTTGGTAGTGTCCTCGACAGGCCGGAACCAGCCCCCTTCTGAGGAGAGGACAGTTGCTTCTGGGACCAGGGTCAGGGGTGTTGACCAGCAGGCATTGGTGCAGGCCACCATTGTGCTGCAGTCTGGTCGCGGTAGGTTTTCTGACCCCTCAGTAGTGGTACCCCCTCAGGTGGTGTGCCTGGATTGCCCAACTTTGGGGCCGATCGGAGCACCCACAGGAGGGGAGGGTGCTGCTCCCTGGATAGCCCCCTCGGAGGCCGACCAGGGCTGTCAGCTGCTTAGGCTGGCTCTCTCGAGGAGGAGGGCACTTTCAGATTCAGAGGGGTCGAGGGGTATGGGGTCCGTGCGGCGGTCTTTTTCTGGAGCCCACCTGGGCTCTGGGAGAAGTCATAGCGCAGATCTCCGCCCTTCCCTTTCGGTTTCCTCGAGAGGGTCCCATTCTTTGGAGGTAGGGGACCGTCCTTCTGGACTTTCACGGCCCCGGTCACCTCACTGGGGGGATTCTTCAGGGTGCAGCCTAGGTAGTTCCAGTTTGGTTGACCTGCTGTCGGCTGTGGAGTTTTCCGGAGCTCCTTCTTTCCTTAAGGCTCCTGGTGCACTCCCTAGCCCAGGCGGAGGACAGCCAATTCCTGTTGTCGGCTCTGCTCCTTCTCCTCTGCAACATTCTCCTGCACTCCCAGGTATTCTTGGTCCTAGCGGTCCTCCCTCCTGGGAGCAGTTCAGAGCAGTGGCTGCTCAATTTCCCTGTTATGTTAGGGCTATGGACAGACAGGTTTTTTAACCTCCCCCTAAGCAGCCAGTTTCTGAACTCTTGAGGTCCTCTGACTCCTCATCCCCCTCTTCTGGGGGGGGGGAGAGAGGAGCAGTCTGTCCACATCTCCCCAGCTGCTGACCTCACAGAGTATCAGCAATTCCTCGTGAGGATGTTGGAGGACCTGCACATCACCCCACCCACTCAACACAATCCAGAGCACTCGACATGCGCCTTTCTAGGCGTTTTCAGTGCGGATACCGTTGTGGTGCCCCCCTGACCTGCTCCCTTTCAGGAGGCGTCGTTGCATTCCTGGCAGAGACCCTTTTCCAGAGTCCCAGCCCCTAGGGATCTCTGCCAGCTGTATTGTGCCCCCCCCGGAGTCTCCAGGTTCCATGCCTCATCCTTAGTCAGAATTGATGCAGCTGGACACTCCTGATGGGCTTCGCGCCTTTCACCATGACCGGCCCCCAGATCAAGATTCTATGGATTTTGACTTCTTTGGGGGGGGGTGTTCTACTCGGCACAGTTGCTGCTCTCTATTACAGCCCATCAGGTCCACTATGCTACCTATGATAGGTTCCTGTGGTCCAGGCTAGGTCTACTCCTAGCCACTTTGCCTGACACGGAGGTAACCAGACAAGCCATTGCACTCTCTGCACGTGGCCTGGAGCTAGCAAGCCACCAAGTGAGGGCATCTTGCGATGCCAGTGAGATAACTTCCAGGGTCGTAGGGACAGCGATCTGCACTAGGCGGATAGCATGGCTGCGTCTCTCTGGTTGTCACCCTTGGCCCGCAGTAGGGTGATTAACACCGCTCACCGGAGAACCTGTCTTTTCTCCTGTAGAGCGAGACTGTGTCTGTCGGGGCAACTTCCTAGTCCTTCTGAGGAGTCCCCGTCTCACTCTCCCAACTCCCGGGCCTCTCCAGACCCATGAAGGTTCTCTCTCTTAGTGTGTCACCCACTGAGAGCTAAGGGACTTAGTCCCTTGGGTTAGCCCCTTCGGGGCTCGCATCACTCAGTAGATGAATGGCTAAGATTGACAGATAAAATATTGAAATTACATACCTACCGTAATTCTGATCTTTCTGTGTATCTTCACCATTCATCACAATCCCGCCCCCCATCCCCCTGGGGCCTCAGTCTCTGGGTCCCCCTTCCTTCCTCTCTGTGCCCCCTCCTTTCTGTTTAGTCAGGAGTGGGGTAACTTGGGGCACATAGGGGGATAATTCTCTCTAGGGACAGAGTGGTCAGGATGGGGGGCACTCCTTCTTCAGTACCTCGGCTCCACCCCATTGTTGGGGGTTGGTAGTTGCCCTCCTTTCTTTCCTTCTCCCCTTCCCCCCGTCAACTTCTTTAATTTCCTTGTCCTTTGGACACATCCTCAATTTAATTAAAGAAACTAGTTTCTTACACCAGAAATTTCTTTGGGGGGGAGATATCCCTGTATCCTGTCTTTTCTTCCAGAATAGCCGTCTCTGCTTGTTGGAGTTATTGCCAGTGATTCTGTGCCTTGAATTCTGGCAGTTAGCCTTTTGGCTACTCCTTCGCAGTTTCTATACAATCTGGAGACAGGGCAAGGTCCAGGGTGTCTCCTGCTCACATCCTTATTTCTAAATCTTTAACCCTCTCTCCTCCTTCTTTCCTACTTCCAGAGATTGGGACCACTACTCAATCCCTTAGTTTTCAAACTTGTTCTGTACTCTCAGTCGTTTATTTCTCCTTTAGTTTATATATCTTTTCCTTTGTCTGTCCCTGGGACTTCTTGTTCCACCCTCCTAACCCTTTTCTCACTCTACGGGACTCAGAACTGGTGGGAGGCGGAGTGACAACCATCTAACGGTCAACCCCGCGCGGTACCCGCGCGGTGCGTCAGCCTGAGGCGCGGCGCCGATGGTGCGTCGACTCCACACATCAAAAAAAAAAAGCTCCTGCGGGGTCGTGACCTCCGGCCAGAACCCAAAGGTGATGAATAGTGAAGATACATAGAAAGATCAGAATTACGGTAGGTACGTCATTTCCATTTTTTATAACTCCAGCTGTCTCCGAGGTGGGGAGCAGCCTGGTTATCTTGCAGCGGCTGTAAACTTTAGACTTTAGGGACAGATGGCCCTGGAGGTTGTGGATCATTAATTGGTGTCCATATAAGTAGTGCAGTGCTTTAACCTAGCAGGATCCTTCTGACTTGGTTTTTGCCTGGGTGCTTCCTACCAGGAAACTAATAAGGGGGGAGTGGTGGCTCCAGGAATTTGGGCTGACTAGGGTACATCCAGGGTCTAGATGTCAGGATAGGGCCGGCACAAGGAAAATGAACCCAGCAGACCATTTTTGTTTCAAGTTGTGTCCTGTTTCAGACAAAATTCACAAACTACTACCACCACCACCACCTTGCTGCAGTCTCCTCCGCTGCCTGAGTCCATCTGCCTACGGGCAGACTGGATGGGGCCTAGCGGTCCTTATCTGCCAACAGTTTCTGTGCCTTTTCCCACTGCCTCCTGTATGCCTATCTTAATCCTTAGCTCTCCAGTTGCGTTCTGTCCTTTCATGAATCCCATTTCATCAATCCCATACTTGGCCCAGATAGGCTCCAAGCCTGACCCAATTCTGACCTGGTACCTCCTCCATAGTCCCTGACCTCATACCTCTCAACTGTCTGTATAATGAGGGCCATCTTTCATTTACCTCTGGGAATTCTCAGGATCACATCCATCACACGTGAAAAAGGTACTGTCCACTAGGGAAGCTTAGAATCAACTGATTCCATTCCATTGTGTATCATACCGTTTACTAGAATTTCATTCCAAGTGTGATTTAAATCTGATTCCAATAAGCCCTCCAAAACTGGAATTGGACTCAGAAATTCCAGTTCCATCTCTGATACCATCCCCTGTTGGCCAGCAGACACAGAAGTCTCTCTGCCCATCCCCTAGCAAAAGAACCTCAAATTAAATCGAGTTCCTTCTTCCCCTGCCCTCAAAAGTCAAAGCCAGTGCATTTCTTTATCAGTCAGTGTATTCACCCTCTTCCCCACTCAGTATCAACACTTACTTTATCAGTCAGCCAGACCCTGTCAGTGGCCTACTCTGTAAGTCAGTCACACGGTGTTACTGCCCTCCATGTGTCCATCGTGTACTGTCCCATCCTCACATGTTGCTGATAAACCATGGACAGATGTATGTATCCCCCAACTCTGTCCTGCCACCGCAGGTAATTGGGCTGCATGTGCTCATTCAGACTATGGTGGCTGGCCAAGGAGGAGGGAGGGGAGGTCCGTGCTTGTCACCTGCTTCAACATTATCACCTGCAGTGGTAGAAAATAAGAGTGGGGGGGCCGCCCATTCATTCATGGTGTATCTGCAGCTCATAAGGATGGGAGAGTACAGGCTGGACACTTGGAAGACAGTGACACTGTGTGAATTGATTGACTATATCCGGAGGTGGGCGTGGCCACACTGGCCAGTGGCCACTGACTGGGCCTGGCTGGCTAGTAAAGTAACTGCTGAGAGTGACCAAACATATTATAGACTGGCCAGATTTGCAAATTCAAGCAAATCTGGGACTCATCACTGCTTAGCCTAGCGGGCATTAAAATGGTTAGGTCCGAGTGATAAAAGACAACTACATTGGTTATCATGGTGTTTCAGATTGTTACACTCTAAAACTGTTCATCCATTGAGATAAATGGTGACATTGAGATACCCACATAGAGACCAGATGACAAAATTTTCCTGCCCACGAGTCTATCATAGATTTGGCGACATGATGTTACAAACAAGCTTGGCTAATTCATGGAACTTGTGGTATTAAAAATGAAAAATTCTGTAAAAAATTTCAGTCAGCTTTAAGAATATATGTGTGTCTGAAAGGGATGACTGAGTCTACCAATCTCCTGAGTTCCTCTATGGCTCAGGTGGTTAGAGCATGGCATGGAATGCCAGGGACCTGGGTTCAAATCCTAGTAGAGGGCACACATTTTCCTTTCACATTTCCTCCAATCAGCTTTAAGAAAAACTTTTATAGAGTATATTGCAATAGTTACTCATGAATATGAACTATTTTGCACAACTCTGAATTTTTAATGTTTCATTGTATGTCAGTTTTGTTATATGTGTATAAGTAACAGAACATTCTCATTGAAAATAGTTTTTTTCCTCTAATGTTTGTTTCCTGTATAAAAATAAATGTTATCAAATCAGTGACCATGGAAGAGGGGGGTGAATTGACTGTTAATGAAATGCAGGCACAGGTTAATGGGTGGCAGGAGGGGAGATACTTAGTACTTGATTTAAGTGTGCCGGGGAAGGGGGAGCCAGCAGAGTGGGGGAAGGGGAGTTAAAGTAAATTGTCAGATTCCAATTCCGAAACGCTTTTAGGAAGTAGGATTTTTGACCATCAGCTTCAAAATCCTAATTTCTGAAAAGAGTCAGAATCTGATCAAAAAAGTTGCCATTCAGTTGGTAGTTTTGTGACATGGACACCAGCCCATTGGGAACTGGACTGAGACCACCACAACTCATTTCACATAGGCCAATAGACAGCCCACAGGTGATAATGGCTTTCAGCCACTACTGACCTGAGCTGGATTCGAACCAGTGACCTAGAGGTAAAAGGCTCTTAACCCGCTACCCATCCTCTAAGCCATCTAGTTCCCCATGCTCCGACCTTTATCCCACATTGTGAAGGCCAGATAGCTAGTGTCCCACATAGATTATTCCTCATTCTGAGTGTCATTGTCCGCATTTCAATGACATTAAATGGAGACTAGGTTTGCCTGATTTAACCTTACCTTCACCCACCAGGCCACAGCAGTGCAGTGGTGGGTGCAGCAGCACATGATGATGTGAGGGAGACTGCAGACAGGTGACAGTTTACTCATCGCCACTGGGGTGAATGGTGATGCAACCTCATCTTCTAACTGAGGCAAGTGGTCTGTGTGGACATGCAGGAGCCTGGACGAGGGGTCATCTTGGATGAACCGTAGGAAACCATGGCTTTCATGACCATCATTGGCTGGGAGACACTAGAACGAGACTAGAGAGAGAGCTCAGCAGAAAGGAGGAGTGTGAGAGGATGTTGGTGAGCCCAAGCCAACGGACACAGCCGGCTAGCAAAGGAGAAACTATGGCGCCATAGGCAATGTTGCAGAGTTCAACAACACATGATGACAGTGGAACAGAAATGTTCACTCTTTGCTGATTTTAAAATGCCTGTGCAGGCCTGCCTGGGTACTATCTCACCAGCAGCATAAAAGACTGACTGTGCTTATGCTAGCATTTTACGTTGGGACTCCAACACTCCTCCTTATTCCCCACACGCTCCACTGGCTGGCTGCACTGCAGGAATGTGGTAAACTAGCCAGCTAGTGATGTCTATTATCACAAAGCGCAGTGATCTAAGGCTCTGAGCTATAAATCTGGTGACATCCAGCAGACCAGACCTGGGTTTGAATCCCACAGCTTCCACTTGCATACTGTGTGACCCTGAGCAAGTCACTTAACTTCCTTGTGCTCCCAGGTCACTCCTGTAATAAAGCTTTCAGCTTAGTGTTCTATTCCTGGTTAAACAACTAAAAATAAAAAAAAAACAGTATCTACATTCTCTACCGTGGTTCGCCTGAACCTGTCCTCTTCTCCCACAGTTCTAGCGCCTGCCAGACTCAGTCAGGAAAAGGAAAAAAACATGAGATGCAGGTACTGCCTGAGAGCAGGGCACTGGAGTGACACAGCATAATTTAACCAGGGCAAGCACCCCATCTCTCCCTGGCCAGGTGTCACCACTGAATAATGGTATCCCCGCTTACATCCAGTACTAGGGAATATACACAGTGTAAACACTACAAATGTATTTATTACTGGGATAGGGAGATGGACTAAGGTTTGGGGGGGAAGGGGAGGTTAAAGCAACAGTGCATGTTACAGTAAAAATTTGCTCTATACTTTTTATTCTGTGTCAAGACTTACAATAAGTGGATTTGCATTGCATATTGTTATCTAAAAATCATTGAGGGCTACGCTCTATTGCTGGGCCACGTCCCTGTGATTGGCACATATTCAGCCCACATAGCTCTTCACCCCCAGACAGGCATGCAGTGGCTAGCATGCACGAACACAGGCCACCACCATGCACCTGTCCATGGCCCCACCCCTGATCTGCAGCAGCACAGGGGCAGACTGGAGGACACGGCGGGGGGGGCATCCCATCAGATGTCCATCCTACTCCCCTAGTGGATGCCCTGCCCTGCTCTGTGTGGAGCAGGGGATTCTGGGAAGGTGTGAACTAATATATTTAAAGTTTGCAGGAGACTGCCTAAATAACTGCCCCCCCCCACCAGTCCTCTCTTGTCTGCCCAAAGGGCTAGGGCAGGATAGTGGTGGTGGGGAGTTGGACCTGCCTTGCCGGTGGTTGAAATCGGGGTGGGGTGGGGGGTTGCAAGGTGATACAGTGTGATCCCCTGCTGACACATCATCCTGCATCCCCACACCGCACTATGTGCCTTGTGAATGTCGCAGAGTGTGGGCACACCCCAGACATGCCACTGGACTGTCCGCAGGTATAGCTGCACAAATGGCTGGGTGATCCAGTGTGGAAGGGGCTTGTGCCCCTTCCGTGAATGCTGCCAGGGGTCTGCTGGACCCCTGGTGTGTGGCAGTCTGACTTAGGGTTGCCTACATGCTGCAGGTACGTGGCATGTAGGCAGTCTATTTGTGCATCGGCCCCATTGTTTGCTAATGAACTGCAGCCATAATTAGCAGAAGCTGCTAATTAACTGATCTGCTGCCTTGCAGTAAAAAATCTCCAACTGTGTTAATTTTTTCCTGTGACTGTGGTAAAAAGTACAGAACTGCTGTAATTTATTTTTTGCAGTTTAACACTTTCTTTCTCTGCAGTTGCGCTCTTCTGGGCGATATACTGTAGATAAAAAAAAAAAAAACCATTTCATGAAATTGCTCCTCAAACCTGGCTGGTTGCTAATCCAATTTTGTCAATAGCAAAGACCGCTAGTCTAATTTCCAAAACTGATTTATGCCTTGTGTGTGTGTTTTTTTTTTTTTTTAACTTGGCTTTATTCATTGGTTCACAAAGTCACAAGATGGTACAGCTGAGAACAAGCCATGCATACATTACATATATTTCTGGACCACACAGGTATATAGATTATACCTACAGTACGGTCGACTGTCAGCTTCAAATTATGCCTTGTATTTTAGATTGCTCCTAATCATCTATCTTGTATAATATTATTTTTTTACCCCATTTTGAGCCTGCTTTAGCATTTTGTTTTATGTTTGAAATAATAAAAAGACTCCTTTTAATACAGCTCTCCTCACAGTCTTCTCATAATTTTCCACTGTTTCTGAACACTCAGTGTCTAATAAGGGCAGGGTTCAGTGTCTGTTGCATGCTAGTTCATTTTAGTTTCAAGAAACGTGATGTCAAACAGTGCATGTGCAAAACCAGCTGATAAAAACCTTGACTAGCCATATTACAAGAGAATGCTCCTTTTATTCTTTCAGATGTAAACAAAGCAGGCTTAGAATAGGGAAGAAGGTATCATACAAGCTAGGGCATAAGGGCCAGTCTAAAACAGAATAAAAAAAGTATAGGTCAGAATGTTCCCTTTTAACGTTCTGCTGCTTTAGAGGAGCAGGAATGTAAAATATAGTCACTTACAAACAATAGTGCCTATGCACGAACAAACAGAAAATACGCACCAGAGGCGTATACCCCACCCGCATAGCTCCAAACCTGCAGACAGGTGTGCACAGGCCGGTATGCACTATCGACGACCATCTATCTGCACCCCTCCCCCCCAGGAATGCAGAGGGCGGACAGAGGCGGAGTAGCAGACCCAGGCAGACAACCAATCGGATGCCCGTCCTGGGTTCCAGCGTGGATCTCCTGCATGGTAAGGTGTGGGTCGGGGTGGGTGCATAGCACACAGGCACCTGGGAAAAGCACAGATGGTCCCCATTGTCCAGGTGTCCCACCAGCCCAGTACCCACCCCGTGGCACTACATCCCGCCACAGCTGTACCACCCCCTCACAGCAGAGCTCACGCATGGTCCTAGCATCAGGCTGTAACCCCCCCACCACAGACCCCGCGCCGGTTCCATATGCCAGCCCACCCTCCAAACACACATCCTAGTCCTGGTCCCAGTCCGGTAGATAGAGCATATACATACATACATACGTACGTACATACATACACACACACACTTCTGTGCCCCGGCCACAGTCCGGTAAGGGAGAACACCCCACCTCCACACACACACATATCAGTGCCCCTGCCTGCATTTCAGTGACCCCCCAACCAGTGCCCCATCCCGGCAGACCCTGCCCAGTACTGCTCATTCTGCCCAACCCACGACCCCCGATCCTGGCTCCGCTGCCCTCTCATTGGTGGTCAGTGACTCCCCACCCACCACAGCACCGACAACACCATCCCCTATCCCCCATACCTGCAAGTCAGTGCTGCGGTGCTGGATGGCGAATGGCACTTCCCACCGCACACCACCTCGACCGTCCGACTGATGCTGGGAGAGCAGTGAATGTGATCTCTCTGGACTTCATTAAAGCCTTTGACACTGTACCACACAGGAGGCTAATAAAGAAGCTTAGCAATGTAGGGGTGGGGGAAAAGGTGATAAGCTGGGAATCAAATTGGTTTAAGGATTAGAGACAGAGGCTGGTGCTAAATGGCAGTAACTTGGGGGGCAGGGGAGTGACCAGTGGAGTGCCACAGGGATCAGTACTGGGTCTTGTCCTCTTTAAAGTCTTCATAAGTGACATTGCTGAGGAACTGGAGGGTAAGGTGTGTCTGTTTGCAAATGAGACAAAAATCTACAACAGGGCAGACATCCTGGAAGGGGTGGAGAGAATGCAAAGGGATCCGGGGAAACTAGAGGAGTGGTCTGGGTATGGCAGCTAGGTTTCCATACCAAAAAATGCAAAGTCATGCACCTGGGGCAGGGAAACCCAGAGGCTATGTATAAGATGGGGTGATGGATACTGACAGTGGCGATAGTGAAGGATTACAGCCAGATCGCTGTGCTGCGCTGCTTTTAGAGACTGCTCAGTAATGTGTTTCGTAGCGCTGCACGAGCGAGTGACAAACAGCTGAGACACTATACACACAATACACACTGGCAGCGAGGCAAACTACACCATAAATAAATGAAGCAGATACTATACGTAATGCAGTCAAATCTTTTAGCTTTACCTTAAATTGGTACTATTATCACTGTTTCTTTCTTTTGTGGGGGCGCTCTGCCCCCCACACACCCCGGGTCCTATGTACTACGTTGCCGCACTATTATTTATTGTATCTAAGTTCTGCCTTTACTTTATATTTGTTATTCTTACCACTGTTTGTTTCTTCTGTAGCAGCCTCTACCCCCGGTCCTATGCACTATTATTTATTGTTTCCAAGTTCTACGTTACCGCACTATTATTACTGTTTGTAATTATTTGTTATTTATGTGATTATTACCACTGTTTCTTCTGTGGGGGGCACTCTGCCCCCCACACACACCCGGGTCCTATGCATTATTTGTAATTATTTATTATACTTTGCTGTCTATGACTCGGGCATGGACAGGAAGAAGCAGGACTAAGTGGCGTCACTTAAGCCGCAAGCCTGTTACCGTATAACTTTCGTGTTTGCTTGTGCAACTGGCCGTAATCGTTCACTATGGCCCTGACAGTCACCAAGCAAGAAAAGGACATTGGGGTAGTCATATCTGATGATCTCAAGGTGGCTGGGCAGTGCAACAAAGCAGTAGGCAAGGCTAGTGAGATGCTGGGGGTGTATAGGAAGCAGGATTTCTAGCAGGAGAAGGGTGGTGGTGTTGTCACTTTGTCACTCACTATTGAGACCCCACATAGAGTACTGTGTACAGTTCCGGAGGCTGCACCTCCGCAAAGACATTGACAGGGTGGAAGCAGTCCAGAGGAAGGCTACCAAAATAATGCGGGGGTTGCATGAAAAACCATAGGAGAAGAGACTGTGGGAGCTCAACATGTACCCCCTGGAGGAGAGGAGAGCAAAGAGGGGACATTATTGCAACCTATAAGGACCTTACAGGGCTGAACAAGGTGTAGGAGGACAGGCATAGGGGAACCCTAGCAATAGGAATGAGGAGGCTGTTGTATAATATTTGAACTGTTCATTGTTCTCAGATGTAAGTGGATTGCATGTAAACTTCTTATGAATTGAATAAAATATTTTATTGTAAAAAAAAAAAAAAAGGGAATGAGGAGGTAAAGCCGGAGATCAGGTAGGGTCTGTGGCTTTTACAGCAGGCAGGGAAAATGGGCAGACTAGATGGGCCCTGGGGGTCCTTATCTGCTGTTAATTTCTCTGTTTCTATGTTTCTAGAGAGGAGTCACTTTCAGATAAGGAGGCGACCAGAACACAGGGGCATGCAATGAAGCTTGGTGGGGGGGAATTAGGAGGGATGTGAGGAAATACTTCTTCAAAGAAAAGACTGTGGATGCCTGGAACAGCCTGCCAGAAGAAATGGGGCAAAGACAGTGGGGAGCTTCAAGCGTGCATGGGAGAGGCACATGAGCACAATAAGTACAGGAAAGGGAGGTGGGAGGGACACCGGTGACCAGTAAGTTCCAGGGTGCAGAAATAGGCAGGGAAAAAGGGCAGACTAGATGGGCCTACTGGTCCTTTTCTGCTGACAAATTCTCTGTTTCTGTATGCCTATTAATTTCAGCTGATGTGGGGGCATTTTACTTTTCATTGCACAAAACAGCCTGGGAATCAGCTAGCCCTGAAAATGGATGCTGCTGGAGTGCTGGGCCACACTGGGCCATAGCTGGTGATAGGAACTAAGGAGGCTATGCTGTGATGAGAAGATGGGCCACTCCAGTGGCACTGAAACCCAGAGGGCCCAGGCAGAGCTGATAGAGGTGCAGATCTTAGTGGGAGTAGCAAACATTCAAATGAGATCTTTGAAGGCCAAAGAGGAGAAGGGCGCCATGTGAACGGCAGTTGAACATGGGTCAGTTCGTTCAAAGAGATAGGTTAAGCCATTCCGAAGGGACAAGCAGTGGCCTCCATTGCCCTCAGTCGATCAAAAGGGTGTCGGGTTCAGATCTCTGAATCTATAGTGGTGGAGACAGGCGCCTCATAGCATTCAGTGTGGTTACGATTCCAGGGAAGCTGATGGGAGCCCCAGGAAGAGGTTTTTTTTTTCCACCCAGCTTTTTACCCCTTTGGCAGCTCATTGACTCCTGTTCCCACCACCCATTGGCTGGCATCCACCTCCCCCAGACCTACCTGGAGCTAATCCCCCATGGCTTATGCCCACTGTGGCGGGATTGGGAGAGCTGTCTCTTCTCCCCCCTCCCACCTCCCAGAGTACAGTCCAGATGCCCCGAGGTGTCCGGGTGGTGGTGGTGTGGATCAGGTGAGATGTGCAGGGTGTTATATAGCCCTTTGGCCCATTTTTCTGTTTTTCCTCCCAGTCCTCTGCCACAGCATCACATCTGTATGTGCGCGTGGAGGTGTGCACATCCTACAGATCTATGGCCCTACCCCTTGAGCCGCTTGCTACCTGCACTACCACTGGACCTCCACCTGGTGGCAGTCAGAGGCCTAGATGACTGGCTACCCCTTCCCATGAGAGAAGAGCAGTCCTAGGGATGCTCATTCCTCTCCCACCCTGCCAGCCCTTGGGACCCTGTGCTCTTTCCCAAATATGGGTTGCCGGAGTTCTCTTTTTCTAAACAGTCTAACTATGTGTAACACCTGTTGAGGGCATTGCCCTGTTTAGTGCTCATGGACTCCTGTATTTGCAAGTCTTTGGCAATGTATAGGTTGGAGGGGCATCCACCTAGTTGAAACGTACAGTGTCCTCACGTCCAGCTGAACCTGTAGTGGTTAATCCTCTGAACTGCCCTGGCCATAGTCTTCAGTTCATGGAAAGGAAGCACTCCCACAGGGCTGAACACAGCAGGCCACCTACTGTATTAGGACAAATCCCAGCAGCAGGGGTCCTGGAGGACCTGTGTGGTTCTCCCCAGACCCTGAGCTGTCATGACAACCTTGTTCTCCGCATAATGCTTACTTAGATTAAATGTGAGCAGCCCACTCTGAGGCTTTGGGAATATAGGCCTGATGAAGCCCTGGTTGTAGGGCGAAGCGCTGGGGTGGATGGTATTTGTCCCAAGGGGTAACCTCTTTTGGCATTTGGCTTGTATTGGATGCATTTTGCACAAAAATGTATGTCATCATTGCTGTTTGTATTAATACTTGCACATACTGTAAGATGGTTTGCTCACAAAATGCACTTTATATAGGAACAAATGATTTTTAGAGGGTAAACCCTTCATACGGTTTGCAAATAAAATCAGTTGTGCTCCAAAGCTTCAAGCTCTTAATCTCATTTTTGATGACTGGAACATAGTGCATTGCTAGCTATTTTGCTTATTTGTTTCAATGGAAATGCTTACCCCCAGAGTGCCTGTAGTGACACGCCCTCTGGTCTGCCCTGGTCATAGTCTTCACTTTGCCAAAAGGATGCACTCCCACAGGACTGAATGTAGCAGGCCATCTACTGTACTAGGAAAAATCCCTGTAGCAGGGGTCCAGGAGAACTGGCGTGATTCTCCCCAGACCCAGAACTGTCAAGGCAACCCTGCTTCTAGGGACGTAGATATGTTGTTCAATCCACACTGTCTGGCAGGTTCTGTCCCACTTTAATTCTTGCTGGAAGGTCTTCAAGCTGGCTCCTCCCACCCACCTGGGTGGTAAAACCTTCGGCTCCGCCCCATGACGCCAGATCTTCCTTATCGCTTGGAAGCTCAGGTTCCCTCCTTAGCACTCTGCGTTTTAGGCCTGGATTCAAACTCTTTGGGTTTTCTGAAAATTATTTTGAAGTTTTCTAGACTATGGTCTTCATCTTCCCTCGTGGCTGCGGGATGAACAAATCCACTCCCGGCTTCCTTGGTGCCCTTGCGGGCAGAAGATGTCCCGGACCGATCCGCACTCCACGTGCATTTACTGCCTGGGCCTTGCCCACAGTCCGCAGGCCTGCGATCTGTGCAAGTCCTTCTTGGCTTCGGTCTTAGAGGACCATGCTGCCGGACTACAACCTGGGTGTCCCGAGAAACGGTACCTGCCGGTGAAGTCAAAGGAGACCCGTTGGGCAGTGTCCGCGGCTGCGGGCTCTGCGGAGCAGCTGGAGCAGTTGATCGCCCTCAAGGAGGAGGCGGCCCAGGCCGCTTCATCTTCCTCCTCGGCTGCAGCGTTTATCCCACTCTCCTTGGGCTCCTCCTACACTGCTTCCTTTAAGGAGCTTTGCCAGTCCCTCTCCACCAAGGGAGAAGGGCCATCGGGACATTTCAGTAGGTCGAAGAAAAAAGGACCTAAAGGTAAGCCCCACCGTCGACGTTCGCGGGAGCGGGAGAGATCCCCTTCACTGGACTGTCAACTCTCGGCTTCGGTCAAGGTTGCGGCTAAGGTCTCTGGCTTCACGGTGTCCCCATCAGGTCAGCCGGCTGAGACATCCGTCGACGCGGTCGAGATTTTTCTTGATCCGTTGGACGGTTTGTCGACTGGAGAAGCCGACAACCCTTCTTCACTGGTTCCCCTGGTGGTAACGGAGGACTTGCCCATGCCTCCTGTGCCGAAGTCCCCGGTAAAGGACCCTGAACCAGGGGATGAGTGTGTTTCCCCCAACCCCTCTTTGACCCACCCTCGGCGACCCTGAAGGTCTCGATCCTCTTCCAGGTCGAGTAGGTCCCACCGACATTGGCGGTCTCAGTCTCGGCACCATGGAAAGCGGTGTTGCCGCTCATCCTCTTTGGAGGATAGGCTCCGACGTAAGTTATGCCGGTGCTACTAGGACATGATGTGGCAGCAACTTTTGTTGACCGGTAACAAGCCGACTCCGTCGCCTTCTCCGGCAATTAAGTGGCTATCACCGGAGCAACCGAAGCAACCCCTCGTGGTTATCGAGGAGCTGACCCCTGCGTCGGTTGTTCGGCCGAAACTAGCTGCTTTGCCCATTGTGGTGGAACCACCGCCTCCTCAACCAAATACTGGGGCCCCAACCAAGGATTCTCGGTCGGGTCAGGGCTTGCCACACAGGTTTTTGGTCACCCTCACTCCCGATCGACCTCGGCAGGTGGAGGGTGGTTCAGGCGCTCGGCTGCTGTTTGCAGACTCCTCGGAGTCTGATGAAGACTCCTCCCTGTATTCCAGGCCCATTGACCTGGAATCTGCAGGGGGTCAGTCGGTGGACGAGAACCCATCCTTGTTCTTGGGTATACTCATCTCAGAGTCCACTGGGATGCAGCTCGAACCCATTCAGAAATGGGCCAGGTATCCCCTCATGTAGATACTGGACCAAGAAGATTCTCCTACGGAGGTCTTTCCTGTGGCCAAAGCCATTGTTGGCCCAGCCCTGGAGTTGTGGCAGCAGCCTGCATCTTGTCCCGCGCCTTCTGCCAGGATGGCTCGTAGGTATGCGGTTCCCACTGGTTCACTCTCCGGTTTCTCTGAGCACCCCTCTGCGGGGGGCTGTTGATCAACAGTGTTTTCCAGTGTTCCAGGAACACTAAGGACGTGGACAAACTGACCGATAAAGAATCCAAAAAGCTGGATTATTCGGGGCGGAAGGTTTATGCTGCTTCCTCCCTAGGCCTTTGACAGGCTAGCTCAGCTGTACTGATGGCACATTTCTCACACGCCCTTATGGGTTCCATGGATGAGGTGATTCCTCATCTCCCGGCTGACCTTCAGACGATGGTCAAGCATGTGCGGGTTCAGGGAAGGGCGGTGGCTAAACAACACCTCCAAACTTCTTTGGACATCGGTGACTCTTGTGCCCAGTCAGTAGCAGCCGCAGTAACCATGCATTGCAGAGTTTGGCTGCAGATCTCCACCTTCATGGCAGACACCCAGCACAAGCTGGCAGATGTTCCTTTACTGGGCAACGACTTGTTTGGGCCAGGGGTGGAAGGCCATCTCCAGAGGATCGAGAAGTCCAGTGTCACCTTGGATTCGGTTACATCTGCCCAGAAGGACAAAGGCTGCCAGCAGCAGCGTAAGCCCTTTCACCCTTCCACTCCTCCAGCATGTCTGGCCCAGCAACAGGGCCAGCAGGCTCACACTTGGCGCCCTAAGTCCAAGTCTGCCGCTTCCTCCAGTAGGAAGCCTGGAGGGAAGGGTCCAGGAGGTCCCTCGGCCGGCCCTTCCTCCAAGCCTGCCAGTGGTCACAGCGCTCCAGTCCTCTGGACCAGCCGGCGACAGTGACCCAGGAAATGTGGGATGGCCTGCAATGGTGGCTTGTCCCAGCTCATCTGCAGGAGGGTATCCCATTTGTCCGCCCCGAGCTGACGGTCACATTAAAAACCAATGTCTCTCTGATGGGTTGGAGTGCCCATCTGGGGGATCTCCGGGCCCACGGCCTCTGGATCCCTCAGGAGTCTTGATGCCACATAAACCTGCTGGAGCTTTGAGCGGTTTGACTAGCCCTCACCGTCTTCGCTCCATTTGTATGGGGTCAGGTGGTTCAGGTCCAGACGGACAACACCACGACCATGTACTACCTCAACCATCAGGGCGGCGGGATGCACTCCTTGCCTCCATGCAAGGAGGCTCTCCGCATCTGGTCTCTCGTGATCAGCCTGGAGGCGGATCTCCTAGCCATGCATGGGGCAGGAGCCTCCTACAGTCTGGCCGATGCCTCAGCCAGATAGGCGCTGCATCTCACGAGTGGTCACTCCTGCCGGAGGTAGTGCAAGAACTGTTCTCCCATTGGGGCACCCCCTCAGGTGGACCTGCTCGCCTCCAGGGAGAATGCGAAGCTGAGGCTGTTTCACGCCCGCCCCCCTCAGCAGGGCTCGCTGCAGGGGGATGCCTTCTCAAGGCCATGGACCCCAGGCCTCTTCTATGCCTTCCCTCTATTTCCCTTGATCCACAAGGTGCTTCTCAAAGCAAACAGGGACAAGGCGCAGGTGATTCTGGTAGCCCCAGATTGGCCTCGCCAGTTCTGGTACCCAGATCTCCTCAACCTCAGCTCCAGGCTCCTGAGGCGGCTTCCAGCCCGCCTGGACCTGATCTCAGTAGACAAGGTGAAGGTTCTCCATCTGGACCTTCAATCCCTGTACCTGATGGCCTGGTTCCTGAATGGCTAGAGTTCCAGGCCTTGGGTCTTTCTGACAAGGTCCTCAACATCGTTGAGGCGTCCCGTAAGGAGTTGACCAGGAAATGCTGTGATTTTAAATGGAAGAGATTCTCCATTTGGTGTCAGAACAAGGGGTTGGACCCCTTTTCCTGTCCCGTGGCTAGTATTTTGGACTACTTGTGGTCCCTTTCTCAGCTAGGGCTTCAGTCGACGACCCTCAAGGTGCACCTGGCAGCCATCTCTGCTTACCGGGCGCGGGCCAGCAAGCAGTCAGTGGTGCAGGAGATGGTGGTCAGGCACTTTTTCAAAGGCCTTGATCACATATCCCCTCCAGTGCAAGAACCTCCACCTCTGTGGGATGTACTGCTGGTATTGGTTAAGCTCATGGGCAAGCCATTCGAACCAATGCACAGGTGCAATATCTCCCACCTGTCGTGTCATGCACAAGTGTGAGCTTTCACATTTGTCATGGAAGACGGCCTTCTTGGTGGCTATAACGTCAGCCAGAAGGATGGGAGAGCTCCAGACGCTTTCCATTGAGTCTCCTTATCTGGTCTTCCACAGGGACAAGGCTGTTCTTCGCCCCCACCCGTGATTCCTTCCGAAGGTGGTGTCGGAGTTCACCTGAATCAGGTGTTGACTCTGCCAGTGTTCTACCCCAGTCACACCTCGGAGGCTGAATATAGGCTCCATACTTTGGACCCTAGAAGAGCACTCGCTTGTTATAAGGAGCGAACGGCTGACGTTTGGGGAGAGGTTCGCCAGCTGTTTGTCACCTACGCTGAAGCCGCACCTGGCAGACCCGCAGCCAAGCGGACGATAAGCAGGTGGGTCACCTCCTGCATAGATCTCTGCCATAGGTTGGTGGGCATGGAGCCTCCCAAAGGGATAAGAGCTCATTCTACCTGCCATACCGCTGCTTCGGTGGCTGCTTCTAGGGACGTCCCTATCCAGGAAATCTGCAGGGCTGCTACCTGGAAATCGGCACATACCTTTATTTCCCATTACCACATTGACCTAGAGTCACGCCGGGATGCTGGTTTTGGGACCTCGGTTCTCCAGTCCTTATTCCTCAAGTAAGTATAGGGGGTGCACGCCTTGCCTCCCTCCTCCTGGAGAACTGCTAGAAGTCTGCCAGACAGTGTGGATTGAACAACATATCCACGTCCCTAGAAATACAGGTTACTCACCTGTAATAGGAGTTCTAGGAGTGGTATATGTTGTTCATCCACATGACCCACCCAACCTCCCCGGCTTCGACAAGCAACCTGGCTTCCAGCGGGCTAGATCTGGTGTCATGGGGTGGAGCCAAGGGTTTTACCACCTGGGTGGGTGGGAGGAGCCAGCTTGAAGACCTTCCGGCAAGAATTAAAGCAGCAAGGAACCTGCCAGACAATGTGGATGAACAATGTATACCACTCCTAGAACTCCTGTTACAGGTGAGTAACCTGTATTTTCTGACTAATGCTTACTCAGGTAAAATGCAAGCAACCCACACTCAGACTTTGGGAATGCCCACACTGAGACTTTGGGAATGCCCACACTGAGACTTTGGGAATGGAGGCTTACACTCCAAGTCACAGTTGAAATGCAGTCAAAGCTCTATGGCTGAGAACTCTCTGACAGTGTCTCTGACTTCGGGTCTTCAAGTTAGTCCTTTCAGTCTGGCACTCTGCAGCAACATTTCTCACATATACTTTGTATTTTATCATCTGATGGGATGGCCTTAGTTCAGTCCTACCCTCCTACTGACTGTATAGTTGCCGGCAAAATGCAGGAGACTGTATTTCCCAGAATCCTTTTGAGGTCTGTTTCTGTGCCCTTCTTGAACATGTGAAGAAGGACATCAGCATGCTGGGGAGTGTCCAGAGGAGAGCAACCAAGATGATCGAGGGGTTACAGAATAGGTCCTATGAGGAGAGGCTGGGAGCCCTGGGGATGTACTCCTTGGCAGAGAGGAGGCAGAGGGGCGATATGATAGAGACCTTCAAGTACATGAAGGGAATTAACAGGGTGAAAAGGGTGGCACTCTTTAAAATGAATGACAACAGCACCACAAGGGGGCACAGCCTAAAATTGATATGGGGGAGAGATTTAGAAGGGATGTAAGGAAGCATTTCTACATGGAGAGGGCGGTGCCTCCCTGGAATGAGCTGCTAGAGGAGGTGGTATCAGCAAGGATGGTGGGAACATCCAAGAGATCCTGGGACAAGCATAAAAGGAACCCTTGGGACCAACGAAGGGAAGGGGGGAAGGACAGTTGGAAGGGGCAGGCTCATTGGCATAAATTGTAAAGCCAGACCCTACATCACTTACCGAGCAGATGCGATAGACAGGGTGGTCTTCTTCTGCTGTCTCTTTTCGTATGTGAGACATCCCAGTTCTCGTATTGGTCTGCCAAGTATGGGATTGCTGTGTGACATCTTGCCCCACCCACAGTTCATGGGGACCAAGAGATTCAAAATGTCAGTGCCCATGCCTCTCTGGGACCAGGAGCAAAGATGGGAGGTGGCTTCCCGGCAGACTGCCGGCTCCAGGCAGGGAAGGGCAGAGGTAAACCCCCACTGGAAGGAGGGCTACATTTTTTTTTGTACTCTACCTCACTGCCTGCCTGCCCCCTCAGTGTCTGTGCAGTGGACTCATCCAATGAAAGAGGGCAGCTCTACGGGGGCCTGCCCATCCATCTGTAATGTGGTGGCCATGTGCATCACAGCACCTCCGGGGAAGGAGGGAGGGAGGATCAGGAAAAAAGGGGTATCCCCGACAGACAAAGGCTCCCCCATATCCATATAGTGTCAGCTTCCTCACCTCACTGCCTCCTGCTCTCTTCAGTAGATCTGGGCTCTTAGCAGGCTTGGCCATGCTGCTGGGCCCCACCTTGTGGTAGTTTGTGGGAGGGGACAAGACAGTGATGGAGGTCGGCAACGTTCAGCTCCTTGGGCAGGACAGGATGTGGCACCAGAAAGTGGGCTTTGGGGCAAGATGGCCCTGCCAAGTGAGAGGAACTAAAAATGTAAGTAAAAACAAAGCCACCTCCAGGTTCATTCAGTGTGCAGTTGCATTCTCTACCCTCATTCACTCTTCTGGAGCCAGGAAAAATCTTGTAACGTGGTACATCTCAGCTAAAGACAAATGTGTTAAAATGTTTAAAAAGCTTAATGTCCTTCCTTTTGAAACAATAATGGTGTACTTATCGTTTACTAAGATGCCTGAAAAATACATTGAAATGTAACAATTTGTGTGTTTTTTACTACGAGCTGTCAAAGTGACATTATCAAGAAACTTGGAATTGTGCCAAGGCTTCCTACTAGCATAATCTGAGGAGCTTTAAGGGTAAGTATAGAGCTTGTCGCATTTTCACAATACCCCCCCTTTACAGGTTTCTGAATTACTTAAACTTGTTCACACTAAAGCGTATCAGGTGCCCTCAAGGTGCAGCACCTAGTTATTGAGAGGGTGCTAGGGGTCTGGCTCTCCATCATGACTCGACCAAACGATGAGACCAAGAACCCCTTTAAAATGTAAAAATGATTGAATGAAGACAAAGTTAGAAAATGGAAGTAAATTAAATGAAATTCAGGCTTTCAAGCTGCTTTTGGGGGAGCACTGGTACTATAATATCTGATTTTGGCCACACACCAGGAGCACCCCTGAAAAATTTAAGAAAAATGTACAAGAAAATGTGGTAAAATCTCTGTGTATTAGCCAGAGCTGAGCTTGCTAAACCTTTAACACTGCATTAAAAACAGGCCTTCTCCAAATTAGTAAGCTTCTTAACGATCACCTGTGAGCCTCATATGGGCTACAGCATGCTGTGTAAAAGGTGAAGCCAGAGAGTGGTTTCCACATAAGAAATAGAGAAAGCGGTGGGACATCAGTTCATATTGGCATGTTAAAATCTGAAACATAAGTTACCTGACTGATGAGGGGGTCACCTTGTTGTTGGTGGTCAGGCTAATCGTGATTCGGCTGAATGATGAGCCCACGAACCCCTTGAAAATGTTAAAATGATTGAACGCAGACTAAGTAAGACAATGGAATTAACTAAAATAAATTGCAGGCTTTCAAGCTGCTTTCTTTTTTTTAGGAGGGGCAGTAATACTATAACTGGTTGACACAGTCACAACAGAAATGCAACAGGATGACCACAGGCATCTACTGGATGGGCGGCATAAACTTCCTGATAAGGTTGTGGAGACAAAGACGAAAGCAGGGTTCAAAAGAAAGCGGGATGCATATAAAGGAGTTATTAGCTGGAAAGACTAGAAAGGGGGAGGGGAGCTGGGAGGGAGGATGGAGATTAGAGCAGATATGATATGTAGGAAAACCACTGAGCAGAAATGTAGGGAATCTTGGGGCAGACTAGATGGACTGCGCTGGTCTTTCTCTGGACGTCACTTTTCTATTCTTCAAACAGTAACAATACTCCTGTCATAGCTGCATGGTTTGTGTGAATTGCAATAATATGCTGTTCTGACACTGGACAGGCTGTTTTTTGTATTTGTTCATTTAATGAGTTCCAGTCATTGGTAAACTAGTCTACACAATTGATAGTTTTAAACTTAACAGAGTTCTTAGACTTGAGATCTCAGAGGGCACCCACAGACAAGTAGTAAGCCTAAAAGGAATAAGTTTACAGATGAAGAACTTTTGTAAGTCTGCAAGGCTCTGTACAGAATTAACACTCGTCAAAACAAACTCCATGACATCAGCAGTGAAAACAGAACAGCTTACCGGGCGTGTACACCCATTAAAATACTATTCCTTTTTATGTTTGCTTGCACGCATGTGCAAGAAACATAGTGCCACCATATGAGTTTTCGTAGGTGTGGCACCCCCGCTTCCAATGCCCTGAGCATTTTTGCAGGTGTGGCCGCACTGCAATAATGAATGTCCAAGCTGTCTATGATAGCAGTTCAGATGCAGTGGCGTACAGTTGAAAGAAAACGACCACTGCAATCAGCGGTGGTAACGTGTAAATGTTTCACGGTGCTCCACCACACACCTTGCCTGATTCTCACTGCCAAAACCAAAACCCGCCTCTCCCAGTTTTTAAAGCCAACGGGGGTGCCCAATCCCCCTGTTGGCATGCCCCCTTCCTGGTTCATTTGCTGACGGGGTAGCCCAATCTCCATTGGCATGATGCGCCTTCCCCATTTGTTGTGGGCCGAGGGGGGTGCCCAATCCCGCTCGGCTAATGCACACTCCCCCAAGCACACTGTATCATCGACGGGGAGCCCAATCCCTGTCAACTGCAGACCCCCCAGAAGAAACATCTAGGTGTGCCAGCATGCTGGGAGCCCACCCCAGCGTTCAGAAAAAAGTGCCCCACATTGCTGTTTACCTTTTTAAACCTGTAAAAACAGGAAACGGTCCCTCGTGGTCTTTCATGCCCCCCTCCCCAACACGTGCCCACCCTCTATGCACCCTATCTCCCGACACCCCCCTCACTCCATACTTACCTCTGGAGCGACGATCTTCGGTGGACCGGGAACACGTCTGCATTCTTCAAAGCCGACCGCGAACTGGAGAAATGCGGGTAAGCTGTATAATGACATAAATAGGGTTTTTCAACTTAGGTGGATATCTCAGCCATGTTTGGGAATTTTTTTCACCAAATTTTCAACATGGGGTTCTTGGGACCCCACTTCATGAACTCAGTCACTGTCATTTTGTTATTCGGTCCCGAAAGGTGATTTCATGGTCACTGCACGGAACCACCTTTCGGGACCGATTAACAAAATGGCAGTGTCACAGTTCATGAGGTAGGCTCCCAAAAACCCTATGTTGAAAATTTGATGAAGAAATTCCCCAAAAATGACGGTTTTACGAGCGTGTGTTGCGCAGTTCCTATGCACGCTTGTAAGTTTGAGAATTTTTAATATTTTTACTCCAGATTTTCAGCATTACCATTTTACCATGCCTCCTTATGAACAGTACAGCTGTCATTTTTCACATCTTGCCTGAAATGTGTTTTTGCACCTGTAGCGCACAATGGCACATCCAGTGTGCGAAATCAATGTTTGTGACAGATTAAGAAAATCACAGTGACACTGTTCATGAGCAGAGGTCTTACAATACCTATGTTGAAAATTTGGTGACAAAAGTCCATAAAATGATTGTGTTATGAACGTGCATTGCGCAGTTTCCATGCACCCTTGTAACGCCACAAATTTGTAATATTTTCACTCTAGATTTTCAACATTAGCATTTTACATCCTGGCCAAAATATGTTTTCGCACATCCAATGCAGAATAGTGCGGTCGCTGTGGGGAAATCAGTGTTCGGGACAGATTAAGAAAATCACAGTGACTCTGTTCATGAGCAGAGGTCCCAAAATGCCTATGTTGAAAGTCTAGTGTAAAACATCCCCAAAATAATTACGGGTGTGCATTGTGCAGTTTCTACGCATGCTTGTGACTTCACCAGTTTTTTTATATTTTTACTCCAGATTTTCAACAATTACCATTTTTTTACACTTTTTCATGAACAATACAGCTGTCATTTTTCACATCCTCTTCAAAATGTGTTTTCTCACCTGTGGCACCAAATGCCGCAGTCGCCGTGCAAAATCACCTCTTGGCTAACGAACTGATCATGTCACTGTTCATGCGGTGGGGTCACAAAAAGCCCATGTTGAAAACTTGTAGTAAAAATACCAAGAAACACCCAGGGCATTAGGGTTTCCGACCATAACGCCCTACCCTGTAGGGACTGACAGGCATCAGGGATGTGACTTGGGATTGTCGACCGTAATGCTCACGTCATTCCACCCTCACCCCCACCCTGCAGCCAGTGATGGGCATTGAGGTGTGCCTTGGACTCTTTGGCTCCAGAGTTCACCCCATTCTCCTATACTGTACCCATTTCAGCGTATTTCCTTATGAAATGAGGTGAGTGTAAAACCCGAACACCCCAAGGCACCCCTCGACACTTGTCAGTGTCTGCAGGTAGGGTGAGGTGAAATGTTGTGACCGTTATGGGCGATGACCCAAAGGCACGCCCCAATGCCTGACCATCTCTGCAGGATGAGGGTGGAGTTGGCGTCAGTTCCGTACTTCACTGCCATTCCTAAGCTGCATCTGTCTAACTCCTGCACTTCCACTGCTAATGCCAACAAGCAAACATTCAGCAATGACAAATGCTTGGTATCTAATTGCTGTACCTGAAGTACTTTTTCTTCTTCTGCTATCTAATTAGAAGCGTTTCTGCCTTATTGTGTAGGTGTGATGTGTAGAACAACACTCTTACTATATCTGGAAATTGACGTGTCTTGTTCTGTTCCTCTTTAAAACTCAACAGGATTGAAATTTGTGACCTCACAGAACAGCCTCTCACCATGTGCTGGACTTGTCACTCCTAATGATGTCATAGTGAATGGTGTCACAATACTGATCAGGTACGAAGAGGAGTGGCATAAGATACTCTACGTCATTCTCCCAGTAGAGCACTGTTCTACACATAACACCAAAACATTGGACATTGAGAATCTTCTAACTAGCAAAAGGAAAAAGAAAACTGCTTCAGAAATTCAAAGCCAAATGTGCCAGCTTGTTTATACAGGTTTTTATTCACCATGGCAGTCCCCTTCAGTTACACCACTGATGATCTGATGGCCCTGACAGCCACGGTGCAACTCCTTTAAGTGGCACAGGGCCGAGAGCACCAGTGATTGTCATTCTACAGTAAATGCCATGGGTTACTCATTCCATGTTTGTTCTGCTCCTTCCCTCCTCATGCATGTATTGCAGCTTGCCTGGGAGCCCACAGTGACCCTATGTAGAAGGCAGGGATGCCATCTTGGCCCAGGAGAGGGGTCGCTGTGAGAGCAGAACGGTGCCTCTTTCCCACAGCCAGGAAGAAATACCACTATGCCCCAGACTATGGGCTGCCAGACCCTGGGAACCTCAGGCTTGCTGCCAAACCATGTTCACCTGCAGGCTAGCACAGTGTGTCCCTATCAGGGCAGCTCCACAAGGGGCAATTGTTAAAAATCAATCTCTTTTCCGTCTGCTATTTTTGGCCATACTATAAGAGGCTCATCCAAAAGCAGGCATCTTGGAGAGCATGTTCATCAAACCAAAGGGGGAGAGAGCAAGAAAAAGAAAAAGCAACAGAGGGGTACAAAGTGAGAAAGGGAGAGAGCTAGAGAAAGACAGAGAGCGAGATAGCCAGAGAGAGAGAGAAAGAGACAGAGACAGAGAGAGCACAGAATGTGAGTTTTAGGGAAGTGTATTACATAAGGGAATAACTGAATGCTCTCCCCTTTGGTGATTAGCATTTATTTAATTATTTATTTAGGAAATCGGAATTACAACCCTTTAAGTCATAGACTCGTTTCCAAAGGCTCCACGTCAGAATAAAACATAGACATTCATACAGTACATACATAGAATAAATGTGGGTTAGCAATCCTACAGAGTATAAGTACTGGTTAATGCCTGTACACTTGGTAGCTCAAACAGGGCAGAGCTAGCGACATATTTGCTTAATGAGCGGTTAAGCCCTATACAATTGGTAGCTAAAGCAAAGCAATGCATGATATGAGTTGGTAGTAAGCCACCTCAGGGAGGCCTTGTCTTATACGTAATACAATGCATTCATGGTCCAGTGCAACTATATGGTAACCGAGGGGAGCTAAGGAGCCTGTAGGCTAGAAATAGTGAGGTCTCTCCATTACCAGGCCAAGGGCGGGTGTGTGGCCTAGCGGTGTGGTGCGAGAGCATGGCACGCTCAAGAGACGTTTAAAGATGGTGATGTGATGGGAGTTGCATTAGTGTGCACTCTCTGTGATGGAATGTTAAACTCTAAATAACACAATGAAAAAATTTCTAATCTGAAAGGCAGGTGCATTTCCCAGTGACTAAATGAAGATCCGCTGGTTTTGGGGGCTGACACCCAGTGGCATGGCACCATGGAAAGGAAAACACTGTAAGCAGGGCACCTAAAGCATTTGAAGATGAAAACAAGTAAGTACATAAGTGTGAAGCAAGGGTGTAGACAGGTATACTCACTGTACACATCTGTGTACAGTTTTGATGAGTGCCTGTCACAAACCATGTGCCTTTCTGTTAACATTCTAATCTATAGTATTTGGGTTAGTGTAGGCCACTGAGGAGTGTCTCTGTTTAAACTTCTGTTGTTTAGGGGACAGATACATGTATAACATCTTTAGAGATTAGAGGAATCATCTGACAGCAATCTGATTTGTCTGGAAGGGGGGTACCATTTGGAGAGGATGTGTACATTTTTTAATGGGGGTGTGTGTAACTGTTGGAGAGACTGTACAAAATGGAAATTTCTGGATACACCCCTGGTCTGAAGTGGAAGGCTAAGTGTTAAACACTGTCCAGGGTGTAATGTGCAGTGTGTGATCTAAATTGTGATTCCTGTAGTCGCAAGTGAATTATCCTAAGTAGGATTTTTAGTAGGCCAGTCCTGATGGTTGGGAAAAGTGGATGTGGGTCCTTAGCTGAGGACCATCTACCATATCTGTCCAGCATGATCACTTGGATTCTGACTAAGGGTTACTGTACATTACCTCTAGGTTACTGTGACAACCTGGGCTGTACCAACTTACAGGGCAGCTGTCTGGGTATACTGCTTCACTGGGTTGCCACCACCTGATTATACCAGGAAAATACCCCATTGCTCAAGGTCAGGAAGGTCAAACACAATTATATTAGGTAGAGTGCACTTCGAATAGCAGACTGTAAACAGAGAAGTCATAGTGACAGCAGAATATTTAAATTACCTTCTCACTAGTGAGACACAGGCACTGATTGTAGAAAGATAGTCTTTACTAGCAATTACTACAGGTATTAACAAATAAACAGGATCTATGTACAGTAAGACAAAAGGGGTTACACATTTACTGGGAAAGGAAAATAATGTCAAGTACACAGACAGATGATGGATGGAAGAAGCTCAAATCCTAGGCTCTTCTAGTGTCTATCTTACTTGCCACTAACCTGCAATGGACTTCTTCTAAGTCTGTCTTTCTGTTACATAGATAGGCTAACTTCAGCAGAGCTCCCACCTTCTTCCAGATGTAAAGAATCAGAGAGAGAGAGGGAGAGTCAGAGAGTCAGTCCAGCTCCCCAGTTTTACGTGCTCAGAACTGTGAGGGAGTGACCTCTTCCTTGAGTGACAGCTCCACCCAGGTGTGTGTGTGTGTGTGTGTGCGTGTGTGTGTGCATGCGTATGTGTGTGTGCATGTGCATGCGTGTGTGTGCGTGTGCATGACATTGTTCAGGTCAACTGGCATCCTTCACACCTATGATATCCTTCTTCCAGCTTTTACGACCTTATTTTGCAGGATGTCTCAGATGTTGGGAATAGCACCCCCACGTATGCCAGGTTCTGAAACTAGATGAGCTCGTAGAAAACGTAATACTTAGCAGTTGGCCAGTATTTTGTTTTGAGAGTTGCCTGAACATGTGACCTGAAAGCCATTTTGGGTGTCCATCCCAAACAGAACTTATAACAGATGAATATTTCAACTGACAGAAAAAAAAGAATAAATGAATCTGGTCACATTCCCCTCACAGTTACAAATGAAATATTGAGTTACATTTTCAGCACAACATTCAACTGTATTGAACATTTGTGCCTAGCTCAATCAAGAGAAACGTATAAAGTGTCTTCTGGGAATGTACAGTGTAGGCCTAGAACAGGTTGCTCCATTCCTGAAATGATAGGCTGTTTACAATAGAGAGCGTTGACTGAACAGCCAATCATCTGTGCTGACTGCAGTCTTTATAGTTTCTGTGTAATATGAAAAGTCTAGTACATTTGAAGCTCTTACAACGATGAACACCTACAGTCTAATTAGCCTTCTTAGAAAAATTAAGATTTTGGAAAATACTATTTAATTTTGAAATCTCAGAATTATTGGGCTGACAGGTTCACTAGTCTGTGAGTTTGGATCTCGGTATGAGCTATTAAAGATTTTATTTACTGACTCTTTGATGTTACCCAATGAGAATTTACCTTTTCAGATAGAAAAGAAAAAAAAAAACTATGTTTGTGTTAGCAGGTCAGTGTGTCTGATTTGAAAATAGTAATAATGGAAAACAACCCAGTAAAAACTTGTAGAGAGGAAATACTATTTTACTCTCACCACCATTTGAAACCAATCAGAGATGGTTGTTCTAACTGCATGGTCAGAAGGCACAGTCTGGTTTAAAAATGAAAAATATCAAACCAATCCTGAGGGCTCAATTACCACCTAATAGCCTGAGAAAGCCTTTGTGTTGTACAGTACTGTGAAGAAGTGACTGAAGTGGGAGACACTTTACTCCAGCTCCAGTCAAATGCCTGGTAACTGAGATTATATATTTATATTCTGTCTCTCTGATCTGTTATGTAAGGCATTTGCCATCCCACATGCCCATCACCTGAACATAAGCATGTCCCTTTAAACTGAGGGAGCTGACCTGGGTTCTCCAATGGACAGGGATACAACAGGTATAGCTGGAGCGATGCCTTCATCTGGTGGAGTTAGAATGCTCCAGGATCCTCAGACCTCAGCAGAACTAAGTTTAGGATGGTACTTCGTAATCTTAGCATAGTGGCCCCCGAGAAATAGCGCTGACAAAGGGATGCAGTCATACTTCTCAGCTAGTCTAGCTGGGCACATTTAACAGCAGGGTCACTCCCCCGACTTTATTACACACTGGTTCCAATTAAACTGAGGTGTCACTAGTTTACTTAATAGTTTTATCCACTTAATGGTGTCCACTTAAAAGTGTAGTCAGTGTCAGCAATCAGACGTATAGCAGCTTGCTTCTCTGTCCTCTTGATTAAGCACAAACTTTAGGAAATGGGGCACCATTACAAGTGGTTTCAATGAACAAAGTTTATTTACAGAGCAGTGGACAAGCCATAGGCAAGTCAGTCTCTGTGTACAGCATTTCAAGGATTTTTCACCTGAAGGCAACTTTAGTTGCATCCAGTAGTTACTTTACAGTCGGTAAAGTTGGTAACGAACAGCCACCTGCAGCCTCAGAGTGATAACTGATCCCCCACCCCCCAAAAGACACCAGCAGCTTGGGCCATGGTAGGGTGCCAGAGATTCACACATTTACCACAATGGGAGCATATAGGACTAGCAAGCTACATCACCAAAGGCACCAAAGATGCCACCCTCTTACTCCTTCTCTAACCCCTTGGCTTACAGCTTACATGATAGGGGACACCCAACCAAGTACACTGAATGAGGGGAAATAGCTACACTGTACAACTGACTCATTTCTTTAGATTCACAGAATGGCAAACTTTTGAGCACTGCCCAGCATTCTCAATAGTAACTATTTTTGTCTTCCAGCTTCCAGGTGGGCTCAGGAAATTCTCGAGATCCCCCAGTGCAAGCAATTGGGCAGGACCACCTGAGTGGAACTGCCAGCACACCCTTACCCTTCCAGTGCAGTCTTACTCAGTATCACAACTCTGCAAACCGGACTGGAGGAAACAAATGCCACCCAGGTTCTTGAGACAGTGATGTCACAGAGGGGCAAGTTGTATGTTGTTAATTGCAGCTTCACCCTCAGTGACATCATTTTCTGTCTCAAGATTCCATGAAATGGCTTCTCCCTCGATTTAATCTACAGATGATTTAGACATTTATATCTCTGGACTCTTGACACCTATGGTTAAGCTCAAAACTTCATTTTAAAGAGGTTTTCATGGGCTTTCAGAATGTGAGTGACACCGGCAGTGTTCCCTTCACCTTTAAAGGGATGTTATTTACAAGTATATCTGGACTGTAAAAATTTTCTTATAAGAACATTTATGCCTGATCTTATTATGTTGTTTTTTTTTTTTTTCAGGAAAAGATAAATTGAGACTTGCAAATGTTCTATTGTTTAATATTAAATGTGTTATATAATGTTTTGAGTTTAGTATTCGGGGTACATCTTGGCTATCTACACAGCGTGAGGACTTCACCTGCTACATAATTTAGTTGATTTTACAGATAAAATGTACTGAACAGGACCTGTAGCAGGACATATAAAAATGTATGTACAGGTACCAGATTATTTATGAAAAATAATGTGGTACATAATATTATTTAGGAAAAACCAAAATGAAGTGAATAAGGCACCAGTGATCCCATGTAGCATTTCCTATACCACACAGCAGATCCCATACCATTATATGTCATATATCATTTTTTAAACAACAGTGGTGAGTCCATTTCGTTACATGTCTCATTTTACAGTAGTGACTCCATATTGTTACAATGCTTACAGTATATCACTTACTATCCTTACTGGACCCTTCCAGTGAGTCATTGGACAGGATGCAGCTGAAGAACAAGATGAGAAAAGCTGAGGATTCTAATAGCATCAGTTATCATACCTCCGTGGCTCACCAGAAAAAAAAAAGCTGTGGTACACACAAAGGCAAGAAGAAAAGGAATACTGAAAACATTGGTTGTCAGACCCCAAATAGATCACTGGGACAAGAGCTGCTATAGATCCAAGATGTGAAGGACAAAAAACTCTTGAAGTTTTCCAGTGTTGGGCCTCCAAAGGGCCACCAGAACAGAAACTGCTGCAGAGGATGGAGAAGCACTGATCCTAACTCACACTGATCCAGAAGGATGTGGAACCTAGAAAAGGAGATTCAGCTTCACTGTATGCCCGGTGTACTTACCTAGCGAGCTGGTGTGGCTGCTGTGCATCTTAATGTTCCTGTTGAGGATGGGCTGAACGTAGAGACATATCAAAAGTAATCTGACTAGCACCCTATTTTGATTCGATGAGCGGCCCCAGGACTGATGAGTGCCCACCCACACTGGTGCAGGATGGAGTAGTTGCTTGAATTATAGCTTTTTTTTTTTTCTTACTATGCTTTTTTACACTTCTGGTGGCTCACCCAGTGAGCCGCCTTGCTGCTGCCGAACCGGGAGCCATCTGGACACAGTGCCCCCTGGATTACCCCCACAGGGCAGAGTCATTGGAGCCTCCCCTTGCAGCCCCAACAGTGCTCTACAGCAGGTGCGCTGGGGACCCCCTCACATCTGCTGCAGCCAGAAGGTCATCATGCTGCACACCAGAGGTCTGTTTTTTCTTTAAGGAATGGGGGTGCATCACATTGAGCGCCGCAACGCGACTGTGCCATGCAATTCTAATGCACCCCCTCGGAGCAGTGTTCACAGGTGCTCCGGTCGTGGCACGTTCCATGGTCACCCGGGAGCACCAGACCGGAGACTCAACCCCTCTCCCCCCTGCGGAGGTGAAGCATGTAATGGCCACTAATTCACCCCCACCCGGCCCTTGAGTGGCCTGAGTCCGCTATTGAACACAGGTTGCTCATGTCACAGCAGTAAATCTTTCCGCTGCGCTGGCGGGCTGGCTGAATTACATCTTTTTGACAAGTCTGGTGTGATTTCTTTTGTATGCAAAGGTAAATGTCTTTTACCCACTTTTAGACTATGTTCAGAGGAGATAGTCACAGGTTTGTCTAGCTAGTGTGGAAAGATACAGTAAGCAGTCTCTTCATTAGTCAAACGTTTAGTTGCCCAGGGTACCAGTAATTAGGCAGTTTTTCGTGACACAAGACATTTTTTACAAGGTACCAGGCAGTCAATTGGCAGGCTGTCACACAGCAATTTACTTTCAGGGCACCAAACAAACAGGCAGACAGGCAGTCACTTGATGGGGCGCTGCACAGTTAGGCAGTTCACTTCAGATGCAGTTCCTGCTGGCAGTTTCACAGGGCAAGTGCACTGTCATTTTAGTAGCATTTGCACTTTAAGATATTGTTTTGGGAAACAGGGGCTCTATACCAGGGTAGACATTATATAAGGGCAAACCTGAATGTAACAGACTGAGATATAACTAGCGACAACATGGGCCACAGGCTTTGCCCTCCTTCCCGTAGGCATTCACTTACACTTTTCGTTAAACAGAGGGTGACCGTCTCTTATATAATCTATGCAAATCTTGGAATCTCCAAGCCTCTCGCAGTCTAAACGTATACCATGGTTCCAGTTGTTTGGCTTTCTTCCTTGGACCAACCTGCACTGGTAGAATTGCATACACCATATATATTAGAGCCACCTATGCTCTGGGCATGCTCTCTCTGTCTCTCGACCTGTGCACTAGAGGTCGATCTGCCTTTCCCCCTTCCCTTCTCTTCTGAGTGTACAGAGTGTAACCTCTTTACTAGACCCTTGCCCTGGGCTACTGGATGCTGTTAGTAAGCCACTGAATTCTGTCTTGGGCTAGTAGCCCAATACTAGAAACACAGACTGCATTGGCAGAAGAGGACCAGTTAACCCACATAGCCTGCCCAGATGGTCCCTCCGTAGTCTGTCTCCACATACCCTAATTGGTCTCCAGCAACCCTCACTCCTGTCTGCTTGTTTACTAATATTCCACCTCTGTCTATACTGTGCATGCTTGAAGCCACCTACTGTTTTTACTTCCACCACTTCTGCTAGCAGTCTGTTCCAGGCATTCACCACCTTTTCAGAGAAGTAGTACTTCCTCACATCCCTCTTAAATGTCCCCTCTTCCAGCTTCATCATATGCCTTCTGGTCCTGGTGCTCTTTCTCATTTGAAAGAGACTCCCTTCCTGTACACTGTTCACCCCTATGAGGTACTTGCACAGGTACTACCCTGACCCTTTGTTTTGCAGGCCTATGACTGTTGGGGCCTGTCCTGCCCCTACTCTTCCCACCTGGTGGTCACTCAAACCAGAGCCTGCTCCGCCCACTTGGCTTGTCCTCCGAGTGACTGTGTTTCATTGGGCCTTTTCTTTACCCGGATGCCTGCATGTGCACTTTATGAAAAGGGCCTGTCTGCCCCTGCTCCCACCCTCATGGCAGTTCTCATAATCTGGGGCTTGCCTTGCCCTTGTGGTGAAACTCTGCTCACCTGGGTTTTCTTTACGAGAATGGAACCCTTCATAACTGGGACTTGTCTTGCCATTTGTCCTGCCCACCGGCAGTCTTTCATTACACTGCTACCTGCCCTGCTCTGCTGTTCTGCCCCTACTGGGTGTTTCTAATCACAAAGGGGGCCTTTCTCTGGCCTTACTCCCACCTCCCAGTGGCGGTAGTCTACTTGGGGCTTCACCCTGCAGCTCCATGCAGCCTCACCTGCTGCCTGCAGTGCCTTTCTATTTTAAAATAAAATTAGTCCAGAATGCACTGGAGGTCAGCACATGTCTTGTGATGCTGCTGCCCACTCATCATCTCATCCAGTTAGATCACCACTGCTGAGGGGAAGCTGGAAGGGCCTGAGTGGCCTGAGTCACTGCTGCTGGCATTGAAGGTGAGGTACTGTGGGGCATGACTCTGCCTGATGCTTGCTGTCACTGCAGCAGCCATGTCTCAGTTCTGTCTTCTCTTGGTTGTCTCACCACCACTGCCTCACTTCTGCCTGCTGCCAACTAGGGACTCCATTCAGTTTTAAATAGTGAAAACAGGGAAAGGAAATGAACAGCACTCACACTGGGTGGCCACCTACTTTGGAACTTCCAATTGCCAACTCACTCCTGGACATCCTCCACTGCTGGAGCCACTGCCACGCACTCTTTGGTGACCGCTGAAGGAACCACTGCCTCGCACGATCGGACTCCTTTTCTGGACCATTTGGCTGCTGCTTCTCTGTCAATGGACCACTGCACATGGGAGCACCAGACATGATTGCTACTGGACTGCACTACTTCCCCAGACTAGCCAGGACACAGCGAGGTGCCCGCAAGGCTTAGGTAAGTCTCTCCTGCTGTCCCAGGTCAGCTGGCTGCTGGGCTCCCTTTTCTTTTCCCTTGATGGCCAGTTAAGTCTCCCATTACCACCACATTGGCTTCTTACAGTGCCCCCCCCCATGTTTGGGATGTTGACTCCCTAGTAATATGGGGGGGGCCAACAACTGACCAGTGCAAGCTGGTCATATTAAAAAAAAAAAAACCTTTTTTACCACTAGGGCTTGTGCCACTCACTGGGGTGGGAAAACTAGTTACAGGGGAAGGCTGAAGTGAGAGAAAAAATGTTTTAAAATACAAGCAAGCAGTTTTCTTTGCTATGGGACCCCATTTATTGTACACTCCACACCCTGTCACAGTGTTATTATCCTGGCCTGGGGCCTTTGAGGGGCACCTTACTGGGAACACGGGACCGTGGGGCACTTATTTGCATTTACCCTCTCAGGCCAGCTCTGCTGGTGTTCCTGGAGCACTCAGATGCCCATGTCTGTAGGACACCGGGGGACGTAAACTCTAGGGCACTACACTTAGATCCCTCAGCTTCTTGATAAGTCATCATAGGAGTACAGAACTGAATGCCTTTCTGAAATCTAGCTACAGCACATCAATTGCTTGGCCCTTGTCTACTGCACTTATTTCAGAGTCAAAGAACTAAATCAGGTTAGTCTGGCACAGCCTCCCCTTCACACAGACATGCTGCCTCCTATCTTGGAGCCCATTCACATCAAGAAATTCCAACCAAAGCTCTTTGGTGATAGTCTTCTGGACATTTTCCACTACAGATGTTAAAGTAACCGGTCTATAGTTTTTTGTGTCTCACCCTGCTCCCACTCTTATGCAGTGAACCATGTCTGCCCTCCTCCAATCCACTGAGATTAACCCAGTCTGCAGGGAGTGGTTGAATAAGACCATCAAGAGTCACGCAAGTTCCTGCCCTGAATAACTCAGTGACTTGGTCATGGATAAGAAGCCTTTCACATGTAGGTTACTAGTACAAATCTAGGCCAGGCTGGTTGTGGCGAAAAGCCATTATCACCTGAGGGCTGTTAAGTGGCATATGTGAATTATGTTGTGGTGGTCTCGGTCCATTTCCTAGTGGGCAGAGCTCCATATCACAAAACCACCAACACAAATGGAAGTAATTGGCTCTCTTGTAACCTGAAAGATCTCCTGACCCCACACACCTCCATCTGCCTTCTTCGCTCCACCAGTGCTTGCCTTCTGTCAGTCTCTCAGTCAAGGCATAAACTGTCCTGGAATAGGGCATTTGCGGTGGCTGCACCGGTTCTTTGGAACTCCCTACCACCACGTGCTCTCTCTGCTAGCTCAGTAGAGGCTTTGTAGAAGGCCCAGAAGTTTCACATCTTTCAGCAAGCCTATTGCTGAAGCTAAGGAACGCTTGCAAGCCTACCGCCTAAGCTAAGGTACGTTTGTATTGTTTAGTACCTATTTATTGTTGTGCTTTCCTATGGAACCATGAATCACTGGGAGGGGGAGACCTAAAATACACTTGCCTTGCCGTGTCGGCAGTGCCCCACAAGAGGCCAAGGACTGAATGTGCATAGAGTATGAATTACCCTCTCACCTACATGGTGGTCCCTCCAAGACAGGGTTGAGGCACATTGGTGGGGCAGCTTGCACTGTGATTGCCTGTGCTTTACCTGTCATGTAGATAAACAGAGGGCTTCACTTTCCAGTGCAGTCAGTCCAGCATTGTTAACAAGTCCTAATATCCACACATAAAAAAATACATATTCCAAAAAAATGAATGCCTCCCTTCTCTCTCAAGCACTTGACCCGTGCCTGAGAGACACTCTCAAACCTGTTTATAAAGGTAGCAAGCATTTTTTTTCTATTTTACAATAATGGGAGTCAATACCCCCAGACATTCCAGGAACTCATGAGCGAGCTTTCTTGGTAAGTAGTTTTGTTTTGATTGCACTGCTGCTGCCAGGCTCTGTAGAAGCAATGGCATATATTAAATACAATTTTGTAACCATAGCAACCCCAGAGGGGACAAAGAAACAGGCTACATAATGAACCATTTTGTGAAAAAACATATAATATAGTGCATAGATTGTCAAGAGGACCCTTCGAAGTGCCAACAATTAGTACAGCTCTACTTGCCCATGCACAAAGAAATGACTAACAGTATTTTTGTTAATGAATTTTTATTTATTTATTTAATAGTTGGTAACCGGGAAAGGCACACTGAGCTGAGGCTGTTTTCCAGGTCAACCCAGGGAGAAGGTACAATACTGGGTAAATTGCAGGCATTGTAAACAATCACATTTACATTCATAAACTACCTCAAAATGACCTTATACACACTAGAAATCACATTCCTCGTGTACAGCATTGTATTAAGCAGCAGCATGCTATGGTCTTGCAAGGTTTTGTGACTGAAACAATTCCGCTGTTGCTTCCTTGTGGATCATCTCTGTGGTAACAACGGAGCCTAAACAACAACTGCTGCAAGTATTTATTTTGATTTTGCCACCCAAAAGCAGTTTTTTTTTCACTTTATTCATGTTTTTTTTTTTTTTATTCCTTTTATATGCTGAATTTCTTGCTATACCTTGAATTTCTTGTTATTTCTTGCTGTTTCTTATTTGAGAAAAACACAGATCTCTACATATATATTACATCTGGTGAAACACATATAGTGAGATAGAATGCAAAATAGACAAACAGGGCAGGAACAATGTGCCCTAGAGTCTGGAAGCTGAGGGCTGAGAGGAGAGCCTTAGAGAGTACTTCAGGGAGGAGGGGGGATTTAGGATGGAGGTATACTGCATCACAGTGCAAAGTGCTGGGCATTTTTCTTTTAGTTCTACTTTGAATGTGCTCCCCAATTTTCCTATCTCCCCAGGGTCCAAAAAAAAGGTCCGTCTTGCCACCATGTACTATTTTCAGCCTCATACGTAACATCAATGCACAGTGGATTCCCAGGCCAGAACCCATAATTGGGTCCTTCCTCCGTCGATCCCTTTGCACCAGAATCGCACTGCAAAGCTCAGATCTGGGTAAATACGTATTTGCGAGTCTTCCTATTCCAGCCAACCAATTTGTTTTGTACAGTAGAAGAGCTCACCGCATTCAGCCAGATCCCCCAACACCACAAGCAAGGATCTGAGCAGATGGCACCATCTGGGAGCAACTTGGAGTTACCCAGTAGGCTTTAATTATGGTTGGGGGGGGGGTCATCAAGGCGTAGGATGTCTTGTCAGCCACCTCCAGATAACATCTTCATGGTTGTCTTCATTTGTCCCATCCAGCAATCCCACAAGCTTTAAATTTGCAGTGCTGCTCATACGTTCAAGGTTTTCCCACCTAATTCTCAGGAAGGCATTTTCTTTGACAAGACCCGTCATGGTTATCAGCGCTTTGTCTGCATTGGCTTCAGCTTCTTCTTCAGGGGGTAGCAGGTTCCACAAAAAGCCTTTTTGTAGAACCTGCTTTTTGTGCAGACTGCTGTCACCTGAAGAAGGGCTCTGTGTAAGCCAGAAACCTTGTGTACTGAAAATGTCTTGTTGCTCCAATAAAAGGTATCAAATTGCCTACTTGGTTCTCAGGTCTTAGCCTAAGAATAGCACTGATTAAACAATTTCAGGTACAATTTCAAATGCTAGAGTACATTAATATTTGTTAAATCGTTGACTATTTTTCTGCCCATGTCCATTTTCTTTAGCATATCCCTTGGGAATCTGCTTAAAGTTGGGGTCCTATTGATGGCTGTGTGTGCGATACCCATAGTGTTGCTCGGATGGTGCTTTTGTGGATCCGACTATCCTCTGGCGGATAGTGCTGGTATCCGACCTAGGATAGAAACATAGAATTTGACGGCAGATAAGGACCGCTTGGCCCACCCAGTCTGCCCATTTCCCTACCTAATGGATAAGCTGCAGATCCTAGTTAACCAGCAGCCTACTTCTTTCTACCCCCAACCCCTAGAATTGCCTTATGGCTGTCCCATGCATGCTTGAATTCAATCACTGTTTTTGACTCCACAAACTCCTCCGAAGGCCGTTCCATGCATCCACAACCCTCTCTGTGAAAAATACTTCCTTACATTACCTTTGAGCCCCCATCTTCAAATTGTGGCCTTCTGTTCTTGCACACCTCTTTTTTGAAAGATGCTACCCTTTTGGACTTTGTTGATTCCTTGAGGTACTTGAACGTACATGGGCAGAAAATGTATAGGAACGTATAGGATCCAGGCAATGGATCTGAGGATGGATCCAGGATCCAACCTCGGATAGTTGGATCCAGTGGTCAGATCCAGGTCAGATCCATGGATACCTCAGATACTTATAGTGGATCCTAGGAGGTTGGATGTCTCTGCCATTCAGGGCTATCTGATATCCGACCAAAATTATGGTATCTGATGATATCCAACCTAGAAGGATACTATCCGAGCAACACAACATATCTATGATCTATGCATCACCAGCCCGTGGAGTTCTCCAATGTTAAATCCCCTCATGTTGCCTGCTGGCAACATTCCCTGACGGTGGCCACCACCATCGCAGAGCTCTGCATGGAGGTTGGGGCAGCCTATGGGGTGGAGCTGTGCTAGGCAATGGGCTTCTAATCAGATGACCCATCTAGCCAGGGAGAGGATTCCCTGCGGATCATGGGACAGTACCAGGACCCACCCCACCCCTAACCTTTCATAGCATGCTCACACCTTGGCGGCTGGCAGCCATGTGGAAGTGGCTTCACAAATGCCATGAGCCATGGCCTCCTCTTCAGCCACTTGTGTAGCTTCATAGCAAAGCAATCTTGGATCCAGAAGGCTATAAATGTCAGGCCCCTTTATGGCAGAGCACTCATGAGGAAGGATGCCACATGTAGATTTCAATGTTAAACAAAATAAATGTGGTTATATAAATCAAATATTCAGTGACCTGATTCAGAATACACAGTTTATCATCAGTCGTGAAGGGACAGGACTGTTTGTTTATTTCTTGAAATGTTTCACCCAAAAGGCATACTGAGCAACAAGTCGCTCATCTCCCGGTGTGACCTGAGGGGGAAGGGGTACAACTGGAATGAGACATTATACATTCAAGTTACAAGATCAATATTAACATACAGTGTTGCGCATAACGTGTAGAAAGAGTGTACAATAATAAGTGCTGGGTTAATAAGTAAACAAGTGCTTAAATGATTTGAAAGGGGAGGGGGGGAAGAGTCATGCCCCTAGAGACCCCTTCAGGATGTGAGGAACCCTGCAAGGGGACTGGGGGGACCAGAGAGAAGGGGATAAGGCAGTGTCCCAGAGAGACCCCTTTAAGATGGTGGGGAAGGGAGTAGATGAGAGATAGAAGCCCTTTGGGGGCAGGAGAAGGACCCATGGAGAACATTCAGGGTCCTTTATATTCTGTGAGAGATCAAGGGAGGCCAGTAAGGGGGAGCAGTTAGGGGGAAGGGCTAGAAGGGATGGGTGTGCACGGGGTAAAATGAAGGTGGGGTAGGGTTTGTCTAGGGCTTAGAGGAGGGAATTCGGGAGGGACATGGCAGGAACAGCTTGGTGCAAGGTAATTATTGAGGGCAGAGCTGATGGATTAGGTGGAGGATGGGTGCCGGATTTTGGGGGTATTCCACATTTTGGGAGGCGGTGAGAGTAACTGGATTGGCCAATTTGGGGAATTCTGGGGGACAACCAGGGTATGGAAGTCGGTTGATCTAAGGGAATGGGAGGGTGGGGGGTGTTATAAAGGAGGAAGAGGTGAGGTAGGAAGGAGTTCACCCAGTCAGTGCTTGGAGGTGAATTTAGCACAGTGGGAGAGTCGCCTGTTTGTAAGAGAGGGGGAAGGATAGGGCATGGTAAAGATCACAGTGATGGGTGCGAGGGGGGCTCCAGGGCAAAGAGGCAGAAGGAATTGAAGAGGGTGTCCAGTCTGGCCAGGGAGGATTTAGTGACAGCACCATAGATCATGTCACAGTAGTTGAAAATGGAGAGTATCATCTTCTGAACAAGTTCACGCCTAGCCGTAGGAGGGATGCAACTATGGTTCCTGAACAGGGCACCAAGCTTGGGGCGCAGTTGTTTCTGGATGGCGTCAATATGTCCAGAGAAGTTTAGGTGTTGGTCCAACCAAACACCTAAGTACCCGAAGGAGGATGTGTCCTCAAGTAAAGTCCCCTCAAAGGTGTGAAAAGTGGGTAGGGAGGGAAGCCTAGACAGTCTCTGCCTTGTGCCAGAGGTCATGGAGACAGCCTGTAACATGGAGACTGTTATAACTCATTTGTGGCTCTTCCGCTCATGAGTTATGTTCCTGCCCTCTCACACTTGAATATAAATTGCATAATTTGAGTCAGGCCATTACTTAGCCCCTGTAATGTATATACTGCATGCTGCACGTCATATAAGCATGATTGTGAGGTAATGCTGTACTATATGATCTGTCTGCCGCTATACTTCCAAGACTTAAGGTATGGTTATTGAATTGGGAAAGATACAAAGGAAAAGGGATACAGTATCTGAGATGGATTCCTTACACGGCCTCCAAATGCTGGGTCTGAGGGGATGCTTCCCTCTAGTGACCATAAACACTAATGTATTATTGGAACTCTTTTAAACCTGGCCTAATTGATCCTGGGTGGATACATCTGGAGAGATTATTTGGGAGAGGGAACTCTTCTACCCTGGCAGTGTGACCACTTCCTGATGACTTAAAAGAAGGCTGCATTCCCTGAAATTAAAGGGACTAGCTGAGAGCACTGGCAGTGCACCCGGATAGACTCGGAGCATGGAATTGGGCGTATTGAGAAGAGATATGTGAGAGAGCGGGACCATGAGCGATTTAGTGTGGAATCAGGTTGCTGATGTTTGAGAGGAATGTAGAGTTACAGAGAATAAACACAAGAAAAACTGCTGTTTACCTGCCAGTAGAGTAGAAGCTCATTAGTGCCTTCAGTGATAGCACTGAAATGTTTGTTGCAGTGATCACTAACCAAATATTAAACCAACAGGTAGTAAGGGAAATGCTCCCAAATAGACACCTAAGAGGCTGACAGACTGTTTGCATATGTGTGTGTCATTTCCCCAACTATGCAGTCTGCTTTCCCACCTTAGAGACTTTGAGGTTTTGTGAACCAGAGCTTAAAAGGTAAGAGATTGCTTCAGTAAAGAACACTGCATTAGGTGCAGAGTGGTAAATCCTCCATCCCTCCCCCAACATCAGCAAAACATACCTGTTGTTCCCAGGCCATGTCAAGGAAGCCCAGAAAGTCCACCTGCAAACAGAGAATCACGGGAATGTGTCCCACTGCCTGTGCATCAGTGGCACACTCCGAAAGTTCCAGTGGGAGTGAGATGGACTCCAGTAAGGATGAAGAGTACTGTCCCAACATAGAGCCTACATCAGAAGCTGGGTGCCCGAGAGAGAGATGTGCATGTGGCATTTCCTTCCCCGTAGGAACTTGCGATGGGAACATCTCCATTATTTAGTGGCTTGGATGGCCGCCCATGTGCTATGATTGGCAGTGTGACTGGGGAAGAGATGTGTTTGCACTGCAGCTGTGTTGCAGGTACCATCAGACACTGGGGGTCAGTCATGCTGGAGTTCCAGTTAATGCCCTTGCCAGCGGAGCTCTACCAATGGAGTCAGCTGCTGTTAAGGTCACAGCCCCCAGCCAAAACATTGGAGAAGGAGCTGGGTGTTGCCAATACAGTTGTAATAGAATCCAAAGAAACAGGTGCGCCAGCAAAGGAGACTGCTTTCAGCACTGGGGGGGGAAATCGTCACTACCCTTTAGCTCATTCAAGACAGACTCGGAGGTCTTGCCCTTATGCTGCCTGCTGCATTCACATTCTATGCCAGTGCTTCTGCCAGATATGACTGAGGGGAAAATTGGAGTACCAGTGGGGAGGAGTCCATGGATGAGTCACCCAACAGAGAGGCCCTAAAACCTGTTAAGTCCTCCCCACTGCCACCTTAACCAGTAATGCAAAGAAAATGGCGTGGCACACGTCCTGAAATGAAGAAACTCAATAGCCAGAGAGGACCCCTGGTCAAGCGCCGTACGTCTAAAGCCTGCCAGGGCCCCTGTTTGTTCCCAGAAAGTTGTCTTTTGCAACTGCAGAGGAGAAAAAGCAACTCTGTCCTCAGCATGGTCTTACAGATTCTTTCTGTCCACAACAGAAGGGATCTCGCCTCTTGCCACATAGATTACTCCATGTGGCATCATGGCTTTTCATATAGGCCACTGCAAGCTGATTGTCACACCAAATCTTTATTACCTTAACCTGGAAATGTTGCTAAGACTCTGTATTGCCCTAGTTTTGAAGATATTATTACTTATGCATGTTTCTCACCAAGAACCAGTGCCCCAGAGCTGGCCCAGAGCCTTCCTAGCTCCCAGTGCAGCTCTCCATCCAGAGACACTGGCACAAGCATGAATCAGCAGGGGCTGCCTCAGTAAGACTGGCCCCCTTTGTGAGGTTGACCTGGCCTTCCACCACCTAAGACTTGACTTGGTCTGGGTGGAGATCTGAAACCAGCTCCTGTTCAGGTCTACCCTTGACCAAATGACCAGAATCTTGAAAGCTGCAGTTCACTGCAGTGGGTCAGTGCCCACAGAACCAGATTCATGTACACTACCCTCCTTCACAGAATGACACTGGCCAAGGCCTACAGGACTTGATACTCTGTCACAGCCACGAGATCTCCCGGACAGTTCGCCAAGCTGCCACTCCACCATGCCTCCTCCTCCGCGAACCCAACTCCACACACTTCCCCCACATATCCTATGGTGCCCCCCCTTTTGATACCTTGGCATGGACATGCCTCTCAGCTGCCCTACATCCTAGTGGTGAACCTATGGAACAAGCTCTCAAAGGAAGTGGGCAGGTGGGTGTGTTGAATATTTTAAACTCAGGTCGGATCGGTTCCTTAAAAAGAATTACATTACTCGGTACAAAATTTTATTAATTGCGGAGGGAACAGAGTTCTGTGAGGTTTCAGTGTTGTTACATAACGTTGGGTGCCGTAGCTGTCTGGATAGAAAAATATGGCCATTGTGGACCCCGTCTCATTTCTTCTACATTCTCTGCACTCCTATGTTCCTGATGCTCCAGGCTGTGACCTAGTAAAATGAGTACACCAGCACAGCATACAAAAGGATCTAATTCCATCTGCATCCTCTGATATTTTCATGTCTGAGATGTAAAAATCCGTGCAGCATAGTGAGATAAATCAGGAAGCAGGGTGGCCAGTGGCCGCTAAAAAAATGTTTTGGCTACCATACTTTGAAATTTACTCACCAACTGGCTGCCTGCTCATAAAGTGATTTTTGTGCCCTTAAAAATGATGGTCAGTAAAAATACTGTTCAAACAACATGAAGTCTTGCTATATTATGACAATTGCAGTTTGTCCCAGCCTTAGAACTGCTCCGGAGGTGAAAGAGTTAACTTCCATGCCATGCATGGAACTTAGAGCGCAAGCTCGGTTAGAGAAGCTCTGTCTGGATCATTTCAAACTGAAACTGTCAAGATTCTTTACTCCGCCTCACTGAACAGTCGCTCCGGAGATTCCTCCTACTGCTCAGTTCATTTCTCGGTTTAAAAGTGTAAATTCAACCGCGTTTATAATTATTTTAACCGCAAACCGATCGGTTCAAGCTCTGTCTGTGGTATTGTAAGTAATAGACAGGTTTATTTCTGTGTGGAACTTGTAAATGTTTATCGGTTCGGTTTGAACCGATCAGGTTGTTTTAAAACTTTTTCTAAATTCATTTAAAGCTATTTAGAGTCACGGTTCCGGTTCTTATCGGTTCTAAAAAAGCAGTTCTTACATTTTCCCGACCGTAACACGGTTGGAACCGATAAAGTTGTCTTCCCTGGCATTTGCGGAAAAGGGCAAGTTTTTGGTTAGGCTGGCATTATGTCTGAGAAACCCAAAAGAAAACCGGCCCACTGGGTTTCAACACTGTAGTGTCTGTGGGAAGCCTTTGCCAAGGCTGACCCCACACCACATGTGTTTATTGTCTGGGGTTTGACCACCTCAATGCAGACTGCCAGATTTGCAAGAATTTCCCTGCAGCTACCCTAGATTAGAGGTTGGTAGGCTCAGGGAGCGAGGAGAGCCAAAAGATCCGCTGACCCGGATGGCACAGCCGGTTCGGTGCCAACCGAACGGAGGGAGATGCCCTCTGACCAGGCGAGACTTCCTCGGCAAACGAAAGCTGACTCAGTGGAGCCAGTTCCAGCAAAGAGAACTAGAAAATCAGCAGGTGTGGAGTCCAAATTCCTTCTCCAACTGCTGCAGAGATAGCCAAAGCGATCCAAATTGTCCAGTCGCTTTCCCCGGTTCCGTCCGAACCGCCACTATCTGGCAAAAGGTCGGTTCGGCCGGTTCCACCAGTTCAAGAATATGATATAGAGGAGTTTTATGAACCAGAGGAGGGGGAGGATGATTATGAACAGTGTGAATGTGATTTTGAAAGTCTGGATGTGCCCATTGAACCGGACATCTCCCCAGACAGACCTTTAGGAGAGTCCCCCTAGGCTTTCTGAGTCCCCTTCTCATTTTCTGTTTTATAAAAAAGTTGCTGAAACCCTCCAGCTCCCTTTGGAGGAAGCTGTGGATGAGCAAGAGGAGCCTGACCTTGTGGAGATGATGGATATCCCAGAGTCCAGGAGATTGTCTATTCCTTTACATAAATCCTTCAGGAAACAAACAAAAATTTTAAAAGCCCATAATTCTGTGCCTCCTGTGGATAAAAAGATGGACAGGAGGTACACTTTTGTCAGGTCCTGATACAGAATTTCTTTCACAGCAATGCAGCCATGTTGGGGTAGTTCAGGCTGCAGCCTGTGATAAGGCTAATATTCCCCTGGCTTCACATCCTCCTGACAAGGACTCCAGGAAGATTGATGCCATGGCTAAAAAACAATACATGGCAGCGTCCTTGGGACTCAGACAGCCAAATTATATGGCCTATGTTGCAAGATACCAGAAATCTAGATGGGACACTGTCATGGCCTTAGCCAAACAGGCCCCTGGCCAGCTTGCCAAGGAGCTGGAACAGGTGGCTGCTGATGGTATTGAGGCATCTAAGGTGCAATTCCATGCTGCAGTGGATTCTAATGATGTATCCTCTAGAGTCATGGCTACATCTGTGGCTTTTCATAGATTGGCTTGGCTCAGGTGTACTAGTCTGTCACAGGATACCCAGGCTAAGGCCATGGATTTTCCTGTGGTGGGAAATTCTCTGTTTGGGGAGCAGACAGAGAATTATATGAAGAAAATGGATGAATATAGAACCACTTATAGGAGTGCACAAGCCAAGGAACGGCAAGCCACTCCTCAGAGGCAGCCCCCCAGGGGTAGAGGAGGAGCCTTTCACAGACCTTTTACCAAACCCAGGCCTCCTCTTCAGCTTACGTTCAGGGGGTTCTTCAGAGGGAGAGGCAGGCGGGAAGGTATGAGCAGGCCTGCTCCCACCCCTCAGCCTAAAGCCCCTGCCAAACAGGCACCCTGATGGGATGCCCAGGGCCGATTCTCCATTACCTGTAGGGGGCTGACTTACTTTGTCCAGGACTGGGAGTCTTTAACTTCAGACAAGTGGGTCCTGGAAGTAGTAAGCAGGGTCTGGTTCTCAGCTTCAAAAAATTTCAAAGATGAGAATCAGATCTTTTCCACCTGCAAATCCTCTAGAGACTCTTGCTTTGGAAACAGAAGTCTCAACCCTCCTGGCTCTCAGAGCTGTAGAAAGGGTTTCTCCCCTACACCAGGGCAAGGGACTGTACTCCAGGTACTTCCTAACGCCAAAAAAGACAGGAGAATGGCGGCCCATCCTAGACCTAAGATATCTGAACAAGCACCTTTTAAAACCAAAATTCAAAATGGTGACTCTGGGAATGATTTTACCTCCCTAAGGCCAGGGACTGGCTAGCTTCCTGGATCTCAAGGATGCCTACTTCCATGTTCTTATCAGAAGCTCCCACCGAAAGTACCTCAGATTCGAACTGCCCTCAGGCCATTATCAGTTCAGAGCAATGCCCTTCGGCCTTACCTCTGCCCCAAGGGTATTCACAAAATGCCTGGCGGTAGCAGTTGCTCATTTAAGGAGGCAAAAGATTGCCATCTTTCCCTACCTAGACGACTGGCTCATTGTAGGTCAGTCTCCAGACCGGGTCAAATCACACCTGCAGGTTACCCAGCAGCTGCTTACCTCTCTAGGCTTTCTTCTCAATCTTTCAAAGTCAGTTTTAGAACCTGTCCAGGTACTCACCTTCATAGGCACAGAACTGGACACAAAGCAGGCCAGAGCCTTCCTTTCCCTAGAAAGGGTAAGGACCCTGGTGGCCCTGGCCTCCTCCTTCACCCTGCAGGTCTCTCGACCAGCAAGGCATTTTCTACAGCTCCTAGGACACATGGCTGCTTTCACAGCCGTAGTGCAAGGAGCAAGATTTCAGATGAGGGACATTCAGTTCCATTTGAGAGCCTTTTGGTCTCAAAGAAGAGATCCCCTATCCAAGTTGATCCCAGTAACTCGAACCCTGATCCAGGCCCTTCAGTGGTGGCAGGATCAGAGCAATCTGAGGGGTTCCTTTCATCCTCTATCTCACTCCTTGACCCACTACAGATCGTCCCTTTTGGGATGGGAGCTCACATGGGTGACCTCTCCACCCAGGGATTGTGGTCCCCTCAGGAATCTCTGCTCCACATCAATCTGTTGGAACTCAGAGCTGTTTTCTAGCACTTCAGGTTTTCTGCATCTGTTCAGAACAAAGTGGTACAGGTCAGAACAGACAACACCACTACAATGTGGTACATCAACAAACAAGGGGGCACTCGGTCTTGACCTTGTGCACTGAGGCAATGAAGTTGTGGTCTCTGGCTTATTCCTGAACACCTCCTCATAGCAGTTCACCTCCCAGGCAAGGACAATGTCCTGGCAGATGCTCTCAGCAGGATTTCCCAGGGCCATCACAGATGGTCATTGGATCCTCAGTACTGGGGATAGTTTTTGCCAGGTGGGGCACCCCTCAGATAGATCTTTTTGCAGCCCCAGACAATCATCAACTTCCACTTTTTTGTTGCAGGCCCCCAGTGTTGGGCTCAGTCCCCCTGGATGCCTTCCTCCTTGATTGGGAAGGGAAGTTTCTCTATGCCTTCCCCCCTTCCTCTCCTGTTCAAGGTGCTAGTCAAAATCAGATCTCAGCCCTGCAAGATGATTCTGATTGCTCCAGATTGGGCCAGACAGCCCTGGTACCCTCTCCTTCTGTCCTTAGCAGTCCATCTTCCCCTGTGTCTCCCCAGGAACCACAAATTGTTAACCTGTGCCCAGGGGAGAGTTTGGTATCCGAATCTCAAATCCCTCAACCTCAAGGCCTGGCTCTTGAGGAGTTAGGATGCCACTGACCACCTTTCTCAAGGTGTTCGAAATTTTGAAAGCTTCTAGGAAGCCTTCCACTAGGAGCTACTTATAACTCTAAATGGAAAAGGTTTTCCATATGGTGCTCTGGAAGCATATTTCCCGGAATCTGCTGATTTGCCCACTGTTTTGGACTATATGGTCCATCTTAATTCTTTGGGACTGAGACCAGCTACCCTGAAAGTGCATTTGGCAGCTGTCTCTGCTTTTATTTCAGCAGGGATGCCCTTTCCTCTCTCTGCTCACCCTGTATTTTCCAAGTTTTTCAGGGGATTGCTTCATACCAATCCACCATTCAGGGACCCTGCCCCTGCCTGGGATCTTAATGTTTGCATTGCTCAGCTGATGCAACCCCCCTTTGAACCTCTGTCTTCGGCAGAGCTTAAGTACTTGACTTGGAAAACTGTGTTTCTAGTAGCCATCACTTCTGCCAGGCGCATAAGTGAGTTGCAAGCTTTGTCAGTGGAGACTGACTTTATTTCCTTTCACAAGGATAAGGTAGTCCTCAGGACTAGCAGGAACTTTTTGCCTAAGGTGGTTTCAGATTTCCACCTTAATCAATCTATTTCTCTTCCAGTGTTCTTCACTGACCATTCCTCCTCTGGTGAGAGGAGGCTGCACAACAGATGTTAAGAGGCCCTTGGTTACTACATAGGCGTACCAAGGGTCTGGGTTTGACTCCCTCCAACTCTTTCTCACTTATGGTGAGGTTGGGAAAGGAAACCTGCCACTAAGAGATCCATTGCCAGGTGGATTGTCTCTTGTATCAATTTGCTATCAAAAACTGGGTAGGTTCCCCTTCAGGCCTAAGGGCTCACTCTACCAGAGGTATAGCTCGTCCTAGCTGCGGCCAGGGACATCCCTATCTTAGAGATATGTCAAGCAGCTACTTGGAAAACAGTAATTACTTTCACTAAGCATTACTCCTTGGACATTCAGGCCAGGAGGGATGCTCGATTTGGCACAGCTGTGCTTCAGAGCCTATTTCCTAAGTAGGTTCTGTCCCTCCTCCATGGAGGTACTGCTGTGTAGTCTGCAATTGTCATAATATAGCAAGACTTCATGTTGTTTGAAGAAAAAATTACTCACCTTAGTAATGTTGTTTCTTCTAATGGAGTCTTGCTATATTATGACCTCCCCCCAAGCCTGCCCCTCTCAGAACTTCTACTTTAGGGATGGAGTGGGCAGTCCAGTGTTGGCACTTATTGATGCCCATCTTGTGTTTTCCACCCCTTCTTTTTGGGGTGTTTGGGTGTTGTGTTTTATTTTATCTTATCTTATTTTCTGGTCCCCTGACTTGAGTCTTGGTGTTGGGACCAGGAAAATGTGATTAATACTTCAAGTAGCCAGTTGGCTTAGTGTAGGTTACAGCTTCCACACAGAACCTTAGTGAGTTTTGCTCGTAAAGATCTGACAGTTTCAGTTTGAAATGATCCAGACAGAGCTTCTCTAACCGAGCTCACGCTCTAAGTTCCATGCATGGCATGGAAGTTAACTCTTTCACCTCCGGAGCAGTTCTAAGGCTGGGACAAACTGCAATTGTCATAATATAGCAAGACTCCATTAGAAGAAGCAACATTACTAAGGTGAGTAATTTTTTCATTTGGCTACCATATTTTGAAAGCTAGTGGCCAAACAGACTGCCAGCTCACAAACTGATTTGTCCCACCTGCCATGCAGACATCATATCGACAGCCCTAGGAAAATCGAATTTTTTAAAATTAACCCACAGTAAGCACAAAATGTACAGGCAGAAAGGTTCTGCTGCAAAAAAAAAAAAAACTTCCCCATTCGGACAATGTGTCACTTTTCTTGGCACAACTAATCATGCCCTATGGTTCTGTATTTCTAGCATTCCTAAAGACAGTGTTACATTTTCTGAATGTTATTCTGTTTGGTGGAATAGGGAAATGATCAGTATGATAAGGGAAATAATCAAGTGCCCTCATTAATGCTAACAAATCTGGTAACTGTAACGGTTCAGTATACAAAGTGTAGGTACCGCCACAAGCTTAGTGGCCCGTAGTAATTTTTTAGTGGTCACTGGCTACCTGTTTTTATAGCCTGTTCCAAGTGTTTTTAATTACTGAAAACTGTGTGATCATATTGACACCTGGGAGGGGTCTTGGATGACCACTGTATAGTGGGGGAGGTAGACTAGAAGCACCTAATTGTGCACATCTACCCCATTTAAACCCAAGTACCTAAAACTTACTGCCGCTTCCTTGCACGCCTGCCCGGGCGTCAAGCAATTGAAAGATGCATGCAGGCCCTGTGGTTACCATGTGGTATTCAGGTGGGTTCCAGCCACTTTGAAGTTTAATACATTAACTGGCTTCATAATGTGTGCACCTCCTCTGATTAAAAAAATAGTTGCACACTCTATGAGAGAGTAGTAGTTTATTCCCCCCACCCAAAAAAAAATTACCCACTTGCAGTGAAACCCATAGCAGGCTTTACTGGCTGAGTCAGTCAGGACCCTGTTAAGTAGCAGTTTATTTATTTACTTATACCGTATGGTCTATCTCCTTGAAACAGTATTGTGTATTCCCCTGTATCTGTGGATAGCCTAGTGTAATGTCTAATGTCTCCTGTGCAGTAGATATCACTGTGCCTGTCTATACTGTAATGTGTTTGACCCAGGTCTCTATTATATAATAGTAACCATTGTGATGTGATGTGTTTTATCTCTGTAACTCTCCCGGTCCGTGACTGAAAATAGGCAATTTCTTTGTCTAGAGCACTTACCCGGTAATTAAAAACTAAATAAAGAAATAAAACTCCAGTGTGTGCGTACGCACTCTATGGTCCACACTCAATTAAATGCTGTATTTCACTGTTTAGAAGCTCCAGTAAAGACATTTTACTTAATCTGCTTTACTTTTTTTTTTGTACTTAACATTTTTTTTAAGTTTACAACATTGAAAGAATAAAACCAAAAGCAGCAGTCAAGGATTACCTATGGTGGAACTAAACAAAGTTAATAAAATGATTATTAAAGCTAATATTTCATAATAGGGTCAACAAAGGTAACAATAAACCTATCTTGGATGTAAATCAAGCGTATACTTGTCATAAAATAGAGACTGTAAATTCAAAGATCTTATACTTAGGAGGCTCCAAATGATTTAGTATCTAAGCAACCAAGGTGTCAGTTTGACGGGGATGTGACGATAAATATTTATTCCGTTTCATGTTGTACAGTTCCATTTTGCAGAAAGCAAAGTGTGAAAGACGTTAATTTGTTGCCAAGTATTCAGAGATGATCTGCTTTACTAAATTCTGCCAAGCAACAGGGCCAGATTAAGGCACCCTGGGGCCTTAGGCCCAAGAGCAATCTGGGGGGCCCCCTCACCCCAACCATGACGGTGCCCCTTCGCTATGACTGCACCCCAAGTTGGCCATTGCATATCGGTTACTAAAACTAGAAAAAAAAATCTTACTGTCTCTAAAAAGTTGCATAAAACGTAAATAACCTAACTAAAATGCTTTAAAATTAATGAAACTAGTAATATCAGTATGGAAAAATAACAGTAGTCTGGGTTTTGATCATTTGGAGAAAATAATTTCTAATTGGCCTGGTAAAAATAATTTTTGGGGTGTGAAATGTCATGATTTGCACTTCTCCAAAGCCCCCCCCCCCCACACACACAAAAACACCCGTGTGTGTGCTTGCAGTGTGAGTACTATCATTCTGTCCTGTCGGGTAGTATGAACCAGGATGTGGGAGTTTTGTTGGGTAGGGACCTATCTTTAAATAGGCTAAATCCTTCCAGGTATAAGAGTTAAGTCTGTGGATTACTAGAGGAGTTGTGAAAGTTAGAGAATATATTGCAAAGCAAGTGATTGTTGGAAGAAATCATTCCCGGGATCAAACATTTCTGTTATTGATAAGTAATGTGTCCCCCTACCTCTAAATTCTTCTGGCTGTGTGAATATATTCACTAGTCTTCTGTACCATAGTTATCTGTACTCGCTGACTCAGACAGTGCTCAAAATGCTATGCTTTGTAACTCATCCTTCCTGAAACTGTATTGTGTTTCACTGACTGTTGTACTACAGTTCTGTAACCTCCCGGGTCGTGCAGTGTCTTGTCTAGTGCACTTACCCAGTCAACAAAAGTGAAATAAATAAATAAATACATAAAGCCATGATCAATAAATGGCAAGATTTACTGATGGGAATCTGGAATTGGAAATGCATGCATTTGTTCATGGAGTTATATCAAGAACAGAACTTCGGTATGAGTGGGATAAGGAAATAAAAAAAAAAAAGTATGATTTTTTATTCTACCATTGAAACGCATTGTAGTTTTCTTAATTTTAGGAGTGTGATTAAATATAAAGCATACACAATAAACTGCATTTTTTTTATATTTAAGAGTAAGACTTGATTCTAAATAGGGGATTCTAAGTGGGGGTGGTAGACAAAGCAAAGGAAATGGTCCTGTTCACACTTTAATGGTCAGCCTGGCCAGGGCCCCCTGAGTTATCAGCTGCACTTAACACCTAATCAAGGAGGAGAGAGTCATGTCACAGTTCAGCCCCTACCTTGTTCAGATTACTTAGTGGCCTGGTCCTTTACAAAAAAATTGCAGCTCAGGCAGGGGAAAAAAAGGATATACTGAAAGTATATGTTGGGAATTGTTGGGGGCCCCTAGCAGGCAAGTGGCCTAGGCTGTGCCTGTGTTGTTTATGCCTTAACTGGCTCTGCCAAGCAAACCCTCTGAGGATAAATGTAAGGTAAAGAAGGAGAGCGTTGCCCTCTATGCCTCAGGTCTAGTTATGACAGCCTCATTCTGTGACAGGAGGGAAAGTCAAGCCCCACACCATGTGACTGGGAAATGACCAGACGACTCTCATCATGTGATTGTGGGTTGTTCTTGCAAGCCTAGCTTTCAGTAGTGAGGTCAGAATGTAGACTGGGTGGATCTTGCTCTAGTATGGCAGTTGTCTGTGAGGGAGCCGTATGCAGAAATGTGGGTCTGAAAGCACAGGCCCCATGTGAAGACTGTCTCTGACTTCTGAATCAGTTAGAGGACTGGCCAGAGCTTCACTCAGTTCAGGTAAATGCTGCTCACTTTTCCTCTGGAGCTATTTAATGCCCATCCTACTTTTCTTTGAAACACACTTTTATCTAAACTCACCTGTATACGCACAGGTACTTACAAGTTGTGACATTGACTAATTGTATTTTGGGTTTCCTTAAAAAGATTAAACCCGCTAAAGCCTGCAGCTGTCTATGAAGCTCATGGAAACTCAGTCATATTTGAGTTGTAAAACTGGTTTGTACTGTAATTGTACAATAGCACAAACACTGTCCCTTGGAAGTTTTTAACTCTTCAGTAAGTTTTCTGTAAAATGGTAAACATGACATTGTTACTCCTCCCCCCACACACACACCTTCTTAGTTGGCTGTATTTTACATTTCTTCTGCTTTTTTTTTTTTTATGCACATTGCAGAAATGAGGCTAGAGGTTTTATAGAAAATGTTATTTTATTTTTTTTACTTTGTAGTTGTGAACAGCATAGGTTATTCGGGGTGCTGAAGCCCTGCTCAGCTGGGAGGGATGCTGAAGCCCTGCCCAGCTCCACTTCCACTGACATTTATATTCCCATCCCAGCCTCCATTATGGATTTAGTTCCATAATTAGCATTTTTCAACCCTCCCCAGCTGCACAGTGTATGAGTTCCTTTTGCTGGATAGTAATCATGCAGGTCCTTGCCCCCAAAAAAAAGCAGGAAACTTGGGACTCATTATTTATTAATTAATTTATTTACTTGTAAGTCTGTGTGACCAGGAAAGGCACACTAAGCTATTACAGTTTGTTTACAGGTGTGTCTTGGGGGTGGGCTGCAGGGGCCTGTTTTATTGACAGCGGGAATGCTGGCCATGACACCAGGAAACTCTCTGGGGTCCGCTTCTAGACAGAGTACAGAATCCATTTTAGAAAAATATATCTTTGATCTCTCATCCATGAAAGACATGGGTAACTTTTTTCCTTTAGGGGACCGCTGAATGTAACAATTTTCCTTATTTTTGTTAGGTTTTGAGCAGATCCTCTATAAGCCTTAGGTGTTAGGGTTGATAAATGACTTGCTTAAAAAAAAAAAAAAAAAAAAAAGGTGTCCCTGAGTTTGTAAGGCACGGGGTCATGTTTTAATTTTTCTTATTCATTTGTTGTTTTTTTGTTCTTCATTTATTTGTTCTTTTGTCTGACTTTCTTTAAACAATAAGACATGACTGGGTGTGCACTAGACACTTCTAGCACATGGCCAGTGACTTAGTAAGGAACGAGGCCACAGGCCATGCGCTGGAAGTGTCTAGCGCCCCCCCCTCCTGGAGTGTCTTATTGCACTCATGAAATAGGCACCTTGACTGTTCATGTGTGTCAAAATTAGGATTCATAGGATTGAGTAAAAAAAGTTATATATTTGCCTTATTTTGAAATAAAATAGTTCCTCTGTAGTGTTTTTTTTTTTTTTAAAGACTTCTGTCCTACTCTGGCCACTGTAGTTGCAGGTTTACTAAAAAGAATGCCCCCCCCCCCACACACGCGCACGCATTTCTGATTTATTCAGTTTTATTTGTGTAACACTTTTTTTCTCCATTCCTATGTTATTCTTATATTTTGTATTGGACTGGTGAGGCAAGGAGTGGAAGGGTGCAGATTGGTGTAGCACCAACTGCGAGAGTCAACATGCATGTTGTAAAACCGGCAGGTACAAACTGCAGATTGAACCCTGCAGTTCTCGAGATGCCGTTATTTTTTTCTTCATTTTTTAAAATCTGTTTAAACTAAGTCTGCAGGTGGGGGGGTTCAGAGAGCGGTGTTACTACGGCAGCCAAGACAGTGTGTGAGCAGACAGTGAGAGACCCAAAGTACAGAACAGTGAGGGTAACTTAAAGTTCCAAAAACCTGAGTTTGAAAAAAAAAAAAAATCAAGGGAACTGATGTGCAGAATCTGTTAACAAATGATTTGTTATGTATGCAGTTTTGTAGTGTAACTGTGGTTGGGAACAATGGCGGCTGTCAAAAATACCAGCATTTGATAGGGCATTGATTTGAGGTGCCATTGTAGGTGAGGTTACCTGGACTAGTTGCTAGCCAGAGAAACATAGGAATTTGCCAGCAGAAAAGGACCCAGTAGCCCATCCAGTCTGCCCCAAATACCCCCCCCCAGTCCTTTTAACCTACCCCCTCACTTCCATGTCATTTTTGCTTTTATTTAGCCCCGGGTAGTTGTCCCAAGCTCTTTTTTGCTCACCGAATGTATTCTAATTCTGGCAGCCTATTCCAGGGACTCACCACTCTCTCAGCGAAGAACTTCCCCCTCGCATTTCCTCCAAATCTTCCCCCTTCCAGCTTGAATGCATGGCCTCTTGTTGATGCGCTAGACACTTTCAGCGCATGGCTAACAACCAATCAGGTAGCTCAAAAAACAGAGCCCATTTCATAAGTATGTATATTGCTTTTGATTAGTAATAAAAAAAAAAAATCCCTACTTTTTTTGATAAGCGCCATAGGATTTTTTATTTCTACCTGGACAGTGACCTCAGTGCTCTCACTCCCCTGACCCAATCAGTGACGACTCCTGGACCCAGTGCTCCTGACCACCAGTCCTGGAGGGTTGCTACAAATCCTCTGGAGCAAGCAGTAATTTTGGGGTGGGGATAACAAAAAAAAAAAACAGACTTTGGAGCTCCGGCTCCTTCAGGAACATGGCTGCAGCCATATTAATAACTCTAGACCACAGAGAACCATTCAAGGTCCGGAAAGCCCAGAGAGAACCGCAAGGACTTTGGGGGCAGAACTAAAACCAGGCACCTCATTAATGTTCTGGTGGGTTCTAGTGGGTGGATGAGAGGCCAAGGACAGGAGCAAAAGACTGGACAGCCCTGTTTAGCAAGTGGACACTGAATGCTGGGGAAGAAGGAAGATCTGGGTACAGTTGGAGCTTGTGGCAGTCTGGCTGAGACACTGAACAGAGCCAACCTGTTGCTGCTGTGAGAGAGTAGGAGGCCTAGCCTTGCTTGATTTTGTGTCTCTTCCTGGGTTCTTTCTTCCTAATCCGACTTGCAGTGAGACTGTGCCAGAAGGGCATCTGCTGAATTGAAGTATTGAGAGACTGTGCCTATGGGGCATTTGTTTTTTCCAAACCAAAGCTGAGTAGCTGCTGTGTGAGAAATGTGGGCAGGAGACCCACAGCTAGCATGGCTACGGAGCTGTAAGGCCAAAAATAAACTGAGCCTTGTATCCAGGCTGGCTGCTGCAGAGTCGGGTAAGGGGGTTGCTAGTGCTTATCTAGTACAGCAAATTGGGGGGACGGAGACATGTGCCGCCAGTATCTGGTATCCTTGATCTGGCAGGGAGATGGACTTGTGGGCACGGTAGGGCCCCTCCTTGGGGCTGGGCTCCCTGTGAACCATGAAGTCATTGTGTAGTGCTCCTGTGACTGTGAGGGCAGAGCCAGAAGGGCTGTGCTGCTGTGATTCATCACGAAGTTAAGTCTGAAGTACTACACCATCAGGCCACTGGGGCCTGACTTGAACGCTGTTCTGCCTACTGCTATAGGCCGGTTCCCACCTTGACTGAGTTGCTGCATCCGTTGGTCACATAGGTGTCGGCTCTGGTCCCTTGTGTTTTCCCTTTTGGATTACAAAGTTCTTAATAATTATACTAGCACACCAGTGTGTAGGTAGGTGGGTGCGGAAGTGTGTGTGTGTGAATATGCAAGCTTGCTAATTTAATAACAAGTGCACCACTGAAAGAACACAGGCAGCGTAGCTACCAGGCCTGCACCAGGACTTCGTTTAACTATTGGATAAGCAGAGTCATCCATTGCTATTTCACACTTGCAAGTACAGTTTTATTACTAGTACTAGCTAAGATTAAAGGTATACAGTGCCCTTATCCTCGTATGCCCCTTGATTGGGTGGGTGGCTGCATTTTATGGTGTGGAAAATGATAGGGTGGCATAGTTGGCCCACTGTACAGTGGTCCCTGGAGTGTATTGATGCTGGTTAAGAGTGTGTAACGGTGACTTGCAGTTGGCTAACTCCCATTTCATTCCAGCTTCCTAACCTGTGCTGCAAATGAAAACCATTGTTAATTGTTTAACTTTTTTTCTGAATGTTCTACCACTTTCTGTAACTTGCTGATAGTGCTTATTGGTGAAGGTAACAACTGTCTTGGGTGGTCTCCAGGGGGTAGTGGAGTCCAGCTTAGGGAGGTATGTAGCTATTACACCCGGGGATGCTTACAACATCTGGCCCACTTATTTTGTCTGGGTGGAAGCACTGCACTACTTTTTATGTTTTTGGGACGAACCCTGCTACCACCGGAGAAAGGGTAAACCCAGCCCCTTAAGCTGGTGGTCACTGTACAGTCCCCAGGCAGGGGTGTGACTCCATACAAAGCAACCCAGGGGTCACAATAAAAAGAGAAAAAATCTCATATCTTACTTCGAGAGGAAGCTTTTGCAGCAAGTAACAACATATAGGACTGGTGCCACCTGGCGGCAGATCACAGCAAAATTTCTTCAGCATTACCTAGGGGACCGCCCACCTCACGTCAGCTCCGCCCCTGATGTCTCTTCCAGTATATAGGATGTGGTGGTCCCCTCGTACTCCTGTTCAGTTCTTTTCCACCATCGTACGCATAGTTTGCTCTCAGCTAAAGCTTCACCAGTGCCGACCGCTGCCTTATTCTTTTCTCCAAGTTTCTGTACAAGTTCTCCTGTGTGTCCACTCCGGGGCACACCAAGTGCTCCTGTGGGTGTCGGATCCCTTCTAAGGACAGTCATTCTGACTGTCCCTACTGCCTAGGCCCAGACCACGACACCGGGGCCTGCTCTGTCTGCCAGGCCTTCAATAGTAGAACATGCATAAGGCGCCAGAAATCCCTCCAGGCCTTCCTCGTGCAACAAAAGTAGGTCACCATGCAGAGAGACTCATCATCCGAAGGGGATTCATCGACTCCCATTAGAAAGAAGCACCATAAAGATAAACTTGGAGAGAAGTGCAAGGAACGGGAGAGATCCTGCTCGAGGTCCCGGTCTTCCGGATCGCATGTGCCCTCAAAATCCAGCTTCTCGGGCCATGAGTCCTACTTGACGACCCTCAGGTCCTCCGCTGGATCAGCTGCTCTGGCCAAGGCCTCCTCAGCTTCTCTTCAGCCTATTAAGATCCGCCCTCCCCTGAGCTTCGCGGGGACCACAGTGGACTCAGGTAAGTCCTCCTCCCATTCAGCCTCTGTCTCCGGTGCCGACTCCCAGGAAGGAAAAAAGGCCTCTGGACATTCATCTGGCAGGGCCTGCTCTTTGCCTTTTAGTCTAAGGCCTCCGACAGTCATCAGCCCCTGCCATCTGATAGGCGTCTGTTGGATACATTTTTCAAAACATTCCGACTGCCCTCAGCCTTCGGCTCCTGAAGGGCGTCTGTCGACCAAGTCTCAGAAGCCGCCCTCGGACTGCCGAACTGCCGCCAGTCCCCCGGCTACCCCAACGCCGGTGCCTCTGGTCACAGCTGACACTTGATCCATCACCTCTGTGTCACGGGGCCAGTCGCCGACCTGGCAGCCTTCGGAACCCAGTGACTGCCTACAGGCAGTTCCACCATCGTCGCCAATTCAGCCAATGCTGGACTGACCCAACACCGGTGCCGACGGTTCAGAGGCACTGACACCTGATGCAGCGCCCAGCTTGCCAGGCTCGATATGGCTCAGGTAAAAGACCTGTTTACTCATTGGTGGGACACTGTCAAACAGGACTTGACCCCCAAACCAGGTCCGCCTCCCCCTCCACAACCTGATTTGGTTCCCGAACCTCCACTGGATATTATTGAGGTTCCGCAGCCACAGGGAGAGGATACCGGAAAGCCTCATTCGGCAGGCAGTCCCCGTAAGCACTCAGACAAGCGTTGGCATAGAAGGTCTCGCTCTCCACAGGCACAGGTGTAAAAGGAGGAGATGACACTTTCATTCCCCCTCTTCTTCTGACTCTTATGTCGACTCGGTCTCTACCCCACCCGCGTCTGATGTTGTCTTTGCCTGGTGACACAGAGGACCAACCAAAGTCTCCACCGGATGACCCCAGCTTTATGAAGGTCATGCGCCATATTCAGAAAAACATGGGATGGGATAACGAGGCCCCTGACCTGGAGCGCTTGAGGTTGGCAAAATACTTTGCCAAAAAGACCCAAGCCCTTGGTCATCCCACCTATGGTGGACACCTTCCAGGACATTACCCAGGCTACCTGGAAGTGCCCACATTCATCCTTGGCAGGCCCCAAGAAGGTGCATCATTTGTACAGGGCAATTAAGGACCATCCCTTGTTGGCCGAACACCCAGCTGCAGACTTGGTGGTGATTTCGGTGGCTTCTGACCGTTCGCAGAGGCCTAAACACCTGAGCACCCAGCCGTCTGACATGGAGTCATAGCAGCTGGATTCATTGGGCAGAAAGTTGTACAAGTCTGCCACTTGCAGCATCAGGAGTCTCAACTTCCTGACCCATATGGTCCAGTTCCAGAATGCCCTCTGGGAACAAGGGCTGGACATTCTGCAAGGTATGCCCAACTGCCCGCAAAAGGCAGAGCTTGCAAAATTGCCCCAGACGGGCTTGGATGTTGGTACACATATTTTACGATCTGCATACAACTCTGCGAAAAATGTGTGCAAGGGCGACATATGTCTCTGGCATCACTCCTGGCTCCAGGTTTTGGGGTTCACCCCAGACATTCAGTCGAACATTCTGGACACCCCCTTTAAAGGCCCCGTCCTCTTCTGTGAAGAGTTGGAGAAGATCGTTTCTGAACTACAAGATTCTGATAAGGCTGTCTGTGCCATGCAATCAATGTACCGCCAGAAACAGGGTCAATTTCGTAGGTTCCGTTTTCGTGGCCGAGGGGGACATCAGCCTCAGCAACCGTGCTTTCAAAATCAGCCTCAGTGGGGAGGCTTTGGTCGAAGAGGTGGTGTCAAGGGTTCTGCAGCCTCCACCTCTCAACAGGCAAAACTAGCCCCAGCTGCCTCCCCCCCCCACCAAACGCATGACTACCCATGTGACCCTCCTCTCCTCAACGTCCCATCAGGAGAGCAGGTGGGAGGCCACTTTTCTCTGTATGCAGATGCATGGAGAGAAGTGACCTCCAACCAGTGGGTCATCGAGCTCGTGGAATACGGGCATTCCATCGAATTCGAAGAGCTCCCCCTGGACAGACCCCCCCCACCATCCCGCCACCTGTGGGGGACACAGACTCCAAATTCGAGCTCTGCTAGCCAAAAGAGCCATAGAACCCATACCTACAGCAGAGAGAGAGACTCAGGATTTTACTCCCACTTCTTCCTGGTTCCGAAGAAGTCTGGGGATTTAAGACCCATCTTAGACCTCAGCAACATAAATCTGTGGGTGTCCTACAAAAGATTCAGGATAATCTCCCTTCCCAGACTCCTTCCTGTGATTTCTGAGGGAGATTAGTTGGTGTCAGTGGACATGCAAGATGCTTATCTGCATATCTGTATTGCCAAGAGACACAGAAGGTTTCTGAGGTTGTGATTCGAGGGAGAACACTTTCAGTTTTGGGTTCTTCCCTTTGGCTCTCCTCGGCCCCAAGAGTCTTCACGAAGTGCATGGCAGTGGTTGCCGCAGCACTATGGAGGATGGGCCACTTTGTGTTCTCCTACCTCGACGACTGGCTTCTGCTGGCTCCCTCCAGGGACTGTTTGCAGGTCACGATTTGGGACACCCTCACTCTGTGTCAGCATCTGGGCATCATGATAAATCCCATCAAATCGTTTCTGACTCCCACTCAGAATCTGCAGTTCATGGGGACTTTATTGAACATGGTTCAAGGGAAGGTGTTCTTACCAGTAGACCGGGTGGAGCACATTCTGACTCTAGCCTGTGTCATCTCTTCTGCCTCTCTGGTATCAGCCAGACTACTGCCCAGATTGCTAGGACACATGGCAGCTGCCATAGTCTCTGTTCCCTTCGCAAGATTGTGGATGAGAAAGATTCAGTGGACCCTCAGGGTCCAGTAGGACCAGAATCTGGATGACCTTGATGCATGGGTTAGGATCACGGAGCCAGTCCGCTGGGAACTGCATTGGTGGATGTCATCCTCGAAGCTTCTAACAGGAGTTCCATTCCAACCCGTAAACCCCTCTCAGACAATGTGTACGAACACTTCGAATTTGGAATGGGGCACGCATTTAGGGGATCACAGGACTCATCCCTTGTCCCCATCAGAGAAGAATCTGCACATAAATGTCCTCAAATTGAGAGCAGTCCTATATGCGCTGCAGGCACTGGACTCAGTAATTCTTCTGGGTCACTTTGTCCAGACAGACAACACTTCAGAGGTCTTTTGCATCAACAAACAAGGAGGTACCCACTCTTATCCTCTCTTTTGAGAGGCCATGAGAGTTTGGGACTGGGCCACGGCTCATCATTTGGTCATTTCCGCCATTCACGTTCCAGGGATCCAGAATGTATTAGCAGATGCTGTCAGCTGGTCGAGGTCGCAGGCCCACGAATGGTCCCTTCTTCAGACCGTGGCAGATGATCTGTTCACAAGGTGGGGGACCCCAGATCTGGACCTTTTTGCGCGTCTATCCATTGCAGAACTGCCCAGGTTCTGCTCACTAGAGCCAGGGCCTGGTGTTTTTTGACTAGACACGTTATCCCTCACCTGGAAAGGGAGGTTCCTTTATGCCTTCCCTACCTTCCTGCAGAGGGTTCTCCTCAAAGTGCAATCAGAAGGGACTATTATGATCCTGATTGCTCTGCTGTGACCTTGGCAGATATGGTTCCTCTTGCTACAGCATCTCTCAGCGGAACCTTCTCTGCCATTACCAGTCTCAACACATCTTCTCTCTCAAGACAGCGGGTCCCTGGTTTATCCGAACCTGCATTCCCTCCACCTACATGCCTGGCTCCTCAGGACCTAGCTAAGCTTAGGTTTGGACACCCTGATAAGGTGGCGCAAGTCCTGGTGGAGGCGAGAAAACCCACCACGAGAGCTACTTATGCTATGAAATGGAAACGTTTCTGTCTTTGGGCCACAGCAAGACATTTGGATCCATTGGTCTGTCCGATAAATACTATCCTGGAGTACCTGCTTTCCTTATTGGAGTCGGGTTTAAGTTACGTCTCCATTAAGGTACACCTGGCCGCTCCTTCTGCCTGCCATGCCCCTGTCCAAGGCAGATCAGTGGCTCAATTGGAGGTGTCAAAAGCCTTTCTTAGAGGCATTCTGCACATCAGACCCCCTATCCGGGATCCTGTTCCTCCTTGGGATTTACTTTTTGTGTTGGAGAAGCTGATGCGCCCTCCCTTTGAACCAGCCACGGATTGTGGGCTGCGTTTTCTGTTCTGGAAAATGCTGTTTTTAGTTGCTGCTACTTCTGCTTGAAGGATTTCCGAGCTTCAGGCGCTCATGTGTAAGTAGCCCTACCTGATTTTTCACAAAGATGGAGTAGATCTGCACACTAATCCACAGTTTTTGCCCAAGGCGGTGCCAGAGCTTACTTTGAACCAGGCGGTTCAGCTCCCTGTGTACTACCCGAATTAGTCTAATAAAAGGGAGACTCTTCTCCACACCCTGGATGTTCACAGAGCTCTACGTTTTTATTTGTCCAGAACCAGGGAGGTCAGGAAATCCGATCAGTTGTTTCTGTCCTTTGCTTCCAGGTCCTTAGGCTGCCCGGTTACCAAGCAGACTTTCGCATTAGCTAGTGCATTGCATTACCTTCTGTTACCAAAAACATGGCAAGACCCTTTCAGGCCTGATTAGGGCGCACTCCACCAGAGCAGTAGCAACGTTGTTCGCAGCTCTCAAGAGGGTATCGACAGCAGACATTTGTGCTGCAACTGTGTGGCACACTGTGCATACCTTCATCAGGCATTACAGTCTGGATATAGCTTCCAGACGCAGAGCTGGTTTCAGCCTTGCAGTTTTGCAGGGCTTGATCTCCTGAGGGATTTCCCCTGATATTTGTTCCTTGCTTTTCCCTTTCCTCCTCCCAAGTAGTTGTCTTTAGTTTTATACTGCTTGTAAATTGGTCCTCTATGTTATTACCTGCTGCAAGAGCTTCCTCTCGAAGTAAGATTGTACAGTTACATAAGAATGTACCATAACAGTAGATCTTTGAGAGAAGCTCTTGCAGCAGGTATAGTTTTCCCTTCCTCCATTCCCCGAGGATTAGGCTTTTACTGCATTGGCCATGCTGACGCCTTTGTTTGACGAGGGAAGTTTGGACAGGTTTTTCTTCCTGCCTTTACCATTGCAACCTCATGCAAGATCTGCTGTTCTGGCGTCCAAGAACTGGAGCACGAGGGGACCGTTGCCTCCTATATACTGGAAGGGACGTCGGGGGTGGAGCCGACGTGAGGTGGGTGGTCCCATAGGTACTGCTGGAGAAATTTTGTTGTGATTTGCCACCGGGTGGCGCCAGTCCTATATGTTATTACCTGCTGCAAGAGCTTCTCTTGAAGATGTGCTGTTGCAGTAAGTTCTTGCAAACTGTACTTTGTGGAGCTGCCCAATCCTTGCCTGCCGTACAAACATCTGGAAATGCGGAAAGCCTCACACACTAAGCAAGCACATGGGAGCCCCAGTGAATTGATGACTCCCTTTCTGCACCCCACCAGAAAAAAAACAAAAAACATGGTTCATAACACAGCAGACCCAGCCTGCCAGGTAAAAAAAGGAAAACAAAATTATATAATATATAAAGGATGTAATCCAAACTCCCCAAAACATGGGGACTCATGGAAGTGGACACTTTGCTCATGTGCTAGTCCAGACCTGCTGAAAAGGGTGAAATTACAGCTTTATGGGAGTAAACCTCTTGTTTCAAACTCAGTTTGCCGAGACATAGAAAAAGATGAGCAAGGGGTTTAACTGTTCTGTGACACTGAAATGCAAAATGGTAGGGGAGGGAGGAGGAGGAGAAGGAGAGATGGGCAGGAACAGAGAGAAGGAGAGAGAGAGAGCGAGAGAGAACACAAAACAGAGTGGGGAAGTGGGAGAAAGAGGTGAGCGGAGGAGGGAGAGAGTGAGAAACAAAAGAGGAGGGGGGAAACACAGAAAGAAAAACTTCACCATAGTTATCTGCATATAGTTAAAAATGCTAAACAGGACCGGCCTGCCGGCATAGTGGTAGCACTAACGTTTGCGACACCGACAACCCGGGTTCAAGAATGAGCTAGGGTAGTCTGAGGGCCACACAGGGGGAGGAGGAAGACTGAGCATCCCATGGACTGCTCTCCTCCTCTGGGGGGGGGGAGCGAGTAGGAAGTCACTGGTGGTTGGGTGACCCCATGTGGCAGGTAGGGGCTCAGCAGCCGGAACTGTATCTGTAGGGAATCATGTCAGACATTTGGCGTGCTGCCCCGGGGAGTATACCATGGAGAAACCAGAGGTTCTGCCTCCACAGGATGACGTCTGCCCCCGTGCTGCCACCCTGGCTCCCACTCCTGGGCTACCGACCAATCTTCATCGGGTGGAAGGACCCCCCCAGCGGCCCTGCCCCTGGGGGCAAGCCAAGAATGTTCGGGAGTAGGAGTTCAGGTTCAAGTTTATTGAGCGAGAATGACATTACAAATAATATAACTAACAAGATGAATCAGTACAGACATTACAAATATTCAACATCGGATAAAATCTGGTTACAAATTCACTTGCAGTTAAAATTCAACAAGAAAAAATACATGCGAGTCACTAGTCTATATTACAGTAGGTTGCATAATTTCATGACAAACAAATATGAAGTATACTTTCCTGAGCAATAGTTCTGCTAAATAGCAGAGGCAAGACACTAAATTACATAATTTTGGGACAGACAAACGTGACCTGCATATTCAAGAACAATAGATATGGTTGGAGAGAATTTGATCTTCATTAATCTTATTGAGTAACAGGGATGAATGATAAGTTACATGATTTTGTGATGAGAAAACATGGGATATACATTCATAAATGGTAGGAGAGGATTTGGCCTTTAGCAGACTTGCTAAATGGCAGGAGTAAACGGGACACCTCAGGGTTTGGGTCTGGGTACCTACACCCCCATCAGAGTACTATAGCCCCTAATCTCTAATATTCTTAATGTAAATTTTGAGTAATGTAGCCATAAAGGCAGAAAATGGGGTTGCCCTCTCCAACTGCTTAAATATAGAATATAACCAGTTGCATACCATAATACATTTCTATTTCAGTTTCACTGCTTTTGATCAGCCCAACAAAAGCAGTGAAACTGAAACAGACTTGCATTTCATTCTTTACTTCAAAGAAAATACAGAACAATGTTTTCTAGAGCAATCACAAAGGATAGCGGATGTCCAGCTCACAAATGAGGAAGCTAAACTTTGTGTACTGCTGGGGGAAAGAAACAGTGTATCAGAAACGGCTGCAAACTATTTACCATCCTGCCATCAGCTTTGAAATACAACACAGATGCATTAGCTTGCATTGTAGTATCTTTGTCTTATGAATAGTTTGCTGTATAAACTTTGGCAATACCTGTATATCCTGTCATGTCAGTAAAGGTATAAAGTTGTGGGGAGACAGACACACTGCTTTTAAGGTACTGGCCACAGGACAGCTTACGTAACTTATCCTGTGTTATAAAGTTAAACTTGATGCTATTGCTTCTGCGTACAGTCTAAGGCCAGTTTTTCTCTCTGTCTCTACTCACCTGCCAATATGCAGCCAGAGAGCTGCATTTCTGTCAAAGGGCATGTATTTTATTGGAAATGGATATTTTCATATCAGGGGCAGTGGCGCCATTTCATTGCTTATGGCATGGAGCCATAACTAATGCAAATTAACGGTTTCCTTCCTGCGCTCTGCTGGGCAGCTCATTCATGATGAGCTGGGCAAATTTTATGGAGGCAAAATAACTTGTGTGGCATGTAGTATTCATTTAATTGAACTTTTAGAAGTAAGCCCCATTGAAAACGGAGCATGGTAACCTGTTTATTTTTTTAACTGAAAGTTGAACTCATGAGTTTGGGCACATACCTGTCAACCTCCTGCCTCAAAAATCAGGGACAAGGCTTAAAAAAAATCAGTAACAAAGGTCCCAAATCAGGGACACATTTTTAAAATTGGTGATATCCACTCAGGAAGCTGGCAGAATAAGGGAGTCAGTGTATAATACATTTTCTGAAGAATAAGAAGTCTGCAACTTTGTTTGACATAATTTTATTCTTACAGTCATCACTGTTTAGTCAGGGGAACACAGATTTTAGGAGAGACAGAGTGAAATTTTTAGATGAAATCAGGGACATCACTGAAAATCAGGGACACTTGGGAGGTATGTTCGGGCATGCGCATTTCTGCAGCCCTGGTAATTGGCAACAGTGTTTTGGACAGTCTTTCTTTAAGCAACACAGGAAGTGAACAAATGCAGAGCGGCAGGCGAACAAAGAGAGAGGTGAGTTTGTTGTGTGCTTCTTGTGAATCAGGGTAAAAAAGGACATTTTTGTTTAGAGTTACGCTGGCACCTCTCAGCCTTTTGTCACTCAGATCTGGAACGCAAATGCTTAGAATGAGGGAGAACGAGGGACACTGACCCTTAAAATGAGGAACACATCCTCAAACATGGAGATACAAGCTCAGAACACTGTGGAAACCATTGCATTTACTTGTACAAAGTTTGTTTTTGATTTAACATCTTGGCATATGAAGAATGTTAGTAGTTTTAAAGGCTGAATTTACAGCACATTCTCTGTGTGGGCAGCACCTTTGCCATGAGGGACAGAGCAATTTTGAGAGGTAAAATGAGGGACTTCCCTTATAATCAGGGCCAGTTGAAAGGTATACAGTGTGTGGTTGTATCTGCGACATGGACTGGGATGCTATAATCAAAGTGAAAACAGAACCAGATGAATTTGTAGTAACAGATATATATGGATATAGCTTCTGAGTTGCAAGGAACAGTTAAGAGAGTAGTCCACCCAAAACTTGCAAAAAATATGTTTTGCAGAGTGTTTTGATTTGTATGTTAAGTTGTTGTGTGTCCTTCCCTCTGTTTGCTATTGAGTTTTTCCTAAATTAGCCTGCTAGCTTTAGGGTAGTTTTACGACCCCTGGAGATCTCCATATGAGATAGCTTAATTGTATTCCTTTGTCCTACAGTGCACCTTGTTTCATGTGACAGTGGTGTAGCAGAGACCATAAATCCAGCAGAAAGGATTGCTTTACAATCAGTTCGCAACAGTAGAGATGGATAAATTTTAAGATCTATAGAATTCAGCTTAGTGACTACTTTCATCGTAAAGGAACCTCCTCCCGATCAAGGGGAAGGAGGTTTGGCACGGGGCCTCCTCCCAACCACGCTGCCCACAGTTTGGATGCCCCCCTTCCCGGGTGCAGAGTGCTGACGTGCGGCCGGGGGGGGGGCCCTGTGTCCGGTGGGTGGGATTGGCCGGAAGGCATGGGGGGTGGGCGTTAGTGGGGTAAAAAGCCCCTGCTCGCTTGGCCCTGTCCTCTTCTCCTTCCGTCTCGTCTGCCACCTGTATCTCATCGTTTCACTGCAGCGGCATTCCAGCATCAGCCGGCGGCCTACTCGTGCGCCCCGCCTTGCGTGTTTTGGCCTTAAGAAATTCGCCTGCTCCTCCCTGCAGCCCCTTTCCAGTGGGCTTTTTTAATTCACTTTGGCTTGCAAGTTGCGGCACTGCAGCAGCATTTAACATCAGCGTGCGGCTTCCCCAAGCGTTCTGCCTCCAGAAATTCACCCGCTCCACTGATGCGGCCCATTCTGGCAGGCTTTTTGTTCCTGCAACTGCTTGGTAGTTGCCCGGCAGGCTTGGTGCTTCGTAGTTTTGCGCCCCAGCGGTTTTTCTGCTCCCACGTGGCGGCAGTTTCCTTTCTTTGGCATGCGGCCTAGCAGCATGGCGTCCTCCCAGAGAACCATTGAAGAGATTCTACAGCAGGCCAATACCTTGACTGAAGCAAATGAGGGCACAGCATGGCTGGAGCAAGTGCTCAGTGCAGGCCAGCCTGGCCAGAATTTGGGGCAGCCTAGCAGGCCCTTACCTGGGAGTGTGGCCAGGGGTGCTGGCTCTGGCCAGAGGCCATGGGGTAGGGGCAAGCAGAATAGGTTGCCCTCTGCCTTTTTCTTGGCTGTGGGTTCTCGGCATGCCTATGCTTCGGGCAGGCACCCTGCTGACCCTGTCCCTGGCTCCTCCGGCCTCCACCTGGGTGCCTCCCTGCTGAGCTCTGCCTCTCCCCTTCTCTGGGCCCCCAGATCTTGCCTCCTGCCTCCCTGGCCTGCGGTCCCTCTGGGCTCCCCCTGGCTTGCAGCTCCCCGGCCCCTTTTTCTCCAGCTGGCCCCCCCCCCCGCGGTGGGTCCCATGAAGATCGGCGTGTCTGCTGGAGCTCAGAAGAGGAATGCTGTGGAGATGGACCTGGTTTCCAAGAGGTTTGCAGCAGCTCCAGAGTTCAGTAATCCTGTGGGTGAGTACTCTATTTATTCTGTAGGGGAGTGGTCTTTCGGGGGGGAGGAAGTGGTTGGTCATAGATCGGTAGCAAGTCTGCCCGAACTGGTAGGAGACAGGGTATCCAGGAAGGAAAGGGATGAGATAGAGGTAGGTGTGGAGTTAGGGCAGCAGGTAGAACAACTAGGGGATACCCTGGCTTGGGGTAGGGAGCTAGCAGGCAGGGTTGAAAGGGTATCAACGAACATGGCAGTGCTCCAAGGCATGTTCACAGACATGCTGGGAGCGGTTGCCAGTCTTTGTACTAAAGAGCCAATCAGAGTTCCCAGGGGGGCAGAGGTATGGGTAGGCGAAAGCTCGGCCAGATCAGTGACCCCCTTCCTGAGGGAGAAGCTGGGGACCAAACAAGAAGTAGTGGTGCAGGGACATAGAGCAGCCTGGTTGTGGCTCAGCCTGCAGGAGGGAATGAGGCACCCGGGGCGGTGGCAGTCCCCCCTTGGGTGACGGCAGCACCCCCTGTGGCTAGCGAACCTGGTGATGACCTGGCTGCCACAGTGAAGTTGCTGATGGCGGAGGTACAAGAGCTGAGGTCGGGGACCACTTCATGCGACCCTGAGTCATTGGAGGCCCACGTGCCAGTGGCTCTGAAAGAAAAAGTCTGGAAGAAAGAGTACATCAATATTTTTTCTCTGTTATACGGAGAAGAGGAGACTAAGGAAGGAGAGAAAGAAGGGGGTGGTAAGAAAGAAAAAAATGAGAAGAAAGAGAGCAAGGTAAAGAAAGATATATTGATGTGGATAGCATCATTCAACATTCTAGCCACTGTAGTGTTCGAGAAGGAGCCTGGGGAGGCAGTGGGTTTCATAAAATATCAGGACCACATAATAAAGTCTTATTATTCATTTAGGGGTGACGCCTAGCATGGGTATGATGAGAAATTCAGGAAAAGGATGGCGTCGGATCCCACGGTAAAGTAGGGCAGAATGCAGGCCTTTCTACATCTGGAGCAGATGTGCCCTAGGTGCCCCTTTCTCAGGCCACGGACCGACAGCGGGCTGCCCATCCTGGGGGCTCCCACTGGGGGGGGGAGTATAAAGGAGGGGGAGTGACAAAAAATGAGGGTAGCTGCTGGCGGTATAATAAGGGAGCATGCCCCTTTCAGAGCAACTGCAGATACAAGCACATTTGCCAGAACTGCAGGGGTGCGCATCCAGGACAAAATGCAACAAAAGAAGCGAGGGCAGCAGCTCTAGCAGTGGCTCCACCTTGAATGGAACTAGAAAGGGCTCCTTCGCCAATTAGGGTGGAGGCCATGCTCCCATGGCTAAGACGCTACCCCAACAGAGGAGTAGCTGAGGAATTGTGTGAAGGTTTTTGTAAAGGTTTCAAGATACCATATCAAGGTGCACGGGTCGCACGGGAAGCCAACAACCTAAAATCAGCCATGGATAAATCGAATATATTGGGGAAAAGATACAGAAGAAGGTAGGTCTGGGGCGGATAGCGGGACCATTCCCCCATCCCCCTGGATAACTTGTGAGTCTTTCTGCTTGGTCTGGTACCAAAGAAAAACCCGGGGGAGTTCTGCCTCATTCACCACTTCTCCTTTCTGCGGGGAGATTCAGTCAACAACCAGATAGACCCAGAGATAACTTCTGTAGCATATACATCGTTCGACATAGTGGTACAGTGGGTTCAAGACTGTGGTCGGGGAGCCCTTATGGCAAAAACGGATATCGAATCTGCTTTTCGCCTGATCACCGTGCACCCTGATGACTTCTGCCTTTTGGGCATAAAGGTGGAGGGGCAATATTATGTTGACAAATGCATGCTGATGGGCTTTTCAGTCTCATGTTCCATCTTCGAGAAGTTCAGCACCTTCTTGAATTTGGTAGCGTGCTCCTCAGTGGGGTTGGAATCCATTATACACTATTTGGATGACTTCCTTTTCATCAGGCCGAGCGACTCTGACACTTGCGACAGGGCTTTATCGCAATTTAAGGGCATAGCTCGGGAGTTTGGGGTGCCTTTGGCTCAAGAAAAAACAGAGGGACCATGCACCAGGCTCGCGTTCCTGGGGATTGAGCTGGATTCCATAGCCAGAGTCTCCAGGCTGCCAATAGAAAAGGTGCAGGAGCTGCTAGGTTTAGCCACTGAGGTCAAACGGGCAAAGAAGGTCACCTTGCGGAAGCTACAAGAGCTGCACAGGCACCTGAGCTTCGTTTGTAAGGTTATCCCCATGGGACGCCCCTTCTCCAGGCGTTTGGCCAGGGCCATGGTCGGAGTCCGCTCCCCGCACCATTTCATATGGGTGAGCAGAGGCATGAAAGCGGACTTGGAGACCTGGGCTGAATTTTTGTCTTCCATTAACAGGGTGGCTTTGTGGCAGACACCAGCTGTCAACAACCAAGAACTAAAGTTTTTTACTGATGCTGCGGGCGGGGGGGCACAGGTTTGGGATATACTGCCAGGGTGAATGGTGCACCGCTGCGTGGCCACAGTCATGGCACGACTCGGGGTTTACTAAGAACCTGACCATCCTAGAGTTCTTTCCCATCATGGTCGCTATCGAGGTCTGGGGTAAGAGTTTGGAAAATAAGTTGGTGGTCTTTTGGTCTGACAATATGGGGGTGGTACAGGTGATCAACCAGCAGTCAGCGAACTGTGACAAGGTATGCTCTTTACTGAGGAAGTTTGTCCTGCAATGTTTGAGATTGAATATCACGTTCAGGGCCAAGCATGTGCCAGCAGCGGATAACAAAATTGCTGACGCATGCTCTCATTTCCAGTGGCACAGGTTCCGGATGCTGGCTCCCGAGGCCAAGGAAGAGCCTCTGGCCCTCCCCGCCTGGTTGAAAGACAGGTGGGTGGGATTTGGCAGGTAATATCCACGTCAGTTGACCCCGGGACTTGGGGATCGTATAGTCGGGGAGTGTCCTGATTCCTGGATTACTGTAGGGAGAGGGGAATATGGACCCCTGGGTGGGGGCTGCAGGTACGCTGCTGGGTTTTCTATGGGACCAAAAGGAAAAAGGGGCATCAAGAGCATCGGCTGGGTCAGCTGTGGTGGGGGTTGCATCTCTCAGCAAGCTGCTGGGGCATGGGAACATAATGCAGCAGTTTGCTGTAGCAAAGTTCATGGAGGGTTGGGCGAGACAGTCCCCCGCCCCCCCGTTGGTGATGGTAGACAGCCCATTTCCCTGCAAGGGTTAAGGGCACTGGTACACAGCCTGTATGACCTTGAAAGGGATAGGCATGAGTGCCTGTTGTTCCGGGCTGCTTTCTGTCTGGCCTTTTTTGGGGGCTTTTCGGGTAAGCGAACTGACAGTGGCTAACAAGGCTGACTGGCTCGGTAGCCTCAAGAGTCAGGATGTAGTGCTGCAGGAGGGCAGGCTAACTATCTGGCTCTGCAGGTCAAAGACAGACCAGGGGGGCGCAGGTCACCCTGTGGGCTGCACCAGTATCTGCCCAGTGCGGGCAGTGACAGAATTCCTAGCGGTTCGCCCTCCGGGGGAAGGCCAGCTGTTGGTTCATGCAGACAGGGTGTTCCTGACAAGATACCAGTTCAGCCAGGTTTTCAAAGCATTCCTGAATGCTTGCGGGCAAGATCCAGGTAAGTTTGGCACCCACTCTTTCAGGATGGGTGCAGCGAGCACGGCGGCCAGTTTGGGCCTGGGCAAGGACCAGATTAAAGAAATCTGGAGATGGTGGTCCAGAAGATACAAGGGCTATATCAGACCACTACAGACAAAATACTAACTTGTTTTCTTTTTCTTCCCTTCTCTTGTGCCTGTAGGTAAAAGGCAGCATAAACAGGTGTGGATAGTGGGATCTTCTTGCATGTTTTGGGCCCGGCAGAGGGCGGAGGAGAGAATATATGGGATGAATTTGAGGATACCGAAGGAAGATGCCACTATCCGATGGATTGGGATGCGGGGCATGAGATGGGAACAACTGATGCCCTGCAGCCAACTCAACAAAAAGAAGTTTGGCATGCCGGACATCTTGATGGTGCACGCGAGGGGAAACAACATGGGGTCACAGGCCACACTGGAGCTGATCATGTGGAAAAAGCGTGACTGGGCCACTCTGAGGACACTGCTGCCCCAGTGCAGGCTAGTATGGTCGGCTATACTGTCATGACTGGTCTGGCGCCACTCCCATGTGCCCAAGGCCATTGACCGGGCCAGGGTAAAGCTCAGCAATGAGGTGAGTAGGTTTGTCTGCTGGACAGGCGGTATAACAGCTTAGCTTAATCTGGTTCAAGGTCAGTTGGCATTCATCTGTATCCCCCTCCCCCGGGTCGTGCCTGAAAATAGGCAGGATTTGTCTAGTGCACTTACCTGGTCAACAAAAGCTAAATAAATAAATAAATAACCATCACTCACGAGGAAATTGAAGCTTCCTGCCCGGGGTTATACCACACAGATGGGGTACATTTATCTGACATGGGAGTAGATTTGTTCATGAAACCATCTAGATCATGTTGGAAACCACAATTTATAAAGAGTAATGCGGTGGTAATGGGTAATACGACCTGGTGGGGGGGGCACAGGCAAGGTTTGACCATGCCCCCCCCATGGTGGTTGGGGGTGCCTTGGTGAGGCCTTGAGAGTGCTCTACCCCTGTTCCCTGCTGGCCTTAAGCTGTGCGGCTAAAGGTCGGAGAGGCAGGAACAGGTGGGGGGTCCCCACCTTGCCAGGGGCAGGCAGGGTAGAGGACTGGGAGGAAGCTTGTCTGCCTCTGCGTGTGCGGCAGAGGTGGAAGGGCCCCACCGGGAGGCCATGACACCCCCCTTGGACATTGGGGGGGCGTATGGTGTTCGGGCCGGGCGGGATCCAGGGCCCCCAGCTCGGGGCCCAAATGGGTAATATAGTATTTATTGGGTATATAAATTGGGGTACTGGTATTGGGGGATTGTGGTATCCTACATGTGTAAATATTGGATAACAGTTTGATGACTGTACAAGTGTATATGTCTACCGATATGTAAAAAACTGTGAATTTAGATTGTGTATGATGAATGTATTTTGATGACTTTGTTGAATGTCACGTAAAGTTGTGCAGCGGCCTTTTTTACCCAAGAATGGGTGTGTGGTGTCTTCTTACAAATAGGTGGGCATGAGCGGGGTGGGAATGGAGGCCTCTGAGTCCAAAAGGAACCTCCTCCTGATCAAGGGGAGGGAGGTTTACGGGGCCTCCTCCCAACCTACCCTGCCAGTTGGATGCCCCTCCCGGGCACAGAGTGCTGACATGCGACTGGGAAGGGGGTGCTGTGTTCGTGGGTGGGATTGGCCGGGAGGCGGGGGGGGCGGGCGTTAGTGGGGTAAAAAGGCCCTGCTCTCTCAGGCCTGTCCTCTTCACCTCCCATCTCGTCGGCCGCCTGTATCTCATCGTTCCCACCTGTTTTTGGGGAGAATTTCAGGCTGTGGCCACAGGGTAGAGTTTATCACAAGAAATGCTAGTGAACTGTCACGCACAACGAGTTGGTGATGGTGATGGTGATAGTGAGGAGATTAAGCATTGGGGGCACCTCAGTGAGGCCTTGAGAGTGCGGTACCCCCATTCCCTGCTGGCCTTAAGCTATGCGGCTGAAGGTCAGAGAGGCAGGAACAGATGGGGGGGGTCCTCACCTTGTCAGGGGTGGGCAGGGTAAGGGACTGGGAGGAAGCTAGTCCGCCTTTGCGCGTGTGGCGGAGGTGGAAGGGCCCCTCCGGGAGGCCATGACACCCCCCATGGACATTGGGGGGGTGTATGGTGTTCAGGCTGGGTAATATAGTATTTATTGGGTATATAAATTGGGGTACTGGTATTGGGGGATTGTGGTTTCCTACATGTGTAAATATTGGATAACAATTTGATGACTGTACAAGTGTATATGTCTACCGATATGTAAAAAAAAAAAAACCTTATTTAAATTGTGTATGATGAATGTATTTTGATGACTTTGTTGAATGTCACGTAAAGTTGTGCTGTGGCCTTTTTTACCCAAGAATTGGTGTGTGGTGTCTTCTTCCAAATATGTGTGCATGAGCGGGGTGGGAATGGAGGCCTCCATGTCCAAAAGGTCTTCCTGTCCTGAAGAACTTTGCTGCTGGTAATTTTTTGTGCAGCTTGTAAAGCTTCCAAGATATTTAGTTTGTTTGGCATGTGTGTGCTGAATGTTGGGTCTCTGCTACATCACTGTCACATGAGACAAGATGCACTGTGGGAACAAGGAATACAGTTAAGCTGTCTCGGATGAAGATACCCAGGGGTCATAAAACTAGCATATAGCTAGCAGGCTAATTTAGGAAAAACTCCTAATAGCAGTCAAAGAGAAGGAAACACTAGAACTTCACATACAAATTAAAACACTTGCACATATATGTTTGGCAAGTTTTGGGTGGACTGCTCCTTTAAGTGGTACAACAAGCCTACTACAATCTTTCCCTTCTTACATTAGTATGTTCTTAAATGCTGCCAGTGGCTATCAAACCTGTAAATCTGCATTGACTTGCCTAATATTAAAGAAATCAAACTACCTGATGACTGAAAGGTTATGTTTTTTGTTTTCCAGGTTAGTCAGTAAACGTCATTCGGGGGCCACACCATGGGGACCCAGGAATCACTGCATTCAATCTTCCGAGGGCAGGAGGAGAGTAAGGAGCAGGAGACGAAAGCGCGGCTGTCACCAGGGCAAGACCATGAGGATGAGATTGCTCACTTCCCCTATGTGGAGTTCACAGGGCGAGACAGCATCACCTGCCCTACCTGCCAGGGCACTGGGCGTGTTCAAGCAGGTATAACAAGGTGTACAGATACAGGGCATATCCCCTTCATGGCACTGGAAATGCTTTCACATGTACACATACATGGTGTAAAACAGCTGGGCACCTGGCACTTGCTCATAGATGTACACAGAGCATACAGACACAGTGTATCATCTCGGGGCATGTGGGGTGTACAGCTACAGCGTGTAATATATCAGGGCACAAGTTACCCTTACACAGGTGTACGGGGGGGTGTACAGCTACAGGGTGTAATATATCAGGGCACAAGTTACCCTTACACAGGTGTACGGAGGGTGTACAGCTACATGGTGTAATATATCAGGGCACAAGTTACCCTTACACAGGTATAGGGGGTGTACAGCTACAGGGTGTAATATCAGGGCACAAGTTATCTTTACACAGGTATAAGGGGGGGTATACAGCTACAGGGTGTAATGTATCTGGGCACAAGGTACCTTTACACAGGTATATGGGGGGGTGTACAACTACAGGGTGTAATATATCGGCACAAGTTACCTTTACACAGGTACAATATATAGGGGGTGTACAGCTACAGGGTGTAACATATCAGGGCACAAGGTACCTTTCCATGGGTGTACAACTGCAGGGTGTAACCTACCATGGCACAAGGTACCATCCCACAGATATGAAAACCGTACACAATATTCTAAGTGTGCCCTCTGCTCTGCCCTGTTTGGTAGTGTTGTTCTTGCCCATACCCCACTTGCTCCCCCATTTGCACCTGATCTGATGTAGGAAAAGTCCGGAGTGGAGTCCCTCGGGGCTCTGTCTTGGGACCCTGCCTTTTCCAAGCATTCATAACAGATTTAACAAACAATTGCACATGTATAACTGCTAAATATGCTGCTGATGATGTGAAAATTGGGGGCCCGTATATCAATGAAGCCCAAGCCATTCTTATCCAGCAAGACCTTGATAACATTTCAGAGTGGGTTAACACTTGGGGGGGATGAAATTAAATACATCAGAATACAAGGTGATGCATTTGGGTCCAGCAAAGCTACATCACTCATCTGCATTGGCTGGTTCTACGCTGTGTACAACCTCAGGTGAGAAGGCCCTTGGAATTATCATCTCCCATGACCCTTCTCAAAACAAACACCTACAAAGAGTTATTAGTAAAGCTAACAGAGTTGTTTGGTCCATTCTTCGAAATATTAAGTCCAGGGACTCTAAGGTCATGAACCCCCTCTTTAGGGCCTATACCAGGCCTTGAGTATGCAACCCAGCTTTGGTGCCCATATAAGAAATCCGACTGTGTCTCCTTGGAAGAGGTACAAAGGAGATTCACTAAGTGCATTTCTGGCCTTTATTCAGTATCATACGAAAACAGACTGACATTTTTAAACCTTATGTCCTTCTCTACTTGCCACCTTAGAGGCGGCCTTCTGTTCCTATTTGATGTTATTCAAGACCCCTACCTAATGTCTGAATTAGGGCTTCAGTTTAAAACTTTTGTGCATGATATTAGAGGGCATCCTTTACAACTTGTACGGAAATCATTTAAACATATTAGTAGAAAATATTTTTTCACCATTTGTACAATTGGCCCCTAGAGCAAGCTCCCCCTGGATATTGTGTGTAGTAAAACTGAGTACTTTCAAAAATCAGCTTGATCAACCCGGTGGCACTGAGGGTTGAGGTGTTGGATGCCACACCTCGCGTCACGCCAGTGACCTGGGTTCGGGAACGGACTCGGGTCGCATGGGGCTGGCAGGGAAAGGAGAAGGATTGGCGTCCCGACAGCTCTCCTTCTTCTGGGGTGGGTGAGGGAATTGTATCACACTGTGACAGCACCTAGCGGAGGCTGGTGGGCGTCAGTACGTCGATGCAATGCCATTGCACGTCTGGCTCCTCAAGGGGCAAAAATTGGTGGAAAATAGTGGTGGTGCGACCTCGGCGGCTGATGGTCACGCCCTGCACAAGGAGAGGCATCTTCGCCGGGTCCGTGCTGCAGGTATCTGGGGGGGTCCTGCCCATTGGCCGGCCTGTGTAGATGGGGTGTATAAATTTGCACGCCAGACCCAGTCCAGGGGTGCCGGTGGCCAGGGGACGGTGGGTGTCCGCTCTGACCAAGGAGAAAATAGTGACATGATGATTAAAAAAAAAAATAATAAAATAAAATAAATCAGCTTGATAGACTAATCATTTCTGGGTATAACCTTTCCTATTATTCCTTGGCTTAGTATAAGCGCAATGGGCCTTGGCCTCCTTGCTCTTTTCAACACCTTAGTATGAACCTTATGCAGTTCAGCATATGGTTAGCCTTGCTTCTGCAGTCACACATTGCAGGGAATGCTTCAGCTTCCCCATCTGTTATCACAGTACCAAGTCTCTTTCCTGATCTGTTTTTGTTACCAGATCCTTGTATTTTGCACCTACAGTACAGTACCTTGCAGTTTTCCAGATTCAGTTTCATCTGCCACCTGTTTACCCAATGCCCTCAGTGTCCTTTTACACTATATGCCTACCCAGTACACCCAATGTCCTTTTGCACCACCTCTACCCAATCCTCCGTGTCCTTTTTGTGCAGCCTGTCATCTACCCAAACCCCCATTATTTTTACACTGCCTGTCTACCCAGTCCTCCAATGTACTTTTGCGCTGCTTATCTACTGAATTCCACCAATGTCCTTTTACATCACCCAATACCCCCAGTGTCCTTTTGCACTACCTAGCTACCCAGTACCACCAGTGTCCTTTTGCTGCCTGTCTACCCAGTATCCCCAGTGTCCTTTTGTGCTACCTGTCTTCCTAATACCTCTAGCGTCCTTTAGCACTACCTGTCTACACAATCCCCCAGTGTTCTTTTGTGGCATCTGTGTATTCAGTCCTCCACTGTCCTTTTGCACCACTGATCTTCCCACTCCCCCAGTGTTCTTTTGTGCCACTAGTCTACCCAACCACTTAATGTCCTTTTTTGCTGTCTGTCTACTCAATCTGCCTTGTATTCTTTAATAGTGTATGGTGAAGGCTTGTTGTGCATGGAAATTGGAGGATCTCAAAATGTTGTACTACAGTTCAAAAGGTCATGGAACGTGATCGTACCCTACTATGGTACAACAACATTTTGAAAACCTCTAGAGGTTCCACGCTCAAGTGCGTGAACCACAGAAACGGCAGGCTTAACTAGATAAACAGCAGCGGCAGCAACAGGATCACCCAAACCTGCAACTCGGGCAGGATCAACAAGATAAAATAAAACACCATAGGATCAGCGAGATATACATACTTAAATAAAAAAAAAAAATTGAAAACAAGATCAACCAGATATAAAAAGATGTATGGAATAAAACTGTCACCCATATAGCAGACATCCTCTTGCTCTCTTGCTAAGTGAGAGCTAGAGCCGCCATTTTTTAAATCCCTCCAACATCCAGTAGAAGACTGCACTACAAACGTAGGGATGTCTGCTCCCTACCAACCACACATTTACATCATAGCAACCAACCCTAAGTCCCTAAATTAGATGTGGCTACCGATATTCTTTCTCTTGTATTTAAAAAAAATTAAAAAAACTGTCAAAACCACATTTTTTTATACTTAGGGGGCACCATACACTATAAAAATACTGGATATTCATGTATGTTAGTGCCACCTTGGGGTTTTGATTCCCACAGATCTCTTGAGTTTCACTGTCGAAGTCACAGGGAACCAGAACCCCTCGGTGGCACAACGCACTAGTTGGGCATAGTTGTCCATCCACTATTCTTTATGTAGCATTTCACTTACCACCTGAAAGTCTATCACATGTGTCATCTGCACATTTAGCTACATAACTGGTGACTCCTTTAAATCATTTATAAAGATGCTAAACTTAAAGGGTCCTATGACTGACCCTTTGGTACTCTATTAGTGACTTCCTTCCACCAGACTGGCTTCCCGCAGTCATCACTCTCTGCCTCCTACTCCTTAGCATAGGTGCCGGAACCGGGGGGGCGGAAGGGGCTGTAGCCCCTCCACTTTTTATTTCTGTATGGCAAAAACTAGTAGAAAAAGTGCCCTTTGTTCCCTTATAAGTACCCTTTTGATTCTCAGCCCCCTCAGCTTTTACCATCTTCCAGCACCCTTGCTCCTTAGCCAGTTTCTAGTGGTCAGTTTTCCCAGAACCCTTTGCTTTGCTTTATTACATTGTTCAATACCTTCTCATTAGGTACTGTATCAAAGGTCTTGACAAGTCATGTGAATGGTGGCAGTTAACACAAATGGAACAGAAACAGATAGAAGCGAGAACGAAAAAGGGCCTTAGCTGGGATTTGCATCCATGCTACTCAGAATACCTTAAGGTGCTTCTGGGAGTCTCAAGTTTCCAGTTGCCTCAGAGGTGCAACTGGTAACATGGCAGATGGATATTCTGAGTGGTCTGGGTTCAAATCTCAGCTAAGGCACTTATTCTTTCTCTCTTCTGGCTGTTTATGTCATTCATATATGTACATACATACTCACCACACCCTTGTGAATAAAAATGTAATTACCTATGCAGCACAGGGTTCTGCATTTGAGAATGAGTAAGGTGCTTCTGGGAGTCCCAGATTTCCAGTTACCTTGGTGGAACAGCTGGTAGTGCAAAAATGATATTCTGGGCAACCTATGTACAGACTCTGCTAAGACTCTTGTGTCTTTCTCTCTCTTTTCTGTCTATATGCATTCCATATATATGCACATTGCACCCTTGTGAATAAAAATGATTTGCAACTGAAGTTCTGATGCCAACAAAAATGTTTGCTCATGACGGGAGCCCTCCTTTGTGATTTGTTAAATGTTATTTTAATAAATGATATATAGAAATAGAAATAGAGCTGGAATGGATTCCAAAGCTGATTGTGTCCTGTCTCCACAGGTAGGATGAACGAGCTTGTGGCCCTTATTCCATATAGTGATCAAAGGTTACAGCCGCAGAGAACGTAAGTACCGCATTCCACATCATTGGGTGTTTAAGCAGTAATCCACTAAAGGGTGTGGGTTGTGAGATTTAACCACGCTTGGTGTGGTTTGGTTATAAAGCCACAGGCCAAGTGACTAAACCACACCAGAAGTGGGTAAATCCCACCATAACCCACACTCCGCAGTGGATTATTGTGATTATACAATGATCTGTTACAAATGAATGCTAAAAATGTACTAAAAAAAGGTTTCACTTTTATTTTTGTGGCTTGTATTGATTTTTCATTGTAATATCCTTCCTCCAGTATTAAAAAGTGCATTGTTGCTAGGCAGAATACTGTTGCTGAACTTCCTTTCCTTCCACCCCATTATATAGTGGCCTGTTTTATTTTAGTTCCATTTGTCAGTGTTCTTGATATCCAGGTATCTTTTTTTATACGTGTGTGTGTGTGTGTGTGTGTGTGTGTATGTATGTTGTACTATAGCCTGGTAGTAATTAGTAATCGAGAGCATGTGCGAGCGGCTCCTATAGTTTAGCATGGTGTAACCGGCTCCCCTACTCCAGTATCGGGAGAAAGTCATGAAATGGTGATAAGTTGCCAAAGATGTTTGTAGGGGAAATCTTACTGGAAAACGCAGTCGAGAGCTTTTATAAATAAAAGTAAGTGCTGCTGTATTTCTGATGAGATGCGGGAGGCAGGTAATGGTCATGTACTGAGCGCCAGGATGGAGCTGTTAGTGAGCAAGGGAGCATGAGGGGTGCAAGGCGAGCGGTGACATTGAATTTTCAGGAGGTACAAAAAATGTTTAATGCTGTGGAGAGGTGGTTTGGGAAGTGTTTCTGTGGAGAAAGTTGGCTTGGGAGCTTGCTGTTATAAATGTTTACATTGAGTTTAGTTTTTTGTATGGTGTGTTTCTACATCACAGTTTATAGTGAGACTCCAATATGGCAGTTTTAATGTTTTGATTTTCGGTGTGGGTTCTAGTGATCTTTAAAAACTTTTCATTGGTGAAGCAGTTGACAGACGCCTTTTGCTGTGGTTATGCTAGGATTTAACATGACAGAAAGGTGGCAGTCAGCCAATCAGATTGTGGCATGTTTGACCCCATTTTATAAGTAATAGATAAACCACTCTGAGGTGTGCGGTCATGCTCTGATATACACACACCTTGGTGTGCGTCAACCACCCAAGTCGTGCGTATATCAGAGCATGACTGTACACCTCAGAGTGGTTTATCTATCTTATAAAAAGTCAGAATTGTTTTGGAGGGGGGTAAAAGTGCAGGTGTGCGGTCGCACTCTGATAGACGCACGGTCATGTGACATGTTTTATACAATCAGAACATTGTATTAGGACCATTTATCTTTACTCAGTTTATAATTGGGAGTGTGCAAGGGAGGAGCAGGAATTCAGGCAGACAGCCTCCAACATTACCTGCTTGAAGTGGGTTAAAACTCAGTGACTGCTACCTTAGAAAATGGACCTGCTGTTCCTCATTTCAAAATAGTTGGGGAAACCCTAGACTTTTAGGCCCAAATAGGGAGGCCCTATCTGACTCCTGCAAGGGGGACCTCTCTAGGTCTTGCTGTAAGTAGCGCCTTAGAATATATTCAGCACCCATGCCTGTAGAAATTGTATTTATATTGGGTTTCAATGTTACACATACCCTTCCTGCACTAGCCCAGATTCTGTTCATAAAGCCCCATTCTGCAGGTTGAACCCAGAAACATGCCCTTTCTCCACATGCTTCCCTGAGCAAAACCTGTAATAAATTACAAAAATTGTATGTGTAGGGGCTAGCTAATTCTGTTGTTTACTCCAGTGCACAATTCTAACGTTAGGGTCATTTGGCTCATCCTCAGAGCTACTCTCAAACAGTCTAACTTGCTATCTGGCTCCCCACATAAGGCTGCCTGTGATCTCCTTTTAAGGACCGCAGCTACTGTTGTCTATCCTCTCTTTAATGGTGACAACTGCGTTCCAAACCAGCATGTCACATAAAAATATTTTTCTGACCTGTGTCACGATTAGTCTGCTACATGGCTTTCTAACTAGTCTATCCCTACTTCCATGCCCTTGTAGCTGCACCTGGCAAACAAACCACAATGAAGTGTTTAAGTTCTCTAACATGCTGGTCAGATTCACTGACTATACCAATCTTACTCCCCTAATGATCCCAAAATCCACTACTTATCTTATGACTGCCTACATACATTATAAACTACATTCTAGAGTCAAAATGGGCACTCTCTTCACTCACAGAAAGCTCTGGTATCTAATAATGATTGCTCTCCTGCTGGTGGGAGATGTGGAATTGAACCCTGGTCCATTACACCCCCAGTCATGCAAAAATGCCTCCTGGGCTACCAATTCTGGGCTCCGAATAGCCCATCTAAACATTAGAAGCCTCATGCATAATTTTGTAGAGCTAGAAGCATGGGTCGCCACCCACAACCCAGATATCCTGTGCCTGTCTGAAACATGGCTCAGATCCTCTACTCCTGACTCTAGCTGCTCCGTGCTGAACTATAGTCTTATCAGGAATGACAGGTTATCTTCAAAGCGGAGGGGGAAATTGGGTGCTAAGAATCTTCACATAATCGTTGCATATAACCCGCCCCGGGGAGGCCAAACTGCCTTCACGAACTTACTGAAGGATACAGTGAAATTGGTAGGACCAAACAAAGTGCTTATCCTTGGAGACATGAACCTAAACTGGCTTGGCCAGCTCATGGTTCACTCCTATCCTTAATCCAAAGTTACAACCTGCATCAAGCTATAACTGTGCCCACAAGAATCTTAAATACTACCATGTCAAGCATGCTGCTGGACTGGGTGTTAACAAATAGGGCTGATAGAATTGTTGATGAAGGCACACTACTGGATGCTATATCGGACCATGCCCCTATTTTCTGCGTATGGCAGCACTCTAGCTCCCATTCCCTGCCCCCACGCTATATCACTTTCAGGAACTATGCTAGATTGGATCAGGGAAAGTTCCTGTATGAAGTCTCGTCTATTGACTGGTCTTATCTTTCACAGACCCAGGATGTACAAGCAGCTCTTGACTATTTTTTTACAAAAGTTTAGTGAAGTCCAGGATAGACATACACCCACCCCGTGTTACCCAACGTGTGCATATCACACCAACAAAGTGGCTGCACAAAGATCTGCTGGCTGGCTTGTATGTGAGAGATAAGAGCTGGAAGCGCTTCAGAAATTCAGGACTCTTAGCGGACTATCACACCTACAGGGCTCAGAGAAGTGACTGTAAAAAGTGGATCAGGCAAGCAAAGAGCGCATGCTGTAAGGGGCTTCTGTTGGAAGCATTGGGTGACCCCAGAAAATTCTAGGCTTATGTGAAATCTTTCCTAGGCACAAAGAAAGCTCAACTGGCTGACAAAATGAACATTAAAGGAATAAACTGCAACAACCCTGAGACCATTGCCGAAGCGTTCAATGAGCAATTCTCTGACCTATCCAGCTATACATCTGTCTTCCTCCAAGGGCAGTCTGTTTCTTCATCCCCTCCACCCCACCTCTTACCATCTCACCCTCCTTTCTACTTTAAGGCAATATCTAAATCAGATGTCCTGGGCCTGCTAAATGCCATCTCGGACAATACTAGCATATGGTCGGATGGTATCGAACCCAAACTTCTCAAACTAGCTGCACCATTTATTGCCCAGCCTTTAGCTAGGATTTTCACCCTCTCTCTTTTGTAATGGAGCTGTCCCAAATATATGCAAGATGGCTAGAATCACACCTGTGCACAAGAATTGTGACAATAGGGATATGCAGAATTCTTGACCGATAGCCATTCTATCAGTGCTGTGCAAAATAATTGAAAAGCTAGTTTCACTACAGGTCACTGATTACTTAACTAAGTATAACCTTCTCTCGCCTATTCAATATGGCTTTCGCAAAGGCCATAGCACCTCCACGGCATTGCTGATACCCTCACTGCTATTGACAATGGCCACCTCACGGGGGCAGTCTTTGTCGATCTTACAAAGGCGTTTGACCTTGTCGATCATTCTGGCCTTCTACAGAATCTCCTAGCCCTTGGTCTCTCTCCAGCCATGGTGGACTGGTTCCGTAGCTATCTGTGCATTAGAACTCAGTCTGTTAGATTCAACTCTGCGGTGTCCAGCCCGACAACCATCAACCTAGGCGTTCCCCAGGGCTCAATATTAGGACCCCTTCTCTTCTCTATTTCCATTAACCATATTACGTCTGATATCCCCGACTGCTCAGCTATCCTGTACGCGGATGACCTGGTCCTATACTCTAGCAATAAAAATATACACCATATTAACCTGACTCTTACGACCGCCTTTAAATCTATCCAATCATGGCTTTCCAAACACAAATTAATCCTTAATGCTGATAAAACGCTTTTCATGCTGTTTGGCTCTACTTCCAAAATAAGTAAAAAAAAAAAAAAAAAAAAAATATAGGGACCTTTTTAAAGTCTCAGGTCAGGATGGGAAATTTCTTGAATCAGTTCAATCTTTCAAGTATCTAGGAGTGCTCCTCGACAAAAATCTAAACTTTTGACAATCATATGATTACTTGCAAATCAGTCAATACTAAAATTGGTATAGCCTACAAAACCAGCTCCATACTTACACAGGCAGCCAGACTAGCCGTAGCCCGTGGGATCCTACTCCCGTCCCTATTCCCGTATTCTATGGGATAGTCTCCTACCTCAATGCATCTTCCACTCTCCTAAGGAAGTGGGATACAACTTATAACAGTATATGTATGTAACCCCCCTGCAAATGGGGGTTCCCAAAAGACTTCCAGGAGCTTGCTTGAATGCTCCAAGCCTGAATGGTGTTTGGCATTTAAGCCATTTATCAGTGAGTGTTTTTAGAACCTCTGGTACTGTCTCTTTAAGAGCTGTCCGCTTGCAGACATAATTAGTTTGTATGGGGGACTGTGTGTTTCTTTGATTGAGTACCACTCAAGCTGCTGCCAATTCACTTCATTTTGCAGTCACTAGGGTGCAAAGGGAACCTATCTGACAGATGTAACTGTTTGCCAGAAATTATTTAGAGTAATAATGAAATTACAGTTTGTCTAACCTGCTTTCTTTGCAGTCAGAACTGTGTCTGCTAGTTCCCCATTCTAGTTTTGAACTGCTGAACTGGACCAATCAGTGTGGGGTAAGCTAGCTCTAAAATGGTGCCTTGGACGAATCAGAACTTGGACTCATAATCTGAGCCAGCCACAAGAGGATTGTATGGGCAGTGACTCTGGGAGATGTAGTTTAGACTTCAGTGCCTTTTTGGACCAACAGCAATCCAGTCCAGAACTGGGAGGAACTCAAAGGAAGTGCCCGGTTTTGTCGGTTGGAGTTTCAGTTGAGCTTTGGCAGTGAAGAAGGAAGGAGCCCTGTGCTTTTTCAGTGTGCAGTTTTAGTCAAAAAACGTGTGTAAGGCCCAGAGTTCCGGTCTGCAGCTTGTTAGGACTGAATCCGTCCTGTGAAAAGAATCAAAGGATCTCTGAAGGTAGAAACCAGGCTCACCCTGTAGAAGACTGGAGGAATTGCTGAAAATTACACTCGGTCTGTCAGGAACTGAATCTGCTGTGTGTTCTCCGGGTATTGCAGTAATTGCGATCGGGATACAGATGCAGCCTGCCTGGTATAGTGCTTTCTTTTATATGGATGTTTGAAGAGGTTTGTGCACCTCAAGTGAGCCCTGCTGACATTGAAGGACCCTATCTTATTTGGAGGTCGTGAGTACTAATTCAGGGTCGCTCCCTGTTGAATGCCACATTAAATCCAAATGGAATTACTGTACTGCTGACTGTTTAATTCTCCTTTTCTCTGTGTGAAAGGGCCCTACCAGCTGCCACGGTTTGGACTAGCCACTAGGGCTTGGGTACCCAGGGACAGTAACTGATAGGGATAGGCCTGTACACAGAGCCATAGATAGATTATTAGGGTGATAAGCTAATTAACCTGATTTCCCCTGTCCTTGTTATATCCCCTAAATAAATCAGAGCTGCTTGTTTCAGCAAAGTTATACTGCCTGAGGTATTTGTCTATGTTAAAGTACTGTACTGTGATTGTTGCACTGTATCTCATTTCACAGGAGGTCCCAGTGCGGAACCAGACCTGGGGTAAGTGTATACTGTGAAGGTAATTCTGATATATTGTGTGGGCCACTAGTGGGAAGAAAGGGGTTGCAGTGTCCCAGAGGGCTGTGACCCAAGTTAGTTTAACTATTGCAAACCCTGACCTCTGGGTGGAGGCACCACGCCATTGGATCCAGGCCCCTCAACCTGTTAGTGGCAAATCAGGCAGGGGTAGTAGCCCCTGGGATAGCGCCATCTGGGTTACATCTTGGAGCTCACCGCTGGGATTGTGTGTCCTCTAGTGGCCATATTACGAACCACTGTTAAGAAAAATGGGTACCCCGACAGAAGTGGCTGTGCACCGGCTGGTGGAGTGGTGTACTGGGAGGAGATCGACCCCAAAATGCTATGCTTATCCTGGACATCCCCTGGGTATCATACGGACACTGTGCAGGAGTACTTTCCAAGGTGGAAGGTTTACAAAACCCTGTGGTGGTGGGTCGGCATGCTAATCTGCTCACCCACACTTTCCTGGCCCTAGTAGAGTTTAAGGATCCCATAGATAGCTCCAAAGTGCCACAGACCATTACCCCAGAGGGAGCCCTCACTGCTGGAGTGATAACTAAGGACAGTAAAGACCCGGGGAATCAGCCCCCACCACTATCTGAAACTTTGAGGAGAAATTTGCTGAATGGTTGCTGGGAGAGGGAAAACTGTGGAGGACTTGAAGAAACTATTCTTGCCACCTGGGGTGTTCCTCCCCAACACCCTCTCCTGCTCCAGTGCCCGTAATGGTGGCTGAACCAATGCAGACTCCTATTTCTGCACCTGCCATTAGTCACGACTCTTACGAAGGTTGAGGATCTTCTCTGCACCCTCCCACCCCAAAGGGAGGATGACTGGGAGACCTGGATAGACTATGTTGCCCCAAGTGCTAGAATGGCAATGCTCGGGGCAGCGAAGAGGGTTAGTGAGCCTCGAGGTCCTGCCCTGGCTACCATCCATGCTAAACGGGCCAGTAACCCTGAAGCGACTGCACAGGCCTATCTTGAGGCCTTGGAGAATGTGTATGGGAGCCAGATTCTGATGAGGACCTATGGTGGAGAGTAAGAAATGCACAACAGTACCAAGGGAGTTGTTGTCTGTGTATGTCTCTCGGCTGGAAAAATTGTTGCAAGAATGCCTCAGAAAGGGTAGTTTGCCAGCGATTGAACTGGACCGAACCAGACTGGACAGAATCCTTAAGTCTGCCCCTTCTCAGAACTGCTGTTGCTTCAGTTACGCCTGGCAAATCGACTGGAATCCCCACCCTCCTATGATGAGTTAATGAGAGAAATTCGAGGAGTTGAGAAAAGAGCGACCTCGGGAGGGTACCTGCACCAACAGCTGTGGCTACGACTCGGTGACTGAGGGTGACCCATCAAGTGAAGTTCAGGGGCAGAGGTTGACAGTCAATGAGTGCTCTGACAAGGAAAAAGATATGCCACAATGGGGCGAACTGTTGAGAGAGATCCGGGAATTCAAAACAGTCCCTTTATGAAGGCCACGCCTGCAAATGCAGGCCCCTGACCTATATCCGACTGCATCTGCTATGGGGGTGGGGTACCCACCATGTATCTCCTGCTGATAACAGCTCCAAACTCAATTCCTTGACCATGGAAGTGGAGAAACTGACGAGATGTCTCCAAATGCTTATCACGCCGCAGACAGAGATGGCACCCAGGTTTCCAGTTAGTAATACCCCAGCCCTGGCTCCCAGTGTGGCGCCTCGGCCAGCTCAAACTCCAGAAAGTATGTTTTGCTATAATTGTGGGAAAGATGGGCACATGAAAAGGGAATGCCAGTCCCCAAAAGACACTGACAAAGTTGCATATAGGCTACAAGGAGAGCTTCGGAGAAGAAATCAGTGGTTAAGAGGTGCACGACATGATCCCAGTGAGGGCACCAAAAATGCTAATTCACGTCCTTTTGTGGCAAGGTCAGTTGCCCAGGCCCCCACTACCGCCTCTCCAGACTGGTCCAGAATAGTGGGTCCCTCCATGGAGACCACTGTAAAGGTGAATGGAGTGTCTACAAGAGCTGTATTAGACAGTGGCTCCCAAGTGACAATTATGTTCCAGGATTGGTATCAAAAGCATTTGTCAGACGTACCCTTACAACCATTAGAAGGACTGCATGTATGGGGGTTAAGTGAGAAGGCCTACCCCTATTCCGGGTATATCCGAATTTGGCTGTCTTTCCCCACCTCCGTGGCTGGAGTGGCCGAACAAGTAGAGACCCTAGCCTTAGTGTGTCCCCCACTGGACTGTATGATGGTGTCCCTTTGTTGATTGGAACAAATGCTCATATGTTGGAAGGCTGGCACAGTTGTGTTATGAAAACAGGGGTCAAAGACTAGTAGAGCTTTAAGAGTTCCGGCTTTAATTAAGAAGGCCTATGAGGCACAGAGATGCTGAAAAACAGAACCAGAGGAACCGGTCGGAATTGTATGGAAGAAGGATCCTGAGTCTCTGATCCTGGCGCAAATGCCCAGTGTACCTTACAGGAGAGATCCAGTATCAGAAAGGATGTTAAGAATAAAATATTAATGTTGGATGCACCAGGCGATGGAAAATTGCCAGAGGGACTGCTGGTCAAGCCTAGTATTTTGCCCACTAGAGCCCATGCTTATGCCAGAAGGGTAATGGTCCAAGTTCATAATGTGTCTGAAAGAGACATTCGAGTAAACAGAGGTTGCATCCTGGCTAATGTGCATTGTGCAGACACTGCAGTGCTACCCAGCAGCAAGAGTTCAAGGAAGAATGACAGAGTAACGCCTGACTTGTTTGATTTGCGACTCCCCGCTGCCAGCTGAATGGAAAGTGAGGATCAGTGAGAAGCTTGCCCAGAGAGACCAGGTGTTTTCTTTAAAGGAATGGGATGTAGGATCGTACAAGGAGCTGAGCACAATATCCGGCTGCATGACGAAAGACCATTTCGTGAGAGGTCTCGGCGCCTGGCACCTGCTGACATAGATGATGTGAGGCGGCATCTGCAAGAGATGTTAGCTGCTGGTGTAATACAAGAATCCAGAAGCCCTTATGCTTCCCCATTGTGGTAGTGAGGAAAAGAATGGAACAGTAAGGATGTGTGTGGATTATCGCATCTGTAAACGGCGGACTATCCTGATCAGTACACAATGCCCGCATTCAGGATGCTTTGGACTGCCTAAGCGGGAGCAAGTGGTTCTCTGTGCTGGATCTCCGCAGTGGGTACTACCAGATCCCGATGGCTCCAGAGGACCGTGAGAAGGCGGCCTTTATCTGTCCGCTTGGCTTCTATGAATTCATGAGGATGCCTCAAGGTTTCAGGTGCCCCAGCCACTTTTCAACGATTGATGGGGCGTGCAGTGGGGACATGAACTTACTAGAGTGCCTGGTATACCTAGATGATGTTATTGTGTTTGGCAGCTCACTGGAGGAACATGAGAGCAGATTATTTAAGGTATTGGACCTACTGGAGGACTTTGGCCTTAAACTGTCCATTGATAAGTGTCAATTCTTTCAAACATCAGTAAAGTATGTGGGACACATAGTATCCACCGAGGAATAGAGACCACCCAAGTAAAGTTGAGGCCTTGACCACCTGGCCACAGCCCAAAATCTAAAAAGAACTGCAAAGATTCCTGGGATTCTGTGGTTATTATCGCGCTTCATCAAGGACTATTCAAGAATGATCCGCCCTTTACTTAACCTTACTCAAGGGTATCCCCAACCCACAAAAATACAAAAGTCAGTGTCCTCAAGACTGAAAGAGTGTATTTTCATCCGAGTGAAGTATTTGGGGCCGCTGGACTCCTGATTGTGAGACTGCTTTTCATGAGATCATATATCAACTTACCCATGCTCCAGTGCTGGCTATGCCGATCCAAGAAAACCTTACGTCCTGCACACTGATGCTAGCTTGCAAGGGTTGGGGGCTGTGTTGTACCAGAAGCACGAGAATGGCCTGAGACCAGTGGCCTTTGCCAGTAGAAGCCTGACCCCATCCGAAAAGAACTATCCTGTACATAAGTTAGAGTTCCTAGCTTTGAAGTGGGCTATTGTTGACCAATTCCATGAGTACTTGTATGGGGCTAAAATACTAGTAAAACTGACAATAATCCTTTGACCTATGTGCAGACCTCAGCTAAGTTGGATGCCACTGGCCATAGGTGGCTTTCTGCATTATCTACATATGACTATGCTCTCGAATACCGAGCAGGTCTGAACCACATAGATGCTGATGCTCTCTCCGGAGGCCTGTTCCCCAGAATGATTGGGTCCGATTGGCAGAACCTGACATTCGACACTCTACGGAAGTTTGACAGGGAGGAACAAATGTCCCGGGCGCGAGTGGACTGCATGGTGGATTGCTTGGGAGCCTCTGAGAATTGCATACCTGCTGCTTATTGCCACTTTTCTGCAATAGACATTGGTGCACTGCCTCAGCAGGACAATGACAGTATTCGTGCGGGCTCAATCCAGCGATCCCATGATCAAAGCAGCTTTAGAAGCCCTCTAGCAGGAAAAGATGTGTCCAAATTCGCTCCACTGATTTGAGAACTGCACTCTTATACAAAGAAGGTCCTAAGTTGAAACTGATCAATAAACTGTTATACAGAGAAACAGTAGACAGAGGGGACAAGTAGACAAACAACAACTAGTGCTGCCCACTGCCTTTCGAGACTCAGTACTGAGGTCCTTGCACAACCACATGGGGCACCTTGGTATAGACAGAACACTTGACTTGGTGAGATCCAGATTCTATTGGCTAAGATGGGGGCTGATGTGGAGCAACACATTCGAACTTGTAGTCGCTGCTTACAGAGGAAAGCTTTGCCCCAGAGGGCTGCCCCTTGTTAACATCACCACCAGTGCACCCATGGAGCTGGTCTGTATTGATTTTCTGAGTTTGGAGTCAGATCAAAGAAATATCAGTAATGTGCTGGTGGTCACTGACCATTTCACGAGATATGCCAAGCTTTCCCACCAAAGACCAGAAAGCATCCACTGTGGCCAAAGTACTTGTAGAAAACTTTTTGTTCACTATGGGGCTCCACAAAGAATCCATTCTGATCAAGGGAGACTTTGAGAGTCGTCTGATCAAAGAGATGCTTTCTCTGTGGGGAGTGCGAGAAGTCCAGAACCCTCCTTACCACCCCCAGGGGACCCACAGCCTGAACGTTTCAACCGCACTTTGCTAGATATGCTAGGCACCCTGCACCCAAAGGACAAGCCTAGATGGAGCCAACAAATTAGCACCCTGGTACATGCTTATAACTGCACCAAAGTGATGCCACTGGATTCTCCCCTACCGCCTGATGTTTGGAAGAAGCTCAGACTACCAGTAGATGTGTGTTTTGGGGTCTCTCCTGATGGGGTTCAAGCTGACAACTATTTACAGTATGTGCAAAGTTAAAGGCCCAGCTAACTCATGCGTACCAACTAGCTCAAACCATGGCTGCCAAAGAAATCTGGCCAACAAAGAAAGGTATGATAAAAGGTGAAAGCACAGGAACTCCAGGAGGGAGATCGGGTAGTGCTAAGAAATCTGGGACTGCATGGCAAGCACAAGATTGCTGACAGATGGCACCATCTCCTCACATTGTAGTGGGCAAACTAGATGATCTGCCAGTGTACAAAGTAAGGCCTGAGAATAATTCAAAAGATGTAAAAACAATGCATAGAAATCATTTACTGCCCATTGGACAAATCTTAATTGAGTCTGAGCCCTAGAAGATGCCCCCTCTGGACCAGTGACTAGAGCTGCTGCTAAGAAAAGATCAAGAAAGTCTGCACCTACAGAAGCAAAGTTAAAGTGTTCCCTCCACAAGTCCCAGTTGAGCATGACTGTCAGTCCATATCGGAAGAAAGTGAGTGACTTTGAATACTATCCTTCTTACGAACTGAGTCAATTGTTTGGGGCAATCCCTAGTCAATACTGGAGATGAAGCTGGGCCTTCTGGACTGTCTAAGCCCCAGCTTCTTCCTGGAGCCAATGCTCCCATAAAGTGAAGTGCAAAGCATCAGATCAGATGAAATGGAATCATTGTGCATGGTTGAACTGTTTGAGCTTTCAGGGAGAAAATGATAGATTGGGGCAGACTGGTGATACACCCGAACAAGAAGAGTATTTTGAGTGCCCTGACAGTCCACTGCCAGTGTCCGAAAGCTCTCCATGCGAGCCAAATGTTGTGGACTCAGAAACTGTAACTCCTGGAGCTGAAAGTGCCCCAAGTTCTAGCCTCTCTACCCCCATGGAGACTCCCCTGACAAGTGAGGACAATGCTGAAAATGAGGCTCAGAGTGCAGAGACTATAACAGTTCCCCCTAGAAAGACTGGTCGAGCTGTAAAGCCTGTGGTGCACCTCAGTTATGATTCACTTGGGAGGCCTGTGGACTTGCCTCTCAATGTTGTCCATAAAGGAGTGTATGTGTCCCCGAGCTCATTGCCCAAACTGAGCATCAGTGCTAACTCCAAGTTACTTGTGTTGCCCTCTAAGTATGGTGCCCTTGCCCCATCCAGCCCCAAGGTAACTGATAGGGAAGGGCCCCCTCTCTTCAGGTTTCATGTACAAGAGGTAATAACTTGAGTTATGGTACAATGTGTATGTAATACTGTGTAAAGAGTGACGTGCAATGTTTCAGAATGTGTTCTTGGTAAAATGATATATTGACTGATGATTACATGTGCGAGCCTAATGCAAATGTATATGGTTGCAGTTGAAACTTATGGGGTACTTCTTGACGGGATGTCAAGCTTTCCCAGGCCAGGAAGGGTGTAACCCCTGCAAATGGGGTTCCCAAAAGACTTCCAGGAGCTTGCTTGAATGCTCCAAGCCTGAATGGTGTTTGGCATTTAAGCCATTTATCAGTGAGTGTTTTTAGAACCTCTGGTACTGTCTCTTTAAGAGCTGTCCGCTTGCAGACATAATTAGTTTGTATGGGGACTGTGTGTTTCTTTGATTGAGTACCACTCAAGCTGCTGCCAATTCACTTCATTTTGCAGTCACTAGGGTGCAAAGGAACCTATCTGACAGATGTAACTGTTTGCCAGAAATTATTTAGAGTAATAATGAAATTACAGTTTGTCTAACCTGCTTTCTTTGCAGTCAGAACTGTGTCTGCTAGTTCCCCATTCTAGTTTTGAACTGCTGAACTGGACCAATCAGTGTGGGGTAAGCTAGCTCTAAAATGGTGCCTTGGACGAATCAGAACTTGGACTCATAATCTGAGCCAGCCACAAGAGGATTGTATGGGCAGTGACTCTGGGAGATGTAGTTTAGACTTCAGTGCCTTTTTGGACCAACAGCAATCCAGTCAAGAACTGGGAGGAACTCAAAGGAAGTGCCCGGTTTTGTCGGTTGGAGTTTCAGTTGAGCTTTGGCAGTGAAGAAGGAAGGAGCCCTGTGCTTTTTCAGTGTGCAGTTTTAGTCAAAAAACGTGTGTAAGGCCCAGAGTTCCGGTCTGCAGCTTGTTAGGACTGAATCCGTCCTGTGAAAAGAATCAAAGGATCTCTGAAGAGTAGAAACCAGGCTCACCCTGTAGAAGACTGGAGGAATTGCTGAAAATTACACTCGGTCTGTCAGAACTGAATCTGCTGTGTGTTCTCCCGGTATTGTGCAGTAATTGCGATCGGGATACAGATGCAGCCTGCCTGGTATAGTGCTTTCTTTTATATGGATGTGTGAAGAGGTTTGTGCACCTCAAGTGAGCCCTGCTGACATTGAAGGACCCTATCTTATTTGGAGGTCGTGAGTACTAATTCAGGGTCGCTCCTGTTGAATTGCCACATTAAATCCAAATGGAATTACTGTACTGCTGACTGTTTAATTCTCCTTTTCTCTGTGTGAAAGGGCCCCTACCAGCTGCCACGGTTTGGACTAGCCACTAGGGGCTTGGGTACCCAGGGACAGTAACTGATAGGGATAGGCCTGTGCACAGAGCCATAGATGATTATTAAAGTGATAAGCTAATTAACCTGATTTCCCCTGTCCTTGTTATATCCCTAAATAAATCAGAGCTGCTTGTTTCAGCAAAGTTATACTGCCTGAGGTATTTGTCTATGTTAAAGTACTGTACTGTGATTGTTGCACTGTATCTCATTTCACAGGAGGTCCCAGTGCGGAACCAGACCTGGGGTAAGTGTATACTGTGAAGGTAATTCTGATATATTGTGTGGGCCACTAGTGGGAAGAAAGGGGGGTTGCAGTGTCCCAGAGGGCTGTGACCAAGTTAGTTTAACTATTGCAAACCCTGACCTCTGGGTGGAGGCACCCGCCATTGGATCCAGGCCCCTCAACCTGTTAGTGGCAAATCAGGCAGGGGTAGTAGCCCCTGGGATAGCGCCATCTAGGGGTTACATGTAGGTATGCCTCGGCCTCTCCTAGGTCAAAACACCACTGTATGCTCTATACAGATTTGGACTGGCTGCCCCCATCTGATGCTCGTGCTCTTGCTCTTGGCTGTCTGACTGATAATGTCATTAGGACTGGAAACCCAGTCTCCCTAGCCTCCCTGCTAACTCCGTTGTCCTCCTCACATGGTCTCTGCTCATCTGATCAAGCATTGCTGAAAATACCAAGATGTAAAACTAACAAAGGCACCCAGGCCTTCTCTCACTCGGCAGCCAAACTATGGAACTCCCTGCCTCTTGAGATCCGTTTAGCCCCGCAACATGCCCAGTTCAAAAGAAAATATCGTTCCTTCCTCCTTAGCCAGGCCTCCTGTACCTGTTTCAAATCCCCCTGAACATGTTTATCGTTTGCCCTCTCCCTCTCCTCCCAAATGGCCAAGTAGGACGACTAAGTTACGCACTTAAAATGTTGCCTTTTGTACCTGTTTCAACTTGCTGATCATCCTAGCGGACAGCTGTTTGAGTGGTTACTAGGCCCAAGATGTCTGCTGCCATGTTTTTGCCTATCTCTGTTACAGATTTTGGCTACCACTTCTGTGGAATCTCTGTGTCGTTGCTGAGTTCAATTATATGTATCTTCTGTTATCCTCACCTATTATCACTCATGCCTGTGAATGTAAAACTTTTCTTGATCCTGCTCTTTTGGATTTCATGTTTTTGTTATTCCCCTGAACTGCAAATGTGTCTGTATTTTTAGCAAAATGTATGTATCCTCATCTTTCCCTGAATTGACAATGTCTGTAATTTGAATGAAACGTACTTGAAACCACCTTGTCTAAAACTATTTGCCCTGTAATTCTGTTGTCTACTATGCTTGCTACTTGCTCTATATTCTACATTATTCAATTATGTAAATGATGTCTAACTTTGTGTGCCTGCTCTGTTTGTACCGTATCCTCCCGGGTCGTGCCTGAAAATAGTCATTGCTATGGCTAGTGCACTTACCTGGTAAACAAAAACTAAATAAATAAAATAAATTATTGGGAGACCTCCACTAAATCTTGCTTATGGGAGCACCCAAGCTGAGACATGCTACTGGGGTCCCAAACAAAGCCCTAAGTATTTGGGGAAGGATACAGTTCATCCCTGTTATTTGGGTCCCTAGCTAAGCCCTGATATGGGGGGCTAAGACCTAGTATTTGGGTGCCCCAAGCTAAGCCCTATTACAGTGTGCAGGGGTGGAAAGTTCTGACATAGATTCGTTGCATTTCTCACTGTGGAAGCCATATTATGTCTTTTTTTGCTTACAGGAAAGTCTATGTTCTCCTTTCAGTTTTGGTCTGTCTATTGGTGTCTATCCTTGCGGTGGTGTTCTTGTTTCCACGCTCTGTTCTCATAAACAGTGATGGCTTTGAAACGGCAACAGTCACCTTTGACAAGAATAACTCCAAAGTCTTCATTGCCCTAACGGTAAGGAGGAGGCAGAGGAGGATAGAATGAGTTGGGTGGTTGCTGTACTCTGCTTCCTTATGCCTGCTCCATGGTAAATGTCTTTTCTTCCTCCCATTTCATTTTTTTCAGAGCATCCTAAACATCAGCAATAGCAATTTTTATTCTGTGTCGGTGGACAGCCTCTCCAGCCAGGTGTTTTACATGAACACAGTGATTGGATCAAAGCAGCTGAAAAAACTGTCGGTGATTCGGCCTTTGAGTAAGAAACAGGTGAGTTTTGAGTGGACAGATGCCCAGTATAGATCCCCTTTCCCAGTTCTCATCTGCACCCCTCTTATCCGGTCCTCCTACAGTGCCTTGCTTGAAATACCAGGGTCAAGCACCATTGCAGGCAAAGTATAATTTGCTTCCTCTGCTCCTTACATATCAAATGCCCTCCCTGCCTCCTTCCAAGACTGCTCCATGCTGCGTGGTTTTAAAAAAGGGTTCAAGACATTTATCTTAGAGCAGAGTCTTTGCACTTGTAATCACTGACTCCTCCTAACTCGGTCTGATTAATTGTCCCCCAGAATTGTATCTTAAGACTTGTCAGCATGTTTTCTGTCTGTTGTAAGTGAGCATTGTTCCTAACTATGCAATCTGGTTAATTTTGCTGTTCTACTGTTGTCATTTGTATTGCCTACTGACTTCATGTCTGTTTGTAATTCTGGGTCACCCATGAAAAAGGGACTTTTAGTCTCAGTGATCCCACTCGGTTACCAAAAATTAAATAAATAAATATACAAGCCCAATCTTCACATGCAGGTTCGCGGATTTTAGGACTAAGTTAATATAATTATTATTATTATTATTATTGTAATATAAAGGTGTTTATTCTGGTTGAGCCTGGTCTACCCTTTGCTCAAGTCCTCCAGTCATGCATGGTCATGTGCTTGGTGTTCCTGATCCACATTCTCAGCAACCGCCTGCATTTAACGCGCAGACACCGCACACACCAGCCATTCAGTGCTTATTTATTAAATAGTAACCAGTGGTGGATTGGAAGGGTTTAGGTGGTGAAACTGTCATTTCTAGGTGGTGGAAGTCTCCTGTAGTAGTCAATGGAGAAAGATGACAGAGCTGGTGGAACTGTCATACAGTTTTTTAAGAAGGTGGTGGAACTGAGTTCCTGTGGCCTCCTGCCCAGTTTAACCCCTGATAGTGGCTAAAGTGCACTGTGCATCAAAATAAATAAAAAAAAAAAATGCACAAAACCATAACAAAACAAGCCCATTAAGTTGATGAGCTCATCAGCTTGGTTGGCTTGTTTTTGTTGCATTTTATGCTTTTTTTGTTCATTTTTATCCACCTTTATTTTAGCCACTATTTAATAACTAAGCACTTAACGTCTGGAGTGATCAGTCTCTTTGCTTTTTCTCACTTTATTTACTGAACCCTGGTTAAACATGGAGAGCAGACGACGTTGTGTGTTTTTTACCTCATGCATTCAATCTTGAGATCCCACCCCCTACACACAAACATGCAGTGGGCTATACCTGCCCAGGACCCAGTGTGGGGATGGCTGTATCTTGGGCTGGCTCAAACCACTGAATTGTGGGAGAGGGGAAGTTCAGGTGTTCTCACTGTTGCCTGTCTGGTTCCTGCTTTTTTTTTTTTATCCACCTCCCCATAGTGCAACCATTCTTGCTAGAACTATTCTTTCGGGAAAGGAGGGCCAATCCAAGTGATGGCCTACAAAGTCAATGCCGCTCCAACTCCCCGGCAAAGGAGACACTGTGATAATAGGGTCAGCGGTACACTTCCCAGGAGTCTTTACATGCTGAATCTCCAGCATGCCAAAGACTGCATCAGCAGGTTGAGGGACTCAAACTTGGAATGTGAACTTGAGTCAAGTGATGAGTTGTCCTTATAATGCTGATGCAGGTGAAATACCTGCTGTTGGCTAGCCCAAGGGGGTAGTTAGTAAACACACTGCTTGTTCATCTTACTCACACCTTTCACAGCCTGCCAATCCTTAACTGTATTCAGTGAAACTGAGGGAAATAACCAATCACTGAAGTACCTCCATCACACACACACACACCAGATATAATATATAGGGGATGTTTAAGCAATAAGGCACAACATGGTGTGGGTTAGTGGGGATTTACCCACGCCTTGTGTGGTGTGTCACAAGGTGCAGCCGAGTGACTTAACCACACAAGAAGTGGGTAAATCACCCAATAACTCACACCATGGAGTGCCTTATTGCAATTGTACAGTGGACCCATGTGTAAAATAAATTTCAAATGTGTTGAATTGTTTTTTATAAATGCCATCCCTCAGCTGTGGGTTATGCAGGATTTACCCACAGTCATATGACATATTTTTACCAATGAAGTTACAGGATTTTCACACACCATTGTATAATCAACTGATATAAACATGTGAGACGGCAGGACCATTACTCACAAGTGGCAGAGCCATGAGTGATATGAAAGATCTGCCCCTTCATAAGTAAGCAATAAGCCACGACAGGGTGTGCGTTAGACACTTTAACACATGGCTAGGAGGCGTAGTGAGGCACGCGAAGCCATTGGCGAGTCGTCCAGCCTCCTAGCCGTGTGTTAAAGTGTCTAACGACACCTGAGGGGCTTATTGCGCTATGAAATGGTTATGTAAAATATAGATGCATGTCATAAGTAAATTAACAGTATTTCATAGTGAAATTATTAAATATTTGTGTTACATTTTAACAAAATAGTTCCTCCGCCTGTTTTTTCCTTTGAGTTGAGGACTTTTGACTTGGTAGTTTTGACCTGCTAAGGCATCCTTACTTATATTTTTCCCCTGTAGTTGTCATGGCACCCCCCCCCCGAAGCAAGTGAGAGGATCGGGCGGCAGATTTATTTTGAGAATGAGAGGAATGCGAGATTTAAACACTTCAAAAATATCGGGTATTAAACTAGTTTATTTCACAGAACATGTCGGCAGAAAAAAACAGTGCTCCTGAAGTCATCGTTTATGGCTCCTATGTGTCTCCGGTACCATTTATTTACATTTACCGAGTAAAGAGGCAGAGCACAGAAATCTTGTTTCCAGTTGCGACCTAGGGGATGGTGAGAGCGTAGCAAGGTAATAGGCAGGGGTAACACAGCGGTAGATTGGGAGACATGTGCCCTTGCAGTTGGCAGAAGCGAGTGAGCCGGCGGCAGGTTGTGAGACAGCTGCTTGGAGGTTGGCAGAAGCGAGTGAGCCGGTGGTGGGTTGGTAGCTTCTCGGTGGTGGGCTTTTTTTACTTTTTAAATCATGCAGTCAGCTTAAACAATACTGTAAATATTTATGAAATGGGCATCTGAATATTTGCAGATATGTTGACAGATTGAAAATGCAGCCTTGTATTTCACTCGCAGTTGGTGAAAATAAAGATGGCTTATTTTCAATTTGCCAACATTCTAACTGGTATGTTTACAAGGATCAGTGCCCACAGGGCACTGCTGGTCCTTTTTCCTGTGCGTAAGAAGGAATATCACACAGGTATGGACCAATCAAGATGTCTGAGTTTTGTTGCCCATTTCATAAATAATGATAAACTGCATAGAGTCACCTTTAGCGGTCGGAGGACATGGCTGATGGAGAAATCTATCTCCTCAGTGCCTCTGTATCCTCACTCCACACAGTGAGCTAATTCCAATTGTTTGGGACACTTGCTGAAGTTGTTGTGTAGCTCGGGAACTGGAAGCTGCAAAACCAACAGCAAGTTCTACAGGGGAGGTTTTGGCTCCCTCCCGCTGGCCCGCCCACCCAATCACTGTATAGACACAAAAGTGACTGGTAGTGGGAGCTCAGGGTAATGGGAAGTTGAAAGAGCAGCATGAATAGGAAAAGGGAGGCAGAGATCAACCAGATAAGTGCAATTTGTCAAAGTCTGTCACAATTGGAGACCTGGTCGGACACCTGGCAGTTGGGGTTCAATGGGGAGGCAGTATAGTTCAGTGGTTTAAGGCTCTGAGCTGCAAACCTGGAGACCTGGGTTTGAATCCCAGAGCCCCCACTTGGATACTGTGTGACCCTGAGCAAGTCACTCAACTTCCTGTGCTCCCAGGTTGCACCTGTAAACAAGCTTTCAGCTTAGTGTGTCTCACCTGGTAAAAAACAAAAGGTAATGCCAAAAAGGGCAAGGTGCTACATTTTGGGGCAAAAAACCCAAGAAGGAAACAGAAACATAGACTTCGTCAGCAGATAAGGACTGCTTGGCCCACCCAGTCTGCCCATTTCCCTACCTACTGGATAAGTTGCAGATCCTTGTTAACCAACAGCCTGCTTCCTCCTACCCCCCGCAAGAATTGCTTTATGTCTGTCCCATGCATTCTTGAATTCTCCCACTGTTTTTGACCCCACAACCTCCTCAGGAAGGCAGTTCCATGCATCGACTGCCCTCACTGTGAAAAAATACTTCCTTACATTGCCCCTGAGCTGTCCCCACTCTATCTTCAGATTGTGTCCCCTTGTTCTTACACATCTCTTTTTCTGAAAGATGCTACCCTCTTGGACTTTGATTCCCTTGAGGTACTTACATGTTTCTGTCATGTACCCCCTCTCCCTCCTTTCCTCAAGGGTATACATATTAAGCTCCTTTAGTCTCTCTTCATATGGCTTCTGGTGCAGACCATGCACCATTTTAATTGCCCTCCTCTGGGCTGCCTCTATCCTGCCTATGTTCTTGCAGAAATGAGGTTTCCAGAACTGTACGCAGTATTCCACATGGGGTCTCACCAACTGTCCCGTAAAGAGGGATAACGACTTCCTGTTTTCTACTGGTGATGCCTCTCCCTATGCATCCCAGTATACCCCCGGCCCTCCTTACTACCTTCTCACATTGCTTGCCTACCTTTAAGTCATCTGATATGACTACCCCCAGGTCCCTTTTCATTTTTGTTGTTGTTAGTACCTCCCCCACATTGTGTACTCTTCCCCTGGGTTTTTGTTTCCCAGATGCATTACTTCGCACTTCTTTGAATTGACTCTAAGTTGCCATACTTTTGACCATTCCTCCAACCTTGACAAGTCCCTTCTCATCCTTTCCACCCCCTCTTGTTTATCAACCCTGTTGCAGATCTTTGTGTCATCTGCAAAGAAGCGTACATTCCCTTCTAGTCCCACTGCAATGTCACCTATAAGGACATTAAAGAGGACTGGTCCCAGTACTGAGCCCTGCTGTACCCTACTAGTAACCCCCCTTTCTTTAGAGTAGACCCCATTTACTATTACCCTCTGTGTCCTGTTGTCCAGCCAATGTTTTACCCAGGCTACCACCCTAGGACCCACTCCAAGCCTGGCAAGCTTGTTTATTAATCTTTTGTGTGGTACTCTGTCAGGCGCCTTGTTAAAGTCTAGGTAGGCCATGTCCAAAGCCCCTCCCTGGTCTACTACTTTGGTCACCATTCAAAGAAATCAGCTGGATTCGACTGACATGACCTTCCCACTACGAATCCATGCTGCCTTGGGTTGTGTGCCCCACTGGTCTCTAGGAGCTCAACAGTTCTTTCCTTCAGAAGTGATTCCATTATTTTCTCTACCACTGAGGTCAAACTAATGAGTCTATGTAGTTTCCTGCCTGGTCTTGCTCCCACTTTTGTGAAGGGAAATCACATCAGCACTCCTCCAGTCTTCAGTACCATACCATCCTCCCATGATTTGTTAAAGGGGGTAGTCAGTGGTGTCACAAGTTCTCCCCTTAGTTCTTTTAGATTTGCATGGGACAGGCATAAGGCAGTCCTAGTGTGGGGGGTTGGAGGAAGTAAGCTGTTGGTTAACTAGGATTTGCAGCTTATCTGTCAGGTAGGAAAATGGGCAGACTGGGTGGGCCAAGCGGTCCTTATCTGCCGTCAAATTCTATGTTTCTATGGTGAATCCCATCAGGCTCCATTGCTTTGTCCACCTTCAGTTTAAGGAGTTCTTTCAGGACCCTTTCTTCTGTGAATGGACTAGTTTCAACCCGCCTATCCAGAGTGCTTCTATTCTTTGGGTTGGGTACCTCCTCTCCTCTTCTTTAGTGAATACTGAGCAGAAATATTTGTTCAGTAATCCTGCCTTTTTTTACTGTCACCCTCTGCCCACCCTCCTCCCTTCCCTTTGTTAAGCTTCACTATCACTTCCTAATGTACCTATAAAGGTTTTATCCCCTTCTTAACTGAGTTGGCTATCTTTTCCTCAGTTTGGAAAATGGCTATTCTGACTACCTTCCCTGCTTCCTTCTGCTTTAACTGGTACAGTTCTCTGTCCTGCTCCTTCTGTGTTTCATGTTATTTCTTGAATGCTGCCTTTTTCTCCTTAACCTTCCCCGCACCTCTTTTGAGAACCATAGTGTTTTTTTTTTCCTTTGTTTTGTTTTGTTGATTTGCTTCACACAAACACTTGTTGCCTGTCTGATGGCTGTTTTGATTATTCCCCATTGTTCCTCCACCCCTCCTTCTTGCCCATTTGCTAGTGCTTTTCTGAGGCACTCTCCCATTTCTCAATGTCCACCCTCCTAAAGTCCAATACTCTTGCTTTTGTATGGCTTTACTCTATGGCTGTGTTTATCATGAACCACATTGTTTGGTGGTCGTTTGTTCCCAGATGGCTACCCACTTCTGAATCCGAGATCCTTTCTCCGTCCCCATTTGAGAGTACAGGTCTAACATTGCTCCTTCCTGAGTGTGTTCCAATACTAGCTGTCTGAGGCATGCCCCCTGTAGTGCATCAAGAATGACCCTGCTCTTGGATGTGCCTGCAGCAAAGGTACTCCAGTTAACATCTGGCATGTTCGGGTCCCCATCAACAGTATCTCCCCTTTTTCTGCCATTCTAAGAAAGCCTTCTATCATTTCCTTGTCCACTCCTCCCCTGAGATGGGGGTCTGTATACAACCCCTGTGTGGATTGTGGTGCCATTTCCTGTCTCCAGGGTGACCCACAGTACATCATCTACTCCCTGCTTACTCTTTAGTTCCATTGCTTTGATCCCTTCCCTTACATAGAGGTATCAGCTGGGGGGTTTCACCTAGCCATGACAGAGGAGGAGAAGAAGGAACTGTGGGTGATTATAACGGGCTCATTGAGCAACTCTGCACAATGCAGGAAGGTAGCTGCAAAGGCCAATAAAATGCTGGGTTGTATTGCCAGGGGTATATCTTCAAGGAGAGGGGAGGTGATCCTGCCATTGTATAGGTCACTGGTTAGGCCACACCTGGAGTGCTGTGTGCAGTACTGGTGACCATACCTGAAGAGGAACATTAAGTTACTGGGGGGGTGGGGGTGCAGCAAAGATGATCCAGGGACTAGGGGACATACCCTACGTGACCAGGCTGAGGTAGTTGAACATGTACTCACTGGAGGAGAGGAGAGACAGGGGTGATATGTTTGAAACCTTCAAGTACATAAAGGGAATAAACAAGACAGGCACGGAGGGACTATTCAAGTTAAGGGGGGGTAGGGACACTCAAGGTCATTATTGCTCATTAAAGGGGGGGAAGGTTCAGGAGGGAAATGAGAAGACACTTTTACGGAGAGAGTGGTGTCTGGGTGGAACGCATTGCCTGCGGAAGTGGTATCCTGTAGAACAGTGGACTGCTTCCAAAGAGGATGAGATAGGGTAAGAGGGAGGGGCAGGGGAGAGGCAACTGCAGTATTAGGGTTGCTAGCTGCACACTCGAGCAGACTCTATAGACCATAAGGACTTTATCTGCTGGCAAATTTATGTGTTTGTATGTATGTTCATATGATTTTAGTGTGCACCGAGGGCTTATAGATGGCAGACTTTCTTTTACACATTGTCTGGGCAAAACACAGAAAAAAGACAAAGTAGTGATTTTTAGGTGCCTTGGGGACTTGTATACTGTGAGCTTATACTGAATCTTATTACAAGGCTTACTAAACTTTTTTGGGAGGGGTTCCTTATGAAGCTGTGCTTGAACTGAATCTTGTACACGTAAACTTGTAAACTGTAATGTATTGAGTCCCTTACAGTGGTTAGTTTTGTAATGCTGTGATAGTACTGAATCTCTCTTCAGTTTTTTTTTTTTTTCATCTAACATATTAAAATGCCAGCAGAATAGGCCTGGCGGTCTTTTGTGTCTGCTCAGACCCCCACCCTGGGAGCTGACCTTGCTGCCCTCCCCACCCTCTCGGGCTTCTCCCTTCCTAGTCCAGGGTATTCTCGCTGCATTGGACTTTTCTCCCAGAACCCTTCCCCTGTACCTGTCCCACCCCCTCTTGAACCCCTTCACAGTCTCTGCCTCCACCAGCCTCCTGGGCAGTGCATTCCATGGCTCCACCACCCTCTCAGTGAAGTAGCACCTCCTCCTTTCTCCTCTGAGTCTCCCCCCTCCAGCTTCCACTCATGCCCTCTAGTTGCTCCCCTCCTTCCTTCAGAGCACCCTGACTGCGCCTCCCCTATTTACCCCCTTCATGTATCTGAAGACCTCTGTCATGTCCTCATGGTCCCTTCTGTCTTTCAGTGTTGGAGCCTCTCCCCATATGTCCTTTCCCCCAAGCCCCAGATCACTTTGGTTGCCCTCCTCTGGACCCTCTCCAGGAGTTCAGTGTCCCTGTTTAAGTGTGGTCTCCAAAACTGCATGCAGTACTCTAGGTGCAGCCTCACCAACCAGTTATACAGAGGGAGTATCACTTCCCTCATTCTGGAGGTGATCCCCCTAGCGATGCATAGATACATACATAGATACATAGACAGTGTCGGCAGATAAGGGCCTATGGCCCACCCAGTCTGCCCATTTGAGCTTGTAAGTTCAGTTTGTTTTCCTAGAAGTCTGTTGCACCTTACCCCTGACCTCCAGAATTCCTTTATGTCTATCCCATGCATTCTTAAATCCCGTGATTGTTTCAGCCCCCACCACTTCCTCTGGCAGGGTGTTCCACTTGTCCACCACTCGCTCTGTGAAGAAATTCTTTCTCATGTTTCCTCTGAATCGTCCTCCCTCCAACTTCATCCCATGCCCTCTAGTCCTGGAACATCTTTTTCACTTAAAATAGTGTTTTCCTGCACCCTGTTCCTCCCTGTAAGATACTTGTAGTCTCTATTATATCCTCTCTCCCTCCTCTCCTCCAGGGAGTACATGTTCAGTTCCTTCAACCTGTCTTCATAGGACTTGTGATGCAATCCATGCACTATCTTTGTTGCCCTCCTCTGAACCTTCTCTACCCTGTCTATGTCCTTACGTAGGTATTGTCTCCAGAACTGTACACTGTACTCCAGGTGGAGCCTCACTAGTGTCTTGTATAGCGGAATTATGACCTCCCTTTTCCTGCTGGTAATGTCCCTACCTATACATCCCAGCATCCTATTTGCTTTACCTGCTGCCTTGTCACACTGTTTCCCTTCCTTGAGGTCATCAGAGATGATAACCCCAAGATCCCTTTCCTGCTTGGTGCATGCTATATCCTCACCCCCAACTGATATATTGTGCCAGGTTTTTGTGCCCCATATGCATTATCTTGCACTTCTTTGCATTGAATTTCAACTGCCAAACCCCTGACCATTCTTCAAGTTTCTGCAGGTCGCTTCTCATTCTGTCTACACCCTCTGGTGTGTCTACTCTGTTACAGAGCTTTGTGTCATCAGCGAACAGTGAAATTCTGCCTTCTAGGTCCTGCGCCATGTCACTGATGAAGATGTTGAATAGGACCGGTCCCAGCACTGATCCCTGTGGTACCCCACTGGTCACTCTTCCCTCTGTGGAGTGACAGCCATTTACCACCACCTCTGTGTCCTGCCACCCAGCCAGTTACCTACCCACCACACTACTGTCCTGCCCACACCCATATTCCCCAGTTTGTGTAATAGTCTTCTGTGTGGCACAGTGTCAAAGGCCTTGCTGAAGTCCAGATAGGCCATGTCCACTGCCCTCCGATCCACCTCCCTAGTCACCCAGTCAAAAATTCAATGAGGTTGGTCTGACATGACCTCCCCTGGTGAAACCACGCTGCCTTGGGTCCTGTAGTCCATTGACAACCAGATGTTCACCAATCTCTCCTTCAGTAGTGCTTCCATGATCTTCCCCACTACCGAGGTGAGGCTGACTGGTCTGTAGTTCCCTGCTTCCTCTTTGTTCCCACTTTTGTATAAAGGGACTACATCTGCTGTCCTCCAGTCTTTGGGTACCTCCCTGTTTCCAGTGATTGGCTAAACAGGATAGCCAGAGGTTCAGCCACCACCTCTCTTGTTCTTAAGGACCTGGGTGCACCCCATCTGGCCCCATTGCTTTATCAACTCTTATTACTTCCAGTTCCTTCAGGACCCTTTCTCGTGTAAAGGGACTTGTGTCCATTTCTGCACCATTCTCACCCTTGTACTCCCTTCAGACCCATTACCTCCTCTTCCTCAGTAAAGACTGAGCAGAAACACTGTTCAGTATGTCAGCTTTACTGTTGTCATCCTCCATGGCGCCCATCCTCCCTCTTCAGTCTCACTATCCCTCCTTTTGTTTTCTTTTTCACTTATGTACCTGTAAAGGTTTGTCCCTCTACCCACTGATTTTGCAATGTGTTCTTCTGTCTGAGCTTTGGCTTCCCTTACTGACCTCCCTGCCTCCCTTTGCTTCTCCTGGTACTTCTCCTATCCCCTTCTACCTGTGTCTTTTGTATTGCCTGAATGCAATCTTTGGCTTTCACTTTCTTTGCTACCTCTTTGGAAAACCATAATTGTCTCCTCTTCCTTTTCCTCTTGCTAACCTGCTTAATACATAATTCTGTTGTTCTTGTAATCCCCATTTTAAATACTGCCCACTGTTCCTCAACCCCTGATTCCCATTTCCCATAATGCCTCTTTCAAGTATCTCCCCATTTTCCCAAAGTCTGCTCCCTAAAATCCAGGATCGTGTTTTTGTGTGGTTTGATTCTGCTCTTTCTTTGATTTCAAACCGCAATGACTGCTGGTCACTGCTCTGTGGTGCTCCCCACTGTTACTCCCATCACACTGTCCCTGTTTGTGAGCACAAGGTCCAGTATTGCCTTCTGCCGAGTTGGTTCCATGACCAGTTGCTTGAGGAAGGCACCCTGAAGGGAGTCCAGGATAAATCTGCTCCTAGTTGATGCTGCTGCTGGGATGTTCCAGTCCACATCTGGAATATTGAAGTCTCCAACCAGTACTACCTCACCCTTGTCTGCCATCCTTTGGATGGCTAGCATCAGCTCCCTATCTGTTTCTTCCTCCTGGGCTGGTGGTCTATAGACCACACCTGTGTGGATGGCTGTCCCCATTTTCATTTCCAGCTTAACCCACAGTATGTCTCCCCCATTTTGTTCCTCCTGGATCTCTGTGGCCCTTATGTCATTTTTCACATAGAGTGCCACTCCTCCTCCCTTCCTGCCTGCTCTGTCTCTTCTGAATATGTTGTAGCCAGGTATGGCCATCTCCCAGTCGTGGTTATCATTACACCAGGTTTCAGTGATGGCCACAATGTCCAGGTCTGACTGCACCATGACAGCCTCCAGATCTTCCATCTTGTTGCTAAGGCTCCGGGCATTTGCACACATGGCTTTCCATGATTTGACTTCCCTAGACTGTCTCACTGTTCTACTTCAGCCCCTTCCTTGGTTGTCATTTATCCCTGGTTCTCCTTGCTGTCTGCCCGTCTGCTGAATTGTGCCCCTTTTCTGCTTATCCACCTCTTGGGCACTAATCTCCATCTTTTGCACACTGCTTTGCAGAGATAGCCACTCCTCTGGTTCACTGGTTCCACTGCTAGCTGTGGGGGCTGAGCAAGTAGGTACCCTCCTTGCTGGCCTGCCACCCCCCTTTGCTAGTTTAAATGCTTGTCAATGTAGCATTTAAACTTATCATTGAGTGCTTGGATTCCCCTCCAGGATGGATGCAGGCCGTCAGGCTTGAACAAACCTCCATCCCTCCAGGTGGGTCCCCAGTCACCAATGAATCCAAACCCTTCCTCACAGCCATGAGTTAAAGTTCCTGGTGCATGCACTCCTATGCTCTCCCTTGCCTCTCACAGGTAGTACTTCTGAGAAAGTGACAGAAGTAGCTACTTGCTTGAGACCCCTCCCCAGTTTCCAAAACTCTTCCTGAACTTCCTTTGGCTCCCCATTTGCCAGGTCATTAGTACCTAGGTGGATAATGACATCCAGCTCACCCCGTCTTGCCTTCTCAGTGATCCCCAGGATCTTCCTTCCATCCCTCCATGCCGTGGCACGCAGCACCTCACCTCCCTGTCCTCCCCCTCCTGTGTTCCTAGCTGGATCCCTCTTATCATGGAGTCCCCCACCAGGATTCACTTCCTCCTCCTCTGGGGTCCACTGCTTTCCCCGCTGAGGTCACCTCCTTGGCTGACCTCCACATCCTTTCCTTCCACTTCTCTGGGTACCTGTATTTGGTTGTCCTTGTTTGCCAGTGTAGCATATGAGTTCTTGAGTGGAATAGGATCTGGGATGTGCCTCTGCCTGACTGCTCTAACCCTCCCTGAGCCCACTGTCATCCAAGTGCTCCTCGTTCTCGGCATCCTTTGAGGCAGTTGCATTGGACTGGGTGGTCCCTGGTTAGGGGTGATGGTGCTCCTGACCCAGTTTACTTCCGCTCTGAGTCTGGCTACCTCATCCCGCAGTCCAGATAGATGCATGCAGATAGGGCAGCACCTCAGTGTCCAGAAGGTCTGCCTGAATATGGCTGCCCCACAGCCACTGCATTGCACCACTCCCCACATTATACTGCAGTTCCACTACTTGTCTGCTACTGAAGCTCTCCTAGTTCCCTTTTTATTAATTTACTGTCCTAAAAATCCTGCCACTGTTCCCCTATAATGTTTGAAAATACATACACTTCTATCTAAGCTCTTTATCCTTACAATCAAAAGGTAACTACAATCACAATAATCTACCTTCTATTAATACAGATTCTATCACAGAATCAGAGCACAATGCAAAAACATCTGCTACTTAGCAACTGTAACCCCCCTGCAAATGGGGGTTCCCAAAAGACTTCCAGGAGCTTGCTTGAATGCTCCAAGCCTGAATGGTGTTTGGCATTTAAGCAATTTATCAGTGAGTGTTTTTAGAGCCTCTGGTACTGTCTCTTTAAGAGCTGTCTGCTTGCAGACATAATTAGTTGTATGGGGGACTGTGTGCTTCTTTGAGTACCACTCGAAGCTGCTCAATTCACTTCATTTTGCAGTCACTAGGAGTGCAAAGGGAACCTATCTGAAAGATGTAACTGTTTGCCAGAAATTATTTAGAGTAATAATGAAATTACAGTTTGTCTAACCTGCTTTCTTTGCAGTCAGAACTGTCTGCTAGTTCCCATTCTAGTTTTGAACTGCTGAACTGGACCAATCAGTGTGGGGTAAGCTAGCTCTAAAATGGTGCCTTGACGAATCAGAACTTGGACTCATAATCTGAGCCAGCCACAAGAGGGATTGTATGGGCAGTGACTCTGGGAGATGTAGTTTAGACTTCAGTGCCTTTTTGGACCAACAGCAGCAGTCTATTGTGAGTGACAGCCAATCCAGTCAAGAACTGGGAGGAACTCAAAGGAAGTGCCGGTTTTGTCGGTTGGAGTTTCAGTTGAGCTTTGGCAGTGAAGAAGGAAGGAGCCCTGTGTTTTCAGTGTGCAGTTTTAGTCAAAAAGCGTGTGTAAGGCCCAGAGTTCCGGTCTGCAGCTTGTTAGGACTGAATCGGTCCTGTGAAGAGAATCAAGGATATCTGAAGAGTAGAAACCAGGCTCACCCTGTAGAAGACTGGAGAATTGCTGAAAATTGCACTCCGTCTGTCAGGAACTGAATCTGCTGTGTGTTCTACGGGTATTGTGCAGTAGTGCGATCCGGGATACAGATGCAGCCTGCCTGGTATAGTGCTTTCTTATATGGATGTGTGAAGAGGTTTGTGTACCTCAAGTGAGCCCTGCTGACATTGAAGGACCCTATCTTATTTGGAGGTCGTGAGTACTAATTCAGGAGTCGCTCCCTGTTGAATTGCCACATTAAATCCAAATGGAATTACTGTACTGCTGACTGTTTAATTCTCCTTTTCTCTGTGAAGGGCCCCTACCAGCTGCCACGGTTTGGACTAGCCACTAGGGCTTGGGTACCCAGGGACAGTAACTGATAGGGATAGGCCTGTGCACAGAGCCATAGGTAGATTATTAGAGTGATAAGCTAATTAACCTGATTTCCCCTGTCCTTGTTATATCCCCCTAAATAAATCAGAGCTGCTTGTTTCAGCAAAGTTATACTGCCTGAGGTATTTGTCTATGTTAAAGTACTGTACTGTGATTGTTGCACTGTATCTCATTTCACAGGAGGTCCCAGTGCGGAACCAGACCTGGGGGTAAGTGTATACTGTGAAGGTAATTCTGATATATTGTGTGGGCCACTAGTGGGAAGAAAGGGGGGTTGCAGTGTCCCAGAGGGCTGTGACCAAGTTAGTTTAACTATTGCAAACCCTGACCTCTGGGTGGAGGCACCCGCCATTGGATCCAGGCCCCTCAACCTGTTAGTGGCAAATCAGGCAGGGGTAGTAGCCCCTGGGATAGCGCCATCTAGGGGTTACACAGCAATAAACAGGTGACAGCATACCAAGTTGATGTAGCTTTTTTTAAAATAGAAAAGAAAAATGTAATTGTTTAAACCAATAGAAATCAGTAGTTCCAAAAGCACCTTGAACTACAAGAAAGAACACAGTACCACACCTCTGCCACAATAACTAAACAGTTCTAAAACATTGGAGAAAGAAGAGAAAAATTAGAGACTGAGCAAAAAGATACAATGTACTATAAAGTATTAGGCAATAGGTATACTCAGTTGTTTAACAGAGAAAATAAAGTACCTACCAAAACAGACAGGATACCCACGAATGACACTTAGGTTCTCAATATCAGACACCACCAAAGGCACATTCAGAAAGGGTTTAAACTATAGTATTAAAATAGTATTAAAATTAACCACATCAGAGTAGAAAGATCACACTAAATAAATGTGTTGATCCTTCTGACTTCCAACGAATATCTACCGCACAAATTTTATATCTTCTTGGAGCCTACTGGGTTGGTTACTGCATCCCAGCATCCTGTTGGCCTTGGCCACTACCTACCAACAAGTCTCCAAGTTGTTCATCTTGACATCCACCACCACCCCTAGGTCCCTCTCAGCCATCGAGACTTATTGCATTCCCCCCACCAGGGTGTACACTTGGCCTGGGTTTCTGGCTCCCAGGTGCAGTAACCTGCATTTCCCTGCATTGAATCTCAGTTTCCACTTTCTAGACCACCTTTCCAGAGCCTTCAGGTCCCCCTGTAGGGCCACCCTCCTCTCCTTCTCCTCATCCACCACCACCCACAGCTTTGAGTCATTCGCAAAGAGACTCATCTCACCCCTGATACCCTTCCTTATGTCAGAGACATAGGCGTTGAACAGGAAGGGCCCAAGGACTGATCCCTGAGGGACCCCAATAATGACCCTCCTTGGAGATGAAACTATCCCCCACTGCCACGACTCTCTGGGTCTGGTCTTGGAGCCAGTTCCCTATGCATCTGATTCCCACCCCCATTTTCCCCAGCTTATCCAACAGGCCCCCATGAGGAACAGAGTCAGAAGCCTTGCTGAAGTCAAGAAAGAGGACGTCTACCGGCCTACCCAGGTCCAAGGCACTCGTCACCCAATTGTAGAACTCCACAAGGTTTGTCTGACACGATTTCCCTGGGATGAAGCCATGCTGTCTATCATCCAGGCACCCCGATGTTTCCACTTCACCACCTAGCCCCTCCTTGACAATACCCTCCATCACCTTGCCTACCACCGACGTCAGGCTGATGGGCCTGTACTTCCCTGCCACTTCCCTTGATCCACCCTTGTGGATAGGCACTATATGTGCCACTTTACAGTCCTGGGGCACCCACCCCGTCCTCAGAGAGATGCTGAAAAGCTTTGCCAGGGGTCTCGCCAGGACATCCGCCAGTTCCCTCAGCACTCTGGGATGTAGTTTATCCGGCCCCGGTGCTTTCTCTGTCTTAAGGGACCTGAGGGCTTCCCTCACTTTCTCTACCGTGATTTCCACCTCCGCTTCCTCGTCCCCTTGTTTTGCCTCCCCCCCCTCCTGCTAGTGATGGCCCCCCCTCTCCCCAGTCCCGACGATCGGTAAGGGTCCCCCCTCCTCAGTTTCACTGTCTCCTCCCATGTATGATGCAGCCCCCCATTTTCCTCGGTAAAAATCTAGAGAGAAAAAGAAAAGGCGGTGTAAGTTAAGTTAACAAAGCTAAAACAAACAGGCCAGAAATAGACATGATGGGAGTGGTGCAGTGCAGTGGCTGTGGAGCAGCAGTCTTCAGGGAGACGTTCTGGAGGCTGCAGTGCTGCCCCGTCTGCGTGCACCACTCTGGGTTGAGGGTGGAGGTTGCTCGTCTCCAGGCTGAGTTGGCTAGGATTCAGGGGGCCTCCTCCCCTGCCCAGGGACCACCAAGTCCACCCCACTGCCTCAAAGAATGCATAAAAGGAGGAGTGACTATAATACGGAGGGCTCAGGAAGGGTAAGGGCGGTGGGACAGAGGCACATCCCTTGTACGGTTCCACTTCCCAACTGCTACACTGCTCTGGCAGGGCAGGACTGTCCCAAGTAGGCACCCACAGTGGTAACTGAGGAGGATGTTCGGGTCCTCCACAGTGGAGACCTCGGGGTGGGGGAGCAGAGGACCCCAGAGGAGGAGGAGGAGGAAGCAACTCCTGGTGGGGGACTCTTATCGATTGGGGGGGTAGAATTGGGGGCAGGAAGGAAGGGAGTTCAAATGCATACCAGTGCCACGGCTCAGAGATATGGAAAGGGCATCCTAAGGATCGTTGGGTGGGGAAGCAGGACAGGAGGGTGATCTGGATGTCATTGTCCACCTGGTGGAAAAATGTAAAATTATGCACATAGGACACAAGAATCCAAGGGCAATGTACCATATTGGGGGGGAGAAGACGTAACCACAAAACAAGAAAGGGACCTTGCTGCGAGTTATAACAGATGACCTCACCATGGCAGTTCAGTGTGAAAAGGCAGTGGGAAAAGCTAGTAGAATGCTGGGGTGCATTACAAGCAGGTAACCCAGCAGAGCAGGGGGAAGTAATCTTGCCACTTTGCAAGGCGCCACTTGGCACACAGCATGCAGTTCTGGGCTCCCCATAAAATAAAACATGCAGAAAGGCAGTAGAGGAAGCACAGTGCAGGGCCATTGAAATGGTTGGGGTTTAGATGATAAAGGCTATGAGGAGGAACTGGAGGCCCATAACCTGTTCAGACCAGAGCAAAATGGCCTGCACTCAGTGGTATCCGGTAGTCCAGCAGTCAAAAGGCAAGCTCCAGATGAGATGGTGCTTAAATGGTGTTTTATTCCAAATCCAAGCAAAACAAAAAAGAAGAAATAGATTCTGCCACCCAAGTGTGAAACAATCACCTTGACACACTACACCAGGTGCCCCCTGATGAAGCTGTACCTAGCAAAGTGCCGAGGCACGTGGTGTAGTGCGTCAAGGTGATTGTTTTGCATACGGGCAGCTGTATCTATTTTTTTTTTTTTTTTTGCTTGGATTTGGAATCGAGCACCATTTAAGCAGTATCTCATTTGGAGTTTGCCTTTTTACTGCTGCACTTCTGGATACCACTGAGTGCAGGCCATATGCTGCTGTTTGTTCGTACACTAAAGGGGCCGGCCACCCCGAGGCCTGCACCGAGGTTTTGCACTGCTGAGCATATACCTTACCCAGAGTTCTTGGACTTTCCATAACATGATCACAAGCTCCAAGCAGAAATCGGGATAAATTGCAGCTCGATGCTAAAGAGTGGCTTTATTGGTGAATCAAGCAGACAGAGAACAGCTGAACAAAAAGCCCTAGCGCATCGAACCCTTGCAGGTTCTTCATCAGGGGGAAGGGTGACACAGGCTCTCAAGCTCTCTTAAATAGAGAGCTCATTCTCATATGTTCTGTATCATATGGGAGAGGGCTGTTATGTATGAAAATTGAGGGAAACACAGTGCTGTTGTACCATCGCTGTGACGTCAACATGTTGTACTATCCTGAGTACATCACAACGATGGTACAGCAGTAGTGGTTGTCATTGCACATAACTTAATGCACTGGACTGGGGGGGGGGGGGCAGCTGTTTCCATGAATGCTGGCATCATGGAGCAAGTCCCTCAAAGTAAGGATGCCGCCACTATTTATTTGTTACAAAATGCTTATGCTAGAGTGAGGCGTCATGTTTTATTTAAAAAAAAATAAAATAAAAAATTTTATGTGGGGGCAGAGTTGAGCTTGTTCTCGGGTGCAGGGGTGGGTGACGAAGTCAGAAAATCATGGTGCAAAGTTGATTATAGTGTCTAAAAGTTGGTCTTGCTTTTACTGTTGCCCCATACACTATACAAGATAATGGATGGGCAACAGTAAACAACAAAATGCTGTTCACGTCTTGAGGTTGTTATAACAACTGAAAACTCCTCGAGCTTTGCTCTCGAGGTTTACATGGTTGTCATAACAACCTCTCAAAGTTAACAACATTGCTGTTCACTGCTGCCCATCCATTATCCTCTATATCTGGATAGACCTCTTTCTATCTCTTTTGTTCTTTCTTTCTCTCTCTCTTTCTCTTTTATTCTCCTCTCTCTTAATATACCTCATTATTTATCATACCATACAACTTTCTACATTCTTCTACTTAGTATATACTAAAGGAATATTGCATGACAAGGTGTTTGTCGTGCTGGGATGACACCATGCCTGGGAGGGTTGGGCACAAGGCAGAGTGTGTCCAATGCCACAGGCGTGACGTTATCCCAGCACGACACACACCCTGGAGTGCATTATTCCTATTGTACAATGGTTTGTTGTTATATAGAATAAAAAAAAAAATAATTTTAAAGAATGTTTTTATTAGTGTGGAAAAATATTTTTGTTTCTTAAGAAGAGATACAAAAAAAAAAAAAAGAGATGTAGCTCCAGTTAGTCAAGAGATTCACAGTGATGCTGAGACTAGAGCTGTGGTGCTATGCTGGGATAACACCATGGATCCAGCCCCAGACTGACCAATCACAGTCCAAGATTCTTTCTTGCCATTGTTTACTCCCTGAGTCATATTTGCCTCTTACTATGCATAATGTTTTGATACCAGGTTATAATGTCTCCATAGCACTTCTCTTTGTTACCTTGATTGCCTTATTTGTTTGACAATAATTTACATATTTATTTCCACTTTACTGCTGTAATTATTGTTCTAGGAACGTGGATATGTTTTTCATCCACACTTCTTGGCATGTCCCTTTCCCCTTTAAATCTTGCCGGAAAGTCTTCAAGCTGGCTCCTCCCACCCACCCAGGTGGTAAATACCTCTGCTGTGCCTCATGATGCCAGATCTTCCTTTCCGCTGGAAGATACAGGTTCCCTCATGCTCTCACAGCAATTCATAGGCCCTGGATTCAAAGCATCGGTTTTTACCAAAACTAACCTTAAAACTCGTTTGAGTTAGTGATTCTGATTGTAGCGTATCGGTCGTGGAGGATAAATCGTCCCCTGAATTTCGCCGGTGTACCTGTGGCCAGAAGATGTCTTGCACTGATCCCCGGCTAACGTGCGTTTATTGCCTAGGTGTCGGTCATGACACCTCGTCTTGCACTTTCTGCCTGGCCTTCCATCCCAACATCCTGGACTTCCACAAGGCACACCTAAAACTGGGGAGACTGGAGAAAGGAACCCCTGAAATCGAAGGAGGTGAGGTGGGTGGTTTCCGCGACTGCGGGATCTGCCGAGCAACTGGAGCAAATGAAAGCATTCGAGGGGGAAGCAGCTCAAGCTTTGGCCAATCAAAGCTTTTTCGTTCTGCTCAGCCTTGGCTCCACCTTTACGGGCTCCTTCAAGGAGTTGTGCCAGTCTCTCCACACCAGGGGTGAGGCGCCCTCGGGCTCGCACTCCTCCTGCCCTTGCAAGAGGGAAAAGGATCCAAAGTCTTCGTCTAAGCAAAGAAGTTCTTGGGACCGAGAAAGGTCTGAGTCCGAAGAGCATGCGGTCTCGGCCTTGGTCAAGATCGCATCCTCGGCTGCCGGCCTTTCCGACATCCTGTCTGGTAAGGGGACCGAGGAAATGGCTAATGAGGCTGAGATCACTCTCGACCCAATCAACCCTCTGTCGCCAACCCTGGTCGACGATTCCTTGGAAAGGACTCCGGTCCATGTTTTTCCGGATGAGGAGACCAAGCCCACTGGTGTCCCCATCGAGGAAATGGTTCCGGACCCTCGGTTTTCACTGAGGCCGGTGTCTCCCGATTGATCGGGCCGACTCCCTTGGTCTCGATCGAGGTCCAGAACCCCTTCAGCTGAATGGCCGAAAAAGAGTCATAAACACTCTAAGAAGAGGCGTCGCCACAGATCTTCATCCTCCCCGGACGAGGAGAGGCTTTGACGGAAACTCCGTCAACGCTATGAAGATCTCATGTGGCAACAGCTGATTTTGTCCGGGCCGAAGCCCGCCACCCCGGCCATCACTTGGCTTCTGCCTTCTAGGCCGACGCCAACCCCTCCAGAACTGAAGTCTTCAGTTCCCCTGCCCGTGGGGCTGGCCCATATCCCAGTTTGTCCTGTCTCAGTCTCTCCACCAGTTTTTGGTGGAACCACCACCTAAGCAGCCTCAGGGAGGGGCTCCCTCGAAAGAGGACCAAACAGACACCGGGCTTCCCCAACGTCTGTTGATTACAGTCATCCCCGATCACCCTAGGTGTATCGAGGGAGACCTGGGTGGGAGGCCGTTGTATCCCTACTGTTTGGACTCTGACGCCATCGGATTGCACTCCCTTCCTGGGGATGATGGGTCGTCCGTGGCGAGTTTGGAGGAAAGCCCTTCTTCTTTTCAGGGCATTCTCTGCCTAATCTCCGAATCCAACGGAATGCCCCTGGAGTCCATCCAGAAGAAGCAGAGTACCCCCTTAAGGATATCCTCAAAAGGGGGGATACCCCGACGTAGGCTTTTCTAGTGGCCAGAACCATTGTTGTCCTGGCCCTTGAGCTTTAGCAGCGCCCAGCTTCCTGCCTAGCACCGTCTGCCCACATGGCCCGCAAGAACCTGGTGCACATGGGGTTCCTGGCGGGGTTCACAGAACATCCTTCGGCCAAGAGCCGGGTGACTGCTTCTGTATTCAGGTGTACTGGTAGCTCAGCCAACACTGACCGACCTCCGGACAAGGAGTCCAAAAATATGGACCATTCTGCCCGTAAGGTCTATGTGGCCTTTTTCTTAGGCCTTCGTCAGGCCAGCTCGGCTGTTATAATGGCACACTTCTCTCATGCCCTCCTAGGGTCATTAGACAAAGTCCTCCCTCATCTCCTGGCGGACATGCAGACCACAGTAAAGCAAGTCCATGATCAGGGCCGTACTGTTGCAAAACAGCAGCTCCAGATGGCTGTGGACATCGGGGATTCTTGTGCCCGCTCTTTAGCAGCTGCAGTGGCCACTCACTGCAGGGCTTGTCTGAGGCTTTCCTCCTTCCTGGTGGATACTCAGCACAAGTTAGCTGACATGCCCTTTCTAAGCACCAAACCGTTTGGTCCAGGAGTGGCCGGTCACCTTCAGTGCATAGAGCAGTCCAGTGCCAACTTGGATGCTACTTCTGCGAAGGGTTCTTCAGGCAAGAACCAGCAGAAGCATAAGAAGAAGTCTTTAAGGCACTCTTCCCCTGCGGTCAGGCAACCCTCCTATCAAGGAGGCCAGCATCAGCAGCAGGCTCAAGCTTGGCGCCCAAGGCCCAAGCAGGGTCTGCAGCAGCCCCTTAAAGGAGGCCAAGGTGCAGGTCCAGGAGCCGCCGCCTCCTCCTCCTCCTCCTCCTCCTCTAAGCCTGCTCAGTGACGGGTTGCCACCCCTACACCATCACGCCAGCTCTGGGTCCTCCCGTGGGGGGCCGGCTCCATCACTTTCTTTCTGCCTGGTCTGATATCACTTTGGACAGGTGGGTTCTCAAAGTGGTCAGTCAGGGACTGCCTCTAGAGTTCGAGCAGTACCCACCCAGCCGAGCTTGCGCCCCTCTGGAGGAAAGGATCTCAGCTTGCACCCATTTGGCTCTCCAAGACGACATAGCTCAGCTTCTCCGGAAGGAGGTGGTAGCTCTAGTGCCGGATCCTCCCACCGACCCAGGCTTTTGTGTCCAGGTACTTCCCGTGCCCAAGCATATGGGTGGGGGCTACACCTCATCCTAGATCTCCACGACCTGAATCAATATCTCAGGTCTCGCACCTTCCGGATAGTAACTCTGAACCAGACTATACCACCACTGGAGTGAAACGTGGTTCTGTTCACTGGATCTGCAGGACGCATTCTTTAATGTCCCAAACCATCCATCCCATCAGCGGTTCCTCCGCTTCAGTGTTGAGGAGACCCTGTACGAGTTCCGAGCCATGCTGTTCGGCCTGTCATCTGCCCCATGGGTCTTAACCAAGTGCATCGCAGTGGTGGCAGCCCATCTTCGGCATCGAGGAGTATGAATCTACCCTTATCTCGATGACTGGCTCTTGGCAGGTTCCTCCCTTGAGGAGGTGGAGAGATCCAGGGATCTGGCCCTCCGAACCTGCTCCCAACTCGGCCTCCTGATCAACGAGGCCAAGTCGGAACTCGTGCCCTCTCAGGTGATGGGCTTCATCGGGGCAGAGCTTGACTTTTGTCAAGCCAGAGCTCAGCTCCCGGCAGACAGGGCAGAGGTTCTTTCCTCCTTTACCCGATCATTTCTGGTTGGGCACTTGTGCCCTGCCCGGGACTTTCTGCGCCTTCTGGGTTATATGGCAGCATGCACCTCAGTGGTCTGTTGGGCCAGGTGGCACATGCGCCCCCTTCAATCGGAGCTGGCTGCCCAGTGGACTCGGCTCCAAGGTCATTTCAACCGGCTGATCACTGTAACCCAGAAAATGTGGGATGCTCTCCAATGGGGGACCGCCCCAGAACAGTTGCAGGAAGGGATCCCGTTTGTCCGCCCTGAGCAGACGGTCGTCCTTTCGACTGACGCTTCTCTCATGGGCTGGGAAGCCCACATGGGGAACAACAGGGCCCATGGTTTCTGGACCCCCGAGGAGTCCCGATGCCACATCAACCTGTTGGAGCTCAGAGCAGTCAGACTGGCACTGTCAGCTTTCGCTCCTCAGCTCCGGGGTCAAGTGGTTCACGTCCAGATGGACAATACCACGGCCATGTATTACCTCAACAAACAGGGCGGCACACACTCCCATCTGCTGTGCAAGGAGGTGGTCTGTATTTGGACTCTCGTAAGCCGGCTGGAGGCGGATCTCCTAGCCATTCATGGGGCAGGAGTCTCGAACCAGTTGGCGGATGCTCTCAGCCGTCTAGGCCAGACATCCCATGAGTGGTCTTTCCATCCAGAGGTAGCATACAGTCTGTTCTTCCATTGGGGCAAACCATTGGTGGACCTGTTTGCCTCCAGGGAAAACACCAAGCTGAGGCTGTACTATGCCCACCCCCCTTAGCAGGGCGCGCTGCAGGGGGATGTCTTCTCGAGGCCATGGACTCCAGGCCTCCTATACGCCTTCCCTCCATTTCCCTTGATCCATAAGGTGTTACTCAAGGTGAGGAGGGACAAGGCAAAGGTGATCCTGGTAGCCCCAGATTGGCCGCGCCAGTTCTGGTACCCAGATCTCCTCAGCCTCGGCTGCAGGCCCCCGGAGCAGCTTTGTACACGCCCAGACCTGATATCATTGAACCAGGGGAAGGTATTCCATCTGGCCCTTCAATCCCTGCACCTCACAGCCTGGCATCTGAGCGGCTAGAGTTCCAGGCTCTGGGTCTTTCCGAGGATGTCTACACTGTGGTGGAGGCATCTCGTAAGGAATCGACCAGGAAATGTTATGCCTTCAAATGGAAAAGGTTTTCCGTTTGGTGCCAGGGTAAGGGTCTGGACCCCTTATCCTGCTCCATGGCCAACATTCTGGACTATCTTTGGTCTCTCTCTCCAAAGGGGGTCTACGGTCATCGACCCTTAGGGTGCACCTGGCAGCCATTTCTGCTTACCAGGCACAGGCCGGTCAGCCGTCATTGGCATAGGAGACAGTGGTCGGGCGCTTCTTCAAAGGCCTGGATCACATATCCCCTCCGGTGCGTGAACCTCCACCTCCGTGGGATCTGTTGCTGGTTTTGGCAAAGCTCATGGGCAAGCTATTCGAACCCATGCACAAGTGTGAGCTTTAACATTTGTCATGGAAGATGGCCTTCCTGGTGGCTATCACATCAGCCAGAAGGACAGGGGAGCTCCAGGCGCTTTTGGTGGAGTCCCCTTATCTGGTCTTTCACAGGGACAGAGTTGTCCTGCACCCCCACCCGAAATTCCTTCTGAAGGTGGTATCAGAGTTTCACCTTAACCAGGTGTTGACTCTGCTGGTATACTACCCTAAGTATACCTCGGACACCGAGTACAGGCTCCATACTCTGTACCTGAGACATGCTGTCTCTAATTATAAGGAGAGAACGGTGGAAATTCATGGAGAGGTTCGCCAGCTGTTTGTCACCTACGCTGAAGCCGCTTCTGGCAGACCTGCAGCCAAATGGACCATTGTAAGGTGGATTACATCATGCATAGGTCTGTGCTATGAGTTGGTGGGAAAGGAGTCTCACAGAGGGATAAGAGCTCATTCTATCTGCCATACTGCTGCATCGGTGGCTGCTTCCAGGGACATCCCTATCCAGGAAATCTGTTAGGCTACTACCCGGAAGTCAGCAAACACCTTCATTACCCACTAACACGTCGACCTTGAGTCACGCCGGGATGCTGGTTTTGTGGCCTCCGTTCTTCAATCTTTATTTCCTAAGTAGGGGGTGTGCGCCTTGCCTCCCTCCTCCTGGAGAACTGCTTGGAGTCTGCCAGTGTGTGGATGAACAACATATCCACGCTCCTAGAAAACAGGTTACTCACCTGTAACAGAAGTTCTAGGAGTGGTATATGTTGTTCATCCACACGCACCCACCCGACCTCTCCCGGCTTTAGGCACACAACCTTGCTTCCAGCGGGCTAAGATCTGGAGTCATGGGGCAGAGCCGAGGTATTTACCACCTGAGTGGGTGGGAGGAGCCAGCTTGAAGACTTTCCGGCAAGATTTAAAGGGGAAAGGGACATGCCAGAGAGTGTCGTTGAACAACATATACCACTCCTAGAACTACTGTTACAGGTGAGTAACCTGTTCTTTCTTCAAATGTGCTCAAATATTGCCTTAAGATCATCTCTGTGATCGTATATAATTTTACTTATATGGCAGATTGTACTTTATATGGAAGTTGTGTGTTCTTTCTAACTGTATTGAATGTATCCTTTTTCCTTGAAAATTTCAATAAAAGATAAAGTGAAACAGAGCTCATTAAAGATACAGTATCCATATATTAGAAAGTATTAAACACCAAGTGTAAATAAGTAAAGCAATTATAAAAATAAACACAAAAATATTAATGTATTATAACAGGCAGGAGACAAAATCAAAAGGCTATCTAAATATAGTATTAACTGTATATGCAAGTGGTTTTATCTAGGCATAATAGCAAATGTAATAATTAAACGAAAAGCTGGAAAGACACCGTTGTTACAGGAAAACCACCTGAAAAATACTGAGAAAACAAAGAAAATGTTAGAAAAACTATTATAATAATATCACTAATACAAGAAAGATCTAACAATCAAATACCAGAAAATATTGTAAATCAGAAGTAGGATGAAATCCAGCCTCTCGGCCTACACAGACGGAAAGTGTTAGCTGGGCATGATTGTCACAAGTATAGAAATAAATCCCTTGAATCATTCAGTCCAACTGGGTGACGTGCACCCAGCATAAAAATGAATCTGCTGTTTCTCCGTAAAGGAACCCTCTGTCTGTTGCCTTCCCTTTGATTTGGTCTGATATGGTCGATCCTCATAAGTAATTCATTTGGCCATTATGATTTCGAGATCAGTGGGATCCACAGGTGTGCACCAGCATCTATTTTGGATGGAATGCATGTGCTCTTGGATCTGTTTAAGTGTACAAAAGTTCTCCCTACGTAAACAGATGGATACCACAAAGTGTTCGCCACTAACTGTATGACATGTCACCAGTTGCCGTATTTCATAGCTATGACCATTTGTGGGACTTGTAAATGTGGTGCTTTGAGCCATATACTGGCAGATGTTACAGTTCCCACGTCTGTGGGATCCAAGAGGCCTGGGGAGTAAAGTAAGAGGGACAGTATTCCTTTGTGTTGTCACCCTAGTGAATAGGAGGATCAGGGTGGATCTGATCTGTCTTTCACATACTGAAGGGTATCCACAATGTTAGACAGATGAAAAAATGTTTTTCGTTTTTTTGTTTTTTTTATACTTTATTTTTATCCCTGCCTTACTACCCACTTGCCCCCACTCCTTCAGACTTGACCATTCCCGGTGACCCTACCACGGAGTCTGCCCCTAGAGTGTAAAGTATACTCCTATGTCCCCCTTACCTTTCCCTCTGGAGTGCCTGCACGTTGGGGTCTGCCCGTGGTAGGTGATCTGGGAGATTAGGTTAGTTGTCATCTGGGTGGCAAGTGGGGTGTTTTCTCATTTACTCCCTTATTTATTTGCTTTTGTTTACCAGGTGAGCATGCTACACACCAACTGCCTATTTTCAGGTGCAACCCGGGAGATTACAAAGGTACATTCAAGAACAACAGGCAAGAACAAGTACATGGCATAATCAGGGGCAGCAGACAATGCAAGGTCAATACAAGAACATCAAAGGGATATACATTGCAAGCGAGGGGGACAACAGCAGCATGGTAAGGCAGTAGACAACAATACTAGGAAGGCATCGTCCTAAAGGCTAATACAGTAGGTAGAACCAGGAACAAAGCAAGAACAGCATAGTAACACGATTGGTGTGCAGTCGGGCCAGAGAAGACCCATCACAGATAATGCAGCTGGTAGCAGAATGCTTAATACGCGGATAAAGTGCAGGAACATGCCAACCTGGCACAGGAGAGGGTAGCGTTGGAGCCAGATCAAGTGGAATGGTTGAGAGGGTTCAGTTAAGTTCAGTGGCAGGAGGAGGCTGATTTGAGGAAACTCCAGAGGGAGGCTTTAATGCAGGGGTGGGAGGAGGCGGAGGAGCGAGTTCCTGCTGGTAGGGAGTTCCATACCTTGGGCGTATATGTAGCGAAGCCCGGTCACCCATCTGGGTCTGGGTTTTTGGAACCAGTAGGACATGAGTTTCTGGATCTAAGTTGGTAGGAGGAGGTAGCAGGTGAGAGGGATGCAGCGAGGGCAGATGGGGTGGCATTTCTGACCACATTGTTGATGAAATTGCCTAACACAAAGGAGCGGTGCTTTTCTGGTGGGAGCCATTCAAGACGGGAGTAGAGCTCACAGCGATGGATGAGGTGGGGAGCTGAGAGTACAAAGCGACAGACTCTGTTGTAAGCCATGTCCCATTTAGAGAGACTGGTTTTTGAGTTGAGGGCGAAGGTGATAAGTCCATAGCTGAGTGCGGGTAGAAGGACACCCCTGGCTAGGGCGAGTCGGGCAGCTGGGGTGAGGCAGCTTTTAGCTCTATATTCAAGGCCCAACTTATGATTAGTAGAATTGCAAGCGTTGTGAATGAGCTGAGTGAGATCCAGTTGAGGGTCAAGTGCCACCCCTAGGTACTTGACCGCATCTGCAACATGAAGGAGGGGTCCATCGGCACGTGAGATCATAAGAGGGGCTGGGGCAACTTTTGTTTTGGCTGCAGAGCCAGAGCATGGTCTGAGTCTTCTGCAGGTTGATTGTAAGCTTGTGATCCCTTAGCCAGGATTGAATGTGTTCAAAGTCAGTGTTTAGCTTGGAGTTGATCACAGAGATGTCCTGGGAGCTGGTCAGGATGACCAGGTCATCTGCGTACAGTATAGCTTGCTCATGGGCCGGCGCCGAGGGCAGTTCATTTATGAATATGGAAAACAGGAGAGGTCCAAGGACAGAGCCCTGGGAAACCCCACAGGTAACCACATAGGGCTCACACAGGACCTTGTTGAACTTTGTGTACTGCTGTCTTCCCAAGAGGTAGTTCTTGATCCAAGCAAGGGCAGGGGAGGAGAGGCCTAGGGACCGGAGAGAGGAACACAGAAGTGAGTGGTCAACCCAGTCGAAGACTTTTGAGAGGTCCACAAAGATGGCTCCCGTCAGCTTGCCTTGGTCAACTGCAGACCTGATCTCCGAGGTGACAACGACTAGGGCGGTGGAGGTACTTTGCCCTTTTCTGAAGCCGTGTTGTGCTGGGGAGGGTAGGTCATGGGTCTACAGGTAGTGGGTGAGCTGAGAGGCTACCACCTTTTCAAGGAGCTTGCTGATCGCAGACAGTATTGCTATAGGGTGGTAGTTCCTGATATCCTTGGGGTCGCCTTGCTTGAGAACAGGGACAACATTGGTCACTTTCCAGATGTCAGGGATGGTACTAGTCATTAGCGATCTATTGAAGATGTGGGTAATAGGCCAGGCAAGGAAGGGAGCACCTAGGTTGAGTAGCTTGGGCTCAAGGCCATCATGCCTGGCCTCAGAGTAAGGGGAGAGCCCCACGAGGAGCCTGTGGAACTCTATGACTGAGACTGCTCTGAGGTAGAAGGGAGGTCGGGAGGTACGCCCATCTGGGAGGAGGTCCTGGTCCTCGCGACCGTGGGACTGAGAGGTGAGAGTTGGCAGGTCAGTGAATAGGGAGTTAAAGGCATTGGCAATTGTGAGGGGATTGTTGCAGTTAATCCTGCCAATGTGCAAGTCAGTGACCTGGGCTCTGGCAGAGCCTCCCACTGTATGTTTGATGTTCTGCCAGAAACTCCTCGAGTTTCTGGCTGATGAGAGTAGGGCAGACTGACAGAACTCACATTTTGCAGAGTGGATGGCCCTTTTGCAGGAGTTCCTCAGGTGTCTGTAGTCAAGGAGGTCAGAGCTGGAGGGAGAGGCTTGTATCTAGCCCAGCACTTGTCTCTTTGTTTCATGAGAGAGAAGAGGCCACTGTGCAGCCACTTAGTGATGGTGCCCCTCACCCTCCTTTTTGTGAGGGGAGCATACCTGTTTTGCAGAGGAATGAAGACAGAGAGAAAGTTGTCAAGGGCCCCTGTGGGGTCGTTTGTTACAGTGACCTGGGACCAGTCTGTTTGTCACAGGTACGAGAGGTAATCTCCAATGTTACATTTGGAGTAGTCCACCATCTGGATCACCTGGGCTCTTGAATAGGGCCAAGTGACTCAGGGGAGAGAAGGGTTGGAGCCAGGTAGTGTCTCACTGGTCTAGGAAGCTCTGGTAGATTAGCCACACTCTAATATATATTGATTGAAAGGATGCTGCACACGTGCACAGGTGGATTAACTTGCCCTGGTTATATTTTCACCAGAGGATGCTGTTCCTAGCTCAGGGTTGCAGCATATACTCAAGTAGTACTTAGTAATACAATCCCCAACAAATAAGGATAAAGCATTTAAGTGGACAACTAACAGGTATGTTCAGTGAATCAGTAATCCTGGCACTGGGCCACTCAAGGGAGAAGGTGATAGGCTACCCCAAGCTAGAGGGAGGGTCTGGAGAGCATTTAATGGGAGGAGGGAATGGGGCAGGCGGGACGCCACGGGACAGCAGCTCCTTAAGTCCACCAACAAAACAAAAGTCCACGCGGTGCACACTTATGAGTGTGAAGTCCGTCAGGGGAGGTCCGCACGACCGCGGCAACTAGCCGGCACCTCTGACCCCGGGTTCCGAATAAGAAAGCATGGCAGTCCTGGTGAAGGAGGGGGGACCCACTGCAAATGGATCTCCCTCACCCCCCTCAGTCGCTCGCAGTATGTTGGAATGAGCCGCGTGGCTCAGGAAGCAGCCCAAAGGCACAGTAGGGAAGACATAGAAACATAGAGGTTGACGGCAGATAAGGACCACAAGGCCCATCCAGTCTGCCCATTTCTTTTTCTACCTTTTATAAATGTGCCATTGGCCTTTGCTCTGTCAGTGGCCTATCTATTCATACTCATCTGTATTGCTTCCTTATGCCTATCCCATGCCTGTTTGAAGCCCTGCACTGTATTCATAGCCACCACGTCCTGAGGTAGGCCGTTCCATGCATCCACCACCCTTTCGGTGAAAAAGAATTTCCTCACATCCCCCCTTAATCAGCCTACCTCTAATATCATGCTGTGTCCTCTTGTCCTGCTATTTTTCTTATATTTAAACATGTTAGACTCTTTCACCTTGTTAATGCCCTTAAGGTGTTTGAAGTTTCGATCATATCACCTCTCTCCCTCCTTTGCCCAAGGGTATACATATTGAGCTTCATTAATCTGTCCTCGTATGTCTTCTGATGCAGTCCCTGCACCATTTTGGTTGCCCTTCTCTGGACTGCCTCAGTTTGGTTAATGTCCTTGTGAAGGTGTGGCCTCCAGTGCTGCACGCAGTATTCCAGATGGGGCCTAACCAGTGTCTTGTAAAGAGGGATTATTACCTCCCTCTTACGACTTGTGATACCCCTACTAATACACCCTAACATCCCCCTAGCATTACCTACTGCTTTAGAGGTCTGCTTCGATGATTTCAGGTCATTGGTGATGATGATGCCCAAGTCTTTTTCCTTTGTGACTGCCAGCAACTCCCCTCCCAGCCTATAGGTGACTTCAGGGTTTCTCTTCCCTATGTGCATGATCTTGCACTTCTTTGCACTAAATCCCAGTTGCCACTCTTCTGACCATCTTCTGACCATCTTGCTAGTTTATCCAGATCTCTTCTCATTCTGCCCACCCCATCTGGATCATCTACTCTGTTGCAGATCTTGGTGTCCTCTGCAAACAGACAAGCCTTACCCTCTAGTCCATCTGCAATGTGACTAATGAAAATATTGAAGAGGACTGGCCCCAGGACTGATCCCTGAGGTACCCCACTTGTGAATTGCATCTCTTCTGACTGTATACCATTTACCACCATTCTCTGTTTTCTGTCTGTCAACCAGTTTGCCACCCAGTTGACCAACTTCTGACCCACCTTGAGCCTACCCAGCTTATTTATCAATCTTCTGTGTGGAACAGTGTCGAAAGCTTTGCTGAAGTCAAGGTAGGTGACATCAACTGCTCCCCCTTGGTCCACCACTCTGGTTACCCAGTCAAAGAAATCTGAGATTAGTTTGACAGGACCTTCCTTTTGTAAACCCATGCTGTCTTGGATCCTGTGCCCCCATGGATTCCAGGTGTGGCACTATCCTTTCCTTAAGGAGTGCCTCCATAATCTTGCTCACTACTGAGGTAAGACTGACTGGCCTGTAGTTCCCTGCCTCCTCCCTGCTACCACTCTTATCACGACAGACCAGGGAGCCAGTCGAGTGCAGCAGCAGATATTTGAAATTGGCACCCAAAACTCCTTTGTCTTGGCTCCACCGATTTTTCCACCAAGGGCAGGAAAAGTACCCCCCTCAGCCGCCGCGGGACAGCAGTTCCTTAAGTCCACCAACAAAACAAAAGTCCACATGGTGCACACTTACAAGCGTGAAGTCTGCCAGGGGAGGTCTGCCTGACTGCGGCAACCAGCTGGCGTCTCTGACCCCGGGTCCCGAATAAGAAAGCCTGTTAGTCCTGGTGAAGGAGGGGGGACCCACTGCAAATGGGTCTCCCTCACCTCCCTCAGTCGCTCACAGTATCTAGGTCCCACTACCCCTGAGGACGTCGGCATGCAGAACTGACGTCCAGGCAGACTGCGTGCTGACATACATCATTGCCAAGTGCCCACAATGTCCTCCCCTCCCCAGTTCCGAAGAACCGCCTGTGCCCCAATACCCGTTTTTCCACAGGCACCGGTGCGACGGGTGCTTAAAGCACCCCAGGAACCCACCCCAGGAGGAGGAGGAGAGCATCCATTGGGACGCTCGATCCTCCTCCGCCCCCCAGAGACCCGAGTCTGTTCTGAAACCAGGTCGCCTGCGAGGTGTGGCATCCAGCGCCTCATCCCTCAGCGCCACTGGGCCAGCGAGACAGATAAAACTGTTTGATCTGTTCTGCTCGAGCAGGATGCAAGGACACACCTTAAAGTTCAGCGGTGGTAGTTTCAGGGGTAACGGTAGGAGGCACTACTTCTTTCACAGTGGTGAACCTGCAGATCTTCCTTATCAGTGAACATGAAAAGAGTACAGGCCTCCAAGGTAAGCTTGGACTGGTCGGCCTGGTGGCGCTGAGGGTTGAGGTGCTGGATGCCACACATTGCGCCATGCTGGTGACTCCGGTTTGGGAGCAGACTCTGGCACCGGGGTCAGCATGATAGAAGGATTGAGCGTCCAGAGGACTGCTGTCCCCTCCTGGGGTGGGTTCTGGGGATTTCCCACCTTGTAGCGGCTCCCGGTGGACACAGGGAGCGCTGCAAGTCAGGGGAGGCAGCGGCGGACATCTGCAAGAGGGGACGGGTGCATGCCCTCTGTGCGGTGATGTCCTTGCATGTCTATTCCTCAGAGGGCAATGCAGCAAGCAAGGAGAAAACTCCGCAGCCGCTGGGAGGATGATGGTGGTTCCAAGGAAGGGGGGGCTCACATGTCCACAGCTGGCCCTTCCAGTTGACTCTCTCTGGTCCTCTTTGCTTCACGGGGTTGGTTGGAGAGGACTCTGTCCCCGATTCTTCACTGGGAGGGTTCATGTAGGGCAGTAGAGCCACTTGGGTGGGTCTTGCCTGAGTGTGGGGCCCCAGTGGCTGACGACTGGAGTAAAGAAAGTCTACAAAAAAAAGGCAAGCTTGGACAAATTTCTGCGTGCCTCATGGGTAGCAAGGTGGGTAGGACATCTCTATAACTTGGTGTATGTTTGGACAGCTTACTTCCTGGTACCTGCTCATGAAGCAGGGGACTTGATGAGCCTAGTGAACCTCCTGACTTTAAATGACAGTGTTGCTATGTTTGTGCAAGAGCTGCTGATAGCAGAACCCAGGGATTTATTTAACTCCAAAAATTGATTAGTGTTTTGCTCATGAAAGTGCTAAAACATTGTGAAAATGCATAGCACTTGCCTCACTGTGTTTTAACAAACATAACACTTCTAGAAAACCTATATAAATACTTTCTGTAAAGTTAGCATTGTCCCATGAAAAAAACTGCTAATCATTTTTTTAAAACCCTGAGAACCACTCTGTGACTGTGTGTACAGTTGTCTGCCCTAGTATCGCCTTTTACTGCTTAATTATTGGAGTCTTACATCAGTAACTGAGTAACATGCGTAGAGTTTCAGTGAGTCCTAAAAGCAGTAACAGGAAACAATGGTATGGGCACAACTTCTGTCTTCACACTACAAAACATGCACACGCAGGAGCTGTTGCATGTTGGCAGGCAGTCTTGTCGACACCCAGATTATGAAGCTGCACAGTGTTTTCCTCTTGCCTAACAGAAAGGGACTGTATGGTTACTGTGGCCTTTGTCATATCTGCAGGTGAACTTCACTGTCGACGTGGAGATCGGTGAGAACCTGAATTTTGTGTAGTAAGTAGACATTTTCTCTGATTGGTTGAAATTTAATTCTGCACCACCCCTGCACCAAAATAGGATTCGATACCTTCCAGGTGGCTTAAAAAAAAATGTCTTCAGATCTTGGAGGCAGTTTCAAGTAAATGTAAGATCTGGAGGGACGTTTCCATTAAATGTATGATTTTGGGGAGTTTGTTTAAATGCAAACTACAAGTGTGATATCTAGGGGCATTGTCTATAAATGTAAGGTCCTTGTGTTTTTATTCTTTCTACGTAGTTTTTTTTTTTTTTCTCCCTGGTTGATCGCTTCTTTCATGGATATTCCCCTGATCAGGCTAAACCCGGCCACCATTCTGACAGCTACCGGGTTTTTATCCCATACTTTCTTCTCCTTCCACCTCCTGTGGCAGGGGCAGTGCCACTGTCTGCCATGCATAGCCACAACTTTCTCCATGGCAGAAGCAAGCTCCCTGGCCCAGCCACAGGGTTCACTGTCATGGCAGAACCAGTTGCCCAACCCCTCCCTGCCCGAAATGCACGGTCAAGTGGCAGCTGTCTCGACGTTGGCCTACCTCCCAGTGCATCTACCTGGGCTGGCTTCTAAACCTGGGCCGTTGGCCCAGCAATGCTACTGCCTGGCCATTGGGGTGGGCAGTATTGTTTTTAAATGTAAGTGCTAGCGGGATCATTGTGTCTAAATGTAAGTGCTAGCGGGATCATTGTGTCTAAATGTAAGTGCTAGCAGGATCATTGTGTCTAAATGTAAGTGCTAGAGGGATCATTGTGTCTAAATGTAAGTGCTAGTGGGATCGTTGTGTCTAAATGTAAGTTCTGGAGGCGGCTTTGTGTGAAAAGGTAAGCTCTGGTGGGGGTATTGTGTGTAAATGTCAAATCTGGAGTGCACTGTGTATTGATGTCAGTTCTGGGGGCATTGTATATACATTCAGATTTTGGGGTCATTGTGTGTAAATGTGCGTCATTTATTCAGGAGAGCAGGGTCCCCGGCACTGGAAAGCATTTGGGTCCAACTAAAGCTGGGGGGGGGGGGCAGATGGCATTGGGCTCTGAAGCTCTTTGTTTATCCGCAGGGCTAGCTGCCCATTGAACAGTGTACATTTTACATGTGCATATGTGTCGGAAAGTGTGAAAGTCTATGTGCATTTGTGATGAGTGGGGGAGGGACTGTTCATGTTCTCGGCTTATTTACCAAAATGAATGTGTTGTATATTCTTTGTCTCCCCAGTACCTTCTGCACAATGCCATCAGTCGGGGTCCACAACATTGTAATCACCATGCGGTAAGTTAACTGCTAGTTGTAAATACTCTTCCCATTTTACTCCCACTAGTTGCTGTCACTGACTGCCTGTGCAAGAGAATTGTTTCATTTTTGTGCTGACTTTAACTTCAAAACACTCCCATTGTAATCATCCTGTGAAACTCACTGGAAACATGATTCTATAACAAACTCTGTGGAATCATTGTAATTCTGTAACAGGCTCTATGGAATTATTGTAACGCTATACCAAACACTGTGGAAACATTAAGCAATAAACCACGCCGCAGGCCAAGTGACCAGACCATCCAGGCATGGGTAAATCCCAGCATCACCAACACCCTGGAGTGGTTTATTGCGATTATACTATGGCTTTCTATATTTTTTGTAAGAAAATAAAGAAAAATGCATTTTTGTGGTATTTTAAATGTTTTTTCTTTATGTATTCTTACGCCAGGAAAAAAATAGTATGGTTCACATGTTAAACAATATGCTCTCCTAATAGGTCAGCTCGGAAGCTGCAGCTCAGTTTATAGAAGTGGAATCCAGATGAATTAGTAAAATAAAGAATAAAAGAAGATGGGTAGTTTATCAGAATAAAATTAGCAGCAAGACTGTAGACTGACGGGAAGCCCCGTGAGACTCGTTGTTTGTGAGCATCATTGTTGAAGTAATTAAATATTTGAATTTTTATAGAAAAGTGAAGGTGGGGAACTGTTTCTTTTTAAAAAAATGAGGGCAAAATCTTTAAAAAATGATGGTAGAAAAAAGTGGAGTGTGATACTGAACATGCGCGCTCCCAGTATCACGGCTAGGCTTGTCAGAGGCGAATTTAAGCTGGAGTAGGCAGAGGTTGGAGGCTGTGCTTGCAGTATGAGGGTCACTTGTGGAGTGGGGATACAGGACTGTGGTGCTAGTACATTGGAAGGTATGTATTGCACCGGTATTTGTAGTTTCAGATGACTGATGATGAATTTTGGGGAAATTGTCGAAAATAGGATCCAGCTCGTCGTCATGTGTGAGGTCGAAGCTGGTGTCCATTGTTTGAATAACGTGTTAGTTGAGGCTCAGTTTCTAAGCGGCGAGTGAAATATGGCGTCGGTTCAGTTTTGAAATGGGGGTCGGAGTGATACGCTGTTGGGGGGCTTGTGGGTGAGGTTGGCTGGCATCTCTTGCATTGGTAATATGAGATTTTACAACGGTGTGTTGGTGCCAGCTGATCAATCAGAGGCTTACTTTTATTGGTAGCATGGTATAATTGTAACTTTATAACAAATGCAGTGGAATCATTGTATAAGGAATAAGATCCAACAGGGTGTAGAGTGTTGGGGGGGGGGGACCCACATACGTAGGGGGTATTGAGGCCCAGCACCACAGGTGGAGGGCCTTACAGTCACTGGAAGAGTGGGTATCCCCAAACACCCCACACCTGTAGGGTCTTATTACACTTAGAAAATGTATTTCTGCATTAACAAAATTACAAAGGGGAAAGGGGAAATTGTTTAACCAGAAACAGCACACTATTGATTTATTTATTTATTAATGGTATTTTGATAACCGGCTGAGCCCACTGAGACCAAGGGTCCCTTTTTCAGGGGTGACCCGGAATTAATTACAGTGCTAACAGGCAGATCACATCATAGCAAATTACATAATACAGAACGGTGATCACCTGGTTAAATAAGGATTTTGATTGATTGACATAATACAGAAGCGAAGATATCGACGAAGGCAGGTGCGACATGGGAGCAAAGGAAGTTAAGTGACTTGCTCAGGGTCACACAGTATACAAGTGGGTGCTATGGGATTCAAACCTAGGTCTCTAGGTTTGCAGCTCAGTGCTCTTAACCACTACGCTCTACTGCATTCTCAAGTTTTTAAAGAATGTAAAATAGTCGTTACATGGGTAGAGTGCTGGCTTTTTTTTTTTTTTTTTTTGCAAGCTCTGCTGGTCTGTAAACATATGGCTTTGGAATACTGTCAGCCAGTAAGGTCTCAGGATTTTCTATCCTAACCCATTTTCTAAAACTCTGTAACAAACTTTGGAATCATTTATTTGTTTACTGAATTTTGATAACCAAGTAGGCCCACTGAGACAAAAGGTCCCTTTTTCAGGAATGACCCAGAGTTAATTTCATGAAAGAAGCAAACATTTGACATGTTGGTGTACATAGAAAAGCAGCGACAGTAATTTAGTGTGCTAAGTGCAGATAGAGGATCACAAAGCCATATGTTAGATGTGACATTAGTTAGGCTGTGAATTGTTGTAACATCATAACAAATGCTGTGGAACTGTAACTCTAACATTCAATAAATTTTAACTATAGAAAACACGGAATCATTGTAACTCTATAACAAACTTTGGAATGATTGTAACTCTATAACAAACTCTGGAATGATTGTAACTCTATAACAAACTCTGGAATGATTGTAACTCTATAACTCAAACTCAGATTGTAACTCTGTATAAAACACTGAGGGCAGGATTCACAAAGAAGATGCGCCTGGCGAAACCCAGATGTGCTAAGCCCACACATAGCCATTCACAGAGGCAGGCGCCGCACCAAGTGCAACACCACTGTGAATCACCACGGGACACAACGGCGCAACCACAGATGCACCAGGGCAAGCAGGATGCCCTGCAGCCACACAGGGGGAGCCAGGCAGAACAACTGGAGCAAAACAGCAGGGCAAGAGGAGCAACTGCAGAGCTGGAACAAACAGACCCACGGACACAAGTGTAGAGTAAAACGTGTTTATAAAAGGGAATTGGCATATAAACTGTACAAACCAAACGTCACAAAAGGAACAGCAGCAGCAAACGGGGACGAGGGGGAGCAGGAACGGGAAGGAGGACAGGAAAGGAACAGACACAGGGGACGGGAAGGGTAACTATTTACATGGGATGTCCCCCCAGAAAGTGGCAGGGGGACAGTAGCGGCGCTGTGCCCTGTCATGCAGCACCCTGGCATGGACCGGAAGGCGCAGCATGACGCCCCACAGGGCAGCTAACAGGCACTGAACAGTTCGTGAGAGAGGGCGCAGAGCCGCCTGGATGGCCACACGGATCCTCTGGTCCACATTTACTGGCGCAGCACCACCACCACCACCCGCAACAGCACGTTGAGCCAGAACACCTACAGCAAACGACAGAAAGAACACACACTGAGGGCCAGAATGTGGAACACAGCCCCACCCACCATCGACCGTACAGAACCAGAAAGACAGCAATCATGGAAAGTGGTACTCACCCGCCCCTGGCAGGGCACCAGGCCTGGTACCCATGTATTGCCGACGACACTCCTCAGCTGCATCCGCGGGCCTGCTGCCTGGCCCCTGGTCCTGCAAAACACAACAAACAGCATCATGAGCAAACACTGCCACCATGCAGTGCCTCAACCCCCCCCCCCTTGCTGGCATGTGGCCATGCAGCAGAGTGATGTCAGGCCGTGAAGCATCTGGTGTTAGCAGACTTACAAAGCCATGCCCTGCCCCCGGCACCAGGGCAATGCAGCACAGGAGAACCATGAGGACAGTGATATACACACTCAGCATGTGCCACACAAGGATACAGCTGAGGAACACCTACCTGGATGTGGCAGTGCACCCCTGCGTGCACGGCGCCACAGCTGCACAATCCACTCTGGGTCCTGCCTCTGAAGGTCGCCATAGCAATGCCTGCGATACTCCCCTGTGCGTGGCATCCCAGTACGGCGCACAATCCGCGATGCAGTGGAGGCCCACACCTGGCCCTTGGCACATGGAGGTCCTCCTGTCCAAACAGGCGCCCCTCCACAGCCATGACCTGTGCTACAAGATGTAGCCACTCCATCTATGACCAGTTCATGGCCCTAGGCATCATTCTTCCAGCCCTAGGCATCTTAAACTGTGATCAGACAGTGGCAAGGTGCAAACAGGAAAAGCGCCATCTAGTGAACATTTTGCGCAACGTGAAAGTGAGGCATATGCAGCGCATGCGCACACCATCACGCAATGGCGCTGCATGGCCAGGACACGGTCGTGCATGCGTGTTGCGGGTGCCATATTGTGCACAGCATGCACCATGAACGTGTACCGTGCATAGTGCGCGATCCTTGGGGAGGGCCGGATCAGTGCTGCATGGACAGCGCATTGTGGGACATGCTGCGCGATACAGGACATGGCACCATGATTGTCAGGCTCGAATGGCGCAACCGGACAGCGGTGGAATGGCACATCATGGGAGACGCACCGCAACACACGGACACCATGCATGCACCATGAATGTGCCATGTAGAATGCCCCCAAGTCATGCAGATCCGCCAACCAGGCCACTATGCGCCGGAACGCGCTAGACGGTCATTGGCGATCACACAGATGCTCCGTGCAAAGTGAGATGAACTGTGAGCAGTTATGCTATTCAGAGGGAATGCACCCCTAACAGCTTTATCAACCATGCATGGGCAACTCGGCCGATTAGCATTTCATTAACAGGTGCTCAAGCCTCATTTGCATGCCCTGAGCCATAAATGCTCCCAATTCAGCAGGCTGAGTCCAGGACACTGAGAGGAGTCAGTGCCTACAGGGTGAGTATACAGCCATGTTTACAGGGCTACAGCACCACACTGGTGTGCCTGCATCGAAGTATGCACAACAAGTGGGACCCCAGTACACCGCATGTGGGACCAGACATCCATTACGTGGCACCCATGGCAAACCGTGTTGTACTACAGCAGGGATGTATCCACGGGGCGACAATGGACTGGTCCCTGCCATGACCACAGCGGATGACCGGGTCACCGGGACATGCACAGCACATACGGAGCACCATTGCTGATCTGTGGTGCGGATGGCAGTGTGCCGAGACGGTGCAATGTGGGGCAGGGAGGGGATGCGACGTATACAGAGGACCACACAATGTACACAGGGATGGGACGTATGGCTGGGGATGGCCCTCACTGTGAGGTGGATGCAGCACCATGCCACAGGTAGGTACGGCGCACACAGCGACACCCGTGCAGGCACAGTGTCACCACTGCCAGCATGCACACTGCTACCGCCCTAACAGTGCGTGCCACCACATGGCAGTTCCCCTCCGCCCTGCTGCCATCATAAAGGTGGCACCCAGGTATGATGTGGCACTATAGTGGCGGCACACATGCTGCAGGGGTACTGGGACATGCCCACGGCAGACGGGACGGTGTCACACACCCTATGATAGCTACACAGTACCCCCACCTTGGCCTAGGTGCTGTGAGTGGCACATGCACCATCCCACATGGACCACAAACCCTGGCTCATGTCCACCTGTGCTCGGCTGCTCACACGCAGACCACGGCACAGGCCACCAGCAACACAGACCATGGTGAGGCTGCAGACAGCAGGAGATGGGTGCGGGTCCATGTGTGCATAAGGACGAGTCTGACACCAGGATGCTTCTCCCCACAGTGGGTCGACATGTCTGAGGAGGCAGGTGCCGCCACTAGGCGGTGACCAAACTTCACAAAGGACGAGGAGAGGGTGCTCATCGAGGCATGCCATCTACACCTGGATGTACTCACTGGTAGGGGAGGCAGCCGGGCGGCGCGTGCAGAGGGCTGGGAGGAAGTGGCCCGGCAGGTGAACGCGGTGGCACCGTTCAACCACACAGTGCAGGAGTGCCATAAGCATTGGAATGACGGCAGATGGAGGGCCAAGGAGAGGGTGGCCAGCATCCAGGCATCCCTGCAGCGGACAGGGGGAGGACCCAGCTCAGTGGCACAGCTCAGCCCCAACGAGGCACTCCTGGCTGCCAGTGTGTTGGGGACAGCCGTGCATGGCATCCCAGGGGATGGCTTCCAGACGGGGGGGCAGCCCGTCGCAGCGTGGTGAGTAGATGTGCATCCTGTCCGGGCCCTGCCATGGACAGGCGTGCGTACTCGGCAGTGTGTTGCTGACCATGCTGTGTATCATGTGCGTCCTGTGCATTAACCATGTTTTCCTTTCTCTCTTCTACAGCTCCATCGCGACTCCAGGGTGCGGCCATGGCTGACCGTGCAGCCCTCATGGGCGATGATGCGGGCCCACCCCATGGGGCCGATGACACTAATGTGGGCATGTCCGCACCTGCAACGTCCACGCTCCGCGCACCACTGGTCATGGTCCCTGTGGCAGAGGGCTATGTGGACCCCTCCAACAGCGCTGGCGGTACTGATGGCGGGTACATCATATGGTTGGGGAGCCTGGCTGGGTTGTCTGATGCTGATCTGGATGAGGTGGTGGACATAGCAGATGCACTCATCATGCTCGCCAGTGACATGCAGGGTGAGGGCATTGGCACCGACGCATGTTCCACCATCAGCAGTGCCACTGCCATGGTCGGCAGTGCACACTGCGCGGGGTGCCTCTGCACAGGACCGTCGGTGCCAACGGTGTTCCCACAGTGCTGGACACCGGTGCAGCAGTGGCACAGCTGCCCAGGGCTGTGTGTGCCGTGCCCCCTGCACCGCTGCCCAGCGCAGTGCTGGCGGAGTCGGCATCCAGGCAGGGCACCAGTGTGCACACATCCGCTACAGTGGGCCCGGTGGACGACATACATGGACAGCAAGCGGCAGTGCCCAGCCAAGACATGCACACATCACAGCCTGACAGGGTACGTCCCCCGCCCGTGGATGACCCTGGTGAGGCCGACCCATCCCCATTATGTCGGCACCGCCAGCAGGCCGCATCACCTGCTGACGACATGGGTACCTACCTTGACCTGTTGCGGGCAACTGTAGACAGTCAGGAGGCACTCTGGGCGGAGTTCTGGAGGGGGCCATCATGGTCCAGGAGCATGAGTCCGCAGCGGCATGGCATGCTCAGATGCTGGCTGAGACACGCCTCATGCGGGTGGGCATGACCGCAGCCATAGAGCGGATTGTGACTACATCCACAGCACGCCTTAGACACTGTGCATCCAGTCGGACGCCCAGGAGCATGTCCTAGACACCCTGATGGCGGGGTCAGGTGGGCTCCCTTTGCTGACCCCGTCACCACTGCCATCCACTCCCACTGGCCATGGCTCGGCTGGTGGGTGTCGGACAGCCACCCCACTGAGCACCTGTTCACGGTCTCAGTGCAGCACCCTTGAGGGGTCCCTGGGGACACCCCCTGTGGCCGTTGGTGGCACCCCCATCACCAGCGGCCGTGGTAGAGGCCGCCCGCATGTCTGTGGCGGTCGTGGAGCAGCCCTGTGATGCCCATGCCCAGGGGCCTGTGGTGGCAGGTGGCATGTCTGTGCATACTGGATGCCCTGTGGGTGGTGCCAATGCTGCTGCATGGCAGTCACCAGCCACATGGTTGCCCTGCCACCCCCCCCTGTGCTACCTGTGCAGGTTGTCCGGTGTGTTTGTGTGTACCGCTGTCGTGCCATGTGTCGTGGGAATGATTAGCATTAGTTCTCAGACTTTGCCATAGTGAGCCTCCCCAAAACCATGGAAAAGATCTTGAGCCTCCCCCAGATACTAAAATAATCGTGGGCCTCCCCATAGAAAGATAGCATACTTTGCACAGTACACCAGGAATAAAGTGAAACTCCATTGAATAGTTGGCTCTCATTATATTCAGCTTATTGTAACCCCCCCCCCCCACCACCACCACCAAAACCACCATGTGTAACCCCATCCCCAGGACAACCTGCTTGCTCTGCTGTTTTGACTTTCAAACTATATTGCTTGCTGCAATACCTTGATGGGTCAGACTGCTTTCTTGGTTTCCACCTATCAGAAATAACCGTCCCTACCCACCTCTGCCTCACCCCCTCTGTCTCAGGGATCCTTTGCTCCTTCCTGCTCTTGCTCCCAGTATTTCTCTGCTTGACCTTGCATTTCTGCTGTTCTGCTACCAGGCTAATTCATCAGTTGTTACCACTTATTATTTGTTCATTGTTCCTATTTGTTTGCAGTATTGCTCATTTTGTATTGCTTGACTGTTTTGCAGTTACCTTTTGAATTGTATTCACTACCTACATTTTCCTAGGTACACCTGAAATGAGCCTTTGGCTCAGTGTGCCTTTTCTAGTCACCAATTTGTAAATAAATAACATTAATTTACCTGCTATCACCTTTTTTTCAGTTTGCTGTATCCCTTCACATAAAATATCTAAAACTCAAAATTTAAATACAGTATTTTTTTCAGACTTGCTTGAGCCTCCCCTTGAACAGGCTGGGGCCTCCCCAGGGAGGCTGGCCTCACCATTTGAGAAACCCTGGATTAGTGCATTACGGTGCCTGCAGTGACCGTGTGATGGCCGCAGTGAACACTGACCTGTGACAGTTTTGGCATGGCCTGTGTGGTTCTGGGTGATGCATGCATGGTGCCTCTGTGTGAGTGTGTATGTCCTCCACCGTGTGCATGCGCCTGCGTGTGCACCCCTTTGTGGCATACGGTGCCTGCCATTCCACTGTCATGCTGTCCCTCACTGTAGTGCTCATACCTGCACAAGTACCAACCTGCATACTCACCTGTGTGTCCCAAAGTATTCCTCCACCACCGTGTGCATTATGCCCGTGCCCTTGCCGCCAGCCTGGGATCCCTGCGCCCATGCCCGCTGCCTTCTCCATGGTCCCCAGGGTGTGCCCTGGCCGCACCCTCCATCATCTTCTCCTCCCCGGAACTGTCACCCTCACTGGCCTCGACAGCTATTCCATGGTCATGGGCAGGGCCCCGATTTTTCTGCGGCACTTTGGAGCAAAGTTCTGCGGCAGGGTTCCCATTTGCCGCAGAACTTCTGCGGCGGAGGATGGTTATTTCTGCGGCATTGCCATGCAAATAGCTATGATGCTATTTCCTTTATTTTTAGTCTGTTTTGTTTTTTATGTATGTATATACTCATATGTGTGGTTATATATATGTTGTTATATCACTTTCTTTAGTTGGTGTTTATGATTTTACTTCCTACATTTCAGGAAAACAACAAAATGTGTTTGGGATGAAAATTAAGCCTATATCAGACAACCTACTTGTGATATGCTCTTATTGTAGAAATCGAGAAGGACATTAGAGGAGGGAAACTGTAGTTTGATCACACACAAGAAATGTATTCAGCTGCTAATAAATCTTTTTCACAACTGAGTTTGTGTCTTCTTTGTTATATTTTTATTGTGAAATTAAAGATGTCGGATTCACTGTACACCACCTTCACAGATCTCTTGTAAGTTATGACAAGTCATGTATGTCACATATTACTACTGCATTGCCTGGAATACCAGCCTGGCCTTGTGCAGCAACAACATGGAATGTTTTTTGCTGGAATTCAGCATTTATGCACACACCCTAAACATAAACATTTTCTTATATTTCAGAGCTGGGATTTACATTTTAAATGAAGCCTCCGTGGCTCTCTGGGGTCCAACCCACTATAGGCTGAAAATAAAAACTTAAACATCTAGTCCCTTCCTACCTGACACCATCCCTGCTGGGGACATGAGATTTGCTCTAATAAACTCTATTTACAAGCTCCAGGTCTATACAAGGCCTCCTGGTGTCTTAATTCTTTATATAGCTTTTACTAAGAACTTTGTACTTTGGACTATGTAAAGAAGTCCCTGCAGTAAGGGTGCAGCTGGACCATGTTTGGGCCTCACAGCACCACAGAGAGGCCTCAGTTAAAATTTAAATCCTTTTTGTTTTCTTTCAATAGCGGGACTGAGCACTGAAGAGCCACCCTCCCCATGGTAATGTTAAAAAGAGTGTCTCCATCCTGCATTAATTTTCTGTGATACATAATAAGCAGCGGTATTTGTTAGTCAGCAAAAATGTATTTCTGACATACACTTACATTCATGCACAGTGTATTTTAGTTTTGAAGATATTTTTAGAACAGCTTTTATAGCTGTAGCTAATTTAGTAATTAATGACTCAGCTCATTAAAGATGGCCACCACTTGCAATTTTAAAAATCAATTCCACTGAGGTTACCTGTTGAATGTACATGCTAGATTTATAATGTGGATATATTAGGCTGATGTTACCACATGCTTCTGATGGTAAACTTAGCATCACTGCAGCAAAGCAACTGTACTTAATTTTTTTCTTGTCACTGCTGATTAGCCAACAGAGAATGAGTTTCCAAATACAGAGGCAGTCGGTTGTTAACCATCCTCCAACAGTTTGGAGAGGATTGATAAAAACCCACCTGCCTGTAGTTTGAAGGTTCATTTCGGTCTTCTCCCTTGAATATTGCTTCTACTTAAGTGCATTTTCCTTGTTGTGGAAGTTTGCCCTCTATGAGTTGAGTAGTTAGTGGTGGGGGCAGGAGGGGGGGAGGAGAGACCAATGATGATTGCATGCTGTACACTATGAATGTTTACTTAATGTCTGAGAAAGAAATTGTGTGGACAAACCAGCACCTCTTACTTGGGCCCCACAGATCTAATGTGCTCAGGAGATGGGAAGGGTAATAATGAGTGAGAAAATGTTGTTATTATCGGGCCAAATAAAAAAATGCTCTCATGTTTTGCAGCTAAAACAGGATCACGTCTGACAAATTGAGTTTGTGTAATTTATTTTAGCATTTGTTCAACAGTTACTGTATATCCTCCATCTGCTTTAATATAAATGAGCTATTGTTGGGGAAAAAATACATCTTCCATGGAGGTACAATGTTCCATTAATTAAATATTCAAACAGAGGCAACAGCATGGATGTTGTAATTAAATACTTACAAGTTTCAGTTCTCAGTCTCAGTTATGATGTTACATTAAAATTGCCTTTAGGGTGCATGCCTCATGTATTCCATTGAAGCAGCTTCAAAGTCTCCTGCAATTTGGGAATGCTGCCAGCACCCTTCTGGCATTGACCCCCAGCAGATAATAATGTGTTCCACCTGGCAACTGGTCTGTTCTTTTTTTTTTTCACATAGGAGCCAGGTGGAAATGCCACAATTAGGGCAGTCAGAGTGCTTTAGTCCAGTGACCACCAAAAGGATACAATTCTTACTGGCAAACAGAAACGGAACAAAAAAAAAACCAAATATGTACTAAAAAATTAAAATAAAACCCTATCTGAATGCTATTGAGCTACCTAACATGAAAGACAGCCTAATTTCCAACGCTGCTAGAACGGACTATAAAATCTAAAAACCGGCCTGTACACATCTTTAAACCCTAAACTGTCCATTCGAGGTGTTTGGACCTAATTTACATTAGTTGTGTCAAGACAGAGGCTGAGTATTAGATTTTAGATCCCCTCCAGTGATTTCCATGCCCTCTGCAGTGTGGTAATTAAAACAGGGATGTAAAACCCAGGCAGGTATCGTTAAAAGTCTCTGGTGTCAGCCGTTACTTTCCATTCTTATTTCAATCAATGCAGCAAACGTAAGCTTTTCATGCGACAAACACAAAGTCAGATACTAAGAAATATTTTTCACTCCGTGATCAGTTATGTGATTGTACTGTTCATTTTTCAACTGTTTTACAAATATTAATTAAATGAACACTTTTCCTTTGATTCTTCATAATGGGTTTCTGAATTACAGTGTGCTTAATATTTCTTAGTATCTGACTTTGTGTTGCGAAATACATGAAAAGCTTACGTATGCTGCAGTGTCTTGAAATAAGAATGGAAAGTAAAGGCTGACACCAGAGATCGTTAACGATACCTGGTTTAGAGCACAAAATAAATGCTAGGATACTTTGTACTCACACACACACACACACACACACACACACACACGAGATGGACACTCACAATTTAGTCAGAGCAGGGCATCTACTAAAACAAACTGAGACCAAGACCTGTTTAATGCACATGTTTTCTTCCTTCATAGAAACATAGAATTTGATGGCAGATAAGGACTGCTTGGCCCACCCAGTCTGCCCATTTCCCTACCTGATGGATAAGCTGCAGGTCCTAGTTAACCAGCAGCCTTCTTCTTCCTACCCCCAACCCCTAGAATTGCCTTATGACTGTCCCATGCATGCTTGAATTCCACCACTGTTTTTGACTCCACATCCTCTGGAAGGCCGCTCCATACATCCACAACCCTCTCTGTGAAAAAATACTTCCTTAAATTACCTCTGAGCCGCCTTCTCATCTTCAAATTGTGCCCTTGTTCTTGCACACCTCTTTTTTGAAAGATGCTACCCTCTTGGACGTTGTTGATTCCTTGAGGTACTTGAAAGTTTCTATCATGTCTCCCTCTCCCTCCTTTCCTCGAGGCTATACATATTAAGCTCCTTAAGTCTCTCTTCATTATGTCTTCGGTGCAGACCCTGCACCATTTTAGTTGCCTCCTCTGGACAGCTTCCATCCTGTCTATGTCTTTATGAGATTGGGTCTCCAGAACTGCACCAGTATTCCAGATGGGGTCTCACTAGCTGTCTGTACAGAGGAATAATAACTTCCTGTTTTCTACTGGTGATGCCTCTTCCTATGCATCCAAGTATCCCCCCAGCCCTCCTTGCTGCCCTCTTACATTGATTTCCCACCTTTAGGTCATCTGATATGACTACCCCCAGGTCCCTTTCCATTTTTGTTGTTGTTAGTATCTCACCCCCCATTGTGTACTCTTCCCCTGGGTTTTTGTTTCCCAGGTGCATTACCTTGCACTTCTTAGCAGACAACATCTGTTTTCAGCCACAGGTCAAACTATTCAAGACGCCAGTTTGTGCTGCACAAATGCCAAGGAAGGCAACCGGGAAATCACATCTAACAGCCCCCTCCCTTTCAAAAAAATTAGAAAAATTAATAATGCAATATTTCTATATTTAAATCAGTTTCAGTCACAGCCCCAGCCCCCCCTGCATACTGTCCATATTATTATTATTTTAATGTGGCTCTCGGACGCGATAACAGTTATGTGGTACAGAGCATGGTCTGTGTGCAGGAAAGGAGATAGGGATTGGACTAGGTCATTAGTTCTCAGACTTTGCCATAGTGAGCCTCCCCAAAACCATGGAAAAGATCTTGAGCCTCCCCCAGATACTAAAATAATCGTGGGCCTCCCCATAGAAAGATAGCATACTTTGCACAGTACACCAGGAATAAAGTGAAACTCCATTGAATAGTTGGCTCTCATTATATTCAGCTTATTGTAACCCCCCACCACCACCACCAAACCACCATGTGTAACCCTATCCCCAGGACAACCTGCTTGCTCTGCTGTTTTGACTTTCAAACTATATTGCTTGCTGCAATACCTTGATGGGTCAGACTGCTTTCTTGGTTTCCACTCTATCAGAAATAACCGTCCCACCCACCTCTGCCTCACCCCTCTGTCTCAGGGATCCTTTGCTCTTCCTGCTCTTGCTCCCAGTATTTCTCTGCTTGACCCTTGCATTTCTGCTGTTCTGCTACCAGGCTAATTCATCAGTTGTTACCACTTATTATTTGTTCATTGTTCCTATTTGTTTGCAGTATTGCTCATTTTGTATTGCTTGACTGTTTTGCAGTTACCTTTTGAATTGTATTCACTACCTACATTTTCCTAGGTACACCTGAAATGAGCCTTGGCTCAGTGTGCCTTTTCTAGTCACCAATTTGTAAATAAATAACATTAATTTACCTGCTATCACCTTTTTTTCAGTTTGCTGTATCCCTTCACATAAAATATCTAAAACTCAAAATTTAAATACAGTATTTTTTTCAGACTTGCTTGAGCCTCCCCTTGAACAGGCTGGGGCCTCCCCAAGGAGGCTGGCCTCACCATTTGAGAAACCCTGGACTAGGTAAAGGAAGGTTTTAATACAGGGAGGGATAGAAGTATGTGGGAAATTGAGACGTTATGGGGTAGCAATGCCAGAGATCATCAAAAAGAAATATTGCCTTTCTCGGTGCTTATTAATTATTTCTTTATTAGTATTTGTGCTGGCCAAAGGCAGGCTCTTATGACAGGGAGATTGTGGCTAGGGGCCATTTAAAATACCAGTAATGCTGGTCTAATTATTTTGGTTTCAAATACACAGGCTGGGGACCTTATGATGAGATGCTAGAACACTGTTTTAATTTACGGGTCAAAGGGTTACTGTTTTCTTTGATTTCTGAATGTAAACATCTCGCTCAGAGCGGGTCAGTCCAGATGGGCTTTTTTGTTTTCAACAAGCCGCTCCAAAAGGAGAAAAAACACAGATTTCGGTCAGTAAATCATGTGCACAAACAAAAAGTTTTGTTTTTTTTTTTGCATATTTCTTTTGTTTTGTCGCAAATAGCCTGACCTGCAGAGTTTACGGAGCGGAGACAATCATTCCAGCTGGGAGCAGGTCTCTGCCCAGGAGCACAATATTGTTATTTGTGGAATAATTAAACTACTGTAATTAAAGATGTCCACATCAGGGATGTTATCAGCAAGGAAAGGAGGTAGTTTCCAGGGAGGAATGTGTAGGGTATTCTTTTTTTAATATTCTACCTGTTTACTAGAAATTCTCCATAGAGGAGCAGGCAGACAGTTGCAGTTCTCCCCACAAATACAACAAATCACCACCCTTCCTGGGCTCCACATTGACTTGCTGCTTTTGAAACTGCTGCCTGCTGTCTCCTGTTGGACTGAGTGTGTGTAGCTTGTAAAGACAGAGAAAGAGCATGGCAGCGAAAGGGAAACCTTCAGTACCTCCTGCACCCTTTTGTTTCAGCAGCTACAGTCGTACCGTTCAGTTCTGGTCCCCTGAGTTAGCAGTAGGGACTGGGAGCAATGGATGACAGTAAATGACAGTAACATTTCAGTGCCTTAAATGCCGCGGACTATCGCTCCACTATTGCCAGGTTTCCTAAGACTTCCACCGGGTCCTCGGTTCTCAGGCATTAGCCTCATCGCTTAATCACTTCCTAGGTGCTTGTACAACACAATCATTTCTTGGCACAGTAGTCCCATCTCTTTGCCACTACCAGCTGCAGACAGTGAAAAAACAGGTCCCCGACTAAAAATAACAAAGTAAAACTAAACGAACTCCTACCACTACCTCACTGCAGCAGCCTAACCTGCCCTGCTTTCGACATGCACACACCGGAATGCAAGCGGGATCACAGAGAACAAATTAACAGGAGAACCACCTCACGGCTGTTACAGTAACACAAGGGTGCCACAAGGAGAGGCTCAGAAAAAATGACTCTGACATTGCTTGGATAAGGGCCAACCTGGGTGACCTGGAAGGACGGGGACGCCAAAATAACGTGACAATTGTGGGGCTTCCGGAGGGTCTGGAGGGCTCAGACCCGGTTAACGACATCAGAAATAATCTCCCTCTATGGCTAAAACTCAACCCCAATATGTACAACTTTGAAGTAGAGTGGGCACACCGTATCCACTGCTTTGGAAAAGTCACTTCGAACTGTCCCTCACATTTCATCTTCAAACTGCTAATCTTACAAACAGTAAGGCAACTAAAACATGGCCATGCTGGAGGTCAAAGAATTTAATTTTGCCCAGATTATCCACCATCAGTTCTTCAACAAGGGCAAACCTTCGACCAGGAAAAAAAAGGGCTCCAAAATTGCGGCATTACATATGCTCTACTATACTACCCTGCAATCCTCTCTGTTAAATTTGAAGGCCAAAAGAAAACATTCCAGACCCTTATGGAAGCAGACCAGTTTTTCCAGCAACATCTTGGTTCCCTCAAACCCCCTTGGGAGTGCACACTGGCCATGGATACAGAGGTGTCTATGGACCCCCTCCTCATGCTCTGCATGCCGGAGGTGCTGACTGTGGAACAAACTGTGAGGACCTGAAAAACATGTTATTCTAGTGCACAATAAATAATTCCGCAGCCGGCCACACCCGCGGAATCGCAGAAAACACAGGGCCTTGGCCATAACATCCGCGGTAGTTCCGCGTCCGGACGTGACTTCTACAGGTGAGGTGCAATTCCGTGGGTGAGGCACAATTCCGTGATTTTCCGCGGATAGTTCTGCGGCTGCGGAACCGCGGAAGACACGGGGCCTTGGTCATGGGCCATGTTGTGTAGCATGCAACAGGCCAGGAATATGCCATAGGCCTTCTCAGGGCTGTACTGTAGGGCACCACCTGACCGACACAGGCACCGGAAATGCATCTTCAGTATGCCGAAGACACGCTCAATGATGGCGCGTGTCTCGATGTGTGCCTCATTGTAGCATTCTTCTGCCACTGTTCCGGGTCGTTGGATAGGGGTGAGGAGCCCCGGCCGCAATGGGTATGTGGCGTCACCTGTGGGGGTAGAAGTGTCTCCATTAGTACATTGTGTTGCACTGTGGCGTGTGCCCCGACCCGGTCCCACCCTCTGTGTTGTGTGCCCCTGTCCTGCTCCCTTGCCCATGCAGCCGCATGCCTGGTGGTCCTGCATCCCTGCCTCAGCTGCTCCTGCCTGCCCCCATCCATCATGTGGTGCACATTGGTTGCGTGCCACCCTGCATCTGTCTATGCACCCTTCCACACCCCTGTTGTCCCAATGCCCTCATGCCTGCCCGCCCACAGCCCACCCCATGTGTCCCGGACATGGTGCCACCCTGCGTTGCTGGCGCTCAGTTACATGTACCTAACAGGTGTCCACTTTGGATGTCCCCGGCCTCAAAACTCATGCAGAGTGCTGACTGCTGCCATATGTATGCATCATGTGCGCTCCCAGGGTGTGTGGTGCAGCATTGGTGATGTGCCCCGTGGCATCTGCCTGTGTTTTGGGGAATCTGATGTATTCCGAAACATGCGGTAGCAGTGCGGTGAGGAACTGTGTGAGGAGGCGGGACGTTGAGGCCTGTGATATGCCAGTGGTGTCCCCTGTTGGCCTCTGGAAGGTTCCCGTGGCGAGCTCCCGTGGCGAGCAGGCACATGACCGTTGTCACCTTGGTCTCCACCGTGATGGCATGACCTCGTGCGGTGGATGCCTGCATCACATCATGGCACAGCTCACAGAGCTGCCTCAGCATGGCCCTGTTGAGGCGGTATCGCCCGACTGTCTCCACCTCTGTCAGCTGCTCAAAGGACAGCCGGGCATGGTACTGCCGTGGGGCCGGCCGCCTACGGTTACTTCCAGCGCCCTGCCTCCTCCTCCTTATTAGGGCACCAGCAATGGCAACTGCTGCCGGGTTCATCCCCGGTCGCTGTGGCCCACTGGTGTAGCTTGCTGCCTGGTGTTGTTACTGGCAGTTTGCCTGCCTGTGCTTCTCCCTCTGGTTCCACTTCCCCTCAGACTGTGGCTGTGTGCTGCTGTTGTCGTTTCATTGACGGCCTGCTGGTGTGCTGGACATAAGTCTCCTTCTTTTGTACTTGTATTTCTTTGGCGCATCTTGGATTTGCCCCATTGATGCGCCCTGGTTGTGCTCTGTGAATCTGGATGCGCTGTGTATGCATGGGTACGCCCCCTGTATATGCACCGCATGTCATTACGTTGCACCTGTGGTGCATGGCTTTCGGTGCAGGGCATCTCGTTTGCACTGGTGCTTTCTCCCTGTTCCTGAATCGACCTCCGGCGCATTTCTGACTTGCGCCGGTGCATCTGTTTTGTGAATCCTTCCCTGGAATCGTAACTCTATAACAAACACTAGAATCATTTTAACTCTAACTCACACTCAATAAATTCTATAGAAAACACCATGGAATTGTTTAACTCTTTAGGAAACTTAAATCAAAACTCTATAACAAATTGTGAAACCATTGTAACACTTAAAGAGTTGCAGGGCAGTTTGATACCTTGGCTTTTATTACACCAGCATATGTCTTGCACAAGGATGTATAGTACTCAAGCTTTTGGGGCAACAGAGGTCTCTTTGTGGGGTTCAGTAGCATTTTGAACCGAAGAAGCTGATTTATACTTAAAGTTACAATTTCAATCTTGTTTGTGCCTCTTGGGCTGAGGTGGGGGATGTACCCCCTCTTTGTGCACCTAGACCTACCACCTGGCATCCCCCCCAGTCACCCAGTGTGGCAGGCCTTCAGCTTGCCCCCTGCGGTAGGACCCCACCTAAGGGAGAGTCAGAGACTCACCTGAGGCCCCAGCTGGGGTTACATCATGGACGTCATTTGGGTGTAGGTTGGGGGGGAGCATAACTATGCTGCTGGCCCCAAGAGACTTTGCTTCCTGGTCTCACCTCCCCCCGCCGGAATCATGAACATGCAGTGATGTCAGCGTGCATGCCGCTACACACATACTGCAGATATCCACCATCGCCTCTTCCTGTTTGAGTGTTGTCCCGGTCAGGGTACACCCAGTCTCCACTGGGCGTCACTTGTATGGTGGGAATCCACAACCCTCCCCACCCAGAGGAGGAGAGCTGTCCATGACACACACACATCGTCCCCCCCCCTGGCTGACCCTGTGATGCTCCATGCTCGTTCCAGAACGTGGGCCATAAGTGTCTCGGGCAGTAACACTACTGCTGTGCCAGCAGGCCAGTTCCAAGTTACAATGTTGAAAAATAATTTCTGACACGATAGTTTAGTTAAGGTGAGAAGTGTTAATGGGAAGGGTGAGTAGCCAATAGAGGGGAAACACATCTTCAGCAGTGAGAGAATGCATGTAAAGGATGTGCTAAGATATTCCTTTGAGGAAGATAAAATAGGTGCATTCAACTGTTGTCAAAACAGAATGTGAAAGGTTTTGTGACAGGAACACGGGGAGGGTTGATTGCAGCAAATTGAAATACACACAGTGCAGAGGAGGTAGAACAGAAAGAAAACGATAAACTGAAAATGAAATGAGTGCATGAAAAATGGACTGGTTTTGTGATGACTGAGAGGTGGGCAGAAGGGACCTCTGTTTAACACCTCATCCGAAGGATGCCGCCGTTATAGTCCAGAGCCCCCTAGTGCTGCACTGTAGCTGTGTTAACCAAAGTTCCTGATGTGAGTCTTGAGCCCATGACCTCCCAATTTTCTGGCCCCAGAGACATGCTTGCAACCCACTGAAACACTGACACCAGGCCCTTGTTGGGCCGCAACTGGAGCACAGCTCAGAGTTCTGGACTACTTACTACATAGGAAATACTGGTTGGGCAACCATGCACAACTAGCATGTGCTGCCACAGAGGGATTCTGATTATATCAGACCTCAAGAGCAAAGCTCAAGACATCTGATTGTAATCAGAAACACGAGATAACTTGGGTTGGTTGAAGCATTTGGTTGCCCAACAAGTATTTTTTTTTTTTTTTAAATAGCGTATAGTTTTTCTGTTATTGGAAAAAAAAAAACTGTGTTTTCACAGCACTCCCTTGGCAAGCAAGCCATAGGAACTTATTTGCTGAGTGCATGGCAGTGCTGTGAAAAACACCAGCTGCTGAAGGGGTTTCCGATTAGCTGGAACCTTGTTGTGCCACAAATAGTTACAACCATGTTGCATCATTGCATGACCTTTGAACTGTGGTACAACAGGCTTTCAGATGACATGGAAACTGGTGCAGAACAAACCCTCACCGTACACTATAAAAAGGCAGTGAGACAGTCAGATGGGTATAATGCAGAGCAACAGAAGTGCTCCGGGGAATGGTGATAAAAGCTATGAGAAGTTGGTTGCCTTTAACACGTTGACCTTGGAGAAGAGGAGGCTGAGAGGGGGACATGATTTATGTGTTCCACATAGGGATATTAGCAAGAGATGTTAGATCTGGTGTCCTCCAGATGGACATGGAGATTTACCCTGAAGCTCAGAGGTGGTAAATGTGTGTAACAACTGGCAGGCACGTTACTATTTCCTAAGGTGAATGTATGGAACTGCCTACTGAGGAACAACAGTGATGAAGAAGACAGGGGTGTCCAAGGTGAACCTGGGAACCACAGGGTACCCTGGGTAACAGAGAGCGTAGTGGATCCCCATGAATTAATACATGTTACACAGCACAATTGTTTAGCCCCGTTTCTGAAGTGGGGGACATGAAGGAGCTAGAGTCCCTTCTGACCTTAAATTACTATTGATTGTGTGATCACTGTTGGGGGAAGGGGTAAATAATGGGTCAAGAGTCCCATCTGACCTTCAGTTACTATTTACAATGCCAATTCATGATTTTATTTTTGTTGGTGAGTGGAGACTGGCCTTAAAGTAAGCTCAGGTTTGGCTCATAGGGCGCTTCAGTTTATATAGGATACGCAGTAGCCTAACTCAGAATATGTGTTTTATCTTCATGAGTGATAGGGGCAGGACAATAACTCAAGAGTGGCAGAGCCAGAGTGAGTTCTGGGAGTCCTTCCCCTCACATGTGATAAGTGGCATAGTTTTGAGCTTTCCAAAGTGGAGATAAATGCTGATGATGCACCCAACGTTGAGATAAATAACTTCTCTTCAGTTAGAATTCAGCAGTGGCTAAAATAAATAATTTATCTGCACGGTTGGACTTTCACTTGCAGTAAATCTTTATTTTTCTTTTCTTTTCTTCTCTTTTTCTTTCTTTCTTTCTTTCTTTTCATTCCTTCCTTCCTTCTCCCTCGAATAGATCATTCAGACATTGGCTCACTGGGAAGGACATTTTGGATGCTGGAGTTGGCTGGCCCAGGGGGTTAGCAGGCATCATCATTGGATCTGTTAGCAGGAATGAGGCTGGGAAATGCTGGATGAAAAAAGGCCCCCCGCATTTTGTATCATTTTAAATACCCAAAGCCCCGTCGGCCCAGAGGCAGGGTGTCGGTCTGTGACGCCGCTGACCCAAGTTTGGAAACTGACTCGGGCCAGCTGGGGGAAGAAGGATTGAGCATCTCAGGGACTGCTTTCCTTCTCTTGGGGGGGTAGTGTGTCCAGCATATCACGGACCTCTGGCAGAGGCTGGGGATTCCTTCCTGCTGGTGCCGTCATCTGAGGGGGCGGGGTGGACATGGGACATCATTGCACATCCCTACCCCAGATACCACTGTAACAGCATTGAAATAAATCTTCTGAACCCCCACACATGATGCTCTTCTCCATTGCAGCCCCTGCTCCTGTGACCCCACCCTGGGGGGGTAAGTCAGGGCAAGACCCGAAGGACCGTGGGGAGGGGCACCTGCCCGGTGGCCTCACCCAGGGGGGTAAGCCTGGGCATGGGGGATGGTGCAAGGGTTGGGCTGAGCTCCCTTCGGGGGAGGGGGCAGACCATAAAGAATTACAAAAAAAAAATACACAAAGGACTCATTATTAAGCAGGAAGGTATACTGTACTTGTGACTGTTATGGCCTTTGTCCTTTTGGTGAAGAAAACCACTAGTGGCGAAGATAGCTGGGAACCTGAGGCCATTTAATAATCACTTCCCTCTTATGCATGCTAATACTGTTACAACGTATTTGGGCTTCCACAGGGTGTTGCTCATGGTATAAGACGAACCTCCGAACAGCAGTTCTGGGAGAGAAAACAGCAATGCTAAGCTGGGCAGTTCTGGCTGCCCAAACACAATGAGAGAAGTCTCAAACCATTAGAAGACACCCCCCCCCCTTCCCCAAGGCCCTGTTAGCTCATTTTAAATCACTCGCGTTAGCTAGAGTAAATTTATAAGAAGAGTTCAGTATTTTTGTTTATTACAGAAGTTAAATAAAATTGCCGTGGATGTGAAGTGGAACACGATAAATCACTGAACACAGGAGAGGTACAGTGGCTCTGTGTGTTGATTGGCTGAAGTCACATAAGTGATTCATTTCATTTTGTTTGTTTTACCAAGAAGAGCTCCACTGAGCAAGGCTTATTAGCAAGGAGATCCTGGTTAGGACAGTACAATACAGACAAATCACAGCAATTACAAGGGTGCAAGATAAAGAACAGAACAACATTTTGGAGCAGTGAATAGACTGATAAATCAATTAAAGGTATCCAACAAAAGAAAAAGTAAAAAAAAAAGTGTCAAACATAAGATGGCAACGTTGTTACAGTTTAGACAGGTATATTAATATGAGGTATGTTCTTCAAGACCCCCGGGGAATTAAACACTGAATCTAGTAATATTGTTCTCCATGAGCAGGGTCTACCTTTTTTTTTTTTACCAGGAGAGAGACACTAAGCTGAAGCTTGTTTACAGGTACGACCTGGGAGCACGAGGAAGTTAAGTGACTTGCTCAGGGTCACACAGTATGCAAGTGGGTCTGTGGGATTCAAACCCAGGTCTCCAGATTTGCTGTTCAGAACCTTAAACCACTGCACTATACTGCTACCTAGAAAATCAATGTGGAGGAGAGGGCAGAGGTGATGCACTCCTCTCAGCATTGCACGGGGATGTGGTACGCTAGTACTGTTGTTTGCATTTTACATTTACTGCTAGTGACCAGAAAACCCTGTTTAGCTAAGACATACCTCTATATGATTTATGAAAAGATTTTTTGGCATGTGGAAGATGGACAGGGGCTCAACTAAGGTGGGCTGACCTGGACATTTCTAGATTTCCTGGTGGGCCAGTCTGACTTTGTCCATGAGGAACTGATCCAACCAGAGCTTAAAATATTTGACACTCCACTTTCTTGAGGTGCTAGTTCCATAGGTCTTACTGCTTTCTGTATGAAAGAATGCAGAGAATGAGAATGCAGTAAGATGCTGTACCCCTGCCATGGTGAAAGTTGACTTACCTTGCTTCTGCCTCTCTCTCTCTCTTTCAGGACTACTGTCAAGGTTTTGTACCTAAGAAACAAGGCTCAGAACTCACTGGAGTGGCTTCAGTATGTTGACTGTGGAGCAAGTTACTCCAACATACAGAAAGTCCTTCTGAAGGCCAAAGCACTTTAAACACGAGCATGAAGCTGACTAGGTTTCTCTGTCTCTTACATCTTTTATTGCAATTAGTTTCTGAACTTCCCCTAGAGCCCTGGCTAGTACTGACCTGTGCTTCAGGTGTAAAAAATCATTGAATTGTGGTGTGTGTCGTGTGTGTCTGTCTGTCAGTACTCAGTGCAGATTATCAATACTGTGAATTAGCCAGTCAAATCAGAGGGTAGGCTGGAGTACAAGAGGAACTGATTTTCCCATGTCTGAATTCAGACAAATTTTCTGCTGTAAAAAGTGTTCTTTTTTTGTGTGCATCTGTTGTTTTTTGTTTTTCCAACTGTATGTTTATAAATCTTATGGTTGATAAAAACAAATACGCTTTGTTTATATTGAGGTCTTTTCTTCACATAGTATCCTTAGCAGCAAGGGTATATCTTCTGTGAAATTATTACAAGTGGTGCTTTACAGGTTTTACAGTTTTATCTATCATTAAGATAAGCTTTCAGGGCTACTGCATTTGTTGCTGGCTGATTGTTTCTGCTCTTACCTCCTTGTTTCTTTTGTTTTGTCTGTGGTTCTTCTTTTTCAGCTGGGGAAGGGCCCAACCACCCCCCATCCCCAACCTCCCCACACTACACTCCTTTTATAGGGTAGCACAGTTGTGACATTTCCTGTGGCACAGCAGGAAGGGGCGGATCAGAGAGGTATCCACACAGTGACTTCATTTACAGGGGCACTCATTATTTAACTTGCTATAACAAGTTACACAAAAAAAAAAAAAAACAAACACAAAATCAAACTTTTGCTTTCATTTTCTTCCTTCTGATTACTCTGACCAGGTTATAACCCAACTTATCTGGAATGGATATCATTAACTGCAAGTACTGTGGAACACTTTTCAGAAGGGCAGTTTTACAGGATTTAGAACACTGTCCTACATGCTGGGCCATTGGAGATCTAAGGGCTCAGCTCCAGGCAGCATGGGCAGAGACTGCGCTCCTCAAATTGCATATTCAAGAGGAAATGTATTATAAGAACTGCCCGCCATTTCCCCAACATCCAACAGAAGCACCTCGACCACAGAGGGTAGCCAGTCTGGGAGGTTGGCAGGTGGTTAGGAGGGGCAAATCAGGTACCCCATCATCGGTGCTCCCCAACATATTACCTCCACAAAGCATATAAAAAACTACAAACGGGTATCTGCCTCTATCTTCAAAATCAAACAAAGGGGCAGAGGACACTGCAGAGCAGGACACTGCAGCACAGGAGCTAGCACAAAGAAACTCTCCCAAAACAGGAACCAAAAGGAAAAAAGGAAATCCAAAAAACATCTGATCATAGGAGACTCCATGATTTGGGGAGTTGATACCTATCTCCAGCCAGGGGTGATGGTCAGATGTCTCCCAGGTACATCAGCATGGAGAGACACTGACCGCATTGCTAAAATTGTTCAGGAAGCAGGAGAAAACATTGATGTTCTGGTGCATATAGGGACTAACGATCTCGCCAGCCGGTCAGTTGTGGAGCTGACCAGGCTGGGTGAAAAACTATCATCTATTTCATCCAGCATCTCCTTCTCTGAGATCCTGCCAGTCTGGGAGAGGGGGGCAGATGGACGGAAGGTCAGAGAAGGGGGAGATAGGGGAGCTAAACGATAGCTCATGGGCTGGTGCTAGGAAAAGGACACAAATTTGTAGGAACTGGCAACAGTTTTGGGAGCGAAAGTTCTTTAAATTTGATGGACTGCATCTGACAAAGGAGGAGTCAGTGCATTGGGGCAGAAGTTTGACGTCTTTGCAGAATATTTAAACTAGCAAATGGGGAGAGGGTGCAGCACCCCATACGTCGAATGGGAAGAACACCCCCCCCTTCAGCTAGTGGTCAAACAGGAGTTCAGCATGTTTGTAGTTCATTTGCATCACCAGGTAAGGAAAAAGGTCCAGCTCCCCATATGACACATAGGGGAAACGCCAGACCTCGACCAACAACTAACATACCGAAATCTGGGCAATGGAAAATCATGTACACAAATGCTCGCAGTCTGGGAAACAAGATCCCAGACCTGCAGGCAATAATGACAGAGGCTAAACTGGACATAGTAGCAATTAGCGAGACATGGTTTACCAGTAACCACACTTGGGAGACTTCAGTACCTGGCTATGTACTGTTCGGAAGAGAATGAGGTGCAAAAAGGTGGAGTGGAGTGGCCCTGTATGTCAATGAAAACATCAAAGCTACAGAAATTCAGAATACACATAAGGAGCCACAAGAACTGTGGGTCACCCTGGAAACAGCAAATGGGACAGCCATATGAACTGGGGTTGTCTACAGGACTCCAGACCGGGGTAGGACATAGAGACATTACTGTTAGAAGATATACAAAACAGGACAGCTAAAAGGGAGGTTCTGATGATGGGAGACTTCAGCATGCCAGATACTGATTGGTCAATACCAGCAGGAACATCTGCCAGAATTAGACACATGGTGGATTCCCTGCAAGGGGAGGGCCTCAAACAACTGGTACAACAACCCACAAGAGACAGGGCTATCCTAGATCTAGTACTGACTAACGGGGAAAGGATCACAGATCTCCAAGTAGAAGGTCAACTGGGGGCCAGTGACCATCACATGGTATGGTTCAAGTTGGCCACTGGAACTAAATCATCCCAAACCAAAGCAAAAATATGGGACTTCAGAGGAGCTGGCTTTGATAAGATGGCCAACTGAGTTAAGCTAGCCCTGGCAAAAAGAAGTACAGGTGAGGGGGTACAGGCAAAGTGGGCAAGCATTAGGGATACAATACTTGAAGCAACATCCCACTGTGTTAGAGAGAGAAGGAAGTGCAAAAGAAGAAGGAAACCACTTTGGTTCTCAAAAACAGTGGCAGAAAAGGTCAGAGCCAAAAGGCCGACCTTCAGGAAATATAAGGGAACGCCGTGGGATGAAGATAGGGAGACATACCAAACTTCCCTAAGGGAAGCAGGGAAGACAGTAAGGCAGGCAAAGGCCCAAAGAAAGTGACAAGACTTACTATAGATACATTAGTGAAAGGAGAAAGTCCAGAGGGGGTATTGCTAAGATCAGAAGGGATAAGGGGGCATGTGAGGAGTAGGACCATGTAAAAGCATCTATCCTAAATAGATACTTCTGCTCAGTATTTACTGAAGAGACAGTAAGGTAGGGCCCACAGCTCAGCACCGTGGACACGGGGGAAGGAGGTGTGCACTAGCCCCTTCACAAAAGAAAGGGTCCTACACAAGCTCAATAAGCTCAGGGTGGACAAGGCAATGGGACCTGATGGCATACATCCTAGTGTACCAAAGGAGCTAAGGGTGAAACTAGCAGAGCCATTATCAGAACTGTTTAGTGAGTCTCTGAGCACAGGAGAGGTCCCAGAAGACTGTAGAAGAGCTCATGTGATCCAGCTCCACAAGCGTGGTAGCAGGAAGGAGGCAGGGAACTACTGGAGGCACTGTTTAAGGAAAAGATAGTGCAACACCTGGAATCCATAGGGGCACAGGATCCAAGACAGCATGGGTTTACAAAAGGAAGGTCCTGTCAAACTAATCTCATAGATTTCTTTGACTGGGTAACCAGAGTGGTGGACCAAGGGGGAGCAGTTCAAACAACATGAAGTCTTGCTATATTATAGACATTAGCAGTTTGATCCAGCTCTAGAACTGCCCCGGAGTGAAATGGTTAAAACCATTCCAAAATAGAATTTTGGCACGAGAGCAGCTCTATCTGTGTCATTTCAAATTTGAACTGTCAGATTCTTTACTCCGCCTCAGTGAACAGTCACTCCGGAGATTTCTCCTTCTGCTCGGTTCATTTCTCGGTTTAAAAGTGTTTTCTCGGTTGTATTTAACGAGAATAGTTTTATTTAACCAGAAACCGCTCGGCTCAAGCTCTATCTGTGGTAACCGTAAGTAAATGAAGGTTTTGTCTGTGTGGAACTTGTAAGTTATCGGTTCGGTTTTGAACCGATCAGTGGGTTTAAAACTCATTTAAAACTAAAAGTTACTATTTTAGAGTGCGGTTCCCGTTCTTATTGGTTCTAAAAACGGATTTATTACAGTTTTTCCAATACCCGTGACACGGTTAGGAACGATAAGGGGTGTCTTGCCTGGCACTGCCGCTAAAAGGCAAGTTTTTGGTTAGGCTGGCAATATGTCTGAGAAACCCAAAAGAAAAACCGGGCCCACTGGGTTTCAACACTGTGATGTTTGTGGGGAAGTCTTTGCCAAGGCTGACCCACACACCACATGTGTTTGTCTGGGGTTTGACCACCTCCAGTCAGACTGCCAGGTATGTAAGAATTTCCCTGCAGCCACCCTGGAAAAAAGATTGGGCAGGCTCAGGGAACGAGAGGCCAAAAAGTCCGCTGACCCGGATGGCCAGCCCGGTTCGGTGCCAACCGAACCAGAGGGAGTGCCCTCTGACCAGGGCCAGACTTCCTCGGGCCAAAGAAAAGCTGGTTCTGAAGAACCAATTCCAGTAAAGAAAACAAGAAATTCAGCAGGTCTGGAGTCCAAAATTCCTTCTCCAACTGCTGCAGAGATAGCAAAAGCCATACAAATTGTCCAGTCACTGTTCAGGGTCCGTCTCAACCACCACTATCTGGTAAAAGGTCGGTTCGTCCGGTCCTAGTGGTTCAGGATTATGATATTGAGGAATTTTATGAACCAGAGGAGGGGAGGAGGATTATGAACAGTATGAATGTGGCTGGAAGGTCTGGGTGTGCCATTGAACCGGACATCTCCCCAGACAGACCTTTAGAATCTCCCCTATGCTGTCTGAGTCCCCATCTCATTTTATGTTTTATAAAAGTTGCTGAAACCCTCCAGCTTCCTTTAGAAGAGGCTGTGGATGAGCAAGAGGAGCCTGATTTTGTAGAAATGATGGCTATTCCAGAGTCTAGGAGATTGTCTATTCCTTTACATAAGTCTTTTAGGAAACAAACAATTAAAATTTTAAAAGCTCCTAATTCTGTGCCTCCTGTAGATAAAAGATGGACAGAAGGTATACATTGTCAGGCCCTGATACAGAATTCCTTTCTCAGCAATGCAGTCATGTTAGTAGTTCAGGCTGCTGCCTGTGATAAAGCTGATATTCTCTTGGCTTCACATCCTCCTGACAAGGATTCCAGGAAGATTGATGCCATGGCAAAAACAGTATATGGCAGCCTCTCTGGGACTCAGGCAAGCAAATTATATGGCTTATGTAGCTAGGTATCAGAAATCTAGATGGGATACTGTTATGCAATTGGCCAAGCAGGCCCATGGCCAGCTGGCTAGTGAACTAGAACAGGTGGCTGCTGATGGCATCGAAGCCTCTAAGGTTCAGTTTCATGCTGCTGTGGATGTTAATGATGTTTCCTGTAGGGTCATGGCCACATCTGTAGCTTTTCGTAGGTTGGCCTGGCTCAGGTGTACTAGTTTGTCACAGGATACCCAAACTAAGGCTATGGATTTTCCTGTGGTGGGAAATTCTCTGTTTGGAGAGCAGACAGAGAATTACATGAAAAAGATGGATGAATATAGGACTACTTACAAGAGTGCCCAGGCTAAGGAGTGGCAAGCCACTCCTCAAAGTGCACAGGGTAGGGGTAAGCCTTTTCACAGGCCTTTCTACCAGACTCAGGCCTCCTCTGCCTATACTCAGAGGGGCTTCTTCAGGGGCAGACGAGGGTGGGCAGACCTGCTCCCACCCCCAGCCTAAAGCTCCTTATAAACAGGCACCCTGATGGGGTGCCCAGGGCCGATTCTCCTGTACCAGTGGGGCAGGCTGGCTTACTTCAGTCAGAATTGGGCTTCTTTAACCTCAGACAAGTGGGTTCTGGAAGTAGTAAGCCAGGGTCTGGTTCTCAGCTTCAAAAGTTTCCCAAGTTGAGAAGCAGACTTTTCTACCTGCAAGTGCTTCAGAGACCCTCGCCTGGAAACAGAGGTCTCATCCCTGTTAGCTCTCAGAGCAGTAGGAAGGTTCCTCCCTGCATCAGGGCAGGGGTCTGTATTCCAGATATTTCCTTACCCCAAAAAAGACAGGAGAGTGGCGGCCCATTTTAGATCTCAGATATCTGAACAAGCATCTTTTGAAACCAAAGTTCAAAATGGTAACTCTGGCAATGATTTTAGCTTACCTAAGGCCAGGGGACTGGCTAGCCTTCCTGGACCTCAAGGATGCCTATTTCCATGTCCTAATCAGAAGATCCCATCGAAAGTACCTCAGATTCGAACTGCCCTCAGGTCATTACCAGTTCAGAGCAATGCCCTTCGGCTTACCTCTGCTCCAAGGGTATTCACAAAGTGTCTAGCAGTGGCAGTGGCCCACTTAAGGAGGCAGAGGATTGCTGTTTTTCCCATCTAGACGACTGGCTCATTGTAGGCCAGTCCCCAGAACAGGTAAAATCTCACCTGCAGGTCACCCAGCTGCTTCTCACCTCCCAGGGTTTCTGCTAAACCTACCAAAGTCGGTTCTGGAACCAGTCCAGGTACTCACCTTTATAGGGGCAGAATTGGACACAAAGCTAGCCAGAGCCTTTCTTCCCCCAGAAAGGGTAAGGAATTTAGTGGCTCTGGCCTCTTCCTTCACTCTGCAGGTCTCTCGACCAGCAAGACACTTTCTGCAGCTCCTGGGGCACATGGCTGCATCCACAGCTGTTGTGCAGGGAGCCAGATTTCAGATGAGAGACATTCAGTTTCACTTGAGAACCTTTTGGTCTCAGAGAAGAGACCCCTTTCCAAGTTGGTCCCAGTGACTAACCTTGATCCTAGCTCTCCAGTGGTGGCAGGATCAGAGCAATTAAGAGCGGGGTCCCTTCATTTCCCCTTCTCACGACTTGACTCTCACTACAGATGCTTCCCTTCTGGGTTGGGGAGCCCACATGGGCGACCTTTCCACTCAGGGAGTTTGGTCCCCCCAGGAATCTCTGCTCCACATCAATTTGTTGGAACTCAGAGCTGTCTTTTTAGCTCTTCAAGCTTTTTCTGCATCTGTCCACGACAAGGTGATACAAGTCAGAACAGACAACACCACAACAATGTGGTACATCAACAAACAGGGGGGACTCGGTCTTCGGCCTTGTGCACCGAGGCAATGAAGTTGTGGTCTCTGGCCTATTCCCTGAACACTTCCCTCATAGCAGTTCATCTTCCAGGGAAGGACAATGTCCTAGCGGATGCCCTCAGCAGGATTTCCCAGGCCCGTCACGAATGGTCCCTGGATCCTCAAGTGCTGGGGATAGTTTTTGCCAGGTGGGGCATCCTCAGATAGATCTTTTGCAGCCCCAGACAATCACAAACTTCCTCTGTTCTGTTGCAGGCCTCCAGTGCTGGGCTCAGTTCCCTGGATGCCCTTCTTCTGGATTGGGAGGGAAGTTCCTCTATGCTTTCCCCCTTTCCTCTCTCCTATTCAAAGTACTAGTCAAAATCAGATCTCAGCCTTGCAGGGTGATTCTGATTGCCCGGATTAGGCCAGGCAGCCCTGGTACCCACTCCTTCTGTCGTGACAGTCCATCTTCCCCTGTGCCTCCCCAGGAATCACAATCTGTTGACTTGTGCCAGGAAGGGTTTGGTATCCGACCTCAAATCCTCAACCTCAAGGCCTGGCTCTTGAGGAGTTAGAGTTTGCTGATTTACACCTCTCTCAGGGTGTTCTTGAGATCCTAAAGGCTTCCAGAAAGCCTTCCACTAGGCTACTTATAGTTCTAAATGGAAAAGGTTTCCATTTGGTGTGCTGGAAAAATATTTCCCAGAATCTGCTGAATTGCCCATTTTGTTAGATTACATGGTTCATCTTAATTCCTTGGGTCTCAGACCAGCTACCCTGAGAGTTCATTTGGCAGCTGTGTCTGCTTTTGTCAACAGGAAAATCATCCCTCTTTCCTCTCATCCTGTGTTTTCCAAGTTTTTAAGGATTACTCCATACTAATCCTCCTTTTCGGGAACCGCCCCTGCTTGGGACCTTAATGTTTGCATTGCCCAGTTAATGCAACCCTTTTGAACCTCTGTCTTCTGCAGAGCTTAAGTATCTAACTTGGAAAACTGTTTTTCTGGTGGCTATCACTTCTGCCAGACGCATAAGTGAATTGCAAGCCTTGTCAGTGGAGACTGACTTTATTTCTTTCCACAGGGATAAGGTAGTCCTTAGGACTAATAGGAAGTTTTGCTTAAGGTGGTTTCAGATTTCCATCTTAATCAATCTATCTCCCTTCCAGTATTTTTCACTGATCACTCCTCTTCGGGTGAGAGGAGGTTGCACAGCCTGGATGTTAAGAGAGCTCTTAGTTATTATATAGAGCGTACCAAAGGTCACAGGTTCGAATCCCTCCAACTTTTCCTTACCTATGGTGAAGTTGGGAAAGGCAGACCTGCCACTAAGAGATCAATAGCCAGGTGGATTGTCTCTTGTATCCAATTTTGTTATCAGAAAGGGCAGAGCCCCCAGTTTGAGGGCTCATTCTACCAGGGGTACAGCTGCGCTCTAGCTGCTGCCAGAGATATCCCTTTATTAGAGATTTGCCAGGCTGCTACTTGGAAAACAGTACACACTTTTACCAAGCATTACTTCTGGATGTCCAGGCCAGGAGAGATGCTCGGTTTGGCACAGCTGTTCTTCAGAGCCTATTCCCTAAGTAGGTTCTGTCCCTCCTCCATGGAGGTACTGCTGTGTATTCTGCTAATGTCTATAATATAGCAAGACTTCATGTTGTTTGAAGAAAAAATTACTCACCTTAGTAATGTTGTTTCTTTTAATGGAGTCTTGCTATATTATAGACCTCCCCCAACCTGCCCCTCTCAGAACCTCTACTTGGTGGGTGGGCAACTTAGTGTGGGCACTACTTATGTCCTGTTAGCATTTTGTCCCTTTGGGACTTTGGGGTGTGTGTATGTGTAGCCGCGGTGTGTGTTTTATTATACTTATGTTCCATTTTCATATTATTAGAATGGTGTTAGTATTTCTGGTCCCCTGACTTGAGTCTTGGGTGTTGGGACCATCAATGGTTGTTATTATTTAGGTAGCCATTTGGCTAATGTAGGTTACAGCTTCCACACAGAACTTAGTGAGTTTGGCTCGTAAAGATCTGACAGTTCAAGTTTGAAATGACACAGATAGAGCTGCTCTCATGCCAAAATTCTATTTTGGAATGGTTTTAACCATTTAACTCCGGGGCAGTTCTAGAGCTGGATCAAACTGCTAATGTCTATAATATAGCAAGACTCCATTAGAAGAAACAATATTACTAAGGTGAGTAATTTTTTCTTGTCGCCTACCTTGACTTCAGCAAAGCTTTCAATACTGTTCCACATAGAAGATTGATTGATTAATAAGCTGGGTGGGCTCAGGGTGGGTCAGAAGTTGGTCAACAGGGTGGCAAACTGGTTGACAGGCAGAAAACAGAGTGGTGGTAAATGATATACAGTCAGAAGAGATGCAAGTCACAAGTGGGGTACCTCAGGGATCAGTCCTGGGGCCAGTCCTCTTCAATATCTTCATCAGTGACATTGCAGATGGACTGGAGGGTAAGGTTTGTCTGTTTGCCGATGACCCCAAGATCTGCAACAGAGTAGATGATCCAGATGGGGTGGGCAGAATGGGAAGAGATCTGGATAAACTGGCAAAATGGTTGAAAGAGTGGCAACTGGGGTTGAATGCAAAGAAGTGCAAGATCATGCACATAGGGAAGAGAAACCTCAAAGCCATCTATAGGCTGGGAGGGAAGTTGCTGGCAGTCACAAGGGAAGAAAGAGACTTGGGCGTCATCATCACCGATGACCTGAAATCATCCAAGCAGACCACTAAAGCAGTAAGTAATGCTAGCGGGGGGTGTTGGGGTGTATTAGTAGGGGTATCACAAGTCGGAAGAGGGAGGTAATCCCTCTTTACAAGACACTGGTTAGGCCCCATATGGAGTACTGCGTGCAGTACTGGAGGCCACACCTTCACAAGGACATTACCCAAATTGAGGCAGTCCAGAAGGGCAACCAAAACGGTGCTGGGACTGCATCAGAAAACATATGAGGACAGATTAACAGAGCTCAATATGTATACCCTAGAGCAAAGGATGGAGAGAGGTGATATCATCGAAACATTCAAACACCTTAAGGGCATTAACAAGGTGAAAGAGTCTAACATGTTTCAGTATAAGAAAAATAGCAGGACAAGAGGACACAGCATGAGATTAGAGAGAGGCCGATTAAGGGGTAATGTGAGGAAGTTCTTTTTCACAGAAATGGTGGTGGATGCATGGAACAGCCTACCTCAGGAAGTGGTGAATATGAATAGAGTGCAGGGCTTCAAACAGGCATGGTATAGGTATAAGGGAGCAATACAGATGCGTATGAATAGATAGGGTATTGACAGACTGAAGGCCGATGGCACATTCATAAGGTAGAAAAAGAAATGGGCAGACTGGATGGGCCTTGTGGTTCTTATCTGCTGTCAACTTCTATGTTTCTGTGACACCTAAACACATGAAATACTTTATGAAAACGACGAAAAAAGAAAGCAATACTTAATGAAAATTATGAAAAAGAAAGTGAGTCTCTAGAGGACGGTACTAGCAGTCATCCCAAGCTACTGAACTCCTGATAGTGTAAGTAGGCAGGGAGCTGCCACAGTATGAAAACTGATGCAAGCAAATGGGGAACTGTCACTACCGTTCTGTCAAAGATGGCTGCAGTGACCGTGCACCGTGATGTCGTTGGAGTGCGCATGGCTCAATAGGTATGTGGAGATCATTGGGTGACTAATACAATTTTGCTACTGCCTGATACTAAAGTAGTGGTGCACATTATTTGAGATGTGCTGGAGGAGGCTCTCACAGGATCTATAGGGGTGCTTGTTAAATTTTGTCCCCCATTAAAGTGAATGGGAAAGGAGGGGTAGAAGTCCAGTGGTAAATCCTGAGAGCCTGTTAAACATTTGGCAGAACATCACTGGTGTTATGGTGACTGTATTGATGACCCTACACATTTTTATAGTATATAGTTCAGTCGTGTTGTGTATAATCAAAACAGCTTGTTCAAAATTGCGGTTGTGCACATTCTAAATTGCTGTGCATGCTCTGAGTTGTTGTGCAAACTGTGTAAGTTGTTGTGCATTTACTAAAATAGTTGTGCACATTCTAATGAGTTCACCCATGTTCAAAGAGCTCAACGCAACAGCATTACTCTCTCTGTTTAAGGGAACTCCAGTCACTGAGCTCTGCCTTTTCCAGTCTAAGGCAGCTTCTGCGATTTGGACCTGACTCTCTCTTTGTCTAAGGCAACTCCAGCAGCTGTGACCTAACTCTCTGTTTAATGCAACTGCAGTCACTACGCTCTAACTGATGTTGCCTAAGGCAGCTCCAGCAGTTGAACACAAACTCTCACTGTCAAAGCAACTCCAGCAATGGAGACCTAAATCTCCCTGTAAGGCAACATTGGCAGCTGAAACCTAACTCTCCCTGTCTAAAGCAGACCCAGCAGTTAGAACATGTACCAAAAACACTGGAAATAGTATGCAGCAAGCAGAGAATGGTGGTCCGGTGCTACAGCACATATGTTAATGGAACAGTCTAGATCGCTGCTGCACTCTGCTACTGGGGTGCCTGAACTCAGCTTTGCAATGACATCACAATTCCAGGGATTCTCAAGAAAGTACAGTTTAGTAGTGCCTAAAAGGGCACACTTGCAAATAAATAGAGAACCCCCCGCGAAGCTCTAATGAGTGAAGCACCAGGATATCTGACTGTTGTTGGAGAGTCAGTCACTCTAAACCCAGCTGTCTATAATCTTTTTACATTTGGAAGGCTTTCTGTATTTATTTGTAATTGTACACTTTAAGCACTAATAAACTGCACTTTGTTGAGAGCCCCTGGTGTTGTGGTGTCATGTGTATTCTGGAGTCAGACACCTCAGCAGCAGAGTGAAGCAGCAATCTGGACTGTTTGGAGACATATAAGGCACGCTGTCTAAGGCAGCTCCAGTAGCTAAAATCTAACCCTCCCTGTTTAAAGCAACTCCAGCAGCTGAGCCTCAACTCTCCCTATTTCAACTCCAGCAGTTAAGCCCAGTCACTTTCTGTCTAAGGCAGCTCCAGCAGCTGAGCCCTAACTCTCCCTGTCTAAGGCAACTCCTGCAGCCGAGCCTTAACTCTTTCTGTCTAAGGCAACTCCAGCAGCTAAAACCTAATTCTTCATCTAAGGAATCTCCAGCAGCTGAGCCCCATCTCTCCATGTCAAAGGCAGCTCCAGCAACTAAACCCTACCTCTTCTTGTCTGACTAGTCCAGCAGCTGAGCCCTAATTCTCCCTGTCTAAGGCAGCTATTGGCAAATGAGCCGCGACGCAGTTCTGGAGACCCCAATCTCCGCAAAGACATAGACAGGATGGAAGCTGTCCAGAGGAGGGCAACTAAAATGGTGCAGGGTCTGCACCGGAAGATATATGAAGTGAGACTTAAGGAGCTTAATATGTATAGCCTCGAGGAAAGGAGGGAGAGGGGAGACATGATAGAAACTTTCAAGTACCTCAAGGGAATCAACAAAGTCCAAGAGGGTAGCATCTTTCAAAAAAAGAGGTGTGCAAGAACAAGGGGTACAATTTGAAGATAGAAGGGCGGCTCAGAGGTAATTTATGGAAGTATTTTTCACAGAGAGGGTTGTGGATGCATGGAACAGCCTTCCAGAGGAGGTTGTGGAGTCAAAACAGTGGTGGAATTCCAGCATGCATGAGACAGTCATAAGGCAATTCTAGGGGGTTGGGGTAGGAAGAAGTAGGCTGCTGGTTAACTAGGATCTGCAGCTTATCCATCAGGTAGGGAAATGGGCAGACTGGGTGGGCCAAGCGGTCCTTATCTGCCATCAAATTCTATGTTTCTATGACTCTCCCCTGCCCTGTCTAAGGCAGCTCCAGCAGCTAAGCCCTAATTCTCTGTCTCTAAGGCAACTCCCAGCAGCTGAGCCTTAGCTCTCCCTGTCTAAGGCAACTCCAACAGCTGAGCCCTAACTCCTGTGGTATGTAACCTCAGCAGCTAAACCCCAACTCTCCCTAAGGCAATTTCAGCAGCTGAGCCCTATCCTTCCTTATGTAGGCTAACTCTTTTGGATGAGACCTTATTCTTTGTCCAAGGCACCTCCACTAGCTGAGCTGTGGCTCTCCTGTCTAAGGCAATTCCAGCAGCTGAGCCCAACTCTCCCTGTCTACAGCAGCTGAGCCCTTATTCTTCCTGTATAAGGCAGCTCCAGCAGCAGAGCTCTAGCTATCCCTGTCTATGGAAACTCCAGCAGCTGAAACCAAACTCTCCCTGTCTAAGGTATGTAAAAAAAAAAAAACACAACTGAGCCCTAACACTTCCCTTCTAACATGTCTAAGGAAACTCCCAACACCCAGTTCTTACCATTGATGGCTGCAGTTGAGACCTATCCATCCCTGTCTAAGGCAGCTCCTGTAGCTGAGCCCTAACTCTCCTAAGGCAGCTCCGGCAGCTGACCTGAGGCTGATCGCTTATATTGATATGCTTCTTGTGAATGGCAGTGACTTAGGTTGCACACCTGCCTAGGAGGCTGGAAGATCAGAAGTTTATGGTTTCTATCTCCACATCAGGCATGTGGGGTTAAAATCACGATACTGACACTGTAGTGCAGCAAGAGGGGGACGCTGCACTCCTGAGGTGCCATCTTTTGGATGAGATGTTAAACCAAGGTTGTGTCTGCCTTTTCTGGTGGTGGTGGTTCAGGTGGATGTTAAAGATCTCATTGCATTGTTTGAAAACAGTAGGGGTATTTTTATTGAAAGAAAAATTAAAAATACACAATTGTACAAAAACAAAACAAGTTATCCGGATAAAACAAATGATTCAAAGTAACTTAAGGAATTAAAAGAGAACATCAAAAATAGGAAAAGGGGGGGAAAAAAATGCACATCATGATCACCACACCAGATGCAACGTCCCTCACCCTGTACATCACCATGCAATGCCAAGTAGTCACACTGGAAAGCCTTCCCAGTATGAGTCCAGAACTTTTCTTTGTGACTGAAACAGCATCTTTAGAGTATATTGTATATAGAACCTGCTGTACAGGTATAAATGGTTCCTGGTATCTCACCTATTTTTGCTGTAAAGTGAGGGCACATCTGGATTGCCAGATGTGAAACTCTTAAAATCTTCACTTCACAAAATATTGTAATAAAATCTTGGGAGTAGCAAATAGGTTGGTAAAAAATATTAAACGGGCATTTATCGATAAATCTGAACAAAACATCATGCCACTATACAGGGCATACATCAGACCTAGTCTTGCCTATGGATCACAAATATGGAACCCTTATAAAATAAGGGAAATTAAGCCGCTTAAACAGGCACAGCATATGGTAACAAAAATGGTGCCTAGACTGTAAGCTCTTGGTTACCAGGAAAGACTTTAAACATTGTGATTGTTCTGCCTGGAGGAGAGGAGGAAAAAGGGGAATTGCTAGAGATCTACAAGATACTAAATCACAAGAACCAGTGGAAAATATACAGATTAAAATTGAAAGGAGTAGTGCATCCTGAGGACCAACAACCAACAAATAGTATTAGAAAATACAACGGAGGATGACAGGAGAGGTTCCTTTATGCAAAAAGCGGGCAATATATGGAGGAGATTGCCAAGAGAAGTAGTGAAGTAGGAAACTTAGAAAGTGTTAAGATAATAGATGAGTACATCATAGCAACAAGATGGGCCCATTAACTTGGGGGGGGCAGAATATGTAGAGAAATAGTCGTCTTCTGTCCTACAGACTCAGTATGTGAGACGGTAAAAAGTAATATTAAAGAAGGAACATTGAAAGCCTGCCAATCAGGTGAAATAAGGACTAGGACGAGTTCCTCATACATGATGCCTCTAAATTGTGGTAATTTACAGAAATCAGCAAAATGATCCCAGAAAGATGGTGGGCTTGGGTTTCAAGAACAGAGGTACAGCCTGGTCTTGGACAGTACCATTCATCAACGCTTTTGTGTTTCAAGGAATTCCTGACACCCAAACAACCGTGAGTGTTACACCACAGCAAGTCTCACATCTGTACCAGGATCCTTTATTGAAAAGATGGGCCAACACCACAGAGTCCCAACCTTTGGGACATTCTGGGATAATGGGGGTGACAAAAAAAAAATTATAGACAATATGTGCACATAAAGTTGCTTCCTTGACATAGATTAAATTGGACTTGCAGTCATTTTCCTTTGCCTAATGTAAGTCAGACACCCCATCACAGTGCCTAATTTGGGTGATTGAATTTTACCAACCTCCCATTCCAAAAAAAGGGGTTCCACCCATTCCATAAGCTGGGGTATCCAAAATTGTGCATCATGCCACACGACCCTGAAAATTAAAAACAAAAAAGTAAAAAACTATTAAGTTCAGTGTCCCAGTGCCACCCTGTTTTACAGTCAAATAGGTCCCCCCCCCCCAAACAGGATTTAAACGTCTGCCCAAAAGAAATATAAAAAACAAATTATTCAGCTGTGCTTCCAAAACCAGGGAGCAGGGATTTACATAACTAAGAACAAGAAAAAAACAAGATGCTGCTTCGGCGTGTGGTCTGAGAGCAAAACAAAATGGTAAAATGAAATGCACGCTGAAAATAGAAGATAGAATTAGAATTGACATTTCAACCATAGTTCTTCAGGAGTTATCTAAAAAAGAAAGTTAGTGGAGAGGTATGGGGGAAATAAGGGATATATATGCGAGGAAATAAAATAGGAGGAAGATCTGGGAGAAAAAAGAGATAATAGACAAGGTGAGAAAATCTGGAAAACAGAGAGTTGAGGATGAGTATGAAAATGCACTTCAGGAGTGAATGAGTTGATTAGTCCTCAGGTGGGAACTAATTAACAGGGTCTAGTGAAAAGGCTGAAAGGTGACAAGTGTGAGGGAAGGAGACATAGACATCTGTGGAAAATGAAAATAGACGTGCACACATACCTGGAATGCCCATGTGAGTATGCCCTCCTCCACACACATACACTGGATGGAAGTGTGTGCAGACATACCCACACATGCAAATGTACCATGCACACATGCAAGCAAAGATATTCAATCAATCTTTATAAGCGCAATTCCAAAGATCAAAGTGCTGTACATTTTGAGGAATATTTAGGACTAACAATAAATACTAATCAGAAAACTGAGTACAGTCAACTTACGTTAGCAGTAAAATATTTAAATATCATCATCTGCAAAAGCAATCTGAAATAAATGTGTTTTAAGGCAGTTTCAAAGTTCTCAACTGATGGAGACTCTCTCTGATCTGCTGAGGTAAAGAATTCCACAGGGTGAACGCCATGTAAGCAAATGAACGGGCACTGGAGGACTTCAGACAGACCCTGGGAATTTCTAGTAATCCTTTGTCAGAGGATCTAAGGGAACGTATGGGGCGATAAGGATGGAGAAAATCTTGCAGAAAGTGAGGTCCCTGTTCGTATAGGGCTTTATAAGTAACCCAACTTTGAAGGAAATCTGCCAATATAGAGGTAACCAGGGAAGGCTGTGGAGCATGGGAGTGATGTGGCATGACCTCGGTAAACCAGTTAATAGCCTGGCCGCAGCATTTTGGACTAGCTGTAATCAATGAATCTCAACACCTGGAATCCCTAAGTAGAGGGCATTGCAGTAATCAAGGCGTGAGTTCACAAAAGCATGAACTTGTGTTGGAAGGTCATCCAGAGGGATAAGGTGCTTAACCCGGGTGATGTTCCTCAGATGGTAAAGCGAGGGTTTAACGACAGCAGAAACTTGTGATTTTAATGTTAGAACACTGTTGCACACTACACCAAGATTTTGCACCCATCCTGAGGACCGCAGCTGGTCCCCTCCGAGCAGAAGCCCAGATGGTTGACCTGCCTGTATCCTTAAGCCGTGGCAACCTGTCTCCACTACCAACACCTCAGTTTTGCTAGAGTTTAGCCTCAGCCAGTTGGAACTCATCCAGTCCTGAATTTCTCAAAGGCAATGATTAAAGACCAAGACAGCATTGTTCAGCCCGGGCGTGACAGACATGTAGAGCTGAGTATCATCTGTATAGCAATAAATACTCAACCCAAACCTCCTTATAATGTCTCCCAATAGCAACATATGCACTGCAAACAGCATGGGGGGATAAAACAGAACCCTGCGGGACCCCACAAGACAGTGGGAGAGGATCCAAGGAATGAGTCCCTGAAGCCACTCTTTGAGATCTCCCAGTGAGGAAAGATCGAAACCACCTTAGGACTGTACCAGTTAGGCCACAGAAGATCCACAAGTGCTCCAATAGACCCCCATGGTCTACAGTGTCAAGTGCTGCAGAGAGATTCAGAAGAATATTATGGAGGTGCGGTAAAAAAATACAGATTATGGTGGTAAACCATAAGGCGACCGAAAGATGTTAATGGAAAATAAGTCTGTCATTTAAACCAGAGGGCTGCTGGGAGCCAAAGCGGATGATCAGCTTGGCTTCCATGTTTTTACTTTGGTCAGCATCCCGGAAACCCTGCTGAAGGACACAAACAGAAAGATCATTGACGTTATGGTCCCTGAAGGTGAAGTGAGATGCAGTGGGTTTATCATTGCCTCTATCACTGACTGCCCTGTAATATTCCCTGAACCGGTCAGCCAGGCATCTGCCGGTTTCTTCCGATATAGATAGCTGCGCACTTCCTGGCCTGGCGGCTCTGTTGCATTTTTTTGAATAAGCAGGAAGTTCAACAGCCACCCGCACACACATTAACCTGACTGGCTGAACTTCTTGTTCTTAAACATCATGCTTTTAATTTTAATTGCAGGTTTTTTTTCAGCAGGTCAGTGGAGTTACCATGGATACAAGGATGGGTTCCAGCTTTGCAAATCTGTTTGTTGAGTGGGCTGAGGAACAGTTCTTTCTGTCCTTCATAGGGACAATGCCTGATATCTACAAATGCTACATAGATGATTGTGTGGTGGCCACGTCCTGCTACAGGGGAAACCCTCCAAATCTTCTTGGACAGGTTTAACATGGCCCATTCATCCCTTCAGTACACCATCTAAGGTCGAAGTATCTGCCTTCATTTTACCTTTTCTAGACATCAAATTGGGAGAACAGAATACTGGTCTGAAAATATTGATTTATTACAAACCCACTGTCTCACACAGCTTACTCCTCCACAGCACCTACCATCCCAAATATGTTAAGAATGGTTTGCCATATTCGCAGTTTCCTAGACTTCGCAGGTTATGCAGTGAAGATGATTTCGCTGAGCAGGCTCAAATAATGCATACTTGTGTTTTTATCAAGTGATATCCAGAAATCATAGTGGACAGAACTCTCTCATGGGTTAGTAATATGCCCCATAACCTTCACCGTTGTAGGACGGATACTCTCTCACAACAATGCATTCCACTAGTTCTTCCCATCCATTCTAATACACCTTCTCCTCAGGATCATCACTAGGGACTTCCTTATTCTGCAAACTGATCCTCATACTGAAGCTTCCTCTACAGAGTCACCAGTTGCCTCCTACCACCGACCACCCATCCTGTGGAGTCACCTGGTATGAAGTAGCCTACATATTCCTAACAATTCCTCCCTACCAGATACCAAAGTTTGCAACAGAACTCACTGTTACACCTGAACACTTATTTCTAGTGTCACTGAAATTCAAGGTCTCACAAGTGTTTTTCACATACGTACATTGTTGCTGGCAGATTAGACCCATTGGTCTCTCGTGTCTACCTGATACAGTTCACTGTTTGTGTACAGTGACTGTGCTATCCCTCCCCCATAGTTCCCCCCCACAGTCCATAGTGGTATTTGCCCTACACCTTACCTTTATCCTGCCCCTGTGCCTATCCCAACCCTTCTTGAACCCTTCTACTGTTTCCAGTGTCACTAACTCTGTAGGCAATGCATTCTAGGGTGCCACAACCCTCTCAGTGAAAAAATGCTTTATTGCCTCCCCTCTGAAGTTCCCCCTGAGAGCTTTAGACTATGGCCTCTTGTGACCCCCCTTCCTTTAGTTGGAAAAGCTCATCAGCGTTCCTCTTATTGAATCCCTTCAGGTTTGTGAACGTCTCTATCATGTCTCCCCGTCTCTTCTGTCCTCCAAATATGTACATGTTCAGTTTTCTGAGCCTGTCCTCATACGTCACCCCCCCTTCCCTGAACCATTTTTGTTGCCCTTCTTTGGACTCTCTCTAGCAGTGCCACGTCCTTCTTATGCCGGGGTCTCCAGAACTGGACACAATACTCCAGGTGTGGCCTCAGCACTGCATTGTACAGTGGCAGAATAACCTCCCCTTTTCTGGATGTAATACTCCTAGCTATGCAACCCAGCATCTTATTAGCTTTTGCTGCCACTTTTCTACACTGTTCCGCGTTGTTCCCCTTATCGCCCACTAGCACCCCCAGGTCCTTTGCCAACTGTGTGACAGACAGTTCAATCCTCCCTCCCCCATGTGGTATGTGAACCTTAGGTTCTTCCCTCCTAGGTACAGCACACAGCATTCAAACAACATGAAGTCTTGCTGTATTTAGACATAATGCAATTAGCCCCAGCACTTGAACTGCCCCAGAGAGGAAAGAGTTAACTCTATGCAGAAGCATAGAACATTGAGCTCGGTTTTCAAACCTCGGTCTGTGGTACTTGCCAGTGTAGCCGTCAGATTCTTTACTCCGCCTAAGAGTGAAGTCGCTCTGGAGATTTCTTCTGCTCGGTTCGGTAAAAGGAAAAATAAAGTGTTCGGTTTAAACTGCATATTTTTTTTATTTTTGTATTTCCAGCCTCTGTCTACGGTACAGGTAGTATGTAGATAGGTAGTGGCTGTGTTTTATTTTGCTAAAAAGAGTGGAAATTGTCTTTCTTCGGTTTCTTTCCGGTCAGTCCGGTTTGGAACCGACTTTGTAAAATTTTTTTCTCTCTTTCTGGTATTAGTGTGGTGTTCCAGTACTGATTGGTTTCAAAAGAACCGGACTTTTGCTGGTTCTTTTAAAAAGCCCATGACACGGTTTGTAACTGATCGGTTGCTTTATTACCTGGCTTGAAAGCTTCTATAGGGTAATTTGTTAGGTTGGCCATGTCTGAGAAACCCAAGAAAAAAACTGGTCCCACTGGGTTTCAACACTGTACTGAGTGTGGGGAGGCCTTTGCCAAGTGTTGCTGTGTTTATCTGGGATTTGACCACCTCAAGTCAGACTGCCAAATCTGTAAGAACTTTCCTAAAACCACTCTAGCTAAAAGACTGAGTAGGCTGAAGGAAAGGGAGGCCGAGAAGTCCGTAGATCCAGATGGCCAGCCCGGTTCGGTTGCAGCCAAACCTGAAGAGGTGCCTACTGACCTAGGCGATACCTCCTCAGGCAAAAGGAGAGCCGACCCCGAGGGGTCGGTTCTGTCAAAGAAAAAGCGCGAGCCTGCCGGTTCGAATCCTGTATCCCACTCTCCAACCGCAGATGAAATAGCCAAAGTGATTAGTATTGTCCAATTGCTTAGACCAGTTCTGTCTGAACCGATACTGCCGGTTCGGCGCTCTGTTCGGTCAGATCGGTCTCCCTTCCAGATTATGACCCAGATGCTTATTTTGAGGAGTGGGAAGGAAACGAAGACTATCCCGGTGATGACGATGATGATGACGATGAAGGGGGTCTGGATGTTCCCATTGAACTGGACATCTCCCCAGACAGGCCCTCAGGTGTCTCTCCTCCCAGGCTCTGAGTCCCCTTCACACTTTTTGTTCTACAAAAAGGTGCACAAACCCTGCAGCTTCCCTTGGTTGAAGCAGCAGAGGAGGATGAAGAGCCTGATTTTGTGGAAATGATGGACATCCCAGAGTCCAAAAAGCTGTCTATTCCTCTTCATAAATCTTTGGGGAAACAGACACACAACATTTTACAAACCCCTAATTCAATACCTCCTGTGGATAAGAGAATGGGCAGGAGGTGTTCGTTATCAGGCTCAGCTGTGGAGTTCCTTTATAGTCATTGCAGCCATGTTGGGGTAGTGCAGGCTGCAGCCTGTGACAGGGCTAACATTCCTTTGGCTTCACACCCCCTGGATAAGGACTCCAGAAAAGTGGATGCCATGGCCAAAAAACAGTATTTGGCATGCTCTTTGGGACTCAGGCAGGCTACTTATATGGCCTACACCGCCAGGTACCAGAAATCCAGATGGGACACAGTTCTGGAACTGGCTAAACAGGCCTCTCCCCAGCTAGCCAAGGAGCTGGAGGTGGTGGCTGCTGATGGAATTGAGGCATCCAAAATGCAATTTCATGCTGCTGTGGACTCCAATGATGTGGCATCTAGAGTCATGGCTACATCTGTGTCTCTCAGAAGGCGTGCTTGGCTCAGATGTACTAGCCTTTCTCAGAATACCAGACTAAGGCCATGGATTTTCCTGTGGTAGGTAACTCTCTGTTTGGGGAGCAGAGAGAGCTTACATGAAGAAATGGATGAATATAGGACCACGTACAGGAGTGCACAGGCCAAGGAAAGGCAGGCCACTCCGCACAAGCATCAGTCTAGGGGCAGGGGCAGGCCCTTTCAAAGGCCTTTTTACCAAGCTCAGGCCTCCTCTCCCTTCCCACAGAGAGGGTTCTTCAGAGGGAGGGGTAGGAGGGGGATGAGCAGGGCTGCTCCCTCCTCCTCTCAGTCTAAGGCTCCTGCCAAGCAGACACCCTGATGTGTCAGCCCGGTTCGACTCCCCATTTCCAGTAGGAGGCAGGCTGGCTTACTACTTCCAGGCCTGGAAGTCTGTGACCTCCGACAGGTGGGTCCTGGAAGTAGTAAGCCAGGGACTGGCCTTCAACTTCAAAAAATTTCCAAAAAGAAGGGGCAAGTCTTTTCCACCTGCATCAGTCTCAGAAACCCTTGCCCTAGAGGCAGAGGTTTCCTCTCTTCTAGCTCTCAGAGCTATAGAGAAGGTTCCTACTCAGCACAAGGGAAAAGGACTATATTCCAGGTACTTCCTAACCCCAAAGAAAACAGGGGAGTGGTGACCCATCCTAGACCTAAGGTATCTGAACAAACACATTTCAGAGCCCAAATTCAAAATGGTAACTCTGGGAATAATCCTTCCCTCCCTAAGGCCAGGGGATTGGTTAGCATCTCTGGACCTCAAGGATGCCTACTTCCATATTCCTATCAGGTGCTCCCACAGAAAATACCTCGGGTTCAAGTTGCCTTCAGGCCATTACCAATTCAGAGCCATGCCATTCTGTCTAACATCAGCTCCAAGGGTGTTCACAAAGTGCCTTGCAGTAGTGGTGGCTTACCTCAGAAGACAGGGTATCAGCATCTTTCTGTATCTGGATGACTGGCTGTTAGTGGGTCAGTATCATTTACAGGTCAAGTCAGCTCTTTAAACTACCAAGGACCTACTATGCTCCTTGGGTTTTCTTCTCAATCTTCCAAAGTCTGTACTCGAACCAGTTCAGTTTCTCACCTTTATAGGAATAGAGTTGGACACTGTACAAGCAAAAGCCTTCCTTCCCCTGGCAAGGGTAAAGGCCCTAGTGGATCTCGCTTTGTCCTTTTGACCTCAGGTCTCCCTCCCAGCAAGACAGTTCCTCCAGCTCCTGGGCCACATGGCAGCTTCCATGGCAGTGGTGCAGGGATCAAGGTTCCAGATGAGGGACATTCAGTTTCATCTGAGGTCTTTTTGGTCTCAAAAGAAGGATTCACTTACCAAACTGATTCCAGTGACTCAGACTCAGGTCCAAGCTCTCCAGTGGTGGCTGGACCAGGACAACCTCAGACAAGGGGTTCCATTTCTCCCTCAAGTCCCATCAGTAGTTTTAACTACGGATGCTTCTCTCCTAGGGTGGGGAGCCCACTTGGGAGCCCTGACAGCTCAAGGGCTTTGGTCTCCACAGAGTCTTTCCTTCATATCAATCTCCTGGAACTCAGGGCAGTTTTCCTAGCCCTGCAGAGCTTCTCGGATTCAGTCAAGGGCAAGGTGGTCCAAGTCGGAATGGACAACACCACCACCACAATGTGGTACATCAACAAGCAGGGAGGCACTTGGTCCTTGGCCTTGTGCACAGAAGCCATGAAGCTGTGGTCTCTGGCCTATTCTCTTCAGACTTCTCTGGTAACAATTCACCTTCCAGGGAAGGACAACATACTAGCAGATGCTCTGAGCAGAATTTCACAGGGACACCACGAATGGTCCCTGGATCCTCGCATACTGAAGGTCATCTTCTCCAGGTGGGGCACTCCAGAGATAGATCTCTTTGTAGCACCGGACAATCATCAACTTCCTCTGTTTTGCTGCAGACCTCCAGTCCTGGAGACAGTTCCCCAGGATGCTCTCTTTTTGGACTGGAAGGGCAGGTTTCTCTATGCCTTCCCTCCCTTCCCTCTGCTGTTCAGAGTTCTGATCAAGCTCAGGACTTAACCCTGCACAGTGATACTGGTGGCTCCAGATTGGGCCAGACAGCCTTGGTATCCTCTACTGCTGTCCTTGTCAGTGTCATGTCCCGTGTCTCTGCCCAGGACATACAATCTCCTGTCCTCCTCCCAGGGGCGGATCTGGTACCCCAATCTCCAGTCTCTCCATCTCAAGGCCTGGCTCTTGAAGAGTTAGAATATGCAGCTCTACATCTTTCTCAGGAGTTCTGGATATTCTGAAGGTCTCTAGAAACCTTCCACTAGAAAAACTTACAACTCCAAATGGAAAAGGTTCAGTATTTGGTGCTCTCAGAAAGGCATCCTGCCTGATTCTGCAGACATTTCCACAACCTTAGACTATCTAGTTCATCTCAATGGTTTAGGCCTTAGGCCTGACTCTCTGAAGGTTCATCTAGCAGCTGTCTCTGCATTCCTCTCAGCAGGGAAGGGCTCTTCCCTGGCATCTCATCCTGTTTTCAGAAAGTTTTTCAAAGGTCTGGTTCACATTAACCCTCCCTTTAGGGAGCCCACTCCACCTTGGGATCTTAATGTCTGCATAGCTGAGCTAATACAGCCACCCTTTGAACCTCTGGCTTCGACCGAATTGAAGTACTTGACCTGGAAAACTGTGTTCCTGGTAGCTATTACTTCTGCCAGGTGGATTAGTGAGTTACAGACTCTGTCAGTGGAACCTGACTTCATCTCCTTCCATAGGGACAAAGTAGTCCTCTGAACCAATAGGAGGTTCTTGCCCAAAGTGGTTTCAGATTTTCATCTGAACCAGTCTATATCTCTCCCTGTGTTTTTCACTGACCATTCTTCTTCAGGTGAAAGAAGGTTACACAGTCTGGACATTAAGAGGGCCCTTAGCTACTATATTGAGCATACTAAGGCACATAGAAATGACTGTCTTCAATTGTTTCTCACTTATGGTGAAGTGGGAAGGGAAGCCTGCCACTAAGAGAACTATTGCCAGGTGGATTGTTTCTTGTATACAATTTTGTTATGACAAGTTGGGTAGGACGCCCTTCAGGCCTGAGGGCTCACTCGACCAGGGGTACAGCTGCTTCTCTAGCTGCAGCCAGAGATGTACCTTTGTTAGAGATCTGTAAAGCAGTCACCTGGAAAACAGTACATACTTTCACCAAGCATTGCTCCCTGGACATCCAGGCTAGGAGTGATGCTAGGTTTGGTACAGCAGTACTACAGAGCCTCTTCCCAAAGTAGGTTCTGCATTCCCTCCTCCATAGGGAACTGCTTGATAGTCTGCATTATGTCTGAATACAGCAAGACTTCATGTTGTTTGAAGAAAAAATTACTCACCATAGTAATGTTTCTTCTAATGGAGTCTTGCTGTATTCAGACCTCCCCCTCCGCCTCCCCTCTCAGAACCTGGTTTTGTGAAATGGGCTGGCAGGTACAGTGTTGCACCTCAGGGGTGTACCTTGTACCCTCCCTCTTTGGTGTGGTAGATGTTGTTGTTATTATTTTTTCTGGTGTTTTACTAAATATTGTCACTACCTTTCCTTCTTGGGTTCTCGACTTGAGTCTTTCGGGGCCCAAGAAGATATATTTTGCCCTTTGGCTATATTGAACAATTTCCATACTTTAGTTACTAGTTGGTTAGCTCGTAAGAATCTGACGGTTACACTGGGAAGTACCACAGACAGAGGTTTGAAAACCGAGCTCGAGCTCAACGTTCTGTGCTTCTGCATAGAGTTAACTCTTTCCTCTCTGGGGCAGTTCAAATGCTGGGGCTAACTGCTTTATGTCTGAATACAGTAAGACTCCATTAGAAGAAACAACATTACTATGGTGAGTAATTTTTTCTTTGCGTGCATTGAATCCCAGCTGCCACTGTTGGACCCAACTGTCCAGTATCTTTAAGTCTCCCTGGAGTGCCTTTCTCTCCTCCTCATTTACAACCAGCGTCCCCACTTTGGTGTCACAGTGAATAAAACTCATCTTGCTAGCCACCCCCACCCCGATGTCCATGATGAACATGTTAGAGGACTGGGCCCAGGACAGAGCCCTGTGGGACTCCACTGTTGACTCCTCTGGGTCTTGGTATCTCTTGCCCACCACCACAACCCTCTGTTTCCCATCCTTGAGCCAATTTGCCACCCACCTCACCAATTTCTTCCCCAGCCCTAGTTCACTCGGCTTCCAGATCAATCTCCTGTGTGGGATGGAATCAAAAGCCTTGCTGAAATCCAGGTGTATGATCTCAACCGGCTTACCCATATCTAGGTACCGTGGCACCCAGTAGAAGAATTCCATCAGGCTGGCGTGACACGATTTACCCCAGACAAACCCATGCTGATTTTCATCCTGAAAACCATTTACCTCCACATCATCAAAGAATCCTCATGCACTTCCCATAATGTGATATATTGTATTCTTTGCAGGAAGTGTACAGCTGTCTACTTCAGAGAAACTGATTGATGCCTAGCTGACCAATTCAGGGAACGTTATGGGGCAGTCGGGGAATGGAGACACTGATAAACGCACTGTATCCCACCTTACCTCCAGGGACCATAATGTCAACGATCTTTCTGTTTCTGTCCTTCAGCAGTGTTTCTGGGATGCTGACCAAAGAAAAAAATGCAGAAACCAAGCTGAGCACCCCCAATCATATCTTTGCTTGCATGTGTGAACGGTACATTTGCATGTGTGGGTGTACCTACACACACTTCCATCCTGCATATGTGATGAGGGGAGGGGCATACTCACATGGGCATTCTAGCTATGCGTGCACATCCATTTTCATTTTCTATGGAGAGAGGAAAGGGAAACTTGTTTAACCAGGAAAGGCACACTAAGTCAAAGCTTGTTTCCAGGTGCAGCCTGGGAGCACAAGGAAGTCAAATGACTTGCTCAGTGTTGCACAGTATGCAAGTGGAGGCTGATGGGATTCAAATCCAGGTCTTCAGGTTTGCAGCTCAGTGCCCTTAACCACTACGCTATATTGCCTTGTAGATGTCTCTTTCTCCGTCTCACTCCCCTACATTTGTCTTCTTTCAGCCTTCTCACTAGGCCCTGTTAATTAGTCCCCACTTGAGGACTGATCAGTTTATTCACTCCTACTGTGCCTTTTCATACCATCCAAACCTTTTTGTTTTCCAGATTCTTTTCTTATCTTGCTTATGGTCACTTTTTCTCCGACAGCCTCCCCCTATTTTCTTTCCCCACATATATATCCCTTATTTCCCCATAACTCTCCAATAACTTTGCTTTTTTCTCTTTTAGATCATTCCTGAAGAAGACCTGTGTTTGAAACGTCAATTCTAAACATAAACTAAGGTAAAGAACTTCAGATAGTAGCACAGGCATAATCAAAAATACAAGCTTTTTCTTTTCCATTTTTTCCACCTCTGGACCTGCACAGAGTAGCTTGTAAGTGACTCTTTCAGTTGGAGAGATCTGTATTAGTCCCCACACCCCCCGATTCTACACCAAGCAGGTCTAAAGGATGACCAGATACTGGGACCTGGGCTAGCTGTCTCAATATCCTTAAAGGCACCACCCCAATCCGTCTATGTTTTGTTCAGTTAATAACTGAGTCAGACACAGTTGAAAAAGCTTGAACCACTTTTCCCAAAAAAGGCCCCACTGAAACATCCCTTTTAAAAAAAGAGAGTGACATCGACAATGTAGGCGAGGACTTTCAGTTCCATGTGAGCATTTTGAATGCTCATCCCCCGTACTATCCTCACAAGCATGAAAGAAACTGAGCAGATGATCTATACAGTAGACATACAAAAGAGGGCTAAGGGGACGCCCATGACTTACTTCTTTCTGTATTACCAAGTTGTTCCCTAGCCACCCATTAATCAAAGGGTGGACTACTGCCGTACTATAACAGTACTTTATCCAGTTTATAAACATGGCTGGAATGCCATACACATGAAGTACCTTGAACAGGAAAACAGGACACTGTATCAAATGCTTTTTCCTGGTCTAGTGATAGAATATAGCCATCCAGAAGTCCCATGTTTCCCCGTTCAAAGACTTCTCGCAAGGCAGTGAGATTATCCTGAAAGGTATGTCCCATAACTTCACAAGACTGATGCAATGATATGACACATACCACAGCTTTCTTCAACCTTGTAGGCAAAATCTTAACATTAAGCAAGTTAATAGGCATCAAGTTTTGCAGTAAGGAGCATTCCCCTTTAAAAAAAATTGTAGAGGAAGGCAAAGAGAGTACTGTCAGAATCTTATTAAAAAGATCAACCAAAGTTGGGCTACATTCTCTGAGAAAGGACTTATAAAATTCAGCAGGCAGGTCTTCCTCGCATGGGGCAGTATTCAGGGTCAAAGACTTGATGGCCAACTGCACTTCCCATACACCCACCCACCGAAGCAATCAAAGATTTCCAAACTGAGTTTGGTAAAGCCAGAAAAGAAACAGAACCAAGCTGTAGTGGAGAACAAAACATATCTGCAAAATACGAGTCAGCGATGGCCACCATATCCTGTGTGGAGGCAGCGAATTTCTCATCTGTACCCCGAAACTTATAGAAACACCTATTTTTAACTTTTTTCTGACAGGATTTAAAAACATTGAAAGTTTGTTTTTTCCTTACATGCCAAAACGCATCTCCTGCATAAGGTGATTTACTGTGTTATATTTGCGTTCAGTCATGTCTGTCTTAACTCTGTGAATCTCTCCAAAATAGTTATCAGGAAATCTTTGAGACTGCAGTGTGCTTCTGCAGAAGAGAACACAAACTTAAATGTTTTCTATATGAATCCCTGCTGTTGGCCACTGAAATTTTCTGGACAAAATTCTGAAAATCATGCGTGGAGTTTTCCCACCCTTGAGAAATGTCATAGCCACAAAAGAGGGACAGTCTGGCTTGCCACAAACCCATCCAGCTAAATTGAGCGCTCACATAGATACATAGACAATGTCGGCAGATAAGGGCCTATGGCCCACCCAGTCTGCCCATTTAAGTTTGTAAGTTCAGTTTATGTTTTCCAGGAAGTCTGTTGCCCTCACCCTGACCTCCAGAATTCTTTATGTCTATCCCATGCATTCTTAATCCTGTGATTGTTTCAGCCCCCACCACTTCCTCTGGCAGGGTGTTCCACTTGTCCACCACCCGCTCTGTGAAGAAATTCTTCCTCACGCTTCCTCTGAATCATCCTCCTCCAACTTCATCCCATGCCCTCTAGTCCTGGAACATCTTTTTCGCTTAAAAATAGTGCATTCCTGCACCCTGTTCCTCCCTGTAAGATACTTGTATGTCTCTATTATATCCCCTCTCTCCCTCCTCTCCTCCAGGGAGTACATGTTCAGTGCCTTCAACCTGTCCTCATAGGACTTGTGATGCAATCCATGCACCATCTTTGTTGCCCTCCTCTGAACCTTCTCTACCCTGTCTTTCATCTCCTAACAGTAGATTATTTCATCTCCAAGGCCCCCATCCCGAAATAGTGATTGGCCAGTAGAGCCGCATAATAAAGTGCCTGATGATCCAAAGTTTTGACAACTTGAACCTCAGCCTGGTTGATCTGTACATTCCTAGGTAAAAATAATCAGCACAGGAGGCCAGATTATCCTTATGAGTACAACGCCCCGGTAGTGCAGCTTGTGGTATGTGTCACTGAGGCCTGCTGTAGAAACCATATCCTTTAGTAAAGAGGACTAATAATATATCTTCCTACTTTGAGCCTGTACCTGAGGAGAAGGGGGCAGTTAAATTCTCCTCCCCAGGATCACAACTTTAGAAGTAAATTTAAAAGCCGGCCCACCGGTGCAGTGGTTGGATTTCCGCTTCTGACACTGATGACCCAGGTTTGGGAACAGACCCAGGAGTCTGAGGGCTGGCCTGGGGAGAAGGATCAAGCATCCCAGGGACTGCTGTCCTTCTCCAGTAGGAGGGAGGGGAAGAGTGTTTGGCGCTTTACGGACCCCTGGCAGAGGCTGGGGGTACTGCTGCGACTGGCGCTGTTGCGTTGGGGGGGCCGGGCAGATGCTGAACATCATTGAATGTCCTCACGGCCCAAGGGCGCAAAGCAGCAAAAAACAACCATTCCCCTGGCATGACAACCCTCTCTGCTCACCACTCACTGCTTTTGACATCCGCTGGGGGCGGGGTCCTCAGCTCCTGTGGCCCCAACCCGGGCGTGGCAGTGGTTTGCCCACAATGTCCATTGGGAGGAAGCCCCAGTGGCCTTACCCAGTGGGTAAGCCTGGGCATGGGGTGGCAGGTGGCGGGTCCAAGGGATGGGGGCACCAGCACCAAAAAAAAAAGTTAATTTAAAATGTCTGTATTTCTTTAAAAAGGTTACTACAGACAAGTTTCATCTGAGGTGTGTGAATACAGATTATGTGGCACTGCACAGATCTGCAAGTGGCATCAATGATTAGTACCCTTCTTGAATGGACATCTGCCAGCCTCAAGACATGTGCAGTTATAGCTGGTAAAGAGAATGCCCACACCATCACAAGCCCTCCGCCCCAGTGACCAAAGGGAAGCTCCCCTGGTCCACGTAGATTTTGCCTTGGAAAGTTTGTAATGTGTCTGCAGTCCTGTGTCCTGTAAAAAGAACATGCCCCCTGACTCAAAGTAAAAAGTGTTGTGGTGCATTTCTTTAGGGACTTTCAGCTATTTAGGTTAAGTGGCAGCAATAAAGGCATCCATCAGTAATACTCTAAAAAGAATGCGCTCACCACTTCCCCATCACAAAGCATTCCCCTGAACCTGCAAAGACTGAGATCTAATAAACCCCGTTTTCTGCCTGGAGGAACAGTTTTCTGAGTTGGAGTCATCTGAATCCGTGGAAGGGTGCCTCTGGGAGGGAATCAAGGAGACCTGAGTTCTTATCTACCGCCTTCAAATCACCCCGTTTTCCCCTTCTGCAAAGCTGAGAATCTGTTTCTGACATGGACAGAGGAAGCCTTCAGGACCTTGGGTTTGCAACTGTGCCACATTTTTTTCCCTTAGTACTGAGTGCATAACATACCATCCTTCCAAAGAAGAGGGAAGAGAGGAGTTTTAGTGGCTGTAGGGGAGAAGGCGGGCAGGGGCATATCTTGATATCCTTCTACTACCTCCCTTGAAACCTGCTGTGAAGTCTGAGGGACAGTAGCTTGAACAGAACCTTGGGGTGGATTCAGGCGAGTATTCACCATGGACTCATTCACAACCAGTGTTCCAAGGGCCTCCACTGAAGTAAACACTGAGAGATGAGCTATATCTGAAACATCGCCTTGCTGGGACTCCAGTGCAACAGTGTTAAGGTCCACAGTGGATAAGTGGGTGCTCCAACAAAGTTGGAGCTGGCATTTATTGTTGACAAAACAAGATTAAAAAAATTGGCAGACTAGGTGGTCCACACACCCTTATCTACCATCAGATTCAATATTTCAGACTGTCAGTTGACAGTGTGGTGGATTCTGGAGTAGTGGTGGCAGCAACAACAGCAGCAGCTCCAGGTGCAGAGGGGAATGCCTCCCTCTCGACCTGTTTCCATGGAGGTCCAGTAAGTTATGGAGATCCAACAAGTTAACAGAAATGAAAGGTTCCAGAGGGACGCAGCCAAAAATAAACAAGAAGAACCGGGTATGGACTTATCTTATTCCATTGCATGTAATGCCTTTATTTTAATTTTTGTAATATCATTCTGTGTTTGATTATGTACCTGTCCAGGTCCATCTTGTAAATGAGTTTACTCAAAGGTGTTTCGCCTGGTAAAATAAAGATTTTTGATTGATTGATTGATTGAATATGGCTGGCATTTAGGTGTTAGGAGGAGGCTTTAGGAAATATTCATACACAATTTCACAGAGTGTTGGAAAGGCTCTGGCTGGTGCTGGAGGAATGGACAGCAGATCCCTGGCCTGACTCTAATGCACAAATTTATTCTTCAGAACTGGAGACTGGATCAAACGCAGCTCTACAGCCGACTGACACACCCAGTACGGCAATGCTGCAAGTTGAATGAGTCTCTGAGACACACTCCAGGTATCTGGAGGTACGCAAGCAGAATTTAAAAGCTGATGCAGACACAAATGAAAAAGAGACTGTTGAAACCCACTAGAAATTGTAAAAAAAAAATGGTCCCAGCACAAGTACATTCCCATCCTCAATCTTCCATAAATGCCACTACTTTGCAGGTGCCATCTAAACAGACTGTTCCTGTTCTAGTTACACCATGCAAGCACCCAACTCAGATGCACCCAACGCAGAACAACAGTCTGGGGGGGGGAAGACATGTCTAATATTATTGTACAAAAAGAAGACCATGTTCGCTTCTCGCCAGCCACTTCCAAACAGCTGAACATTTCCTGCACTGATAAAATAGACACGGATATCTAGCAGGAGAAGATTCATTTTTCTTCATCACACTGGCAGATGATGGCCCCTGATCCTGTTAGTACAGAACAATATCAGAAGCCTTCGAGTGCTGCCCCTGACTTACCTGATACAGGTATGCATAAGCCTGTAAATTCAGACACCAGCCCCTGCGACACAGAACAAGAGCCAGCAATGTCAGACACCAATCTCAGGATGCAGAACAGATTAATGAATAAACGGGATAGCGGTGCAAAACAAACTTCAGTAAATGAAAACACTGCTTCTGGTGCATCAGGTGCAGGGGGAGAAATGGGGGGTAATTCGGAACACAATAATAATCAGACGGGAGTTCAGGAGGTCCAGGTGGTTCTGGAGATACTGGAAATAGGGGCCCTTTCTACATGGTGGATCTTTTTGCAAATATGGGTGAACCAGTTAAATGTAAGATTGCAGTGTGCTTGAAGTATTGGGGAGGGCTTGAGGAACAGCCAGATCCGGTCTACATGGCTAGAAAACTTCTAAAAGAGTCCTTACATGTTCTGATTTCAGACATTTATACCCTCATACACACTTCTGGGGACACCCAGCTTGACATTTTAAGACACCTTTGTTGTTAGAACATTTTTGGAATAGATGCAAGTTAAGCAGTCACCTCTATGGTCCACCTTTATTTCCATTCTCTTAACAAAACCGACAGTTAAGATGGTTACAATTCTCTTTAAAAATAAAGGTGTCAACACCTCAGATCCTATTCTGAATAAAATAAGCCCAACGTCCTTGACCAGCCTGCACATATCCTCAACCCTGAAAATATATGGATGGGGAGTGAAAAATTAGGTTGAGACTGTGTACCTCTGATGAAGGGCTTCAACATCTGTACAGCAGTTTTTATATTGGGGCAGGGGGTTCTGTTTCTCTAGGGGACAACCTAAATCTTGCCATAAATGTGGAGCCCTCAAACATCTCAGTAGTGCCTGTGGCACTCTCTGTCTCTTGCAGTCTTTGTATGGAACTAGGACATTCAAACTAGTATTGGCATAATCTTGTCAAATGTAACTTGTGCGAGGACTCCAGCAATTCTTATACACAGTTCCTGTGGGTAGCCCATAACAAGTGCACATTTTATGATCAGGGGGATATGGCCCAGCAGGCTGAACAAGACCATCATCATCAGAGACCTAGGGATCCAGACCATACCACCACCTCCAATGTCTCCACATCCTCAGCACAGACTACTAGAACCACATCACATCAAGGGCCTAAGGAACACATGCCCCTCCATCCCCCCCATCCAGACCAGCTACCTCTAATATACAAGATCCAGAAACAACAGCTGCAGTGCAGAAGATCTACCACAAACAAGCCAAGAACTGGAGGAGATGGAGACAACGTCTATAAGCCTCCCCGTAGAGGAGTTTAGTGTGATAGGTGATAAAATAAGGAGTGCCAGGCTCCATCCCAAAAGCAAGGTAGCAATGAAAGATGATGTGGTTATGAGGAATAGATTTTCTGCCTTTCTGACCCATGGTGAAGAAACGGGAGGGGAGGATGGGGACTCGGAATCCTCTTTGGTCACTTCCTCACAGAAGGATTTTATGGATACAGACGGCTCCATCCCCGAGACATCTAATCCAAAGAAGAGTCACCAAAGGAAAAAGGGTTCTTTATGTTATTAATAATGTTGACATCACTCACTCTTCACTTGTTATTTCTTATGACTAGTGGCTTTTTGGATATATTACAAATTTCTTCATTGAATGTAAATAGTATAAAAAATAACAAGAGGAGGCTGACTACCTTTTCTGCATTTGTAGATTCAGGGTCTCAGATTATTTTACTGCAACATACCAGGCTGAAAACTACAAATGATGTCCTTAAGGTTCAGATTGCATGGCCCTGGGGACCTTCAGTGTGATCCATTGAGGAAGACCCCTGTTCTGGAGCTGGGATCTTGTTTAAATTGCATGATTTCAAAATTTCCAAGTTGACAGATATTGAACCAGGGAGGGCTTTGGTATTAGATACAGAATGGTTGAATAACTCTATTCAGTTGGTAATAGTCCATGCCCCTCAAACAAAGACATCAAGGGTTGAATTATTTCATAATCTCCAGCCTTTGTTTTATATACCTCAAGGACGATCATATTGGTGGATGACTTCACTCGCCTATGGTCCTCTGATGGTCCGATTTACCTACAACAGCTTCTTCACCCCTACTGCCCCCTCTGCTCCCTCCATTCTGCTGATGAGGGATTGCTAGAGGTTCCCAGGGTGCAGTTGAAAACATCTAGTGATCGTTCTTTTGCTTATGCTGTGCCTGCCCTGTGGAATTCTCTACCTCATCGGGTTCGGGAGTGCCAGACCATGGAGATCTTTAAAACTGCATTAAAAACAGATTTATTTAATCTTGTATTTGTCAACAGCTGAGTAAATTAGTAGAGTATATTGAATTTTATTATTTAAAATTTTGGATTTTATATTTGTACAGCGTTTTGATATTTGAATTGTGCTTTATAAATAAAATTATTATGCCTTGGTTTTACTTTGGGAGAAATTTTAAAGACTGCTTCATCTGTCTGCTCAGGGGGGTGCGAGCTCCTCAGGGGTTTGTTCAGTCCTGCTGGTGGTCAGAGGATCATTGGGATCTGGATAATCTGAATTTCTCCCTAAACGTTTGTAATGCACTTTCAGCTAACCCTGTCTGTTTATACCAATTGGTTTTATGATTTGATGTTCTGTTTTAGTCTATGTATTTATTTTGTGTTATATTGTTTTGTTCACTCTCTAGGCTATGAGACAGTCTGGGGTGAAGATTTTGAGGATTTTGTTTCTTTGGTTATTATTTTAGCTTGGAATTTTGTTAATTGTTATTATTTTGACTTAATTTTAGGAATGTGATATTAGAGAGATTTGTGTTAGTGTTATTTATTTATTTGGGGTGGGTTTAGAGGATATTTATTTGTCTTCAGTAAGATTTTGTATGTTATTTTATTTTATATTATTTTGTGTATTGTTTTTATGGTATATAATTGGATAGTTGAGGTGTGTTGTTTGGGTCACCAAAATGTGTTGGAGACATGCCCCCATGGTTGTGCGCTATTCACCTTCTGCTCTTCACATTCCCCGCCTTCCCCCCCACTTCAGTTTACAACCTTCCAGCACTATAGGGTACTGGGTATTGTGCATGGGGTGGGTGGAGAGCAGGGGTTGTGAACATTGGGGTAGTGAGATCCAGAAGATGCCCTGGGGCGAAATGGAAGCTGGAACGTGGTCCACCATGTCTGGTTTCCATACCCAAGGGCACTATCAATTGTGATAGGCAGATAATCCAGACGGCCTGAGAGGTTCATCCAACTCGGGCGGTGTTATGCAGTGCCAGGTCCATTAAAAACAAGACTGCAATTATTGCAGATCTTGTTGAATCAGTGAACCTGGCTTGCATCACCGAGACCTTGCTGGATGAGAACTCTGGCCCCGTTTTGGAGGATGTAATTCTGGCTGGGTTTTCGATGATACACCACCTGAGATTAGATTGCAGGGGGGAGGGTAGCGGTCTGTTTTAAGACCAAACTGTCCCATGCATTCTTGAATTCCACCACTGTTTTTGACTCTACAACCTCCTCCGGCAGGCTGTTCCATGCATCCACAACCCTCTCTGTGAAAAAAATACCTCTGAGCCACCCCCCCCATCTATCTTCAGATTGTGCCTCCTTGTTCTTGCACGTCTCTTTTTCTGAAAGATGCTACCCTCTTGGACTTTGTTGATTCCCTTGAGGTACTTGAAAGTTTCTATCATGTCCCCCCTCTCCCTCCTTTCCTCAAGGCTATACTGTACATATTAAGCTCCTTAAGTCTGTCTTCATATGTCTTCTGGTGCAGACCCTGCACCATTTTAGTTGCCCTCCTCTGGACTGCCTCCATCCTGCCTATGTTTTTGCGAAGACTGGATCTCCAGAACTGCACACAGTACTCCAGATGGGGTCTCACCAGCTGTCTGTATAGAGGATAACAACTTCCTTAAAAATGTTATATACAGTACTCCCCAAATAACCAATATAAAAAGTGAACTGAAGAAGTTTCAATATGACAGGGATAAAGAGGCAGCACCCCCACCTCCCTCCTTCTGCTGGTGATGCCTCTTTCTATGCACCCCAACATCCTACTAGTCCTCCATACTGTCTTGTCGCACTGCCTGACCACCTTTAGGTCGTAAAAGATGATTATCACCAGGTCTGTCTCATGCTTGATGATCATCAAGAACACACCCCCATTTTGTAATCTGCCCCTGGGTTTCTGTGTCCCAAGTGTATTATTTTGCACTTTTTTTGCATTGAAATCCAGCTGCCATGCTCTTGACCACTCCTCGAGTTTTCTCAGGTCTCTACTTATTCTGTCTACCCCCCCTTCCCTGGGAGTGTCCGCCCTATTGCAGATCTTAGTGTCATCCACAAGGAGGCAGACCTACCCATACAGCTTATCTGCAATGTCACATATAAAGACATTAAATAATAATAATAATAATTTATTTATATAGCACCTTTCAACATATCAAGGTGCTGAACAATTTGACAGTTCAAACACAACATACACAAACATATACATAAAATCGGCATACCACAAGATAAAATATATAATAATAAAAACCAAAGCATTAATAGATAACTAATTATCTAAAAAAGCCATGTTCCATAAGTAGGTTTTCAGCTCTTTTTTAAAGAGTTCCACGGAGGTGACTGCCATAGCCGACATGGTAGAGAGTTCCAAAGAGTGGGTGCAGCATATGAAAATGCTCTGCTGCCAGAAGATTTCAAACTCACTCTTGGGATCTCTAACAACCCCATGTCGGCCGAGCGGAATGATTGGTCAGGGCAGTAAGGCACTAGGAGGTCTTTCAGATAGGCTGGACCCTGGTCGTGAAGGGCTTTGAAAGTCAGCAAAATGACTTTAAAGGTGATCCGCCACCGCACAGGCAGCCAGTGCAGTTCGCGCAGCACGGGAGTGATGTGACAGAAATGACTTGTCCCAGTCAGAACCCGGGCTGCAGCGTTCTGCACCAGCTGCAGGCGATGGATTTCAACCCCAAAAAGCCCAAAGCACAGGGCGTTGCAATAGTCTAAGCGTGAAGATACAAAAGCATGAACCAAAGTAGGCAGGGAGTCAGACGGAACAAGATGCTTCACCCTGACAATGTTCCTGAGATGATAAAAGGAAGTCTTGACAACAGCTGACACCTGAGCTTTGAGAGTCAGCGTATCGTCAAGAATAACTCCAAGGCTACGCACCTGTTCTGAGGACGGCAAAGATACTCCACCAAGAATAATTCCAGATGGAGCACCGATATCCGGCCTCACCACCCTACCACCAGGATCCACCACCAGCACCTCTGTTTTCTACGAGTTCAACTTTAGCCAACTAGAATCCATCCAGTCTTGGATCTCCCTCAGACAGCTGTTAAACACCGAGAGAGCTCCATCCTGGTCGGGTGCAAAGGACAGATAGAGCTGGGTGTCATCCACATAGCAGTGAAACCTCAGCCCATATCGTCCTAATGATACCTCCGAGGGGCAGCATACACTGCAACAACATGGGCGACAGCACGGATCCCTAGGGCACTCCACACAACAGAGGATTGGGTTAGAGGAGAAAACTCGACACAACTCTTCATGATCTCCATAAGAAAATGACGTGAACCATTGCAGAACGGGTTCCAGTCATTCCACAAATTTGCCCAGGCGAGCTAGTAGCACCATGTGGTCCACCGTGTCAAAGGCTGCAGAGAGATCAAGAAGAACAAGAATGGAGCATCTCTTCTGATCCCTCGCCATCAGAAGATCATTTAACACCCAACCAGCACAGTCTCGTGCTATGTCTTTCGGAAGCCCGACTGGAAGGATTCGTAGGATATCAGGATGGTTAAATGGTCATCCAATTGAACTGCTCGACCTTCTCGATAACCTTCCCAATAAAGGGAGGTTAGAAATAGGTCGATAGCTAGAATAAGAGTCCGGGTCCGAGGAAGCTTTCTTCAAAAGAGGAGTTATCACAGCCTCTTTCAAGGAACAGGGAAACTCACCCAATTCCAAGGAGCACCAGACTATTTGCGCCAAGACCGGACCAGTGATATCCAAACAACCCAGAATAAGGGAGTCAGACCGATCTAAACCACAACTTGTGGGGCGCATAGAATGGATGATCCTCATAATGTCCACGAACTCAGGTTGTCGAAAGGAACTCCAGGAGAAATGGGGCACTGTCATCTCGCGCTGACCAAAGAAACACGCCCATAGAGCTTGCGGACCCAGGTTCTTCCTGATGTCGGCCACTTTAGCACAAGTGCTCGGCGAGCTCATCGCACTCTGCTTATGAAAAGCTTTCCAACATGCAGGCAGGCTGGCTGTACAGTCTGTCTACAGTTCGAACAGCTGAGCCGTGGTCGATTCTGAGCAACTGCAATCTCCTGGACAGGAATTCTGCCTTCCTATGGGTGATTGCAGATTGATAGTTAACATAATGTTCCATCAATCTAGAGTGGTCGGCATCGAGGGAGGACCTACGCCAAGCACTCTAACCTTCGCCCCTGTCTCCGCATCTCCCTTAGGGTCCCATCAAACCATGGGGCTCCGGGGCGAAGGGATCTGGGGCGCTCACGAACAGGAGCAATGGAATCCAGAGCCATCGTGACGGCCTTATAGGCCGACACTAGTGCTTCTGGAACACTGCTCACCGAACCGAAGGATGAGAGGTCAAGGACCGCCGCTAGACCTTGTGGAGTAACATTCCGTAATGGGTGGTACCTGACCATCTCCACAGGGGCTGGTCTTCTCAGGGGGTGCAAAAATTGAACCTCACGATGTGGTGATCAGACCAGGACTGGTCCCAGCACTGACTGCTGAGGCATCCCACTGGTCACTCTGCACCCCCCTCGGAGTGAACTCAGTTTACCGCCACCTTCTGATGCCTATCCTCTAACCAATTTCTTACCTAGTTTATCACCTTCGGACCCCACTCCTAAGCTACCCAGCTTGCTTAATAGTCTCCTATGTGGAATGGTGCCGAATGCCTTACTGAAATCTAGGTGGGCCACATCCACCACTCCACTCTGATCTAATTCTTTGGCCACCCAGTCAAATAAAGCTATCAGATTTGTTTTATATGACCTCCCACCTGTGAATCCATGCTGTCTTGGGTCTGTAACCAATAGATTCAAGATATTCCACTCTCCTCTCCTTCAGCAATGATTCCATTAACTTTCCTAGCACTGATGTCATCGATGTTGAGGGATGTGAGGGAATCGTCTTGATTGAATGGGTGGTGGATGCATGGAGTAGACTGCCCAGAGAGGTTGTTGAAGCCAAGACTGTGATGGGATGTGAACATGTGGCAGGCAGATGTAAAGGAATAATAGGAAACACAGGCAGAAGAGGTAGCTGGATACCTGGGGAAAGGGGTGACAAGCAGCCAATAGGACTATCTGACCTTTAAATCCAGCCTGGTGTTAGGCAGATTATGGAGCTAGGCAAGGTAACGGACAAACTGCGTGAACCACTGGGGCTCGTTTTTTTCCTGTGTATCTATGGATCAGTTACAGGGTGCTTGCAGTTACCTCTCACATTAAGAACACCTTGCCTTGTGGAATCTTCCAAACAGTTACTAACAGAAACAGCACATTGTAAAACCAAAAGGTATACACACAGAAGCAAATGACTAATAATCAGTAAGTTGAAAATAATGTTTATAAGCATGTGTTGGGTGGTTTTGCTATTTGTGATTACGAAGATTAAATTAATAGCAGTAACACTTTTGCCAATAGAAAATGCAGCGTTGCGTAAGGAAGTGCTAATGAGCGCAATTAGCAAAACTGAGGGGTGGGATTCAAGAGTTGTTGGCAGGGTGAAAATAGTGTAAGTGGGGTTGGAGGCAGAATTTCAAGAGGGAAGGGGAGAAGGATGCTGTTTCCCACCAGTGGTTGAAAGGAAAGTATGACAGAGAGAGGGAGGTCTGTGGATGGCGGAGTAAAGACTATGGAGTAGGCAAACAACATTGACAAGATCAGAGCGCTAGGGTGGGGCAAGACCATGGAAAGATTTTGAAAAGGATCTGGACAGTTTTATAATTGATGCAGCCTTGGATGGGGAGTTAACAGAGGTAACAGGATGGGAGTAATGCTGTGATCCAGTCTGCATGAGGAGGCAAGCAGTTGCATTTTGAGCAGTGCAGACTTTAGAGGAAGTATTTGGTAGATCACTGAGGAGAGAATTATAATAAAGATGAGGCAGGAAAGGGGTATCAGCATGGGGAAGACTGATGAAGCTGACAAATGCAAGCAATATTGTAGACTTTATACCAGGGTGATTTGCAAACCTTAGAGCTGTGAGCAGTGAAGGTACAGAGGACTCTCAGATTTCTTTTGAGGCAAATGTGAAGAAGACATCAATAGGAGTGACAGAAGACATTGCAGAAGATACATTGTTGCTAATAAATTAGGATCTAATTGAAATGGAGAGTAAAGTATGTTGACAAAAGGAGGGCAAGGAGGAAGGCAGGCTCCAAGAAGGAGTTCAAGGTGCCATATCACTGGATATCAGCATGAACATGGTGGTACGCATGGCTGCAATCAGAAATGATGCAGTCTCAGGAGGCAGGAGGCAAATAGTTTAGAGGAGAAGACCAACTACAGAGCCTTGGAGAATAAAATAAAGGAGAGGCTGGGGAAAGATGAAAGATACCACCACTGGAAAAGAATTAATGACTGGAAAGGCAGGGGAAAAAAAAAACAGGAGCAAGGTATGTTAGATGCTTCAGTGATGTGGCAGGGAGATAAAGAACCCTTCACCTTCACCTTCACCCTCACCTGTAGTTCACAGGTTTGAATCCAGCCCAGGTCAGCTGTGACTGAGAGCTGCTGCCGTATGATGGCTATTTAGTGGTGAATGTGAAATGAATTGTGGTTAGCTCAGGTAAGTTCTTAGTGGAGAGGTATCCACACTGCAGTCCACCTGTCTACCCATCTCTATCAATCAATCCATCCACCCATCCATCCCTCCCTCCAGCCAGCCATCCATCCATCAATCCATGAGTCTTGAAGGCATCAGGAACAGTACTATTTTAACACATGGAATGGTTAATAGCTGTGATGTTGGGGGCTAGAGTAGGAAGGCAGGGAGCAATGAGGTTGCTGGGGATAGGGTAGTGAGAGGACGTATCTAGGAGGTTCATCAACTAAATGATTGTGGAGACACCCTTAGATAGATGGAGAAATAGGAAATGAAACGGGGAGATAAGGTATATGGGAGAGGAAATGGAGAGAAGGGCATTCTCCAAAGAAGAGGGCAAGGGAAGGGCTGGTCAGAGTAAGCGTTACAGAGATGAATGGGAAAGGATGGAAGACAGTAGCGAATGAAGACCAGGAAGTAGGGGTAAGAAGAAGTGGGAGGTGGAAGGGATGTTGCCATGGATTGTCAATAATTTGGAGTTGTTAGGCCGGCCTGGTGGCGTTGAGGGCTGAGGCGCTGGACACCTTACCTCAAGCCACGCTGGTGACCCATGTTTGGGAACGAGCACGGGTCATTGGGGGTTGGCGGGGAGAAGGATCGAGCGTCCGTTGGACTGCTTTCCTTCTCCGGGGTGGGGGGACACTAGCTGTTGGTGCTCCACGGCTGCTGGGGGGCAGTGCGCCGATGCTACAGCTGAAGGGGAGGAGACAAGCAGACCTTTGGTGAGAGCATGTGCGGTAGTGTGCGCGCTCTCACTGCAGGCGTCATTGCACTCCCTGCCTCTGCACAAGGGGAAAAAAGCAGAAAAAAGCTCCAGCTGGATGACGTGGTCCCCGAAGTGCAACCTCGAGAGGCACCTCCTGGCATGGATCCGCTTAGGGTGGTTGAGTCGCTCCAACCACCCTGCCACGAAAGGGTAAGTTGTGGGGTGCACAGGGAGGGGGTCTAACCTCTGGGGGCGCGGCTAGACAACTGATGGTAGAAGCTGGGAGCTCGGAAGAAATAATACAGTAAAAAATAAAATAAATAAATAATTTGGAGTTGAGCAATGTGGCCAGGTCTTACTTGAGACACAGCTCTTGCAGCAGAGTTACACCATTAGGACTGGCGGCCAGCGTCAGGACCTGGAAAAATTCTAGCTAGCTATCTTCAGCGAGGACCGCCCGGCATCAGTCTACCTCAGTGTCAGGCGTGGTATAAGAAGGCGGTTCCATTCCCCAGTTGTTTACCGTGCGTCGACTTGCATGTCCCTTGACTCATTTCTAGCTGCTAGCGTGGTTAAGTTTTTTCCTACGGGAAATTCGATTCTCTACAATTAAGTTTTTCGCTGATGTCCTCTCCAACCTCCGGTCACTCCTTGAAGTGTGCTTGTGGGAAGCAGATCCCCTTCAAGGACCCTCACTCGGCCTGCATCCGGTGCCTAGGCCCAGTCCATGACACCCGGTCCTGCTCCTTTTGCCAGGGGTTTAATAGCAGAACCCGGATCCATCGCCAGAAGGCCCTTCAGGCTTTTTTTGCTGGAAGAAAAACTCAAGACCATGTCTTCCAAGGGGGACTCTTCGTAGAAGGCCCACAAGCACGCTGAGAAACATAGGGAGAAGGCCCCTTCCAGATCCCCGTCTAGGGCCTCAGACTCGCGCAGCTCTGGTTCCAGGTACGACCGCTCCCCTTCCTGGGCCAACTCTCAGCCTCCCCCTGCTGCGGTCAAGAAGTCTTCATCCTCTTCTCAGGCCAAGACTGCCAGACCTTCCTCATCCTCCAAGGCCCTGGTCAAGTCTGGGGATCGCCACCATCACCATAAGTCGGGTTCCCGCCTTTCTGAACCCGACGTCAGGTCGGCTTCCTTGCCTCCTCGCAAGACTATGGAGCTTACCTCTCTGAAGAGGCCGCAGGACCCGACGCCGGTGCGCCTGTTGTCCTCTCGCCACAGATCCCCGGAGCCGCCATCAGCCAGACGACTGTCGCTGGCCAGGCCAACGCATCATCGGACGCCGGTAGGGGGACCGGCACCCGCTCCTATTGAGAAGAGGACCCCGGCGCCTCCGACCGACGTCGGCCAGGAGACCATCACCGAGGAGGAGTTGACTCAGCCTGAGGACCAGACAGGTGACCCCGGTCCTGTCGAGACGCCCAGGGAACCCTCGCCATTACCCGAGCCCCCTGTGGAGCCGACGCCGGGACCCGACGACCGTCCACCAGCGCCCGGACCGTCGTCGGGCCTTTCCATGGTAGAAGTGAAGGAGCTGTTCACTTACTGGTGGGACACCATAAAGAAGGACATGGTTCCCACTCCACCTCTTCTTCCTCCTCCTCTTCCTCCTACACCAATTACTCCTCCGGTTCCTGCGCCCCCCTCTCCATCAGGGTCAGCAGGCCGACTACCTCCTCCCCGGGAGCACAGAACGCCTCCAAGGGGGAGATCAGACAAACGGAGACCTCCGTCCAAATCCTCTTCCAGGTCACCCAGCCCTAAGAGACCCAGAAGACGCCGATGATCGCCTTCGACGGAGGACACGGGATCAGAGTTCTCAACATCCAGATCCCCATTTCCCCTCTCCATCCCTTTTCCGGATCCACGCGAGATGCCAAAGTCTCCTCCGATGACCCTTCGTTCTCGGATATTGGAGACACATCCAAGAGAACATGGGATGGGATGCGGAAGAGCTAGACCCCGAAGGCTCGTTGCAAGTATCTTTGGCAGAAGGACCTAAGCCTGTGGTGGTGCCACCCTTGGTAGACACTTTCGTGGATGTCACCAAGGCAGCGTGGAAGCGTCCACATTCGCTCCCGGCGATGCCGAAGAAAGCTGATCGCTTGTACAAGGCTCCAAGGGAAGACCAGTACTTGACTCAGCATTCTCAGGCCGACTCTCTGGTCATAACAGCCTCACATGACCGGTCCCAGAGACCGCAACATCTGAGCACCCTGCCACCGGACCCAGAGTCCAAACAGCTGGACGCTATGGGTAGGCGCACGTATGCTTCCGCTACCTGCACCATCAGATCCCTGAATTATTTGACCCACATGGTGCAGTTCCAAAATGCCTTGTGGGAACAGGGTCTGGATGCGGCTGAGAAACTGCCGGAAGGTGAGCAGAAGGAGGAGATGCTTCAGCTCCTTCGTACGGGTTCGGACGTGGGAACCCAAGTGCTACGAGCCATGTATGACTCCACGGACTCCTCGGCCCGAGCAGCAGCTTCAGGCGTATGCATCCGGAGACACTCTTGGTTATGCGTCTCCGGTTTTACCCCGGACGTCCAGAAGAATATCATGGACGCCCCATTTGAGGGAGAAGTCTTGTTTGGTAAGCCCTCAGAGAAGATTATTACCAAACTCCAAGAGGCCGGGAAGGTGGTGAGGTCGGTTCAGGCCATGTACAGACCCAAGCTTAGTTCCTTTCGTAGGAACCAAAGCCGATTTCATGGACGGACGCAGAGGCAACAGTCCCGCCCCGCTCCACAACAGAGGGGCTCCGGCTTTCGCAGAGCCCAGGGGAAACAACCCGCAGGCCGTAGCCTGCGTAATTCCAAGCCGGTCCAGCCAGCGACCCTCAGCCGCCACAGCCTGACTCCTTTCCAGCCCCCGCCCCTCAGGATCAACGGGAAATCATGGTCGGGGGTTGCATTGTGAACTTCTTGCCAGGATGGCAGGCTATAACCACCGACAGGTGGGTTCTTCAGTTGGTCGGGAAAGGCCACTTTATAGAATTCGCAGAAAAGCCACCCTCGAGGCCTCCTTTGCTCTCCCAGTACCCGGGTCAGCACAAGTCACTGATCTGACAAGAAATACTCACGCTCTTGCAAAAGGGAGTGATAGAGTACGTCCCGGAGAACCAGAGAGGACAAGGATACTATTCCCACTTCTTCCTGGTTCCAAAGAAAACAGGGGACCTCCATCCGATTCTGGACCTCAGCGACCTCAACGTGTCGGTCGCTTACAAGAGATTCCGCATGGTGACTCTTCCAGGTCTCATTCCCATGCTGAAGCAAGACTTCTTAGCATCTCTAGACATGCAGGACGCATACCTGCACATCCCTATAGCTCAGGTGGACAAGAGGTTTCTGCGCTTCGAGTTTCTCGACCACCACCTTCAGTTCCGAGCCCTTCCATTCGGACTGTCATCCGCACCCAGGGTCTTTACCAAATGCATGGCAGTCGTGGCAGCGTCTCTAAGGAGACAGGGCCATTATGTGTTCCCGTACCTGGACGATTGGCTTCTCATGGCCGCCTCCAAAGAGGCGTTGTTACGAGCGATCCAGAGCACCCAGGACCTGTTCCAATCTCTGGGCATCCTAATCAACCACGAGAAGTCTCTCCTGGTACCGTCACAGAAGCTGCAATTTATAGGCGCAGTACTGGACACCGTTCAGGGAAGAGCATTTCTTCCAGATGACAGAGCGGAGCGCATCAGATCCCTCATCAGGGAGTTTTCGTCGAACAAGACCGTCCCTGCCAGGTCGGTCCTTCGCTTGCTGGGACACATGGCTGCGGCCATTCCTACCGTCCCTTTCGCAAGGCTCCACATGCGGGTAACTCAGTGGATGCTCAAGGTGCAATGGGATCAAAGGCAAGACCACATGCAGCATCCGGTCAGAATCACGAACACCGTGATTCGAGACTGGCAGTGGTGGCTAGACCCAGGTCAACTCTCCACGGGCGTCCCATTTATAGCGCCATCCCCAGAGGTAATCCTCACCACAGACGCCTCAGGTCTAGGGTGGGGAGCACACCTGGACAGGGTGAAGTCCCAGGGTACGTGGACCCCTCTGGAGGCTCATCTCCATATCAATGTCCTAGAGATGAGGGCGGTCCTTTATGCCCTGCAGGCCTTTCAGTCAGAAATCCCGACGAGTACTCTCCTGCTTCAGACAGACAACATGGCGGTGATGTATTACCTCAACAAACAAGGAGGCGCACACTCTTACCCCCTTTGCAGGGAGGCCATGAGGGTGTGGGATTGGGTAATCTGACATGGCGTGAATCTGATCACAGTACATGTTCCTGGGGTGGACAACACGATTGCAGATGGCCTGAGTCGCTCCCAGGCCAGAGTCCACGAGTGGGAACTTCTTCAAGAGGTAGCAGAGGATCTGTTTCTTCAATGGGGAACTCCAGAGTTGGACTTGTTCGCATCCCCATCCAATGCAAAACTGCCCAATTTTTGCTCGCTAGATCCAGGGCCTGGTGTTTTCTGGCGAGACGCGTTGTCCCTCTCCTGGGCGGACAGATTCCTCTACGCTTTCCCTCCCTTCCCGTTGATCCAGAGAGTTCTTCTCAAACTGCGCAGGGAGCATGCGACTATGATCTTGGTGGCCCCATTCTGGCCCAGGCAGATCTGGTTCCCTTTGCTAATTCAGCTGTCCCGAGAACCTCCGCTCCCGTTGCCATTCAGCTCCCACCTCTTGTCTCAGGAGAAGGGTTCACTGGTCCACCCGGACTTAAGCTCATGGAACCTGCATGCATGGCTCCTAGAGACATAGCCATCTTGCGTCACGGGGTCTCGCAATAGGTTGCGGAAGTTCTTTCTGCAGCCAGAAAGCTGGCAACGCATGCGACGTACGCCATGAAATGGCGCCGTTTTTGTTTATGGTCACAAGCATGCGACTTTTCCCCTTTAGGTTGCCCGGTGAGAGCGGTGTTGGACTACCTGCTGTCCCTTTTCCGTTCGGGCCTAGCCTACTCCTCTATCAAGGTGCACCTCTGTGCCATCTCTGCCTACCACCTTCCGGTGGGACATCGCACAGTGGCACAATTAGACGCCTCTCGGGAATTTTTGAGAGGGGTGTTACATCTTAGGCCACCCATTAAGGACCCAGTGCCTCCATAGGATTTGCTCTTTGTCCTGGAACAACTCACGCTTCCCCCTTGAACCTGCCCGGCGGATTGCGAGCTGCTTTTCTGTCGTGAAAACGCTTGCTTTTTGGTTGCTGTTACTTCAGCGAAGAGTTTCTGAGCTTCACGCCTCATGTGCAAAGAGCCTTATTTAGTTTTCCACCGGGACAGAGTATCCCTGAGGACGAATCCAAAATTTTTGCCTAAGGTGGTTTCTACACTCACTCAATCAGGATATTGACCTGCTGGTCTACTTCCCAAATTACTCTAATAGAGGAGAGGCACTGCTCCACACCCTGGATGTTCACCGCAGCTTGAGGTATTACCTCAACAGAACTAAACAACTTCGTAGTTCAAAGCAACTTTTCGTTTCCTTTTCTGAAAGGATGATGGGCCAACCAGTATCCAAACAGTCCCTGTCTCGCTGGCTTGTCCAGTGTATTTCATACTGTTATGATATCAAACAAAAGCCCCTCCTGGGAGCAGTCCGGGGTCATTCCACTAGGGGTGTGGCCACCTCCTTTGCAGCACTCCGAAATGTCTCCACCTCTGCCATCTGTGCTGCAGCCACTTGGAGCTCTGTGCATACATTTATCAGGCATTATAGCCTGGACATCGCCTCTCGGCGAAGAGCCGGCTTCGGCCTGGCGGTGCTACAGGGTCTCCTGTCCTAGATTCAGGACCTGGAATGTAATTCCTAGTTTCCTCCTCCCAGAATGTTGGCAGCGATTGCTTGGGAATCAGTCCTATTGAGGTGGTTCTGCTGCAAGAGCTGTGTCTCAAGTAAGATAGTACAGTTATGTAAGAACTTACCGAACAGTAGATCTTCGAGAACAGCTCTTGCAGCAGGTAGCTTCCCGCCCACCTTCCCCCTTGGAGGAGGCATGGCTTAGGCCTTTACTATCAGGGATTTTTCCCTTTTGACTTCTGACGGTGGATCCTCGGTCTCCCATTTCGATGTCAGCCTGCGGCTGGAAGTCTCTGGCGGGAGAACTGGGGAATCGGGCGGGACCGCCCCCTTATGTACTATGTCTGATGGAGGCAGGACCGACGTCGCTGGCGGTCCCCTGAAGATAGCTAGCTAGATTTTTCCGTGGAGTCCTGACGCCTGCCGGCTTTAGTCCTAATGGTGTAACCTGCTGCAAGAGCTGTTCTCGAAGATCTACTGTTACGGTAAGTTCTTACGTAACTGTACTTTCTTAACAGTTGGAGGTATAAAGTGTTATTTGGGGTGGGGGTGGGGTGGTTGCGCAAAGGATAACTAGCTCACCAGACTGAGGTTAAAATGCAATACTCTGCAACAACTACACTTAATTTTTCTGATTTTCTTTTCCAATCCATTATTTCTTCCCTGGACCATCAGTTAGCCAATATCTGACTGGCCATCCCCAACCCCATCTCCCACAATCCCCAGGTACTTGCCCCAACCTTCAAATTACCTGTGGCTTGCCCCCCCCTCCGGGGTGCAGCCCTCCAAGGAGCATGCTCTTTTCCATTTAGGAGCAGGATCCAGTTTGGAGGTGGGTGCCTGGTTGACAGTGTGGGCCCTGCGCCTCTTAAACTGGTTCATGCAATTGTCCAAGGCTGTATGCAGGAGTAGATATGCAAATTGGCTGCTACTACACATTTAGAGTCACTTCAATACCTGTCTCTCATTGCTTGTAAAGCGCTTTGGGATGCAGTGTGTATGCAAAGCACTATATAATTGCTTATTAACCTTCTTCGAGAGGCTGTCTGCCACTCTGCAGCTGCGGTTGTTCTTCCACCATTGTCTGTCCTGGAGACTGCCAGCATGCAATGATGCAGTGGGCGCAAGCATGCATTGGTGTCTGCTGCAGTCCCCAACCCCTTAGGCAGCTACTGAATGCCCTGCCACCTAGTTTCTGCTGGGTGGCACTCAGACTCCATCCTGCCTAAAGGAGGCGATCTGTCTAGTGGGATGCTCTTTGTTCCTTCCTCAGCTGTCCCCCTGTAACCCCAGCCTGTTCCCGAATTTGGAATTCTATAATTGCGAGCAGGCGTCCTGCCCTTATGCTACCTGGTCGCTTTTTTTTCTGATGGTTTTAACACTGTTCCATCACATTCTAATAATTTAAAGCAGCAGGGCAACGAAAACTGTTTTTTCAAAAAAGTTAGTTTCAGCAACAATCAACAAAAATATTAGCATAACTGTAAAACAAATTTTCTAAGGACCTCCTATGCTGTGCACCATTATTTTTTTGTTGCCTCAATTCTAACCCTTGCGAGGTCTGCAGTGTCATTTCTAAGCCAAATGTGGTGGCCATCTTTTTTTCATATTGTATTTTTCCTCCTTGGGACCTGGCAGGCAAATCCAGCTCCCTCTCAGAGGGCTTGTCTTCAGAGCCCGGTCGGCCCCGATCCAGCTCTTCTCCAGCGGTTCCCCCACAGATTACCCTCTGTAGCAGGAACACAGGGAGGAGTGCTGGCTCCCCCCCTCTCCCAAGAGCACAATCCAGAAGTGGGGTTGAGCCAGGATCGGGGACATCGGGACCAGCAAGGAGCCTGCTAGTTCCATTTTCCGGTTTTCTCTGTGCCCTCTTGCGGCGTGAACGTGCACGTGAGGAGGCATGCGCATGCCAGGTACCCGCACTCCTGTGCCTCCCTAACTCTGACACTGCCCTTGGGCCTCCACTAGTGGGCAGCCAAGGAGCAGGATAATAATCCTCCCCTTCCTGGGAGAGAAGAGCTGTCCATTGGATGCTCAATCCTCTCCCTTCCCTGGCAACACGAGATTGCTCCCGACCCCCGGGTCACCGGAGTGGCATGTGGTGTGGCATCCGGGTCATCAGACCTCAGTGCCACTGGGCCAGCACCATCTTTTTTCTTGAGAAAAAAATTAATTAAAAAAACATTTATAGAATGCTCACATTTTGGTGGAACTAGAAAATTTCACCATGCAGTAAAACTGGAATATGCCTGGAATCCTTTATAGTGAAAGAAATTAAGGTCACAGTGTTTGTCTAAGTTAATTGCAATACTGCTTTAAATAAACTGGCTCTGGATTTAATTTTGGACCTACTGAAACATCCCTAAATATCCATCAATGTCATAGACAATGGTGCAATTGAACTCCAGCTGCCTTACAGTTCCCCTGTGGTACGCTGGTAATATTTACGTAAATTTGCCTCGTTAGTGAAACTTTATTATAAAGAGAAATGCTAACTTGTGTTTTAGATTTTGAAATACACTAGTTAAGCATTGATTTTGATCCAGCGTCAGAGCTGTTATATATTCCATGGAAGGCAAACAAGGCTGGAGGTGGTTTATGGACACTTGGTAACATTATTGATCTTTAATACACTGAAATTCCTATTATTCTCAGAGCATTCTTTGGCATCTAAATTCAAAGTTCTCATACCAAAATGAAATCCAGATGATCATCTACAGATAAACTGCAACATGAAAATGGGACATTGTTGTAATCAGGTCGCTGTGGATATTGCAGGTATTGCCTCTGCCTGCCTCTGCCTTGTGGACTCAGACAAGGTTGAGGGGCCTGGGTCGATCAAATTCCTGATTGGGGGGGTTGTATCCAAGGCTTACATAAATTGCTTAGTGCCTCTACCCAGAGAAAAGTTTATGTGGGCCTGGTGCCAGTATTGTACAACCCCTTGGGATGCTGTACCTCCCCACCTCACCATGGGATCACCCACCCGCAAACCCACACAGTGCAAGAACCATTACCCCAATGAGTGTGCAGATTATCATTTTAAACAATAGTCACTCAGACAAGCAATTGAAACTGAAAAAAGAACAGGGAATTTTATTTAGGGACTACTGCCACCCCTAAAAAGAAAGGGGGTTAGGTAGTGGAATGTTACGGTGCAGTGCTGAATAGCCCCTTCAGTGCCCATCTGGGCCCAACCCATATCAAATACAGGGTCTGCTTTTTCTGCAGACATTTTATATGGTGGTCCGCGTTGGACTGGAGGGGAGTCCAGCACACCGTGGTTGGCATTCTTGTGTTCAGCTGATTTGTGATGACCACTCCCTCAGAGGTTGCCAAGAGGGAGGGAAGGATGAACTATGGTGGGCTTGGGGAGATGCAGGAGGCAACATGGAGGCACATCCCCCAGCTGGTCGCACTTCACAACTCGTATGCCATCCTGGTAGAGCATAGAGATTGCACAGCATCCCTGGAAGTGAACACCATGGGGGTTGAGGGGGTCATACAGGATGGAACCCCAAGGGCAGATACAAGGAGAACACACAGGAGGAGGAAGCAAATCCTGGTTGGGGGCTCCATTGTCCGGGGGATTGAGCTGGGGTCAGGTACCAATGGTGAGAGGAAGGTAATATGCCTACCTGGAGGCACAGTTCGGAAGGAGAGCAAGCGAATCCTTAGGATTGCAAGGGTGGTAGCAGGGAGGGGGAGCTGCATGTCATTATTCACTTGGGGACTAATGACCTGGCTAGAGAGGGGGTAGATCTACGAAGAGTACAGGAAGAGTTCAGGGACCTGGGGAGGAGTCTTGGGCAAGTAGCACACTCTGTCACCTTCTTGGAGGTGCTACCTGTCCACAGCAAGGGGGAAGGGAGGGACATCCACATCACTGAATTCAACAAATGGCTGAAGAAATGGTGTGAAGAGGTGGGGTATGGCTTCATTGGGGACTGGAACCTCACCTGGAGGGATGAAAGACTATATTCTCCAGATGGTCTGCATCTAACCAGGGGAGGCAAAGGTATCCTGTGTGAGAAGTTTAAGTGCATCCTTAGTGATTATTTAAATTTGCCAAGGGGGGGCATAGACAGTCAAGGGGATTATCATAGCCCCTCCTACAGGACACAACTGAAAGCAGTGAGGACCAAAGAACTAGCACATCTAACCGTAAAACTACCATGGTTACAATGGGGGAGAGAACAGAAGGTACATCACTAATGCAGCGCAAGGCAAAGACCAATAAACAAAGAACATTAAGGGGTACACAGAGTGGAAGGTCATGTGCACAAATGCTCACAGTCTGGGAGACAAAATCCCAGACCTAACAGCACTGATGGCAGACATACACCTGGACATTGTGGCTATTACGGAGATATGGTACACAGGGAACCATGACTGGGATGCAGTCATACCAGGGTATACACTTTTTAGAAAGGATAGGGAGGGGAAGAGGGGAGGTGGGGTTGCTATGTATGTAAAGGAAGGGATTACAGCAACGGAGGCTCAGGATCAAGGGAAGAAGCAGAGGCATTGTGGGTCACTCTGGAGTCAGAGAACAAAACAACCATCCATGCTGGAGTAGTCTATAGGCCTCCCGCGCAAGGGGAGACTATAGATCTAGTATTAGTGGAAGCCATCCATAATATGGTAGCCAAAGAGGAAGTACTACTAATGGGTGACTTCAACATATCATATCATATCATATCATATCATATCATATCATATTTTAACCAGGCATTCATCGTTGAGCAGAAGCTCATTTGCAAGATGGACCTGGGTGGAGCATGAACAATTGTATATACAGGTCAACACAGGTATTTGCAAGGCAATACAGATAATACTCTTTACAGAGAGGAAGAAAAAGAAGTTCATATGTACATAGAATTATACAGATATTGTATAGATTACACGGTATTTACATACATAGAAGTGTCTATAGGAAGATAAAGCAGGTTATCTAAGGTTGCAGGAGGAAGTAACGGAAGAAAAAAATTAAAATAAAAATATACACCAGGTAGAGGTGAAGGTAGGGGGGAAGAGAGGGAGGGAAGTAGGCAGAGAAAGGCTAGGAGGGCACGGTGCACAGAAAGGAGTTGGTAAAGCTGGATGTAGAGTATCTGCCGGATGCAGATTGGAATTCCCAGACTGCAAGTACATCAAGGAGCAGGGACCTCATATCTACCATGTATGGGGCAAACCTAAGGCAGCTGGTGGCTGAGCACACCAGGAGGGGGCTGTACTGGACTTAGTGCTGACAAATGGGGACAAAATCATGGATGTTGAGGTGTGCAGTCCCCTTGGTGCCAGTGACCGCAGAATTGTATGGGTTACAGTCAACACGTTGGCAGAAGAAAACCATTCAAAGATTAAGATCCCAGATTTCCAGAAGGCCAACTTCATGAAGATGGGGGACCAGCTCAAAATTGCTCTGGTAGCAGAAGATACAGGGGGAGGAGTAGAAGAACAATGGCTTAGGATCAAGAGATCCATAGCAGGAGTGACAAGTCAATGTGTCAGATTGCTTAGCAAAAGAAAGAAGTGGCCACTGTGGTTCTCTAAATCAGTAGCCAAGAAAGTGCGAGAAAAAAGTAAGGCATTCAGGAAATACAAAAAGACACAAACAGAAGAAGACAGACTGAAATATCTGGAGAAGCAGAGAGAAGCTAGGAAAGCTGTCAGAGGGGCTAAGGCAAGAACAGAGGAAGGAATAGCACATGCTATTAAAAAGGGGGACAAGACCTTCTTCCGTAATATTAGTTCTTTGCTTTAGAAGTGATTCCATCATTTTCCCTGCCACAGAGGTCAAACTGACAGGTCTGTAGTTTCCTGCCTCTGTCTTGCTCCCACTTTTGTGAAGGGGAATCACATCTGCCCTCCTCCAGTCCTCATCCCCTGCTGTGAAGGATGCTGATGTATCAGCACTGTCAATGTTTCTACCCCTTAGAATGAGATTCCGGCTTCTCTTAAAACTCTGTAAATGACTCCTCTGAAATTACAAACAGTAACATAATTATAAGCCAAGAGCGGTAAACACTTGTTAAAACTGGGTAAAACAGCATGAAATGGCTGACATGCATTACAGATCATAAAACACTATTTAATGTACCCAGAAGCCTAATAAATTTCTGGCTAGATAAGAGTACCTCTACAATGCAGTATAAATCTAATATCAGACTGTCAGCGGGGATTTTAATGGAGGGAATTAGGTTCAACTACTAGCCTTCTTAATTTTCCAAGAAGGTCACAGAGAAAAATAGTAGTGATTGTAATGAAATGTCCTTGACTTTCAAAAAGCCTTTGATACACGTCCACGTGACAGGCTACTAATTAAGCTAAAAGCTGCAGCTATCCAGGGCAGAACATGTCGATGTCACCTCATAGGTCAATGTATTTTTGATGTTTGGATATTTGTTAATTTGCTGCGTAAGATTTTTATTAAATGCATTCGTTACTTTATTTTCACACAGGACAACTTTGTAAACAGGGTTCACCCCAATAGTATTTATCCTGTATAAAGCAAAAGATTTTACAACTACTACTACTGCTACTCCATAAAACAGGATGAGGAGTTGGTTGCAGACACACAGAATGAACTCTGTTAAAGGTGCAGTTTTTATCCAACTGGGGCTAGGTGTGGGGCTGTTAGTGGGGATGGGGGAGGTTAGAGGTGGGGTTAAGGCTGGGGGTGTCTGGGGGGAGGGTGTCCAGCAGGGTTCTGCAAGGGCCAATGGTTTGGAGTCAGATTTTGGAAGCATTTGCACATGCAATATGGATGGTTGATTAATTAATTTGTTTGCTCCTCTCTCCCCCCCGTGGCATTCCACTCTCCTTTGGGTGCCTCAATCTCCGCTGCCAGCTGAAGTAATCCCCAGTGCTGCTGAAGATCTCCATGCTCCCCATATCCTCTGAGGTCCCAGTGTAACCCCCCTGCAAATGGGGGTTCCCAAAAGACTTCCAGGAGCTTGCTTGAATGCTCCAAGCCTGAATGGTGTTTGGCATTTAAGCCATTTATCAGTGAGTGTTTTTAGAACCTCTGGTACTGTCTCTTTAAGAGCTGTCTGCTTGCAAACATAATTAGTTTGTATGGGGACTGTGTTCTTTGATTGAGTACCACTCAAGCTGCTGCCAATTCACTTCATTTTGCAGTCACTAGGAGTGCAAAGGGAACCTATCTGAAAGATGTAACTGTTTGCCAGAAATTATTTAGAGTAATAATGAAATTACAGTTTGTCTAACCTGCTTTCTTTGCAGTCAGAACTGTGTCTGCTAGTTCCCCATTCTAGTTTTGAACTGCTAAACTGGACCAATCAGTGTGGGGTAAGCTAGCTCTAAAATGGTGCCTTGGACGAATCAGAACTTGGACTCATAATCTGAGCCAGCCACAAGAGGATTGTATGGGCAGTGACTCTGGGAGATGTAGTTTAGACTTCAGTGCCTTTTTGGACCAACAGCAGCAGTCTATTGTGAGTGACAGCCAATCCAGTCAAGAACTGGGAGGAACTCAAAGGAAGTGCCCGGTTTTTGTCGGTTGGAGTGGCAGTTGAGCTTTGGCAGTGAAGAAGGAAGGAGCCCTGTGCTTTTTCAGTGTGCAGTTTTAGTCAAAAAACGTGTGTAAGGCCCAGAGTTCCGGTCTGCAGCTTGTTAGGACTGAATCCGGCCTGTGAAAAGAATCAAAGGATCTCTGAAGAGTAGAAACCAGGCTCACCCTGTAGAAGACTGGAAGAATTGCTGAAAATTGCACTCGGTCTGTCAGGAACTGAATCTGCTGTGTGTTCTCCGGTATTGTGCAGTAATTGCGATCGGGATACAGATGCAGCCTGCCTGGTATAGTGCTTTTATATATAAATGTGTGAAGAGGTTTGTGTACCTCAAGTGAGCCCTGCTGACATTGAAGGACCCTATCTTATTTGGAGGTCGTGAGTACTAATTCAGGGTCGCTCCTGTTGAATTGCCACATTAAATCCAAATGGAATTACTGTACTGCTGACTGTTTAATTCTCCTTTTCTCTGTGAAAGGGCCCCTACCAGCTGCCACGGTTTGGACTAGCCACTAGGGCTTGGGTACCCAGGGCCAGTAACTGATAGGGATAGGCCTGTGCACAGAGCCATAGGTAGATTATTAGAGTGATAAGCTAATTAACCTGATTTCCCTGTCCTTGTTATATCCCCTAAATAAATCAGAGCTGCTTGTTTCAGCAAAGTTATACTGCCTGAGGTATTTGTCTATGTTAAAGTACTGTACTGTGATTGTTGCACTGTATCTCATTTCACAGGAGGTCCCAGTGCCGGAACCAGACCTGGGGGTAAGTGTATACTGTGAAGGTAATTCTGATATATTGTGTGGGCCACTAGTGGGAAGAAAGGGGGTTGCAGTGTCCCAGAGGGCTGTGACCAAGTTAGTTTAACTATTGCAAACCCTGACCTCTGGGTGGAGGCACCGCCATTGGATCAGGCCCCTCAACCTGTTAGTGGCAAATCAGGCAGGGGTAGTAGCCCCTGGATAGCGCCATCTAGGGGTTACATCTTGGAGGCTCACCTGGGATTGTGTGTCCTCTAGTGGCCATATTCTGAACCACTGTTAAGAAAAAATGGGTACCCGACAGAAGTGGCTGTGCACCGCTGGTGGAGTGGTGTACTGGGAGGAGATCGACCCCCAAAATGCTATGCTTATCCTGGACATCCCCTGGGTATCAATACGGACACTGTGCAGGGAGTACTTTCCGAGGTGGAAGGTTTACAAACCTGTGGTGGTGGGTCGGCATGCTAATCTGCTCACCCACACTTTCCTGGCCCTAGTAGAGTTTAAGGATCCCATAGATAGCTCCAAAGTGCCACAGACCATTACCCCAGAGGAGCCCTCACTGCTTGGAGAGTGATAACTAAGGACAGTAAAGACCTGGGGAATCAGCCCCACCACTATCTGAAACTTTTGAGGAGAATTTGCTGAATGGTTGCTGGGAGAGGAAAACTGTGGAGGACTTGAAGAAACTATTCTTGCCACCTGGGGTGTTCCTCCCCAACACCCTCTCCTGCTCCAGTGCCCTGTAATGGTGGCTGAACCAATGCAGACTCCTATTTCTGCACCTGCCATTAGTCACGACTCTTACGAAGGTTGAGGATCTTCTCTGGCACCCTCCCACCCCAAGGGAGGATGACTGGGAGACCTGGATAGACTATGTTGCCCCCAAGTGCTAGAATGGCAATGCTCGGAAGGCAGCTAAAGAGGGTTAGTGAGCCCCGAGGTCCTGCCCTGGCTACCATCCGGGCTAAACGGGCCAGTAACCCTGAGCGACTGCACAGGCCTATCTTGAGGCCTTGGAGAATGTGTATGGGAGCCCAGATTCTGATGAGGACCTATGGTGGAGAGTAAGAAATGCACAACAGTACCAAGGGGAGTTGTTGTCTGTGTATGTCTCTCGGCTGGAAAAATTGTTGCAAGAATGCCTCAGAAAGGGTAGTTTGCCAGCGATTGAACTGGACCGAACCAGACTGGACAGAATCCTTAAGTCTGCCCCTTCTCAGAACTGCTGTTGCTTCAGTTACGCCTGGCAAATCGACTGGAATCCCCACCCTCCTATGATGAGTTAATGAGAGAAATTCGAGGAGTTGAGAAAAGGCGACCTCGGGAGGTACCTGCACCAACAGCTGTGGCTACGACCGAGTGACTGAGGTGACCCATCAAGTGAAGTTCAGGGCAAGTTGACAGTCAATGAGTGCTCTGACAAGGAAAAGATATGCCACAATGGGGCGAACTGTTGAGAGAGATCCGGGAATTCAAAACAGTCCCTTTATGAAGGCCACGCCTGCAGGTACGGGCCCTGACCTATATCCGACTGCATCTGCTATGGGGGTGGGGTACCCACCCATGTATCTCCTGCTGATAACAGCTCCAAACTCAATTCCTTGACCATGGAAGTGGAGAAACTGTGAGATGTCTCAAATGCTTATCACGCGCAGACAGAGATGGCACCAGGTTTCCATTATTAATACCCGCCCTGGCTCCCAGTGTAGCACCTCGACAGCTCAAACTCCAGAAAGTATGTTTGCTATAATTGTGGGAAAGATGGGCACATGAAAGGAATGCCAGTCCCCAAAAGACACTGACAAAGTTGCATATAGGCTACAAGGAGAGCTTGAGAAGAAATCAGTGGTTAAGAGGTGCGACATGATCCCAGTGAGGGCACCAAAATGCTAATTCACGTCCTTTTGTGGCAAGGTCAGTTGCCCAGGCCCCACTACCGCCTCTCCAGACTGGTCCAGAATAGTGGGTCCCTCCATGGAGACCACTGTAAAGGTGAATGGAGTGTCTACAAGAGCTGTATTAGACAGTGGCTCCCAAGTGACAATTATGTTCCAGGATTGGTATCAGAAGCATTTGTCAGACGTACCCTTACAACCATTAGAAGGACTGCATGTATGGGGTTAAGTGAGAGGCTACCTATTCGGGTATATCGAATTTGGCTGTCTTTCCCACCTCCGTGGCTGGAGTGGCGAACAAGTAGAGACCCTAGCCTTAGTGTGTCCCCCACTGGACTGTATGATGGTGTCCCTTTGTTGATTGGAACAAATGCTCATATGTTCGGAAGGCTGGCACAGTTGTGTTATGAAAAACAGGGTCAAAGACTAGTAGAGCTTTAAGAGTTCGGCTTTAATTAAGAAGGCCTATGAGGCACAGAGAGATGCTGAAAAAACAGAACCAGAGGAACCGGTCGAATTGTATGGAAGAAGGATCCTGAGTCTCTGATCCTGGCGCCAAATGCCCAGTGTACCTTACAGGAGAGGTCCGTATCAGAAAGGATGTTAAGAATAAATATTAATGTTGGATGACCAGGCGATGGAAAATTGCCAGAGGGACTGCTGGTCAAGCCTAGTATTTTGCCCGCTAGAGCCCATGCTTATGCCAGAAGGGTAATGGTCCAAGTTCATAATGTGTCTGAAAGAGACATTCGAGTAAACAGAGGTTGCATCCTGGCTAATGTGCATTGTGCAGACACTGCAGTGCTACCCAGCAGCAAGAGTTCAAGGAAGAATGACAGAGTAACGCCTGACTTGTTTGATTTCGGCGACTCCGCTACCAGCTGAATGGAAAGTGAGGATCAGTGAGAAGCTTGCCCAGAAGACCAGGTGTTTTCTTTAAAGGAATGGGATGTAGGATGCGTGCAAGGAGCTGAGCACAACATCCGCTGCATGGCGAAAGACCATTTCGTGAGAGGTCTCGACGCCTGGCACCTGCTGACATAGATGATGTGAGGCGCATCTGCAAGAGATGTTAGCTGCTGGTGTAATACAAGAATCCAGAAGCCCTATGCTTCCCCATTGTGGTAGTGAGGAAAAAGAATGGAACAGTAAGGATGTGTGTGGATTATCGCACCTTAAACCGGGGACTATCCTGATCAGTACACAATGCCCGCATTCAGGATGCTTTGGACTGCCTAAACGGAGCAAGTGGTTCTCTGTGCTGGATCTCCATGATGGGTACTACCAGATCCCGATGGCCCCAGAGGACCGTGAGAAGACTGCCTTTATCTGTCCGCTTGGCTTCTATGAATTCATGAGGATGCCTCAAGGGATTTCAGGTGCCCCAGCCACTTTTCAGCGATTGATGAGGCGTGCAGTGGGGGACATGAACTTACTAGAGTGCCTGGTATACCTAGATGATGTTATTGTGTTTGGCAGCTCACTGGAGGAACATGAAAGCAGATTATTTAAGGTATTGGACCGACTGGAGGACTTTGGCCTTAAACTGTCCATTGATAAGTGTCAATTCTTTCAAACATCAGTAAAGTATGTGGGACACATAGTATCCACCGAGGAATAGAGACCGACCCAAGTAAAGTTGAGGCCTTGACCACCTGGCCACAGCCCAAAATCTAAAAGAACTGCAAAGATTCCTGGGATTCTGTGGTTATTATCGCGCTCATCAAGGACTATTCAAGAGTGATCCGCCTTTACTTAACCTTACTCAAGGGTATCCCCAACCCACAAAATACCAAAAGTCAGCGTCCCTCAAGACTGAAAGAGTGTATTTTCATCCAAGTGAAGTATTTGGGGCCCGCTGGACTCCTGATTGTGAGACTGCTTTTCATGAGATCATATATCAACTTACCCATGCTCCAGTGCTGGCCTATGCCGATCCAAGAAAACCTTACGTCCTGCACACTGATGCTAGCTTGCAAGGGTTGGGGGCTGTTTGTACCATGTGCACAAGAGCAGCTCTGAGACCAGTGGCCTTTGCCAGTAGAAGCCTGACCCCATCCGAAAAGAACTATCCTGTACATAAGTTAGAGTTCCTAGCTTTGAAGTGGGCTATTGTTGACCAATTCCATGAGTACTTGTATGGGGCTAAAATACTAGTAAAACTGACAATAATCCTTTGACCTATGTGCAGACCTCAGCTAAGTTGGATGCCACTGGCCATAGGTGGCTTTCTGCATTATCTACATATGACTATGCTCTCGAATACCGAGCAGGTCTGAACCACATAGATGCTGATGCTCTCTCCGGAGGCCTGTTCCCCAGAATGATTGGGTCCGATTGGCAGAACCTGACATTCGGCACTCTGCCGGAAGTTTGACAGGGAGGAACAAATGTCCACGGACGTAGTGGACTCATGGTGGATTGCTTGGGAGCCTCTGAGAATTGCATACCTGCTGCTTATTGCCACTTTTCTGCAATAGACATTGGTGCACTGCCTCAGCTGGACAATGACAGTATTCGGCGGGCTCAATCCCACGATCCCATGATCAAAGCAGCTTTAAAGCCCTCTATGCAGGAAAAGATGTGTCCAAATTACGCTCCACTGATTTGAGAACTGCACTGTTATACAAAGAAGGTCCTAAGTTGAAACTGATCAATAAACTGTTATACAGAGAAACAGTAGACAGAGGGGACAAGTAGACAAACAACAACTAGTGCTGCCCACTGCCTTCGGACTCAGTACTGAGGTCTTGCACAACCACATAGGGCACCTTGGTATAGACAGAACACTTGACTTGGTGAGATCCAGATTCTATTGGCCTAAGATGGGGGCTGATGTGGAGCAACACATTCGAACTTGTAGTCGCTGCTTACAGAGGAAAGCTTTGCCCCAGAGGGCTGCCCCCCTTGTTAACATCACCACCAGTGCACCCATGGAGCTGGTCTGTATTGATTTTCTGAGTTTGGAGTCAGATCAAAGAAATATCAGTAATGTGCTGGTGGTCACTGACCATTTCACGAGATATGCCCAAGCTTTCCCCACCAAAGACCAGAAAGCATCCACTGTGGCCAAAGTACTTGTAGAAAACTTTTTGTTCACTATGGGGCTCCACAAAGAATCCATTCTGATCAAGGAGAGACTTTGAGAGTCGTCTGATCAAAGAGATGCTTTCTCTGTGGGGAGTGACAGTCCAGAACCACTCCTTACCACTCCGGGGGACCCACAGCCTGAACGTTTCAACCGCAGACTTTGCTAGATATGCTAGGCACCTGCACCCAAAGGACAAGCCTAGATGGAGCCAACAAATTAGCACCCTGGTACATGCTTATAACTGCACCAAAGTGATGCCACTGGATTCTCCCCTACCGCCTGATGTTTGGAGAGAAGCTCGACTACCAGTAGATGTGTGTTTGGGGTCTCTCCTGATGGAGGTTCAAGCTGACAACTATTTACAGTATGTGCAAAGTTAAAGGCCCAGCTAACTCATGCGTACCAACTGGCTCAAACCATGGCTGCCAAAGAAATCTGGCCAACAAAGAAAGGTATGATAAAAGGTGAAAGCACAGGAACTCCAGGAGGAGATCGGGTATTACAAGAAATCTGGGACTGCATGGCAAGCACAAGATTGCTGACAGATGGCACCATCTCCCTCACATTGTAGTGGGCAAACTAGATGATCTGCCAGTGTACAAAGTAAGGCCTGAGAATAATTCAAAAGATGTAAAAACAATGCATAGAAATCATTTACTGCCCATTGGACAAATCTTAATTGAGTCTGAGCCCCTAGAAGATGCCCCTCTGGACCAGTGACTAGAGCTGCTGCTAAGAAAAGATCAAGAAAGTCTGCACCTACAGAAGCAAAGTTAAAGTGTTCCTCCACAAGTCCCAGTTGAGCATGACTGTCAGTCCATATCGGAAGAAAGTGAGAGTGACTTTGAATACTATCCTTCTTGCGAACTGAGTCAATTGTTCGGGGCAATCCCTAGTCAATACTGGAGATGAAGCTGGGCCTTCTGGACTGTCTAAGCCCCAGCTTCATCCCTGGAGCCAATGCTCCCAGAAAGTGAAGTGCAAGCATCAGATCAGATGAAATGGAATCATTGTGCATGGTTGAACTGTTTGAGCTTTCAGGGAGGAAAATGATAGATTGGGGCAGACTGGTGATACACGCGAACAAGAAGAGTATTTTGAGTGCCCTGACAGTCCACTGCCAGTGCTCAAAGCTCTCCATGCGAGCCAAATGTTGTGGACTCAGAAACTGTAACTCCTGGAGCTGAAAGTGCCCCAAGTTCTAGCCTCTCTACCCCCATGGAGACTCCCCTGACAAGTGAGGACAATGCTGAAAATGAGGCTCAGAGTGCAGAGACTATAACAGTTCCCCTAGAAAGACTGGTCGAGCTGTAAAGCCTGTGGTGCACCTCAGTTATGATTCCCTTGGGAGGCCTGTGGATTGCCTCTCAATGTTGTCCATAAAGGGTGTATGTGTCCCGAGCTCATTGCCCAAACTGAGCATCAGTGCTAACTCCAAGTTACTTGTGTTGCCCTCTAAGTATGGTGCCCTTGCCCCGTCCAGCCCCAAGGTAACTGATAGGGAAGGGCCCCCTCTCTTCAGGTTTCATGTACAAGAGGTAATAACTTGAGTTATGGTACAATGTGTGTGTAATACTGTGTAAAGAGTGATGTACTGCAATGTTTCAGAAATGTGTTCTTGGTAAAATGATATATTGACTGATGATTACATGTGTGAGCCTAATGCAAATGTATATGGTTGCAGTTAAAACTTATGGGGGTACTTGCTTGACGCGGACGTCACGCTTTCCCAGGCCAGGAAGGGTGTAACCCCCCTGCAAATGGGGGTTCCCAAAAGACTTCCAGGAGCTTGCTTGAATGCTCCAAGCCTGAATGGTGTTTGGCATTTAAGCCATTTATCAGTGAGTGTTTTTAGAACCTCTGGTACTGTCTCTTTAAGAGCTGTCTGCTTGCAAACATAATTAGTTTGTATGGGGGACTGTGTGTTTCTTTGATTGAGTACCACTCAAGCTGCTGCCAATTCACTTCATTTTTGCAGTCACTAGAGTGCAAAGGAACCTATCTGAAAGATGTAACTGTTTGCCAGAAATTATTTAGAGTAATAATGAAATTACAGTTTGTCTAACCTGCTTTCTTTGCAGTCAGAACTGTGTCTGCTAGTTCCCATTCTAGTTTTGAACTGCTAAACTGGACCAATCAGTGGGTAAGCTAGCTCTAAAATGGTGCCTTGACTAATCAGAACTTGACTCATAATCTGAGCCAGCCACAAGAGGATTGTATGGGCAGTGACTCTGGGAGATGTAGTTTAGACTTCAGTGCCTTTTGGACCAACAGCAGCAGTCTATTGTGAGTGACAGCCAATCCAGTCAAGAACTGGGAGGAACTCAAAGGAAGTGCCCGTTTTTGTCGGTTGGAGTGGCAGTTGAGCTTTGGCAGTGAAGAAGGAAGGAGCCTGTGCTTTTTCAGTGTGCAGTTTAGTCAAAAGCGTGTAAGGCCCAGAGTTCGGTCTGCAGCTTGTTAGGACTGAATCGTCCTGTGAAAAGAATCAAAGGATCTCTGAAGAGTAGAAACCAGGCTCACCCTGTAGAAGACTGGAAGAATTGCTGAAAATTGCACTCGGTCTGTCAGGAACTGAATCTGCTGTGTGTTCTCCGGGTATTGTGCAGTAATTGCGATCGGGATACAGATGCAGCCTGCCTGGTATAGTGCTTTTTTTATATAAATGTGTGAAGAGGTTTGTGTACCTCAAGTGAGCCCTGCTGACATTGAAGGACCCTATCTTATTTGGAGGTCGTGAGTACTAATTCAGGGTCGCTCCTGTTGAATTGCCACATTAAATCCAAATGGAATTACTGTACTGCTGACTGTTTAATTCTCCTTTTCTGTGTGAAAGGGCCCCACCAGCTGCCACGGTTTGGACTAGCCACTAGGGCTTGGGTACCCAGGCCAGTAACTGATAGGGATAGGCCTGTGCACAGAGCCATAGGTAGATTATTAGAGTGATAAGCTAATTAACCTGATTTCCCCGTCCTTGTTATATCCCTAAATAAATCAGAGCTGCTTGTTTCAGCAAAGTTATACTGCCTGAGGTATTTGTCTATGTTAAAGTACTGTACTGTGATTGTTGCACTGTATCTCATTTCACAGGAGGTCCCAGTGCCGGAACCAGACCTGGGGGTAAGTGTATACTGTGAAGGTAATTCTGATATATTGTGTGGGCCACTAGTGGGAAGAAAGGGGGGTTGCAGTGTCCCAGAGGGCTGTGACCAAGTTAGTTTAACTATTGCAAACCCTGACCTCTGGGTGGAGGCACCCGCCATTGGATCCAGGCCCCTCAACCTGTTAGTGGCAAATCAGGCAGGGGTAGTAGCCCCTGGGATAGCGCCATCTAGGGGTTACACCAGTATGCAGAGTATTCTTTCCAGTGTCACTCCACACTTCCCGCTATCACCACTGAGAGAAAGCAGCTTGTTACTGGGGACATCTACTGGAGATCATGGTGGTGCACTGTGGGGCTTGGTGATGTGGGCGGGGTATGTGCAAATGTGCACTTAAGGTGATAAGCACTCTCAGCAGGCTGTGCATCTAAGTGGGACTTGCACTTATACAGTGTGAACTTACAGGATTTTTTCTTTATACAAAAAAACCGGAAATTGAAAAGCTGTGCACTTATTTGAAATGTACAATTTTCTCATATGCACTTATGTAAACTCCACTGTACACACACACACACACACATATATATATATATATACCCAAAATAAGACATGAAAAATAACAGAAACCAATGGAAATCGCAAACCATACAAGCAGGATAAATACAAACAAGGCAAGACAAAAAAGACATATATTTTTTCTAATCTGGTTCTCCCCACCAACACCCAATTTCAGATTTGCTGTTATTAAAACACCTAAGTCTCTCTCTTCATCAATCATCTTCAGTTCAGTCTCACTGGAAAAGGTATCTCGTCTTACTGTTTCTTATTCCTAAATGCAACACTGTACATGTACCCTCATTCAACTTCATGTCCTGCCTGTTTCTTGCTCTGCTATATTTTCTAAGGCCCTCTAATTACTTCTAGTCACTTCCTCACTATCTACTACTCCTCCAAGTTGTGTGTCATCCGTAAACTTAGTAACTCAAATGTCTCTTCATTCATTACACTATAAATGTGATGTAGCTGTGAACCCGCATCAATCCCTGAAGCACTCCGCTTGTTACATCAGTCCTTCTTCAGATTAAAATCTATTTATTCTCACCCTCATTCTTCCAGTTATTCAGTTCACTGAACTTCTTACTAATCCCTGTGCTGGTAAATTGGGGGGGGTTGGGGTTGGTCCTCCTCCTTTGGCCAAGCTCCTTGTGTTCCTGTTTTTCCATTCCATCACCCTCCATCCATGCAACAGTGCTGCATGCCATCCCAGTGGCCTTAGCCACTGCAGATAACGCTGCAGGAACAGGCTTTCTAGCCTGCTACAGTTTTTTGGGACTCCAGGATAGCACACAGCATGGGTTTGTGGCAGAGAGTTCTTGTCAGACCAATCTGATATTATACAGTGTGGTAAATTGAATAAGCCAAATCTTGCAACCTGATTGGTTGGCTGGTACCTTTCCCAGCATTGCAAGTCCTCCAGTGTACCCACTGTAAAAGGTACCAGCCAACTTTATCTTGTGCCAGTCAATGTATCAGTACAACGCTTGCACTTCAAACGAAACCAATGCCATTTTTCCTGTTGCCGCTTCGCTAAGACACTATGGTAAATAAAAAAAATGACATCTTTCGAACTGTACAATCTCAGCGATGTAAAAAACAAAAACAAGCATTAAATAAACATCTGACATTGTATAATAGCAATTTATCCCTCCAGGGTGTGGTTATACTGGAGGGCTTAACATTATGTGGGGCTCAGTCACTCGGCTGCGCCTCATGACCAAACCACACCAGCCATAGTAAATCCTCCAGTATACCCACACCCTGGAGGGATCAATTGCTTAATTATACAATGGGTACTGTAAAACACATCAAAGCCTGTATTCTGATTGGTTGGCTGGCACTTTCCAACTGTGATAAATCCAGCATCACCACACAGGAAAAGGTACCAACCAGACGCATGTTAAACTCCACTGTAAAATCCATTTGAGCCCACAAAGTTGTCACCAAAACCCCATGGTGAATCCCCACTAAACGATCATCTCCTACAACTGAAAGGCACAACACACACAAACACAAAAATATAGCGTATGCCCCAAAAACGAGCCTCAAAACATTGCAGAAACACTCCACAAACCCACATAAGCCCAAACACTGTACTGTTTGAATTATTTTTGTAATCACTTCCACGTGGCTCACCTGAGAGTTTTTTCCTTCTGGTTCCACTCCATTGCTGCTCCCTTTCTACTAGGTTCCCGTCAAACATCTGGCTCTCTACACTGCTCCAAGAAAGGAGAGGGACAGCAGAAAACAAACAAAAAGCCCACTATATTAATTGGCCCAAAATTAAAAATCTCCAACAAAAACAGCCACACAAACCATTGCACCACTGTACAGTGCCACGCATGCCCATAACTCCAAAAATGGAACACTGCTGTGTATCTAAAACTGAAGCAAGTAACAAATATAGAACATTGTCTCGGCTCATAGAAGAAAAACAAAGCTGGGGCAAACTCAAATACCAACACAGGCACACTTTTAAACCTTTCCTGGCCCGCCCCAGAAAACACTGCAACCAGGAACGATAAAACAATACTATGCATGCACAGTAGCAGCACATTCCCAGCAACCAGGAAGTATTTTTTTGAGGCGGAGCAACAAAAACACTAAACACAAGTTAAAATGGGGGGAAAAACTTGAGTTTAATATCTTTCAATCTCCCCAAAAATGAGGACTTGGTATAACAGTAATATCCCACGACAGGGTGTGGGTGATGCCAGGATTTACCCATGCCTGGTGTGTTTTGCTCACTCGGCCTGCGGCCTCATGATCAAACAACACACCAAGCATGGGTAAATCCTGGCATCACCCACACCCTTTCATAGTATATTGCTTAAGTATTCGATTGAGTAACTAGGATAAGGGCCATGAAGTAAATTTACTCTGCTTGGATTTCAGTAAGGCGTTTGACATTGTGCCGCACAGAAGGTTGCTGAAGAAGCTAGACTAGGATCTGGTTGCAGCGAAAGACACAGATGGGTATGAAAATGATTGGAAGAGAGACAACAGAGAGTTGCAGTCAACAGAGTCCGATCATAAGAGAGTGAGGTCACCAGTGCGATGACACGAGGATTGGTCCCGGATCCAGTCCTTCACAATATGTTCATCAGCGACATGAGAGAAGGAACCCAGGGCAAAGATGTGTCCCTTTGCAGATGACAGTAAGCTCTGTGTCAGGGTAGACGACAAGGAGAAGGTCAGAGAGATGCGGAGAGACTTGCAAAGGTAGGAGAGGTGGTCAGAGGTTTGGCTGTTGAAATTCAACTCCAAAAAGTGCAAGGTGATGCACATAGGGAACAAGAACCCAAGGACAGAGTACTGAATGAGAAGGTAAAGCTGGACAGAATTAAAGAGACCTGGGGTCTTCTCGTCAGTGACTCCTTTAAACAATCAAGCTAGTGTTATGGGGCCTAAAGTAGGGCAAACAGGATGCTGGGGTGTATAATGGGTACTGACAGCAGAAGGAAGGATGTCGCACTACCTCTCTGCTCACTGGTGAGGCTCACCTGGAGCACTGTGCCAATTTCTGGATTCCTTGCCTAAGGAAAGATAAGGAACAGGCTACAGTCAGTGTAACCTAGGGTGACCAAAATGACTGCGGGCCAGCAGGGCAGATCATACAAGGATCGGCTCAATACACTGAACATGTACTCGCTGGAGACCAGATGAAAGAGGGGAGCTATTAGAGAGACCTTCAAGTTCCTGAAAGGAATGAGAAGATAAATTGAGGAACTATTTAACATAAGTAGCAGATCAAGAACACAGAGTCATGAGAGGAAACTCATTGGGGGGGGGTCAATAGGGAAGTGAGAAAGTTCTATTCAAAGGATACAGCTTTCCCTAGACACTACAAAAAGTCTTGATTAGTGCTTTCAGACAGTAACAACTCTTTATGTTTGCTTGTGCATGCACAAGAAACATTGCGGCACAGCTTAGGAGAGAAGCGGGGTTTTGGAGGTGTGACACTGTGGGGGCCAGTGGCCCCAGTGCCTTTTGAGGCTTGGCCCACTTTCCCCAATGCGGTGGCATGCTGCTGCTGACACTAGTTCAGCCAACATGCCACCACCTTGAAACGTTTTCGCTGCTGCAATCAGGGGCTGCCTCGTCATTGCAGCGTCAGCCATTCCACTGCAATGAGGGAGCGATCCGTCATTGCCGGGCAGTACCTTGCCCTCCGCATGCCCCCAACCCAGTTCATTTGCCAACAGGGAGCCCAGTCCCTGTCGGCATAATGTCCCCACCCCCAAGTTTCTGTTGTATGCCAAGGGGTGACAGTCCCCTCGGCATCATGCACCCCCCCAACAGTCTTTCTTTGCCGGCGGGCACTCAGTCCCAGTCTGCTTCAGTCCCCCTTCCCAGTTCTATTTGCCCGACGGAAGCCCCCTCCCCATTGGCATAATGTCTCCCCCAATTTGTTGTCTGCCGGTTCCCAATCCCCTGGCTCTTGCCCCCCCACTTGGTATGTGCCGACGGGGGTGCCCAATCTCCTGTCGGCTACAGCCCCCTCCAAAATAAGCACTCAGGTGGCATGCTGGGAGCCCACCCCAGCATGCCAAATGTCCCTAAAAAAAAAAAAAAAAACAGTACCGCAGTGTTTTTTTTTTTTACCCCTGTAAAACAGAAAACGGTCCCTCTTTGAGTCTGTGGCCCCTCGCCCAACCCACGGTCACCCTCTGCGCACCCTGCCTCCCATCACACACACCCTCACCCCATACTTACCTCTGGAGCCCAGCGCGACGATCTTCGGTGGAATGGGAACATGTCTGCACTCTTCAAAGCTGACCGCGAAGTGAAGAAATGCCGGTAAGCTGTAGAATGGCATAAATAGGGTTTTTTTCAACTTTGGTGCATATCTCAGGCATTTTTGGGAATTTTGGCACCAAATTTTCAACATGGGGTTATTGGGACCCCTCCTTATGAATTCAGTCATTGTCATGGCGTTATTTGGTCCCAAAAGGTGATTTCGCGGTCACTGTGCGGAATGACCATTCGGGACGAATTAACAAAATGACAGTGCCACTGTTCATTAGGTGGGCTCTTAAAAAGCCTATGTTGCAAATTTGGTGAAAAAAATTCAAAAAATGACTGTTTTACGAGCATGCGTTGCGCAGTTTCCATGCACGCTCGTAACTTCGCAAATTCGTAATATTTTCACTCCAGATTTTCAACATTGGCATTTTTCCACACCTCCTTATGAACAGTACAGCTGTCATTTTACAGGTCCTGGTCAAAATGTGTTTTTGCACTTCTGGTGCAGAATAGCGCAGTCGCTGTGAGAAATCAGTGTCTGGGACAGATTAAGATCGAGTGAGTGAGAGAGAGTGGGAGTGACTGAGCTCAACTGAACTCTGCCAGGACTGTGGTGGATTTCTTTGTGGTCAGAAAAAGGTGCCAACGCAGGCAGGAGCCCAGTACAAAAGGGCAGCCTGCAGCGCCAGGAGAAACAGAATGAGCGAGTGAGAGAGGGGGGGAGCTAGCGAGCTCAACAGAGCTCTGTCGGAACTGCTGCAGATTTCTTCATGGGCAGAAAAAGGCACAAATGCAGGCAGGAGTCCGGTACAAAAGGGCAGCCTGCAGCGCCGGGAGAAACAGATCAAGTGAGTGAGGGAGGGGGAGTGAGTGAGCTTAACGGAGCTCTGTCGGGACTGCTGCGGATTTCTTTGTGTGCAGAAAAAGGCATCAATGCAGGCAGGGGCCCCAGTACAAAAGGGCAGCCTGCAGCACCAGGAGAAACAGAATGAGCGAGTGAGAGGGGAGAGTGAGCAAGCTCAACGGAGCTCTATCGGGACTGCTGCAGATTTCTTTGTGGGCAGAAAAAGGCGCCGACGCAGGCAGGAGCCCAGTACAAAAGGGCAGCCTGCAGCACCGGGAGAAACAATGAGCGAGTGAGAGAGAGGGAATGAGCGAGCTCAACAATGCTCTGTTGGGACAGCTGTGAACTTCTTTGTGGGCAGAAAAAGGTGCCAATGCAGGCAAGAGCCCAGTACAAAAGGGCAGCTTGCAGCGCCGGGAGAAACGGAATTAGTGACTGAGAGATGGGGAGTGAGTGAGCTCAACAAAGCTCTGTCGGGACTGCTGCAGATTTTTTTGTGGGCAGAAAAAGGCGCCAACACAGGCAGGAGCCCAGTACAAAAGGGCAGCCTGCAGCGCTGGGAGAAATAGAATGAGTGAGTGAGAAAGGGGGAGTGAATGAGCTCAATGGAGCTCTGCCGGGACTTTAGAGTTGCCCACCCTCCTGCCCAGGGTCCTCTGTGGTCCTGTATTACAGCAGGGTCTCTGGGGTGGAGGCAAAGCAGTGATTGGATACTTTTAGGACTGCTGTAATAATGCAGATTCAGTTCTGTTTCTTTCTCTAACTGAGCTAAGTACTGAGCTATACTGTTATGATTGCTGCAATAATACATATTTATTTGTTCTGTTTATTTCTCTGAGCTGAGTAATACTTGAAGTGCAATAGGATTTCTAACCTGGCTAAGTGAAACTATATGAGAGCTGAGAACAAAAAGTATGGTACCTGAGGGGTGAAAAACGGACAAGGAGGCTTTAGGATTGCTACAGTAATACAGTATCTAATGGATGAGGTCTGAGATCGAATTAACCCGGTCGACAAGGGGGCAGTAGGGGGACTAGTGTGAGGGGGACAGGAATTTGAGTAAATAGGGGCCTAACAGTTGTAGTAGGGTACAGAACCGGGAGTAAGAGCCCGTAACATAAGATGGGGTCAAAATGGGGCAGGTGCCACATGTCAGTAGGGCGGGCATCTTTGGAAGGGTGGTGGGGCGTACAGGGTGTGGGTCCGCCATGATCCTGGACTGGGCTTGGAGGATGGGGGTTGTATGGTCTGTAGACAACTGGCTAGTTTGAGGGAGGAACTGTGGAGGTTAGGGCGGAGTCTAAGTGGCAGGGCAGATGAGTATGGTAGGCATCCTGGCTGGGAGGGAATAGGGGATGGCAAGGGGGGATGGAGGAAGAACAACTAGGACTGAAACTGACCCCAGTATCAGGGGCACTAGCAGAAAAGAGAGAAGTGATGGGGATGCCCGAGGTGAGGGGGGGCTCCTGATGGGGGAGGAAGAGACCACTAGCAGTACCAGGGGGGAAAGAGCAGATGGCTGCAGGTAGGGAGGGACCAGGGGTGCGACCAGGGGTGGCACGGAGGGGAACAAGTAGTAGGAGGAGGGAACTGATAGGGGGAAGAGATGTAGGAGGGGTATCGACTAGGAATAGATTTGAGCCTCTGCTGTGGGAGAGAGGGGGGAGCAGGAACATACTGAAGGGGGGGGACAAACAGGGCATGAGAGGAATGGCAACAGGTAGGGGAAGTGATAGCGAGGACGAAAGGATAGAAGGGGGGCCAGTAAGGAAGGAGAGGGTTGTGACTAGAGGAGAGAAGGCTATGGGAAAGGGGGAGGATGGTAGGGGCATCACTATCGGGGTAGAAAGGAATGGGGCTCTAAATCAACAACAGCGGGGATAGGAGAGGGGTTGGAAATCAGCAGGGGAGAAGGGGAGGTCAACATGGGAAGCCCAGTAGGAAGTAGTCAGGCTGGGAAGGGGTTCAAGGGGATGAGAGGAATAAGGCAGAGAAAAGGGGTGAGGTGGAAGTAGGGGGTACAGATACAGAAGTCACAGAGGGTGCAGCTGGAGGGAGTAAGGGGCAGGGAAGAATGAATCCTGGGGTGGTGGAAGGGGCATTAGAAGGGAAGGGGTAGGGACAGGGTTGCTCATCCTGGGATTCTATACTGAAAGGGTGAGATGGGGCAGAAGGGGGAAAGGCACGGCCATATTTGGGTTGAAGCTATCCCCAGGTTGACTACAGGAGGGGCAGGGCAGGCACTGCTCAAGTGTGCAACGAAGAGGAGGAAGAAACCTCAGTTAGTGTTGAGTGTGGGTATAAATGACTTGACTGGGGAGCCTGTGGAAGTAATGAGGGGGAGGTTCAAGTAGTTGGGCAGGCAGGCAGTGTAAGGGGGTTGGGGAGTCAGTGGCATTCTTGGAGGTACTCCCGGTACCATGTGCAAGCATGGGAGGAAGGTAGGATTGAGGAGTTCAGCAGTGGCCGAGGTGGTGCCACACCAAAAATTATGGGTTAGTGACTAACTGGGGTAGGGTCTGAGAATAGTGACTTGTACGTGGGGGACAGGGTACACTTGAGCAGGAAGGGGAAGGGAGTATTAAAGGCAGGATTAGAGTGGTATATCGCTACTAAGGTGGATTTAAACTAGTGGGGGGGCCAGAAGACTGAGGTTGGTAGAAAGTTCTGGACAGGGGAGCCTAATGAGCTCACCCCCTAGATATGGGTAAAGGCGGAGGCGTAGTAACCTGGGAGGGGGCAGGCAGAGTGGTCTGAGTGTAATACAGAAGGCACCACCACCCGGTAAGAATAAGGAGGAGAAAGGGTGCGGACTACCGGGAGGAGGGACACAGGCCAAGGAGGAGAAGAGTGAGGAGAAGGAGGAGTACGGGTGGAAGGTGGTCTGACTAAATGGATAGAGAACTGGTTACAGGGGAGGGTGCAGAGGGTGGTGGTGGGGGAGCTCTCGGCACCCAGAGCAGTGACAAGCGGGGTGCCGTAGGGGTCAGTGCTGGGCCCAGTGTTATTTGGGCTCTTTATCTCTGATATAGCACACGGAGTGAGGAGCAGGGTTAGTCTGTTCGCACATTATACCAAATTGAGGATAGTGGTGGACGAAGAGGACGGATAGGAAAAACTGCAGGGGGACCTAACCAAAATAGATTCATGGTCGGTGGAGTGGCAGCTAGGATTCAGTGCAATGAAGTGTAAGATGATGCACTTCAGAGCTAAGAACCAGAAGAGGGACTATTGGTTGGGGATCACAGAGGAGGAGAAGGACCTAGGGGTGTTGGTAACTGGGAACATGAACAACTCGGCCCAGTGCAGGAGAGCAGCAGCGAAGGCAAACAGGATGCTGGAGTGCATCACAAGGGGGTTCTCATCCAGACACAGGAATGTGATCCTACCTCTCTGCAGATCATTGGTCACACCACACCTAGAGTACTGTGTGCAATACTGGAGGCCATACTTGAGGAGAGATATAAAGTTACTGGAGGGGGTGCAAAGGAGGGCAACAAAAATGTTAAAAGGGGATGGAAGGAAAGGAATATGAAGTTAGGCTGCTGGAGCTGAACATGTACACACTGGAGGAGAGGAGGGATAGGGGGATATGATTGAAACATTTAAATACCTGAGGGGGTAAATAAACCTAGCACTGAGGGGGTGTTTAAACTGAGGAGTGGAAGAGAGACGAGGGGACATGGACTAAGGTTGGAAGGGGGATGTTTCAAGAGGGAAATGAGGATGCACTACTTCACTGAGAGGGTGGTGTCTCATTGGAATGTGCTGCCAGAGGGGGTAGTAACATGTAGGACAGTTAATAGCTTTAAGGAGGAGTGGGGTAAAGCAAGAGGAAGAGTCAGGGGGCAGGGGATGGGACAAGTGGGGGAGGAACGGAGGGGGAGGAGGCTGGGGCAGCTGCAATCTAGGGTGCTAGCTGCACACTTGGGCAGACTTACATAGACTGATTGGTGCTGCTGGCAGATTCGTATGTTCATGTGTTCATATGCAAAATCACAATGACTGTTCATGAACAGAGGTCCTAAAATGCCTATGTTGAAAATTTGGCGACAAATGTCCATAAAATGTGTGTTACAAGCGTGCATTGTGCAGTTTCCACGCATCCTCATAACTTTGCAAATTTGCAGTATTTTCTCTCCAGATTTTCAACACTGCCATTTTTTTCACACTTCCTCATGAACAGTACAGCTGTCATTTTTGACATACTGCTCGAAATATACATTTACACATCTGGAGCAGAATACTGTGGTTGCTGTGTGAAATCAATGTTTGGGACAGATTAAGAAAAGCAGATTGACAGTGTTCATGAGCAGAGGTCACAAAATCCCTATGTTGAAAATTTGGTGATTACAGATTTTCAACATTGCCATCTCTTCACACCTTCTCTATGGAAGATATAGCTGTCATTCTTCACATCCTGCCCAATCTGTGTTTTTGTACATCTGGTGCACAATGACATGGTCGCTGTGGAAACTCAAATTTTGGGACACATTGACAAAATAACAGTGCCACTGTTCATGAGAAGAGGTCCCAACTGCTTTCATGAGGTGGGGGCAACACAATGGCCATGTTGAAAATTTGTACTGCAAATACCAACAAATGCCCAGGGCGTTACGGTCCTAACCATAACGTCCCACCGTGAACAGACTGACAGACATCAGGGGTGTGCCTTTGTATTGCCGACTGTAATGCTCATGCCATTCCAACCCCCCCCCCTGCAGCCACTGACAGGCACCAAGCTATGCCCTTGACTCTTCGGCCCCAGAGTTCACCCCATTCTATATTGCACCCATTTCAGCATATGTCCTTATGGAGTGGGATGACTGTAAAGCCAAACACCCCAAGACACACCTCAACACTTGTCAGTGTCTGCAGGATAGGGGTGAGGTGAATTGGCATGAATGTTATGGGCGACAACCCAAACGCATACCCCAATACCTGCCCGTCTCTGCAGGGTGGAGGTGGGGTTAGCGTGAAGTTCAGTACTTCATTGCCATTCCTACTGTGCACCTAACTCCTGCATTTCCAATGCTAATACCAGCAAGCAAACATTTGGCATTGGCAAATGCTTTTTTTTTTATGATTTAAAAACAGCTACCCACAACTTCCACTTTCTAGTACAGGCAGCCACCATCTCACGAACAGCAGTGAGCTTCCCTATCTCGCTTTATGCTAATACATCCGGCCAACCTCTGCTATTGGTCAGCAGGACATATTAGCATAAAGAGAACTAGAGACACTCACTGCTGCTCATGAGATCGTAGCTGCTAGCAACAGAAAGAGGAAGTCGGGGTCACTGTTTAAATCTTTAAAAAAGCATTTGGAGGTAATTTGAAAAAAGAATACTGTCTGAAAGCACTAATCAGGCATTTTTGTAGCAACTGGGAAAGCTGTGTCTTTTCCAGTGTTGTCCTTTAACAGAAAGGGTGGAGGAGCCGTGGAACCAGCTAATGTGGTGGGTGCCAAAACCATCAATGATTTCAAACATGGCTGGGACACAGTGAAGGACTTCGTGGTTGCTCAGGGTAGTAATGATAGGGCGGGGAGCATGGGGGTGGATAGTATGGGTTAAAACCCTGTGTGGAGAATAGGTCCCAGATTTATTAGGGTTTTCTGCCATCGTTGTTTATGTTTCTATGTGGCAGCACCATCCCCTTCCCATTGGGGAAGTGCTGTAATCGACAGCAGTGTTCCCGAGTACAGCTGCCTGCTCTGTGCAACACCTGAGTCCAACCGCCTGCTCTGTGCAGCCAAGTCCACTTCCGAACCTGGATCACCAGCACAGAACTGCACTGCGGTTTTGCTGGGCCAGCAGGCGGCCCCGTGGCCCCTGCTAAGCAGTATTCTACCTGAGCATTCTAATTAGTACAGTTTATGAAGTCAACAGTCAAAGTCATCAAAAATCATCTCAGTTGAAGGCTTTATATTTGAAAATGTGTGGTACAAACTGGACACACAATGACCTGACTCAGAATGTGACATTTATCATTACTTGCAGGGAGGCAGGACTTATATAACTCACTCGTGGCTCTACCACTCATGAGCTATGGCCCTGATCACTCACTCATGAAGATAAATGTCATATTCTACCTCAGGTTATTGCATAGCCCCGATTTACACAACAGCAGTGGTGATAGATCTGTCAAAATATATGTTATTGTCTTAGCTGGTGATATTCCTGTCATCCAAACCAACATGATGTCTTTGTTGTTGATTTGACACAACTGGCATCTTAAGGGTTGGGCACATTTCCATGGACTACTGAAGCAATCAGAGAGCAGCTTTCACAATGTTCGTGAGATAACAAGTGCCATGTGCTGCTCTGAATCCAGCAGTTGAAATCAAAGAAAGCCGGTTAAAACTTTAACACAAATAGCAGAGATGAAAGGTATAACTACTGAACATATGTTGTATAAGTCGAATGTGCAATGGCATATCATCACTTGTGAGGGGGCAGGACTTCTATAAGTCACTCATGGCTGTGCCACTTGTGTGTTATGGTTCTGTCTCATCACTAATGAAGATACATTGTATATTTTGAATCAGGCTATTGCACATCCCTAATAAATGCCTTGGAGGACATCACATCAAGTATGTTGATAGTCTGTGGATGGCACAATGTTGAGGAGAGAGATAATGTGCATGTAGATCTAAATATCTGGGAGGGAGCAGAGGGCAATTTCAAATGCAACATGTGTAAAGTATTGCATGTGGGTCCCAGAAATTATGGTGTAGCCAGGAATTTCCCTTTGAGATACTCATACCATCCAACTGCTGCCCTTCTTTAAAAAATGTACACGCAGGCCCAGATATTCAGAAATGTGCCAAAGTCCAGCGCAGCACAAATCTGATGCACCATGGCACAACAGGAGCCATATTCAGAGTTTGCACAGGCTGAACTGCACCAGCGCAACCTGGTTGAGTTTGGCAGAGTTGCGCCATAGTGCAACTAGAGATGCGCCATGGCACAAACACAGCTGTGCCATGGCACAGAAAGAGATGCCCCAGCGCAACTGTGGGAGCAGAGCAGCAGAAAAATGGGGGTGGGGCACAGCACAGAGAACAGACCCAGGGACAGAGCCAGGGAAGCACAGTGACAGGCCACATGAGGCCTCCACCAGCAGGGCACACACAGGCACCCAGACATCCCTCCCCAGAACACAACAGTGGCACAGACAGCAGGCAACAGAAGGTGTCAATGGCCAATGGAGGGTCACCAAGGGAGCCCCCCCCGCAGGCTGCTGGCTGTGCCCCCCCAGACCATAGCAGGCCACGCCCAGGACCATGTAGCCAAGCACACACACACGCCACACAGGAAGCCCACACAGTAGGCACTGAATGTGCCAGGAGGCAGGTAGCATGGCAGACCACATAGGACAGGTCACACAACGCCAAGCAGGGACCCCAACACAGTGTGTGGCCAGTACCAGACCAATGACCATGGCTGTATGCCACCACCACACACACACACCCACCACACACCCCTGACAGCCACCCCATGGGCACCCCAAGGTACAGCCACCAACCGAGGGGAAGGACAACACCACAGTGGGACACACCACAACACACAGCAGTGAATCACAGAAGCACAACGCGCACCCCGACACATGCACACCACATGGACAGACACTGGGCCACTGCAGCATGGCTCCTCATGCCATCTGCAAAGCAAACACTGAGACAAGCAAGTAGGTAAAAAAAAAAAACAGGTTACTCACCTGTAACAGTAGTTCTAGGAGTGGTATATGTTGTTAATCCTCACTCTTTGGCAGGTACCTTGCCGCTTTAAGAAGTGCCGGAAGTCTTCAAGCTGGCTCCTCCCATCCACCCGGGTGGTATAACCCTCGGCTCCACCTCATGACGCCAGATCTTAGCCACTGGAAGCCAGGTTTGTGCGTCTGCAGCCAGGGAGGTCGGGTGGATCCGTGTGGATGAACAACATATACGACTCCTAGAACTACTGTCACAGGTGAGTAACCTGTTTTTCTAGGACCGTGGATATGTTGTTCATGCACACTCTTTGGCAGACTCCTAGCAGTTCTCCAGGAGGAGGGAGGCAAGGTGCACAGCTGCTACTTAGGGAACAGAGATTGGAGAACCAAGGCCCCAAAACCAGCATCCCAGCGTGACTCAAGGTCGATGTGGTAATGGGTAATGAAGGTGTTTGCTGACTTCCAGGTAGCAGCCCGGCAGATTTCCTGGATAGGGACGTCCCTGGAAGCAGCTACCGATGCAGTGGTATGGAGGGTAGAATGAGCTCCTATCCCTCTGGGAGGCTCCTTGCCCATCAACTCATAGCACAGACTGATGCACGAAGTGATCCACCGTGCAATAGTCCGTTTTGCTGCAGGTCTGCCAGAGGCAGCTTCAGTGAAGGTGGCAAACAGCTGGTGAGACTCTCCCCTAATTTCTGCCATCCTCTCCTTGTAATAGGAGAGAGCATGTCTCAGGTCCAAAGTATGGAGTCTGTATTCGGCCTCCGAGGTGTAATTGGGGTAATACACCAGCAGAGTTAGCACCTGGTTAAGGTGAAACTCTGACACCACCTTCGGAAGGAATTTTGGGTGGGGGCATAGGAAAACTTTGTCCCTGTGGAAGACCAGATAAGGGGAGTCCACCAAAAGCACCTGGAGCTCCCCTGTCCTTCTAGCAGATGTGATAGCTACCAGGAAGGCCATCTTCCACGACAAGTGTGATAACTCACACTTGTGCATTGGTTCGAATGGCTTGCCCATGAGCTTTGCCAGTACCAGCATTAGATCCCATGGAGGTGGAGGTTCACGCACTGGAGGGGATGTGTGATCCAGGCCCTTGAACGTTTACCCCCTCGCGGCGACATTTCTCCAGCGAGGTCCCCCACAGCGACTACAGCAGCTAGCCGTGGTGGGAGACCCGCTGGAACCCGGCGCTGCCTGTCGGGGGTCCTGCACCCCTACAATCAGCTCTGACTGGAATTGAGAATCCTTAAGTGGGGGGGTTCAGGGGGTGAAGCCCCCTGAAGAAAACAAAGAAAACGATAGCAAACCGGCAGTTGACTGCAGAATGCAGTCGACATGCCAGTGTTGCTGACAGGGCGTTCGACAGAAACACTGTCAGACTCCTGTCGTGGATCCACCCTTGAAAAAGTGCCTGACCACTGTCTCCTGTGCCAATGTTGGCTGACCGTCCCATGCCCGGTAAGCAGAGATGGCTGTCAAGTGCACCCTAATGGTCGATGACCATGGACCCTCTTTGGCGAGAGACCAAAGGCAGTCAAGAATGTTAGCCATTGAACAGGACAAAGGGTCCAGGCCCTTGCCCTGACACCTAATGGAAAACCTTTTCCATTTGAAGGCGTAACATTTCCTGGCTATTTCTCTCTGGATGCCTCCACCATGGTGTAGACATCTTCAGAAAGACCCAAAGCCTGGAACTCTAGCTGCTCAGGTACTAGGCTGTGAGGTGCAGGGATTGAAGGTTCAGATGGAATATCTTCCTCTGATTGAGTGAGATCAGGTACGGGCATGCTGGAAGCCACTCCAGGGGCCTGCAGCTAAGGCTGAGGAGATCTGGATACCAGAACTGGCACAGCCAGTCTGGGGCTACCAGGATCACCTTTGCCTTGTCCCTCCTCACCTTGAAGAACACTTTGTGGATCAAGGGAAGTGGAGGAAAGGCATAGAGGAGGTCTGGGGTCCATGGCCTCAAAAAGGCATCCCCCTGCAGTGAGCCCTGCTGAAACAGCCTCAGCGCAGGCCCAATTTCACTAAAGCGGAGACAGAGGCCCTGTTCGACGCATACCTGGACAGGGAGCCCATGTTGAGTGGTGCCACGGGCACACCACAGGCCAGGGCTGGGGCCTGGGAGGAGGTGGCAGCATACGTCAACCAGCATGGCAACCACCAGCGGTTGGCGCAGGAGTGCCGGAAGAAGGTGGGCACAGACAAGAGGTGCATCAAAAAGAAGGTGACAGCCATCTGTGCATCCCAGAATGCCACTGGGGAGGCCTGTGGGTGCGCCAACGCTCATGGCGTAAGAGGAGTTGGTGGCAGCCACTATGCAGCGCAGCACAGTGGAGAGTGTGCCTGGAGGTGGTTTCCAGATGGGTGGCAGACCATCACTGCATGGTAAGTATGTCAGCCACGCACAGCTGGTGGCACGGAGGGTGTGTACACAGGCATGCATGTCATATGCATGTGTGCGCACCCACGTGCATGCCATGCTGCTGGACACATGCAGTGGCAGTGTTGGGGGGGGTACATGTGGGCATTGCATCACTGACATGCCTTTATTGTCATGCAGCACCAGCATGCCACCGTGCGGATGATGGGGCACCGGCAGCAGTCGTGGATGCTTTTATGGCCACGGAGGACCAGCCGTCCACCTCCACTGGGATCTGGGGGCCCGACAGGCTGCAGCCCAGCACCACGGTGCAGGCAGATGTCCTGGACATAGGGATCGGACGAGGCCCTGGATATGTTCTTCCAGGATGCCAGCCATGGCGTCCTGTGTCCATTCAGCAACAGGTGCTGCTTGCCACTGGGGTGCATGCACTGCGTGCAGAGGTGTGCCAGTTAGTTGAGCAGCAGGAGAGGGGGCAATGCGCAGATCCTGGCAGGGTTGCAGTGCATGCAGGAGGCCACAACTGCAGCCCTGGATTGCATTGCCACTGTGATCATGGATGGCTTTGCACTGCTAGCTGCCACTAGGCATGGCGGGGCACAGATGACCCCCTGCAGTGTGCTGTCCACCCCACAAACCCAGCGTTGGGCGACCCCAACACAATTGATGTCGGGCTCTGATGTTGGCATACCAGGCACTCCCGGGGCTGGCCTGTTTGGGCACCTTCACACCCTCGCGTGGACACCATCACAGTCCTGCAGTTCAACCCCATGGGGGGCTGTTGCAAACACCCCCCTGTAGCTGATGCACAGTCTCTGGCTGCCAATCAGCTCCGGCGCAGCCACCCCATGGCTGTGGTGGCCATGGGTCCATGCAGTAGACCTGATGTGTGGGCTGCTCTGACTGCAGTCTGCAGCTGCTGCCCTGTATGCACATGAGCGGGGTGTGTGTGTGTGTGTGTGTGTGCATACCACTGGTGTAGTGCCTGTGTGTCGCACCGCAACGCTGCCTGTGTGCATGCTTGCCCAGCCGCTGAACCATGTTGCATGGGTGTGATGAGGGCAGTTTAGCACCGGTTTTGCCTGTGCACCAGTGCAATGCATCTGATCCATGCCGCATACCAATGCCTGGGTGTGTGTGCCTGTTGCTGTGTGTGGTTGTGTCCCACTGACTCCCCTACCCCTGCATCATGCCTCTGTGTGTGTGCATGTCAGTTGCCATGCATGCTTCTGCCTGTGTGCTGTACCTGTTTGTGTGGCCCATGCATGTGTATCGCACCACCTACCTTTGTGCACTGTAGTGCTCCTGTGCAATGATGTCCCGATGTCGTCACACCTGCTGTTGCAGCCTTGGATCCCTCCGCCCAGGGGGTGGCTGTCCACCATCCTCTGGCCCATTGCCTCCATCGTCCCCACTACTGTCACCATCATCAGCCTTGACAGCTATCCCGTGGTCAATGGTCATGTTGTGCAGTATGCAGCAGGCCAGGAATAGGCCACAGGCCTTTGAGAGGCTGTACTGTGGGTCACTGACTGACCTGTCTAGGCAATGGAAACATGCCTTCAGTACTCCAAAGATGCGCTCGATGATGTTGCGCTTGCTGGTGTGTGCCTCATTGTAGCATTCCTCTGCTGGAGACAACGGGCACTGGTAGGGGGTGAGCAGCCAGGGCCTCAGTGAATAAGCACTGTCCCCTGTGTTGATAATGACATGGTTAGCCCTCTGCTATTCTATGCTGTGCCCCTTGCCTGTCCCTGGCACCTACGCCAACATGCACTCCCTGCCGTCCCCCTTCCCAGGGTCTGCTCTGTCCATCGTCCCTTGCCCATGCCATACTCACCCACCAGGTGGCCCGTGGGGATGTTCCTATGTTCAAACTTGTGGCGCAGTGCCGAGCTGTGCCAGATGAACGCATCATGTGCACTCCCAGGGTGTGTGGCACAGACATTGGTAATGCACCCTGAGGCATCGCACACCACCTGTCAGTTGACATTCAGGCTCCTCTTCCTATTTATGTATGCCACACCCTCGGGGCCAGGTGACATGCGGATGGGAATGTGGGTGCGGTCAATGGCCCCAATCACGCCAGGCATACGTGCAACCCTGTGGATGTCCTGCATGGTTGCTGTACACTCTGCCTCTGTGCGCTGGGGGAAACAGATAAATTCCGAAGCACGTGGCAGCAGGGCATTGAGGAACTGTGTGAGGAGGTGGGACGTGGCCAACTGGGTTATGCCTGTGGTGTCCCCTGTTGGTCTCTGGAAGGTGCCCATGGCGAGAAGGCACATGACGGCTGACACCCTCATTTCCATGGACATGGCATGGCTCTGTCTGGTGGGTGCCTGCATCTCCTCACTGCACAGCTCACAGAGCTGCCTCAGAATGGCCCTGTTCAGGTGGTACTGGCCCACAATCTCTGTGTCACTGTAATTCTCGAAAGTGATGCAGGCACGGTACCATCTGTGTCGGGCATACTGCTGACAGGCCCTTCCTCGGCCACGTCGCTGTTCATCCTGCCCCCTCACACCCCTCATTATGGCCTCCATCATGAAGAGTGCACTATCTATGGCCCTTGCTGTCCAATATCCCCCTGGGCGGTTGGCTGCTGCTGGCTGTGTACCACCCTGGTGCACTGACTGGCAATGTGTCAGTCTCACTCTCCTGCTCTCTCTCTCTGCCCCTCTCTCCCTCTCCACTGCTACCTCTGTCCCTCTCCCTCTGTGTCTGCCTTGGTCTGTCTTTCTGTCTGTCTGTCTGTCTGTCTCTCTCTCTGTCTTTCTTTCTGTCTCTCTTTCTCACTCCCTCTCACCTGGCGCAAGTGCTGTCTATGTGGTTGCAGTCTGTATTTATAGGAACAAGTCTGCTCAGAGCAACTTTGATTTGCTGCACACTTGTGCCATGGTTTCACGGTTGAATATACCATTGTGCTGGATATTCATGGGGATGTCCACTGCACTTGCACCTGCATTCATTATGGTTGCGCATTGGTGCAATGGATTTTGCACGGTGCACTGGCTCCCACTGAATATGGCTCCTTGGCACAAGTCTGCACTTGCTCTGGTGCAACTCAGTTGCACCATGTGCAACTGCTTTGAATATCTGGGCCGCACTCTCCAACTGCTGCCCCAGTACAAAACAAAAGAGACTGTTGTCGTATCTCTTCTAATCTTTAAACAGGTTGTGCACACATCTATGTCCTAAACAATAGCTGTCTAAACAGATACAGAAACTGCTGAGTGGCCTACACTAACTCAAATCCTCCAGATAAGAATGACAATGGTAGCAAAAATGCATACAGTTTGGGACTGGTACTAAAAAACTGTACACAAATGTGTACAGTGAGTATGCCTGCCTACACCCTTGAAAGTATACACTCCACGATAAAAAAGGAAAATCACTGCTTCAGATCTATATGATCTGGGGTAATCACTGATGGTAAGATAAAGCTCACACATCAGACCATTAGCACAGTGGTGGAACTCCTGCTTGCAATGCCAACAACCTAGATTCAGGAAGGGACTCGAGTCACTTGCGACTGTCCTGGGGAGGAAGGATCGAGCACCTAGGGACAGCTTGCCTCCCTTAGGGAGGGGACACAGCATTCTGCTGTTGGCCTGCTACCTGGCAGAGGCCATGATACAGCACGTCTGGACCACACCAATATAGGGGCCGCTACTGGCTGCTGGAATATACATGCACGTCATTGCATGCTAGCACCCTTGGGTGGAGCAACCAGGAGCTGGACGGAAATGCCTTCATGCCAGCACCACCCACAGGCCAACACATGACTGACAGGGCAGGTCCCTCACCACTGTTGTGGTCCTGGTCAAGTTGTGGATAATCTGTAAGTTGGTGAGAATGACGGTGATTGGGCGGGGAGGGGGCCACCAGATGAGGCAGGAAATGAGACAAAGCTTCATTAAATTCAGACATAAAGCTCATACAACAAGAGACAGCAGGGGATGACAAAGTCAAGAACAGTGTACATATGAGCCTACCTGTTGGTGCAGTTTTTGGGTCACTGCTTGCCACACCCATATACCAGGTTGGGGAACAAACCTAGGATACCGGGGGCCAGCTGGGGACAGGAGGATCAAGGATCCCAGAAGATTGCTCTCCTCCCCTGCTGAGGGAGGCTGGCATTCTCCGCACCGCTACCGTCACCTGGTGGTTACCTAGTGGTGGTGCAGCTGGGGCCATTATGCAGGGAGGGGTGATGCTGCTTGATGTTGGTACGGCTGTGTGGCAGGCATGTGCTCTTGCCCTGGCATACTTGTTGGTGGTGGCCCAAGAGAGGGGGAAAATCGGTTGAAAACACACTACCACAGCAGGAAGATGGCTGCCTCTCCCAGGCCCTTCACTGCTGATCAGGCACCTTCTTCACTGGATCTGGTCTCCAGAGACGTCTGACCAGCCCTGGGGGGGTGGAGGGTGAGCCATGGGGACTTGGAGAGTAAGCACTATAGAATGCAGGTGGTGGGGGTTGGGCGCCTGTCTACAAGGGTGGAGGTCAGTGATAGGCAATAAAACCTCTATTGTAAAAAAAGCAACAGTGTGTGCTGGACTACATAAATGGGCTAACAGCGAGTAGGGGGTAGTACAGTTATCCTACCTTTAAAAATAGCTCTACTGGGGTTGCATCTCGACTATAGCAGTACTAGATAATAAAAATGGAATCTTTTGCAACATTGTATTCCCTGTGCTCCGTTGAACACTTACCTGGTAATCTTTCTTGGTTTTGCTGTACTATCACATTATAATTTGCTCTATTTTTCTTTGCTTTTGTTTACATTTCTCCCACCTCCATGTTGAATTGGAACCCTCTGCTGCCAGCCGCGCGTGCCCATGCCTCGCAGTTTCTACACAGGGACAGTGGGAATTTGCAGCACAGGGTCCCACAGAAGTAAACAAAAGACATGATGTGATGTGAGGGGGGGAGCTTGGCTGCAAATTAGGCACCAGCCATATTTTCTGTGGATCCACAACAATGGAAATAAATTTTAAATATTTAAAAAACTGAAGATCGCTAGAAAAAAATACTTACAGATATGGAAACTGGAACTATGGCTGAATGCTTTCAGACAAAAAGCTGAATTTTGACAATCACTTCCCGATTATCCAGTACTGCTGCTTTAAAACTGTACTTATTTGATCATTGGCGACCCAGAAAGGCACACTGCACACCGCACAGGGGCTAATTTCTAGGTGTGGCTCTAGGGGGGTGGAAGATGGGGGAGGAATGCAGAAAGGAAAAAAATGAATGAGAAAAATAAAAATATGAAATAATACAGTAGTCTGAAAGAAAGTACACATATAATACAAAAAGTACAACATTAAACAAAGTGAGACTACAGGTGTACGAACTCTACCCAGCAACAAATAAAGATGGCAGGTGAGTTAAAGTGGTACATGCGAGTACGAAAAGTGCAGCACCAAACCAAGCTATTGAGGAAAGGAAGAGACTCAGGACCCAACACAGAGACAGAAGCAAGTCCAGAGTAAGTCCAGAGAGCTAGAAAGGAGACTGAAGGAGGCAAAGAGTAGGAAAGGGAAAGTTGTTTAACCAGGAGTAGTACACTAAGCCGAAGCTTGTTTCCAGATGCGACCTGGGAGCACAAGGAAGTAAGTGACTTGCTCAGAATCACACAGTGTGCACCTAGGTGGCTGTGGGATTCAAACCCACATCTCCAGATCTGCAGTTCAGAGCCTTAACCCACTGTGCTATACTGCCTCCATACATAGGAGAAGAAGGAAAGAAGGGGGGTGGCGGTAGGTACCAGAACAGCTATGCGTAGAGTGATGTCAGAGAAAAGATTTAAAGGAAAAAGAAGAGGAGGAAGAATGACAGGTGATAGGGATGTTATTCCAGAGGGAGGGATGAGGAGAGGAGACAGTTGCTTATGCTGCTGATGTTTTAAGGCAAGAGATGGAAAAGGTGCGGGAGTCAGCAGAGAGGAAGGAAGGGAAGAGAGTGAGAGAGGAAGGAGGAGAGGTAGCTGGGAAGAGAGAGAGCCAAACCAGAATTTGGAGAGAAAGGCAGAACGGGGGAGAGGTGGCTGTCCTCCAGAAATGGGAGGGAGAGGCTGCTATAGAGGGAAGCAATGGCAGATGCAGAGAGGGGAGGGGAAGGGACAGTTCAGGGTGTAGTGGCAAAAGGGTGTTTTTCTTTCTGTAGCTTTTTGTTCCCTCTGGTGACTCACCCATGCAGGGATATACCCTTTTCAAGCTATACCCAGCTACCCTTTTGATGGCTGGCTGGGGTTTTGTCCCCCAGGTTTTGTTGCCATCCCTCCTCCCCTGGTGTGAGTGATGACTTCATCAGCTTTGCATGCACCCAGCTTCCACTGCAGTTGAAGCAAGCTCCCTGACCCAGCCACAGGGGTTGCTGTGGTGGCGGAGTGTGTCGCCAACCCTCCCTGACCGAGACGTGCTGCCAAGCAACAGCTGTCTCTGCCCAGGCCTGCCTTCTGACTCAACCCCCAGGCTTGCTACTAAACCTGGGTCATCAGTACACCAGTGTGACATGCAGCCACTGGGCCTTTGGGGAGACCCTGCTGAAGGAATTGTGATTGCCACAGTACAAGAAGGTTACTGTGTCAATAGAAAGGGTGCAACAGAGTTTGACCAAATCCATCAAAGGCATGTAGGGTCTTAACTAGGTGCAGAGAATGGGTGGACTGGGTTAGTTTACTGTGGAGAGGAGCTTTGTTTCAGTTTTTAAAATACCTAGGTAGCTAATAACACAGACCAGTGAAGGTTATCTCAGTCAGGGTAGGGAAGTATTGCAAGACAGAGTAACATTAATTAATGGGGGGATAGACAGGAATGTGAGAAAACCTGGTATCTCAGAAAGAATCTGAAACGTGGACTAGACTGCCACAGGAGACTGTGGTTGCAGGCAACATTCTGTTTTTTATCTCTTTATTCAACTCTTCCTTGATCAGGCCCCCTTTGAGTCAGCCGACAAGCTCTCTCACCCAGCTTCTCACAGACATACCCAACTCCCAGTCTTCTGTGGCTTACACCCCCTGGTAGGGGTACAGGGGAGCTTCTTGACAGGGTCTGTGCCTGGGTCGCTGGTGCGGGACTTTGGGAATGGGAAGTTTATTCTGCCTGTTTGGGCATTTCCTCTCTTTGTCCTAGCCTTTACGATGTTGGCAGATGAGGGACATATACAAGCACAGGTGGCGTGAGCAGCCAGTGTCTCCCCACACACTAAGCTTCTCTGACCCCACTGCCATTTGTGGTCACCAGAGGAGGAGGAGATCATCATCCCCGTGGCCAAGACTCTGGCAATCCAGGCTCATTACTGAACCCAGGTCACCAGCGTCACAAGCAGTGGCCCCTACCACTGTGCCGAAGGGCCAACTGAACAGTCTGGTTTTTAAAGAGAAACTGGACAGTAACATGACAGATCATATAGTGTCATACTAAGGTTTGGTGGGGATGTGAAGGGGCGGAACAGAATCAGCAACCAATGGATTAAGTACCACAACAGTTTAGCTGAAATCCGTAAAAGACCAATAATCTGATGAAGTGAAATAAAGAGGCGAGACTGACCCATCTTGCTGCAAACAAGGAAATCCAAAACAACACAATGACAGTTAACCCCTGGTACACAGAAGGCCTGGAAACAGCAGCTCCCCAGAAGATTCATCCCACTGTACATCTTAACTCTAAAATGAGATGACCTCAAACGCCAAGCACCATGTTCTTACCAGTCCCTTACAACCCACCAGCCACCACCATAACTGCACAGGGGCACAGACCTCCAGTGGCATATCCAAAGTTTTCTGCTACCCCTACCCTACGTACCTACCTTCCTACCTCCCTACCTCCCAACCTCCCAGTATTAAACTGTTAAGGCATTAGTGTTGCTCGGGTAGTATCTGACGGAATCATATACTGTCTGGATGGCATCAGATACTGTTGATATCTGACTGCTGGATCCTTGCATCTAGGATTCTATTGGATACCAACTATCCAATGTGATTATCCAGGATCCAAGGCAAACATCCAACCTGGGATCCCATTATCCAGCCTTGGATCTGAAATCCAAATGGGGTTGAATAGGATCTTGGACCTGGAGTGAGATAGATAGACTTTCTGTTGGATCCCATTAGTGCAGTAAACATAGACACATAGACAATGACAGCAGAATAAGACCAGAGGTCCATCCAGTCTGCTCAAGTTTCCTATAATCCCTGGAACCTACTGTTCCTCCCGGGTACCAACCCTCCCCGTCATCTCTCTTTCTGTTCTCCTCCCTGGTCCTGTTGCCCCCAGTAACCACTGTTCCCTTCATTATGTCCCAGCCCTGCTTGAATCCCCTGTTTTTGCACCCACCACCTCAACCAACAGACTGTTCCAAGGTTCCACCACCCTTCTGTAAAGTAGTACTTCCTCACTTCTCTCCTGAAGCTACCTCCTCTTAATTTCCATTCATGTCCACATGATCGCTAACTGGTATTCAGGCTAAATAGTTCCCAGCAATTCACTTTGTTAATTCCTTTAAGGAACCTGAAGGTCTCTATCATATCTTCCCCTCTCCCTTCTGGTCTCCAGTGAGTACATACTTAATGCCTTGAGGCGTTCTTCATAGGATCTGCCCTGTTGGTCCTGAATCATTTTTGTCACACTGCACTGCACTGTCTCCAACCTATACCTATCCTTTCTGAGGTGAGGACTCCAGAACTGGGTGCAGTACTCTAGGTGAGGCCTCACCAGGGATCTGTAGAGGGGAAGTATTACCTCCTTTCTTCTGCAATTGGTACCCCTCCCAATACATCCCAGCACCCTGTTAGCCTTGCTATAGGTCTTGTCGCACTGATCCGATTGCTTAAATGAGTTGCTAATGATAACTCCCAGATCCCATTCCTCATCTGTAGTGCTAAGTCTCTCTCCTCCCATCCAGTACTCTGTTTTGTACAAACTATCCCAACATCTCTGGTGTTAGTGATGTTTCACACACTGCACCTGCAAATGCCAGTGTTTATGTCTCCCTCTGAATCACCACCAAAAAAACTAGATTTGATATAAAAAAATAAATAAAATGCAGTTATGGTTATTGTGACTGATGTAAATACTACTAAAGGGTGGAAGCATTTTCTTTTAGTCAAAATCTGTGCTGTATCCCTGTTTTATGCAAGGCATGACTGGGGCCCTTTGCTACAGTCATTTTTTTTGCCAAAAATGGGAGAAGGGAGTTAAACCATTACTTGCATTTTCAGGCAGTTCACACATTTTCTTGTTAATCAACTCTACTGATATGCAGCCCTTTTGTGTCCCCCACCCCACCCCAAGCAGCCAGAAAATTACTTTTTAAATAGCAGGCAGAAAAGGAAAGATGTGATTGATGGAACCACATCACATGACCAAGTGGTAAGATTTGGTTTACTGCATGCTTGGCTAACAATCTAATTTGCGGTTGTTTTTTTAAACTCATATTACATTTTGTTCAAATATTTTTTAGCCTGAGCCATTTAATAACCTCCCCCTTGGTGTGTAATAAGACAGATCTTATCACACTTCGCAGGTGCTCAAGGCACTTAACATTGAAATAATGCACGTGGGGTGTTAGGTAGGATCTGTCTTACTGCACATCCCATAGTGGGTTATTGCTAATGTAATCAAGATCGTGACATGCTTCAGAAAATCCCCCCACTTGCTGGAAAACATAATAAGCATCTCACACACACACACACACACACGCACACACACACCAGTGTTTTTCCCACCAGCTATTGTACTTAGGACTTTTCACGGAAAATGGAACAGCAACCCTTATTCTTGACATATTAAGCAGGTAACATAAACCAAGGAATGAGGTCAGTTATATGCGATCACATGACCATATACAATTCCAGCACTACAGCATAGATTTACTGAATATTCTGACCTGAAGAGTACATTGGAACATTACTCTGTTTTCAAGTACGTCATTGGGGGCCTGAAATAAGATAGAAGAGCCATAACAACACCATATATCACACAGGTCAAAATATAGCAGTGCATGTCAGTGGTGAAATGAACTATACATTTTTACTTTGTTTTAGATTGCCCCTTATCGCACGTGTTGTATGATACCCTTTTTCATCATTTTAAGTCTGCTCTGGCACGTTCCCATTTATAGTTGAAATAATAAAAGGAGCGTTCCCATGTAATTTGACTTTGTCTAGGTTTTCATCAGTATTCGCCGTTGGTTTTGCGCATGCATTGCTTAACATCACCTTCCCTGTGACTAAAATGAACTGGCATGCAGCAGACACTGCTCCCTGACCTTATGGGACAACAGGTGTACAACAACAGCTGAGATTACTGATAAAATCTTGGTCTGAGCCATATTAAAAGGAGCACTCCTTTTATTATGTCTAATGTTTAAAAAAGTACTAAAGCAGACTCAAAATGAGGAAAGAAGAGTATTGTACTAGACAGGAGTTGAGCTGCAATCTAAAATGGAGTAAAAAAAAGTGTAGGTTAAAATATTCACCGTAACATATACTGCTGATTAAGTTTGTCACTTTCATGAATACTTTGAAGAACATAATATTTAAACACAATTCAAGTTTTATCTTACAGATTTTTGGTATTCATATTCCCTTTTTTGTTCATTGCTTCATTAACGTACTGTAAAAACAGGACATGTTGAGCTACTCCAGGTGGTTGATGCTGTGATGAAATCACAGTCCTTTGTCTTTGACATCATAAGAATTTCCATAGCAATAAACTGTGATGTCACAAACGATTACGACTTCCCCACCAAGGGATAAGCCTAGAAGTAGATGAATTCTAGCGAACAAGTGTCCAGTTTCCATGCAAATTAACCTGATAATAAAGAACACTGGGAAGAGGTATGCTGATAGTATATAAATTAGAAGTTGAATTGTATCTAAATATTATGTTTTCAACATTTTTTCAAAGGTGAGACACTATAAATCTGGGAGTCATTTTAGAATTACAATAAAGCCCTTCAAGGTGTGTGTGTGTGTAACTGTGGGATTATGGCACATCTTTGGTGTGTATGGCACTTAGCTGTGCCTCATGCTTCACTTCCCAAGGCATACTTTTATGCCACATTATACAATTTGTAAGAGAAACCAAGTCCTCTTTCTTTGTCATAAAGGTATTTCTGTATGGGTTGTATCCGGGTAGCTATCAGCCTTGTCCCAGTTCACCTTGACCGGTACTTGCCTTCCCCAGCCACCGGAGATTCCCCCTATGGATTGCCCCGAAGTGGGGTCAGCAGCGGGAGAGCTGTCCCCCTGATACATACAAATCCAGATGCCAGTGACAGGGTAATGGTGTGGGCCAGAGGAGAGTGGGTACAGTGTCATGAAGCCTGCATGAGCTCCTTTTCCATTTTGTGGTCCCTCCCCCTTGCTGGGACATGCACGTCAGCACATGTGTGTGGAGGTATGCACACACCATGGAAGTCCTGCAGCTCCCTCCCTACTGTGCTGCTCCTGTCCCATCACACCACCAGGACTCCTCCTGATGGCAATCACACAGTGAAGCCAGCAACCCTCCCCCCCACCTCCGGAGAGGAAAGCAGCCCAGTGGATGCGCGATCCTGTCCCCCCTGGCCAACCCCAGTAACCTGAAGCTACTCCCAGTCTCAGTTTGCTGGCTTACTGGCTTGTACCACTACCACCCCGCCACTGGGATGGCAAAACCAAGACCTCTTATTCGTCAGATGTGATCACATGACCATTTGTTATTCTAGCACAAGAGCACAGGCCAGAAATATTTAATACTACACTTCATTACTCAATTTTTAAAATAAAAATCAGAGGAAGCATTTTATAATCGCAACAAGGCACTCGAAGGTGTGCGTTATTGTAGGAAATCGACACTTCTCAAGTGGGTAAGGCACTTGGCATTGCCTCATACCTCACTCCCTGAGGTGTGCAGGTATCCCTCAATAATGCACATCCTGTCATCTCTTATTGCTTAAATAATGCACACCCTGTCATGCTTCATAGCTTAAGAATGCCCATGTCACATGTAACTGACAAGTCAGGGCTCTCACGCTTTCTCGTTGGGATTGCCTTTTAATTTCTGGAATTTTTGGGAGAAGGATCATGGCACACATTGCCTAAAAAGGTCTGCCTTGCAATCATGAGTAAGGTAGTCATTTGAAATGAATGTGTTTGTTTTGTTTCACATTAGAGATAACGACATATAGGAGCCCCTTTTGAGTCACGAAATAAAAAGCAGGATGGTTAAAAATTATTTTTTTAATTAAAATTTTTTATTTGTGGTGGTTCGCTTTTTGTCTTGAAATATCCCAGATAAGATAAACATCATTCAACAAAGAATACATCATAGGATGGAAATTAATACACATAAAAAACATATTCAAACAAACGTGTTTTTATTTTTTAATAGAAAAAGCTCTCTACCTTTATTGCGGGGGGGACTCAGGGGGTATAGTACAGTGTGGCAAGGTTATTTCACAAGGAAGATTAGATTTGGGCGATCGGGGGTGTCCTCTAGTCTATCATGCTTAAAATCAGTATTGCAAAATATTTTAATTCCTCTATTTTACATATACAAAATAGTACAGAGCCTTGGTTCCATTTCGCCCCCGAGGAAGATCTACTCGCTGGATAAAGTGTTTTGTTTCTTTTGCAATCCCTCTAGCTCATGGGAAAAGGCTGCAGGACAAGGAAAGATGCCTGAGGATAGGTGGGAAATCGAGCAGTAGGCGGGCGTGTCCAGGAAAGGTTTGTGTGGATCCACATGCCTAAGTTTGGAAGGAGAGGAGGAGGAGAGGAGGAAGCTTTCCATGATATACTGACCTGAAGTATTTGGTTTCTGATATTAATGCCTCATCCACTTGTTTACTGCAATACTGATCTTTTTTTTTTTGTTTCTTTTTTTTCCTATTATTCTCACTTTGGTTTGATTCTGCCTCTGAACCTTTGGGGTTGTCTCCATACATCACGGTTTGGCCACTCCATGACAAGAGGCAGCATCTGAACGAAGATTGTCAGTTCCACTGAGTCTGCACTGGGGCCCCTCCAGTTTTTTTTTTCTTTTTCTTTTTCTTATTAAACTTGCCGCACAAGGCGGCACCCAGAAGCCCGGGTGTAGCACCTTTCTGTTGCAGCCCCAATGTTGGGATACGCAGCTGAAGATTTCTAGATAAATACAGTTTATCTGGCATGTATCCCAGCCTCTGTGCCTCTGTTGCTGCATGTTTTTTTTCATTTAATGTCATTAATTTCTTTGGGATTTTTTTTTCTAGTGTGAGGTAGCTTAAACCAGGGAAGGACTCCATTGTATCCCAAACTTCTGTAATCTCGATTAAAAGTAAAAATTCAAGGGAAGGACGGGCAGATGTATCAACACTGGAAAACTCCAGGAATAGTAAAAAAGTAAACGCCCAGATCGCTAGTACTTTCCAAAAAAATGTTTTTTATATCAATCGTTGTTAAAAAATACAGACTTGTTTTACAACATTAGCACCATTTTTTATTTTACACAGTACCTCCTGCGAATACACACTGGGGGGGGTTGAGGACTGTACTCCAGGTTGGGGGAGGTGGGAGGGGAGGGGAGAGGAGGGGAAGAGGAGGAGGAGGAGGAGGAAGAGGAAAGGGGAGTGCTTTCAACCATACCAGTTAGTGACATAACCTCCACCTGACCCGAAGGCCTTACAGGAAATCAATAAATAAATAAACAAACTCCATTGGTTTCATTTCGCAGTCTGCCCAGCTATGGCCCTTGACAACATTTCTTTTTTAAAAATTAAAAAAAAAAGTCCAAAACGTAAGCGTGTGGATGAATGTAACTTTGGGGAATTGGTTCAGCCATCCAGTGCAGAGTGGAAAGTACTCAGGTCCTTAGGGTTTTTAGTTATTTTTGTAATTTTTTCTTTCTTCATCATTTTTACAAGAAGCAGACTTGGCCGATGTCCACGCCAAATTCCTGATCAGCTCCACCAATGTCCATAGGGGCAATGTCCACAATGGGCAGTCGAGAGGTCTTTTGTGTTCGGTATTCCAGCACTGTCTTTCCCCATTTACCAGTGTGTTTCTGCAAGGAAAGGAGAGCAGAGTTAGAATGGCAGATAATGGTACCTAATGTCTACATTGGTCTCTTCTAGTTTATAGAAGAAATTTCTCCCTATTTATTTAACACGCTGCAGTCCTGGAGTCTATTGCAATGCATCATTGTAAGGTTCCTGAGTTACAATAGCAATGTAGATGAAGGACTGGTGGTGCGGCATCATGGGAAAGCTACAGTACAAAACTCAGTGCATGAAGAAGAGGAAGACACTATTAAAGCAGTCAGCAGGGGCTAGTAGCAAACGTAAAGAGAGGAAAGCATGCCTGAGGCTTCCAGATGTGCTTCCACCCCGAGAAAACAAGATTGGACAAGAGAAAAAGTGATGCACACTTGAACTGCTGGACAAGTGTCCCCTGAGGAAGGGACCATGGGTCCCGATACATAGGGGAGTTTTTTGCACATGAGTTCTTTGTGAGGCTGTTGCTGTACTCTGTTTGCACTTTACTATTTTGTCAACATTGTCAGCAATGCAAGTGTGCATCGCCTTTTCTCTTGTCCTGGTCAAGCGGGTTCTACCCTACTAGTGGCATCAAAAGCATAAGTTAATTAATTAACAAGTCTAACTCATGACCTGAAAAGCTGAATCTGTAAAAGACCCCAGAACAATTACATTACAAATGTGTTGGTCTCCTCCCATCTGGGTGGCTGGATGCATTCGCGATGCAAGGAGTAACATCGATACCTTATTAGACAGGGTAGCTGACTTACATCACTGACAGGCTGCTGGACACAATACTGTATTGTAACAAGACATACTTTTGTCTTCATAGTTAATTCCTAAAGATGAACTCATGGTACAAATATCACGTACCCCATCTCTGATTCCCTGCTTTGGTAAGTGAGGTTGGTTTCACCGAACCCTTCTTCTGTTTGGAGAGTGACTACCTTTCCAGCCTGACAGCACTGCTGGCCCTTGATTCAGTCAACGGGTGGTGTATAAATGTTGAGCAGTTTGCTCCTGCCTTCCCTGGCTGCCAAGTGCCTCGGTTCTACAGTGCACCTGATCCAGTTGGGTTGGCATGTGACCCCCCCAGGTAGCCATGTACTGTACACCACTTGGCCCCCAGCCCAGATCATGTGACCCAGACTGCTCAGATAACAATGAATGCACTTTACTAGGCCCCCAGTTCAGATCACATGTGACCCCTGACCTCCAAGGTAACCATGTACTGTGCACCACTGGGCCTCCAGCCCAACTCTCACATGTGATCCCTGACCTCCCAGGTAACCATATACTATTCACTACTGGACAGCTTGCCCATCTGACATGTGACTTCTGACCTCCCAAGTAGCCATGTACTGTGCACCACTGTGACCCCAGCCCAGCTCACATGGGACCCCTGACCTCCCAGGTGGCCAGGTATCTCACAGGGGTAGTCTGAGATGTCATCTTTAAAGGAAAACTACACAAATCTCTAAAATTACTGCCCCTAATGGCTTACCCCTTGATTAGCCATTTTTCATCTGAAAAATATTTTTCATACCTAATTAATTTATTGCATAACAGAAATCTGAGCTCCATAATCTGAAGCAGCTTTTATGCTCTCTCCCTGCTACAATCTTTGGGGTTCCACCAATTACTTTATGCAAAGATACACAACTGACCGCTTGCAGAGTCACCAGTGTGTATCTACATGCATTGAGCAGTGGACCATGCTTTGCTCCCCTGAGATGGCAGTGGGGAAGGTGAGCTGTTCTAAGTTTATGGGTCTGGTTGGAGGGTCTGTTATGGGTAGGAGTATTGCCTTGCACATTCTCAGGATGAGAGAACTTGGGCTGAAGGTGAGAGACATTCTGGCATCCTAAAAACACAATATGTGACGTTCTTCTACTCCTGAGAGGCACTCCAACCAGTCTCGTAAAGTTATTGTAGGTTGCACCTTTTTTTTCCATCAATTTTGTCTTCAAAATGTTGACTGCGGGAGTGGCCAACGAGAAGCTTGTTGCTGCGGTACAGCACGTTGAGACACTCTTACTAAAATAAGCGTGTCCTATGCACAACTAAAGGAAGAGCTGTGATTTGTGAGGAGCATCACATGACACTTCTGCATTCTACAGTCTTAGTTACAGACTCGCAATCATGTTGTACATTAGACAAATTAGGTATGCAAAATAGCTAATTGGGAGGTTAACCTTGGGGGAGGGGTTTTTGAAGAGTTACTGAATGCAGCTTTCCTAAAAAAGACAGGAAAGTTGTGCTAATTGGCAGCAGTTAGAAATGTTCCTGTTTACAGAAATCAAATTCATACCTCCACGTGATCCATAATTAAGTGTACCTAAAACACTGATGTGAAAAACAGTGTTTTGAAGTATTTTCTGTTTACGGACAACATTCTACATGGTTCTTTTCATGGACTCATAATTTGGAGATTTTACTACATCACTTTTTTTGCACAGAACGCTAAGCAGGAGCTTTTGACTGATCAGAATCATGGCTAGAGAAGTGTACGCAAAATGTGGCAATGTTCCATAGTCAAAACTCCAAATTATTGTGCCCATGTAACCTTTAACATGTCATTCCTTTAATGTCAACCTGAATGAACACCAGCATAGATAGACAAGACCTTGGTTTAACATCTCGTCCAAAAAGATGGCCCCTCAGCACATTGTCCTCTTAACACCATGCTGGGTCATTGGTACGGTTACTTTTAATCAAGGGGAGAGTGTAACCCCTGCAGAGGTACCAACACCACTTCCTACAGCACTTGGTGTTCATCAGAGGTCTCCCATTCTACTACTAGTCAGGTGAAACTGACTATAACCCTAGTAAATAGCTGCAGCCCATGAAACTGACTTTAATTTTAACCTTAGTGGAACCGACTTTAACCTTTATGCACCCTGTGTGCTCTCTGAATTCTATGATTTTATTGGTTTACTATATTTTATCTGTATATGTAGCCTCATGAAATTACAGTGTTTTTGCTGTCCTAACCAGGACCTCCTTGCAAATGAGCATTGCTCAACGGAGCCTTCTGGTAAAACAAATAAATACAATATAGTAACTGCTGTGAAACTATTACACCTAGGGAAACTAACTGTAGTACATGTGGTATAACCTGGTGGCTGCAAAGGGTTCTTACCTTGCAGCTGTCTTCCAAGACATTGTATGTGAACCGGCTGTTGCCTTCAGCTCTTATTTCCACGTCATTGGATCCCTGCAGTAGGAGTGCCTTCTTCAGGTTGCCAGAAGCCTCATCCATGTATGCGATGCTGTTCTTGCAGTGGTACGTGATATTCTGGGAGGCTTCTGAGGACAGCAGGCGCAGGAAGGTCATCTGAATGTTGGCTGTGTTGGGTGCTAGACTGTCATCGCCATAGCTGAACTGCAGGAGAAAAGGCAAAGATGCAGGTTTGAGAGGTTGGTTTGTAAGTGGCAAAGTAAAGACAAGCATTCGAAACACTGATCTGAAGGTGAGAAGGCAAATGAACACTATTTTATTGGTTGGTTTGTTTAGTGAGTCTCTTTGTCCCCTCTTGACACCAGCCATGCCCCCTTTTGGCTCAGCCCCCGAGACCCATTAACCAGCTTCTCACCGAGTTACTGTTAACTCCAAGTTGTCCATAGCTTCCCCCTATGGCGGAGGCAGGAGGGCTTCCCAAAATCACATTGCAGGTCTGGATCTGATTTGGAGGAGGGTTATGTCAGTTGGGTGGGGCCTGCCGGTGACCAGAACTTGAACCCACACTAGTTAGGGATTCACCATTTCCACCTATCCTCCGGGATGTCGACATTGCAAGCACACAAGCTCTATGCATGCAAGAAACAGAAATTGTCAGCAGATAAGGACTGCTAGGCCCATCCAGTCTGCCCGTAAGCCCTATACATTGTATTTGGCCAATAACCCTATGTGATCAATGGCTTTTCATCACTCCCTTCCTCTTCTGGAGCATGGCAGTTGTTGAACCCCGCCTAGCAAGTCACTTTGTATTTCCTGCCACCTGTGGTCACTTATGTGACAGGATCACATTGAAGCTGACTTGCCCTTCCTCCCCAGAGGAGAGTGTTGCAATCCTCCCCTGCCCCTCGGCTGGCCCCCAACGTCCTGGGCTCATTCCTGAACATGAACATCCAGCATCAAGAGTGCTAGCATTACTGCTGTGCCAGAGGGTCGTCGCACATGAACAAAATTGTTAAACAGATAGAAGGCAGTGTGTAGCTGTGGTGACAGCACTGAAATATGAAATATGAGATACCCCGGTTCAAATCCCACCATTGCCACTGGCTCAAGTTGTGACCTTGAGCAAGTCACTTGACCTTCCGGGGCCCTAGCACTTGCGCCTGCAAAATTAATATAGATGTTGATGGCAGAAAAAGGCCCAGTGTCCCATTGAGTCTCTCCAGTACCTGCCTGCATCTGTCCTAAAGCCTAAGAGGGCTGGAGCTAGTTTACTGATACTCCTGACTGTATTTCTACCTCCTCCCAGTCCAAGCATCACCTTCCTATGATTGCCCAAACTGACTCCCTCTTTTGGTCCAAACTATTCCTCTGTGCCTATCCAACTTGTGTTTGAAGCTGGCGATAGACTCCGAACAGACCACTTCTTCTGGCAATTTATTCCACCTCTCCACCACCTTTTTCTGTTAAGAAGAGCTTCCTTACATCCCTTCTGAATTCCCTCCCACACCAGTTTCCATCCACAGCCTCGTGTCACTCTGCACTTGCTCCTTCCAGGGCACTGCTGTCTACTTTACAAACACGCCTTAGGAACTTCAAGGCCTCTATAATGTCCCTCTTCTCCCTCCCGGCCTCCACCATGTACCTACTGAGACTCACCAGTCTCTTCTCTTACGTCTTCCTCTGCTGCCCCTGAACCATCTTCATGACCCTCTTCTGAACGGCCCCCAAGAGTTCCCTCTCCTTCATCAGGTGTGGGCTCCAGAACTACACACAGTACCCCAGGTGAGGTCTCACTAAGGATCTGTACAGTGGCAGTATCACCTAATTCCTTCCACTAGCAACCCCCTCCCTGTGTACCCCAACATCCTACTTGCTTTTCCTGCAGGCTACTGGCATTGAGCAAGGGACTTAAGACTGTCACTAATAATGATTCCCAGATTCCTTCCCTCCACTGTCTGCTCCACCCTTATGCACCCCCCAGCCAGTACTCTTTTTTGGGATTTCATTTGCCAGTGTGCATGACCTTACACTTTTTGGCTTTAAATTTAAGTTGCCATATCTTGGGTCAGTTTGCCAGCCTGTCCAAGTCCCTTCTCATTCCTTATACTCCCTCCACTCCCTCCACTAAAAAATGAATTTTCATTTAACTAGCCCTGCTGGCTTATACTGGAGGAGATAAGACATTCCACTGGCCCAACTGGTGCACTTATTTCAATAAGTGCACCAGTTGGGCCAAGGGAATGTCTTCAGGGCCAGTGTATTTTAGTGGATTTAAAACTTTATTTTGACCCCTGATGTGTTATGTTCCATAGGCAGGTGGCAAGATGAGGATCAGATGTAACAAAGCTTCAAGGTTTGGTGAGTCTTGACTGTCCAATGAAGCCGCAGGCATACTCAGTCACAAAAAGGAAAGGAATTTAAGCTGTGACCCGTTCCACTCATTATAGATCGAGAGAAGGCCTCCAACCAATCAGAGCACATACTGCCGCAGAGACCACAGTTGTAAGAGTGGTCTCACTTTCATCCTTAGGGTATCAGAATCACTAAACGTGTTCAAGATTCTCATACCCTAAGAATGTGTGTGAGACCACTCATAACTGTAAAAGTGGTCTTTGCAGTGGTATTAACATATTTTCAAAAGAAAGACTGCAGGCAAGGAGTGGTAGAACAGGGTACAATTGGGCTGTCCCAGTCATTGCCCACCCCAGTGCATGACTAGCATCCCTCTAGTGCTACTAGATTGTATTCTAAAGACAATACTGAAGGGACACTCACGTGGAATCCACCATTCATTGTCTCTCCAAACCAGATGTGCTTCTTGTCCTTGGTCTTGCTTGTCCACCAGCTCTTGCGTGGGATGCTGCTTGGGTTAGGATACACACAGGTCTCTCCAGTCTCCATGTTACAGAAGACCTTGATAGCATCCAGAGTGCAGCCCTGGTTAGGATCGATCCAATAATCTCCTACAGGAGGAAGAGACAGGAGAACCTCAGTAGGGGTTCTGTCTATACATACCCAGGGTGACTCAGAAGCATCGGCAGCTGCTGCTGTTTACCCTATCACTAGGCAAAATATCATTTGATAACATAATTAGAATCTCTATAGAGTCTCTTTCGTACATGCAGTTCCCAAAGCAATTTACAGACTAATGAGTTAGATATTGATGGTACATTGACTGTGTGTTGGCAAACGAGAAATCATTGTGTGCTTAGCAACAACCCACACAGCTGCACAGTTGGACATGATCAACGGGCAGCCATTAGGTTTGCGAGAGGGAGCTGACTTGATCCTCAAGCAGCTGGAGTGAAGACTGACTGAGGGTAGAGGGTGAGACACCAGCAGAGAAACACAAGTCTCACCAACAGAATGGAAAGCAGATCTTGGAGAATCCAAACAGCCCAACTATTACCCTCATGGAAACAACCACAAGTGCTTTGCACTAGAGGAGGAAAATTCCACATTATAGGAGGTAGGGTCCTTATGTAGCCCCCACCTCAGAAACTGTCAGCACGTGTACCACTGGTCTTAAAAAATGCGGAGCAAATTACCAGAATATATAATCAATTTCTTAAGCAAAAGAACAGAAAGACTTCACGTAGCACATATTACACAGTATTTTCAGTGTTAAAGCAGCAGTGCAACAAAAAATGTTTTTCCAAAAAGATAGTTACAGCTATAGTTAATAAAACAAATTTGCATACCTGTCAAATCTACTTTTCTAGGTATCTTCTCTGCTGTGCATCATTAGTTTTTTTTTTATTTTGTTGATCCTAACCCATTCCAGGTCAACAATTGTGTTTTGAATCCCGTCAGCCCCTAACTGCATACTGTGTGACCCTGAGCAAGTCACTTAACATCCTTGTGCTTCCAGGTCGCACCTGGAAACAAGCTTTGGCGTAGTGTGCCTTTCCTGGTTAAACACGTTCCCCCTTTCTCTTTCCCTTCTAAGCCAAATGTGGTGGCCATCTTTTTTTTTCTTGAGAAAAACTAAATTAAAACATTTAATAAAATACTCAGATTTTGGTGGAACTAGAAAAGTTTAACACCAAATGAAACTGAAAGATGGCTGGAATCTTTTATAGTGAGAAAAAGGTAGGGTAACATATTTTGCCCACTTTCATTACACTGCTGCTTTAAATAATCTTTCTTTAATGCTAGATTAGTTGCTAAATCATATGTTTGTCCATAAATAGCTCCAACATTATGTAGAATTTCAGAGTGTCTTTGTAGAGCAAGGGTAAATTTAGGTGTAAAATGCATGCATATCATCTGAGAAATAAGATATCTGCCCAGCTACACACTTATGTCCCCAGCGGGGATTGTCAAGGAGTTATAGGACCAGAAAATTGAGGGATTTTGCCTTGTGAATCCTGGTCTGGGAGATCATGTTGCTGTTACGTAATCTCCACTCTTCCAGTCAGAGTGACAAAGTTTCAGGTCACGGCAGGTGCGGGCTGGGTTCTTCTTGCTTCCCTCAGGGCTACGGATACTTTCAATCTGGTTGTTGAGGGACTTCAGAGTGGCATCAACCTCAGCATCGTGGGGGCGGAGAGACATGGAAGCCTGATCAGCCCGCATGTAACGGAGAGGATCAGGTGCCTTTTCGGGCTGAGCGAGGCCAGCAAATGCGGACATGTCGATGCCAGGGCCAGGAGGACCAGGAGGACCAGGTGGGCCAGGTTGACCAGGAGGACCATATAGGGAAAAGAAAAACAATTATTATGGGTTTTACCACTACTTCACAAAAAAACAGGCAGTACACTGAAGAAGGTCGACACAAAACATCAAAAAGACTGCGGAGATACTCATACTTGAGATAGGGTTTCTGGCTACTTAAGCCAACCCATTCCTTTCAGCCTTGAAATTCCCATGCTTAAAACTAATATCCCATTCTAAATGAAGGGATAAGGACAGCTCTAAAAGCAAGTCATGATGTTCCGTGCCATCAATAAACATCATAAACTAATGAATTGTCAAGACAGGACACATTTTCAACATTTTTGTATAAACTTTTGGTTTAAAATACAGCAGTGGAATGCCTTGTAAGCTTCTTCTAAATTGTTGAAGTCTTCCCTATACCCCCCTCCCACCACACACACACACACACACACACACACACATTTTGGCATCTATTACATGAGGTTCTGCTTGGCAAAAAAGGTTGTCAATAGCCTATAGTGAGCTGATATCTCAGATACTTACAGATGGGCCAGTTTCACCAGTGCGACCACGGGGACCAGGTGGGCCAATAGGACCAGACTGTCCATTAGAACCATCTTTTCCAGGTGGACCAACAGGACCAGGGGGACCCTAAAATAAAGAGAAAGGAAACATTAAAAAACATATTCTTATAGACCTGGCTTGACTACCTTTACCACTACTCAGCTACTACACCAGATGACCAACAAAATGAATTAAACACTCCCAAACTTTTTTCTTTTTAAACATTTTGTTGTATCCATTTACAATGAAAAATAATGAACAAGCAGCAAATATAGCTGTAACAAACCACTTGAGGTTTCCTTATATTCTGTATGCTATCGTGGCCAAGTGCTTTAATGAAGCTATAATCAGTTACCTCTGGCTACAGGATCTCTAGCGTGCACACACACACACACACACACACACACACACCTGTGTATTCATGGATTCACCCACTCACCGACCCACCCATCATTAACCCATCCATCCATTTATCCACCCACCCACCCACCCCATCAATCCATCTCTACATACATCTACCCACCACCAACCCATACGTACATTCATACATCCATTCATCTACCCACCCAACCACCAGTCATATACCCATTAACAACCCTTCCAGTCATCTATCCATCCACCTCCTCACCTGCCAACCTATCTGCACATCCATCTACCTATTACCAACCCATCAAGCCATCCATCTATACATCCATTCATCCACTCATCAACCATTTGTACATCCATCAAGCCATCCATTCATCCACCCACCGATCAACTCATCTGCACATCCATCTAACCATCACCAACCCATCCATCCACCCACTAACCCATCTGTACATCCATCTACCCACTAGCAACCCACCTATCCATCTATCCACCTACCAGCTCATCTGCACATCCATCTCCGCATCACCAACTCATCCATTCATTCATTAATTCATTCATTCATCCTTCCACCAACCCATTTGTACATCCATCAACCCACCACCAACCCATCATTCCATCCATCCATCTGTTCACCCACCAACCCATTTGTACATCCAACCACCCACCACCAACCCATCCATCTTTCCATCCATCCACTCACCCACCCACCAACCAATCCTTTTATACATCCATCCATTCACCCACCCACCAACTCTTTTGTACATCCATCCATCAGCAACCCACTCATCCATCCATCCATCCATCCATCCACCTATCAAACCACCCACCAAGCCATCTGTACATCCATCTACCCACCGCCAAACCATCCATTCCTTCACCAGTCCACCAAAGAAAAACACAGTCCACAAAAGAAAACCTCTTCTGCACTTCCATCTACCTGCCACCAACCCATCCATCCACACATCCATCCATCTGTACTTCCATCTACCCACCATCCACCCACCACCAACCCATCCATTCATCCATCCATCAACCCACCCACCAATCTAGCTGTACATCCATCTACCCACCACCAACCCACCTATCCATTCACCAACCCACCAACTCATCTGTACTTCCATCTCCCCACCACCAACCCATCCATCCATCCATCCATCCACCAACCACCAACCCATCAATCCACCCACCCACCCACCACCAACCCATCCATTCATCCATCCGTTCATCAACCCACCCACCAATCCATCTGTACATCCATCTACCCAACAAAAAACCACCTATCCATTCATACATCAACCCACCAACTCATCTGCGCTTCCACCTCCCCACCAGCAACCCATCCATCCATCTCATCCACCCACCCATCAGCCATCAACCCATCTGTATATCCATCTAACCACCACCAACCCCATCCATCCATCTATTCATCCACTTACCCATCAACCCATCTATACATCCATCTACCCACCACCGACCCATCTGTCCATCCATTCATCCATCCATCCATAAACCCAACCACCAACACATTTGTACATACATTTACCCACCAACAATCAAACCATCCATCCATCCATCCACCCCTCATCTAGCCATCCATCCATCCACCCACTCACCAACCCATCTATACAGCCATCTACCTACCACCAACCCATCTATCCATCCTATGCAGCCCACTAGGATGAAGCACTCTCTGTGATACTGATGTCACAGATTCCTGTGAGATAAATTGGGATTACTTTGCATTCTTACAAGATCCTGCAAGATATCTCTGGCAGAAACGGTGATAAGAGTACTTCATCATGGCGGCTGCACTGTATATACATACATTCATACACTGCATTGTACATACATTGATACATACATACATGCACCTTAAAGGGAGGAAAGACTATATGACCATCAAGCTCCTTACTAGCTTAGTAGGAATACCCTGTCACACCTTTTTTTATCAAAATACTTGCCAAGTCTGAGATTGAAGATTGTTACAGCATCAACTGCTTGTCCAGGGGTCCACAACTCATTCTGTGAAGTAGTGCTTCCTGACATTTTTCTAGAATCCTCCTCCTTTCTGTGACAACATGGGCTCGATTTTCAGAGCCCTGAGAATGCCACAAGCCCCTGCTGTGCTGATTGTTTGGCACACAGGACTTGCGTTGTTCTCCCAGCCACCCATTGGGATTTTCAATCCCGAGGGTCAAATGCCGCAAGTTAGACCAGGTTTTCCCCATCTAACTTGCACCATTTGGGAGACCCTTTTTTATGGGTATTGCACCAAATATTTGGTGCAACCTGCTTTAAAGTCTAAAAATGGTCACAATTGCCCCAGATGTACTAACATCAGGTGCAGTTGTGTCAAAGTAGTTTGGCACAGCTGCGACAAAGAATGGGGTTGACGTAGGGCTTGATGCAAGCCCTGCATTAACCTTTGAAAATCAAGCCCCAGCTGGCCCGGTGGCACAGAGGGTTGAGGCACTGCACACCACACCTCACACTACGTTGGCGACCTGGGTTCGGGAACAAGCCTGGGTCATCGGGGGTCAGCTAAGGGAGGAGGGTGGGAGTTGGATTGAGCCACCGCAAGGCAGCTCTTCTCTTCCAGGGTGGGACCTGATTGCTCCTGCCACGTGGCTACCACCAGGTGGAGGCCTAAGGGTAGTGTAGATGGAAAGTGGCAAGAATTAGGAGGGTGCTGCAGATCATGGTGTGCCCATGCCTCCACATGCGTGTGCATGACCGTAGCAAGGGAAGGGGAGAAACACAGAGCTGGCAGGCTTCATGATGGTGCTGGTGCCATTCCTGGGGATGGGGACACCAACCGAGGCACAAAGTGAGCCCTCCTCCATGGGGAGGAGCCAGAGCCTAGCACCTGCCAGCCCCAGAAAACCCAGGATAAAATGTAGATTGAAACAAAAAAGGAAATTGAGCCCCATGTGTCCCCCTGCCCGCTCATCGTTATGTATCCTGAATAGCTGCATTTGGTCTGACTGTAGTATCCATTTTCGATAACTAAAGACCTTGATCATAATTCGGTTTAATTCTGTTTTCCCATGAAAAATAGATGATTCTCATAGACCATGTCCTCCAAACGTTTGACCAATCTGGTTACTCGACCCTGCATTTTCTCAATTATCAATATCTTTCCTCAGGTTTGGCTGTCCTGACCTGCAAACTATATTTTGTCCATCCATCCATCCATCCATCCATCCATCCATCCATCTCTCTTTCTCTGGCTGTCTTTCTCTCCATCTGTCTTTTCATCAAAAGTTGTTTCTCTGCATCTAAGCTGGTTGTAAGTTCACTAATTTCTGTATCATGTTATGCAGGGAGTAAATTATGAGGGGGAAAATATTACTTACTCTTCCACCAGCTGGGCCAGCGGGACCGGTGGCACCTTGATCACCAGCAGTACCCTAAAAGACAAATGACAGGATATTGTAGGATTAAATGACAGGTAAATGAGAATAATATGCATATGTGCATTGTTAATATGACAACAGACCCCCTACCCTGCTTCAGCAACTCATGCAAAGGCTCCTGTCAAAGGCATGCTGCACTTCTATACCTCACTAGTGACTGAGAATATTACAGTGATTGGCCCTGCAGTGTTATACCTCACTAGTGACTGAGAATATTACAGTGATTGGCCCTGCAGTGTTATACCTCACAAGTGACTGAGAATATCACAGTGATTGGCCCTGCAGTGTTATACCTCACTAGTGACTGAGAATATTACAGTGATTGGCCCTGCAGTGTTATACCTCACTAGTGACTGAGAATATTACAGTGATTGGCCCTGCAGTGTTATACCTCACTAGTGACTGAGAATATTACAGTGATTGGCCCTGCAGTGTTATACCTCACTAGTGACTGAGAATATTACAGTGATTGGCCCTGCAGTGTTATACCTCACTAGTAACTGAGAATATTACAGTGATTGGCCCTGCAGTGTTATACCTCACTAGTGACTGAGAATGTTACAGCGACAGGCACTGCAGTGTTTAGGGACTGGGAATGTTGCAATGATAAGCCCTGAAGTGTTATACCTTACTAATGACTGGGAATGTTAGAGTGACAGGCACTATGGTGTTATACTTCACTAGTGACTGGGAATGTTAAGAGTGACATGCACTGCTGTGTTATACCTCAGTAGAGACTGGGAATGCTACAGCCACAGACCCTGCAGTGCTATACCTCACTAGTGACTTGTAATGTTACAGCAACAGACACTGTGGTGTTATACCGCATTAGTGATTGGGAATGTTACAGCAGCTGACGCTGTAGTGTCATATCTCACTAGTGAGTGGGAATGTTAGAGTGGCAGGCACTGCAGCATTATACCTCACTAGTAAGTGGGAATGTTAGAGTGACGTGCACTGCAGTGTTACACCTCACTAGTGACTGGGAATGTTACAGTGACAAGCACTGCAGCGTTACACCTCACTAGTGAATGGGAATGTTAGAGTGACAGGCACTGCGGTGATATACCTCACTAGTGACTGTGAATGTTACAGCATCAGGCACTGTGGTGTGATAACTCACTAGTGACTAGGAATGTTTCAGCAACAGACACTGCAGTTACACCTCACTAGTGACTTGGCATGCTACAGTGGCAGGAACATCACTGTTTTAGTACGAAAGTCAAAATCTGCGCTACAGAATGATGATTACGGAGGCAATAATGCTACTTAGCAGTAGTTTAATCAGAGTTTGTGGACAAGGAAAGATTGTTACCATTCTTTCTTTTTCCATGTACTCCAGTTAAACCATTGCTTTACAGCACTATTGCCTCAGTAATCATCATTCTGTAGCAGATTATTTGTATTTTGTACTCTGAAGGTGTTTTGGAAACTGCAGCTTCGTCTGGGGATGGTGTGCTGGGAGTTTCTTTGTTTTTACTGCAATGTTTTACCTCACTAGTGACTGAGGACAGAACTACAGGCACTGACGTGTGTTATACCTTGTGAATGACTTAGATTGTTACAGCTGTGGGCACTGTAGTGTTGCACCTCACTAGTGAGCAAGGCAGTGAGCAATAGAGACTGCAGTGTTATCTTTCAGTAGTGACTGACAATGAGAGAATCCTTTCATCACAATGTTTAATGCCAGCAAAACTTGGAAATACTGTAACAACCAATACTTACAGGTGGGCCGGGCAGTCCCTGCAGTCCAGTGAATCCTCTGTGACCTTTCTGACCTCTTTCACCAGTTTCTCCTGCCTCACCTTTGTCACCACGAGGACCTTGAGGGCCCTATAAGGCAGAGAACAAATTTCCCATTACACACTGAGAGACACAGAGCTGCATATTAGTGGCACCTCAGTAATCGGTAGCGTGTTGTATTACAACATGGCTCGTACAAAACAGCCCAAAAGAGACTTACTGTCAGAAGAAACAAAACTCTCAAGATTATTGTAAGAATAAATGAGTGACTGATGACTTTCTTTCTACTATTTAGTTAATATTAAATGTATTAAAAAAATAGCCATGCTTTACAGAATCTAAGTAAGAAGGAAATATTACTTACAGGCATACCACGGGCACCAGCGGGACCAGCTGGACCGGCAGGACCTTGAGGACCCTAAAAAAACAAGAAATACATTGAATGATCCTGTACAGCATTTCTGAGAAGAGATCCTTTGCACATCTTTTCTCCTACTGGTTTTTAAAGTGTACATAAATAATGAATGCTTGGAACTGGCCAGTTCCAATCAGAATATACGGTTTAGGAATTTCCAATTCTGAATAAATTCTGAAAAGGACCTTAAAACTGGATTCAGAATCAGATTCAGAATCTGAACTCCAAAGTCCTAAATCCTAAATTTATGTGTGAAAAATATGTTTAAATACCAAACAAGGTTTCCCGTAACTCCTTTCCTTGTGCTGTTGGAGATGGATACGGGGCCTACAAACTGTAATATTCTAACACATGTAAATGAGACTGAAAAGTGCTTTGTAAAGTGAAACGAAGGGCCAAGCAGGACTTGCATCCCCTCACTGGACCCAGTTTGTGCTGTGTGTGTAAAATCTCAACTCCATTGCAAATCACGGACTCGGAGACGCCTCATGGAGTTATTGTGACAGACAGCTGATGGGCATGGCAGTATATTATAGACTTCTAATACATGCTGATCATTTTCTGGTACTTCTAAAAAGCCGCTGTCAATGTTTGAGTGCTGAGAACAGTTTTGAATGTTAATCAGCAGCAGCTGCGAGTGGAAGCCCCTCACCCTAGCAGCTTTTAAAAGTGGAAGCAAAAACAGGCAAGCTGATATTTCATCTAGGTGAAATATCAGTATTTTGTCTAGATGAAATATCACTAGAGAAGCAGGGCTTCCAACGCTGCTCCACTTCAAAGAAAGAAATAAAAAGACCGGCCCAGTGGTGCTGAGGGGTGAGGCACTAGACACCTTAACTCGCGCTACGCCGGTGACCCAGGTTCGGGAATGACCTCAGGTCATCAGGGTGCCAGCGCGTGGGAGGAGCAGGATTGAGCAAGGTGGCAGGCTGCAGTCCTCTCCCGGGGGTTGGTTGTCACCCCCCTGTAGTTCCGCTCCCACTGGGGTGGAGATCCAGTGGGTAGCATAGGCAGTAGGGGGCAGCACTGTTACAGGTGGGTGGAAAGGGGTGGAGCTGGTGCCACAGTGTGAGTGCGTGCCTTCCACACGGAGGGTAAGTGGCAGAAAAACCTACAGAAATACCACAAAAAATGGTATAAAAAAAAAGGAAGAGATAAAAAGATGCTCAGGTTGTATTATAACAAATAAACAACAGAGTGTGAAGAACAAGCTTGGTTCTCACACCTCGTAGGTACAGTACCATCATTCAACACTTGAGCTTTGCTCTTGTGATTTATGACATCACTGTTACAACTCAGTGTGAGAACCAGCTTACCCTTCACACTCGGGGGTTAGTTATTCTCTTGTGTCTCATGAAGGAGAGGTGACACAGGGGTCCTACAGGCCATGGGACAGCGAGATAAAACTCTCAGGAAACCCTTCATGAAGAGAGGGCTAGAAAACATATGTAATGAGTTTGTGTTGTTTGATCAGTATATTCCATTAGTTTCGATTAAAACTACATCTGGCAGAGATGTCCCCTAGAATGCATCCATGAAATGCAAGAACTGTTTCCTGCTGTTGTGATTCAGACCAGGGGAATCAATAGTTGCAGACACAGCAAACAAGAGGTGCTGAGACAGGTTTCAGCAACACAATAAAACTGTGAATCAGTTAATAAAACTCTGTCCACTCTGACTTGGTATTACTGTAATTTATGTCTCGCTGTCCATGTAATAATAAGCCAATGTCATGTTACTGTATTGAAATAATCATTTCAATACAGGACTGGCCGAATTTGTTCTGAAACACAAAACCTCATTGAGCTGGTTTGGTTCTAAAATCCAGATCCAAAAGGAACCTTCACCTTAAAACAGTTCCATTGGTGTGAAATGCAGATCCGAATATGCAAATATATGACAATTACTAGGCTTGAAAACAAGAACCTTCTTGGGTTCTCTTCAGAACAGGTTCTAAATAGAACCACAACAGTTGGCTTAGTCTGAAACTCAATTCCTTTAACACAATATGTTCTGAGGAGTGAGAAGAGAGTCAAGAATACTTACAGATTCACCTCTGTCTCCCTGTTTTCCAGTTGGGCCAACAGGTCCGGGTGCGCCTGGGGCACCGGGAGCACCAGGCTGACCGACAGGTCCAGTTTCTCCACGATCACCCTGTTTTAGGGATAAAAAAACTCATATCAAGTCACAGCCCAAACTGCACTTGCTCCATTAGTGGTCAGTTTTGAGTACAGAAGTAATAACCAGCTAAAGCAGGATAAATGCCACCACCCTTTACTGGGAAGGGGCATTTGAGTTATAATTTTTTTTCAGTTTACCCTCTTTCTCACAGTCTCCATCCTGACCATCCACATAGACATGGGAGTTGTACTGCCAATTATTTTATGAAATGAGGATGCCTGGGGAGACATCACATGTATTGTGATGTCATAGAATTTTTTTTTTCAATTTTTTTTCATTTTTTATATTTTATCCTTGTGAGTCTGATGAGCAAACTGCCCATTTTCACAGGCGACAAGCTAATTTACAAAAAACAAGACAAAGTACATAATAGACAATGAATAACATTAGACAATACAAATAAAATATGTATAATACAATTAAAAATTAAACAAAATCTGTTAACAAATACATTTCTGTAAACTTCTAAGGTGCATAGAGAGTTTATGCTTGAAGTTGCAGATTGTTTTTAAATAAAAAAAGTCCGAAAGAAGGGAGTTAAAAAATTTTGGGGCCCTATACAAAATTGATCTCTGACCAATAGCACTACAAAAAAGTGGTAACTGAAAGGAATATTTGTCCTGGGATCAGAATAATATGATTTCTGAAATTTCTTCAACATACTGAAGGTGATATGCTTTGACCATACCCTGACCACAACAGGGGAATCTGTAGGGTCATAGCCTTGTGACCCAGTTCAGCATGAACCCTACGTAAATAGAGTTTTCAGGAAGGGGAGGGCTGCTGAGCCAGCTCCGGGGCTTAGTCTGACACACCCTTAAATAAGAAACAATTCATGGTCGGGTTTGCGGCAATATTGTAACAACCAAATCACCTGGGTAGGTTGTGAGGCCCAAAGCACAGCCAAGAACCTTCAACCACCCAGGAAGTGAGGTTATTACAGCATTGAAATGTACCTGGAGTGGATTATTACATTGATAATAGTCATAAAATGTTCAAAAGTGCTCTAATGAGCATTAATATTCACCAGGCACTGAGCCAATGAGGAAGGGCTGTGACACAGTATTTTTAACCACTAGATCCACCTAATGGTATATTTGTTTCTCATGAATAAAAACACATTATATTAAATTATATTATATTATCAGGATATACTGAAGAAATATCAAAACCAAGGTTTTTAGTCCCAATCCGTTTCATTCATGGCATCTTAAGCCTAGTCCAGTTTAAGAACCCAATTGTGTGCAGCTTTTAAGGCTTGGTTTGGGAGAAAAAAAGCTCCCCTCAACAAGGCTGGCATATTATAGGGTGAGGGGCATACAGAACAGTCTCAGTTCTGAGTCTGGCACCCAAATTATGTGGCCGGAGATGTCACTGACAGCGCACCTGTTAAAGGGGCTTACTGGCCATTTTCCTCACAAGGCAGAGAACTGAAGAATCTCATAACATGTAGCAGTAGGCATAGCATCACAGACCAACTGTTGAGCTACTGTTTCAGCTTTATCAGCAGATGGTGGTGAGATGGTTCAGATAGCAGGAACGGGGCACGTGAGGTGCCACAGCCCCCTGAAAGCTCTGAGCACCTGGAGCTCTGGGCCATGCTACACATGACAATTCAGGAATTCCACCTCCGCCACAATAATATTTCTACTTGTAATTCTTCAGATCACCTCACCTTTATACCAAGAGCACCATCTCGTCCTGGAGGTCCATCAGCACCAGGAGTACCCTGTTAGAAAGAAAAAAAGAAGGGTTGTCATAAACAAAATACAGTATAGCAATCTCCTTAGAGAATCCTTCATTACTCCATGGAGACATTCTCTGCTTTTACAAGCAGTGATTGCCTGATCAATGAATGAATTAATAAGGCAGGCAATGGATAAATTAAAAAACTGTGAGAGAATCCTTCACAATTTAGTACAACTGTGGACTTGCCCCCCACTCCCAATGGGGTACAGTCATGAGGAAGCCATCCTACAGTGTTACAACAGTAAGGAAGCTGTCCAGATTGAGAACAACAGTGAGGAAACCACCCAAATGAATTACAACTCTAAGAAAACCATTCTAGTGTAGTACAGCAGTGAGGAAACCATCCTAACAGGGCACAACTGAAAGGAACGCTTCCTACTGTGGTACAACATAGACAAAAAAAACAAGCTAATGTAGTACAGTTGTGAGGAACCCATGCTAATTGGGTACAACAGTGAGGAATCCATCCTTATGTGTTACAACACTGAGGAAACCAGACCCTATTCAGGTACAACAGTGAGGAAACCTTACGATTTGGAAACTATCCTATTCAGGTACAGCAGTGTGGACACCTTCCTATTTGGGTACAACGGTAGAGAAACTATCCTTTTCAAGTACAACAATGAGGAAACCTCACTATTTGGGTACAACAGTGGAGAAACTATCCTGTTCAGGTACAACAGTGACAGTGAGAAAACCTTACTATTTGGGTACAACAGTAGAGAAACTATCTTATTCAGGTAGAACAATGAGAAAACCTTACTGTTAGGGTACAACAGTAGAGACACTATCCTATTCAGGTACAACAGTAAGGAAACCTTCCTATTTGGGTACAACAGTAGAGAAACTATCCTATTCAGGTAGAATAGTGAGGAAACCTTACTATTCGGATATAACGGTAGAGAAACTATCTTATTCAGGTAGAACAGTGAGAAAACCATACTATTCAGGTACAACAGCGGAGAAACTATCCTATTCATGTGCAACATTGAGGAAACCTTACTATTTGGGTACAACAGTAAGGAAATCATCCTATTGGGGTACAATGGTGGGGAAATCATCCTACTGGGATACAACGGTGGGGAAATCATCTTACTGGGGTACAACAGTGGGAATATTATCCTACTGGGGTACTACTGTAAAGGGACTATCATAATGTGTTACATCAGTTGGAAAAACATCCTGATGTGTAGCCCATGTAGCCAATCCTAATGTGTACAAGAGCGGGGAACCATCCCAACCATTCTGTCTGTGAGTATGCTAAATGTATACTATCTCTGAGTGTGCTTAATGTATATTTCAGTTTCCACTGCCCTCATTTAAATGCCTTGGAATGACGGCATCAAATTTCTGCCCCACAGTGTTTGCCCCTCTCTTCACTGGGATGAATGTGACCCTTCTAATGAAAGCCCCATCCCAGAAGTGTCTGAGTGTACAGTGCGAACCATCTTTGAGTGTATTAAGTGCATGCTGTCTCTCAGTTTGCTAAATGTACACTATCTCCCAGTTTAATAAATACATACCATCATCCAGTTTACTAAATGTGTACTTTCTCCCAGTTTACTATGTGTACACTATTTCTATCTCAGAGTGTATTAAAGGCATTCTATCTCTGTGTACTAAATGCATACTATTTCTGAGTGTCTTAAATGTATACTATTTCAAAGTGTACTAAATGTCTACTACTGTATCTCAGAGTATATTAAAGGCATTTTATCTCTGAGTGCACTAAATGTATACTGTCTCTGAGTATACTAAATGTATACCACCTTCAAGTGTACTAAATATACATACACTCTCTTTGAGTGTGTAAATACATACTATCTCTCAGTTTACTAACTGCATAGTTTCTCCCTGTTTACTAAATGTATACTATCTCCGAGTGTACTAAATGTATATTATCTCTGAGTGTACTAAATGTACACTTCCAAGTGTTTTCAAAATTTATGCCTTTGTTCCTGTCTGAATTCAATACTAACCACGTTTTTCACTGCAGGTATAAATGCTAGTTGAATAGGTATCAACTTACCTCACGTCCAGGTTCACCAGCTGGACCAGTAAGACCAGGTGGGCCAACAGGTCCAGGTGGGCCGCGGTCGCCAGCAGATCCGGGGGCTCCTTGTTTACCAGGTTCTCCCTGAAATCAAGAAACAAAAATTAGGGTTTCCCTTTGGAACAGACAAAGTGCTGAGCTTCATAAATTCCTAAACTACCTCTGATCCCAAAACTGAACTTGCTTTTTCTAAGGAACCGTAACCCTCCTTAGAGAGCTAGTAGTGCTTACAAACTGCAGGGGAGAAAATGTTAATAGTTTTTGAAATTAGTCTCTAATTGCTTTTTATTTCTGAGGTGTCTTTCTTTTTCTATATGTTCCTAAGATGGTCTACCTAATAGCATTGCTAGTGATGTGAAAAACAGTGCTTTAACTGGAAGCAGAAATATCTAGTGTTTCTCCTCCCACTACATCATCTGCATGTGACCTCACTCATTGTCACATCATAACCCCTCCTGCCTGACTGATAACATGGTCCCCAAGTTACCAGTCAAGCAGCAGGAGACAGGCTCTTCTTGGTTACTAGTGGTGTCACAGTTAGTGAGGTCACAATGCTGATGACGTGTAGGGAGGAACAGAACTAGCTATGTCAACCTCCAGGTAGAGTGCTGTTCCACACATCACACCTAGTATTGTCAGGTAGAAAATCTTCTAATTAGTAAAACAGAAAAGAAAAAAAATACTTCAGATATAAGAAATCATAGTTGACTACGTCTGAAAGTTACTATTAATTACAGGCAGTGCACTAGCTCTTTGATTCTCATGGTTTAAATCAATTAAAGAATATTGGCTGTCTTTGGTTTGAGAGCAATACATTCACCATTCATGTGTTGCTATGGGAACAAGCTCTAATAGCAGTTGCTATGTCCCTATTGTTTCAGCACTTTTGTGTTATTTTGGCTGCTTAGGTACATTCATAAAAAATATTCTTCATTTAAAATTTCTAACGTTGAAGTGTACCACTAAATTATATTTTTGTTACTGCTGCCTCTGCCCTGAGTTCTCAGAGCCTCAGCATGCTGTGGGAAGCCCCGCAGTGTGAGGAAGGTACTGCAACCCCTTACTGTAAGAGGTCGGCACAGAGCCCCTACGGTGAGAGGAGAGCACTGTGTCCCCTGCTGAAAGAAGAAGGCACAGCACCCCTGCTGTGAGAGGAGGGTACAGCATCTCGGATCTCCTACTGTAAGAAGAATGCACAGTGCCCCTGCTGTGTGAAGAGGGCAGTGCGTTCCTTGCTGTGAGAGAAGGAAATAGCACGATGCCATTTCACACTCAGCACCATTTTTCTCCTGCTAAAAATAGGTAAATGGAACACCGTGATAAATGAACATGAATCCTGTCACAGTGAATGTATATCTGAGCAGATAGATGACTAAGAGCACCCGGACAAGGCTGTGGTGCTCTCGATTGATGTAGATTTAAAAGCTGTTACTTCATTGTCTCACTATATCACTCTGATGATGCGTGGCAGTGTCCATGTGAACTGTTAATGTGTTTTGGTGGCATAGCCGCTCAGTCGGGAGCTCTGGACATTTTACTGCAGCAGCTTTTTGCACTTATTTATTTAATAAAGGACTATATGCTGTTGATACTGCTTTTAGCAGTCCTGCTGTCTCTGTTTGCTATGAGTGTGTTTTATCTTTGTATGCATCAAATGCATATCTTACTATTTAAAAAAACAATGTTCCATAGAAGGTTGGGGTAGGAATAATTAGGGAAAAATGTCACTCCCTGTTAAAAAAATAATAGAATGGGGAATGACATAATTTAAAATGTACTGCAATTAACTATATGGATTGAATCACTGGAAAAACTATTCTCGAATGATAGTCAAATGTTGATCCATATTGGCATGATCCCTGCATAATAATGTTTTATTTCATTGTTATTCTATGAATATATATAGTCTTCCCATTACTGATGTACTCCACCTATACATTGCATGTAATATGATTATGGCTTATTAATCTCCAATAGAGATATATTAAAAAAAATACAATAAAGAAAATAAATTGTTGGAAACTAAGGACTAAAATTACATCATCGAGCATCATCAAAGTATCATGGGCCCGAGGGATTGGGACAGGATTCGAAAGGAGAAAAGCATGTTATCACAACCACACAGTAAGCTGGAGGGACTTTTTTGTTTACTTAAACACAATTTCTATCACTAGTGCATGCTACCATCGAAAATACTGCCCCCTCCCCCAACGTTTTAAATTTCCAGTGGTCTCTGATTTCTCTATGAAAAGTATAGGACTTTATAGCCTTATTACTAGTGATGCGTTCTCTCTTTATATTATCTCTTGTAATCGGCTCATTCTGATGTAAGAACTTGCAGCAATTACAAGGCTGTTTTGGTGATTTCCTATACGGCATCTTTAATGGGCACTAATATAGACCGACAAACAAAAGTAAGAGGAAAGAGGGTCTGTCATCCAGGAACAGCTGCAGTAGGATGATGAGCTGGGTGATTCAAACAACACTTGTAACAAACAAAATGCACCAAAGGGTACATATACAGCTGTAATTGCATCTCGGTGTTCTGGTGATACTAACAAACATAACCCATGTGTCCTCAGAACCTCGGTGACGGCCTTATTATGTACACTTAGATGTACCTTCTTCCTTATATAGCAGTCAAAATTTTAGAGGACCAGAAAACATGAAAAAAAACTCAACAATTAACAAGCCCATAAGGAGTACATTAATTAATAGTCTTGGACAGGAGTGTGTGGCTTTCTTAATGCTGCTTTGAGGGGATTGGCACTAAGAATGAAATGCTGGGAAGTTGCCCACATTAGTAAGAGAGAGACACATTTTTGTGGATTACAGAATGAGGACTTAGCTCATCGTAGTGTGGGAGGAGGGCACGACGTCCCTGCATGAGAGGAGGGCATAGCATTCCTGATGTGAAAGCAGGGCACAGCACCCCTTGCTGTTAAAGGAGGGCACAGTGTCCCCTGCTGTGAGAGAACACAGCATTCCCTCCTGTGTGCAGAGGGCACTGCATTCCTTACTGTGTGAGGAGGGCACAGACTCCCTGCTGTGAGAAGAAGGCATAGCATCCCTGCTGTGAGAGCAGGGCACAGCATCCAATGCTGTGTTGAAGGAGGGCATAGTGTCCCCTGCTGTAGAAGAGGACAGGACACAGCATTCCCAGCTGTTTGAGGAGGTCACAGCATTCCCTGTTGTGACAGCATCCCCATCTGTAAATGAAGGCACAGCACACCCTGCTGTGAGAGGAAGGTACTGTGTCCCTTGCTGTGAGAATAGGGCACATTGTCTCCTGTTGTGTGTGGAGAGTACCATGTCCTCCTGCTGTAAGAGGAAGGCACAGCACACCTCTGCTGTGAGAGGAGGGCCCTGCAGGCTCTGCTCAGTGAAGAGATCACAGTGCCTCTTGCAGTATGAAGGGGGCATAGTGTTCCATGCTGTAAGAGGAGGGTACGGCCTCTCCTGCTGTGAGAGGTGGGCATAGTACCCCAGGCTGTGTAAGGAGTGCACTGCATCCCCTACAGTGTGAGAAGGGCACAGTACCCCCTGTTATAAGAGCAGGGCACAACATTCCCTGCTGTGAGAGAAGGGCACATCATCCTCAGTTACCTCTACTCTAGGAGGCCAAATACCCCCTGTTGTGAGAGAGCTTAGTGTCCCTTGCTTTGAAATGTGGACACCAGACTCCAGTGGCAGCTGGGGGGGGCTTAAATACAGCTGAGATTTCTCTATACACCTGCTCTCACCGGCAGGGGTGCCAATAGAACTTTCTAGGCCTGGGACCACCTTTAGGTCTGGGGCCCCCCTCCCATCCCCAAGACATATAAATGTGTAACTTTGGGCCCCGAGCCACCTGGGCCCGAAACAGTTGTCCTGGCTGTCCTCTCCCCCCCCCCCGTCGGCACCCCAGGCTCCCGATTTATCTCTGTTCTTTCATTTAGTTTACACCACGTTGCAGGGCAAACATACTGATTATCTCTCTAGAGTCTGCACCTCAATAAGGCCAAGGAACTTGCTACGTCAGACCATCTCATGAATGCCAAAGTTAAAGAATTTGAATAGTAATTGCTAAGAATGGAACTGAAACTGTACTGAGGGGGTTGGCTTTGTGGTGATCAAAGCAGCCTGCTAATCCTTCATCCTGGCTACAGACTGAGCTGTCTTATCTCATACATATCCTAGCAGACTTGGCTCTGTGTAAGATAATATGTCTGTAGTATTCCACCTTCCTAGTGACATCACAAAATGCACCCTTCCAGACCTGAGGACTTTTATCTGCTGCACGCCAGAGAGTCTTGCTGAACAGAATAGCTCACACCCATGCCAATCAGGACTTAGATATGACATTTCATGTGGTTCTTCTGGTACGTTGCTGTCAGCTGCTTACTTTAAGATAGCAAAACACTCTTAGCTATTAATTCTTCAGGATGGTCCCTTATCGACCTGTTATCCACCTGACTTAAAGATAAAAGGCATTCTGACTAATCTTCAGGGTTTTCTTTTTAAGAATAGAACTTCTGCTTTGGTATGCAAATAGGAGCGTGACTGTTCTTTGTGCCCCTGTATTCAAGTGATCAGGATAACATGACCATGAGAGTTCTGTGTAGACCTTTATCTGAACGAGCAGCCCAGGATAACTTTGGGAGTTCTGTTTTGCCCTTCATCTGAACGAGCAGGCCAGGATAACTTTGGGAGTTCTGTTTTGCCATTTATCTGAACGAGCAGGCCAGGATAACTTTGGGAGTTCTGTTTTGCCCTTTATCTGAACGAGCAGGCCAGGATAACTTTGGGAGTTCTGTTTTGCCCTTTATCTGAACGAGAAGGCCAATATTCTTTGGATGAGACATTAAACTTAGGTCCCATCTGCCTATTCTGGTGGTTGTTCAGGTAGGCGTTAAAGATCCGGTGGCACTTCTCAAAAAGAATTTTGCCGGTGTCCTGGCCACATTTCTCCCATTCACTAAAAATACCACCAATAGCTTAATCTCTGTTGGTTACCATCTGTATCCCACCCCACAGGTTGCCCCTGAAAATGGACTTGTAGTCTCAGTGGGCCTACCCGGTCAACAAAATTCAATCAATCAATCAATCAATCAATAAATTAATTAATTAATATGATTCAGAGAGTTTCATTTGGTTTGGTACTTTAAGAGTTCGCTAAAGTGCTATTGGGAGTTCTGTTTGACCCTGTATTTGAGTGAGTGGACCAGCACAGCTATGGGAGTTCTGTTCAGCCCCATATCTGAGTTAGCAAGCCAGTATGACAACAGGAGTTCTGTTTGGCTCTGTAACAGTGAGTCTGCCAACATGACAATGGGAGTTTCCTTTGGTCCTGTAACTGAGTGAGTGGGCCAGCATGGCAGCTGGAGTCCTGTCTGGCCCTGTATCTGAGTGAGCGGGCCAATATGACTGTGAGAGTTCTGTTCTGTATCTGAGTGAGCAGGCCAATATGACTGTGAGAGTTCTGTTCTGTATCTGAGTGAGCAGGCCAATATGACTGTGAGAGTTCTGTTCTGTATCTAAGTGAGTGGGCCAAGATGACTGGAGGTGTTCTGTTCTGTATCTGAGTGAGTAGATCAGCATGGCTGCAGGAATTCTGTTCAGCCTCGTATTTGAGTGAGCGAGTGGTCAAGCGTGATTTTCATGGTTGTGTTCTGACTTTTACTAAGGTTCTGTTGGTTGAGTGAAGATACTTACAGCAGGACCAGGCAGCCCAGGGAAGCCTCTCTCACCCCGCTGACCTGGGAGACCAACGATACCACGCTGACCAGCCAAACCTTGAGGACCTGGAGGACCATCGGGACCCTACAGTTTGAGGAGAAAAGAGGTTATTATGGCAGACAGGCATATAATATAGATTCAGTCATTAACAAACATATCTCCCAACGAAAAACGAGTAAAACAGCACTGTCCTGCTCAATGCAAGTAATGGTTACAGTCTTACTATGCTGAGCTATTGAGCTTAAGTAATCATGGGAGCTGACCCCAACCTGAGACGCTTTGCATTGCTTCAAACTGTGAAAGGGGGGTACAGTGGGTCAAACAGGTTTACACACTGCTGTACATCTCCCAGCAGGTAACAGCGCCATAACTGTACATCCACATCAGTGGGTGCCGGACCGTGGTTGAGAAACATCTGATGGTAAATGGATATACACCCCATTCTGTTTCCTACATTTGCTGAATACTTTCTGCTGCACATATAACATACTGGGAGCACTGGGCTCAGAGGAAGCAAAAGGGCTTTTTGTGTATGTTTGGATTATTTATGTCATCATTAAGGTATTTTAACCATCTAAATGACCTTGCAAACAGTAACTAAACTTTTGAGTTGAACTCCTTAGGTCTTGGGAGAAGGAAACTTTCCCAAGTCTCCATTTGATTTTGGGGTCCAGCTTTAGTTTGGAGGTTGTCCCATCCCACACAAGGGCATAGAGTAGGGAATACAATTCAGACTTCATGATCTGGTGAATGTGTTTGCAAGACCTGTTTCATATAACAATAGAGAAATTGTTGTCAGGTCTCCTTTTTTTGTACTTACGTTCTGTTAAGGCCTACAGTTGCCCTTTGAGAGATGAGAGATTGCTTTGGTGTGAGTGACTCTTGGGGTTGCCCATCACTCCCCCATAGGTAGCAAGATGCCAGTGCATCCTACTCTAAAACAAGACAGGTACTGTGGAGTCATAGGCCTCTGGCTCCTCACATCTCCTCCTGGTTTGCACTAAGGAACTTTAACCCTGAGCTGTGCTGTTAGCAGTCAGCAACATTACACACTGTACAGCAGGCTATGAGTGCTGGTATAACTCACTTTATAAAATGGCAAGAAAAATCTAGGTGTAAGGACACTCAGCCTTCGGTCTTGTGCCTTACTACACCCCTGGGGCATGCATTAAAATCCTGTAATGCATACCCTGTCATGGCTTACTACTTACTCAGGACTCAGTGGTGGAGTTAGCCTCCTACACCACGCAAAACAAATCAGAATGGCTGTGCAAGACTGGTTCTTGGAGCAAAGTGTGATATCACAAGCAATGTGGCTTCCAAGACTACAGGGGAGTGACCTGTTCTACTCTGAACCCATCCCTCCCAAAAATCATTAGATTTGGAATTGGACAAAAAACGTCCAATCCAAGCCTAAGAAAATGGTCTGACTCAGATATGGTCGGGTAGTAAAATGGTACATTGTTGAATCAGGCTAGTAAAAGCAAAATAAAGTGGCGTTAAGGCTGGAGTTAATGTACTGGAGTTTCAGCTGTGCATTGGGGAGCCACGACACTACTGTGCCTCATCCCAAATGCTTCTGCTAATATGCCAGGTCACCTAAAAGGTGGTCTAACGATTGTGCACATATGCTACAACTTGGGGTGACCCGAGTGCCATATAATGACACTTCGATATATTTAACGCATGCATCTTCATTGTGCCATAAAGCAGCAGTGACTGCCATAAATGCAGCACAGCATTTGAAGATAGCAACCAAACGTTTTGCCAAATTTACCCTGCCATAGGTGCACACCAAAATCGTAACTTAGACTTGCGGCAGGTGCTCTATAAATCTAGTACCAGGTTACTGAATATTGCCCAATGAATTGTAATCAGAGCCACCACCACAATTTTTAAAAAAAAGGGACAGTGGGTTACTAGACTAACAAACCATACTAAAAAGGCACAAAGAAGTGCAAATTCAAATGTAAACCCAAGTACAGAAAGATTTATTAGATTCTGGAGTGGATCCCTCCAGAACTGCTCATCTCTGCTCTAAAGAACTTCAACCCCCCCCCCATAGGATAAAGAGATATTTTGCTCTGAAGAGAGGGACCCAGATCTTGCACAAACACATGTTTCAATCAATCAACAACACTTTGTTATACAAGCCATAGGTTCGTAGGTGTATCATGACTTGGGCTGGGCAAAGCTGCAGGTTTCGCTCTGACATATTTCTGCGGGGGAGTGCAACATTTGTGCAAAAATCTGTACAATTCCACATAATTTACCTATGCAATCTTTGGGAATTTGGGCAGGGGTGGGGGGAGGGTGGTAATGTTTGTGAGAATAGAGTACAGCTATTCTTCCCACCTAACATGGACTTTAAATTAAGCTAAAAAACAGTGAGGCTCACGGGCACCAAAACAGGAGGAAAACTTGAAGTCTCTAATGTTCTGGGTGACCTCATCACCTATATCTTGTGCTGCTCTCAGAAACTGTGGAGGGAAGGAGAGTCACAGATGCCTCATTGAATTGGGGGGGGGGTGGTCCTTTATGAAGAGGTCTTGTCCCCAAGGACAGATGGCATTCCATTCCTGCCTGTCACCAACAGGCCCCCTCAGGCTAACTTAGTGAACCATGTTGGCCAGCTGTGGTGCAGAATGACAAAGAGCATAGATTCAGTATCCCTGACAGCCTGATGGGAAAGGTGGATGGTGAGAGAGAAGAGAGATCACTGTCACACATGCTGGTTACATTTAATCTTGAACAAATCGGTTTCCCTTTTGCCGATCAGTGCCTGAGGGGGTTTACAATTTCCTGACAGAGTTATAGGATTAGCAAGGATGCCATGGATGGATGGTACCTTTGCATAAATTGCTCTGCCTAACTAACAGAATCAGATCACCAAAACCATAAGAAATAGGAAATAGGTGTTGAAGAACTCAGGACTGAAAGGTGACCCTCTAGGTAGGGTGAGGTGACCCACTAGGTAAGCAGTCTGTGCCGACCATGCATTTGCATCTGGCCTGGAGCAATGCATTACAGTCTTTCAAATGTAGATATGGGGAAAGGTGAGTCATCCATTGAGGGAATGTAAGCAGTTACAGTTTATAATGGGCTGGGACCCTTTTGGTTTGCCTAGAACCTTCGAACTACAGACCGTTTATGAAAACAACAGCCTAACCAAGTGGACATGTACACAGTGAAGAGGGTGGAGCTTTGGGAGGAAAGTCTGATACTTACAGGAGGTCCATCTTCACCAGCCTCGCCCTTCTCGCCTGGAGCTCCAGCAGGTCCTTGGAGACCAGGATCACCAGCACGACCAGCAGGACCAACATCACCACGCAGGCCTTTGGGACCATCTTTGCCGGCAGAGCCAGGAGGGCCAGGTGGACCTGGGTTACCCTTTAGGGGAGAAAAGAAACAGTTAACCTTCATGACTAAGGTGACAATCACACATACAGAGAAGATCATTTCTTTTTTTTCCTTTTTTGTAGTTCGGCTTTTTTCTTCTCTGACTCCAAACAACCTTCTGCATGACAACCACCCCAGCCCCATGTTCCCAAGTTTCCACCAGGACTTAATGTCAAGCAAAGGCAGCGTGGCCTGGGTATTCATTGGGTGCAGACCTACTGGGTGGCTGGAAGTCAGCTGCCAATGGTATGCTGACACCACAGTGACAACTTTACAGCAATCTCGCCGATACCAACAAGATCAACAGATCACTTTAAAGTCCGCTCAGGACCCCAACACTGTTTTCCTCGGTCTTGCACCCCCTCCCTGAATCAGCTCCAACTCGAAGTTGATTATAATAAAAACATAAAATAAATTAATTTCTGACAGCACGATGCCGACCGCAATAGCGGTCAACATAGTGTCGTCGCTGTAATGTCAGGTCAACATATTTTTGTTGAACCGGCATCGTAGATCCGCTGCTGACCAGGAATCCATCATTTATAACCTGACTTTGTTATATTTTCTGTTTTTTCCTCCTGTATCCCACACCCTCACTGTTACTATCTGTGCCACTGGTACCACACTGCAGCCGTGAGGGTCGTGGCTATATGGTCTCTGCAACAGATACCCAAGTCCTGCTCAGGAACTGGAGGGGGCATGAGTGACACAAAAGAGAAAGAATGTACAGTGCCACCTTTGCAGTGTGTCTGCTGTCCCTCACCCCAGGGTACCAGTAACTCAACATACTGCTGAACCCAAGTCATCAACCCGGCATTGTGACATACTACAGTTGAGGTACCAGCATCGGCATTACTGGTACTTAATATCAAAAACCAGCTTGGCTGTGCTGAATGGACTTCTCCAGGTACGGTTCCCAGTGCAGGCAGAAACAGTCTGTAATTCTGAGACACATGCAGTAATACAAAGGCGTACAAACTGCTGCTGTTGTTTGAAAGCTAAACTGCAGTAAGTAACACAATCTGTGTTTCTAGCATCCAAAGACAAAACTAGAACAAACACTCTCTGGCCAGAGCCCACATGGCTGCAGCCGCACTCACCGAGCTCACGGTGAAACATTCCGCCATGCCCAAGATGGTTGCGGTGAAGTCACACATGTGCAACTTCTCGCACATGCACACTAAATGTCAGTGGCCATCTTGTGCACAGCAGGTGACTGGCAGCCAGAATAGTGCGCCTGTGGGGGGGGGGCGTGGAGTGAGTGGACTGTTTTGGAGTTGCAAAATGATCATTCTGCAACTCCAAAATGGAAATTCCACTGTGTCAATCTGGTAGCTCATTTTTAGAGCTTCCCAAGACGGCTACAGGATCCGCCCACTGCAGCTGTAAAAAGTGATACTTCAGAACATTCCGAGTGTTATGTCTGTGGAATTCAAAGTTCTGTTGCTGTACAGTTCTCATTGGTTTAGTTTATAACTTAGTAGGGCTGCTAGAAGGCTTCTTATGGATATTATAGATCGAGGGAGCGCTCCCGACCAATCAGAGCACTCCTTTCTTCTGCGCCCGAGGCACTCTTATTCCGTGAAGAGCATCTCGCACCGCGAATGCCCTGAAACAGGCATCATTCTGGAAATTGATTTATTTTAAAACGATATTGATTGCTCTCGATCAATATATTAATCACGTCTAGCCACTGCGTTGCTGAAATGTAGTAGTTACTTGCCTTCAGTTGGAGCCAGAATAGCTCAGCACAGCATGCTGTTCTCACTCCAGCTAGAAGGTGTGTCAAGCTCACTTATTCAGCAATAGTCTCTGAAGACGTATAAATACATATAAGAGAGATACCTCATGTGTTCTTGGAGCAAGAGAATTGAATGTGAAAGTGAGCAGCTCTGGCACCTTAAGGATACAACAGGCAACACTCATATCCATAAGAGGCTCTCCTGGAATCCCTATTAATGAGCAGCTCTGCACTTCTGCATGTGCTTTCACAAATGCTATATTTTAGCAGTTATAATTTACTAGAGAATACAGTTTTTTTCATTTTCAGTGTTCCTTTCCAAGATTTACAGCACATCTTGGTAGTCTGTCTAAAAAGCCCGTACAGAAAACATTTAAAGACATTTGTCTCTCCCCCGTTAACCCTGCTTGGAGCACCTCCTCGGAGGTGAAGTGCACATGTGCATTCATTGCATGTCCGCCATGCTTGGGAAAGAAAATCCGGTGGAAAAATGGAGGCTGGGCTACATGATTCCCAACCTGCTAGCACCGATGGCCCACCTGATCTCGAGGAGGAGGAGGACGAGGAGGTAAGTCGGGAGATTCAGGACAGTCGGGACTGTGGGACAGGCTGATTCAGCCGCCCAGCCTGCCATGGAGGGATAACATCTATGAAAAAAAGTGCCTTGATTAGCGGGGAGCCTCACATGATGCTCCCGCGACCTATAAAAGTGTGACTAAGGCAAAGGTAGCTTGCATTGCTGTATGTACAACCTTTCAGTGTTCTAAAAAAGAACTCTTCTGGGATGAAGGTCTCCCTCCCTTTTTACAAAAATGGTGTTAAAGTGTCAGAATGAACATCAAAATTACTTACATTGGGGCCGGGAGGTCCAACTCTGCCTGCAGCACCGGGGAAACCAGTGGCACCCTGTATTTGGGGAAAACAAAGAGAGAGAAAAAGTGAGAGGGGGTAGGAAAAGAAACACAGAATGTTGTGCTGTCAATGAGTAAATTAAAAAATCGACAGGGCCTGAACACATGGCTTCTTTGCCAGTCAGGACACCGCTGTGATGGAGCCTATGCTTGGAGATCCAAGCCAGAATCAACCCAACTGAAACTGAATCTGGACAGTGCGACGGTAAGTAACAACATCCTAATATCCGAGAACTCAGGAACTACTTGACAACAAAACGACCAGGATACATCCTTCCTTCACGTGCATCTCTATTCAGGCCACTGCAGCAGTCAATAGTTTCATTAACATCTGCTGTCATTTTTTCAGAAATCAAATGCCAGTAAATATTATAGACTTTAGGGAAACTGTCACTGGAGGGCACATCTGGAAACCCCAAGGCCAAGACGTCTGCCTTTTACTTGTACTCCCAGTCCTAGTAATTCTGTTATAAGGTACACTTCACGTACCTGTCCTTCCACCCACTGAATTAAGTGTAATACTTGCTCCAGACACCAAAAATAGTTAGCCATTTAACTACACCCCATTATTTTCTTTCTAGACACCACCACCTCTTTTGTTTCAGCCATTTAATTGTATTAGCCATTTAATTTTTCAAATGGACATCTGCTATCTTGGCATAATAAAACACTAGCCAACAGTGGCTAATTAAAAACAAAACTTTTTTTAGCCAAATTATTAAAAAAAGCGAAACGGTTTGGTAGCTAATATGTCGCACTAACGCTGCCTAGTAATGTCATTGTCAGTAAGGACCTTCTCCAGCTGGGTGATGAACAACGCCCCGTATTATACCATTACATGAAATATACAGTCCAGAGGCTACAGTCTAATAGACCTGTCTCGGTCCAATACTGATCCCATGGTGACTCCAAGCTACTCACAAAACTGACCTACTGCTCTGAATTGCAACAATGAACAGCTGGAATATTTTTATAAAACTTTTAAGTTTTGTTTCATGACTGCTATGCATACATCTTCATAACAAAAGAAGAAAGGGGACTGAACCCTCTATAAGCTCTTATTTTGTATCTCAGACCCTTCTTAAACAGAAATCTGCCTTCTTTCCAGAAATTGTGATTGATTTGGACTGCACTGGAACCAGCAGTTCTGACCAGTACCTTCTATGTGGCAGTACAACTTCCCACTCCTTACCTGTAAGGCAAGTACAAGGTGTAGCCCAGTAATGCAGCAAGAATGTCTTATTCTGCCCCTGGGTGGGGTGGGAGTGGGGTGGGGGGCAGGGATTGTGCAAAAATCTCTGAGTCCCATGCTGCAGCCAGCAGGGTTGGTAGCTTCACAGAGACAAGACGCTCAGCTCCCACAAGAGGCATGGGCAGGCTGGCTGGCACTTCTCACTATCCCTGCAGGCCATCTGAGGGATGGCATTGGCATCAGCTGTGAAGGCAGATGCACGCCTGCCCTACAGATCAGAGGAAGGGCACAGCCTGGTGATCAGAACGTTGAGGTGGGGGATGGGGGAGGCTAACGTGTAAGAAAATAATAAAATGAATAATGAAAAGATACTTACAGCTGGACCCTGGGCTCCACGGGCACCTTTAGGGCCACTCACACCAGTTGGACCCTGTAGAGAATGAGAAAAACAAATTAAGGATATTGGTGTATCTTCAGAAACATCACGTACTCTGAATATTTAAAACTGCTGGGATTTATTTTATAAATGTCTACTGTACTGACATGCACGTTTCAGACAATGCACCTGTGAAACTAATTAGAAAAGACTACACCTGTTATAAAGACACCAAGCACCATCTCTGTTACATCTGACAGTCTGAGTGACCAATGAGCCTGGGGCAGTCTGTGGGTTTCGTCAGGAGAAAGAGCCAGTCCATCTCAATGGGATCTCAGATAAGCTATTTCCAAGGTCCTTTCTAAAAAAACATTTTTACAATTTATCGCATCACTACATAACAAAAGAAGCTTTTGCTATGGCTTGGCTAACAGCTCTTGTTTGGGAGACAAGTGACACTGTGAGACCAGCATGGGGAGCTGAGCCCCATCTGATTAGTTTGCTCACATCCCCCCCCCCACGCAGGATACTTCAATTTACACATCAGTTACACCTGCTTGGCCATTATGACAGAGCTGCTTCACATTTGAATCAAATAGTGATCCTTGGTCTAGTAATGAGGCTATGGGCTCGATTTTCAGATGAGATGTGGTGGCACACCGGACTTGTGGCAGGGTGTGTGACGCAAGTAGTGACTTGTGTCATACCAAGCAAGTGCTATTTTCGAAGAAGTGTGCCGCAAACGCCTTCTGCAAGTCCAGAATGTGGTACGCAGGGAGTTACACTAGCTACTGCCTGGTTAAACTTTGCATCCAGGATCGTGGCACTTGTGCCAACCCTTTGGAGCAAGGTGCCGTAAAGTGGGGATTATGTTGCAAATGCACCACCCCTTTGAAAATTGGACCGCTCTGCGTCTGAGGGGCTTTGCCGCATCTGTGATCCCCTTTGCGTCACATGCACAGCTTGACGCAAGCCCTGCGCCCGCATTCTAAAACCGAGCCCTATGTTTCGTCTCATATTGGTGCAACAGTCTGCACTGTGGCAACCAGACAGAAACACAGATACATAGAATGTGTCAGCAGAAAAAGACCCCGAGGCCTTCCAGTCTGTCCAGTTCCCTGTCTAGCTCCATGCCTGGCCTAACGCCAGGCCGGATGTAGAGATCCAATAGCCCTTGTGCATGTATATACAAATCACCATGAATGAAAACTGAAAATAAAAGCACAGGCATGTATATACATCCCATGATGCTTTGCATTATTGGGGAATGTGTGATTTTGTATTTCTTTTAACCTGGCTTTGTTTCCAGTGCTCTTTCTGGGTAATCCTTGCCTCAATGTTTTTGTGCTGAGTTTCTTTGTCTTTTGGATTACTTTCCTATTTTGGGCTCACCATGACCCAAATCAGTCAGACCATCATAGGGATGGTTCATCTTTCCACTGGGCTAAGATACAGATCAAGCACATTGATATATCATGAGAAGGGGAAGGGGGAATTGTTTAACCAGGAAAGGCACACTAAGCCAGAGCTTGTTTCCAGGTGCGACCTGGGAGCAGAAGAAAATTAAGTGACTTGCTCAGGGTCACACAGTATGCAAGTGGGGGCTAATGGGATTCAAACACAGGTCTCTAGGTTTGCAGCTCAGTGCCCTTAACCACTATACTATACTGCCTCCTAAATGTAATTTTCAGGTTAAGGAGCACAGAGAGGTTAAGTGGCTTGCTCAGGGTCACACATTGTACAAGTGGAGGTTGTGAGTTTCAAACCGAGATCTCCTTCGTCTTCAGGTTCATGCTATGTGTTTTAACCCTCTAGGCCATACTGCCTGAGAAGGACGAAACGTCTGTTTGTGTATTCAGTTTTCAGCATTTGCAGAATGTGTGAGAGGCCATTTGGCATCATACTCTCCTGCTTAAAGCAGAACCAGTCTAATGGTGATTTGTATATGTATCCCATGATGCTTTGCAGGATGGGGTATGTGTGATGTTGAATTTCTTTAAAATGCAACTTTGTTGCTAATACCCTTTCAGAGTAACCCTTGCCTCCTCTGCATTTATGGTGAGGTATTTTGTCTTTTAGACTGCCATTTCTAGATACACACAGGTGAGGTCTAGGACCCATAACCCATATTGTAGTTTTCAGGATGTGCTATTAAATGAGACTCAGCTGGCATGGGACTTATCTTGTACAGAAAAGTTTAAAGATAGATAGATAGACAGATAGATAGACAGACGGACAGACAGACAGGCAGACAGGTTAAATGTCTGTTAATACACACAGATATGGTCTGAGACCCTTCCCATGTTATGTATCAGGTGGTGTAAACTACTCTTTCCAGATACACACAGGTGTATCAGGGGTGGTGCCTTCTGTCTCTAGATGAACACACAGGTGAGGTCTGAGACCCTACCAATGTTATATTTCAGGGGGTAAAATCTGCTGTCTCTTCATGCATACAGGTGAGATCTGGGACCCTCACCATGTTGTATTTCAGGGAGTAAACCCTACCATCTCTGAATACACATAGGAGTGTTCTAGGACCCATGCCATGTTATATACCTGGGGTTTACCCTGATGTCTCTCGATACATACAGGTATGATCGGAGACCCCCCCCCATGTTACATATCAGAGGGTGTAACCTTGTGTCTCCAGATGCACACAAGTCTATTCTAGTACCCTCCCTATGTTATATATCAGGAGGTGTAACCTACTGTCTCTAGATATACACAGCTGTGTTCTCTAACCTTTCCCACATTGTATATCAGGGAGTGTATCTTGCTGTCTCTCGATACACACAGGTGTGATCTGGGACCCTCTACTTGTTACGTATCAGGGAGGGGGCCTTTTTATGCCAATAATTTCTGTGTGTGGTTATGTGTAACCTGGTGTCTAAAAGCATATAGAGGTAAGGTCTGGGACCCTCCATATCTATCTATCTATATATATATACATACATACATATATATATATATATCTCAGGGGGTGTAACCTACTGCCTACAGATAAACACAGATGTGGTCTGGAACCTTCCCCATGTTATATACCAGGGGGTGTTACCTGCTGTCTCTAGATTTACACAGGTGAGGTTTGGGACCCGCCCCATTTTATATATCAGGGGTATTACCTGCTGTCTCTAGATACACACAGGTGTGTTCTGGCTCCCTCCTCATGTTTTATATCAGGGTGCGCAACTTTCTGTCTCTAGGTAAACACAAGTGTGCTCTTGGACCCTCCCCATGTTAAATGTTCGGGCTGTAACCTTCCATCTTTAGATACACAGAGGTATAGTCTGGGACCCTCCCCATGTTATTTATCAGGGGTGTAACCATCTGTCTCTTGATACACATAGGCGAGGTCTGGGACCCTCCACTTGTTACATATCAGAGAGTAAGCCTTTTGCTGTTAACAATTTTGTATGTTTGTATGTGTAACCTCTTGTCTCTAGACACACAGAGGTAAGGTCTGGGTTGGGTCCCTCCCATGTTATATATTAAGGGGCATAATCTTCTGTTTCTCAATACATACAGGTGAGGTCTGGGACCCTCCACTTGTACCAAATCAGGGAGTGAGCCTTTTTCAACTGAAACTTTCTGTTTCTATGTGAAACCTTTTGTCTCAAGACACCACAGAAGTAAGGTCCTACTGTCTCTAGTTACCCGCTGGTTTTGTCTGGGACCCCCTTCCCTTGTAATTTCTCAGTGGGTGTAACCTGCTGTCTCTAGATCAACACAGGTGTGGTCTAGGATCCTCCTCACGTTATATACCAGAGGGTATTACCTGCTGTCTCTAGATTCACACAAATGAGTTCTGGGATGCTCCGCATGAAATATATCAGGGGATGTTACTGGCTATCTCTGGATACACACAGGTGTGTTCTGGCTCCCTCCTAATAGTTTACATCAGGGGGTGTAACATCCTGTCCATAGGTATACACAGGTTTGTTCTTGGACCCTGCCCATGTTGAATATGAGAGGTGTAACTTTTCACTTTTAGATACACACAGGTGTAGCCTTGGACTCTCCACATGTTATTTATCAGGGGTGTAACCATCTATCTCCAGATACACAGATGTTTGGTCTGGGACTGTCCCCATGTTCTTTATGAGGAGGTGTTACTGGCTGTCTCTAGATTCACACAGGTGAGGTCTGGGACCCTCCGCATGTTATATACATGGGGGGTATTACCTGCTGTCTGTGGATACACACAAGTATGATCTGGTATCTTCCCCATGTTATTTATCAGGGGGTGTTACCTGCTGTCTCTTGATGCACACAGGTGAGGTCTGGGACCCTCGACCTGTTACATATCAGGGAGTAAGCCCTTTTTGGATGACAATTTCTATGTTTCTATGTAACACACAGAGGTAAGGTCTGTGAACCTTTCTTGTTATATATCAAGGAATATAACCTTCTGTCTCATGACATGCACACAGGTGTGATCCAGGAGTGGTATATATATATATATATATATATATATATATATATATATATAATATAATACACACACACACACACACACACTCACACAGGTGTGATCCAGGAGTGGTATATATATATACCACCAACAGCTTAATCTGGTTCAAGGTCAGTTGGCATTCATCTGTATCCCTTCCCCGGGTTGTGCCTGAAAATAGGCAGGATTTGTCTAGTGCACTTACCCGGTCAACAAAAGCTAAAATAAAAAAAAAAAATAATAATAAAAATAAATAAATAAAATCTCTAGACACACACAGGTGTGTTCTAGGACCCTCCCCATGTTATATAGCAGGGAGTGTAACCTGCTGTCTCTTGATACACACAGGTGGGATCTGTGACCCTCTCCATGTTATATATCAGGGATGTAACCTACTGTCTCTTCATGCACACAGGTGTGGTCTGGGACCCTCCCCTTGTTATATATCAGGGGTGTAACCTACTGTCTCTTCATGCACACATGTGTGGTCTGGGACCCTCCCCTTGTTATATATCAGGGGTGTAACCTACTGTCTCTTCATGCACACAGGTGTGGTCTGGGACCCTCCCCTTGTTATATATCAGGGGTGTAACCTACTGTCTCTTCATGCACACAGGTGTGGTCTGGGACCCTCCCCTTGTTATATATCAGGGGTGTAGCCGGCAATCTCTCCATGCACACAGTTGGCTCTTGGACCCTCTCCATTTTATATGTCAGGGGGTGTTACCTGCTATCTCTTGATATGCACAGGTGTGGTATACGACTCTCCACATGTTACATTTCAGGTGGCAGAACCTGCTGTCTCTATATATAGACAATGTAGTTTGGGACCCTCAAAATGATGTACCTAATACTTTGAAAATGTCAAATGTTGTGCCAGTTTTTAAAGTGGGGGACCCTAAACATATAGAAAATTATCATTGGATTTCCATGTTGTGCTCCCTACTAAAAACTGATCAAAAGGTTATTACTGAACTTGTTCATCAAATATATTCAGAGCTATGGCTTGTTTTCTCCTAGACAGCATGGGTTCAGACAGGGGCATGGAAGAAAGATCGCCTTGGTCAGTTTCACGAATGATGTTAGCACTATTATGGCCTAAGGTATTCTGACTGGTGCTGTATTTGTTTATGGACCAAACCAAGACTTTTGATCTCATAGTCAACCATGACCAATTGCTTAGAAGACTCTCTGACATCGATATGTCTAACGTGACTCTGAAGTGGTTTACAAATTATTTGTGAAACCTGGGTTATGGTAGTTGGGCAACTTTGGAAGTAATGTATCTGAAATAGGTAATACATAGATACATAGATGATGATGGCAGATAAGGGCCTGCAGTTCACCTAGTCTGCCCATGTGCACACATACTTAGCTTCTTCAAGCTTCTCTATAACTAGGTTGTCCCCTTCCCCCGACTACTAGGAGCCTTCATAAATACTAGGATAATATTTATGAAGGCGTTCCGCAGGTCTCGATTTTAGGGCCTCTGCTGTTCTCTGTATTTATTAATAGCTTTTTACATTTAAGCACTAGTTATAATCCATTACTTTGCACTGTTGATTTGATAACCAGTGTTAGTTCCAAGCACCTTAGAGAATTACAGATTTCCGGTCAAATTTTGAATTGGTTGACTGACAGTAATTTGGTGCTAAATAACCACAAAATAAAGGTTATGCCATCCTGCTTTAAGCCTAGAGCTAGGGTGGATACTTGTAATCTGCTAGTCACCAGTCAAGATGGTGCGGTACAATCAACTTTATTGATTTCATTGTGCAGTTCCAATTTAGATGTCAGGCCTTGCATTTATGGCAGGAGTTAATGTTAGCAATGACAAAACAGTGACACAGTACAGAAACAAGTAGGCTCCCTTACTGAATGACACTGCTATAAGCATAAAATAATGAAGGTCAAAATAGTTTATTGTTACCTTAGATTTTTTCTGGGAAGCCAAAAAAATGATGGTGCTTGTAGGGCCCCACAGACTCTAGTCCAGTCACGATAGATAAGTAAAAAGGATGTATATCGCAATTGGTTTGAAGTTGGTAGGGCAGAAGGCTAGCACCTTCTTTTCTTCAGATCCACAGATAAGTAAAAATAAACTACTTTATATTTGTTATTTTAGCTATTGTAGTATGATTCAGTAAAGGAGTCTTGATGCTCCTGTACCAAATCTAACACAGCAGTGCGGGGATGGGTGGGGTGTCATACAAACATACGAAGAAGCCAGCAGAAGAAGGCCATTTGGTCTATCAAGTCTGCTCATATTGCAGGGTCCACAGCTTGAACTAATGTGCCTGCCCTCCCTCCCCACTCCTCCCATCCTCCCTACCCATGATTCTTACCTTCCCCCTATGCCTATCCTAGCCTCTCTTAAAGCTGCCCACTGTCTTCAACGAGATGACATCTTCCAGCAGCACATTCCAAGTGTTTACCACCCTCTCTGTGAAGAAGTGCTTCCTGACCTCCCTCCTTAACCTCCCACCCTCCAGCTTAAGACTGTGCCCCCTTGTGATATGGTTGCCACATAGCTTAAAGAGATTCTTCTTATCAACCTTATTTATCCCTTTCAAGTACCTGAATGTCCCAATCATGTCCTCTCTCTCTCTCTCTCTCCTGTACATGTTCAGTGCCCTCAACCTCTCCTAGTATGCCTTGCCCTGCTGACTGGCTATCATCTTTGTAGCCCTCCTCTGTACCTTCTCTAGCAGGTTAATGTCCTTTTTGAGGTGTGGGCACCAGTAATCATGGCTAATATGTACTGCTGCTTTAAGAATGGACATGAAATCTACAATGTTTTGAGAGTCGAAGAGTGATCTGTGATTGTGACAGGCCCGCAACCCTGCAGTAACATTTTTTTGTGTTTCAGTACTGTCTTGTGGTGAATTTTTCTGCTACCTTGAATGAAATCTGGTTAGCGTGGCTCAAGTTTGAAATCGCCATATTAGCGATGGATTGGACACTTACCTGGGGGCCAGGGGCACCGGAAGGACCTTGAGGACCTGGTGCGCCAGCATCTCCCTTTTGGCCAGATTCACCCTGTTCTCCTTTAATACCTGGTTGTCCATCAGCACCCTGTTGGGGGGAAGGATAGAGAACCTGTTACTGAGGCTCAGTAGACCACACTGTACTGCCACTGAATGCCAAATGCAGAGAAACATTTACAACGTGCATTCATTCTTTTCCTTCATGATCTAATTTTCATAAAAATGTCAAAGTTAATTTGTTAACATTAAATATTTATAAATGTTTCAAATGTTTAAAATTAAGCATAAATCTTAAAATGAATTTGTTGCAATAATTAAAGGACTACTGCTCTATCTGGTTTATGTCAAGAATTTTTTAACAAGTAAATTTAGTTATATTAAAAGCTCATACTCACAGGAGGACCAGCAAAGCCAGCAGGGCCGGGAGGACCAGGTTCACCACGGTCACCCTATGAGAGAGGAAGACATGAAAATATCAGAGACCAGACCTGGTACTGTAGACCTCCATATAGTAAAGAGCAGTTACTCAAATATATGCAAATGAAGGTCAGGCCTATAAATCAGTGCTGCAATGATCCTGTTGGACATTTTTTGACAATGGAACCTTAGCCTTTAAATGCAGAATTCTTTGCTTCCAGAGATTTTACTCTGCAGCCAACTGCTGCATAGAGGAAAGATGACACCAGGTGGCCACTCTGGTCAAAAGGCAGATCACAAAATTTCAAATATGTGGCAATCTGACATCTGTTAAGTCTGCTCATTGGAAAAAAGAGCCAGCTGTGCCTACAGACTGGGAGCAGAGTTTTTGCCAACCAGCTCGAGGAGTTCAGTTATTTGATGTTCGAATGATGCCACCATACTCGGTCCTGTAGCAGAGGGTCCATCCCCGATGACTCGTTCTTTTTCAAAGGGGGCTTTTAGGTTCTTTATTGGTGTCCCTTACCCTAAAATGTTACAGGAAAAGGTTGCCCCAGTGGCATGGTGCCAGTGCTGAGTGGCATCATCTGGGAGACTGAGGCTGACTGGGAGCTGAGAACATTGTAGAAATGAAGTTCAACAGAAGGAAAGGTATTGTCCACTTGGCAGTCCATAGGGGTTTGTGCAACAGTGCCAGCTGACCATGGAGTAGCATTAGTATTGCCTGTGAAGGCAGTCACTTGCATGGCCTTGGGGGCAGAAAAAGACTGGAAAAAAATACCAAAAGCTTAATCTTGTTCAGTTTTAGTTGGTTTCCATCTGTATCCCCCCTCCTGCAGGGGCAAGGCTGAAAATTGGTAGAATTGCCTAGCCCTCCTTTCCCAGTCAACAAAAACTTAAAAAAAAAGGCACAGCCATGGTGACCCCATCATGGGGGGGCAGTGTTGCTCAGATAGTATCCTAGAAACTAGGATACCAACATATACATCGTATTTGGCCAGAAGTTGCTGTGGTAGCATAGCAGTGCTATCTGACCATGGATCCCACCCTCTAGGATCCAGTGCATGGATCCTACAAATGTTGTGGATCCTGTGGATCATAGCAACAGACCCAACTTGGATACTATCTGACCTAGGATCCCTGGATCTGACCTAGGATCCATTGCTATCTGACCCCAGATCCTAACTATCTGACCTAGGAACCCTGGATCCTAACTAGGATCCATCACTGTCTGACCCCAGATCCTAACTAACTGACCTAGGATCCCTGGATCTGACCTAGGATCCCTGGATCCTCACTACAATCCATTGCTATCTGACTCCAGATCCTAACTATCTGACCTAGGATCCCTGGATCCTCACTACAATCCATTGCTATCTGACCCTGTATCCTACATTTGTCTTTGGTAGGATTTCTGGTAGGATCCTAGGTAGGATACCAGCACTATCTGACAGATAGTGGTAGGATCCACAAAAGCACTATCTGAGCAACACTAATGGGGGGGAGCAAGAGGAACCAAGGGAGTAAAACTTGTGGGGGGGGGAGAATTCCACCAAGTTCATCTCTAGTTATTATAAAAATACAGTATGCTTTTCTATCAGCAATGCTCTGACAGTGCTTTTGGCTATTCAAATGCCATCTGATGGACAGGGCATCTATCCAGTTTTGGATCTGAAATCGTATCCGACCCATTTCAGTTTTGGATCTGAGGCCGAATAATGGGATCTGAGGTTGGATGGTGGGATCTGAGGCTGGATGTGTGTTTCATATCCCAGGTGGTCACATTGGATATTGGTGTCTGACTGGATCCTAAGTGATAGGATCCAGCAGTTGGAAACCAATGGTACTTGATGCCACCAGTTATCTGGGAAAATCATTGGTATCTGATGATATCCAATTCCACCTGATATTACCCGAGCAACACTACTTTGCATAACACCATTGAGCAAGTACAACTGCTGACAGAACTGGAAATGCACTAAATTGTTTTTTGTTTTGCTTTCAGGTCTGTAAAAACAGAAATTATAACATGCATCACTTTCATTTGAGACTAGCCTTTTTACCAAAGTAACTAAACAGCTCAGGTGTCAAGAAGGCAGCATTCCTGCACTGCACTGTTGAGTACAGTTGGCAGGCTGATCACTTTTTAATAGGGCAATTTCAAATGGGCCAGATGCAGATGCATGCTGCACTCATGGCTGCATCCCACCGCTACCACCAAACCCCCCAGATCCTTATTTTACAAAGATTCCAAGGTTTTACAACAGTTTCCAGAATTTGCAGAAGAGCACCATTTTTTAACACAAGCTCCTCTTTTTCTGGGCAACTGTGTCTGAGGTCCAGAGGCTACTAGACCACCCAGGATCCAAACTTCAGACCCAGTTATACTCTGAAACTGGAGATTAGGGTGTTGTTAATGCTGCTCCCCATTGTCTATAATGTGAGCCTCAGAGGCACTGTGCAGGACAGTTATACAGTTACACAAAGCACTTGATATCAGATTCAATTTAAAATAGAACCTTACAGGAGCACCACGGGCACCAGCAGCACCAGAAGGACCAGCTGGACCAGATTCACCCTGTGGAAGAAAAAAAACAACAGGTCAGTAAGATGTCCACAGAAGCAGAAAGAGACAACATCTAGTGTCAGGAGCTCACTTCATCCACCATATCTGCTCTCAAGTTTTGAACTCCTAACTTATTGTAACAAATGCTTCTTTTGTGCAGTGGTGTCACCATCTGGTTATGTTGTGCTGTCCCTCAGATAATTGTAATGTATCCAGTGACTGTTAATGTTTCAAGCTGACAAACTACTGTATTTCTCGAATTGCAATATTAACTTTGCTGTGGATGTGCGCTGGACCACAATGTGCCAGGAATTTGTCATGTTCCTGTTTTTTTTATTTTTACAAGACAGTACTGTGAGTTCTGCTCTGCTCTGCAGAGTGAAGACAGCGGTGCTGTGTATGGACTGAGTGCAGTTACAGACTGTATGATTGGGTCTAAGAATGCAGTTATAGACTGTGTATTGACTGAGGATTATTACAGTCTGTATGGACAGAGAATACAGTTATAGATTGTGTATGGATGGGAAATGGAGTTAGGGGCTGTGTATGGACTGAGGACAGTTACAGACTGAGAATGCACTTACAGATTGTGTATAGACTGGAAATGGAGTTATGGACTGTGTATGCACTGAATATCATTACAGACTGTATATACTGTGAATGCAGTTATAGACTGTGTATGGACTGGAAATGGAGTTATAGTCTGTATATGGACTGGGAATGCAGCTATAAACTGTATGGATTGGAAATGGAGTTATGAACGGGCATGATATGTGGACTGTGGACAGTTACAGACTTTGTGGACTGGGATTGCAGTTACAGGCTGTGTATGGACTGCAGATGGAGTTATAATCTGTGCATGGACTGACAGTTACAGACCGTATGGGGTGGGAACACAGTTACATACTGTGTATGGACTGGACATACTGTTATGCATTGTGTGTGAACTGAGGACAGTTAAGGACTGTATGGACTGGGAATGCAGTTATAGACTGTGAATGGACTAAGGATAGTTATTGACTATATGTACTGGGAATGTAGCTATAGACTATCTATGGACTGGCAGTGGAGTTACACACTATGTATGGACCAAGAACAGTTACAGACTATATTGACTGAGAATACAGTTATAGACTGTGTATGGACTGGAAATTGAGTTTTGGACTGTGTATGGACTGATGACATTTATGGACTATATGGGCTCTGGATGCAGTTATAGACTGTGTGTGGACTATAAATGGTGTTAAGACTGTATAGACCACAGACAGGTTCCTAAGACACAAAACAAATCCACATAATCTGTGCTCCTCTGATCACCTTCTGCTTAAAGTGCTGCAAGTAAATGCTAACATGGGCACAATGACTTTCTGTTGGCCCATCCCTCTGGTATGCCTTTCTAGTGAGAATTACAACTACCCCCTCCCATGCCCTCTTTCAATCACAGCTTCTGGGTCACCTAATGAGTGCATCCCACTGCAATTGTGCAACCTAAGATATTAGCTTATACGGGCTACGTTGGCACTGCTTGTACTCATGCTGCATTAGCACCAGTATTGCATTCTTACCAAACAAACTGTTGAACTTACATTTTTGTGTCACTTTACTGAAGTTGTATATAAATTGTTTTACTTTGTTTTCATCTGTACTTTCAGTTCCTCTTGAAAATGTATTTCCCAGCTTGTTTTATAACCATGTTTCTCTAATCTCCATCCTTTTATTTACCTACCTATGTCTGGGTCATTCTTGAAAATGATCCCCTTGACCAGTGGGCTTACCTAGCCAGCAAACAAGTAAATAAATAAATGAGTTATGGATAATATGGACTGGATCTGGAAATGCAGTTCTAGACTATATGTGGACTAGAAATGGAGTTATGGACTGCATATGGACTGAGGACAGTTACGGACTGCATTTACTGGGAATGCAGTTATAAACTATTTATGGACTGGAAATTGAGTTAAGGACTGAGGACAGTTATGGACTGTATGGGCTTGAAATGCAATTACAGAATGTATGGACATGAAATTGAATTATGAACTGTAGATGGACAGTTATGGACTGTATTGGATGGTTATGCAGTTATAGACTGTGTAAGGAATGGAAAGTAAGTACAAGCTGTATATGGACTGTGGACACAGTTTTGAACTGAACTGGCAGTTCGTATAGGTACTGACTATATGGACTGGGGATGCATCATTGCAGTTACAGATTGTGCATGGTCTGAGGATGCAGGTGCCAGCACCACTACATGGAGCTAACATCTGGGTGCAGACATAAACCTTTAAGCAACTGCTGTATGGGTTAAATGGACGATTCAGGTGTCACATCTTATAAGCGAGTTAGTCAAGTAGAACAAGTTGTCAACCACATAAGTTCTTCTCCTCCCATCCTTGCCCATGCCTTCTCATGTTATGCTTCTCTGGCTTATCTTTCCTAGGCACCTACTTTCAAAATGTAAGTGCCATAATATGGGTGCCGGCCTTATGTTTTTGGGGGCCCACAGCACGGTTAGTCATTGGGGGCCCTTGAGTGTACTTCAGTAAATAATTTTATACCATTATAACGCACACTGTACACATCTTCCTTTCATGAAGAAAATCTGCAACCTATGTCCTGAGGCTCACTCTGTCTAGTTTCAAGACCCTAACTCTGATTTTTGTGTCCAAAAAATTCTTACCTTCTCGCCGTTGGGGCCAGCTGGACCAGGAGGACCAATTGGACCAGTCAGACCCTGGAAAAGGAGAAAAGAGATTAAGCAGGTCAGAGAGTTTGCCAAGTACGCACAATCTCATGTACAGAGAGCTGCGGTAGTGCAGGCGGCAAGAATATGGTGGGCATTACAAGAACTATCTAAGGAAATAAATATCTGTGCAAATGAACACTTTAACAACAGCTATAGAGGATTCTCACAGTGTATAGAAATGCCTAGGTGGATTGTGGGAAACTGCAGAGTTCACTGTCATGATATTGTGAGTTACTGTGTTGTGTAACTACACAGTCTATCTGTGCTATTAGTGACACTAAAGCAAAGGTGGACAATTCTCCTATTGATTGTAAAAATGCTAGCACCAGAGTCATACCATGTACTACGAAACTCCTTTGATAAGGCAGTTTCCTGGCTGCCTGCAAATGGAGTGAATTTGCAGCTGGTGCATATCACTGGTTATTCGTTGAGAGAAAAACTTTATAATTTTAATATAAAACATTTCATTACAGTAATGTGGAAGCTGCAGGGGGTGCTATTACTACAAGATAAGCCCTGCTGTCAGGCATTAGAGAGTCTCTGCGTTGCCTTGTTCTTCCTATTAAGAGCACAGGAAGTGTGGCCATCTTGCCTTAACCTACTTCCTGTAGTGACATTTTGCCCAATAAATACATTTCTCTTTAGAGAATCTCAAGATAAAAAGAGAATCAATCTTACTCTAGCGCCATCTTTTCCAGAAGCACCCTCAGGACCTTTCTCGCCAACATCACCCTAAAGAAAAGACAGAAAACGAAACGTGAATGAACATAAAGAAAGACTTCAATCCTGGTCACATCTGTAGGTCTTGTACTACAGGGACATATTTCTTCTCCCTGTGCATTCAGTCAGTACCAGATTAGTAGATAATAATACTAGTTGTGATATCCGATACTGGATATGAGAGATGCAATTCTTTTTTTTTTACTTTCTTTATTTAATACTATTTTTCAGTAAATTGACCAGTACATGACAACATGAAACATATCTCAAAAGAGAAAAACAACACATTCAACAAGGATAATAAACAAGAAAAAAAAATTAAACAATGCTTGACAGTTCATATTAGGTAAAGCCAGGTCTACATCTATAACATTCCAATTTTAGGTGCATCAGGTGACGCAATTCTAATACCAGCTGATAGGCGTCACCTTTGTGCCATTCTTTGGGCTCTAACTGCAGCACAAGGTTGAACACCCCTACATGTAAATGCTCAGCTCAGAATCAGAATGTTAAGTAACTACTGTAAGGTGTCGTTGCTGTACCAAACATGTTGACCGATTTTTAATGTCAAATAGGTAGACTAATATAACATTTTCGTAAGTTTTATTTTTGTAAAATGAAAACATGGAATTTTGGACAGACCATACTATTTACACATCTGTATTACTGTGTGCGTCTATCTTTGTCTGTCTGTCTGTCTATCTATCTATCTAATCTATCTCTCTCCTCTGTATATTCATATACAAGGAAATATTACCCCTGAGAGGGTCTTTTGAGATAGCATACAAAGGAAGGGTCAGAGTCATTCACCACTAGAACATTCATATATATATACATATATTTTTTTTTTGTAAGTGTCATTTTTATCTGTGCCAGCCACCAAATCTTCACTACTGTTTTGTAGTCAAAAAAAATCACATCTTCAGAGTGGGTGGCAGTATGATCACTTTAATCTGAGCCCTTTGTGAAAACATACAAATAACGTATTTTGCTGGACACGCTGTATTGATTAAAATGGGAACGAAGCTTACAATTCATTTTTTAATATTTTAAAGGGCTACTGAGGTAAAATAAAAGCCACAGTTTAATTAACAAGGCTGTTGTTACTTGACTGTAGATTTGATTTGACCCCAGTGTCCCTCTAAAATATATAAAAAAATGAAATGTAAAGTATACTCCTATTGTAATGAATACAGTGCACCCTCACGTTCTACAAACTCCTACATCACGAAACATGGGTGTACAGGGACAGAGCTTGCTATGATTGGCAGCAGGAAGGGGAAGGGGAAGGGATCAGTTGGCCGAGGGGGATTTACAATAATTTCCCCTGCAGTACTTCGGCATCTAAAAAATTCTTCAAAGTGGACTTTTTTTTTTGATGCAAGTTGACTTTAGGCAGGTTACGGTAGAAAACAGAGGAAAGCAGTATTCTGAAACTATAAATGTTGGCAGATATAACAGTCTAAATTAAATTAGTTAGCTTTTCACAGATCGCTGATGTCATAATTAATTAATTTGCATTGGATTATAGATTAGTGATGTCATAATTGACTGATTTGTGGAAAAAGTCTACCCACGTGTGCGATATATGTGTATCTCTCTCTCTCTCTCTATATATATATCTATATCTATATAGTTCTATGAATGCCAATACTGTGAATGTGTACAGCAGAGGTATCCCCCTAGGTTCTTCTACCTTCATTTACAGATGTACTCTGTGGAGGCACTGTGCCTGTCTCAAACGGTCTTTCACTGAGGTGCCCTATAGTTGTAGTGGTGTGCACTAGATGTGCCCCTTTAGGGCACGACATGTGGTTTTCTTTGAACTCTAAGCTCTGGTACAAAGATAAGTGACTCAGGTACTTACTCTGTCGCCCTTGGGTCCAGGAATACCAGCTGCACCTCTCTCACCGGGCATGCCCTGAAGACCAGGGGGACCTTGGGCACCAGTAGGACCACCAGGGCCGGTAGCACCCTAAAGAAGAACAAACAGGACTCATGACACAGATGCACTTTGGTTTCTATAAGTTTATATGTGCAGTGAGAGATGTCTCTTCTGATACCAGAGCCTCCGCTCAGGCTTTTCGGGCGAGAGGACCTTCAATGCGAAGCTGATCAGCTCAGTGCAAAGCTGGTCTTCTCTGTCTTCCCAACCTGCATGAGATGATTCTTTTGTACTACAAGAGGCATCTTGTGCAACACATAAACTTATTATTAATCACTCAAGTCAGTTACAGTGATGTATAATAAGTTTTATGTTCCATTTTTGAAAAATACAAATGTAAAGCTCCCCTCCAAGTAGAATGCTTCACTTTAATATTGCCACATGAGGTGACAACTGTGACAACTGTACACAGGACATGAAGTTCTGCATTCCCGATAGCTGACTGGCTGAAATCATTAAGTGGTTAATAATTCTCCTTAAGCAGCTGGTGGGTCAGAATGGCTGGGTGTATTACAAGAAAAATAACACATTTTCAACAAAAAAAAATCACCATCATCAAATCAATAAAAACTAGAAAAAAAGACGCGCTTCTCCTGACCAGAAACCCCCCTCCAACTTCTCAAATGCCACAATCCCACATTTCATCCTTAAATAAGAAAGTAGTTATTGTAAAAAAAAAAAAATGTAAATTAAGGTTTAGAAATGTAGTCGCTATCTGGCTCAGTTGTGCACTGGTAGCACCATCGTTCATGTCACTGGTGTCCCCAATTCGGGAGTTAGCCTGGGTAATTGGGGGTCGGCTGGGAAAAGGGAGGACTGAGTATTCAAGGGACTGCTCTTCCCTTATGGATGGGGAGGGATGTATATCCGAGGGACTGCTCTTCCCTTACAGATGGGGAGGGATGCATCTCCTGCATTGTGCCTGATTCTCAGCAGCAACCAGGTGTTAAGGCAGTTAGGAGGCCCAGAAAGGAGTGGGACACTTTCAGACTTATTCTGCATCATACAATGGGGTTCAAAAATACTGTGCCCTGATTGGTCAGCTGTTACTTTGTGTCGTTGTGTAATTTTTGTATGACCACTGCATAGAGTACCAGCTGACTGGACATAAAAACTAATACCAAAGCAAATCACTACAACCTCCCGAGCGAACTGTAAAAGCAGCCATATTTGTTCCCGCTAACCGGCACCAATAAAAAAAAGAAGATTCTCCTAGTGCTGGCTCGTCTCTCTCTCTCTCTCTCTCTCTCTCTCACATCTCTCTCCCCACCACCAGCCACTCATTCACAGTCACTCTCTCTTTCAGAGCTCGCTCTCATAGTACCAGCCACTCCTTCATGGTCACTCTCCTGCAAGACTCATTCTCCCAGCACCAGTCGCATCCCCTTCTACTATAACCTACCCAGCAGCAAGGCACTGTTTAATGTAGTACGGAAGAATAGTTTTATATAAATAATTTTTTTTATTTTCTTCAACTATTTTTGTCTCATAATTTATTTTCCAGTTGTATAATCCCAATAATCCACTCCAAAGTGTGGGTTGCTCTGGGATTTGCCAACTTCTGGTGTGGGTAAGTAACTTGGCCTGCGGCCTTGTGACCAAACCTCACAAGGCATGGGGTAAATCACAGCCCAACCCTGTCTTGGTTTATTGCTTAATCATTGCATGCTGGCCATCCCAGGGGAACTCCAAAAACCAGACAGAAAAACATCTTGCTGGGTGGAATGACAGGCCTGGCACCCCCTGCTAGGTACCAAAAACTGGCTCTGCTTGGTGGGGGCTTGACTGGTCCTTCCGATCCCACCACAAGGGGTAAGTAGTGGGGGTTCTGTACCTTGGGGTAAGTCCCAGGGATGGTGGGTGACTGGGCTGGGGGAGGGGGCCAGATGATTCAGATATTCTTTTATAAGGGGCATTCATGACACCAGCTATTTAGGCAACTGTCACTTTTTTAGCTGTAGAAACTTTATTTTAATATAGCAATACATGATGATAACTCTATTGACTGCACATATATTTGTCTGCCTACCTTTAAGCTTCTATTTAAAAAAACACCATTCTTGCCCTAATTGTTTCAAAGTTAGACATTCCTGAAGAACAATTTCTTTGCAAAGGGATTAACTTTTAAACTATTAGGGCTGTAAACATAATTTTTAGTGTAAATGAAAGCTTGAAGTAAGGCTGACATAGATACGTTCTTTTCATATAGTTTGTATGTATTGACACATTAAAATAATATTTATACCATTTTAAAGTATATCAATGCAGTTTTAAAGTATATATAATATACAAATTAAAAAGTATATTGATACAGTTTAAAAGTGTATCAGTATTGTTTAAAGAATATCAATATATATTTTGTCTAATGCTTTTTTTTATGATTAAAAAAACACTTTTATTACTCTTTCTCATTTCTTGGATCACATTCAGACCAAAATATAAAATTCAGCTACCTTTCATAGTCCTAACCCATTTGCAAAGTACTACAGTCACATCACAAAACTTGCCAAATTCTATATTTAATGTTGAGTAATCCCATATCTTCTTTACTTTTGCAGACCATGCCTACAAAAGCTTTGGAAGATAATAAATAAAATAGAAAACATTACTCAACAATTTCTTTGCATTCTTGTACTTAAAGCTTCAGCAGTCCCATAACAGAACAAGCCATGTATTACTAGTTTTGCAGCTGAGAACTGCTGATAAGGCAACAGGGCCTGCTCCTGGACCGGCAGGAGGCTTCGGGTGGTATCAGAGTGAAACAGAAATGCTGCAACTTACCTTAGGACCATCAGTTCCAGGAGTGCCAGGGAGACCCCGTGGGCCCTGAAGACCCTGAGGACCGGGAGAACCACGTTCACCAGGGAAACCACGCTCACCCTGTTTGGAAGAGAAGGTAAGATTTAGGATATTGTCAGTACTGAGTCCTGAGTCTGTCATACTAAAATAAGGGTAGAGCAATGGGCTATCCAGGAGAATCGCTATGGGTTCTATTATGGTAGATGGCAAATCTTGATATCCAATGTACTGATGAGGGGGCATATACTGTTATGTGGGCACCACAATTAGGGTGCCATAATTAGGGTGCTGCAACCAGTTTACCTGTCATGCAGGCAAACTGGATTTTGTGGTGCTTGGTAGGGATGGCCCTCCATACACCGCTGACCTGGAGGTGATTATATTTAACTACAGGGAGTGTAGCCCCTTGCAAACAGCCAGAACATGCCCCAAGGCATTGGGCGTGCTGGGGGTCGGGTTGCACAGTTGCCGGGTGTGACATTCGCCGACAGCATTGTGCTGGCGCCCTAATGACAGGCGCAGTTTTTCTTGTCACTGTGACATGGTGGAACCTGAGGGGGAATCTTAGAGTCTCTGAGGTACTGGTACTGGTTCTGTATTAAATGAAACATGTGGTAATATTTTGTACTGGTAGTGATCCGTTATTGGACGGGCACTGGAATATCAGAGGTACCGATACTAGTCTGTTTCAGATAGGATATTAGGATTTCTGAGGTGCAGTTTTGAATTAGATGGTATATTTGGAATTTTCCTGAGATACTGGTATTGGTTCTGTATTGAGCGAAATACCAGAATATCCCCATATACTGTACCATTTTTGCATTAACTCAGATATTGGGATTGTTGAGGTACTGGTGTCTGTTCCGCGTGTTACACTGGATATTGGGTTTTCCAAGGTACTAATACCAGTACTGTATTATAGTGTACAGTAGAGCATTGCTCTGTATAGAATTCCATCCCTTTGAAAATGCTGTTGTACCACACTTCAAATGTCATGGAATGTGACTGTACTCTTTTGTGGCACAACAGCATTCTGAAACCTCTAGAGACTGCACAAGTCAGTTTCATTCTGAAAGCAAAAGAACCACAGTGTGCACAGTTCACATAATACTATACACTATTTAAAATACAGGATGAGCAACGTTATACACAACCTGTGTGTTCTGCCACCTTGGGGTTCTAATTCCCATGAACCTCTTGAGCATTGCTGTCGAGGTCCGAGGCAATCAGAACCCCTCTGTGGCAGAACACACTGGTTATGCATTATTGCCCATCCAGTGTTCTCTATTTATTGTATACTGAAATGTCTGAGTTACTGGTACCAGTTCTGCATTCTGAGGGAGATTAGGATTAGTAATATACTGGTCCTGCATCTGTACTTGATCACACATGAGGAGTGAGTGGGGTACCAGATCTGTTTTTCAGTAGTAACAGCTAGTATCCATCATGTTTTTTAAGGCATGAACTTATGTGGTCTAGTGCAGGCCATATCTAGTAAGTTACACAGAGCTTGGACTAGTTAGGGCTAGTATCAATCAAGTTAATAAGACGTGGACTAGTGTGAGCTAGTGCAGGCTGTATCTAGTGTGTTATTTAGAGCTTGGACTAATTAGTGCTAGTGAGGGCTAGTATCCAGTTAGTTTATGGGACCTGGAGTGGTTATGACTATTGAGGGCTGGTATCTAAAGAGTTATACAGAGCTTTGACCAGTTAGGCCTAGTATAAATTGAGTTACACAGAAGCTGCACTAGTTAGGGGTCAGGGCTAGTGAAGGCTAGTTTCCGTTTAGGTATGCAGAGCTTGGACTAGTTAAGGTGGATGAGCTAGGGTATTATCCAGTGAGTTATACAGTGCTTGAAATAGTTATGACTAGTGAGAGCTGATGTCTCTTGAGTTACACAGCACTTGGACACGTTATGGCTAGTGAAGGCTAGACTCCATTGACTTATGCAGTGCTGGGACTATTTAGGTCTAGTGAAGGCTTTTATTCATTGCGTTATACAGAGTGTGTGCTAGTTAGGGGTACTATGCATTCAGCTATAATGAACCTATGACTACTTAAGGTTAATGAGGGCTAGTATCCTTTGAATTATACAGTGCTTTGGCTAGTAAGGGCTAATATAAATTGAGTTAAATAGATTGGGGATTAGTTAGGGCTAGTGAGGGCTAAGATCTGTTGGATCGTACAGAGCTTGTACTAGCTACGGCTAGTGAGGGCTAGTCTTCCTGGAGTTATACTGAGTTTGGACTACTTAAAGCTTGAACTATTTAAAGTTAATGAGGGCTAGTATCAACTAAGCTGCACCAGGATGGACAATTTAGGGCTAGTGAGAGCTATCATCAGTTGACTTATATGGAGCTTGGACTAGTTGGGCTAGTAGCCACTGAGTTATACAGAGTTTGGACAAATTAGGACTAGTGAGGGCTGATATTCTCCAAGTTATACAGAGCTTGGCCTAGTTTGGTTAGTATTCATTGAGTTATACAGAGTTTGGACAAGTTAGGACTAGTGAGGGTTGGTATTCTTCAAGTTATACAGAGCTTGGACTAGTTTGGTTAGTATCCATTGAGTTATATAGAGTTTGGACAAGTTAGGACTAGTGAGGGCTGGTATTCTATGAGTTATGCAGAGCATGAACTAGTGGGGGCTAGCATTTTGAGTTTTTACAGAGAATGCATAGACATGACCTGTATAGGACATGTTTTCCTGTAACCTTATTTCTCCTTTGTTTTAGTTAAGCCTGGGTGCTCTGTATTCTGTATAACCTTGCATCACCCGGCTTAACTTGTTATTTTTTTGCATATTACATGTCTACTCCTTGTTAATGTCATGTATGCATAGCTGATATGTGATATCTTAATGGCCTGGGTCATGCCTGAAAACAGTCCCTGGGACTAGTTATACCTACCCGGTTAAAATAAATAAATAAACCAATGGATGGATAGATAGATAGAGAGAGAGATAGATAAATAGATAGAGAGAGAGAGAGATAGATAGATAGGATTCATAGGAGTAGTATCGAGTCTACAAGCGTTAGCCATATTCGACTCGCCAATTTTCATTGGACACTGTACCCACATAAATACCTATCAATTGATGTTTTAAAGATAGATAGCTAGATAGACAGATAGATAGATAAAATTGCACTGTAAAGAGCTAGCAGCCAAGAAGTAATACAGAACTTGGACTAGTTAGGGCTAATTGGCTTAGTATCCACTGATTTATGCACAGCTTGGACTAGCTAGGGGCTAGAATCAATTGAGTTATATAAAACTTTGACTAGCGAGTGCTAGACACCATTCATGAACAACTTGGACTAATTTGGGCTGCTGAGAGTTTGTATCCATTGTATTATATGGGGGAAGGTATGGCTAGTGAGGAGTAGTACCCAAGGCGGTATACAGTATATAGCATGCTGGCTAGTGAGAACGTCTTTGGACTAGTATCTGTTGAGTTATACAGAATTTGGGCTAATTATGGTTAGGTTAGTGATCCCTACTAGCCATTGCATTTTCTAAATCTAGGACTTCAGGGGCAGTAAGCACTAGTATGCCTTGAGTTACACCGAATGTGAACACATTTTGACAAGTATCTACTGAGCTGTAGAAAATCTGGATTGTTAGGGCAAGTGTCTGTGGAGTTATAAAGAGCCTGGACTAGTTATTGCAAGTGAAAACCACAGTAGTATATCTTAAGTTATGCAAGTACACATTCTTTCCTTAATCCTCCTCTTCCCTGTCCTCCCCTGCATTGCATCCAGAAATGAGATTTTGCTCAGTGTGCCTTTCCTAGCCAGCAAATCTAAATTAATAAAATAAATTGTAACCACTGGTGTACATTTAACCTACTGTTGGCAGGATTTGCACCCACTGTTTTATACCGATACCTGATCTAGTTCAGGGTTGTTTGCTGGTTGGTCTGTTACTAGCTTACACATGGAAACCCCCTTCTTTAGAGATAAGTTTTGTGACCTAAGGTTGAAATTACATGAGGCCCTACAGCTTCCAGCGCTGTCGTCACCTGTGTTTCTTGATCACGTTTACAATGTTATAGGGGTCATTCAATCAGGCAACAGTCCAGTGGGCAGCTTCTTTGGTGAAGCGGTGGAGAATTTTACTAGCCTGGCTGTTTGAGTCACCAGTCCAGATCTTAAGAGTGGGGGTTATTCCTACTCTATATAGGAGGTCTGAAAAATAAGAGCAGGGACTATTACTACTCTAGATAGGAGGTTTGAAAAACAAATAACAACTTACTCTTGGACCAACTGCACCTGGTGCACCACCTTCTCCAGGAACACCCCCTATTAGGAACAAAAATAAAACAGAAATATTAGATTACAAGAAAAAGGTGATAAGGTAGGATGCACTACAGAGTAACAGTACTATAAATCCGAGGGTAAAGCGGATCAGGTACAATACTTCACAATACATTCTGATATTCAGGTTGGCAGAAACTTGCACTCAACCACACGGAATGGAACAGCTGGTGCTTAAGTAAGCAACAACCGAAAGCACAGTATAAGTAAGTAATAAGCCATGGCAGGGTGTGCATTATAGGATTTTAATGCATGCCTTAGGTGTGTAATGAGGCCAAAGGCCGAGTATCCTTATGCCTCTGGGAAGTGCATTAAAATCCTATAATACACATCCTGGAGGGGCTTATTACACTTATAAAATGGCTCTAAGTAGGTTTTTTGGGGGGGAATGAGAGTTGGCACCTGACTGTGCGTTTATAGAGATTTAATGCAGAGTCAAGTGACATCTCTCAGCCAATGAAATTTCTGGATTCTTTCTTGCCATTATATAAGACAGAGCTTACTACACACCCCTTACTGTCAATGATTGGGGAGGTGGGGATCAGATTTGTCTTACAACACACTCTGGAGTGGGTTATTGCATTGATGTGCTGCCAAGTATTTAACAACAGGCTCTCAGGCGTTAACAACTAGATCCCTACTCTTCTTCTCCTGTTCATTTTAATGGGGGAAACAAGATTTAACAACCACCTCTGTGGAGCCTGTGAGAGCCCCCTCCAGCAAATCACTGGGTTCTTGTAGTTATAAAACAGCTCATTTAGGCAGAAATGTGTCTGAACAAGGCATTTCATATTTTAATAAAAAAAAATATTCACTAAGTTGACTGAACACTAGCCGTGCGGTAAGACATATTAAAGTTTCAAGTTTGTTTATTTGGGATGAAATCATTGAGCAAACAGCTCATTTATAATGATGTCCTGTCATTAAAAAAAAGTCACACTATAAAATACAGAAGTAAACAAACATTTTAAAAAACTTAGCATAATCAATAAGAACTGGCAACCCACACAAAATTCCACTGATTAGTGCACATTTCTGACATATAGTTAAGGGGACTAGAAGTGCAATGTCTACCTATAATCTAGAAACACAGTATATTACACATATACATACTAGGGATTTAAAAATAGAATAATAGATAGATAAGTGTGTATTACGAGGCAGTAATACCATGAAGACATTTTGGGGACATGGAACATCGAGCGCGAAGCTCAAGAGGTCCTAAAGTCCCCAAAACCTCGAGATGGTATTACTGCCTTGTAGTACACACTTATCTTTCTGTTACTTTTTGTAATATATGGATGCATTAATGATACTACAGTTGGAGATGACCTTTGAACTGTAGTATTAGCAGCAAAAACAATAGTATTATCACTTTTCAGGATAGTATTATTAGGAGCAGTGATGTATTACTGGGAAATGTTTGTATAACAGTATAGTATTATTGAGGCTTATCCATATATTACATCACAATATATTACACATAGGGACATATTTCCACAAAATGTCCCTGCGTAACCCCCATAGGGAGATAACTACATCTCTGAAACTGGGCAGTAGCAGACAAAAAACATATCTTACTGATTGGTCACATAATGCAGTTCAGCCAATCAAGTCCTTCCTTTTCTCAAAATTGAAGTGAACACGGTGGGGAGAGAATATGTTGGCAAGAAGTAATCATTTAAAACAGTGACTACCAGCCTGTGCATCCACAGGCCCACCAGAGTAATGACTGCCTTAATAAAAATGGTTACCTATACTGTACATTTAAAAAGTAGGTAGAGGGGATCAGTGACTGGGGAGGGGAGGGGTGCAAGACTCTGGAGTTCCTGGATATTCAGTTAAATTGTGTGACTGTGACTAAAATTACATTATACAATGGTATGTGAAAATCCTGTAACCTCATTGGTCACAACATATCACATGCCGCGGGTAAATCCTGCATAACCCACGGCTGAGGAATGGCATTTATAAAAAACATTATTAAACACATTTTAAATTTATTTTACACATGGGTCCATTGTATAATCACAATAAGGCACTCCAGGGTGTGAGTTATTGGGTGATTTAACCACTTCTTGTGTGGTTAAGTCACTCGGCTGTGCCTCGTGACACACCACACAAGGCGTGGGTAAATCCCCAATAACCCACACCCTGTTGTGCCTTATTGCTTAATTGTGTTATGGCACCTCCATTTTATGATAAATATCACTTCTTAGCAATCCTGCTAAAAGTTTGGAAAATAGCAAGTCCAGCGACTCAGGTGACACAGTGTTCCACTGGCACAAGAACACCATGGTTTGGGAGCGACCCTGCATGTTTCTCTCACTGGGCTAATGCAGAACAGGTGAGGTTGCAAAGATGTTTGGGGAAAGTACTTGGGTTTGTCACTCTTGAGCTCAGTGGCACCACCCAGTTGTTAGCTGGATTTGTAGGTGCTTGACGGGGGGGGAGGGGGGGACTTAGAAGTAACCGACAACAGTAAGGTCAGGAGTCACATCATGTTCAAGGAATAACTGAGGTGGGAGTGGGGCACAGGGTGACCTGGTATAAACAAAAGGCTATCGGGCATCTGGCCACAGCAATAATCAATAACTGTTACTGGAAAACAACAATGGAATAAAAGTATAATTTTGTTCCAACTACAACAAAAATGTTGTCTGCATGTATTCCGTACTATGCAAGAGCCACGGGCCGTGATTTGCCTATGCCAGCCGCTAAATTTTGGGCCAGTTTCCTGTTTTGGATAAATGTGCATCAGATGGGTGGCTCCTCTGAGCTGATCTCACAATGGCTGTATTGTGATAAGGAAGTGCCCCGTGAGGTCAGGAAATCCTCATTAAATGTTTCTGTACCAACGTAATAGAGAAGCTGACAAAAACATACTGTACCACCAAGAACAACTGAAATTCAGCAATAAAATCCCTACTAAATTATAATAACTAAAGAAATCATAGATAACAATTGAAGGCTAATGAATCCCATTACTGTCAGGCTGAGAAACAGAGTGACCACAGGGGGCAGCACCAAACCGTTCTGAAGTCTGTCTGACGTTGAGAAGCCAACACACAGAATGCCGGTTTCAGAGCTGTTTTATCTCACTTCTCCGCTACCAACACCTGAACTTTCATGACCCAATATTCCATGACTGGATCATTATTTAAGGTTCCCGTATAATACAAGAGGAGTTACTTCAGCTGTGCAACTCTGAGAATTCTAATCCCCAGTGCCCCACACTTGCAGCCAGCAGTGTGAAGCTTTGCCAGATATAAAGCCCGCCCATCTGATAGTGGTAGGTACTGGTCACACTGAAAAATGCCAGATGTCACACAGTATTACCAGTGTTTGTCAGAAACAACAAAAAAAAAACACCCATACCACGCCATGATCTGGATACCAATCAGTATCATCTACATCAGTTAGAGCTTGTCTATACAGCTGATATCAAACAGGCACCATTAAATATTTCCAATATCTGCCAGTCACTTGTCTATACAGCTACCACCCAGACACCAGTTAATACCCCCACTCTAGTTTATATCCCCCACGTCAGTCAAACACTAGTTAATATCTACCACATCGCCCAGCCACTAGTTTATATCCCCACATCAAACAGACACAGTCATTAATATAAATATCTCTGCCAGACGCCAGTCAATACAGCATATATCAACCAGACACTGTCACAGACATCTGGTAGATACTTCACAGCAGTCAATATCACCGATATCGGCCAAATACTGGGCAATATCATGCATATTGGTCAGACAGCAGTCAAGAGTTTGCCAAAATCGACTAGCCAGCAATCAGTTATCTATCAGTCACTGTTCAATATTGCTAATATCTACTTATTCTGCAACTTATAGATTATAGTACCCATGTCCCTGCTTTAGGCCTTCATGTATCAGGCAGGATTACCAGGGAATCCCCTCCCCCCATGATGTGTTATTTTGATCTATTTAACCATCCTTTTCTTAAACCATACCCCTCCCAACCACCACCACCACAAGAACATCAGTAAACCTTGATATTTTCTGAATTTTGGACTCACCTGATCTCCTGGTTTGCCACCTTCACCTGGAGGACCTGGAGGGCCAGGCAGACCCTGTAATAATGACAATACATTACTGTTAGCAAATTACTATATGTACATGATATACATTTATATGTTTGCAAACTAGAACTAAACTACAGGTTTTAAGAACACAGAACAGAAGTTGTATAGTGCCTTTTATACATGCTGCACCTTAAAACAGTTTATAAACTGTGAGTTTGATATTGAGGTGAATCAGTGGGTACCGCGCATAGTAGAGTGGGTAGGGAATCAGTGGGTACCCTGTGTAGTAGAGTGGGTAGGGAATCACTGGGTATCCTGCATAGTAGGTTGGGTATGGAATCAGTGGGTACCCTGCATAGTAGAGTGGGCAGGGAATCAATGGGTACCCTGCATAGTGGAGTGGGTAGGGAATCAGTGGGTACCCTGCGTAGTAGAGTGGGTAGGAAATCAGTGGGTACCCTGCATAGTAAAGTGGGTAGGGAATCAGTGGGTACCCTGCATAATAGAGTGGGTAGGGAATCAATGGGTACCCTGCATAGTAGAGTGGGTAGGGAATCAATGGGTACCCTGCATAGTAGAGTGGGCAGGGAATCACTGGGTACTCTGCATAGTAGAGTGGGTAGGGAATCAGTGGGTATCCTGCATAGTAAAGTGGGTAGGGAATCAGTGGGTACCCTGCATAGTAGAGTGGGTAGGGAATCCATGGGTACCCTGCATAGTAGAGTGGGTAGGGAATCAATGAGTACCCAGGGTAGCAGAGTGGGTAGGTAATCAGTGGGTACCCTGCATAGTAGAGTGAGAAGGGAATCAGTGGGTACCCTGGGTGGTAGAGTAAGTAGGGAATCACTGGGTACCCTGCACAGTAGAGTGGGTAGGGAATCAATGAGCACCCTGCATAGTAAAGTGAATAGGGAATCAATGGGCACCCTGCACAGTAGAGTGGGTAGGGAATCAGTGGGTACCTGCACAGTAGAGTGGGTAGGAAATCACTATAAATGTGTACACGTTCGCACAGAAAACTGTTTTTTTTTTTGTTCTTACTTATGAAGCAGTGGGGGGCAGAAATGATGGACCAACATCCTGTTCAACCTTACATTAGTAGGTTACCATGTTATTGCATTACTACTGTATGCTACCTGCATAACTGGCAGAGGGGACAAACCTGTTGGGCCACATGGCCCTTATTTGTCCCCAAAATCTGTAAAGTATGTTCATAGGTGACATCAGAAACATTCTAACCACAGCCATGGACGACTGCATTAGGACCTGTTTTTGGTGTTTTGAATAATACTTTATTCTTCTTTGGCCCATCCTAACTGGGTCTCCTTCCCATTATAGCAACATTTGCCATGAACTGCCTAAGTAGCCCAGTCCCGTCACACTTCTACAGAGCTGCCATAGCATCGTGACCCTGGTACCACCCCAGTTTGCCCACTGTGATGGGGCTCAGCCATTTCTGCAATTCAGAATGAATTGGCCTAATATTGGCCAGTGCTTCCCGGCATAAACAAGTCAAGGAGGTGGGGTATCAGGGCCTGTGAGGGCCACGGAAACATATCCAGGTTCACTTGTTAACCAGCAGCCTCCTTTTCTTCTCAGTGCTCTCCCTTCCTGAGAGCGTACATGTTGACATCTCAAGGAGCACTGTCACAACAAATGTGCCAGTACTCACATACGGCCCCCTCCATGTACAAAGTGCTCCCATCTGCACTTCCACCTATGGTCACCCAGGTGGCAATACTGCAGCAGGACACTAAATCCACCCTCCCCAGGGAATGGGAGCATTTTCTAGGACTCTCGACCCTGCCCCCCCTTCCACCCTCCAATGATTCAGGCTCATTCCGAATCTGGGTGTCAGCACTGATAGTGGCAGCACTGTGGCTGTGCCAACAGACTTGATAAGAACCTAATATTAATAACTGAGGGACTATCGGCCAGGGTAAGGGAGCTGTCCCATACTCCTTTTGAATCGCACTGTGTAGTCTCAAACTTTCAGCTGGGTTGCCATAGGAAATGGACAGACAGTACAGTAGCACAGTTTAACAAAGAAGAAAACTGGAGACAGCAGTTGCCTCCCCTCCTGCACTGCAATAACATTGTCCACATCAGGTACTTGAAACAATGCCTCGCACTCTATTGATACCCACCTCTGACAAAGTGCTCTTTGGCACAAAACTGTCAGTTCAGCTGATGCCTTTAGCATCTATGGGCTACTGACTGACAGAACTTAGCACACTCTGTGTCTTGTTTGTTTATGACTATTTATCAATAAAGTTCAAGGCATCGTTTCAAGTACCTAAAGTGGACTATGTTTTTGCAGTACAGAAGGAGAAGCGAGTCCTCTCTCCAATTTTCTCCTTTGTTTCATGGCATTTGCGAGCATGGAACAACCAACCCAAAAGAGGACTATCTCCTTTGTAGCACAGTTCAACATTCCATCTGAAGGATGGTACCCTCTCACAGGGCAGATCCCCCTTCCTGGTGCTGAACAGCGGTGTCGGGACTGGTTATAAATGTCAGATCTTTCTGTGGGGATTGGATTCCCAACCATCTGACTCCAAGTCAAGCGCTTAGAGCCCCGTTGATAAATTAACGTGAATGTCATATCTCAGCACCACTACAGAAATGCTGAAATTTTTTTTAAATATAAATTACTAGAAGCTAAACAACAGTGTTATTACATTTGGCATACTTATCAAGTTAATAACTAGCCATTACTAGGTTAAAGTTCCTTAATTTTGCAGAAGAAATAATCAGCATTTTTCAAAGACCTAATTTTATTTAAAAATTCCTTTTTTAAACATACCTGGAAGCCTGGTGGACCTGGTGGGCCTTGTTCTCCTCTCTCACCAGCTGGGCCCTGGAAGTAAAGAAAGATTTTAGAATGGATCATTATGGCACAACAAATCAGTACACAATGTAAGAGTGACCCTTTTTGGGAACAGTTATTGTATGTAAAAAGCACCTCCTGGTGGGGACTGGCAAAAGGCTGAGAGCTCCCTCTGGTGGGGACATGTATGAAGTGTGAGAGCACCCACTGGTGCAGGCAGGTAATGGACATAAAAGCGCCCTCTGGTGGGGATTGGTATAGTATGTGAGAGCACTCCCTTGTGAAGACAAGTATAAATTTGTGAGAGCACCCTTTGGTGGGGCTAGGTATGAAGTGTGGGAGCACCCATTGGTGCAGACAGGTACAGGACATGAAAATACCTTCTGGTGGGGACATGTATGTGAGAGCACCCCTTGTGGAGACAAGTATGAAATGTGACAGCACCTTCTAATGGGGACAGGTATAGTATGGGAGACCACCCTTTGTGGACACAAGTATAGGATGTGAAAGTCCCTTCTGGTAGGAGCAGGTTCAGGATGTGAGAGAGAGAGAGAGAGAGAGAGAGAGCTTTGCTGGGGACAGATAAAATATGTGAAGGAACCTTTTGGTGGCGACAGAAAAGGTAAGTGAGAGCACCTTCTAGTGGTAGCAGATACAGGATGTAACAGTGCACTCTGAAGGGCAAAGGTATAAGAAGTGAGAATGTGAGAGCACCCTCTGGAGGGGCCCGTTATAGAATGTGTGCACAACCTTTGGTTGGGACAGATATGGAATGTGAGAGCAACCTGTGATGGGGACAGGTATGAGATGTGAGAATACCCTCTGGTGGGAACAGAAACACAATGTAAGAGCATCCTCTGATGGTGGCAGTTACAGGATGTGAGAGCATTCTTTGATAAAAACAAGCACAAGACTTGAGAGTGCCCTCTGGTGAAGGCAGGTAAAACCTCCAAAACTGGGGGAAGGAAGTATTTGACTTCTAAATGGGGGAAACAAGAAAATTAAGTGACTTACAATTTTGGAGGCATGAAACTGAAAAATAGTTGATTTTCTGAAAATAATCTTATTTACCAGTAATATTTTATGTAAACTTCCAAAAGTTTACCTCTTGACAACTTTGAATTCCATAAATTTGGACCTGGGCAGTTTTTGACTTAAAAAAAATGAAATGACTTCCCTTAAATTTTTTGACTTTCACTGAAAAAAAATTAATTGAACCCCTGACTGAATTTTTACCTTATACATTCAAGACCCTCCCATCCCCTACCATGTTTGTTCTGAATGTTATCTACTCTAAGTTCCTAAGGGAACTCACATTTTAAAAAGTCTCTCCATCCTGAGACTAGTTCTTTTTGGTCCATGAAAGCATTTTTGAAGTCGCATGACTCTGTGTTGCATGGAGAGGGATATCCTTCTTGCTCTAGGCATAGCTTCTCCAAACATATTCTCAATATTTAGTTCTTTCGAATTCTGAACACAAATAAATATCTAACACATAAATATACTTACGGATGGACCTGGTGGACCTTGAGCTCCTGTTTCACCATCTTTACCAGGAAGACCCTGAGAGAGGAGGAGAAAGAGTGAGAGAGAGGGTTTTTTTATTAAGTAATTTGTAACATACTGGATAATTAAAACTACTCATAACTGCTAGTAAATGTGAGAGCTTTACAATTCTTGTTTCAAGCCTTCCCTTGAAAGATACAGTTTATTGGCTTTCTGTTTATCCTGCTCCAGTGTCAACTTCCCTGTCGAGGTTCTTCATTTGTGTAGCAGTTACTGTTGGCCCAGCGGGGGGTGGGGGAGGTGGAGAACTAATGTATGATCACAGGCTGTGATTTCTGTGTAAGCCACCTACTGGTGCAACAATATACTGCAACCAGTTTTATGAATGTAATGGCCTACACAAGCTTCCAAGGAAGGACTTTGTTGTTCCGAAAGCTTAGGCACTGTTTTCTTTTTGTTACATCTATGTTGGTCCAAAAAAAGGTATCAAACCATTTGCTTCTGGATGTCCTAAAGAAGACATTTCACTGGCATATAAATGAGATATCAGCAGTAGCCCAGTAGGTTGCCAGTTTACAGAATTGTTTGTTAATTTCTAGTTATATAAGGGGACAGCAAAAAGAGAAATGTAACCTTTGTAATATTCCCAGGTAAACGTAACCTTTCATAACGATTCTCTTGCATAACGTTCTAGATTACAGTATCAGCAATTCGTTAATATTCCCATGTTCTCTTATCTTGCTTCGTTCCCCTATCTTTTCAGTCTTATGTTCAGTTAGTTGTTATCAGTTTACTTCCTTCGACTGGCTTTTTGTGTCAGCAGCACCTTGCGTTTGACAATTTATTTTTTCACGTTATTTCTCCCTTGTAACCCCCTCATCCCGGTTGCACCTGGATACAAGTGCTGGCTCAGTCGGCCTCTCCCTGGCGACAAATTTTCAATAGAGTCAAAAGAATCAATAGCTAGCAGTCCGATCTCCAGATACAAGTGTTATCATTTAACAGCCTCTTTGGTTTCTGTGTGCAGTGAGTTCTGTGCGTGTTCTGCATTTCATAAAAAAAAAGAAGGAGACAAGCTGCTTACTCTCAGACCAGGGGCACCTGCAAGACCCTTCTCTCCAGGTTTGCCAGCTTCACCCTAATGGAGGACAGAAAAGTAACCGATTAGCCATGTCTGCACTACGATAAAGGCCATAGGTCTTTTGTTTAATAATAAATAAATTAATGAAATGAATAAATATGCACAAGTGTTTCCAAATGGCTCACGGCACGGCATGTTTAACATAAGCAGCACAGATCGCAATTAACCCTTTTAGTGCAGTGCTACTGGAACAAAAGGTAACTCAAGGACATACTTACAGTGGAACCTTTTGGACCAGGGAAACCCATAACACCAGGTTGACCGCGAGCACCCTGAGGACCAGGGGGGCCAGGACGTCCATCCTCACCAGGAGCACCCTACAAGAGAATGACACAAATGGGAACATCAGTTATACAAATCTTCTCAGGCAGCTCGCCCTCTGCCATTTACATCCCTCCTTTCCTATTAGGTGACTGGCATACATGTCGGATCCCTGTTTCAGTCGCCTTTAGTTTTTCTAGTGCCTCATAAAGTTACCTTGAAATATTATAGTTTTTAATTCTGCATTCTACTGTAGCTACAGCAGATGAAGAAGAATACAGAGGCAGTGTTCTGCACTGGCTAGAGTGCAGGTTTGGGAAGCAGGTAGTCCAGGTTCAAATCCCACCAGAGCCACTTACATGCTGTGTGACCCTGATCAAGTGAAATTAACTTTCAATGTGTCCCTCCACCCAGCTGTAAAAATGGGTAATAGCAGAACCCCACAGAAAATGAGATATAGTTACGAATCCCACTATGCATTGTGGAGACAGCATCCCTTACTCGCTGCATAAAGGATACCCCACCTAATGAGGGACACTCAAGAATTATGACTCACTCTATTAAAGAAGAGCAGCATCCTCTCTGTGTGAGAACTCAGGGTGATAAAATGAGGAATAGACCACCAGAGGAGGGACAATTTAAGAGTATATATATATATATCCTGCAAAGTAGTGTGAGACAGCACCCACTCATACTCTATAAGGGACAATGGGGGTACTTGGTAGTAACGAGAGCTAGTCCCTGCTACGGGGGAACAACTGAGAGGGATGAGTATAGAACATATGTAAAAGGTAGTGAATAAGGTGACTCTCAGTAGCGCAGCAGTGTCTAGGACACTAAAAGCCACCACTGGTGTCCTGCATTCAATTCTAAAGCCACGTGATGTCCAGGCATGCCAAAGCATCTAAAGACAGCACTTCCTCCTCCCGTCTAGTCTGCCTGCTGCTGCTTAGTGATAGACAGTAACCTAAAAGCTCGCCTCTGGAACCCTGTGCATACTTACAGTGGGACCAACTTTGCCTTGAGGTCCGGCATCACCAGGGCGACCAGTGAGACCCTACAGAGCAAAAGAAACTGTGGTTAGCAAGACTAGAACTGAGAGAGCTGTAAACAACTTTATGGAAACTTCTAAATAATTATTATTTTCCAGGTGTTGTTTGTAAACCTAGCAAGTTTTGTTACAGTAAATATTTCTCTATACAGCAATACATGAGGACCGGCCTCTGCATTCTATAAGGAAGAACACATGCCAGGGGTCTGGTTGCCAAGTGTCTTCAGCTACTGGAAGTATTTATATATCTAGCACAATAGGACAACCGGAAGTGTGTTATTTTACTTAGAAAAGTATCTTAAAAGATTTTTAAAAAATCTGTAAAGGTAATGAAAAAGTCAGCCACAACATCTGAGCCATCCAGTTGTGCTGAGATGGCAGCCTAGCCGTGACACTTCTCAGCCAATCGGATTCATGTACTTTCCTAACCTGTTATACAAACATAACATGTGTGTAATACACAGTAAGTGTGTTTCCATAGTGGTTTTCAAAAGTGTTTCTTTATGGTTTAGAACATTAAGAACAACTTTCCTCAGTTGAAGCAATCAGAACTAATTGTTCTTCAAACTTTAAAATGTGACGAACGGCTTCTCTAAGGTGCCATTGTCAGTCTCACGTGCCAGCAATTCTGAAACATTGGAGTGAGCGCTAAGCTACCTCCGGGACTCAGCTGCTCAAAATGAACTTGTTGCCTAAAACTGGTGACTCTCATTCAAACTGCCTCACAACAAAAAAAGAAAAAACACACAGAAAGCATAACACATATTAAAGACACATCATTTCTGTTTGGAAAACATGGTTACTGTCATATTATACATAATACTTAATAATGTGGTGACATCACAAGGCACTTGAGCTTCGCTGTCGTGGTGACAACGTCACCACATTAACTTGGCGTTGAGAACAAGCTTGTTCTTAATATGTAGGGGTTAACTATTATACATAGTGTGTGTGTGTGTGTGTGTGTGTGTGTACATGCGCTTGTTCAGGGATGATATGTTATTGGCTGTAGTGTTCAGGAGTGAAGTCTCATTGGCTGTAGTGTTCAGTCCTGAAGTCTCATTGGCTGTGCAGCTTAGAGTGAGCTATCATTGGCTTTAGGTTTCAGCAGTAAGCTGTCATTGTTGTAGTGTTCAGTCAATGAGACCTCATTGGCTACAATACTGTGAGTTCTCATTGGCTATTGTTTTCAGTTCTTGGGTCTCATCTGTAGTATTTCAGTGTGAGGCATAATTGGCTGTAGTGTTCAGAAGTGAGGTCTCATTGGATGTAGTGTTCAGAAGTGATTTCTCATTGGCTGTAGTGTTCAGCTGAGAGGTCTCATTAGCTGTAGTTTTCAGGAGTGAGGTCCCATTGGCTGTAGTGTTCAGGAGTGAAGTTTTATTGGCCGTTGTTTTCCAGAATGAGGTCCAATTCACTACATTCTTCAGTTGTGAAATCTCATTGGCTGAAGAATTTTGAAGTTAGGCTTCATTCACTGTCTATAGTGTTCAGGGGTGAACTATCACTACCTGTAGTGTTCATAGGGTTGCCACCTGTCAGGTTTTTTTACCTGGTGATCAGGTTTTCAGGGTCTCTATCAGGTAATCTGGTTTTGCTCTGTGCTGGTCAGGTTTTTGAGCCATTTTGAGTGGTTACATACTTTTGAAACAAATGCTGTCACATCATTCCTTGTTTCAGCTACATGACCAGGTTATAGACAAGTTCTGTTGTCACTATAGGCCTTTGTTTGTGAAAGCAGTCAGCCTGGGAGGTGTAAAGTATGGTGATTAACACTATTAGCACTCAATCTAATGGCCATACTTTACACCTCCAACCTTTTGGAAGAGTAACAGAACCAGTAGTCTTCCACTTTCATTTGCTGGTAAACATTTTCATCTGAAACAGAATTCAGGCATTTTTAAATGTTTTAAATCATTTTTTCCCCATCAAGAATAAAAGTATGGTCACTTCTTTAGCTCTGAAATAGTATTGTGGACATGACCAGGGAATGGAGCCAGAAAAAGATATAAAGTACGCATGACATGAAACAATGTATTATGTATTATATACCATGTATACTGTTGTATGCTATTTACAATGTTTCCCTTGTCTTCCACCAGATCATATCTGTAAATGAGATTTATTTAATCTCTGTATGTTTATCTGGTAAACCAATGTCAATAAATGCATCAGTACATAAGTAAATACATAACTAGGAAGAATCTGGAAAGTAACTTTAACAGGTACAGTGTCTTAACATTTTTGAACTGCTACTTTCAATGTATTTTATTGCTATGACAAATGGCTTTCTAGGAGGAGCAATGCATGATGAGTCATGAAAAGGGGTGGGACTAGGGGCGGGCCTTAGGATCCAGTTTTTGCCTCATCCAAAGGTGGCAACCCTAAGTGTTCAAGAGTGAGCTATCATTGGCCATACTGTTCGGAGATATCATTACCTGAAGAGTTCAGGAATGAGTTATTTTTGGCTGCAGTGTTTAGTTATGGGGTATCATTGGCAGTAGTTTTGAAGAGTGAGATCCCATTGGCTGTAGTGTTTAGAAGTGTAGTCTCATTGGCTACAGTGTTAAGGCAAGATGTTTCAAATGCTGCAGTGTTCTGTTGTGCGGTATCATTGGCTTTAGTGTTCAGGAGTGAGCTATCATTGGCTGTAGTGTTAGGCTGGGAGATCTTACTGGCTGCCATTTTCAGAGAAAGCAAACATTGGCTGCAGTGTACAGAAGTGGGGTATGGGCTATAATGCTCATGAATGAGGTCTCAATGTGTATGGAATCTAGTTGAGAGGTGTCACTGAATGTAGTGCTCAGGAGTAAGTTATCATTGGCTGTAGCATTTAGGAGTAAGTTATCACTGGCTGTAAAATTTAGGAGTAAGTTATCATTGGTTGTAGAATTTAGGAGTAAGTTATCATTGGCTGTAGAATTTAGGAGTAAGCTATCATTGGCTATAGAATTTAGGAGTGAGTTGTCATTGGCTGTAGAATTTAGGAGTAAGTTATCATTGGCTGTAAAGTTCATTTATGAGATCCCATTGAATTTAGGGTTCAGCAGTGGGTTAGTACTGGCTGCAAAGCCCCTCTGCTGGAAGACCACCGGAGATACTTACCCTAGCGCCAGGCAGTCCAGGTTCACCTGGGCGACCAGGATCCCCATTGGCACCTTTGGGGCCAGCGATTCCATTAGGACCACGCTCACCAGGGGCACCCTGTCAAGGAGAGGGAGAATGACAGGAAATGTTAGAACATTGTTATTGTTTTCATCAAAAAGTAAAAGCTGCAATAAAATAATTTAATAAGACAATAGATTAGACCCATAGCAATTAATGAGAGGGGCCGCAATCTACTGGGGGATCATGAATATCATTGCTGAGTTAATATAACAGAAATCTTCTACCAATCTGTTACTGTTGACACTTAAGTTATCTGCTTGGCTTATCTCACTTTCAGAGGGACCTATCCATCCACTGTATGAAAACATGGGTCAGTTCGTTCCAGCATTTTTTTCCAATCAGTAATTTGTTTCGTTTGCTCCCCTGCCCCAGTGATACTGGAGGGGATTGGACCAACTCTAGTAGCGTAGTGCAAAGCTATAAGGATAGCACAATTGACGCTATCCTGTAGCTGTGCTTCGCTACTTTTGTTGCGTGCTTGCTGTTGATTTTGGTTTTGCCCACTTATTTCAGTTGGGGCACTGTGTATACCACACCCCTCTTGTTTCTTAACATAGTAGGTGTAGGGAGCAAAGCCCCCCAACTCAAATAAACTAATTAAAATAAACCTACAGGCCAATGCAGGGTAGAGCGTGCCATGCATGGGCAAGTAGCATAACTTTTTCTGATCTCCTCCAGTATTGTCCCTGCCCCTGTCTGGTCTGGCCCCTTGCCTCATCACCCAGCTTCTCAGGGTCTTACTTGAACTTCAGTGCTCCTCTGTCACAGGATCCAGTTAAAGGTGCCCAGCCACTGGTATGGGGCTTGCGGAGGGTCAGACTATCATCTCACCACAGGTGGGAATTTTTCCTCTGTTTCTCCCCAGACAAGTCCCTTTCACATGCAGTGATGCACTGTACAAGCTCCACCTCCACGGAAACGCCCCCTGGCATCTGCTGGTGGGAGCCCTTTTCCCTGGTGTTCTGCTGCGCTGATGCCCAGATTCCTCTAGGTGGCAGTCACCAAGCAGGATGCATGAAACTCCCCTCCCAGATGGAGGAGAGCACTTCTAGGGATATTCAACCCATCCTCCCTCCTCAGCTGGCCCCCCGAGCAACCCGTGTGCGTTTTTGAACCTGGGTCACCAGCATGGCAGGAGGTGAGGCATCCCACACCTCAGGTCTCCATGCCACTGGGTTGGCTTTTGCTCCAGTATTAAAAATATGTTGGTTACTGGGGCCTAAAAGATCTTCCCCTTCTAGATCAACACCTACTGTGAATACAAATGGTAAGAGTTTTTACTGATTGGAACAAAAAACAACTAGACTTGTTTGTCAGATATACTGTATAACTGATCCCAGCAATCGTGTTTTTCACTGATTCCCTTTTTTCTCAATCAGCAAACAGGGCCTGCTGGATCTGTTTGGTTGCTTGGGGCTCCTGGCTGTCTAAAGAGCGAGATCAAATATCCCTGTCAATCCTCAGGGGCATCAGCAATGGGTTTTTTCTTCTCCACTTCCCTAGAATCTGCATGTGAAATGCAGACATATCTACAGAATTCCAAAACTCCATGGAAGAAAGGAGTCAGTTATTCAGCAGAATTCCACAATAAAATTCTAAATTCTGCACACACACCCCCCAGAAAAAGAAATTCCTGTGCGCTGCTAAATTTGACACTGCGTGTTGAAATTTTATGAAATATTCCACGGAATAACAGTGCCATGCTTACTCTTCTGGCGGAATGTAAATTCTCAACAGCTTCAGAATCAGCCCTTTGATTTAGTGGGCAAAACCTAATTAATCAATGCAGCGATACTCAACAACCTGGATTATCTGTGGATAGCACCTTAAATATGAAAATACATAAAAGAATAATGGACCTTTTAATTAGAACATAATCAGACTGTCAATTTCTAGCACCTTCTCCATGCCAGTTATTCCCTACTGTTTGTTAGAGCAGCAGTGCGATGAAACTGTGTAAAAAATGTGACCCTATCTTTTTTTCACTATAAAAGAGTCCACGCATCTTCGAGTTTTATTTGGTGGTAACATTCTTTCATTGCACCAACATTTGAGTATCTTATGTGTTAATGTAGGTTTTTTTTTCCTCAAGAAAAAAGATGGCTGCCACATTTGACTTAGAAATACCATTGAAGACTGAGCAAGGGTTAGGATCGAGAAAATAAAAAAACTCATGCTGCTCAACATGGGAGCACCTAGATAAGAATATTTGACATGTACTGCTAATATTTTTATTAACTGTAGCTGAAACTAGCTTCTTGGAAAAAAAAAGATGTTTCATTGCACTGCTGCTTTAAATATGCAACTGCCCCTGTTTGCGGTATTCTTGCCTGTTGTACTAGTGCCCTTTTATACGGCTTTCTTCTGATCACTGTTTTCCTAGCTCCACTTAAGACTTTAACCCACAATACTCTAAAAATGTATAGTTTGCATTATATACTTAGAGAGCTACTCCTCTCCCCCAGTGTCTGCAATTGCTTATAACCTTCCTCCCCTCCGCTGCTCTCCTTATACCCCCTACTTTTTCCCCCTACTAGCTTTCAAGGACAAAGTTGTTTCCAATGGCTCCCCCCCCCCTTCACTACCTCCTCCATATCGTCTCCCCATCTCTAAAACGCTGTATCTGTATCCGCCTCCCGAGTGGTCCCCCTCATCTCCAAAATGACAGGCTTGTATCCGCTCCCAAGTGTTCTCCAATATATTGCTGCTCCATGTTACTTATCGTACTGTACTAATGTAATATACGGTTTGTTGCTTATCTGCCTGTCGTGACTCAGTGTACAGTTGCCTACCCTCTGTATGTCTTGTACCCAGCTCAGTACCTCATGTATCCACGTGTTCTTTTAATTTGTATTGTACTGTTAACTTGTATTTTGACGTGGAGCCTTTGCACAGGAGTCTCTGACTCAAAGGTTTGTAATTCTGATATGTTCAATAAATAAATATATGGAGGCTGTGAACTATGAGGACACTCACCTTGGGACCTGGAAGACCATCTTGACCTGGGAAACCACGGTTAGCGGGAGCACCCTAGCAACAAGATAGAGCAGATGGTTAGCATCATGGCAACAGAATACTTGTGTATCACAAATTAAACCCAACCCTGCTCCCTAGCAATCAGTTACCAAAATGATGGTATTACTGTCCACAACATTTAAAGTCTCTTTGCTGAAATAAAATGCTTTTAAAATTATTAGATTTACAATAATTATGTTCAGCCTTTAATGTTTCTGCTTCTCTTTTTACTTTTTCCTGGTGTTGGTCTACTAACTATTTTAGATAATGCAACACATGTTCACAAAGTCTTTCCAAATGCATCTGACTGTCCACAACTGCCCTCACAATTTTTGCTTGTGATAACACAGTATGATGTCATGGACAGCATTGTGATGTCATAAACAAGGACCTGATGAGGACAGTTGCAGACAGGTGAAGTTTTTCAATCAGAACTTTTGGATAAACTACATAGATGTATTACAAACACAGGAAAGGAAAACTGAAGTGAAAAAAAGAAGTATGACCTAATAAATAACTTATAGCAGCCGAAACATCATGTTTACAAAAGTACATGCTGAAATGCGGAGTTCGTCTTTAAGAAGCTGATGAACGAGGACTGTCCCTTGTCTATTAGTCAAGAGGCTTTGTGTTGGAAATGCTGAGTAGACACACGACAGGTGAAAACTTATGTTATCATTCGGCAAAAGACAACACGGATTCACTAAAGGAAGATAACACCTGACCAGCACTAAGGGACTACAGAAAAAGCATTAAGGAAGATAAGGGTCTGGAAACCAGGACAGCTGTCCTGGTCTGTAGAAAAACAGGACTGATATCAGCCTTACTTGACTGTAAACAAGGCCTGTATCAGGCTGTTATAAACTATCCTGCACTGTAACAAGGCCCTGTATTGGGCTGTTATAAGCTATCCAGGACTTTCAACTGGCCCTGTATTGGGCTGTTATAAGCTATCCAGGACTTTCAACTGGGCCTGTATTGGGCTGATGTTAGCTACCCAGGTCTGTAAACAGGGCAATATTGGGTTGCTGTAAGCTGCAGTATCCTGTACTGTAAACACAGTCTATCTGTGTTTATTGTTCGGCTGTTATTGGCTGTGCTGGATTGTAAACTATGCCTGTATCAGGCTGTTATAAGTTTTCCTAGAGTTAGCAGAATGTATTTTCTCCTGTTATAAGCTCTCCTTGACTACAAACAGGGCCTATATTGTGCTGTTTTAAGCTAACCAGGACAACAAATATAATAGGACCTGTATTGGGCTGTTATAAGCAATCTAGGACTGACAGGGCTGTAAACAGGGTCTGTATTGGGATGTTACAAGCTCTCTTGGAAAGTTAACAGGGCCTGTATTGTGCTGTTATAAGCTATCCTATACTGTATACGAGGCCTGTATTGGGCTGTTATAAGCAATCTAGGACTGACAGGGCTGTAAACAGGGTCTGTATTGGGATGTTACAAGCTCTCCTGGAAAGTTAACAGGGCCTGTATTGTGCTGTTATAAGCTATCCTGGACTGTATACAAGGCCTGTATTGGGTTGTTATAAGCTATCCTGGATTGTAAAAGGGCCCTGTAATGGGCTGTTATAAGCTATCTTGGACTGTATACAAGGCCTGTAATGGGCTGTTATAAGCTGTCTTGGACTGTAAACAAGGTTGGAGTTGGGCTGTTACTAGCCAATTTAGACTATAAATTAGGCCTGTGGTGGGTTGTTATAAGCTATCCTGGACTGTAAACAGCACCTGTGAGTATTATGCTATTAGCTATCCTAGACTGTAACATACTACCTTGGCCTGTAGTGGTCTGTTACAAGCTATCATGGACTGTAAATAAGGCCTGTATTGGGTTGTCATACTCTATCCAGGACTGTAAGTAGGGACTGTCAGTATTATGCTATAAGCTATCCTGGACTGTAAACAAGGAGAGCTGGGTTGCTATTAGCTATCCTAGACTGTAAGATGCAGTAGTTCTATGCTGAGCTATAACAAGCAATCCTGGAAGGGCTCTAGCATAGCGCACTGTTATACTGTATGTTATGGCGGACTGAAATACAGCCTGCATTAGGTCGTTATAAGCTTTTATTGGAATATGGGCTGTTAGAAGGTATTCCGGTCTGTAAACTGGCCAATTGGCTATAACCAATACCAGATTGTAAACAGAGCCTATCCTGGGCTATTATATGCTATACTGACTATAAACTGGGCCTTATTAATCTGTTATAAGCTTTTGTGAGCTGCAAATAAGGTCTGTATTGGACTGCTATTAGCTATACTGGACAGTGAACAGGGCTGTTATACAGCAAGCAATCCTGCACTGTAAGCAAGGCCTGCACTGGGCTGTTATTATTTGTACTGGACAGCAAACGGTGTCTGTATTGGACTGGTATTAGCTATTTTCAACTGTAACAAAGCTATAGTGGACTATTATTAATCACACTGGACTCTAAAGGGCCAGTATTAGGCTGTAATTAGCTACACTGAATTGCAAACACAGCCTGTATTAACCCCTGATTAGGTCAACTGGACTGTCAACAGAGCCTGTATCAGGTCATTAGAAGTTATTCAGTTCTGTAAACAGTATCTATATTTGACTACTATAACCTATGCCCGTCTGTAAAGATAGCCTGTATTCGGCAATTATAAGCTATCTTGGACTGTAAACTGAGCCTGTATTGGGCTGTTATAAGTTATCCAGGATTGGGAACAGAGGCTGTATTGGGCTGTTACAAGCTATCTTGGACTATAAATGGGGCTTGCGTTAAGCTTTTATACATTATCTTGGACTGTAAACAGAGCCTGTATTAGGCTTTTATTAGCTATCTAGAACTGTAAACAGGGCTTGTATTGCTATATATATATTATAAGTTTAAGCTATCCTGGTATGCAAACAAGATCCATATCGGGGTGTTATTACCTATCCTGGACTGAAAACCAGGCCTGTATGGGGCTGTTATTAGCGATCTTGGACTATATATAGAGCCACATTATGCTCTTATTAGCTATTGGACTATAAGCAAAGCCTGTATAGGGTTGTTATTAAGGGCACAATGTCAAGACTTAGGAGAAGAGAAGGCAGTATAGCGCAGTGGTCTAAGGCTCTGAGCTGCAAATCTGGTGACATCCAGCAGACCAGACCTGGGTTTGAATCCCACAGCTTCCACTTGCATACTGTGTGACCCTGAGCAAGTCACTTAACTTTCTTGTGCTCCCAGGTTGCTCCTGTAAAAAAGCTTTCAGCTTAGTGTGCTATTCTTGGTTAAACAACCAAAAAAAAAAAGACCGCGTAGTGAAAAACAGTGCAATCAATAAACATGCCGCATGGTCAGTACAAAACTGCATGGTCTCAAACTATGCTAGATTAGATATATTAGCTCCAAAACCATGCAGCGTAGTTATGACCACGCGGTATTTGACTGCACGTATTTGCTGTCGCGGTTTTGACCGGATACCATTATTAAGTATCCTGGACTATAAACAAGGTCTGGACTGTTATTAACCATCCTGAACTGTATGTAGAGCCAGTATTAGGTGCTTATTAGCTTTCAGACTGTAAACTGAACCTGTATTGGGCTGTCATTAGGTTTTCAAGCCTGTTAACGCGGCCTCTGTTGGACTGTTATAAGCTGTCTTGGACTGAAAAATGGAGCTGGTATTGGTCTGTTATTCACTATCTTGGACTATAAATAGGGCCTGAATTGGTCTTTTATTACCTATTTTGGACTGTAAACTGTGCCTGGATTTGGCTTTGATAAGTCATTATGCACTGTAAACAAGACCTGTACTGGACTGTTACTATCCATCTTTAACTGTACTCAAGGCCTGTATTGGGCTGACATAAGCTATCTTAGATTATAAACAGTGCCTGTATTCGACTGTTATTGGCTATCTTGAATTGTAACCAGAGCCTTTATTGAATTGTTATTAGCTACACTGGACTGTAAGCAGGGCCTGCACTGGGCTGTTATTACAGTAGTTATAATGTACTATAAACAGATTCTGTATCGGGCTGTTATAAGCCTTCCTGGACTGTAAAAAGGTTTCGTACTGGGCTGCTGTTCTGAACTGTTAACAGTGTCTGTACTGAGCTGCTATCAAGAACTGCTAACAAGGCCTGTATTTGGCTGCTCTCAGCTATTGTGGACCGCACACTGGATTACTATGGGTCTTTGATAGCTCCTCTGTTTGTACCACTGGCTGCCAAGTTACTGAACAGTTTTCTTGAGGGTTTTTCTGTTTTACTTACTCTTTCGCCCGGAGGTCCAGCTGGGCCGGCAGCACCGGGCTCACCACGGGGACCTCTCTTGCCTTCTTCTCCGGCGGGGCCAGGAGCACCTTGAGGACCACCCGGACCCTGTGGGGGCAACCAGAGAAACAGCCTGGTTAGACTGGTCACAAATCATTTTGCTCCACATCTGCACGCCAGTAAAATGTTAGTCCAATTACATATCTGTACCTTAACATCATATTAATATAAAAGACAAGTTGGTGCATTGTAAACTGTAACATTTTTGGTAAGTATCTTGTAATTTATTTAGCAGTATTGAGTTCCAAGAGCTTAGTTTGACACCTGATTGTGGGCAACACTGGTCCTAAAAGGATAGGACCCCTTAGAACTCATCCAGATGTAAAATATAGAACCAAAAAGGACCCCCCCCTTTAAAAAAAACTGTGTGTGCATTTTGAAATGCACACTTCATTAGCATGTAATTAGCTTACCACATATTAGTATGCAAATGAGTGCAACTTACTTAGTTTAAACAGCAACTGACGCCTATGAGATTACTTAGAGAAACATTATATTTAGAAAAAAATATGGCTTACTTTCATATCGTTTTACAATATCCTTCCTCTTGTCCGGTTTTATGAAGCACATTTGAATGAAAACTAGGTCCCTGTGCCTTAGTGCTCACCCCTCCTGCTATTCATTCCTCACTTAAAGTCATAATACTGTCCCTATGTCATAATACTGTCCCTATGTCATAATACTATCCCTATGACATCACAGTTCTGTTGCCAGGGAAACAGCTGTGGTGTCACAAACAGAGGATTTTGACTTCCGGTGGGGAATGAGGAGCCGTAACAGATGAAATTTAAGGGCAAAATCCTGTTAACATTGAAACATCCTCAGTAAATCATACTGGGATAAGGAAAATACAGAACAAATTGGAAATATAATCAGGGCTGTGTTTAACTATTCTATTTTCAAAAGTTTTCTCAAATGTATCAGTTGGTCTTTAGATAATAGAGTTGGAAAGAAGAACCTCTGTAAGCCTTTTTGGATTAGATTGTGAGATGTAATGAGTGGATCCTGCTTCTAAGTTTTTCTCCCCAAGATCGTCAATTATTTCAGTCTGGGATGCTGTGAATGATCTCCTCCATGCCTGGAAAGGGATGGACTAGGCCTGCCGCTGTTTCAGTACACAGAGATAGCTGGAGATGTCCCACTGGACCCACAGCCTTTTGCTATATTTCCCATTGTTTTGCAAATTTCTGCTAGTTTTCTGAAGCTGGCAAAGTTGCTTGAATTTCTTACAACCAGGCAAAACAGATCAGAGTATTCCCCAATGCCTGGGGTCAGTGCGGCTTGTAAGATGTGCACAGCAGATTTGCTGCCCAAACCAACCCAATAACACAAGGTGGGAGCTTTCCAGTTCCTTCCCGGTCTCCTGGATGCACTCCTGCTATTCTGTTGATCACACAACACTGTTTCCACAATACGCTTGGCACAGTATGTGTCAGTGGAAGTAAAATTCAACAAGGAACTCCGTTGGTGTGTAGCTTGTTTACTTGTAGCTGAAAAGACCATTGGGGAAAGGAACAACCACCTTGGACATTGGGGTTCAGTTCTTTTGATGACTAGTGGCAACAGTGGGATACATGAACAGCAATATTTGTAAGCCAAAAAAAGGTGGCAATAGCATGGCAAAGTGACAACCATCCCTTCCATTAAGGCATGAGTGTTTTTAAGACAAGTTTAGAGAGATTTATACTTACATGTTCACCCTTAGGACCTTGTTCACCCTTGAAGCCTGGAATACCAGGGTCACCCTAGAGAGGGAAAAAGGAAAGACTCCATTAGGATTGTGTCATGTGATACAATTGCAATGCCTGTCTGGGCAGTTTATTAGGATTTTTTCATGTGATGAAATCAAGATGCCAGGGTGCGTGGTTCATTAGGATTTTCTCATGAGATATAATTGCACTGCCTGTATGGACAGTTCATTAGGATTGTATCATGTGATAATCGCAAAGCCTGTATAGATAGTTCATTAGGATTATGTCATGTGATACAATCGCAGTGCCTGTATGGACAGGTCAGTAGGACTGTGTCATGTGATACATTCGAGATGGCTGCATGGGCGTTTCATTAAGGTTGTGCCTGTGATGCAATCACAATGCCTGTATGGGCAGGTCAGTATAATTGTGTTATGTAATACAATCATTGTGCCTGCATGTTCAGTGGATTAGAACTGTGCCATGTGATACAATCATAAAGGCTGTATGGGCAGTTCATTAGGACGAAGTCATGTGATACAATCACAGTGCCTATATTGGCAGTTCAGTAGGATTGTGTCATGTGATACAATCATAAACACTGTATTGGCAATTCATTAGGACTAAGTCATGTGATGCAATCACAGTACCTGTATGGGACGTTCAGTAGGATTGTGTCATATGATACAATTGGGATGCCTATGTAGGCAGTTCATTAGAATTGTGTCATGTGACACAACTGTAATGCCTGCATAAACAGTTCATTAGGATTATGTCATGTGATACAACTATGATGTCTGTGTAGGCAGTTCATTAGGGTTGCATCATGTGATACAATTGTGATGCCTATATGGAAAATTCATTAGGACTGTGTCATGTGATACAATCATGATGCCTGTATGGACAGTTCATTAGGACTGTGTCATGTGATACAGTCGCAATGCTTGTATGGACAGTTCATTAGGATTGTGTTATGTGATACAATCTGGATGCCTGCTTGAACAGTTCATTAGGATTGTGTCATGTTATACAGTCATGATGCCTGTATGGGTAGTTCATTAGGATTGTGTCATGTGATACAGTCGTGATGCCTGTATGAACAGTTCATTAGGATTGTGTCATGTGATACAGTCGCAATGCCTGTATGGACAGTTCATTAGGATTGTGCTATGTGATACAGTCGCAATGCCTGTATGGACAGTTCATTAGGATTGTGCCATGTGGTACAGTCATGATGTCTGTATGGACAGTTCATTAAGATTGTGTTATGTGATACAATCAGGATGCCTGCTTGAACAGTTCATTAGGATTGTGTCATGTGGTACAGTTGTGATCTCTGTATGGACAGTTCATTAGGACGGTGTCACATGATATAATCGGGATGCCTGCTTGGGCAGTTCATTAGGATTGTGTCATGTGGTACAGTCGTGATGCCTGTATGAACAGTTCATTAGGATTGTATTATGTGATATAATCAGGATACCTGCTTGGAAAGTTCTTTAGGATTGTCTCAAGTGGTACAGTCATGATTCCTGTATAGACTGTATTGGCAGTTTATTAAGATTGTGTGAAGTGATACAATCGTGATGCCTGTATGGATGGTCTGTTAGGACTGTGTCATGTGATACAATCTTGATGCCTGTATGGACAGTTCATTAGGATTGTGTCGTGTGATACAATTGTTATACCTGCAGGCACGGTTCATTAGGATGGCACAAGCTGATACAGTCAAGACGCCTGCAAGGGCAGCTCACTGGGATTGTGTCATGTGATACAGCTGTAATGCCTGTGTGGGCAGTTCATTAGGGCTGTGTCATGGGATACAATCACAATGCCTGTGTAGGCAGTTCATTAGGGCTGCGTCATGAGACACAGATGTGATGCCTGTGTGGGCAGTTCATTAGGCTTTTGTCATGGGATACAATCACAATGCCTGTGTAGGCAGTTCATTAGGGCTACGTCATGAGACACAGATGTGATGCCTGTGTGGGTTGTTCATTAGGCTTGTGTCATGAGATACAATCGTGATGCCTGTGTGGGCAGTTCATTAGGGCTGCATCATGAGACACAGATGTGATACCTGTGTGGGTTGTTCATTAGGCTTGTGTCATGAGATACAATCGTGATGCCTGTGTGGGCAGTTCATTAGGGCTGCGTCATGAGACACAGATGTGATGCCTGTGTGGGTTGTTCATTAGGCTTGTGTCATGAGATACAATCGTGATGCCTGTGTGGGCAGTTCATTAAGCTTGCATTATGGGATACAATCATAATGCCTGTACAGGCAGTTTATTAGAACTGTGTTATGTGATACAATTGTGATGCCTGCATGGATAGGCCATTAGGATTGCCTCATGTGATACAATCATAATGCCTGTATGGACAGGTCATTAGATTGTGTCATGTGATAATTATCACAATGCCTGTGCAGAGACTTCATTAGACTTGTGTCATGTTATACAGTCACAATGCCTGTATATTGGTTAGTAGGACTGTGTCATGTGATACAGTCCTACTAACCGGTATACAGGTTAGTAGGACTGTGTCATGTGATACTATCACAATGCCTGTATACTGGTCAGTAAGACTGTGCCATGTGATACAATCACAATGCCTGTATACTGGTTAGTAGGACTGTGTCATGTGATACAATCACAATGCCTGTATACTGATCAGTAAGACTGTGCCATGTGATACAATCACAATGCCTGTATACTGGTTAGTAGGACTGTTTCATATGATACAATCACAATGCCTGTATACTGGTCAGTAAGACTGTGCCATGTGATACAGTCACAATGCCTGAATACTGGTTAGTAGAACTGTGTCATGTAATACAATCACAATGCCTGTATACTGGTCAGTAAGATTGTGCCATGTGATACAGTCGCAATGCCTGTATACTGGTCAGTAAGATTGTGCCAGGTGATACAGTCACAATGCCTGTATGCTGGTTAGTAGGACTGTGCCAGGTGATACAGTCACAATGCCTGTATACTGGTCATTAGGATTGTGTCATGTGATACAATAATGATACCTAAATGGATTGGACAGCCCATTAAGATTGTAAGGAATGCAAATGCAATTTCTATATGAACATTTCAGTACTAGAAGACTCCTGCTGTATGGTTGTGCTGCTCTACACTGAGTGACTGACAGCTTGGCAGGAGACTGGAAGTCCCTATCACCTCACATCTTGTTTCAGTGTCAGTTAAAACGTCATGCCGGCTTTGGGGTGCAGCCTGTTACAGAGGTGAGACATTCTACTCCCAGGGAGGGCAGAAGGGAGGGAGGGAGGCCATGGGTCGCCTGCATTCACAGACCCCATGACGTCCAACCATGGCATGGCAATGATATGAGCTGAGAAGGGAGTCACTCACCCATTCCCAACTGGAGTTATGTGCCTGCATAGCAGCCCTGAATGCCAGACTGCGGCACAATGGGGAAAACTCAGTTTTGTGCAACACCTTTCATACACACTGTATGTCATGGTGCTGTAGATACCATTGAATGAGAGTCTGGCAAGGGAAGGGCTGTACATATATTAACACATACAACTATTAAGTGTGAACTACATTTATAAATTATTATATTAAAACCTTTTTTATTAGAATGGGCAGTATTAGCAAGGACACAAGAGTGGGGGAGGGGGTCACCTACTCCTTTCAAAAAGCACCAGGGGATCTTTAATTGTCTCCTAGTCCTGCACAACCACCAGGCTGTCAGACAGGACCTTGACGTAACATCTCATCCAGAGGATGGCACCTCCAAGAAAATAGCACCCCCTAGTAACACACTACAGTGTTGGCTGCAGATATGAGCACAGGACTGTGTTGTGGGATAACTACTAGTACCACCCTGCAGTGTTAGCTGTGAATATGAGCACAGCTCCATGGTGTGGAATAACCACTAGTATCGCCCTGCAGTGTTAGCTGTGAATATGAGCACAGCTCCATGGTGTGGAATAACCACTAGTATCGCCCTGCAGTGTTAGCTGTGAATATGAGCACAGGTTCCTGCTGTGGGACACCCCCTAGAACCACAATGCAGTGTTAGCTGTGGATATGATACCAGGTCCCCATCATGGGACTTGAACTCACCACCGTTTGGCCCAGATGCAACAGCACTGCCACCTACCTGAGATATTTGGTCACAGCCACTATCACCCTTGCTGAAATAAGTACTTAACTAAACCATGTACAACCCTCATGTGATTAATTCCCATGGCATGGCCTCCCTCCCTTTGTTGAACGTACTCTGCAGACAACTCCTGTCCAGCCCAAAAAACTTTCCAGCTGACACAGCACCAGGCGGTGGTGATGGGGGTTCTGTTTCTCAGGATACAGGAGTCAAGTCCACTTCTAACCTTGATCATAGGGGGACATTACAGTACAATCCTAACTTGTCCCTACTAGTTTTGATTAACATGTTGTTGTGCAATGTTTTTGTCCCAGAGCTCAACAACTTAGAAACGTAGAAATTGTCAGCAGATAAGGGCCTTTGGCCCACCTAGTCTGCTCTGTTACCACTAACAATTGTGCAGGCTCCCCCGGTATGGCCACTTCCCAGCTCTGATTTTCATTACACCAGTACTGATCAGAGTAAGGGAGCAGAAGGGGATATAGAACTTTCTGACCTGTACCCCCCACCTGGGCGTACCCACCCCATCCCTTCTGCTCTCTACTTGCCTGTCTGAGTGGAGACCTAGAATGACTCACACCTGCAAAATGTGGTTCCATCTTTCCTTCTACAGTACCAGCTTAAGTTACAGTCTGAGAGGTTCTCACCGTTTGACCTTTTGGACCGAGAGGGCCAGTGGCACCCTGAGGTCCAGGTGGACCACGTGGACCTGGGAAACCTGGAGCGCCAGCAATACCAGGAGCACCCTAGAGTTGGAGAAAGAAAAAAAAAAGAGAAGAGATGTTACAGCCTCATAACATTCAATATTACAAACCAGAGTCATTACATTCTGTGCCCTGGTATACCTCACCCTCCCAGCACAGCAGCAGCCCTCAAAATTCCAGATCCAGTACAGTACAGTTTTTGCCCCGGCCCCAATACAAGGTACTGATTTCCAACCTTTTAACCTATGAGTATTACATGTGTTAGCACTGCCCTTTACATAGTAGAAAATTACTAATTAAAAGAATGCCAGTATCACAGTCACTGGGTATCATGTGCTTTTTGTGTTTGGGACTGCTTCAGTAAGTACTGAACAGTGGGCATAAAATGTGTCTTTCCTCTCGGTAACAGAGAGAAAAAAACTCCCAGGCTGCACAGGTTTAGTTCTGGGTCTGGCAAAAAGCATGGCCTTCCTCCTCAAAATGAAATATTCTGTTCATACAGTTAGCTTAAAGTCTTTTAATATCTATGTATCTTGCAATATAGCAATTCCAGCACAATGTGGAACATCAGTATTTCTTTGTGGCGTGAGAGGAAAGTTAGGTGCAATGCAATGTGTATTTATTTACCCAACAAGCAATGCACACGCTGGCTGGGATTTATGTGGTCCTTCTGTGGCTTAAAGGGGCACATTTGTGCATAGAAGCGTACATGGTTTGAAAGCACATGAAACCCTCTCGCAAATTAGGTATTGGGCTCACCTGTAGCTGGAAGCACTCCAGAGAAATAGACGACTGAGTCTGTTCAATATTCATACTACATTGCAGCCAGTTTTAGAACATTGTGATGTCATCGAGGAACAAGCTGTGCGATTTGCTCCTCGATGACATCACAGTGTTCTAACAAGGAGTGGAATGTGGTATCAATACTGAACAGACTCAGTCCTCTATATGTCTGGAGTGCTTCTAGCTACGGGTGAACCAAATATCTCGTTTAAAGGAGCTTTTGATGGGTTTTCAGATGACGATGGGCACAGGGTGTGAATGTGCCCCTTTAAACAACAGTACCAGAATCAGGCCATCTTATTTAGAATGCTGGGTGGCTGAGCTAAGCTACAGCCAAATTCCCTGAGAAAGGACTCACAGCTGAAATAATCTCCTTTTCAATCTGTTTCACCTTTCTTTCTTAGATCTTGGATCTGGCACAAAAGCAGGCCCCCCCTTCCACTCCCAACCGAGAGTCACATGTTGTAAACTCTTCAGTGCCACACAGTGGTGAGTAAATGTAGGACACCAGTCCCAGGTTATTCATTCAGGAACGAATCAAAAGAAGTTCTGTCCGGGCGGGGGCACCTGGATGCATGTGGCAATAAACCACTGAGGAGTCCGGCTTGGGGTGATGCTTATATGGGAACAATTCACTGAAAGGTCAGGCTAGGAATGGGGCTGATATTGTTTGTCTTGGAATTAGCCACTGTGAAGACAGGCTAGGGTGGGTGGGAGTGGGCTGGTGATATTCATCCAGGAATAAACCACTAAGAGGTCAGATGCTGGGGGGGCCCAGGGACTGATGACACTCCATCTGGGAATAAACCACTGAGTGGTCAGGTGGGGGGGAGGGACTGGTGACACATTCAGGAATATACCACTGACAGGCAAGGCTGGGGGGGTTGGTGGTGCTTATCTAGAAATAAACCACAAAGAGATCAGGTTGGAGGGGGCCTAGCATACCTCTCAATCTCTTGCCTCATGAATCAGGGACAAGGCTTAAAAAAATCAGTGACAAAGACCCCAAATGAGGGACAGATCTTAAAAATGTGTACTATTCACTCAGAAAACTGATAGAATTAAAGGATTTGTGTTAAGATGCATTTTCTAAAGAAAACAAACTCTGTAACTTTAATGTTTGACATTATTTTGTGCTTTTAATCACCACTGTTCAGTTACAAAAACACAAATTTTACGGAGGACAGAGGAAAATTCTGAGGCAAAATCAGGGACGTCCCTGAAAATCAGGGACAGTTGAGAGGTATGGGGGCTAGTGACCCTTACGCAGAAATAAGCCACTGAGTAGTCGTGCTTCAGAGAAGAGGATGGGGGTGGGCATTTATCTGGGAACGATCACTGAGGGGTCAGGATGGGGGGAAGTAGTTGGCAGTGTTTATCTGGGATTATACACCACTGAAAGGTCATGCTGGGGGTGATGCGTGCCTGGGAATTAATAACAGAAAGGTCAGAATGGAGGTGCTTGTGATATTTTCTTGAAAATAAATATCTGAGATATTAGTTAGACTGTGGGGGAAGGTTAGGTAGGGGCATTTATCTGGCAGTTAACCAGTGAGAGGTCAGGCTGGGGAGAGTTGGGGATGATTACCTAGGAATAAATCACTGGGAGATCAGTCGGATTGGGGTTGGTAATGTTTATCTAGGAAAAGACCACTAAGAAGTAAGGCTTGGGGTGACTGGGGATGCTTATCTGGTTATGAACCACTTAGAGGTCAGACTGGGTGGGGATGTAATGGTTGTTTGGTAATAAACCAGTGAGCTGTCAGACTTGGTGGTTGTTAACTGGGTATATATCACTGAGAGGCCAGAACAGTGGGAAGAAGAAGTTGGGGCTGCTTTATTTTAGCAGTTTGACGTAAGATGGCATTATTTATTGCGACATACCCAATGCCACCTGGCTGTTTAGCATATGAAAGCAAAACTGTGGACATTTGTATACTAACAAGTACAGGGAGAGGAGAGATGTACTAAAGGTTTCACAAGACTGGTCCACATAAGATTATGATAAACTAAAAAAAACATGAAAAAAGTTCTGAAGTTTCCAGTTCATAATATGATTAAATCAGTGTTACTTAAACATTGCCACCATGGCCACATGTGTCCTCCAGTGCTATTCAGTGTATAGAATACAACTGACTACACAACAGTACAGAATAAGTCTGTTTATTCACAGAATGCAACGATTGGCCAGCGTTAAGCGAAATAGTTGTAATCTATTATCCCTGAGGAATGTTCTATTGCATGGCAATTCTTACACTGCCCAAAGCCGAAGCAGTGCACTGTCTCAGATGTCATAACACTGTCAGGTGTCACTGTATAAAAGTCTGGGGGCTATTGACTGTCTCAGCAAATGAAATTTCTCTGTGCTGCCCCCTTCTGGCAAGAGACAGTCCAACGCAAGATCGCTTTCATCACATTCACCTAAAGGGGCCTGTGCTATCTGGGAATCTTGTGTAATATTTCTTATCATTCATCTAATTAAAAGGTATTGACTTGAAACTGTGAACTGCTAATCTGCCAAGTAACCTCCTGAGGTGGGGTTCAAACTCTGGACCAAGCATACTAAAGGAACAGGACTCAAGGGGCTGCAGAGCCTTTTTCTGCAGATGTCTGTGTTTCTAACAAGTCTACAAGCTGAGCAAGTAGGAGAGTCTTGTTAGGATCAGCCAGGTCCTGGTCTTGTCATGAGTCTGCTGACAATGACTGATGAAGAGTGAAGAAGACTTAGATGGCAAACATAAAGTGCTATGAGGTGAGCAGAGATTATCCCTGGGAAATAGCCACTTATTTATTTGTGCCTTACATTGAAAAGGGACAGCTGCTGCCTCATTTATGGATTTTGGAGTTGAAGCTTCGATTTCTAAGGCAGATTTTGTCTGGCGGAGAGAGGGCTGCAGGAAGGTGAATAGTTTTGCAGTCTTTTGTTCTTGTGGGAGCTTGAGTGGCTCTGCAGAACCACTTACTGAAAATTCCAGAGTATGCTGCATGATGGGAGCTGCATTGTTACAGGAATACATAGGGAACGCAGCTGGGAAGGGAGGGAAGGTGGTCCTAGCCTCTCAGTGATGTGCTAACAATGTTCTCAAGATTCTACTTGACACAGTGGGTCCAATAGGAGCACGTTGCACTGCCAAGTGGGAGACTGTGGCAAGCAAGCACTAAACTACCATGCTGGAGTCAGCTGATTCTACTCAAAGATAAGGAGACATTGGCACCCCCCACCCCAGCTTAAAATGGCTGATGTAGAATAGACATTGGAACAGGCAGTAAAACTCAGATGTTCTCACTCCTGTTCTGCACTTTACAGATGTTATTTTGAAGTGAATCTTCTTATTTTAAATTTGATGACCTCACAGTGTCTACATCCCTGTGCTGAATGTTAGTATTCTAACACAGAAGTGGTGGATTGCTGTCCTCTTCACTCAAGATTCTTTGCATAAAAATAAGCTTTTTAGAAATCAATAGAAAATACATTCCATTGGAGGTTATTCAGTTCCGGGCTTTGGATAAAACTCTGCGCTGGACCCAGGTGTGTTGATGGTATCCCCTTAAATCTCTACATTTGTAATGTTAGATAACAGTAACAATAACACAGTTACTTACCGTTGACCCTTTAGCTCCAGGAATGCCATCTGTACCAGGGTTGCCCTAAACAAAAGAGAGATCCATTAGTGTTGGTTCTGACAATTCTCAACCCAACCAAACCTGCTCATGAGAGAGAGACAGACAGAGACAGAGACAGGAGAGGAGAGGAGAGAGCCAAATGGAAGGGGTATTTTGAAGAGAAGAAAGAAGAGAAGAGAAAAGAAAGGAGACACAAAAGTACAAAACTATCCAGAGGAAGAGACAGAAACAAAAAGAAGGCAGCAATCAAGACAAGAAGAGATACATCCACAGTTACTATCAAAACACTGAGAGAAAAAACATTTGCAGAGTTATGCTCCTCACTAAGATTTTCCAAGAGCAATTTACTGCAGACACTGACTTGGTCCTTCCCTTCCTTGCTAGGATTTACCCAGCTGCCCATGTTTCTGGGGTCACCAACCAGGACCTCCCCATCTTGTCAGGATTTACCCAGCTTCCCATGTTTCAAGGGACACCAACCAGGCACTCCCCTCTTCACTGGGATTTACCCAGCTGCCCAGCTGTCCATGTTACTAGGAAGATTAATCAGTCCATCCTCTCCTCGTTAGGAGTTACTGAGCTGCCCATATCACTGGGGACACTAACCAGGCCCTTCAACTCCTTGCTAGGATTCACCAGGCAGCCCATGTGGCTAGGGATTCTGACCAAGCTCTTCTCTTCTTGTTATGATTTACCCAGCTGTTCATGTTAGTGGGAACACTAACCAGGCCATCTCCTACTTTATTAGGATTTACCCATATGCACCCAAGACTACTATCTGCTTCTGGAGTTCATAAGACTCAAACCAACAGGGACGAACATCACTTCTCTCTTGTGCTGTGTTTTAGACTATACTAATTCAAAACAATTTCCCTGGAGTGCCCTTCCCACCATCTATGACTATTTTTGAGTTTTGTTCTTCTGTTTAGATCAGACATCAGTGTAGTACAAAGGCTGGGCAAGGCAGTAAAGGGTGCTCTTCAGCCCGTCCAACTTCTGGTCTATTGAAACAGCAATCTTAGCAGCTTTAGTCTTTGATGCTTGGTCACCTGAACAAGACTCACTGATCCCCTGAGCTACTACACCAGTCAGAGAAAGCTCTCTATCAAGTACCATGGTGGCACAGGAAAGGGGCGATCATTCTGGGCAAAATTTAATAATACTTACAGAAGCACCAGCAGGTCCGGGAGATCCAGGAGTGCCAGGCTCGCCTCTGGGACCCTGAGCCCCCTCAGGACCACGAGCACCAGTTGGACCAGCTTCACCCTGAAGAGAGATAGACAAAGGAAATGGTTAGCAATGCAGGGCAGGTCTTTGTGTGAGACAATGCAGCACCTGGAAGAGCAGAACTTACACCACCAAGTTTTTTTTTTTACTTACAATTTATATAAACAGGAGAGCAAGCTGGAATGCAACATATGATATCTTATCCAGCAGTGTCCTCCTTCTACCCTTTTCTGCAACTGGAAGGACTGAGTGCTGAGACGTTAAGTGACTTGCCCAGTGTCACACAGTGAGTATTTGGCCCTAGCAAGGTTTGAACCAGCAGTCCCCCCTGTTCTAAAGCTGGTGCTTCCACCCCAATATCACACTGCCTCCCTATGAAATGTAAAGCTTTTTTAAAATGTGAGAACTACATGTTGGCACTGCCCACTGTCCATGGCAATTGAATACCAAGATGTTCTGCTGCGAATGCCATCAGTTAAGCAATGCTACATGAGATGTGCGATATCATGGAATATCGACCCACCTCAGGTGCACTGTGAAGTATGAGGCAGTTGACTGAGCCACCGGAGAAGAGAGGAGAGGATGTTCCATGATATTGCACACCTTGTTGTGTATTATTGCAGTCATGAAATTAATCCATTTTTGTACAGTATTAATAATAAAAAAAATTTATTTTATAATGATTTTGTTGACTGATGACATGACCCATTTCTACATTGGGGTTATGTACTGAGATATCCTCCTGGCCGAATGTTGTCTTGGCCAATCAGATTTGAGGATTCTGACCATCCATTTCATAATGTATGACAATATATACTGACAATGTATGACCACGTATAGTGACAATGTCTGAAAATGTATAGTTACAATGCATGGCATTATATAGTGGCCATGTATATCTATATTTAGTAACAATGCTTGATAGTGTTTGGTGACAATGTAGGACAATGTACAGTGACAATGTATAACAATATTTAGGGACAATACATTATATGATGACAATGTGTACCTATATATATTGACAACATAAGACAGACTCTATAGTGACAATTTTTAGTGACAAGGCATGACAATGTATAGTGAAAATATATGGCAATACATAGTGCCAATGTATAACAATGTATAGTAACACTATATGACCAATGTATAGTGACAAGGTATGTCAATATATAGTGACCAGGATTGTAATGAGAATGTAGGCAGCGACAAGTAATGTAGATAATGACACAATGACAGTGTACACAATGAAAATGCCTGTATGAGATGGCATTATACACAGTGCGATGTACACAATGGCCTTCTGCACAATGAGCTTGTGCACAATGACAATAACTGAATGTAATGACACTATACACAATGACAGTGTACACAATGACCTTGTACACAATGACAATGACTGTGTCTAATGGCACTATTCACAATGTCAGTGTAAACAATAACCCTGTACACAATGACAATGACTGCATATAATGGCACTATACACAATGACAATGTACACAATGGCATTCTACACAATGATAATGATTGTATATAATGGCACGATACACAACAACAGTGTACACGGTGACAATGTACACAATGGCACTGTACACAATGACAATGTACACGATGACATTACATGATGACAACAATTGTGTGTCATGCCACTGTATGCAGTTGCACTGTATGCAGTGACACTGCATACAATTGCACAGTACACAATGACAATGTGTACGATGACACTGTAAACAATTACAATGTACACATTTACACTATGCACAATGACAGTGCAAACAGTGACTCTGAAAACAATGACCATGTACACAAAGATAATGTACACAATGACAGTGAATACAGTGACAGAGAACTGTTTCCCCGCAGTCAGCAGGGACACCCCTGCCCTGACCTGATAACTTAGGTAAGCTCAGTTTCAGCCCCTTTCGGCTTTGGGAAAGCATGTCTCTGCCCATTCGCAGTGCTTTATGGGTACTGTATGCACAGAGGTGTAGTAGACAACAAGCAGACCCTTCAGGGTTATGTGGTTTTGTGGATGGGTAAGATTTAACATAAGTGCAATTGTATTCATTGTCATGGTGTATATACATAGCAACACAAACACAGGTACACAGACCCAGACACATAAAATGATATTCAGTGAGTACACACAATTTTGATACATGCATTTAAATCATCAGTTTATGTGTCTGTGTGTCTGTGTTTATGTTGGGTGTGTATGTAACTATGTATGTTTGTGTGTGTTTGCATGTAGAGTATAGTACATGTATGCCTGTCTGTGTATTTTTGTATGTATGTATATACATGCTGACATGCATATGTATGCTTGTGTTTGTGTTGGGTGTGAGTGTGTGCATGTATGTGTGTGTGTGTACATACTGTTGTATGTGTGTGTGTACATATGGTTGTATGTGTGTGTGTCTGCATGCACTGTATGCAAATGCTTGTGTGTGTGTGTGTATGTGTGCACTGTATGTAAATGCTTGTGTGTGTGTGTGTGTTATTAGTGTTTTATGACTAACCCTGTTTTCCTGCTGCAGGACAGGACAGGACATTTTTTCACAGTCCCTTATGACTGGTATTTCTTGGATGATCCCTTAGTGACTATGGGGAAAGAGGCAATTCAGTGCACTGTTGAAGTGTCCAGAGGCATTCTGTCTCCCATGATTAATTAATTAAACAAAAGCTAATTAGCTGAGTTTTGGAGCTCTGCACTGAAGGAGGGAGCTGGCTGATAACAGCTGTGAAGGGCTAGCGAGGCTAAAGTGTGGAGAGAACCACTTGCCAGGCAGTAGGGTGACAACATTGTCGATTCTGTGAATGAGTGGGGCTACCACTTATATCCAGGGCTGGACAGTGATTGCAAAAATTGTATAATGTGTGTGTGTGTGTTTGTTGATGAGAATGAGCATGTGTCTGAGAAAAGGAACTGCCCCTTTTCTTTTGCCAGTATTACATTTAGTGCACTCAGCAGCTCTTAATCCAAGACATATACACCATTCAGGATTCTTGCCAACAGCTGAGCGTGATTACTCATCCACAAACTGTCAACACAGGCTCCTCCCACCTACTGTGACATCATGGAGTTCCTCACCAATCACAACACTGAATCCACACCCCCTGAGCTATTTCATCCAATCAACCCAAGATGCAGGAAACATACCATATAAAACAGGCAGCTGTATGAATGAATTTCTACAACTCTGTTTACGACAATGGAGTCTCATGTTTTGGACGTGATGGGTGGATGATGTCAGACAAATCACAGAGTTTGTCACAGTAACACTTTATGTCAACTTACCCTCCCACTTCTACTTCACTTCCCTTTTCCCCTCCCTCCCTCACTCTCTCTCCCACCCCTTTGCATCTCTTTCTCTCTGACTCTGTGTTTTGATGGTCTCCATGTTAATATCCAATCTGTTTTCCAAGTGCCCCTTTGTCAGCCAGCTGTTCCCCAATCTCTGTTTCATCCACCTCTTGCTTTAATGTGTGTGATGTATATTTCAAGTTTCTCCTTTATGTGTCCCCCCACCCACCAGTGTTCCTCTCCTTCAAGGGTTGAAATGCTTGGATCACAGAAGGAAATCTCAGTGGAATGTACCATTCAGCGTCACAACCCCGGGTCTCGTTCAGAGAGGTCAGGCTTCTGGACATCCCTCCCGCCCTCTCTGCCCCTGTCTGCTCTTTGGAATTTATTTATTTTGAAAGAGCCTCATCGTGGATCTTCTTCTGACAAAAGCCCCTGTTTTCAAATTGCCCAGCACGGGCTTAGCACAGCTTGGTAGCCATGGAAACTGATGAAACGAGATCTCACAGGCAGAAGCAACCTGAAGCCAAAAATGACATGGTGTTCCCTTTTCATCTCCCTGCTGAAACTGGGCAGGAATTCTGGGCAAGACCACTTCAAATCTCTCGGAACCCTTTCCCTGATCTCTCTGCTGTCCATCCTCCTTTGACCAGCATCACCTCCCATTACACAGGATTGTTTCTGTGTGCCCCAAGAGTCTGACTGGTCCCCACAGCCTCCAGTAGGAAACTACAACAGTCCCAATATATGTTTTCTAATATCCTGTTGTCTGTCTTTACAAAGTTTTCTTTTTTCCTTTGTCAGCTATCTTTGGTATTTAAAACCAGCTCTGTGTATAAATGCCTAATTGCCTCATTAGAGGTGCTACAGTGACATCATTGATTGCAATCAATCAGTGGTTCCTACACCACATTTTTGAATGGACTTGGTAAAAACTGGACTAGACTATATCAATAAAAGCTGTACTGGATGAAAGCAAGTTGCGAAAATTTTATTGGTCTGGCCAGTCTGCTGATCTGGTCTATTCTGGTTCTGGTGGTTCAGTTTTCACCATCCCAAGCATGGCTGCAAACTGGTCTGCCAGAACCAGAATGGTGGGTCTGGGCAGACTAGCCAGCCCACCAAGCCAGCAAAATTCACTCTATTTGCACCTGGTTCAGATTTTACTGATCTGGTCCAGTCCAGGTCTGGATCTGGTTCCGGCAGCCCAGTTTTCACTAGTACTTTAACTTGAATAAGATGCTGCATTGTAATTGAACAGCTCCTAAATGTGTTCAGTTTGCATCACAGCAGCAAATTATGCAAGTAATGGTATCAGAGTTCACCAATAGGAGCCACGGGATTGCAAACAATGATGCCACCGCTGGCTGGAGCACCTGTAATAGTGCAATAGGGGGAAGGGCTACATACAGAGCCGGTTTCAATGACCAGAGAGACAAAAATACAAAAAAAAAAGAGACGTATACAGAAAAAGAATGGGGGGCAGTACATTGAAAATGGAAACCAGCAAACAGCTGCTGCACTCAGGCTGTCAATCAAAGGACATCCAACCCTTGCGCAGCATGTTACAAAAACAACGCTTCATCGGGGATGTTTCATTAGGGTTACCACCTTTTAGGAAGCCCAAAGTGGGACATTTCTTACGGAAACATGATTTTTTGCAGGACAATATGTAACCTCAACCAATGCATTGGACTTGTTTTCACTAAATAATCAGAATTAAGACTATATGTGATCGTTTTTTAGTTGTTTCTAGTGTTTCTTATCATTTTAGGGTATTTTAGCTAAGGTATTATAGTTTTTTGCAGCATTTAGAAGAAAGTCAGAAAATATTTTTCCTACTATAATGTCAGGACATTTAGTATTTTTCATGTTTTTTTGCAGGACACAGCTGCCCAAATCAGGACAGTCCTGAGAAACTCAGAACAGGTGGTAACCCTATGTTTCATTTGTGACTTGCAGTGCCGCGGTTTGGGACCAGCACTCTGTTTTGTCCTGGAGCAAACACCATTTTTGCAGTAACTTCAGCAACCTCAGTATGCTTTGGTTTACAGCACGAGTGCAGCAGCGGCTGCTGGCTTTTGTTTGTATTGGTTCTCCTGCTTGCATCAGCTTCGCTGTGAGCGTGTGTGGCTCATGTGAGTTAGTAGATAATGACTCGAGTTTCGCTGTTGTGGATTATTAGGTACCCATACTGAGGATGTGTAAATAATCATTGTTACACACACCTCCCTGTACATTATTCTATATATTATAGAAGTTACCAAAATTCTCATATGGGGTCTTGCTTTTCTATTTCCACCCAGTCTGCAATTCAAAGAACTTTTTATTGGTGCAATAGTTTATCAACTGTCAAATTTCTTTCTAGGGGGTTTTGAATACCCCCTTTTCCATTTTCCCACTTGCAAAAGTCACCACAACTGATATTTGAACTCGGATAACCTTTTAGTTATGCCCAGGTGATCCAATTGCTTTTCTGCTCTCGCTTTGTTGACTTTTGGAACAAAAGAGCCTTTTTTTCTAACTTCCCCTTCCCCCCTCTCCGTCTAAGAGCCAAGGGGCTCTAAAGTTTCACTGTGCCTTTGACGAGCTTTCTAAGGAATGTTGCCTCAGCCTAGATTCCTCACCCCCACCCCAGCCCACACTCTCTTGGTTGGTTATTTACCTCACCTTCACTCTCTGCCTGTCTGTCTCTCTGCCCCTATGTCTCCCTCCCTTCCTCTCTGTATGTCTGTCTGTCACCCTCCTTCTTTCACTCATTTTCTGTCTCTCTCATCCTTAAAACTTCTGGTTCCAAGGCTAACTGAACTCTCTGTTCCTTCGTGTGCATCTCCTTCTCAGCGAGTGACCCTGAAAATTATTCCTGACTTTCTTTTCTGTCTAATAGCTCAGCTGTATGGTAGGCGGAGAGCAGAGAGGCACTGAGAGGGGTGTTATAGCAATGTCTCCATTGGCACTGAGAGGAATTTTATGAGTCTGTTGGCCTAGAGAGGAGTGTTTAAGAACCTTTTACATACCTTAGCACCTGGGGCACCAGGGAAGCCGGGAGCTCCTGCAGGACCAACAGGACCCTGGGAAGGAAGAAAATAAACTGTGAGACTCAGTATCAAAGGAATTCTATACACACTGCAAATGCTAGTTAAAAACTATGAGAGGTGTTTTTAAACTAGTGTTAGTAACTTATAGTATAAGAAATTCAAAATGATGTGGTTTCTCATTGTAGGTTGCAGTAAAATAATGTCCAGTAAAGGCAAATCAAATATCTTGTGTGGGGTCGAGGGTTGGAGACTTTGGGAAGGGAGTTGTAGAAATGCATCGTGGTCTTAGATTAGGAATTTCATTTAGCATAAGAAACGTAGATTACGTGGTCATTTCAGGTGCCTGTCGTCCAATGGATCCAAACTAAATAAGATGGATAAACTCAGCTATAGCTCCAGGCTTCTTTATAACTGGACATGGGTTCAAAGTAAATCCAGTGCTCATCTGGCAAGGCATCAGCAAAGAGCTGTGATCTAGTTTTTCCTATCTAAAAAAAAGCTATTCAAATTAAAGAATGCATGTACTGCCTGGACTTAACAGTAATTTTCAAAAGTAGTCAGTTATCACTTATTATTACCGAAGTATGTTTTTTTTTGCTCAGTTTTGCGGATAAGAAGATTTTCTAACCTGACAGTACTAGGTGTGATGTGTGCAACACCACTCTACGTGGAGGCTGGCATATTCAGTTCTGTTCCTCTTGCTACCTCAGCAGCATTGTGACCTCAGTGACTGTGATATCATCAGTAATCAGGAAGAGCCAACCTCCGGCTGCTTGATTGGTTGCTTGTGACACATGTTACCAATCAGGCAGCAGGATTTGTGATGTAATGAAGAGTGAGGTCACATTCTGATGATGTGGTGGGAGGGAAAAAAAACTAGGTCCATCTGCTTCCAGGTAAAGCACCGCTTTTCACATCACACCCAATAATGTTGGGTAGAAAGCCATCCAATTAGCACGCAGAAAAAGAAGAAGACTTCAGAAACAAAAAGTAATATGGGTCTGCTTTTAAAAAAATATTAAAATGCTCTGCCTGCTACTGCTTGGTACTGCTAGGTCTTAAAATCCTATTGCCACCTGAAATTACCTCACAGCCTATGTTTGTGGTTAAGTATGATACAGTTTTCGTCTTGGGTAGCATAAGAAAAGCACTATTAATGAGGACTGAGGAGGCCAGTTGACCACTGTGACAACATATAGCTCTTAGACTTCTGTATTTTAATTTACACAGATTGTAAAAGGGTGTGGGGGAGGGTCACAGCAAATTCAATCTATTCTGTACTACACCGTCTCAGTAGTTACTAACACACAATTATCAACAGTTCTGCTTCACAGCTTATTACATCGTAGGGTAGGTTTCACATGCAAGGCATTTCCCTGCAGGGAGGAATCTAAAGGGCATAATTTTACTTCAGTCATGTAATGTAAAATTCTACTTACAGGAGGGCCAGCAGGACCAGGCATGCCATCGTTACCACGAGCTCCCTGTGAAGAGAGGAGAAAACACTTCAGTGAAAGGTATCGTCACACAGGTAGAGCAGTACAACAGGCCGTTGAAGAGGAGGAGAGATAAGAACTGATAATAACATTCGGTAGCTGATTAGTTATATAAGCTCTCATCAGTTTCTTTTGTTAAAACTTTGACTGAAAGCAATCTAGTATAAGTCAGAGATTGGCCTCCTTGCATGTTTCTTTCTTCGGGGGGTATTTCACTGGGACTGGCTAAATGAGATACAATAACTCATTTTTAGGAGAGGGTCCTGTTTCTACACAATTTTTGCAGCTGGATTCCATGAAGAAGAGAGAGGGTCATGGGACTTGCTCCAGGCCCTACATTGAGCCTGTAGGATAGCTCATATGTGAACCAGAATCCAGAATCCCCTTCTTCACGATCTCAACATCTTTGTGCAAGTGATTTGGCCAAGGCCATGCAGGTAGGCTTTAGGCAGTAAATGAACTGGGATTTGAACCCATATCTCCTGATTCAAAGGCCTTTACTTTAAATATTAGACCGCACTGCCTGGAAAATGGGATTGGAACCAGGATATCCTGGCTCAACGCGTTTACTTTAAACATTAGGTCATACTGACAGGGAAATTGGATTGGAACCTAGATTATCCAACTCCTAGGCCTTTACTTTAAACATTAGGGCACACTGCCTGGGAAATGGGATTGCAATCAAGATCTCCTGGCTCAAAGGCCTTTCGTTTAAACATTGGACAACACTATCTGGGAAATGGGATTGGAACCAGGATCTCCTGGCTCTAAGGCCTTTACCTTAAACACTGGACAACTCTGCCTGGGAAATGAGATTGGAATCATGATCAGATGGTTCAAAGGCCTTTATTTCAAACATTAGGCAACATTGCCCGGGAAATGGGACTGGGACCAGGACTGCCTGGCTCAAAGTCCTTTACCTTAAACACTGGACAACACTGCCTGGGAAATGGGATCGGAACCAGGGTCAGATGATTCAAAGTTCTTTATTTTAAACATTGAGTCACACTTCCTGGGAAGTGCGATCGGGAACCAGAATCTCTTGGCCCATAGAATTTTACTTCAAACATTAGGCCGCACTGCCTTGAAATGAGATTGGAACCAGGATCTCCTGGCTCAAAGGCCTTTACTTTAAACATTAGGTCATACTGCCTGGGAAATGAGATTGGAATCAGGATCACCTGACTCAAGACTTTAACTTAAAATATTAAGCCACACTGCCTGGGAAAAGGGATTGGAACCAGGATCTCCTGGCTCAAAGGCCTTTACTTTAAATGTTAGGCCACACTAGCTGGAAAATGAGATTTGAACCAAGTTCTCTTGACTCATAGGAGTTTACTTTAAACATTAAGCCGTACTGCCTGGTAAATGGGATTGGAACCAGGATCTCCTGGCTCATGCAGTAGGCCTTTACTTTAACCACTGAGCCACTCAGCTTTGCTTACCAAGGGATTCACCATGTACCCAGCATGCTAGGGAGGGTGGTACATGAGTTACTGCATCTTTGCACAGTGTACTTAGTAGTTCCTGTTTATAAACTGGTGGGACCTGATAGATCCAGAGTCCCTTCTGAACTTAAACGACTGTCTTACTATGTTAAAAAGTGTGGAGTGCATTACTTACAGCAGAACCAGGTGGGCCAGGACGTCCCCTCTCACCTGGCAGACCACGAGGACCCTTGACAGAAAAGAGAGAGAGAGAAAGGGTTAATGTCAGGTATTCAATTCCTGAGTACTCAGCTGGACTACAGGATATAAAGCTACTAGCTTAGGCTGCAGCATGTACTGAGTCCAGCACTAATATTTATCATCCATCATTGACAATAAAAACCAGTGCTGCTACTGCTTATATACAGATTCAATCTTTACTTTCTGGGCTCTGTTCTCATAAGGGTGTCTCCCATTTTTGACTATACCACATATACTTTAAGAGGAGGGTTCTTTAATGGTATGTTTTATGAACCAACGCATTTGCTGACTAAATAGACATTTAATAGTTGAGAAGGCTTAGTGCTTCTCCCATCACTGTACAACTTCCTAGGTTTCATACAAGCAGAACTGCTTGACTTTGGAGTACCATACCAGAATGGACACTTTCAGCTATGGTACCAGAGCTGCCATTTTGGTTCCTTTGGCTGCCTTTTTTGTTCCCTCTGCATTTAAAGTCGAGAAAGATGGAGGCAACTCACCATTGGACCTGGAGCGCCGTTCTCACCGGGAGCACCACTTTCACCCTGGGGGGTTGGAGAGAAAACATATTTTAATAAATACCCAGTCATTAGACTAGCAACTAGCAACCTGATCCCCATGAAGATTCTCACCAAAAGACTTCTGTGTACAGGCCTAAATGAAGACCCATACAAAGCACATGCAATGACGACACTTAAATCAAGAAGCTAATATCTTTAATGCCATTCTTTATACCATAAATACTGTAAGCATGTTGGTCAGAATTAAACTGATAATTAAATAGATATGGGTATTTAAAAGTGACCACATTGTTCTTTGGCCACACTCCCTGAGGAAGGGTTGTTGGACCCAAAACGCCAGGGCGAGTGTGGCTAGTGACGCTGTAGCTTGCCACTGCTTATACCTTGTCTTGGCATGTTTTCTACAATAAAAAAGCATCTGAAGCAATTTTGGACTGCAGCTCTCTGTGCTTGCAAATAGACTGGTTTGGCAAGTACACTGTAAAAAGACAAAGCAAAGTCTTGTCTACAGCAGGTAGTAAACAAGGTGTGGTATTCTCCACAGATGTGCACTGTGTCACTGCTATCGTGTTAAAATGATGAAGAAAGCGGTTACATTGAACATTAGGTTATATGTCTACTTATGAATCACTGGGACTATCAGTTAAGTATAATGCCCTTGGTAGGAAGCTGAATTCGGGAACTTACCTTGGCACCTGCAGCACCACCTTCACCCTTTGCACCATCTAGACCTGGGTAACCCTGTACAGGAACAGAGAAAGCACACGTTTTTGGTGGTTAGATGCTCCCCTGTCTGAATCTGTATAAAGGGTCATTATTATGGTGTAGAAAGTGCACTAAGGAGGATGGTGTACTGACCCTGTGACCTTTGACTCCTGGAAGTCCTGGGGTTCCGGGGAAACCACGAGCACCCTAGGAGGAGAAACATGGGCAACAATGAATGAACAATACAGAACAGAATGGATGTAATATGAAGAATAACTGCTACAGTCATTTATAGTGTATTTAATATTCCAAACAACTGTATCATTTACAGATCTGATTTTTGGGGAATGAGTCATTCCCATGAGCAAATAAGTTACTTAAACTACATTTCTATTGCAGCATTTTATAATTGGATAGTTCAGTGTTGTTTAAGGAAAATAACCTATCACATGCATCACTGTTCTTGTGCAGCTCTCCAAACCACATATGTACGCTAAAGCCTCATTCCCAGGGCAAGGCATCATGGGTATGCAAATTATTGTGCAAGGTATCATGGGTATGCAAATTATTGTGCAAGGCATCATGGGTATGCACATTTTTGTGCAAATCAGGCTGACAAGACCTTGACTGAAACAGATGCTGCCTTTTAAACAAGTTTGTACCGTTGCTCCAGTATAGGCTGAAAATGACAATCTATGGACACATGTTTCTCTCTGTTGAACCTCCTGAGTGTAGTCACCGTCTCAGTCAGGTACTAGGTACGACCCAAGAGAATTAGAAATTTAGTTCACTCAGAGTGAGTATACCGAGGAGCAGTATGCAGGCAGAGCAATGCATAGGATCCGTAGGATCCCCCGCCTCCCCTGGCTCCCTCAAGCACCAGCTGAAACTCCTTCCCCACCGCTGCTCCTGTTTTCCCCTTCTCTGGCTGCTCCCCTTGCATGTGCCTCCTATCCAGGTGGAAGTTTTGCTGAAACTCTCATTTGTTACTGATGCCTTGTTTTGTTACTTTCACACTTGCTCTTGTATTTAACGATGCCTCTGAGTGCACCTTACTGTAACAGTGTTACATATTATGCATCCTCTGCTCCCTTCCCTGTGGGTCACACCTGGAAAAGAACGTTGGCTCAGTGTGTCTTTCCCGGTCACAATTTTCAAATAAATAAATATCAGAATACCAGGTGAAGAGAAGTATCCAATGTATTCACATGCAGTACTGTAAGAAAACGTTTCACAGTTAGCCAGCTGGTGCTTTATTGTTCGCTCTGTTCCCATTTAGGCCAGCCACAAACTGCGACCTCTTCTCAGCTAAAGTCAGAGGTCAGTAACCTTTTCTAGATCAGCACAAACTCCTGCTGGGTCAGAAGGAGGAATGTCCTGTCTGTTCAGCTGGTACTGTTTCAAGGGTTTTCTTATATGCAAGGCTGGACTTGAATGGACGAGAGTCAGATTCTTTCATTATGACTGGTTCCTGGAAGGCACACTGATTTTTTTCTTTCTTTTGGACATTTAATCATTTCAAACTCAATTAGTTCTGCTGGCACTCGCTCTCTGGTTTTAATATTTTCTTGGGGGGATGTTCGGGGAGGGGAGTACTTTACCTGAGGACCAGGCGCACCACGTTCACCAGATTTTCCAGGTTTTCCAGCTTCACCCTGTTGGACAAAGGCATAGAAAAGATCTTGAGTTTCTCACCAGAGGAATACAGTATAAATTATTGTAAAAGTGCCTCTTTAAGGCCAACAAAAAAGCACAAATGAAATAAATAAAAGCACTGCTTTGGCTGGGTCAACAGGCCTTATTCTGCCATTATTGTCCATGTATCTATTTCTAGCACATAAGAAATGCTGGACAAAAAGACCAAAGAGGATTCACTGGGTTTATCAACTGCAGCATTCAATATTATAACTTTAAATATGCTAGAAGGGCCTCTTATAGATGTTATGAGTATTGCCACGCACATTCTGAGGGTGCCAGAGCTACAAATTGAAGGTGAGCTGTTCTGGCACCTACGAATACAAAAGGAGACACTCTTACATCCATAAGAGGCCCTCCTAGCATCCCTATTAGGTTTTCATAGATCGCACTAGCGTTTTTTAAAATTACTTTTTTTTTTTGCACAAAAAAAAGAAAGGGTTTTCTTTGGGGCAACAGGCATCTGCAAGAAGCCTGTTGCTAGGGCATAGTTAATGGAACACTATTATGGAAATAAGAGTGTCTCACACACAACTCAAACAAGCACCATGGTTGGAGCGACACAAGATGCTCGTGTAATCTATTATATGTGAAACAGCAGTAGCCAGCGTATAATGGGAAGTGACACCTATATATTTTATGCCATTTGGTGCACTGTAGAGGAAAACCACCAGTGGCACAACTCCAAGGTCACATGATCTATATATTTTCTCTACCAGGCATAAAAGTTCTTATTTATTCTTTTCTGAAGCTTTTGAAGGCAAAGCCTTTGAAAGGAAAGAAGGAAGGAAGATTAGGAGTTTCGTGAAGGGGTGGTTGAAGTGTTTGCAATGCAGTTAAGGGAATAAGATGAATACATACTGGGTCGCAAACTACGCAGCTCATAATTAAAAAAGCATAGAATAGTAAAAAAAAAATCAGAAAAGTACAAAAAAATAATCTTTTCTGAAAACCATTTTACTTTCTCATAACGATACATAAAATTATTACAGCCACATAATAATTATATAGAAATACAAAGAAATAGTCTAAAGGTCACAAGAGTATCAGAAAACAAATAGGAATATTACTTTTGAAAAGCAGATAATATGTATCGATATTACTATATACAGAAATGTACTGACGCGTGAAAACCGTTTCTGTAGGACCTATTCATTTTGATCTGAATTTAAGATTTCATTTACAAAAAAATTACATTTCTAGTCCCAAGGATTCAAAATGGTTAACTTTGGAACCGTGATGGCATGGCTTAAACTTTCATATACACATATATATATATGAAAACTTTAGGAAATTCTACTGTTTATTCTGTTACAGATAACAGTAGGAAAATTCTGTTGTTTGTTCTTACAGAATACACAGATGGTTTTCTAGTTTAAAATGTTATCTAGAAAAAAGTACACAGTAGTACAAATGCTGTTTTAAGTACATCTGGGGAGGGGGAAAGATCTGTACTCCTACCGTGCATTTCAACATTAGTAAAATGAATACAATCAAAAATTGCAGTAAGGTACTGTCTGCTTCATGTGCCCCTCCCTTCCTCTCCATAAGGAAGCAATCCAACCTGAGTTTAAATGTTTTAAAATTCCCCACTTGCACCTCTTCTTCCTTTAGGAGCTTCTTCCCTAGGTTTACTACTCTCTGGGTGAAAACTGCCTTCTTACATTACCCTGTAATTCTATCCCCTGTTAAGGTTAGGGTATGTTGCCTAGCAACTAGAGGGGTCATACCCTAAACATAACAGGAGCTAGAATTGCAGGATAATGTGAGGAAGCAGTATGCCCCCAAAAAGAGGGCTAAGAGGAGATACAACTGAATTTTAAACATTTTAAAAGGATTGGCTAAGGTGGATCGGGAAGGGGGTGCTTTTTCAGCTTCACCAAGCCAGTAGCAACAGCGGGCATACTCTAAATTTATCAGGGAATAAAACTACACAATAGTGTAATAAAGCAGTATGTTTTCCCTGGGAATCGACAGCTAAGAGGAGATAGAATCTCAGTTTATAAAAATTTAAAAGGATTGAATGAGGTGGATTGAGGAAAATTCATCTGATCCTGCTAAAATTTTCAAAACTGAAATCCTCTCTTCCCTTATTCTTCTTCTTTTTAAGGAAAACAAACTCTGTCTAAATGTTCCCTGTGGCTTAACACCCCCCCCCCCGGCCGCTATTCCCATTTAGTTGCTGTCTTGATCCTCTCCACTACTACAGTATCCTTTTTGGAACAGAGGTACATCTTATCGTTTTTCACATGGAGAGTTTGTGTACAGCTCTGAAGCTGGTTTCTTTGTGTTTCAGATTATTCTGTTTCAGGAGCCCTGCAACATGATGTGCCTCACAACAGGCTTCTCAGCCGCTGAAGGTGCTACCATCACACCACTGAGCCAGTGCTGTGAACACATTTAACTTCCAGAGTAAGGGTAGTGGTAAATGGGATACAATCAGGGGAGAGGGGCGTGACCAATGGAGAACCTCAGGGATCAGTCCTTGGGCCACTCCTGTTCAATGTCTTCATTAGCGACACTGCAGAAGGGCTGGAGGGAAAGGTCTGCCTGTTTGCAGATGACACCAAGATCTGCAACAGGGCGAGTACACCAGACAGGGTGGAGACAATGAGAAGGGACCTGGGGAAGCTTGAAAAATAGTCGGAAGAGTGGCAACTAAAGTTTAACTCTAAGAAGTGCGAGATCATGCACCTGGGTCAGAGAAACCCTGGGCAGAACTACAGGATGGAGTGTGTGTGTGTGTGGGGGGGGTTGCTGACAATCACCAGGGGAAAAAGGGACCATGGGGTTATTATTTCAGATGCCCTGAAAATGTCAAAGCAGAGTACTAAGGCTACAGGAAGGGCCAGCAGCATGCTGGGGTGCATAGGCAGAGGTATCATTTGCAGAAGGCAATGATGCTTTTGTTTAAAACACTGGTCAGGCCTCACCTAGAATACTGTGTGCAGTTCTGGAGGCCAAATCTTCGTAAGGACATTAACAGGGTGGAGGCAGTCCAAAGAAGGGTGACCAAGATGGTACAGGACTTGCACCACAAGACTTAGGAGGATAGATTAAAGGACCTCAATATGTACTCTCTGGAGGAGAGGAGGGAGAGGGGGGTCATGATGGAAACATTCAAGTACCTAAAGGGCATAAATAAGGTGCAGGGGCAGACATCTTCCAGTACAGGAGTACAAGAACAAGGAGGCATGCTATGAACTTGGGGGCGGGGGGTAGGTTGAGAGGGAATGTGAGAAAGTTTTTCTTCACGGAGAGAGTGGCGGACACATGGAATAGTCTGCCACAGGAGGTGGTGGGAGCAAGCACTGTGGAGGGATTTAAACATGCCTGGGACAGGCATAAGGCAGCCTTACTTGTGGGGTGGAGGGAGGGGGAAGCCACAAACCAGATAGGGTCAGAGGCCAACGTCAGGCATCGGGCTTAGGGGCAGACTGGATGGGCCTGGTGGGCCTGATCCTCTAACAGATTCTATGTTTCTATGTTAATAACCATCACAATGACACTAACATGGTTAAAATCAGTTTGCAATGCATTCCATTTTTTAATGTTGATTTAAAGACTTTTACTTACATCATCACCAGGCTTTCCAGATGGACCTGGAGGACCACGGGGACCCATTGGACCCTAAAGGATGGACAGAGACAGTTAATTAGACCAGTTCTTCAGAGCAGAGAACCTTCACCCTATCCATTAGCAGGAAGTGAAATCTGAACATTTTCTTTCCCAATACAACTATTACTCTTTCCCATAGCAGCCACTGTTTTCTGAAAATCTCTGAAAGCTAGCTACCACAGAAAAACACTCTTACACCTTGAGGATATTTTTGCTGTATAACGGGATAGTATTAAAACAAACAAACTGGATCTAGCTGAGTGGTTATTAAAACATACAGGGCAGAGAACTGCCTTTTCCCAGATACTTCGTGCAACAGACTTCTCAGCATCTTCATCTGTACTGTCATCTTTATTTATTGGAGTTAGAAGTCAACCGAGATGGGCTCAGTCATTCTCTAAGGCAAGGTTAGTTACTTATTTAGTTAGATAGTATCTGTGATACTGAGAAAGAAGTCCTGGAATTGCAAAAGATCACTTTATTCTTCTACGGACTGTTTCAGGGGACACTGGAAACATGTACTGTACATGGACAACACGAAGGCTTGACTTACAATATGCAATTTATCCTCATAAGTCGGGGTCAGGACCATAACTCATGAAAGGCAGAGCCATGAGTGAGTAATGAAAGTCCTGATCCCTCACAAGTAATGGTAAGTACCATATTCTGAGTCAGGTCAGGGTGTGTCCAATATATACAAAGTATTTTAAATTGCAGAGCTTTCAGATTAGTTCTTTTAATGAAGACTTGACCATTTCTGTTTGGCTTCACTGCTCTATTCTGAGTGCAGCAGAGGCCATTGTGATGTTATCAGGCATTGTGCAAGTTGCTATCCCATTGGTTAAGAGCACCTTTGTCCCTGTACACACTAGAGACTGATTTAAAAACGTTTTAAGGAACGTCTTATAAGCCGGTCCCTAGCATGGTTGTTGGAGCATCCACACTTCATTCCAACAACTGTGCTAGCTCGAGCGGCTTCCCAGGCATGACTGCGGCACACACCTCAAAGCAATATGGGTGCCGTAGTGACGCAATGCATGGTGGGATACCCGTGATCATTACCAGAGAGGGATTGTGGAAAAAAAAAAAACATCATTAGAATCAGAGGATCACTGCTGGCTCAGCAGTACTGGTAGATTTTTTTTTGTTTTAATCCTACAGGGGGGAAAAAGGCTTTTTGTGTACGATGGGTTGCCTTAACCCATGTTACAGCATGGTTTGCGTACACACTGCTGTTAACATGGATTAAGGCAACTGTGTTTATCTAAAACCGTGATAAAGACTACTTCTCTGGCAGGGTTTTAGCATGGTTTTAGAACACGGGTTGTACAGTGTGACTAGTGGGGACGCAAACCGTTTTCAGGGAGCTTAAAACGGTTTAAGGCAGTTTAACTGTTTTAAGCTCCCTAGTGTGTACAGGGCCTTTGTGGCTAACCTAAAGTGGAAATAAATGCTGATGATGCACCCAAAATTGAAATAAATTATTTATTTTCAATTAGAATGCTTCAGTGGCTAAAACAACTCTTTTATCTATAAGGTTAGACTCTTATCCACGTTGTAAAAATATAGGATATGTTGTACAACCACCTAACTCAAAATACATAATTTATCTTCAAGACTGAAGGGGCAGGATCATAACTCATGAGTGGCAGAGTCATAAACCCTCACAAGTGGTGATAATGTGGATATTTTGAGCCAGTCCCTTGCTTATTCTGCTAAGTCTGTCTCCTCTATTTGGGCACATGCACCTCTAGAATTTGCTCGTAATCAAACCAGGAACCCTAAGTCTTGAAGAAAGCAGCTCTTACCATTCAGCTAAGGGGTATTTTTCTACTTCACTTTATAGAGTGTTCCACTGACTTTTGTAATACAGTATTTTGCTATCTCATGACCACCACTAACCAACTCTGAGCCTGGCTATTACAATTACTCCGCACTGCCTTTGGCTGTTCACAGCTATCAACACTAGGTGGCACTACGCTGACCGTTGTGCAGAGCTTTCACCACTAGGTGGCATTGGTCTGTGCAGGCTGCTTTTTCTATTATACAACATATTCAGTGTATAAAAGTAAAACACAGTTACAAATTTCAGCTTCTTAAAACTAGCAGATTTAACTGTTGTTGTTGTTGTGAGTTCCATTGCTGCTCTGTGTGCAGCCTAGGCCTGTGTGATGTCCTCCAGCACTATGCTAGCTGCTTCTTCCTTAGAAGTTATGCATTCTATTATGTCATATACAACTTTAAAAATAACATGCTATTTTTGAGGTTGTATATGTCATCAACAAAAACAACAGATGTTTTCTTAGGAAATGTTATCTTTATACATGTAGAAAACGTATACAGTATATATAGGGATAGCATATATAGGATATATTTAATGGCCTGCCTAGAAATATGGAATTAATTTGCTTTAGAATGTTGATCTCATTAATCCTAGCATTGTGTCGGAGCGCAGTGGAGCCACAAGTGCTGATCCATGAGGTCCACATTCTTAATCAAAATGCTGTAAATTTCATATTATCAGATGGGTCATTAAATAAGTACCAAGAGCCACACTGGCTGAGAGATGGGCCAGTAATGGTCTCATTTATACAGTGTATGATACCATGGCATTTCTGATCAGGTCACAACTGGCAAACTAACTTGTCAGTGATGTTGCTACTCTGGAAATAGCATTTTACCTTCACAGCAGTGACATTGCATACCTAAATAAGATTTATTTTGGTAATTAACTTTATCATACAGTATATAAATATCATTTCATTACACAGTCTTCGTTTGTATTAATCACAATCACTAATCCATTTTATTAGAAACAATTTGCATGGCTTTACAAAAGATAAAGTATTTAAGTCATGTAAATCTTTTCTCTCTCAGTCTTTCTTTTTTATCTCTTGTTGATACCTCATCTCTTATCCCTCTCTTGTGCACCCTCTCTATTGCCATCTCCACCCGTCTTTTGTAGTTTGTATCGCCCTTCTCCTCCATCTCCTTTCCACATCATGTTTTATCCATTTCCTCTCTTCACCTCTCCTCTGCTCTCCACTCACTATATTGGGGGATCCATAACTTCATCTACATCTCTCACTCTTTTCCAGTCTTCCTGTGCTACTTATTTTCTCCCTTTCTTTCCCCTCTTGTTATCTTTCTTCATCTTTCATTTCTCTTGTCTTGTAATTCTTCTTCTCTGATATGGCATATCATTCCTTGTGTGTTTGTGTGTGTGTCTCTCTCTCTCTCTTGTTCTCTGTCTCTCTCCCTCTCCCTCTCATTCTATGTCTTCCCTCTCTTCTTCTCCTTTCCATGTCTTTACCTTTTTGTGACTTCCCTTAGGCAGAGTTCACAAAGTTGTATAGCTAACGAAACACCCCCATCAGTTTTAACATTTCCCTGACTGGCTGTAGAGCTCTAGTGTGCTGTACTGCGGCTAACCAATCACAAGTTAGAAGAGAGTCCTTCGGATCGGAGATACTCACAGCAGGACCAGGCTCGCCAGGCTCGCCAGGGTTACCTTGGAAACCTTGAGGGCCCTACAATTCAAAGAATGAAAACCTTTTTTAATTGACATCAAGACAGACCATGAAACAATAGAACTGCATTAAACTAAAGTGGTCAGAAATTTGAAAATGATAAAGATGATTATACTTACGGGACTACCTGAGGGACCTGGGGGGCCTCTTGGACCCATAGGGCCCTGAAAACAAGAACAGAACGATAAGTTGGAAAAGTGAGGATAAGACTCCATGTTCAGAAGTAAAACATATTTAACAAAAGATTAATACTAAAGGCTTACATTCACTTCAGTTGTGTCTGTTTCTCTCTAATGAATGCAGCTGATTGTACTGTATACAGTAAATAGATACCCGTATGTACATTTATCAAGTACAAATTATGTTTTGGTTGCAAAGGTCTTCAGTAAAAGAGAGGTCTTTTCTCTACTGGAAGACAGCCATGTTTGCTAATTCTGGATTTCATTTACTGGCTGCCAAAGAGGATGGAGCTTAGCTACTCACTCCTGGAATTCTGGAGGAATGTTGATGAAACAGTAAACTTCTCTTTGGGTCCCTGGGTGCAGGTCCAATAGCAACAGCTATAACCTCCGCAACCAAATGCCACCACTACTCTAGCAAAGTGCAACCTCATTTCCACATTTGGCCACTGTCTGTGGAAAATAGCGTCAGTTGTACTGAAAGCCAGAAAAAATGAACTCAAAAACATCTGGGGAAATAACCCAGAGCTGCTTTGCAGTAGCTGTGAAGTTTATTAGGAAGTGGATTTTTTTCTTCACTTGACGATGCAGTTAGCAGCCCTGAGGTACAGTATAATCATTGCCTGTCCGCAGCTCTTAAATCCCAGCATCAGGCTAATTCTAACAGCAGTGAGCCACAGTAGGCCTCACTATCCAGAAGAGGGTGCTGCCGTCTGTTTCACTCAGTGACTGCAAAATATGGCAGTGAGATAAGATCAATCCTTCTTACCATTGGTCCTTGCATTACACCCAACTGAGCACCTCCAGCTTTCTCATCAAAACCTCCCGCCATTTGAGCAGCAAAGTTCTGCAATAAGGAAAGAAGTTAATGGGTTAATAATGAGGTCAGCTACTATCACCACTGCACAAGACGAAGACAATTTGATTAACTACACCTGACAATACAGTTTGCACTCAACTGCCACACCAGTGAGTTGCTTTAGCATTTCTCATTGAGTTGCTTTAGCATTTCTCATTGAGTTGCTTTAGCATTTCTCAATGAGTTGCTTTAGCATTTCTCAATGAGTTGCTTCAGCATTTATCTATGTTTTTATGAGTTGCTTTAGCATTTCTCAATGAGTTGCAAAAAGTGTTGCAAAGCTGTTGCTTAAGAGTTGCAGCTCAGTTTTGCTTTGCACTGTGACAGACCTGCAGATGCATTGGTTTAGTTGCAAAACCATTTTATAAAAAGTTGCTGTTAAGCTGGTTAAGTGTTGAAAAACAACACAATTGGAGTTGCCAATGCATTGGCAGCTTTGAAAAATAATGCAAAACCAACTTATTGGCATGACTGTTCAATGTGCATTATAATGCACATTAGAGAAATTATTAGCTGTCCAAAAGAACAAACAGAAGCTGTCAACATTTTTAAGGAACAGTCATTGCCATGCAGTAGAACTGGTGGACGAGACTGACCCCCAATCTTTTTTTTACCATGCATACAGTACTGTGTATTACTGTTTTAGTATCCACTATGTGACACTGTGCTCTCATTATACTACTGTCTGCAAACATTGATTTTTTTAGAAAATTATTACTGAAAAAATTCAGTTTGCAACAAAACAGAATTCCCATCACGAAAAGGACATTTTTCTGAACAGAAAGTTGGGTATTCCATGTCAGAGTTTGTATGTTGTTATAAAGAAGTAGAATTTCAGTGGATTGGATGTAGTTGGAAGTAGGGGTGTCATGGTGTCAAGACGCTCACAGTATCAAGAGTAAAGAACAAATATTATCATACTCTCATGGTATAGGGGCTTTCACATTCGCACAGAGTGATGTAAAACTGGCTAACAAAATAATAGATGCCAAACTGGTATCATACTGCTGACCGTGGTACCGGTTCAATGGGTTTGATTGATAGCTGGTGGGTGGGGTCATCACTCATCCCATGCACCACACCGGCATGTCTGTGAATGCCCCTATTCGGACAGTTCCTGCTGGGGATGCCAAATCTTTCTCAGGCAGGGATTCTGAATGGTGGACAGTCTGATTGGCTTTGCATGGGAGCAGCCCTCAGATTGCAGGAATGTAGTATCAGTGGACTGAAATCAACCATATACTACAACAAAACGAATAACAGAGGGGCAATGATGTACAGCGAGGCTGTTTTCCCATCAAGGGTATCTTGTGAGATCATAAACCAGGGGAACAAAGTTTGAGTAGCCTACGGTATGATTCCACAAGGATCCCTGCGATAGGGAAAAAGCTTTGCTGTGCATAAGCCGCTTATTTTATTGTTTACAGTGTAGGGTGGGACACTTTAAAGACAGAACTGCTGGTTTCGCTGAGCACTCACTGTGGTCAGTGAAAGTGAAAATTAATTGCAATGTTTCCATGATTGTAACTGACATCAGGATACTGTTGTACCATTGCTATAACATCAGTAAGATGGTATAACAAGGCAGTGATGTTATTGTTTTCCTATCGGGACAGTGATCTGTTATACGCTGTATACAGTTGTTATGGTTTAGGAAAGCTCACATGGTATCAGCATTGTATATACTGGCATATCATAACACCCCTGGTGGGGGATTATGTGCAGGAGTGTTTCATCATAAAGACAGTTTAAACAGAATATAAGAAGAGGGGAGAAAGGGGTCATTCTGAATGTGATAGACATACAGAAGGCTCTAATCAGGTTGTCTAGGATGTATGGAATGGAAGGAGACCATAGATCCAGTAGGACAATCCCCCCCATTGACCTAGCAATTGTATCCTCAAATACCGTGCACCCCAAGATACCCATCTATCAAGACGCTGATGGTGGTTGGTGTCAGGAGGCCCTGAGATATAATAGCCTTTTGTCAGGGGTGGGTTCTAAACTAGACAGCCTTACAACAAAGATGGAGACACTACTCTATGTGGTTGGAAGCCCAGTGAGGGTGTGCATAACGCAAGAAAAGGAAAAATCCTGAAATTACCAGAAACAGGAAGTTATGTCTCTGTCATGTATTTGTGATACTCTGATATGAAGAATACCATATAGAACACAGTTGTGTTACATTACATGGTTAGTGTGTGTTTTGTGCACTCAGTGGTTTCCAGAGTTGTAATTCATAATCGTGATGTCACAAGTACAATTATGCATGACCATGACATCACTATCATGAATAACACCCTTTTTTTTTTTAATATAGTCAGCGTACCTTCTCTTGCCACCAAAGGTTTCTTCATCCTCCAGACAATGTTCCTTGGGCCTCTCACAAACAGTCGTTTCACTACCCAACACAAAATCTGGTTTGTGTCAACACACACTATCCTTGTAATATAAAAAAATTAAAAGAAGCTGATAGTTTTTCACTCAACTGTTTAGATCCTCAGGGCACAGAGAGGGTGGCACTAAGGGGTGATGTTAACCCTCTTCTGCATTTATTTTCTGAGCCCGACTATCTGTTGGGCTGGGGAGGGCCTGGCTGACAGTGTAGCCACCACACCTCCCTCTCGAATGGTGGCAGACCCGTTTAACGACTTCTCCACTCGAGTTCACAGGGGACGTATTACACTGGTCTCCCAATATGGGAGTCACTTTGTAAATAGTTATGTTCAAGGGGGGAGGGAAGACCAAGGGAAAATTCTTCAGAATGCCAGTATGTTAATGACTGGTTGGGGATGGGGGTTCTTGGGTAAGGGGTACTATAGTAGAATCGAGTTATTTGTTACACAGTGTTCTAGTTCATGCCAGTTTGATAGATTTTCATGCAGGGGTTTTATGAAGACTGTCTCGACACATGAGAAGGAAGGTCCCCAGAACGTAATTTTATGTATACCTGAAGTGTCGGCCTATATGGCATCGAGGGCTGGAGGGGAACTTAAGGAAATCATCCAGTGATGCTCACAAGAAGTCTGAGAGGTTAATTATGACATCACTGGATAAGACTCATAAAGTGAAAATTGTATCACAGAATGTCAGTGGTTTAAATAATCCCATAAAGAGATATAGGGTACTTACTCACTTCAAGAAACAACAACCTAAGGTCTTACTTCTCCAAGAAATGCATTTAAGTAGAGAAGAACATTTAAAATTGACTAAGTTTGTATTTAAGAAAGTAGTCTCCTTATCTTATAAGGGTGGGAAGAGGAGGGGAGTGGCAATCCTATTTCCACGGAACACCCAGTTTAAACTAACCTCCTCGTACACAGATCCAGAGGGCCAGCTAGTGGTGGCAATGGGGGAACTGGAGGGGAACCTAATCACAGCAGCCTCCCTATACATACCACCCGGGTCTAAGGCACTGGTGGTTAGATCCTTGCTAAATAAGATTACAGAGTATCAAAAGGGGATGCTTATAGTGGGAGGGGACCATAACCAAACATATCACATGAAAGATTCGACCAACCTCAAAATACATAGGAAAAGAGCAGCCCAGAAGGCCGCACTAGGATACTTTAGAACGGTACGATGGACAGATGCCTGGAAACATTTAATCCCCACTAGGAAGGAATACACTCATTACTCACCCCCCATCATACGTACACCAGAACAGGTCACGTTTGTCTCAAAGGAGTACTTGTACTTGCTGGGAGATTGCCAGCATATCCCTTTGGTCTTGTTGGACATTTTGCAACTAACACATGTTTACGTGGCCCACGGAGAGGGGGCAGACAACCTGGAGATTCAGTCATTTCCTCTTGAACTTGAGGGAATTTACAGAAATGGTGGCGGACAGAATACCTCAGATTTTAAGGGAAAATAGGCCACCGAATTCTGTGCAGCCACTTTATGGGACACATTAAATGCTGTATTGAGGGGGACATTATTAAATTTGCTGCAAACTACAAAAGGCAGCAAAATCAAAGATTAGAAAGGCTACAATTCCAATATAAAGTATTGCAGGGACAGCATGCAACAGGTGTCAAGGCTGTATATCCTCTGTTGCAAATTATGAAACAGCAGATACAGCACCTACTGGACATTCGTACTGAGCAGTCACTGCAATACTTGAACCAGAGATATTATGAGGGTGGCCCTCGTGAGACACGTCTCTTGGCTCATAGACTCTGCCAAAAGACCTCAAAAGCCACCATTATGCAGATTCAAGACCCAAATAGAAACCGAATGGTCAGGTCTTCCTTACAAATAGCACAGGTTTTCAAATGATTTTATCAAAAACTGTATACCCCGGAGCATTTCTTTGAGGCAGAGGCTATTTCCGCTTATTTAACTAAGTTGAGACTGCCCTCGCTAACAGAAGAGACTCAGCAGAGAATTGATCAGCCCATCTCTGCTATTGAATTGGACCAGACTATTTGAAGCCTAAAATTGAATAAAAGCCCATGCCCGGATGGACTGACCAGGGAATTTTTCAAGGCATTTAGGGACCACCACATTGTGGGAGGTGTGTAATCAGGTGCAGGAAGGAGAGCCTATACCACTCACTTGGAATTACACCACCGTAGCTAGTATACCCAAGCCAGGGAAAGATGCAACACATTGCACGGCATATAGACCTATTTCAATCTTAAACATAGATTATAAACTATTTACGACCATCATGGCCAAAAGACTGGAAACAGTCTTGCCTTCATTGATTAGTTTAGAACAAACCAGATTTGTGCTGGGGAGGCAGACTCAGGACAACATAAAAAGATCCTTACATATCCTACACCACGCCGTCCGGTCGGGGCTTCTGTTCCTGATGTTAAGTCTGGATGTGGAGAAGGCCTTCGACCGGGTGGCGTGGTCTTTTCTGGTGCAGGTCCTGCATAAATTCAATTTTTCTGAGACATTTATTAAGGTTATTAATAGTACATATACACAGCCTAAGGCTTATAGAAAGATAAATGGCAGGGTCTCAACCCCCATCTCATTAAAAAGGGGAACAAGACAAGGCTGTCCTATTTAACCATTATTATTCCCTCTATATCTGGAGCCCTTGGCTCAGGCCTTAAGACAGCGAGTGGAGATCCGAGGGATTCAGATGGGGGGAGAAACCCATAAGTTGGCGCTTTATGCCGATGACCTTTAATTTATCTGACGGAACCAGAACTATCACTAGATCCCTTATGGCAGGTATTACAGGAATTTGGCTTACTGGCAGGGTACAAAATTAACTCTGCAAAAACAGAAGTACTTCAGCTGAATTATGTTCCCTCTGTCGGAATTAGGATGAGATACCCTTTCAGATGGAATCTGAAACCTTTGCAATATTTAGGAGTAAGGTTGGGACCTGATGCCCCCTCTCTATTTTATATAAATTACACCACTCTGCTAGACAAACTTGGAAAAAATCTAGAGGGCTGGGCGCTAATCCCAATTCCTTTGGTTCAGAGAGTTGAAGCAGTAAAAATGGTGTTACTCCCAAGATTTCTGTACCTGGCCCAGACCCTACCAGTAAGAGATACCTAAAGAATACTTCTGAAAGCTAAACCACAAGATCTCGGGTTTCCTCTGGGGAACGAGTAGTCCCTGGATTCGATACTCACTCCTTCAGCTTCCTAAAACACAAGGCGGCCTGGCACTCCCACATTTGGAATCAAATTATTTTGCAGCCAGATTAGAACACTAGTATACTGGGTAAGTGCAGACTATAATGCAAGGTGGAAAACCCTAGAGAAACAGGAGGGAGATTTGCATCACTTAAATAGGATATTATTAACTCAAGATGGGATGGGCAGAATTCAAGAAGAAACGAATCCTTACACACAGACTACCTTAAAATGTTGGTATAGCCTATTGTGGGATAAGAAACTCTCCCCCTGGAGGGCACTATTGCAATCAATTCCATATTCAAGGGACTTTATACCAGCCTCTATGTACCTAGGATTCCGCAGATGGGAGAGGCTGGGCCTGCACTTAGTTTTTCATTTTCTAGGGGAGGAGGGATTGCTGACACTGACTGAACTTAATGGAAAATATGGAATTCCCCTGAAAGACAGATTTAGATATCTTCAGGTGTGCAGTTATATCAGGTCTATTTCTGGGGATTTGTGGGCCTGTAACCCACCTCCACAGATTATTAACATCTTGATAGATGTAGTAGAGAGCAGAGTCCCCCAATCCCATACCATTTCATATTTATATGGGGTCATCCTGTCTGCCTATGGTAACTCATTAAGAGCTACTAAAGAGGTCTGGGAAAGGGATTTGGGAATTAAATTAGAGCAGCCTATCTGGGAGAAACATCTGGCTAGACTTCACTGAGGGACCTCGACGGTCACCTGGAAAGAATTCTGTTGGAAGGTTACCACAAGGTATTTTATTACCCCAAAGATTCACGCTAAATATCAACTTACAAGGCCTCCCACTTGCCAGAGAGGGTGCAGACACTCTCCAGCAGCATTAGCACACATAATGTGGGGGTGCCCCAAGCTCGCTCCCTTTTTTGAGGATCTGCAACGGGTGTTGGCTGAGGTGTTCTTCCTGAATGTTAGGTTAACCCTCATGCTGCTCTTCTTCTCTAATTTTCCCAAGGAGTGTAGAGATCCCCATACAAGTAAGCTTTTAAAGATAGCTCTTCTGGCAGCCCAAAAGACCATCACAAGAAATTGGCTGACCCAGAACTCAATATTGCTTAAACAATGGCAAGACACTATGATAAAAATATATAAAATGGAATCAATTACAGCCATGGTAAACAAGAAGTCACAGGGGTTTGAACTGATCTGGTGGAGACGAGTTCTCTACATATCACCACTAAGGCCAGAGTTTGTACCAGGCGGGCCCCCTTCTGCCCTTAGATCACTTGTTGGTTCTGGAGGAGGGAGCAAAACCATACTATTAACTCATTACTTATAGGGCGCATCTAGACGGATGAACTAAATACCTCTCTAGGTATGTATGTATTAAAATGTTTTTACATAGTTTTCCACCCTCTCTTTCCCCTGACATCTGTAATTTGTTACAAGACAACCTATGACAACAATGGATTTATAGATCTTACACGTAACCCCTGTAATGATTGTAATGATTAGACTGTATATTGTATTTTGTTATGATTGTTTAATGTCTGTTTTAAGGAAAAATTTTAAAATAAAGTTTAAAAAAAGAAACTGATAGTTTCGAATAACAAGTCTACTAACACACCTTGGGTTGTGGTAACACCTAGGGCCACTCGAGCATCTATGATGATACCAGAACCCTCAGTGTGCTCATAGACTTGTTATTCACAGTTGTCTGTTCATTATTCTATATGTATTGTCAGGGGTGTCATTTCAGCAGAATAATATTGGTAGCAAAGTCCCTTCACCCACAAAATTATGTGTTATCCAACCTTAGAAAAAGCTTGTTTTGGGGGTTCCTAAGGGTAGCTATAGGCAATATATAGGTTGCAAAAAACTTGTAGGGTTTCAACTGCAACCCAAGACTACCCATAAATAAAGTCCCGGTATGGTATGGTATGGTATGGTATGGTATGGTATGGTATTGTACTGTACTATGTTGTGGGAGCCTGACAGAATCCCAACATGCAAGATCCCAACAGCTAACATCCCAACATTGTCTTCCCAACACTGAACTGCCCAACAGGTGTACAGTCCCAACATTGAACTGCCCAACAGGTGTACAATCCCAACATTGAACTGCCCAACAGGTATACAATCCCAACATGGGACTGCCTGACAGTGCAAGTCTCAGTGACCTGGAGTTGGTTATATTTAATCTTGGGATGTGTGGGGGGCAAAGCCCCCTGTAATGGGGTGTGGGCCATAACTAAAACATAACCACCTCCACAGCACTCACACTTGCATTGTCGGGCAGTCCCATGTTGGGAATTTTACCCTTGTTGGACACTTGCCTGTCGGGAAAGCGATGTCAGGATCTTACATGTTGTGATTCTGTAGTAGATCCTTGAGTTGTATTGTACTGTATTGTACTGTACTGTGCAGTACTGTATTGTACTGTACTGTGCAGTACTGTATTGTACTGTATTGTACTGTACTGTGCAGTACTGTATTGTACTGTACTGTGCAGTACTGTATTGTACTGTACTGTACTGTACTGTGCAGTACTGTATTGTACTGTACTGTACTCTGTTCTATTGTATTGTACAGAAGGCTCTCGTCTGAAAGCCAGAATAGTGAACCATATAATGAAGGGGCAACAGGGTTTCTCAACTTATGGAGTAACAAGAATGCAGCTTGCATGTTTAGTTTGATGACGTGGGGGTGAATGGGGGGATGGTGTGCATTTATCCAAGGGAAAGAGCTTGATAGTGAAAATGGAATGCAATCATGCAGCTATTGAAGAGGCTGCTTTGAATTATTTATCTATTTATTTTAGTTTTTGTTGACAGGAAAAGGAGGGCTAGGCAATTCTGCTTGTATTCAGCCTCGTCCTGGGGGAAAGGGGGAGGTACAAATGGAAACCAACCAAAATTGAACCAGACTAAGCTGTTGGTCATACTTTTTAGTATTTCAGTTGCAGATGCACCCTAAAAAGAGGTCGATTGTTGTATGTGGGACTGGGATACTGCATACCAAAACCTTTGTTTTAGGCCAGTAATAACACTCTGGGACTGAAGATAATGACTTGGTTTCTGATCTGCTACTTGTAAAAACTTTCATTTGAATTAGAAAAAGGTATTGAACCGATACTAAGAACATGACTGTTTGAAAGTACAGTTTTTCTGGAGCAAAATGTTCCCAAATAATGCATTGACCCTCCTTTTCTCATAAAAGGTAGAAATCTGTGTTATTTCTTATAAGTGATGACAAGCCATTTGGGGGTTTATTTGGAAGAAAAATATTTATCCTTTCTGGTTAAATTCCTAGTTGATATTTCATCTTGCTATTAAATATTTATAAGAACATTTCAATACAGCATTCTGAGTGAAAACACCCAAGGCAACTCTGACATGTAAACTGAGCTGAGCTGAAGCTTTAGAACAGGGTGGGCTATTGTACAGTGTTCCAGAGTGGACAAAATGGGTTCTCATCTTAGCATTCCCTGCTAGGCTAGACTGGTCATCTTTTTATATTTATTGTATTTAAAGAGCCCCTGACACCATTAGAAGAACTTTGATAAAAGTAAGATTTATATTCAGCTCCATCCCACTTTCTTTATTATTTCATATATTTTCAGTAATTAATTACCCATGTTCTTTATTACTGAAAACAGTTGCATGAAAACAATATCCCTGTCCCCTGGACTCTGTCTCCTGTGGCTTCTTCTCCACACATGACATCACAATCCCCTGTTTATGACATCATAGTTATCTCCACAGCAACATATTTTGATGTCATAAACAAAATTATGATGTCAGGTGTAGGCAGGCAGCCAGAGCTAAAAGGCAGAGATATGTACTGATGCAAATACCCTTAGTAATAACAAAATAAGGATAAGAATTACAGAATAAAATGTGAAATATAAGCTTCATATATGCCTGAATATTACATTTTTTCAAAGTTGTCTCAACTGTGTCAGGAGCTCTTTAAGGCTGTGGTGCTGTGTTGGTCAGGGCAGAGTCCAGTGCTTAGTTTTTTAATAATACATTTAAAGAGCAGCTGACACCTTCAAGGATAACTTAAACCAAAAATAATATCTAGACACAGTTCAGTTTATATTTCACATTAGTTCTGTATTTTTCCTCCCCATTATTTATTGCTGAGGCCATTTTCATGAAAACAGGATCTCTGCTCCTGAAGAGTTCATCTATTTCTGTTGCTTACTCCCCACCTCAGGTCATAATGCATTGCTTGTGACATCACAGTTACTCCCATGGCAACACAATGTGATGTCACAACAGAGGATTATGACTTGGAGTAGGGAGTAAGCTATAGAGGCAGATGAACTCATAACATATAAAGATCATGTATTCATGCAAATTTCCTCTGTAATGAAAGATAAGGAGGAGAAATCTATAGAATATGTTTGGAATGCAAGCTGAATTGTACCTAATTATTATGTTTTTCAAATTTTCATCGAGGCCTCAACAGTTCTTTAATTAGACTAATCAAACATCTTTTACACAGAAACTTCTGAGACCCCAAAGGTTTATTCTACAAATGAAGGCAACATCTGAAGAAGATGCCTTTGTGGTCTCAAAAGCTTTTGTCTAAAAATGTGTATTAATCTCCTTGTGTTTAGAAAGCATCAGCTTAGGCTCAGATAAAGGAAAGGAAAGGTGTAAGATGTAAAAAAAATGTCTTTGTACTTTCAGGGCCTATTGTATTTGGTGAAACCTTGATTAGGGGCAACTAGTACAGATGTCCGGATATTTATATTAACTCCTCTAAATCACTATCTGTAGATAGCTTGATTATTCATATCTAGGCAGATAATTTGCTTAGAGAGTCACAGGTAAATAATGACCTAGATAACAAATTAACCACTTCATACCGAAAGAAATCCAAGCCTAAAATTGCCATATCTGGGTTATTCTGAAGATGCCACATATAATACAGGCATTTCTAGTTATTACTACCTCTAGTTATTATATCACAGATATCATGGTAGAGCAGCCACATTATAATTACAGCAACTTAGTTTGTGAAGTTTACTTGGACACAAATCATCTATCATAAAAATGTGTTACTTATTGGAGCATTGTACTACCCATGTAATATATATGCACAGGTAATAACAATGTGCTATCTATGTAATAATACTGCTATCCAATTAATAACATTATGTTATCCATGTAATAATCCGTTACCCATGTAATAACAATGTGTTACCTATGTAATAACAATATGCTATCTATATAATAGCACTGCTATCCATTGAATAACATTGTTATGTCTGTAATAACAATGCATTATGCATGTAATAACAATGTTTTACCCATGTAATAACATTTTGTTACCCATGTATTAACAATGTGTTACACTTGTAATAACAGTATGGGGGGGTTGTAGTCAAAGTAGAAAAGACATTTAAATTTGCATTTTTTATTGTGTTTGTAATTACTAGATTGGGCACAAGATACTGATCCCATAGAGGGTTTTTTTTTTAATTATAATCTATTTTCCCAGGTTACCCCAGCTCAGATTTAAGATTTTGCTTCCAGTGGGGCCCTGTTTCTACTAATTTTCACAGCTGGATAGATTGGAACTTTGAAAGACTGACTTGCCCAAAATCACGCAGTAAGTATTTGGCACTGGCGCGGGCTTGAACCTGTGAGCTCCCAGTTCCCAAGTGGGTGCTTTAACCATTAGACCACACTGCATTATAGCTGTCAAGTTCATCTGTTCCTGCTGCTCAGTCCTTTGCAGAAGTCACAGTCCTGTGTTTATAATGTCATAGTTTCTTGCTGTGGAAATCATGATGTCGCAAACAAAAGATTCTGACTGCAGCAAAGGGTCAAACAGCAGGAGCAAGTGACCCTAGTGACAAAGATACTGTTTCCATGGAAACAAACTTTGTTATGAAGAATAACAGAAATACAAAAAAAAATCAACATAGTGTAAGTTAAATTGTGTCTAAATGTTATGTTTTGCAAAGTTTTCCCAAAAATGACTACAGAATAAATTCATCAGGTAATGAACATGCAATAATTTGTAGCAAATATTACCTGCACTATTATTCAGTCAAGACCTTGTTTTTCATGGCATGTACTACAAATTGTATATATTACAAATGTAACAAGAAACAAACTAGTAGCTACTGTTGTGTTACTACACCTTTTTGTGAAAATTAAAACTTATCATGTCCTATGTAAGAAAGCATATATTACATATGTAACAACACTGTGATAAGTAGAAGACTTGGTTTGCTGGCCAAGGCACCTAGCTTCACCTGAGCTCTTTCCTTCTAAGACTGCTTGAAAGGCAGAGTAGAGAAACTTACCAGAGCAAGGGAGAAGGATTAAGACTTAGTTTGGCTAAGCAGATTTACTGTGTGGTGGTGTTTTTATTTTTTACTCACAGGGATTGCTACTGTTTGTTGCTAACATTTCATTGCTTTATTTTTTCTCTGATTCAAATTGTTGTTGCTGGTATACCTTCTTCTGCATTATTACAAGGTGTGCCTACAGGTGTGTGCTAACAGATTACTGCTGTAATCTTCTGATTCAAATTGTCTTTTGCAAGGTATATCTTCTGTTACTGCTTTATTTTTCTCTGGAGCAAAGTGTTTCTTACAGGGTATATCTTCTCTGAAATTACTGTATTACAGGTGGAGCTTACATTTTTGTGACTTTTTATCATTGGGCTAAGCAAAATTACTGTTTGACACTGGTTTTATTTTATTCTTGTTTGTTGAAAGGTTTGTTGTCTCAGAGGTGTTTCAGTCTCCTTCTCACATTGAAGGAGCTAATTGCTTTTCCTCCCACAGCTCTTCCAAAGGATTAGGTGTGTATGGGGGTGGAGCTGGCAAACTGTCAGTAATTTCCAACAGAAAGAAGGGTTAAAAGTCAGGTTAGTTGATATCTTGGAGGTAGAAGACTTGGTTTGCTGGCCAAGGCACCTAGCTTCACCTGAGCTCTTTCCTTCTAAGACTGCTTGAAAGGCAGAGTAGAGAAACTTACCAGAGCAAGGGAGAAGGATTAAGACTTAGTTTGGCTAAGCAGATTTACTGTGTGGTGGTGTTTTATTTTTACTCACAGGGATTGCTACTGTTTGTTGCTAACATTTCATTGCTTTATTTTTTCTCTGATTCAAATTGTTGTTGCTGGTATACCTTCTTCTGCATTATTACACGGTGTGCCTACAGGTGTGTGCTAACAGATTACTGCTGTAATCTTCTGATTCAAATTGTCTTTTGCAAGGTATATCTTCTGTTACTGCTTTATTTTTCTCGAGCAAAGTGTTTCTTACAGGGTATATCTTCTCTGAAATTACTGTATTACAGGTGGAGCTTACATTTTTGTGACTTTTTATCATTGGGCTAAGCAAAATTACTGTTTGACACTGGTTTTATTTTATTCTTGTTTGTTGAAAGGTTTGTTGTCTCAGAGGTGTTTCAGCCTTCTCACATTGAAGGAGCTAATTGCTTTTCCTCCCACAGCTCTTCCAAAGGATTAGGTGTGTATGTGGGGTGGAGCTGGCAAACTGTCAGTAATTTCCAACAGAAAGAAGGGTTAAAAAGTCAGGTTAGTTGATATCTTGGAGGTAGAAGACTTGGTTTGCTGGCCAAGGCACCTAGCTTCACCTGAGCTCTTTCCTTCTAAGACTGCTTGAAAGGCAGAGTAAGAAATTTACCAGAGCAAGGGAGAAGGATTAAGACTTAGTTTGGCTAAGCAGATTTACTGTGTGGTGGTGTTTTATTTTTACTCACAGGGATTGCTACTGTTTGTTGCTAACATTTCATTGCTTTATTTTTCTCTGATTCAAATTGTTGTTGCTGGTATACCTTCTTCTGCATTATTACAAGGTGTGCCTACAGGTGTGTGCTAACAGGTTACTGCTGTAATCTTCTGATTCAAATTGTCTTTTGCAAGGTATATCTTCTGTTACTGCTTTATTTTTCTCTGGAGCAAAGTGTTTCTTACAGGGTATATCTTCTCTGAAATTACTGTATTACAGGTGGAGCTTACATTTTTGTGACTTTTTTATCATTGGGCTAAGCAAAATTACTGTTTGACACTGGTTTTATTTTATTCTTGTTTGTTGAAAGGTTTGTTGTCTCAGAGGTGTTTCAGTCTCCTTCTCACATTGAAGGAGCTAATTGCTTTTCCTCCCACAGCTCTTCCAAAGGATTAGGTGTGTATGTGGAGGTGGAGCTGGCAAACTGTCAGTAATTTCCAACAGAAAGAAGGGTTAAAAAGTCAGGTTAGTTGATATCTTGGAGGTAGAAGACTTGGTTTGCTGGCCAAGGCACCTAGCTTCACCTGAGCTCTTTCCTTCTAAGACTGCTTGAAAGGCAGAGTAGAGAAACTTACCAGAGCAAGAGAGAAGGATTAAGACTTAGTTTGGCTAAGCAGATTTACTGTGTGGTGGTGTTTTTATTTTTTTACTCACAGGGATTGCTACTGTTTGTTGCTAACATTTCATTGCTTTATTTTTTCTCTGATTCAAATTGTTGTTGCTGGTATACCTTCTTCTGCATTATTACAAGGTGTGCCTACAGGTGTGTGCTAACAGATTACTGCTGTAATCTTCTGATTCAAATTGTCTTTTGCAAGGTATATCTTCTGTTACTGCTTTATTTTTCTCTGGAGCAAAGTGTTTCTTACAGGGTATATCTTCTCTGAAATTATTACAGGTGGTGCTTTACATGTTTTACAGTTTTATCTAACATTAGGATAAGCTTTCAGGGTTACTGCATTTGTTGTTGACTGATTGTTTCTGCTCTTACCTCCTTGTTCTTTCGTCCGTGGTTCTTCTTTTTTGGCAGGGGAAGGGCCCAGCCACCCACCCCCCATCCCCAACCACCCCACACTACACTCCTTTTATAGGGTACCACAGTTGTAACATTTCCTGTGGCAGAACAGGAAGGGGCGGATCAGTGGGGCCTCCACAAGGTGATCTCATTTACAGGGCACTAGTAATTTAACTTGTTATAACAAGTTAAACAAAGCACAATTAAACCATTACTTGCATTTTTTTTCCTTCTAATTACTCTGACTAGGTTACAAACCCAGCAACTTATTTGGAATGGATTTCATTAACTGCAGGTACTGTGGAACAATTTTCAGAAGGACAGTCTTACAGGATTTAGGACACTGTCCTACATGCTGGAACCTTGGAGATCTTAGGTCTCAGCTCCGGGCAGCATGGGCAGAGATTGCACGCCTCAAATTTCATATTGAAGAGGAAATACATTATAAGAACCACCGCCATTTCCCCAGCATCCAACAGAAAAACCTCGACCGCAGAGGGTAGTTGGTCCAGGAGGTTGGCAGGTGGTTAGGAGGAGCAAATCAGGTGCCCCATCACTCTCTGCTCTCCAACACATTACCTCCAAAAACCATATAAACATTACAAACAGGTATCTGCCTCTATCTCTGAAATCAAATAAAGAGGCAGAAGACACTGCAGAGCAGGACATCTGCACAGGAGCTAGCACAACAATACTCACCCAAATCAGGAACCAAAACTAAACAAGCACAAAGGAATCCAAAAACTTCTGATCATAGGAGACTCCATGATTCGGGAGTTGATACCCATCTCCAGCCAGGGTGATGGTCAGATGTCTCCCAGGTACATCAGCATGGAGAGACACTGACCGCATTGCTAAAATTGTTCACAAAGCAGGAGAAAACACTGATGTCCTAGTACACATAGGGACTAATGATCTCGCCAGCCGGTCAGTTGAGGAGACCAAGGAACACCTGACTAGGCTGGGTGACAAACTATCATCTATTTCGTCCGGCATCTCCTTCTCTGAGATCCTGCCAGTCTGGGAGAAGGAGCAGATGGACGGAAGGTCAGAGAAGGGAGATAGGGGCTAAACACGTGGCTCAAGGACTGGTGCCAGGAAAAGGACACAGATTTGTAGGGAACTGGCAACAGTTCTGGGGCGAAGTTCTTTAAATTTGATGGACTGCATCTGACTAAAGAGAGTCAGTGCATTGGGGCAGAAGTTTGGCGTCTTTGCAGAATATTTAAACTAGCAATGGGGAGAGGGTGCAGCACCCCATCGTCGAATGGGAAGAACACCCTCCCCTCAGCTAGTGGTCAAACAGGAATTCAGCGTGTTTGCCATTCATTTGCATCACCAGGTAAGAAAAAGGTTTGTCTCCACACGATGCACAGGGTAATGCCAAACTTCACCCAACAACTAACACACCAAAATCTGGCCAATGGAAAATCATGTACACAAATGCTCACAGCCTGGGAAATAAGATCCCAGACCTGCAGGCATAATGTCAGAGGCTAAACTGGACATAGTAGCAATTAGTGAGGCGTGGTTTACCAGTAACCACACTTGGGAGACTTCAGTACCTGGATATGTATTGTTCAGAAGAGACCGAGGTGCAAAAAGGGGGGAGGGTACCCTGTATGTTAATGAAAATATCAAAGCTACAGAAATTAGAATAACATAAGGAGCCAGAAGAACTGTGGGTCACCTGGAACAGGTAATGGGACAGCCATAAGAACTGGGGTTGTCTACAGGCCCCAGACCAGAGGAGGACATAGACACATTACTGTTAGAAGATATACAAACATGACAGCTAAAGGGAGGTTCTGATAATGGGAGACTTCAACATGCCAGATACAGATTGGTCAATACCAGCAGGAACATCTGCCAGAACTAGACTCATAGTGGATTCCCTGCAGGGAGGGCCTCAAACAACTGGTACAGCAACCCACAAGAGACAGGGCTATCCTAGATCTAGTACTGACTAACAAAGAAGGGATCACAGATCTCCAGGTAGAAGGTCACCTGGGGCAGTGACCATCACATGGTATGGTTCAATTTGGCTACTACATCTAAATCATCCCATTCCAAGGCAAAAATATGGACTTCAGAGGAGCTGACTTTGATAAGATGGCCAACAGAGTTAAGCTAGCCCTGGCAAAAAAGAAACACAGGTGAGGAGGTACAGCAAAGTGGGCAAGCATTAATACAATACTTGAAGCAACATCCCATTGTGTTAGACAGAAAAGGAAGTGTAAAGAAGAAGGAAAACCACTTTGGTTCTCAAATATAGTAGCAGAAAGGTCAGAGCCAAAAGGCTGGCCTTCAGAAAATATAAGGAACACAGCGGGATGAAGATAGGGAGGCATACCAAACTGCCCTAAGGGAAGCAGGTAAGGCAGTAAGGCAGGCAAAGTCCCAAACTGAGGAAACACTAGCACGAACAGTAAAAGAAGGTGACAAGACTTTCTATAGATACATTAGTGAAAGGAGAAAGTCCAGAGGGGTATTGCTAAGCTTAATGGAGAAAAGGGAGCATGGAGGAGGAGGACCCTGTAAAGGCATCTATCCTAATAGATACTTTTGCTCAGTATTTACTGAAGAGAAGGTAGGCAGGGCCCACAGCTCAGCATCATGGACACAGGGGGAGGAGGTGAGCACTACTCCCTTCACAAAGAAAGGGGTCCTACAAGAGCTTGCTAAGCTCAGGGTGGATAAGGCAATGGGACCTGATGGCATACATCCCAGGGTACTTAAGGAGCTAAAGGAGGAACTAGCAGAGCCATTAGCAGAATTGTTTAGTGAGTCTCTGAGCACAGGAGAGGTCCCAGAAGACTGGAGAAAGGCTCATGTGATCCCACTCCACAAGAGTGGTAGCAGGAGGAGGCGGGAACTACAGACCGGTCAGTCTTACCTCAGTAGTGGGCAAGATTATGGAGGCACTCCTTAAGGAAGGATAGTGCAACACCTGGAATCCATAGGGCACAGGATCCAAGACAGCATGGGTTTACAAAGGAAGGTCCTGTCAAACTAATCTCATAGATTTCTTTGACTGGGTAACCAGAGTGGTGGACCAAGGGGGAGCAGTTGATGTCAGCTTACCTTGACTTCAGCAAAGCTTTTGACACTGTTCCACATAGAAGATTGATAAATAAGCTAGGTAGGCTCGGGTGGGTCAGAAGTTGGTCAACTGGGTGGCAAACTAGTTGACTGGCAGAAAACAGAGAGTGGTGGTAAATGGTATACAGTCAGAAGAGATGCAAGTCACAAGTGAGGTACCTCAGGGATCAGTCCTGGGGCCAGTCCTATTCAACATCTTCATTAGTGACCTCTAGATGGACTAGAGGGTAAGGCTTGTCTGTTTGCAGATGACACCAAGATCTGCAACAGAGTAGATGATCCAGATGGGGTGGGCAGAATGAGAAGAGATCTGGATAAACTAGCAGAATGGTCAGAAGAGTGGCAACTGAGATTTAATGCAAAAGAAGTGCAAAATCATGCACATAGGGAAGAGAAACCTCTGAAGCCACTTATAGGCTGGGAGGGAGTTGCTAGCAGTCACAAAGGAAGAAAGAGACTTGGGCATCATCATCACTGATGACCTAAAATCATCAAGCAGACCTCTAAAAGCAGTAGGTAAGGCTAGGGGGTGTTAGGGTGTATTAGGGGGTATCACAAGTCGTAAGAGGAGGTAATAACCCTCTGTACAAGACATTGGTTAGGCCCATCTGGAGTACTGCAGCAGTACTGAGGCCACACCTTCACAAGGACATTAACTCAAATTGAGGCAGTCCAGAGAAGGGCACACAAATGGTGCAGGGACTGCATCAGAAGACATATAAGGACAGATTAGGGAGCTCAATATGTATACCCTTGAGCAAAGGAGGAGAGAGGTGATATGATCGAGACATTTAAACACCTTAAGGGCATAAAACAAGGTGAAAGAGTCTAACATGTTTAAATATAAGAAAAATAGCAGGACAAGAGGACACAGCATGAGATTAGAGGAGGCCGATTAAGGGAGAATGTGAGGAAATTCTTTTCACAGAAAGGGTGGTAGATGCATGGAGTAGCTTACCACAAGAAGTGGTGGCTATGAATACAGTGCAGGGCTTCAAACAGGCATGGGATAGGCATAAGGGAGCAATACAAATGACTATGAATAGATAGGTCACTGACAGAGCAAAGGCCGATGGCACATTTATAAGGTAGAAAAAGAAATGGGCAGACTGGATGGGCCTTGCGGTCCTTATCTGCCGACAACTTCTATGTTTCTATGTTTCTATGTTTCTATGTTTCTATAAGTTTGAAAGGATGTTGCATCTCCTGTGTTATCACTACATAACTGTGCTGTAACTTAGATTGGTGCATACAGAAAACAAATAACTGATGTCTTTCGAAAGCATCCTGCTGTTTCAAATGTCAATGCTACTGTCCCCAGCAACTTAAAGTAGCAGTGCAACAAAAAAAGTTAATCCAAAAAGCAAATTTTCTGCTATGAATATGAAAATTATTGGCAGAACTGCTGACTTTGGTTTTCTGGATGCTTTCTAAACTGTATACTGTATGTTTGTGTTTTTATCTGGATTCTTACCCTCCTCAGGTCCTCAATATTATTTATATGCAAAAGGTAGGCGGCCATCTTTTTTTCTTGAGAAATAATTATTTTTAAACTTTCTTCTTAAATGATAGAAACTGAAAATTTTACCACCAAAATAAATTGGAAGACATCTGGCATTAATTAGGAAGAAAAAAATGCTGGGGTCAAATTTTAGCCTATTTTCGTTGCACTGCTGCTTTAAGTAGTAAATGGGATGCTACTCCCCTTTCTGGAACTGAGATGTGTGTTTTATTTACCTCACCATGCAACCTGAATGCTGAAGCCCTCTCTCTGATGGGTGTTCAGTTCATTCAGTCTGCTGGAATTTGGAAGTAACTTACTACTATGGATTCCGCCTCTTCCTAACTGCATAGGGATTGAAATGGAATGCTAAAGTACTGAATGTTCTTTTTGGAACTGGGACAGTAGGCATTATAATAAAAAAAAAACAGTAACTCAGATATTGGCAAGGCAACCTGAGTTACATTTCTTAAAAACAGCCAGGGTGTTTTTCCTTTATGCAAGCTTTGATAGTTTCAGACTGAGGCAACATTTTGTGACTTTAAGTAACCAATTTTGGTACCTTTTAGCCACTGCTTATCAAACAGTCAGAGGTAGTTTGTACAGCAGGGAGTTTGCTGAAGTTGGATTCCCCCTGTCTTTCTATTGTGGGGGTTGGGAAGGATACCTACTCCAGCTAAATCAAAGTCCAGAACAGCTGTGATGGATACCTGAGATGAATCTGAGGAGGGGGACTCTTTGTCATTTTACAGGAAGAGTTTAAAAAAGTACTTACTCCGCCAAGGCCAGGTGGGCCAGGAGGTCCAGGTGGGCCAGGGGGTCCGGGGTTGCCAGGTGTTCCAGGTTCACCATCTCTACCACGTGGGCCAGGAGCACCCTACAGGGAAAGAAAATGAGAGTGGGACTAAGCTTAGTGTCACAAGAAACCTTTCACAAGACATGGTTCAAGCAGTGAACTTAAATATTACCATTAGCGGATCATACTGTGTACCAGAGAAACACCTGCTGCCCCCCTTAGGCCAGCAAACAGTGTTTTTTTTTAGCTTAATCTGAGCTTTGAAAGGGAACATTTTACATTGTTGGAGAAAAGTTCTATCCCCTTGACAAAATGACTGCTGCCTTCAAAAAATTCTATATAGCCATATCTAGCCAGACGTAAACAGATCCATGTCTCACAAAAGGAGTTTTATATAGTATTTCAATTTTTTTTATCTAAGTTCTTTTTGCTTTAATTGAAAAAAAAGTTTAAAGTTGTACTTACTCTTTCACCCTTGTCTCCACGATCGCCTCTTGGTCCTTGTTCACCTGAAGGTCCCTGGAAAATAAGAATAATAAAAAAAGCCACTATGTTTACTGACGTTGCCTTCACTGGAATTAAATATTTAATGCTGAAGAAAAATATCTGCTATTTTGAGGTGTGTGTTGTTGCGTACTTGTGGGCCAGCGGGTCCTCTTGGTCCTACAACCTGAAACGAAAAAAAAAAGACGAAGTGCAATGAATTCTGGTACAAGCCAAAATGGTAATAACAAGTACAAAGAACAATAATTAAAGGTACAAGGATTCATTTTACAAAAACTGCAGGAAATGCAGCGGTCTGGTCTTATTCTATTACTTGAAATCAAAATGGTAACTATGTAATAAAACATCTGACTTAATAAAAAAAAAAGCAGTTGAATTTTCAATTGTAAAACGTACATCTTTAATGTCCCCTGGTTCACCTTTCTGTCCCTGTGTATAAAAATAAAAACAAAATGGAGGTTACAACAGGAACACACAAATTGATCAAGAAATAAATATACAGTCATTCATTCATTCATTTGCAAAGTGATTTTTTAAGTAGATGAGAGAAATAAAAAGAGAATCTGTTTGCTAGGTAAAGATAATGCCTTTATTAGACTAATTAAAATTTAAAGATATAAGCTTTTGAGGCCTATAGTACTGCCTCTTCTTAAATTCACTATATATATATATATATATATATATATAGATAGATATATAACATTTCTTTAATGACCATGTCCTGACACCATACACTTACACAGCACAGCCCATAGTACTGTACTGATGACATTTCTGTTGGGTGTGCATGACAATGATGTTTTGTCAGGGGGTAGAAGGATATTCTATAACAGGGCTTACCTTTGCACCAGCTTGCCCTGTTGGAAGTGGAAAAAAGAATGAAAATTAGTACCATTCCACTGATGAATAAATAAAAAAAGTTCATACTAGCATCAACTATTTTACAAATGAGAGATTTAACCCAGTTAAGAAGTGGGGCTAGGAAGTGGTGGAAGGGCAGAACTTCCCGATGGGTGAACTTTGGAGTTAGGTACAAAATAGGACAGCTACCATTGCCAATGTACTGGGATGATACAAGCACTGCCAGTAGGGATGTGAGCCATGCAATAATGCATTTAATGCATGCAGCAGTGCAACATGCAAATTGAGGGATGAGCAAGGGCTTATGGGAAGAGGCAGCCTGTGATGCAGGAGACTCGGGGAGGGGCTAGGGCTGGTGAAGCTGCACAGACGCAAGTCATGTGCTTGAGCATTGCCGCTAATAGAAGAAGGTTTTCGTTATTAAAGCAGCTGGACGCATAGCTGACTAGCTGGAAAGTGAAAGTAAAAGCTCTTTTTTATTTAAATTGTCTCTTAAGCAAAGCAAAGCAGTAGTCAACAGTAACACAAGAGGTTAAATGAAACATCAGGCACAACAGCTTAAAATATTGCATTAAAAAATTATAGACTTCAAATCAGCTTTCAATTAACTCTTTACTTGACCAGCTGGGGAGCTGAGCTGCTCCCTACATTGAAGATAGGAGCTGTTTAAACATTGGCTGGTGCAAAAGCAAAGAGTTAAAAAAGGCAAATTCTAATATAAGAGTTGAAACTTCAACTCTGATTTGTGTCTTGAGATAAAGGCCCAGGTGTGTGTGGCACATACAAGGGAGGGAGCCGTTGAAGGACTGTTTCAAAGTACTGTAGCAAGAGACTATATGTCTGAAATCTGACATCCTGTCTAGTCAGTGAGACAGAAGCTTAGGAATTTTGGATTTGCAATTTGGTTTCAGAAGAGGCCTACTAGTCTTGGCCTAGGGACTGTTTTTCCTTTGAAAATTAAGTACTTATAATTAGTGATGCTGGAAAATGTAATGTCCTGTTACAATTCTTCATGCTATCAAGATCGATCAGCTTCCCACTATCCAGGTCCCTTCATGGGTCTTAGGAAGAAGGGACTCCAAGTTACCAAACAGCCTTCAGGTCTGTCCTTCAGTACATGCCCTGCGACCTTTATATAGTGACATCAGAAACAAATCAAAACCTAGATAAATTAGAAATTGCCTTTTGGTATAGTACGGCACCCCCATGGAAGGTCAACCACTCTCTGAGCTGTTGTCCATCCATGGGGGGATGTCTTTTTACAAGTAATTTATTTATGGAAGGTAAATAAATAAATTACGACCACTGGTGGCAGTCTGGCCAGTGGGGCAGATGGGGCAGCACTCTCCGAAGGGGATCTCGGGATTGGGGCAGTCCTTAAGGTCTTCACAGATTATCTCGTCGCAGAGAATAGTTCCAGTGTCACAAACACAGATTCGACATGGCTCAGGTTTCCAGACATCTTTGTCACTATACTTCTGCCCATCCTGCACGCAGGTCACTGCGTCCGCTGTGCCAAGGCGGAGAGGAGGGAGAGAAGAGATAAAAAGAAAGAGAGATAGGAAAGATGAGAGAGAAAGGGAGAGAATATCAGAACCTCAGTATAAATCTCGTCAGCTAGACCGCATTGACAACAGAAATATGAAAAACATATAACTCCATCAGAATATTCCAAAACATCTGCAAAATGTTTACTTTAAGCAAAATGTAATCCAAGAGTCTTCCACTCTGTGTTTGCTTTGCCAAATGTTTGCGACAGATGCCCCCACAGCAACACTTCAAATAGTGAACATTCCAATAAAGGAAAGTGAACATTCCAACAAGCAATAGTGAACATTTCAGCATGACAGTGAACATTCCAACGTGACACTGAACATTCCAACAAGTGATGTGCATCACAATATTAACAGAAACAGTACCCCCCCCCAAAAAAAAAATTGGGGTGAAGCATCCCAAACTACATTCTGTAGAAAAAAAAAAAACAGCACCTGTGGATAACCTTACTCTCATAAGGCAAAAAATATTTGATCCTCCGTAACTCATTACATTTCTCAAACTTCAGGACAGACTAATTCTGGAGATTTGGGGCCCCATAAGAACTGCAATCATGCAGCATTTTTCTTTCAGTTAAGCTGTTTTTAACCATGTGATTGTAGTAACAGTTTAAATGTGAATGCTTAAGGAGCCAGAATCCTTTCCCCCTGATTCCTACTAAAGCTGCACCATAAGGGGGTGGGGCTGTATGTTCTGCACACTTGTGGCTTCTCTCCATTTTTTTCACATATTCAGGAAGCCTTATTCAAACTGACAAGGTGAATTCTATATGTTCTAGTGTTAAATCTTGTATCATGATTGATTTGTAACTAAGGGCATTAAATGACTCCTGAACAGAGGGAATCGGACATTTAGCACACTCATAGGTACCATAATGACAGGCAGTCTGAAAGAAGGGCAGTGTGTAGGATCTGTAATGGATGCTAGGAAAGAACAGATATCTAAACTGGTTTATGTGTTTTTCTCCAAACCACACACATTAAGTCTCAAGCCTATTGCAAAGCATTATGGGTATGCACATTCTTGTGTGTGAGGGGGTGGTGGGGGCAGGCTGACAAGCTTCATCCAAACAGAAGTCACCTTATGAACAGGTTTTACAGTTAGTAACATAGTTAAATAATTTAAGGTCGGAAGGGGCATTTGGTCCATCATGTCCATCCCACCTGCTCCATAAGCAGGAATGTAAAAAAGTAATCTGTACAGAGTGGTTAAATTGGAAATGGTTAGTTGGAGGAGTGCTAACGTCTAGATTTTTAAGTGGGGAAACTGCTAATGGAGAAAGATGACAGAAGTGCATGAACTCTCATAAAATATAGTCAGAAACTGGGGGAACTAAGTTTCTGTGGGATCCTGCTTAGTTTAACCTTTGCCTGTGCAAACATGTATTAATTCATATGGATTCCCTACCCACTCGTGCCCAGGCAGAGAATGAAAAATTGCACGTGTATTTTTTTGTCCTGAACAGAGGCCTTCTGTCTTATAATTCTGAGGCACTAGAGGGGGCTAAGTGTCTGTCTTTACCATCAGACACTCAGGAGAGTGGGGGTAAAATCAAAGGAGAATACGGCAAAATTGAACGTCTCTGCAGGAAATCCCCCAAAAAATAAAAAGGGAAAGTGAAAAGTCCGAACAGAACTAAGAGCAGGGGCATCCAGAGAAAATCTGGTGGTTCACAGATAACAAAAAAGTTTAAAAAAAAGGAACAAAATTCAGTTCCCACAAAATGTTTGTGCTGTGCAGACATAAAACACCCAGAAAGCTGGAAGGATTGCAGGAGGGCCCTTGCTCAGGGCTTGTGGTGGCTCACCCCTCCCACATTTCACAGTTTGTTCTGTTCACCTTGGAGCCCAGGTCCAGCCTTGGGTAGCCTTTGGGACCTCCTCAGTCATGAATGAACTCTTTTTTTTTTAAGAGACAGAGGCTCCAATTCACAGTCCACTGTGAGAGAGAGAGCCATTTAAATAAATTTGAAGGTGAAATGACTTCTCCATCTGGAACCCATTGCTCCCAGTTGACCAAAACCAAACAAAACCTACACTAGAGGATTGATGCCCCCTTCCCCACCTCAGGACACTTGCCTTTCATATTTGTACAGTTTCTGGGCTCTGGGAATTCCAACTTACTGGCTCAGACTGAAATTTCCAAACTACAGCATCCTACAGTTGTTGCCTAGAATAGCAGGAAACTTTAACTTGAAACAGCCTCAGTCAGATGGACAGTTAACCTCCATAAATGATTCACCCATGCTCTGAGGTTATAAAATAAGGCACAAACCCCTCCAAATCCAGATAATATTATTATTACTATTAATATTATTCACAAGTAGTACAAACATGCTTTTCATCCAGCTACAGTTCCCCAACCATCTCAAGAGAGTTTTTTTTTTCAAAGCTACGACTAAAATCGACAGCATGTACTTATAGCACAACTTAAAAAACCCTCAAGCAATAATTAGAATAGGCAACAGTTTCAGAAAAGCTGAAAAGGAAGGAGTTGCAATCCACAGGCACACTTTGGCTAAGAGATGGAGGCAGTTTCTTCTTTGCTTTTCCAATTTACAAATTGCCTGCAATTCTGGTAGTCAAGAAACTTTAAAAAAGTTTTTGACACCACAGTGCAGGTTCCCAGAACCCCCAGGAAAATCAGGCACCCCCCCAAAAAAAAAACAGAAACCTTTCCAACTGCAGGTTACTTTTTTTTCTTTGCTTTTAAATCTGAGCCCAAGGAATGCTCTGACATTTGGAGTGTGGGATCAGGCTGCAGGGAAAGAAAGGCGGTTCTGTCTTCAGAAACTGCTTTTACTGCTATCTCTGAAACTAATTTATAATCTGAAAACAGCTGGAGATGGAGAGAGAATACAAATCAGATTCCGTCAGGTCCCCAAGGCAGTCAAAGTAGTCCAATATTGCAGACTTGTTTAGCTTCTGGGTGATTTTCTTAGTTACCACAGAATTTTTAAAATTTGACGTCACTCGATATTTTTTTTTTTACCAGGAGAGACGCACCAAGCTGAAAGCTTGTTTACAGGTGTGACCTGGGAGCACAAGGAAGTTAAGTGACTTGCTCAGGGTCACACAGTATGCAAGTAGGGGCTGTGGGATTCAAACCCAGGTCCCCAGGTTGCAGCTCAGAGCCTTAAACCACTGTGCTATACTGCCTCCCTTTAGGGGAGGACGATGCCCCCCCCCAATAAGTGACACATTTGCTGCCTGCCAGGCTGCTTTCAAATGCTCTAAAATGTACCGTAACACATCCTGTTGTCTGCAAATATTCCTCTGTTAACATTGGTACTGAGTTGCGAGTACATATTTATTAGGGATAAACAGGAAAGTTAAGCCCATGGAAAGAGTAAGCACCACTTCACCTCGCTTTCCTGGTTTGGGATACGTTTCCAGGCCTGTTCATTGTTTTTGTTGGGGGAGGGGATCTATTTTCAGAAGTATCTTTGGGACAGATAATGCATCCCGTACACTACTGAAATGCCCCTGACCCTTCAGGTGGCTCCTTTCCTCCCCCCTTCCAACCTGTTAGCTATCAATCTCTCCTGGAATGCAGGTTTCCTGCTCCCCTTTCATCTTCCACCACCAGTTGGGGCTGTCTGTGTTTTGTCTGGAAGCGACATAAAGGCAAATTTGTCTCAGATCTCATACTCCAAGTTAGCCCCCCCCAATCTTAAATATTTTGCAATCATTCTGAAAGCAACCTTTCAGATACTCTTCTCACTTCCATCCATATCACCCCCACCCCATCATTTCACTAAGCCTGCCTTCATAAGAATTTAGTTTGCATCAAATTTATTATTCTGAACATCCTAAAATTATTCTGGTACACACATACTGCTTGTACTATCTACCACTTTCTGTCACGACCCTTCATTACAACACATTACAAAGTACTATGCAGTCTTCAGACAGTGCTACAGAAAAGCACAGTGCTGGCAACAAACAGACTCTGAGCATCTTCTGAATCACTTAAAAGCACAGGACTCTCTGTAGAGAGCCAAGGCACAAACTTCTGATCAAAATTAGTACCTAGTAGCAGAAGAGTAAACACCAGTTGGTAAACTTTCTTACACTCAGTGAGATATTTTCTCTATAAATAAAGTCTTCAAAGTGTGAACTTAAAAAAAAAATGTATCACGTAACTTTTCTATATTCAAATTAATCTGCACAGTAGAATATACATACCAGAGGAGCAGCCCTCGCAGAAGGCAGCTTTAATACACACTTCAAGTATTAAACAAAGTACAGAGTGACCCACTTAGGGGTCAGAACCACTGTTCCTGCAGATTCCAAGGAGCCCAAAAGGAGTAGTACTTCCTCTTCACCCCCAAACAAGTAAACCCGCATTCTCCTCCATCACTTGCTTTTTTTTTAAAGATTGAAGAATAATTTTTAAGGAAAAGAGGTGCAACTTACGGATATCATCCTGACATTTCACAACTGCTAATAGAATGACCTGGGCGGCTGCAATCAGCACTAGAGTCCGTGAGTCCACAAAGCTGAACATGTCTAAATATCAGACATGCAGTACCTTTGTGTGAGAGAAAAGGAAGGGAAAAAAAGGATGAAGTTGGTGTTCCCAGTGGCTACCGAGTCTTCATACAGCCAACCCTTGGAAGAAGACGGAGAATCCAGCACCAGGCCCCAGCAGAAACTCAGTACTGTCTGCTCTGGGCCAAGGTACTGAGTTTTATGTCCCCTCTGCCTTCTATGACTGCGTATATCCCCAAATACCAGTCCTCCCCTGCCCCCAGCTGAGCTGAAACCTGAGCTACTCCACTCCTCTCTGCTGTCTCCCCATCTCCGCAAAGCCCTCCTTCTAATTCTGCCATAGGGATCAACCAGCAAGGAGTCCTTTACCACCCCCCCCCCATATTCAAAGTGCTCTCAGAAAAAAAGGCATTGTTTCTGAGTTTCACAAAATTGCTAGGTAAAGTTTTGAAAGCTCATGCAAAACTTTGCAGAGGTTTTACTGCTCTCAGTCCCTCTTCTGATTCTGACAGCTACCAAAATTCTCCGGAGTTTGACAAGGTTTTATCAGCTGTTTCTCCCTCTCTCCCCCTTTCTGCCCCTCTCCTTAACCAGTTGGGTAAGTGTTAATGTAGGTTCTCTGAAGGGATAAGTCTTTTCTTTCTAAGGAGATTGAAAGCAGAATGCTAGACCTTTGGTAACCTTTTCTTTCTGTTGCTAAAACTTACTGAATGACTTTTTTTTCAGTTTGCTCCAGCAAATGCTGTTAAATTCAAACTGATGTGATTACTGATTAAATCATGTGAGGATGAGGGTCAAGCTTCCGACTGACCATGTGAATTTGCAACATAAAATAAGACTGAGATTTATTTTGTAACACTTGTTGGTGTCTGTTAGTAACAAATGCATCTGACTGAATCCTTTTTTTTAACCCTGTGTTTCATGTAGGTTTCGTTTTTAGGGATGCTGCTAACTTAATATTCTACTTCATTCTTCTGAGAAAAAAATGATACATACATATTTAAGCAGGAAACAGAGGGGTAACCATGGGGTTGGATAGCAGCTTCTCTCAGGGATAGAGAAGCATGATTTTTTGGGGGGGAATTCAGACAGTCTGAAGGGGACTTAGAAACAGTCCAGATATCTTGGCTGGGACTAGGTCTGGGGTAAGAAATGTATCTCTTTTTTATGTATGGAAAAAAGTTTCTGTTTTGAAGGGGTCTTTTCCACTGCTGATAAAGCAACATTTAAAGCAGTTAAGGGTAAGTATAGTAATTAATGTTTAATATTCTTGTGACCCCCCCCCAACCCCACATTTGTGTTGCTTGAAATCCTACAGACTTGGGCTCTAAGTGCTGGAAGGGAGGGTCCGAGCAGGCTGCAGTGGGTGGGAGCTGGGCTCTGTCAGGTCTGCTGTCCTGGGCTTGCAGGGAGAACCCAACGCACATCTCTCTCCAGGTCTCTTTCAAAGGCTTTCCTTGTAAAGCAGCAAGAATGGCTCTAAATGGCCAATCTCTGTTTGTAGATCTTCAGAGCTGATTTTTAATGATGTGCTACCAGAAGGGGGTTTAGCTTGTCTTGGGGTAAAGCAACCCAGGTACTGTAGAGTTGTATAATAAATGTCTTTATATCACTTTGTCCAGTGTCACTAACTGTTTGACTCTGATTGAACACGCTGCCAGCAAGGTATGTAGCACTTTATTTGAATTAAAACAATGTTTTTTTTGTCCTAGTAAAGCTTAATAAATCCATTTAAACTAGAGTGCTGTATCTTTTAGTATTACAAAAGCTGATTTTCAATTTTTGTTCTGTCTGCAAAACGCTCCTGAATGTTCACTGCACTTCATCACTGCTGCATGGTTTTCTTTTTTCTCTTCTTCTCAGCTTTACTGTCAATGAGCTGCAAAGAATCCTAGCAGTTTAAAAAACATGTCCAGACTGCACCCTGTCCATTGCAGTCATACAGATTGCTGCTATTACAGGGGATTTGTGTCACTGGAAAAAAAACAAAACATTTGAGCTACAGTTTAAACAGAACACATTTTTTTCAGTCATGAATGCACCCCTATTATAAAAATAAAGGCATGTCTGCTCTTCCAGCTATCAATCTCAGTGCTAAAATAGGTACTTCAATTCTGACTTGAAGGAATTTTGAGTCTACAAAGAGGGACAGATTACACAGCCTTTCACTGTGCTCTGTCTCCCTTTGTTATAATCCTGAGAGATATTTCCAACCATGGGCAAAGCAGGGCTTGGTATTCCCATGTTAAGACACAGATGGTCCCTCTGTGACTTTGATCTTTTTGGGATTTCTGGCTTTAAGAGATAGCTGAAAAGAAAAAGAAGTATTGAGTTTTAAAATGTATACAGCAAAGTTTACTCAGAACCAGGGTTCAAGATAGTTTTTTTTTTTTTTTTGTGCCTTATGAAGGATTTGCCAGGAATTTGTAGCTGGAATGAACAGAAAATGGGGGCTTGAACAGGTAAAACTGTGAAACAGCTGTTGGTGAAGCTTGATGTCTCAGCAATTATCAGGAGTATTATCTGAAAAGGTGTAATTTCTGTTTGAACTGGTGGCATGGATGAGTCTGTATCTCTTCCGTGCACCAGACTGGGGTGTTTTGAAAGCTCACACAGGACCAAGCCCACCGGAGAACATATCAAGGGAAAGAGGAATACGTTGGAGACTGCTAGGTAACATCACACAGTGAGGATCAGAAAGGGGGAATGTAGAGCCCCAAAGTAAAAAAAAAAGAAAAGGAGAGCAGACTCTGGGTTCCCTCAAAAGAAGGCCCCGCTATAACTGCTGAGCTTATGGGGTAGTCAGTAGCTGTCAGCAAAGAACAGTGAGCAGCTGAGTCAAGAGGCAGGGAGTGTGTTCAAATTACCAGCCCATCTCATATAAAGGTGATTCCCCATAAAGGAAAGTAGAGCAAGGGAAGGTGGGAACATTCCTGCCCGGAGACATACTTTTGCAGGGACCAAATGCAGGGAGTGTGTTTAAATTACCAACATGTTCATAAGGAGGTGGTCCCCAGACAAAAGGATACAGAGTGGAAACATTTATTTATGAGCCTTTCCTTTTGAAGAAAAATACTTCCAACATACTGACATCTAAGCTAGAGAGTGCATTCAAATTACACACTCTCTTTTTATAGCAGTATGTGTGGTTTCCTTAAAAGAAATGAAGAGTTTAGAACTGTCAGAAAATACCACTCCAGTGGAAAAAAAAAAAAACTTTTACAGGGATGTAAATTCAAAGACAGAGAGTGCACTCCAATTAGATTCCCTTATTTTAGAAAGCTGCAGCATCACAGCCCATCCATTGTAATTTTTTTCTGGGAGATTTCCCAAAAAAGGAGAGGAACTCTGAGGAACGTTTTGATGCAGTCCTATCTTTAACATGGAAGTGGAAACTTGGCAAAACCACTGCCCACTTTTGCCATCCACTGCACCTATCAGAAGCTCCTGGAGTGATTTTACTGTCTGCTGTGCAGAGATTTCATGCATGTTATTCGCTTGATTACCTCAGGAAGGGTAGCTCGGCCATTTTGATTCTGACTGTGCTGAGGGGCGCAACTCGCCAGTGCACCCCAACTGTTCTCTCCCTCTGTGGGATCTTCCACCCACTAACCATCCCTTCCTGGTTCCAGTAACCCATCTGCTCCCTCCTTTCCCCTGCATGATCACCTTCCTGCCAGACTGCCCTGCCTGGCTCAGTGACAAGCTACCTGCTCTCTCCCTCTGCATGGTCTGCCTCCCGCCTACCCTTGGTCCCTGCCATGGCCCAGTGATAGGCCACCTGTTCCCTTGCTTTGCATGGTTTACCTTCTGCCAACACTCGTGGCCCAGTGTAACCCCGCCTCTTCTCTGTGGGGGTTTACCTTTGCTCTCACTTGGGAGCACTGCAGCTGATGCGTCACCTGTTTGGGACTGGAAGCACGCCACAACCTCCATAGCAGTGGCTGCATGCTCCCATCTGCTGCTTCCTTGGCATCAGACTTGGGCAGCGTGCCATATGCATTACTTTCCTGGCCACTGTTGACTGCTGCAGTGATGCCAGGCAGTAGGACTGCAACCCATCTTTTCAGCCATAGCCACCAATGAGGGATATGAGCGTTCGTGAATATGAAGTTGGCTCCTTGCCATGGAACCAGCCGGGAGCTCCTGGAACAGGTCCCCCAGTAGTTTTGGGGCAAACAAGCCATGATGTCATACGAATCCTGAGCTGCACTACAGCAGACCTGAATGTGCTTCCAGGAGAGATCCTGCACTACAAAGCACCCCACAGCACTCATGGCCCCTCCGCCTTGCCCCACATGTTCCCTTCTTCTGCATGCTGTACCATCCCCAGCCCTGGTCTCAGCAAAAAGCAAAACAAAACACCCACTCTCTCCTTCTGTATGCTCTTTCTCTCACCAGCCCAATCCGACAACACTATTATTTCAACTAGTGGTATCCAAATGACCCAGATAGGCCCACTCCATTTCCGCAGGTGGCAGCATTTATATTACCCCAAATGGGCCTACTCTATTGCCGCTGGTGGCAGTGTCCAAATAGCTCTAATGGGCCACCTTCCTTGCCACCACCAACAAATGCCTTCCTGCTGTAGCAAACCGTCTGCCTGCTGAGCTGCTCCCATGCACTCAAGTGCTCTAGGTCAGCCAACTGTGGAAATGGGCAAAATAATTAAGATCCCACTGAAAATAAGATATTGCATATTGGCTGGACTATCCAAGGCAAAAACCTAAAAAAAAATTAAAAGGATCTCTCAAGTCAGGCATCATTTGTCAGGAAGGGCATAAAAGGTAAGCAAAAGTGTGTGTGTGTGTGCGCATCTGTGGGGTCCGTATATATAGTGCTGCATGTGTGAGTGTGTGTCTGTATGTACCACTTTGTGTTTGTGTCTGTATGTACCACTTTGTGTTTGTGTCTGTATGTGGTGCTGTTTGTATGAATCTGTTTATGTAATTTTAACAGCCTCTTCTGCCAGCACAGGGAGGGGATTGTTTCCTAGAATGCCAAACCACAGAGCCTAATAATTGGTACAGTCTATGGGTGGAGCTTATAATGGCAGTTATATAGCCAGCCCATTGACTCAACGGTAGGTCTACCACTCGCGACGTTGGGGACCCCAGTTCGGAAATGAGACTCGGTCATCAACAACCAGCTGAGGGGGAGGAGGATCGAGCATCTCCAAGGACACTCCCCTCTTCCAGGGAAGGGAGCCGCATCCCACAGCACTTCTGCCACCTGCAGACAGAGTGCTTGTGACACAGAGAGGCAGGGATGCTGTGCCATATATCACAGAGTGTGCATCAGCAGGCTCAGTAGCCCGTGAGGAGGGCACATGGGGAAGGGTGCTATCCATAATGGTGACTCCTTCTCGGCAAAATCCTTCATGGCGATGGGAGGGTATGATGACTGGATGGGGGTGGGCAAAATGGGTGACAGGATGTTGCTATATGTACGCGCATGGGGGGAGCGAGCACGGGGAGAGTGGGCTGGGAGGGTGCAGAGGAGCTGTTGGGGGTGGCGCTGTGGTGGGTTGCCGAGCTGCATCGTGGCATTGGGGGTTGGCCTGTGGTTGGGGTGAGTGAGGTATTGGGTTCGGGTCCGGGCACTGGTGCGATTTTATTGCGCTCAGCCAGAACCTTTATTTTTACATGCTTTCACCCCCCCAACATGCACCCCCCCTGGAGCTGAGAATCTTTTAGTAGGGAGGTGTGGGTGGTGTGTGTGGGGCACAGCCCCCTCACAGAAAGCATTGAAAGTTATGTCCCAGGCGCCGTTGTCCTGTGCGCCGGGGTGTCAGTAGTGTTGAAAATGTTTTCGGCACTCTGACTGCACGATAACGGCGATTGCCTTTAGACTTTCACCGTTATCACATAGAACCGCAGGCTCACATCAAGGACCTCAGTGCCATAATGCCAGCATCCCTTGTGGGAACTGGAACCAGAGAATGAAAGAGAAACTGCAAAATAAGGTAAATCCCCCTCTGCCCATAGCCACATGATGGCTGGTACACCTGGCTGGAAGGTGGTATATCCGCTGCGCTGAGGTGGGAGGGCATGAAAAAAAGAATGCCAGTTATGTATTTTACAGAACTGGTGTCAAGGTGGCAGTGATAACAGGGTGCAGGTATGCCTCCCAATCCCCCCTGCCTCACGTCCCTTGCCAGGCAACAGTGGGAAGGTCATGTCAGATGAATCTAATAGATTTCTTTGACTGGGAGACCAAAGTAGTAGACCAGGGAGGGTCTGTGGACATGGCCTACCTAGACTTTAGCAAGGCATTTGACACAGTCCCACACAAAAGATTAATAAACAAGTTAGTCAGCCTTGGAGTGGGTCCCAAGATGGTAGCCTGGGTAAAACATTGGCTGGACAACAGGGCACAGAGGGTAATAGTAAATGGAGTTCACTCTGAAAAAAGGGGATTACTAGTGGGGTACCGCAGAGTGTCTTTATAAGTGACATTGCAGAGGGACTGTAAGGAAAAGTATGTCTCTTTGCAGATGACACAAAGATCTGCAGCAGGGCTGATACACAAGGTGGGGTGGAAAGGATGAGAAGGGACTTTGCAAGATTGGGGGAATGATCAGATGTGTGGCAGCTTAGATTCAGTGCAAAGAAGTGCAACGTAATGCACCTGGGAAACAAAAACCCAGGGGAAGAGTACACAATGGGAGGTGAGATGCTAACAAAAACAAAAATGGAAAGGGACCTGGGAGTAATCATATCAGATGATCTTAAGGTGGGCAAGCAATGTGAGAAGATAGTAAGGAGGGCTGGGGAGATACTGGGATGCACAAGGAGAGGCATCACCAGTAGAAAACAGGAAGTTGTGGCCTGGTGGCACTGAGGGTTGAGGCGCCGGAACGCCACACCTCATGCTACACCAGTGTCCCGGGTTTGGGAACAAGCTGGGGCAGCCGGGGTTGGCAGGGGCACGAGAGATGGAGCGTCCGGAGGAGTGCCTCCTTTCTCCAGGGAGGGAGGCGTGTCATCCCACCCATCGACGCCTCAGTGGGGGCTGGGGGGTGATGCAGGCTAGGGCGGCAAGGAGCCAGCTGGTATGGTGTGTGCGTGCCCCCTACACGCACTGCATTGCATGCTGGAGGGGCACAGAAAATGGAAAATGGTGGGTGGGGGCTCTATGAGATCCCTGACCATGTCCCGCTGCCTCACCATGGTGGCCTCTCCCAGATTTGGATTGTGCTCTGGGGAGGGGGTCTCTCCTTCCTGGCCCTGCCACAGTGGGGTAATACATGGGGGGTCTCGGGGGTGGTGGTGGTAGCTGGGATGGCAGACAGGTTGAGCGGGAATGGAATTCCTGTTTCCAGTGTGCCTGGGCGGTAAAATTAAGGTAGAAAAAAAAAGAAAACAGGAAGTTGTTATCCCTCTGTACATACATCTGGAGTACTGTGTGCAATTCTGGAGACCCCATCTCCACAAGGACATAGACAGGATGGAGGCTGTCCAGAGTAGGGCAACTAAAATGGTGCAGGGCCTGCACCAGAAGCCATACAAAGAATGACTAAAGGAGCTCAATATGTATACAGGGATTTATTTAACTCCAAAAATTGATTAGCGTTTTACTCATAAAAGTGCTAAAACATTGTGAAAATGCATAGCACTTGCCTCACTGTGTTTAACAAACACAACACTTCTAGAAAACCTATATAAATACTTTATGTACAGTTAGCATTGTCCCAAGAGAAAACTGCTAATCAATTATTTAAAACCCTGGTATACCCTCAAAGAAAGGAAGGAGAGGGGGGACATGATAGAAACTTTCAAGTACCTCCAGGGAATCAACAAAGTCCAAGAGGGTAGCATCTTTCAGAAAAAGAGGTGTGCAAGAACAAGGGGGCACAATTTGAAGATAGAGGGGGGACAGCTCAGAGGTAATGTGAGGAAGTGTTTTTTCACAGAGAGGGTTGTGGATGTATGGAACAGCCTTCCTGAGGAAGTTGTGGAGTCAAAAACAGTGGGGGAATTCAAGCATGCATGGGACAGACATAAAGCAATTCTAGTGGGGGGTAGGAGGAAGTAGGCTGTTGGTTAACTAGGCTCTGCAGCTTATCCAGCAGGTAGGGAAATGGGCAGACTAGGTGGGCCAAGTGGTCCTTATCTGCCGTCAAATTCTATATTTCTATGTGGAGGCAAGGGCTCCTCACCACAGCAGCTGCCTATGGATCCAGTGTCTGAGTATAACAGAGATCATTGTCTGATAACCTGGTAGCCTCCAGGGATGGGCACCAAGACAGCTATGGTGACTCCGGGAGTTTCAGAGTCTGGAGGCATTTAGCATAGATCACCATTAATTCTTGGGTAAGTTAAAGGGAGACACCAGGAGAGTGTGTGTACGCTCAGGGGGCCCCTCAAGGAAAGTTCCAGGTGACCTTGTGGCACACAGAGGGTTCCACCAAAGATGGGTGTTTTTCTCTTGGGGGGGGCTATCAGGGTCTTGTTCCCAGGAGATGCTGCCAACTACGCCGAAGATGGTGAGAAACCTGGTGACAGGGATCAAGCTGTTGACAAAGGTAGGAGAAGTGACTATGATTTGTAAAGGGAAAGCCCACATTGGGCTGGACATCAGAGATGCTGGCTCAAGCAGAAGGGTTGGGGCAATGGCTGACCGCTGTCTGAGGGCAGGCTGGTATGTGCGCTGCCACATAGTGTCCAGCACCCTGTCAGATGTGAAAAAGCGTATACCGTTATGTGGGCAACACAATTAGGGCACTGCAACCAATTGTCCCATCATGAAGGTGAACTGGATCTTGTGGCACCCGGCTGGAATGGTGCCCTCTGGGTGTTGTGCCCTCTGCCCCATACACCTCTGACCTGTAGGTGATTACACAAACAGGCAGAACGTGCCCCGGGGCTTTGAGTATGCTGGGGTCGGGCAGCAGAATTGCTGGGCACAATGTGCATTGTTTGCGCCCTAATGACAGCTGTGGTGTTTCCTGTCACTGTGACATGGGTGAACCATGAAAAAGAACTGGTCAATGGGAAGTGCCCAGAGCTGGGGTGGCCATCAGCCAGGGATCCCTGAGAGAAAGTTCCTAAGAGGTGCCACCTCCTGCAGAGTAGCTGATCAGACATTGTAGTGTTACAGTGTGTACATTTTGTGTAACAGCATAAAAGTAAGGTGGGAATTCTGATAAATTAATTGCAGAGTAGGAAAAGCTCTGTCCCAAGATATAACATTACTCACTGGTGAATTTAAGGAATAAGAAGGGTCGTGTGGCCCTGGATGTGATGAGAGAGTGTACAGTCTATAAAAAGAGACCATAAGATTTTGACTTGAGTATTAGTCAGGACTGAACCTGTATGTACAGTGCCAACTATTAGAGTGTGCGGAGACTAGCTTTCCAGAAAAAAATGTAAACACAGTAACTGTTCAGTAAAGAGTAACAACTGCTTAAGCACTGTGTAATATGGTTATTTCTGCACCTGGCAGAGAAGGGTGATGCTGATTGCACACAGACGTGATGAAGTGTAAAGAATGTGTTTTCCAACATTGCAGGGGTGCCTGCAATGAGCATGTCACCTTACCCTTAGACATGAAGGGTATCCCTGGGTTATGCCTGGCCCACTGGCACCAAGAAAGAGTGATCATGTGGCGTCAGCCTCGGCTGACAGAAAATTACAACAGCAGCAGCTGAGCGGGTAGCAGGATGGGGTTGCATAATATTCTGTGTGTCTGTATGTAGTGCCATGTATTTGTGCATGTAAGAAGTGTATGTAGTGTGCATGCTTCTGTGTATGTAGTGTGTATGCATCTGCATATAGTGCTGCATGGGCATGTCTATGTATGTAGTGCTGTTTGTGTGTATATTTAGTGCTAGGTGTATGTATGTATGTGCACCTCTAGCAATGTGTGCCTAGATGCAGCTGTGTGCATCTGTACATAGTGCATATGTGTGCACCTGTAAGTAGTGTCTGTATATAGTGTCTGTGTGTGTCTGTATGTGCTGTATGTAATGTCTGTGTGTGCCTGTATGTAGTGTCTATGTGCATCTGTATGTAGTGTCTGTGTGTATGCCTGTATGTAGTGTCTGTTTGCCTGTATGTAGTGTCTGTGTGTCTGAATGTAGTGTCTGTATGTTGCATCTGTGTGTGCCTGTATGTAGTGTTTGTGTGTCTGTATGTAGTGCCTGTGTGCATCTGTATGTAGTGTCTGTGTGTGTGTGTCTGTATGTATGTAGTGTCTGTGTGTCAGTATGTTGTGTCTGTGTGCGTCTGTATGTAGTGTCTGGGTGTGCCTGTATGTAGTGTCTGTGTGTGCCTGAATGTAGTGTCTGTGTGTCTGCATGTAGCGTCTGTGTCAGTCTGTATATAGTGTCTGTATGTGCCTGTATGTAGTGTCTATGTGTGCCTGAATGTAGTGTCTGTGTGTCTGCATGTAGCGTCTGTGTCAGTCTGTATGTAGTGTCTGTGTGTGCCTGTATGTAGTGTCTGTGTGCATCTGTAGGTAGTGCCTGTGTGCATATGTATGTTGTGTCTGTGGGTCTGAATGTAGTGTCTGTGTGTGTGTGTCTGTATGTATGCAGTGTCTGCATGTGTATGTGTGTTGTCTGTTTGTGCCTGTATGTAGTGTCTGTGTGAGTCTGTATGTAGTGTCTGCGTGTGCCTGAATGTAGTGTCTGTGTATCTGTATGTAGTGTCTGTACATAGTGTCTGAGTGTGCCTGAATGTAGTGTGTGTGTGTGTGTCTGTATGTAGTGTCTGTGTAACTGAATGTAGTGTCTGTGTGTGCGTGAATGTAGTGTTTGTGTGCCTGAATGTTGTGTGTGTGTGTCTGTATAAAGTGTCTGTGTGCCTCAATGTAGTGTCACTGTGTGCCCATATGTAGTGTCTGTGTGTCTGAATGTAGTGTCTGTGTGTTTCTGTAGTGTCTGTGAACCTGAATGTAGTGTCAATGTGTATCTGTATGAAATCTCTGTGTGTCTGCATGTAGCGTCTGTGTCAGTCTGTATGTAGTGTCTGTGTGTGCCTGTATGTAGTGTCTGTGTGCATCTGTAGGTAGTGCCTGTGTGCATATGTATGTTGTGTCTGTGGGTCTGAATGTAGTGTCTGTGTGTGTGTGTCTGTATGTATGCAGTGTCTGCATGTGTCTGTGTGTTGTCTGTTTGTGCCTGTATGTAGTGTCTGTGTGAGTCTGTATGTAGTGTCTGCGTGTGCCTGAATGTAGTGTCTGTGTATCTGTATGTAGTGTCTGTACATAGTGTCTGAGTGTGCCTGAATGTAGTGTGTGTGTGTGTGTCTGTATGTAGTGTCTGTGTAACTGAATGTAGTGTCTGTGTGTGCGTGAATGTAGTGTTTGTGTGCCTGAATGTAGTGTGTGTGTGTGTCTGTATAAAGTGTCTGTGTGCCTCAATGTAGTGTCACTGTGTGCCCATATGTAGTGTCTCTGTGTCTGAATGTAGTGTCTGTGTGTTTCTGTAGTGTCTGTGAACCTGAATGTAGTGTCAATGTGTATCTGTATGAAATCTCTGTGTGCCTGAATGTAGTGTCTGTGTTTGCCTGTATGTAGTGTCTGTGTGTCCCTGTATATAGTGTCTGTGAGTCTTTGTTGTGTCAGTGTGTGCCTGTATGTAGTGTCTGTGTGTCTGTATGTAGTGTGTGTGTGTCAGTATGTAGTGCCTGTGTATAGTGTCTGTGAGTCTGTATGTAGTGTCTGTGTCTGTATGTATGTATGTGTGTGTGTGTGTGTGTGTGCTGTATGTAGTGTCTGTGTATAGTGTCTGTGTGTCTGTATGTTGTGTCTGTGTGTGTCTGTATGTTGTGTCTGTGTGTGCTGTATGTAGTGCCTGTGTATAGTGTCTGTGTGTCTGTATGTTGTGTCTGTGTGTGCTGTATGTACCTTCCCTTCCCTTCTCTTTCTCTACTGTAACCCCAAACGATGCCCTAAGTGCCCATCTCACCATCAACCCCTCTAAAGGTGCCTCCCCTGATGGCCTTGACCCAAAACTCCTCTCCCTCTCTGCTTCGGCCATTGCCTACCCCCTCTCAATAATCCTAAATCTCTTATTCTCTACTGCCTCTGTCCCCTCTTCATGGAAATATGCAGTGGTCCTCCCTCTACCCAAAGGGAGTGACCCCTCATTCCTGGCAACTATCACCCCATTTCTCTCCTCCCTACCCTTGCCAAGCTTCAAGAACACATTGTCCTCTTCCAACTCACCTCTTTTCTATCTGACATCTCCTTTTTCACCCCTTTCCAGTCTGGTTTTAGGAAAAAACACTCAACCACCACCTCTCTCCTACGGCTCACAGACTCCATCCTAGCAGGGATGGACAATGGCCAAATTACCTCTGCCATTTTTGTCGACCTGGCCAAGGTCTTCGACACCATCTCTCACTCCCTACTCCTCAACTCACTCCCAGCAGCTGGCCTATCTCACTCCACCACAAACTGGGTCAAGGCCTACCTTATTGGTATAACCCAATCAGTTAAGATCTTGGATGCCACTTCCCCTCCCCTTCCGATTAGCACTGGAGTCCCCCAGAGCTCGGTATTAGGGCCCCTCCTATTCTCCATCTTCTTAAATGACCTTCCCTCTGTTTGCTGCCCATCCTCCGCTATACATATGCATGCCAATGATACAGTCCTGTACACATCTGGCTCCTGTCCTGATGAGGTTACAACCAGCTTACAGCAAGACTTCGACAAGGTTCAGCTCTGGTTTGCTAACCATAAACCTTTCCTCAACACAAAGAAAACTGTCTCCATGACCTTTGGCATAAGGCAGAGACTCTCTAGGCTTCCCTCCCTACTCACTATTCACACCCTTGAGGGGACTTTACTTGAGGACACATCCTACTTCAGGTACTTAGGTGTTTGGTTGGACCAATATCTAAATTTTTCTGGACATATTGACGTCATCCAGAAAAAACTGAGCCCCATGGTTGGTGCCCTGTTCAGGAACTGTAGTTGCATCCCTCCTATGGCTAGGCGTGAACTTGTTCAGAAGATGATACTGCCCATTCTTGACTACTGTGATGTAGTCTATGGTGCTGCCACTAAGTCCTCCCTGGCCAGACTGGACACCCTCTTCAATTCCTTCTGCCACTTTGCCCTGGATGCCCCCCTTGCACCCATCACTGCGATCTTTATCATGCCCTGTCCTTCCCTTCTCTTACAAATAGGCGACTCTCCCACTGTGCTAAATTCACCTCCAAGCACTGGTTGGGTGAGCTCCCTTCCTACCTCACCTCTTCCTTTATAACACCCCCCCATCCTCTCATTCCCTTAGAACAACCGGCTCCCATACCCTGGTTGTCCCCGCAGATCCACCCAAATCGGCCAATCTGGTTACTCTCACCGCCTCCCAAAAATCTGGAATTCTCTCCCCCCTCAAATCCGGCACTCATCCTCCACCTACTCCATCAGTTCTGCCCTCAATAATACCTTGCACCTAGCTGTTCCTTCCATGTCCCTCCCTAATTCCCTCCTCTAAACCCTAGACAAACCCTACACCTCTACCCTCACCTTCATTTTACCCTGTGCACACCCACCCCCCCAAATCGCTAGCCCTCCTCCCCTTTCCCCAACTTCCTCCCCCTTACTGGCCTCCCTTGATCTCTCACAGAATTTAAAGAACCCCAAATGCTCTCCATGGGTCCTTCTCCTACCCCCAAGAGGCTTGTATCTCTCATCTACTCCCTTCCCCCACCATCTTAAAGGGGTTTCTCTGGGACACTGCCTTATCCCCTTCTCTCTGGTCCCCCTAGTCCCCCTGCAGGGTTCCTTGCATCCTGAAGGGGTCTCCAGGGACATGACTCTACCTCCTCCCCCACCTCATCCCTCCTTCCCCTTCCCCCCTTTTCTTTTACATAAACACTTGTTTACTTATTAAACTGCCACTTATTATTGTCCACTCTTTCTACATCTTATGCACAACACTGTTGTAACACTGTTTGTAACACCTGCCTTACAACTGTATGTTAATGTTGATCTTGTAACTTGAATGTTCAGTGTCTCATTCCAATTGTACCCCTTCCCCCAAGGTTGCATCGGGAGATGAGCGACTTGTTGCTCAGTGTACCTTTCTGGTGAAACATTTCAATAAAAAAATGAATAATGTAGTATTTGTGTGTGCCTGTATCTAGTGTCTGTGTATGTGTGTGTCTGTATGTATGTAGTGTCTGCATGTATCTGTGTGTTGTCTGTTTGTGCCTGTATGTAGTGTATGTGTGTGTGTGTGTCTGTATGTTGTGTCTGTATGTATGTAGTGTCTATCAGTCTGTATGTGGTGTCTGTGTGTGCCTGTATGTTGTGTCTGTATGTAGTGTCCATGAGTCTGTATGTTGTGTCTGTGTGTGCCTGTATGCAGTGTTGGTGTATGTCTGCCTGTTTGTAGTGTCTGTGTGTGCCTGTATGTAGTGTCTGTGAGTCTGTATGTTGTGTCTATGTGTGCCTGTATGTTGTGTCTGTGTGTGCCTGTATGTAGTGTCTGTGAGTCTGTATGTTGTGTCTGTGTGTGCCTGTATGTAGTGTCTGTAAGTCTGTATGCTGTGTTTGTGTGTGCCTGTATGTAGTGTCTGTGTGTGCCTGTATGTAGTATCTGTGAGTCTGTATGTTGTGTCTGTATGTGCCTGTATGTAGTGTCTGTGAGTCTGTATGTTGTATCTGTGTGTGCCTGTATGTAGTGTCTGTGTGTCTGTATGTAGTGACTGTGTGTGTCTGTATGTAGTGTCTCTGTGTCCCTGTATGTAGTGTCTGTGAGTCTGTATGTTGTGTCTCTGTGTGCCTGAATGTAGTGTATGTGTGTATCTGTATGTAGTGTCTGTGTGTGCCTGTATGTAGTGTCCATGTGTGCCTGTATGAGTTGTCTGTATTTGTCTGTATGTAGTGTCTGTGAGTCTGTATGTTGTGTCTGTGTGTGTGTGTCTGTATGTATGTGCCTGTATGTAATGTCTGTGTGTGCCTGTATGTAGTGTCGGTGTGTGCCTGTATGTAGTGTCTCTGTGTATCTGTATGTAGTGTCTGTGTGCATCTGTATTTAGTGTCTAGGTGTGTGTGCCTGTATGTATTGTCGGTTTGCCTGTAGGTAGTGTCTATGTGCCTGAATGAAGCATCTGCATGTTGTGTCTGTGTGTGCCTGTATGTAGTGTTTGTGTGTCCATATGTAGTACCTGTGTGCATCTGTATGTAGTGTCTGTATGCATCTGTATGTAGTGTCTGTGTGTCTGCATGTAGTATCTGTGTCCATCTGTATGCAGTGTCTGTGTGTGCCTATATGTAGTGTGTGTGTATTTGTCTGTATGCATGTTGTGTCTGTGTGTCTGTATGTAGTGTCTATATGTGCCTGAATGTAGTGTCTGTGGGTCTGTATGTAGTGTCTGTGTATGTGTATGTGTATGTGTCTGTCTGTATGTAGTGTCTGCATGTATCTGTGTGTTGTCTGTTTGTGCCTGTATGTAGTGTCTGTGTGTCTGTATGTAGTGTCTGTGTGTGTGTCTGTATGTAGTGTCTGTGTGTTCCTGAATGTAGTGTCTGTGTATCTGTATGTTGTGTCTGTGTGTGTCTGTACATAACGTCTGTGTGTGCCTGAATGTAGTGTGTGTGTGTGTGTGTGTGTCTGTATGTGTGTTGTGTCTGTATGTAGTGTCTATATGTGCCTGAATGTAGTGTCTGTGGGTCTGTATGTAGTGTCTTTGTATGTGTATATGTGTGTGTCTATATGTAGTGTCTGCATGTATCTGTGTGTTGTCTGTGCCTGTATGTAGTGTCTGTATGTTGTGTCGGGGTGTGTCTGTACATAATGTCTGTATGTAGTGTCTGTATGTGCCTGCATGTAGTGTGTGTGTCTGTATGTAGTGTCTGTGTAACTGAATGTAGTGTCTGTGTGCGTGTATGTAGTGTTTGTGTGCCTGAATGTAGTGTGTGTGTATGTGTGTATATGTGTCCATATAAATTGTCTGTGTGCATCAATGTAG